>OZ018411.1:20234618-21698344 GCA_963969595.1 Neckera pumila | reverse complement strand
ACAACCCATTGCCTTTGAATTTCATCCCAATTTGCATCCCTTTTTTCAAACTTGACTAAGCAATTCATGACCTTGTTTACAAATGACATTGTCACTTCTCGGACCTTGAGAAGCAGACCCTAATTGTTCCAAAAAATTCCTTATGGAGAGGACCATTTATTGGTTATATAGTGCTATGTTCCACAATAGGGAACAAGAACTAGACTAGGGTAAAGAATCTAATATAAAACCAAATATGGAGAGAAAAATAAAGCAAAAAATGGACAAGGAAAAAAAGAAGGGAGAAGGGGATAAAGCAAAGAATCGAGAAGAAGAATCAACAGAAAATGATCATAGATATAGTTCAACAAAAAATTGAACACACATTAGAGAAAAATTCAGCCCCTTGGAGGGCCGTCCAAAGTTGACATGCCATGCTATTTCTTGCATGGCCTGTCAACTTTGAAAATGCTCTTGGTGAGTAGTCAGAGTCTCTAATTGCTCGCTGGAGCAATCAAGTTTTGCAGAATATATATATATATATATATATATATATATATATATATATATATATATATATATATATATTTTTTATTTTTTATTTTTTTTTTATTTTTTATTTTTTATTTTTATTTTTTTTTTTATTTTTTAAGATTAAAAAAAAGAAATTTTTTAATCAAAATTTTGGGTTCCTGCGCCATTGCTGCTGCAATTTTAGCAAGGTGAAAATAGGGAGAAAACAAATTTTTAAGCAAAAAGAAAGTAAATTTCAGGGTACTTCGGAGGGTTGTGGAACAACCCTCTAAAGGCTTGAAATTTTTCTAATGGAAGAAAGGATGAAATGCAAAGAAACCAAAAAATTAGCAAGGACTAAAACCACAAAAATAGAACCGGAACCATCCAAGACATGATCAATGGTAAAAATGGTCAGGGTAAAGTGACTCCCTTGCTTGTCTCCCTAAAGTCATTCTAGGGGTGCATGTAAAAAGAAAGACCCCCTACTTTGTGCTTGAATAATTTGTCTTTTACACTTCTCCTAGCTAATTTGGGGCCCTTGATTACAAATATGAATTCAAAATTTGCAGCTTTTATCATGCGTGGCAAATAAAAAAATTTAGCATTTGTACTTGGAAACAAGCAAGGGGTCAATTCAACTCTACAAAACAAAAGGAATGACAGAAGGGGAACAAACAAGAAAGGTACACAAAAAAACAAACCCAAAGAGACAAAATCAAACCTATTTGATAAAGTCTGTATTTTCTAGGACAAATTCTTGGGTATAGAATTTTGGAGAAGAAAATACATACTTTGATGTTTTAATTTGTAGAAAATAGGAAAACCAATTTTAGAGAAACTAAAAATTGGCCATTTAGAAGGACTTCTTGGTGATGAGATTTGATTAAAAAAACTAGGTCAAAACCATCTCTAATGTTTAGAAGTGCACGCGCAAGGGAGGCCTATTTGCACAAACGTGGAGGACGTAAAATAATGTACTTTTAGATTTCCTTTGGTAGAAATATGTTTGATTACTATAGGAATATACCACATAAATTTTAGCTGAAAGTCATTCATTTATACTGCTCAATAGTTTAAAAAATCTCTAAACGTCAAAATGTAACAAATTAACAAAATAACATTTAAATATAAAAAGAATTTTTGAAATTTTTGAAACATAAAGGATACAAATTTCACCAAAATATCTAGAAATATATCTTTTGTTTTTGGCATTGAATTCATAATTCAAAATTTATAGCGTTCTAAAATCAAAACGCAATGAAATTGGCAGGTGTTTCTTGCAATCACCCCTATACCCATCCACAATAGTAGACATAATCAAAATGGTGAGATTATCAGACATGAGTTCTACTTGAATTTTTTGTAAAGACACAAGGATATGAATACAAATCCAACCATTTGCTCATGTAGCAATGCCCAAATAACCAAATATTGTTGTCTATCATTGTGGCTTCATATGTCACACCTTCTAGTTTCATTTATTATTTGCTGAATTATAAATTCCACCATGTCCCAATCCAACAAATCACATCAATGAATGTTAGGGAAGATTAGAAACCTTCAAAAATTCATACAAAGACAAATAAGACTAATACTTCAACATATGCCTACCGTCCACAAGAACCTTCGCTATAAGAAACCTATATTTTAGTAGAGGCATTTTAATAGACATCCACATATTTTATGTTAACAATAACATCAAACATCAATGCTTAAAAGGAATAGAGAATCAAATCTATTTTTTGCAGCCTTGTGAGTTGGGTACAGGTAGGTAGCCTCAATATTTATGTGCCAAAGAAAACGGATTGCAAAAGCATGGATGTTCTTCCAATGACGACAACTTGTTGTGATGTACTTCTCTCATTTATTCACTTTGTGTAGGGGCATATTTGTTTTAAAATCTCCTTACCATCATGCTTGAATAAAGTATCAAATTTGGGATTCATGATCAAAGAAATTTTATCCATTGCTTAGCAAATATAGCATTTTATCATTGTAAAACCTCATCATTGTCAAAACTTATCTACCTCTTTGGTTCAAAGCAATTTTCTCCACCAATCAGCCTAAAATTTCATATGAAAGTCATACCTATTTTATGCGATATAGGAAGCAATCTTGGTTTTTGTACCCTCTTTCTTAAATGCAAACTCATCTTTAAAACTATTTTTACTATCAGTCGAATCTTTGGGTAGCTTTGGAAAGTCTTTCTTAGGTTCAAACTCCAAAAGTGGAATGATGAGAGTATTACAATTCAACAATGAATTAGATGCTTGTGCACAGATTCATTGGAAGTGCAAAGGGTCTTCGTGTCAACAGATGTATGCACTGAGCACCTCAGAGAAGAAACTCATGAGGACAAACTCCTCACTTTTGGAGCAAAGTTTCACCTTAGGCTCAACCATGTTTAACCCCAAAGTGACATTTGATTTCCAGGGTTCAAAAATGTCATTGCTTATGAAGCTTTATAGATCTAAATATCTTCAGTTTATACAAATCGCAACCATACAATCTTCTAGTGTGCATGTTGTAGATGACATGCATAAAATTTGAAGTCATTTGGCCACACAGATTGCAAGATCATAATGTTTTAGTGTTGAAAATGGATGCTGAAATTTTCCAGAAATAGGTTTGGAGGTGAAATTTGATTTCTAAACCTACACAAATGAAAAAAATTAACACTACAAAGTGATTCAAAATTAGTATATAAACACATTGCTTGAAAAAAAATTCATTCAATTGACTCATTGTGTCTACAAAACAGCTTTGAAATGTTAGAAAAGAGCAAGAAAAACTGCAAAAAAACACATCTAAAGGTGAACCTCCTTCTACTAGAATATTTCTCAGTCACTCATTACTTCTTAGATTTACATGATATTTTAGCAACACAAATTGGACTAGTATGCGCAACTTTTTTCAAAGAAATTATTGAAAATGGACTCTGTATGAAGAAGAAACAAGCCGCCAAAGTTCAATGTACTCCAAAAATGGCAGGATGTTGAGCTTTGAATTGCTCCCAAACATTCAAAACAGTTTGGATTAACATGAGATTTTTATTACAATAACTAGGCTTCAAGGGAAACAAAATCCAACAAATTTTATTGAAAACAAATAGTGGATGAAGGAAATACAAGGTCAAAGTTGCAACCCTAAAATGCAGTTTGGTGATCTCAAATTGAAGTTTTGCACTTTGATTGGCTTCCAAAGAAATCAGTACATCTTGGATTGATTTGAAAATTGTACCATACAAACTAGAGGAGAGAACGCGACTTTTCCAATAAGTTTTATCGAACTTGGACCTTGGATGCAAAAGTTAAAGCACTTTGAACTGGACTTGAAACTGTATGAAGACACTTTTTGTCCTCTTTGTCACTTTGGGGTTAATAGAGCATTAAAGTTTTGACTGTAGTTGAAGTAATGGACTAGATAATGCTCGAGAGTTGGGAGGCTTGAGAGCATTATGGGACATAATGCCAAGTCTAATAGTTCATCACAAACATCCATATCTGTATTTTTTGCAAATCCAAGGGTGTAGAAAGAGGCTCTACATTATGAGTTATAATGCTGACTATCCAATGGGATGGGGACAACTCTGTCTTGATAACTTGACTTGGCATTATGGTCTTGGATTTGCTTCTTCCAAAGGCCTTTTTCTTATCCAATGCCTCTATTGTCTTCTTTTTGAACCAACTCTAGCCATGTTGAACACCTCACAAGTTGTTTTCTTGCCTCTATGTGTGACAAATCAACCTATTCCACTAGAATATGTATCACATAAGAGAAGAAAATACTAAATATCACTTGTAGATTGAAAGACTATAATGTTTGATCAAGAGGATGTTAAAACTATGTAAGTTAACTGAAGTCCTTCAATCCTCTTTTTACATGTCAAATCTAAAGTTGAGGTCACGAAGAAAATATGAATTCAAAGGACATAATATGCATAAGGGTAGTTGCAAGAAACACTTAACGATTCTGGCTCAAAATAGCCTTAGTACTGGAGTACTGTGGCTTTTGGAATAAATTTTTTTTAAATAAAATAAAATATGGGTAATTTGTGAACATTCAAAAAAGTGAATGTGTAAAAATTTCAGACCTAGAAAAATCTATCTCTAAGAGTTATGCACGGTCAAAGAGTGTTGAAAAATGCAAGAAAATAGACCCTTTGGGATTCTCTTTTTAAAAAATAGTAAAAGAATTCAAAAAATTCTCAAAAGAAAAGCCATTTTTTCTTATCTAAAGATGCTTCTTCTCAACAATTTTCATTTGTGGAAAAAATAAATTATATCCTCTGCACGTGCACAAAAGTAGTGCACTTTGAGCACATGTGGAATGTGGAAATTTTACTATTTCTGGAAAATCTCTTCATAGGCTTGTGTAACTTTAGAATAACTCTTTGCCTCCCAATTTTCACCTTCAAATTTCCATTTTTGGGTTGAAAATAGTACTAAAAAACCCCCACATGGCCAAGATAGACATCCAATTGGGGGCAATTTAAAAATAGTGAAATAATTTTTTAAAATCTGGAAAAATTACTCAATGTTTGAAACTTTTATATGTACCTTTAGTTCAAATTTCATAAAAAATGGTTACAATACGTAAAAGTTATGAGCAAAAAACTACATGTCTAAGGGCAAGGGGACAAAAAAAAGGACAAGTGTTTCTTGCAACAACCCATAACCACAATTTTGCTAAGGTCTAGTATATTTGAGGTTCATCTCTAAGAGACCCTAACACTAGAGGATCACAATTTTGAATAGACACTTTTACACAAATCTTTAATAGAAAAATCATTAAAAAATTTCAGACTTTTTTATGTTTAAGATGAACTTTAAAGGAAATTAAACCAAAAAAAATACTATCAAAAATAGTACTTTGATAAAAAAAAATTATTTAATTTCAAAGAATAATTAATGGCAAAATATGTTGTCGGACATTTTTGAAGGCATTTTGGGGGTAAATATTGAACCCTTTCTTATATCAAAACGGATTTTGGTAGTTTTAAAAAGGCTCTCATAACTTTGAAATATTGGGGGGGGGGGGGGGGGGGGGGAGGGGGGGTATTTTATACAAAATGGCTAAATCATCATTTTCTTTATGTCAAGCTTTGATTTGTGTAATTTGTTAAATATTGCTAAAGGTACAGGGCCTTTACAATTTGAAAACAAATTTTGGTACTCAAGACAAAAGAATAATTTTTCATCCTTTTATAAAAGAACAACGTGCATTTGATTTTATAGGAGTATATTTATTTGGATAAATTTGAATCACTCTATTTTGGTTGATGAATTGAGATTTATTACAAGTTTCATTGAATAGGCAATTATGGCATTTTTTCACAAAATAATTATCTTAGGTTCTTTCTTGAATTTAAAATTAAATAGTCAAACACTATGTTTTCACCAAAACCACTCCAAAATTGCCCTTTCTAGTACAAGTACTAAATTGTAGAAAAAAACATTTTTGGAATAATATAACAGTAGGATCTTGTAGTACACTAGTTTGAGAATTTGTGGAAAAAATTCAGAAATTTTCATCGCGTGGATTACAAGATAATAGCTTTTTTCAATTCCATATCTAATCTTTTTTTTGTCCTTGCAAAAATCCGGGCAGGTGCACTTCACAAGGTCACATTTGTATGAAAAAAGTTCAAAAATGGTGGTTACCCTTTGGATTCATTCTTCATGGCAAGTTGTCTACATCATTTGGAATTGTACAACATATAGGAAACAAATAGTATGTCGAAAGAAGTAGAGAATGATTCAAAATACAAAATTGTTAAGAGTTTAGATATAGAATTGAAAAAAGCCAATCCCAATGGTTGCAATGTTGTAATAAACAATCTACACCTAATGTTTTTATTTTTTTCAAAAATATTGAAAATTGAATAAAATAAAAGACTTCAAGGTTTATTTTAGAGTAGAGATTCTATAACTACCCTCAAACTAAGAATCCTCATAACTTTCCTCTCATTAATAAAAATGGAATGATTCAAAGCTTCTTGCATACATATAAATTTAAAGAACCAATTTCAAATTTTTATTTTTTTTAAAAGTAATTTTTTAAGAACTTTTTTGAATTGCCTGGGCTGCCCGCCGACCAATAAAAACAACATATCATGCAATAACTTTTAAACCATGTAGTTAAAATTTATGAAAAAGCTACTCCTTGGGCACATTTTATATAAAAATTTCAAAGAAAAAAAATAAAAACTTTATTCATAGTGAGCTGCCCAAAATTGCTATGTTGTCAAAAATGGTGTTTGGTCCTTTAGGGGTTAAAAAAACGAACAAACTATACGGGGGTGTAGCTTGTCAATGTCCACTAAAACATTTTCTCTATTTTAGAATTAAAAATTTCAACAATTTTTGAGTTATTGTGAGCTCCCAAATCGTCACTTGGAACTCTGGATTTCTTTTTTTTGAAATTTGCAATTTAGAATAGGTAAATTATACAAAAAAAGCCATAAAAAGAGTGTAGAACCAAAATAGGATTGTACCATATCCATTATAGTATTTGGTCTAGTTTTGATTTTATACCTAAAGCATCCCCAAACCTCGCCTAAGAATAGAGCCTAAACCACAAGATAGCGGGATTTGGAGAATTTTAGTCACATAGTCCCAGCATGGCTAAATCCCACTAGAAGGTGGAAATGCATGGCTAGATTGATCCTATGGATTCACAGTGAGCCATACGTCGGTTCCTAGGATTAGATGTCAAATTCCCCATTAGATCAACGAATTTCCAGAAATCCCAGTTGTTAGCATGCAATAGCCACTAAACTCGGGACGGGGCTGTGGAGGAATCTACAGCCCAAGGATGGTATTCTAAGGTAAATTCCATGCCAAGAGTCCAACAGCAAAATCAATTTGCCAAGATTCCCTCATTTGCAAAAGATTCTTGCGCCATTGATAATTCAAGGAGACAGCCAATTTAGGTCTCCACTGACCAATTGTGCCAGGTACGGAAATGCACCTCCACATCTTTTGCGAGGCTCCTTGAGAGGTCCCACAAAAATTCTTGGCATCTTCCAACTTGCAGAAGGACCTTTTCCGGGCGGTTAACCATTCTAACTTCCAACGGAAAAATAACCCAAGTTTTCTTGTAAATAATCCAAGTTGCGGTAAAATCTCACTAAATTAGAATAGCTTGTTTTATGCTAATAATGTGTTTTGATAAATTTTGCAGTATTCCAATAGTGGCAAGTACCTGAACCGGCAAGATTCTTTTGAAATTAATCACGTCACGACATCTCCGCGACGTTGACTGGCATTCCGAGGGCACGCGAAGACAAAACAATGTCAACAAGGAGTCTTTTTCTACTCCCTTTCACCTTCTGGAGACCCCAGGCTAGTTACTTTTCTCAAAATAGGAACCCCCCAGAAGTTGGAAATTTACCGCGATTGGATTTTTAAACTAGACTAGCCTACGTTGGGTTTTTTTATCCCGGTACAGGGGGTAAAGAGAATCTTGGACTACAAATGGCATTTTGGATCCAACGGCGCAATCCGTTTGACATTTGGAGCTTATCTCCAAAATTTAGGACGTTGGTCCAGCATAGATAGTAAAAAGTGAAATTTTAGGATTAGGATGAAAATATTTGAGGATGAGGATGAAAATCCAAGTTGATAAGGTTACTAATAGGAATTTAAAGGGGGGGGGGAGTGAGCCCTTGGAAACCTATAAAAGGGCTCCACTTCCCTCTCTAAAATCACCCTCAATTCTTGTTTTGGATCCTTGGGTCCAAGTCATTTTGAATATTTTGGCGTTTGGAGCCAAAAACCTCTACGGTGTTTTCGGAGCACTTTTGGCTCCTTTTGTTGTTGTATTTCAAGCTTTGAAGGTCTTTGGGGGTCCTTCTTTCTTATCTTGTGTACTCTTGATGTGCTTACTCTTGTCCTTGGGTTGTAAGTTGAGAGCCCTTCTCTCTTTTGTGCATTCTTGTGAACTAACAGGTGTGTCTTAAGTACCGTTGGTGTCTTATACTAATCCTAAAGTCACCCCCCTCCATACCTTAGCGAATGCTGCTTTGGAGGGCCTTTAGTGTATGAAGTAGTGTGTCATTTCTGTGTCCTAACGTGTTTTGTTCCCTTACTCACGTGTTCTTACCTTCTTCTAACATCCCTCTTGTTGTGTGAAACCCCCCCTCATGGCGACGGAGCTTTGGCTTCGTCATGTGTGTTCTCTACGTGTGTCCTTATCTTTGTCTAATCCTTGCTTGGCCACGTGTACCCCCCCTCAAGGACGGCAAAGCTTTGACCATGAAATCTAGGAATGTTTGGCATTTTCTTATGGCTACCTTCGGGACGGCGAAGCTTTGATTATAGGGTCTAGAAAAGTTTGGCATTTTTTTACAAAATTCCAAACACCTTTCTACCTTAGTGTCCAAATATCCACATGAGGATATTATCGTTAGTGTCCAAATATCCAAGAGTCTCGAAAATTGTTTGAATCAGTATAACCGTCCGTTGGTGGGAATACTAGAACCCAATATACCTCCTAAGCTAGTCATAGAGTTCGTTTTTTTTGTTTTCTTTTTCCTTTTGTTTAGTCCAAAGATACTTGGAAATCCTACCCCAGTTCAAGTTCTTTTTAGTCTCAAACAAAAGATCAGAAAAGAACAAGATGACCAGCCCATCAGGAGTCCAGATCAGGAGAGCAAGACGACCGGACCAGTCGGGGTCCAGATCGAGAGAAGAAGAAGACCGTCCAGTCAGGGTCCAGATTAGAAAGAACAAGACGATCAGCCTAATCGTGTCCAGATCAGGAGAGCAAAGACGACAAGCCCTCGGGCGATCCGGGGGCTTGGAGATCGGATAGTCCAGGGCTTGGAGAGTCCAGGCGATCTAGGGGCTCGGGAGGTCCGGCAGTCTAGGGGCTTGGGGGTCCGGTTCACAAATTTCAAATTCTAAAAAGACAAAGGCTACTTGGAAGTCCAGAGTTTGGGTGGGAAGTTGGGCTTGTTTTAAAACCAAAAATTTGACAAGAGAAACTACTGGAAGAAGGAAGGAAGGAAACTTGTGAAGGAAGGAAAAAGAAGAGAAAAGATGGAGTCTGGGCCTAGCTAAGCTCCACGTAGGATAATCATTTGTCCAACACATGCAAAACCATCCAAAGATAAAAGAAGAAGTGAAGAAGAGGATGGCTATATGGGCGACTTAGGGGAGAGAGGCAATAAATAGTGTGCTAGCTAGATAGACTAGGAAGAGTAGGAAAAAATCTAAAAAAAAGCCTTGGTAGCCGTTAGAGGAGGATGGGGTATGACGTCGTAAGAACTTTGTAAGAGGCGAGTTGGCACATTTATGCCTATTAGTTGTCAAGGTTGGTAGTGTAAAGTCTCCATCAAAACATTTGGTGGAATGGTTCCAAGGTAGAAGAAAGGGAGGAAAAGAAAAGGAGGCTAAAGGAAGAAAGAAGAAAATTAGATCAAACCAATTGTAAATCTCCAATCTTAAAGCCGTGGGCATTATTGAAAAGAAAATAAAGGATTACGATGGGAAATGAGGATGCGTTTATGGACGTGGACAAGGTCGTCTCTAACACCGACAGTGATGAGGTAAACCATTAAACTAATCCTTGGTATTTTTTCCTGAATTCCCCCTTGATTTTCTTGATTAGCCTTTAATCCGAATTAACGGGTAGAGATTAGTGACAATTAGCAGTTTAGATTCAAAAGTAAAAATTAGGAGAAAATTGGAAGGTGAAAAGTCGAATTAGGGCTAATTTGAATAAATTAATTTAGGAATTAAAATTTAGAATTAGAATTAGAAGGTTAATTTGGAGGATTAATTTAGAGGTAAAAATTAAACATGAATTAGGACGTAAACGCGGGAGTTTAGTTTAGAGGTTAAAACTTTGAATTAGATTAGGAAGTGAAAATCTAGAATGAAATTAGAGGTTAAAAAATTAAGAATTAAAAGCTTAGAGAAAGTTTAAGGGTTACAACCGAGAGGTAATTTAGAAGTCAAAACTTTAGAGTAACATTTAGAAGTTAAAATTTAGGATTTATTTTAGAAGTAAAAACTTAGAATTAACTTGGAAGTTAGAAATTTAGAGTAAAAATCTGAGACGGTAGAAAATTGGAGTAATAATTTGAGGTTAGAAAGTTAGAGTAAAAACTTAGAAGTAAATTTTCAAAGGAAGAGTTAGAATTTAGGGTTAAAATAGAAGGGTAAAAGATTGAGGTTAAAAGTCAAAAGCTAAAAGCAAAATTAAAGTGGAAATAAAAAACCTAGAGTCAAGGTAGAATACTAGAACAATTCAAAGGTTAAAATATAGAAGTTCATGTAGAAGGTCAGAAGTCACAAACCAATTGGGATAGTCAACGAGTGGGAAATAAGTAGGAGACACCATGAAAGGGACATAGAAGAGGTGAAGTGTTTGGAGAAGTTGTTTTTCCCTTATTACCTAGAGTGACCTCTTGGGTTAGCAACTAGTTAGTAGATACTTGCACGTCCATCATAGCTACAACTACTGCCATCCACAAAACTAGGAAACATAGCAAAGCTTCATTGCTTGGAAGGCACAGTGGACCGCGCTCGTAAAACACCCGTACATCTGAATATAGTGGATAAAAGGCTAGAACCAAGACGGTGTCAGCGTTATTACCAAGGGCGGGTAATAAAGTGCCCACAGCTATTAGATATTTATTTATCAAAAATCAGCACAAACATTAATTACTAAAAATATTGATCTAGTCTAAGTTTATTTCTTCTACATGCAATTTTTTCCTCTCAAGTTGTGGGACACACACATTTTGAAATTAAAAAAATCTAAAGATCAAACTTCAACTTGAGCATGGATTAATCTTGCAATTGGTGAGATGCCCTCTAAAATTTTAGGAGGGTGTACATCAAGTAAAAGATCATATAGTTGAATTTATCAAAACATATATAAAGATGAAGAATTTAGTATTGTTTTGGTAGAAAGTAGCTTACGACAAGTTGACTTAAAACAACTAACCAAATTAAAGGGTTAATAATTCAAGGATATAAAGAGGAAAAATCTTTTTTTTAAATCCTTACAAATTATAGAACACTTTAATTTTCTCCCTAGAAAGTAAAAAATATATAAAGTGTTTCCACTAAATGGCCCTAAAAGGATCTTCAACTACTCTTCTATTTGAAACATTATTAGTGATTGTTTTATAGGCTCATAGTCATAGTGAAGGACTCACACTCCATGTTTTGGGTATGCAAAAAAACCATCATCTTTCTCTTACAATGTTTAACATATAAAGAAGGCCATATATGATAATTATACAATAATACTTGAGTAAATCCAATTAATATAGAAGTTTGAATAGTGCAAGGCAAAGTAGATAAAATTTGAAGGAATGTGGTCTAACTAATGTGTATATTTGGATTAATTTAGATGAATTGAAAATTGAATGAGATCTAAATCACAATATTAATATTCAAGATAGATTAAAAGTATTACAGACAAGATTATTTTGATATTATCCAAAATACTAAAATCATCTATATCAATGCACCTCACATATTTGCATAACTTTAAAACTAATGCAAGTAAGTGTTACCATTGCAAGACACAGTAATAGAAAAAATCTGAATTACAATTTATTTCTTGAATTCAAGATTTCTCCTTTTTATTGCATTAATATATTATTTCTTGATCCCTTACATTCAAAGTCCCCTTAAAGACTCTTGGGATTTTGAGTAGGCTTATGTGACACTATGACCTCAATTTTTGACATGATCATCCTAAACTCTTTTTGAATACAAGAAATCACATTAGCTTTTGGGGAATATAATTTTTGTTTCAATTGGTGTTTGAGAGCAAAAATCATGCCACCAAAAGTCCCAAAAGAAATCACTAGGGAGCACAAAAAAATCACAAAAAAATGATTTTTTTTTCTTTTAAATTATTTCCTCAAATATTATATTTTTGTCTTCATGTGAAGCTTTGATTCATTCCATTTGAATGAGTGATGTATCATTATAGAACTTTTTGGTTTATTGTGAAAATAGTTTGTAGGATTCATTTTTGTACTCAATTTTCACAATTGAAAAGAAAGGTTCCACATAGCTGATTTTGCTTGCTAGAACAATCTGACTATTGGGATTAGTATATTTCAATTCCATCTTAGAACTATTAGCAATTTAGATTTTCCTTCTATCTTATATTTACCTCTACTTTAAAAATAAATTTAGAATGAATATCGACTGTACTTAGAACTTCATTTTATTCCCAATTCTCAACTCAATTTTTTCAGCATAAAAAATTAGAAATTCAATATCAATAGTGCAAAAAAATTCAGTTAAGAAGATTCAAATACAAAAATCTAGTTAAATAAGGTACATAAAAATTTCTTTTCTTCACTTTAAATGCAAATATTTTGCAATCTATATAGTCAAAGTTCGTGAAATTTCTTCCACACAAATTTACACTAGTCTGGTACAACTTCTTCAAGTTAGATATGCAAAAAAAAAAAACTAAACTAGGTTTTTTGCTCTTTGCAATAGAAATGATAGTTTTAGATTATTTTTTGCAGAAAAAAAGGTTGTGGTCCTTTAGGGGTTACAGGGCAATTTTATATTGTTCGACCCCCTTTCTTGCTCCATTTGAGTGTGATTTGATCCCAATCAATGACCTAAATGTGTTGGAAGAGTTTCAAGAGTTTATTTAAAAAATCCAAAAGCAATTTTAGTATCTTTCGATTGAGCACACCAAAAGATACTAAAGGGAGGTGACCTAAGCTAGAGTCCCCTAGCATAACTTAGAATGCCACAATTTATCCATCTAAAGAATTTAGAAATTAATAAACAGTCAAATAAAATCATTAAAAAAAAATAGGAAAATGTCTTTTTCCAATGGGAAAAAGAAAAGAAAATGGATGGTTGCACTATCAATTTGGCCCAAGCCATTTATGGTAGTAGGCCCCTCCCTCAACCAATCCCCATTTCCCCAAAGCAAGTGGTCAAAAGCTTGCAATGTGCACCTTCCTGGGGAGGAGCCCAGGCTGCAAGTCAAAGGGGCTGATGATTGCCAAATGTGCCCCCAAGTGACAATCCCTATTGAAAAGGTGCAGAAAGGGGGAATAGGGGAAGCATGTTTTCCATCCCTTGTCCTCGTTGGCCAGCCCCTTTGCCTCCGTTTCTTTACTCCCGAATCGGACCCACGGTGCCACCACATGCTTGCATGATGGGGCTTTGTCGTTCTCCTTTGGCAGTTTGCGGGTGGGGCCGGAGTGGCGGGTGCCCCACTTGACCCCATGGGGCCATGGATGGAGCGAGACAGAATTGCCATGGGGGTTCCAGGAGGTCCGAATCTTTTGCAAATGGTGCAAAACAACTGAATGCAATCTGATGAGAAGCAATACTGTTCAGTACTTTGCTCCCCAACAGTGCAAAAAAATCTGCCATAGCAAACATACCAAAGATGCATTGTTCAAATTGGATCTCCCAAGTTGCCAAGTGTGATAAAAGCAAAAAGGGCATTGTTATTTGTTATGAGAACTACTTACCCCCTATTAAGGGCCTCCTTACATGTATCGGTGGGTGGGTGTGGTCAACAATGCCAAAATATAGAAGGCACTTTTATGTTCCTTCTACAGTGTTTGATACATTGGGATCGGTAGAACTCTCCTCCTCCTTCCTAGCTTGCCTATCAATCGGTGCTACTATGTTTGTCTTCTAGTTGCTTTTTCTACCCACCGGGCTAGCATGTAAGCCTGCCCTAAGAGTCCTTCCCGGAGTCCTGGTGAACGGACCCCTCTCTTAGCCTAGAGGGAAAATGCTGAAAATTTTTAATTTTCCACACATGGAAAAATTTGCAAATTCTGAATTCATATTTGCAATCCGCGGCTCCAAATTTGCTAGGGGAGGTGTAGTAGGTAAATTAATCAAGCCCAAAAATAGTGGGTCTTTTTTTTTACATGCACCCCTGAAATGACTTGGGCGGCCCAAGCGAAGGGATCAGTTCACCCCGACCCTCCCGAGGCCTCCCCTAAATTTTTGACCTTATCAAGAGCCAAGAAAAATGCTTAGCCCTTGCTGGACTGGAGAAACTACAATTTTGGATTTGTAAACATACTAAGGTAAGGATCCCATACCCAATCACTTAACCCCCAAAGGACCAAGTGTCCGTTCAACGTATGCAAATTTGACTACACAGTCATGGGCTCCATCCTTTAGGGGTTAAGGGATTTTGGAATAGATGATGAGCAAAATGAGTGATGAAAATTTTTCCCCATGTAGGAAGATAAGAAATATTGGGACTAAATTTTTTTTTTAATTGTATTCCCCAAATTGGAGTTACTGTGAATTTTGGGAACCAAAAAGTGTTCCGAACGCAAAGCCAATCACTAGAATCTTCCAATTCCAATCACTCAAAAACTAGCTTCATACTTCTTCTTTTCTTGCTACTTTTTGCATACTTTGGGACATATGTCATGATCTTATTGATCCCAGCCTTAAAAAGGAGTAAAAAACATGTTCTGAGCTGTGATTACAAATACGAGCACCTCTAGGTCGGGAATTGGTCCCTAGTTGGGTATGGGATCCTTACCTTATATGCTTTCCAAGGGAGCATAATGACCTTCCCTGGTGAGGATTTGGTTTTAGGTCTTTGAACTCACGGTCTGATTTTATGAGGTTTGACCAGGGTGGATTCAGGTTTGACCACTGCAGCCAGGCAGAGGAGAAATTGCTATTACCTTTAGGGAGCAATTTTTTGGTTAAGTGCGAGTCCTCAAAATTTGAAAAAAACTGGGTGTCCTCTTTGATGACTTCATAACAGAAAAAAAACAAGAGAAATCATGAAACCTGGCCCCCATTCATTAGAAAACCGAACCTTGTAATGAGCACTCCATCTCTTCAAAGTGAAGAAAAGGTCAGATGGAGCACAAAAACCAAGTCCTTAACATGAAGTTGTTGTTTTTCTTTCAGAATCTATAGCTCTCTAGCCCAATGCCCCAAAATCATGATGTATTCCCTTGGACTTATTATAACTAGACGACCTTTCCTTGTGAGAACAAGAACAAAATGCACAGCAAAGCAGCAAAGAAACTTAAATTCGAGGTGCCTAGCAGCTTGTAAAGCAGCCTGCCCGCCCATTCGTTTCCTTTTCTGGGTCCTCGCCTTTGCCGACTTTGGCACAATTTGCAAGCCAACAGTTTTCACAAGTTGTGGCTGCCCACCTTGCATCTTGCACAGCCATTGGGGAAGGTTTTGGAGCTCCCCTTGTAATTCCCCTTGTGTTTGTAGAAGGAGGAGCCAGGTTTTTCTTACTGAGGGCACCGGTTGCATCCTCTCCTTATCAAATTCTCTTGGTTTATTTCTTCTAAGTTAGTATCAAATTCTCACCAGTCACTTTCTTTCAACTTCAAATTTGCAAAGGCTACAATCCTCCTCTTTCAAAGACATGCCGGTTTTCAAACTAAATTTCAAAATTAAATTACATCAGACAGCTAGACACATACAAACGATGGAGCAAGCGCTAGCCGCCACCACCAACCCCAAAGATATATCTGCCCCTGTCTTATCCCCTGAGGTCCCATTGTCCCCTTGGGGGACAAAATAGATTTCGAGCAAGCTCCTATGGTCTTAATATTCATCATGACTTTTTGAAACTTTTTGTGGATAGAAAAACTCATTAACTTTTTAGGAATATCATTTTTATTTCAATTGGTGCCCGAGATCAAAAGTTATTGCACAAAAGGTCTTTTTTCTCATTGTAGCGGGCAAAAACTTCCCCGTTCAAAAAAATTAAAAATAAATTTTTTCTTGTAGATTGTAGTTTTATCTACATAAGAAGCTTTGATTCATTCCATTTGAATTTGTTATGTGAAAGTTAAGGACAATCTTATTTTGGGGGCAATCAAAGCATCTTCTGAAAAAATAAGTTATAGGACTCATTTCTGAATGCAATTTTCACAATTTTTCAACAAAAAACTGTTTGATAAGGTTAGGTTTGCTTTCTAAAACAATATCACCATTAAGATTATTGTGTTTCAATCCCATCTTAGAGATATTAACGATTTAGTTTTTCTTTCAATCTTGACCTACTTCTACTTAACAATTTTTCAAAGAATGAAAATGAAGTGTGTTCGCTCTGCAGTTTTTTTCCTAAACTTTCAACTCAATTCTTCAACACAAAAAAAAATTTAATTTGAAGTTTGCAGTGCAAAAATTTCCACAAATGGCGGTCAAGGTCATCTGAAATTGCAAGCCAGCTTTCAATAAAACTATTTTTTGCAACTTTGAATGCCAATATCTTCCAATCTATACGGTCAAACTTCATGAAATTTCTACCACATGATTTGTGACAAGTAAAATATAAGATCCTACAATTAGATTCTAAAATTCGTTTTGTTTTCTTAGATGAATGCAACAAAATTGGTAGTTCGAGTCCTACTTGATATAAAAATGACCTTGGGACTTTAGGGGTTATCTAAGCATTCCAAGACCCTCAACGAACAACCCCACAGAGATACTTGCCTTGTCTAAGAACATTTCCGCCTCTAGCAACTTAGTATTAGCTTTGTATTCAAAAAAGGTAAGTAGCTAAAATCTGGCAATTTCATAAAAGGAGAGACTACATATCTACCTTTTATTTTTTCACACCAATTGGTTGCCAGTTCAACCAATTTTTTGTCTGGTTTTGGATCCTCCATTTTCACACTCCAATTGATTGTTCTCTCAAATTCACCAGCTAACAATGAACTAACCAACAATTATCCCCAAACATTGCTCTTACAATGGCCAGGCACAAGAAACCATTCCCCACGGTAGACTTCTCACTCACAAAAATGAAAAAACAAACAAACCATGTTTGAACTTGGAGAGGCAAGCAATAAAATGTTGTGACTGAAGAGATAAAATGACAAATTATTTCTTCAGTAATTCCAAAAGCCCAATCAACCATTTTATGCTTGTTGCCCAACTTTAAGCATTGTTTGCATGCGGAAAAACTTTTTTACAATTTATTTTGGGAGTAAATTATATAGGGTTGTCTTTCTATTTTTATATCCAAATCTAACATTGCTATGATAAAATAAAATATATGAAAAATAACACAAAGTATTTAGTACTTGCCTACAATTGTAAATTTGATTATTTGGAGAAAGTATTGATGTTTTCATTATTTTCATTGTATGCCTTTTTCACAAATAAAATGAAGCTTACTTATGGCATATCATAAGAAATCAAATTCTTAAGGTAGAAACTGCATTGCCGATGAAATTTTGAAGTTAAATCTTCAAAATTCATTTGAAACAAATCAGTGAATAGTTTAGGAATGATGACTATTTGGATATTTTCTACTCTTGATGCTTAATATTGTCTCCTTTGATACAAACTTCAATAGAGTTATAGAGCTTATATTAATACTCCCTCTGTCCTACTCAAAACCTCCAAATCAGGCAAAATTATTGTCCCACTAAAAAGCTTCGTTTCCTAATTTTGATTGTTGAATAAGTTTTGGTCGGGTTGGGCAACCTCATGAAGGCAAGTCAAGCAATTAGGGAGCATTTTTCTCCTAGAAAGTTTGGCCTTGCCCATATAAGGCACCTTGTACTTGGTGTGCTTCTTGAGACAATAGTATTGACAATGTATTTGGTGACTACTTAAGGCACTACGAAGATTTGTTCATGAAGTGGTCTAGATTTCTTTGCTGTGGATATTTAGGTTGGTACACATATTTCTAGAATCCCATTGCTGCCACCAACCTTTAAATCATCAAGAATGATGGAGCTGACAACCTTTACAAATTATACTCAAAACGATACTTTTTGCTAGGATTTTAGGTGTCTAGATGATGGCGCCTAAGCTGGAAATTTTGCATAGCATTAGAGAAAATTTCAGCCCTTTGGAGGGCCGTTTGAAGTTGACATGCCATGCTATTTCTTGCATGGCCTACCAACTTCGAAAAGTGCTCTTGGTGAGCAGTTAGAGTCTATGATTGCTCGCCGGAGCAATCAGATTTCGCAAAAAAAAATCAAATTTTTATTTTTTATAATTTTATAATTTTTAATTTTATAATTTTTAATTTTATAATTTTTAATTTTTTAATTTTTAATTTTTTAATTTTTAATTTTATATTTTTTAATTTTTTAATTTTTAATTTTTTAATTTTTAATTTTTAATTTTAATTTGGAATTATGGGTTCCTGCGCCACAGCCGCTGCAGTTTCAATAAGGCGGAAACAGGGGAAAAACAAATTTTTGAGCAAACAAAAAGTAAACTTTAGGGTACCTCAAAGGGTTGTGGAGCAGCCCTCCAAAAGCCTGAAATTATTTCTAATGATTTAAAGGATGGATTGTTGGTTTTTGAATGCATGTATCACTAGCACAAAAACTAAAACTATAGTTAATGCCTTATAGGGAAGCTTTTTGAAGGTTATTAGTGGGACAGAGGGAGTAACATATTTGTACTTGTCCAAAATCCTTGTGCCTCTAGGGGTTAATAGTTGTAAGAGATAACAATATTGGTCAAGATTTCAAGGGTTCATTTGTCCATCCTCTGGCTTGGCGGTTACTTTTTTCTTTAATACAATGTTTTCCATTTGTTATCAAGAGAAAATAAAAAATAAAAAAATAAAAAAATTCAAAGGCTTGTTGCACATATTTTGTTTAGAGAATTTGGACTTGGGTCCAAATATTAATTGCCTAAGTTTAATTTAATAGAAAAGAGAGAAATATCATCAAAGGTGCCTATAATATTAGTACCTACAACATATAATCAATGAAGGTGTTTATTATATAAGCACCTATATCCATCAAAGGTGCCCTATAATATAGTATCCTATAACTATGGACAGTAACCTATAACATAGGCACTCTATACAAAAGGTATTGATATTATAGATACCTAAATGTAGGTACCCAGGCTCACGGGATTAAGATTTTAGGTTCACATTCTAACAACCTTAGATGTATTTTGGTCTAGTAGGTTTTGAAAAGAAAAGAAATGAACATTATAGGTGGCTAAAATAAACTTGTATATAGCTTTGTATTGTGGATAGATAGGAGACATGCACTATCTTAATTTTCTTATAGTAAAGTGGCCCCATCTTAACCCTTAACCCCTAAAGTCCCAAGGCCATTTTTCAGTCAAAAATCACTCAAAACTGCTACTTTTGTTGCGTTCATCTAAAAGATGAGAAAAAATATTTTCTTTTAGAAAATAACCATAGGATCTTATACTACACTTTTTACAGATCATGTAGTAAAAATTTTGTGATGTTTGACCGTACGGATTGAAAGATATCAGCATTCAAAGTGAAAGAAAAAGTTTTTTTCAAGAAGATGCTCTCATTGCCCGAAAAACAAGATTGTCCATAACTTTCTTATAAAAAGTCCAAATGAAATGAATAAAAGCTTCCCAAATAGGCAAAAATATAATCTATAAGGAAAAAAAATTAAAAAAATTAAATTAAATTTTTTGCAAAATTTTTTTGCTGCCCCTTCTCCCCTGTTTTTAGCTTATTTGGGCATAACTTTTGCTCCCGGGCACCGATTGAAATAAAAATTACATTCCCCAAAAGCTACTAAGTTTTTCTATCTTATGGGAAAGTTTCAGAAGGTTTCATTAAAAATTGAGCTCATAGGAACCTGCCCAAAATCCATTTTGTCCCCCGTAGGGACAATGGGACTTTAGGGGTTAAATGTGAACCCCAGATCTAAAGGTTCATTTTCTAAGGAGTTTTGAAGACTGCATTTTCAATACACAACTACAACCCAATTTTATGATGTCATTCTCTTTGCCTCCAAAGATGCATCTATCAAGCTAAGTTTTATATTTCAAATCATATTTGCATTGAAAAGTTTATTAGGATTTTTGTAAAACAGCTCTAAGTTTGTTTGTTGCCGCGAGAAGGGCAAAAATTCATTATACCCATTCTAGATTTCAGACCATGGTGAAGATGTTTTTCACATTTATTGGCACCAAAATTGTACTACTTTAACAAAATTGACTATGTTTGTACCAACCTCATCATGCTCATATAAGAAAAGATTTTCAAATCCAAGTTTGGATTGCCTACAAAGACCTAAAGTGTTATCTCTAGGCTAAAATGAGGAATTATAAACCCATAAATTTTCACAATGTAAGGATCATCACCATTGGTTGCAAATATGTAAGAAATTGACAATCTTTGCATTTGAAAACATTTTCTTCATTTATGAATGCGTTTAAGCTCAATTTGTGGCTCAAAGTGATTGTGTCATTGGAAAGAAATGAAATTTTCCATGCATTTCTCAATTTTTAGTAAAAATAGATCAAAAATTTCATCCAAAAATTGCAACTCAAAATCCGTATCTACCATTTCTTAGTTGATCCATCCACTAATTTTTAAAGGACAGACCAACCTAAAGAGCATTCTAAAAAAACAAGCTTGAATATCACATAGTTCTTGATTTTATACCTTAAAAGACACTTTTGATTCTAGCATGGCAATTCAAAGAATTTTGCATAAATTCTTAGGACTTAGGCATGAATAATTGAGTAGGTCAACAACTAATAAATTAAAATGATCAACCTAATGAGGCAAAGTGGAAATAAGGAGAGTTTTTGCTCTGCCTGGAGAATCTTGCATGAATTTTTGCATACAAACATGAGTAATTGAGTAGGTCAACAATTAAATAAATGAAAGTAGTCAACCTCGTAAGGCAAGGAAATAAGGGGAGTTTTTGCTTATATACTGTTCATTGCAACATTATTCTCTCTAAGTATATGGATAGTATCTTTGGGCTTCACATGATCCAATCTTTGGATCAAACTGTTTCCCTTGTATAAATCAAGAAATTTGAATTGTATTGCACCAATGCAATATATGAGATCCTTGTGTTAATAAGACTGCAGCAAGCCCACCCAATCAAGGAACCATTGACTATTGCATTGAATATTCTAATTATTTCAAAACAAGTCTGTTTGAGGGTTTAGAAAGGTCCTTTAACCCCTAAGGTTCCTTGACTATGTTCTCACCAAAAATGCTCCAAAACTGCCATTTCTAGAACAAGTACCAAGTTTTTGAAAAATATCATTTTTAGACACATGTAACCATAGGATCTTGTAGTACTCTGGTAAGTCTGGTTTGAGAATGTGTGGAAAAAATTTCAGAAATTTCCGTCGCGCAAATTGGAAGATATTAGCATTTGATGTGGCAAAAGTCCTTTTTTTGGCCCTACAAAAAGCCAGGCAGCTGCACTTCACAAGGTTAGATTATTATGAAAAAAATTCTGAAATGGTTGTGCTTCTTTGGATTCATTCTTCAGGGCAAGTTGGCTACATGCTTGAAAGTTTTCAAATTATTTCAAATTGTACAACATCATACTACAAAAATCATAACTCCCTCTGTAATATCACAAATGCTACCATTAATAATAGGGGCTCATGCTTGCTATGCTACACATTCATTGTATCACATATTAGTAAAATTTTAAAATATTTTCAATCATGCATACATAAAAATAATATTTTCACACAATGTTATATTACAGAAATAGAATAGTAGTTTGCAATCACCTTTGTAATATCACTTTTACAACTTTTCTGATTTCAAAATTCTATTTCTACTACCAAATGATTTGAGATATTTATTCAACTGAAGCAATTTTGGATTTCACAACAATTAACCCCTAAAGTCCCAAGGCCATTTTTCTGTCAAAAATCACTCACAACTGCTACTTTTGTTGCGTTCCTCTAAAAGATCAGATTTTTTTTTTTTTAGAAACTAACCGTAGGATCTTATACAACACTATTTACAGACCATGTCGTAAAAATTTTGTGATGTTTGACCCTATGGATTGAAAGATATTAGCATTCAAAGTGAAAGAAAAAGTTTTTTTCAAGAAAATGCTCTAATTGCCCGAAAAACAAGATTGTCCATAACTTTCTCATAAAAAATCCAAATGAAATGAATCAAAGCTTCCTAAATAGGCAAAAAAATAGTCTATAAGGAAAAAAAATTAAAAAAATTAAATTAAATTTTTTGCAAAATTTTTTGGCTGCCCCTTCTCCCCTGTTTTGAGCTTATTTGGGCATAACTTTTGCTCCCAGGCACTGATTGAAATAAAAATTACAATCTCCAAAAGCTAATAAGTTTTTCTATCTTATGGAAAAGTTTCAGAAAGTTTCATTAAAAATTGAACTCATAGGAACTTGCCCAAAATCCATTTTGTCCCCCGTAGGGACAATGGGACTTTAGGGATTAAGTTGTTTATGAAGTTTTTGAAATTTACAAGTTTTTCTTTTCAATTCACCAAGTTTTTGGATTGCCCATTAGGAAAAATTTCAGCCCTCTAGTTCTGCACCCACCCAGTGCAATTATGGAAAAAAATAAAAATAAAAAATTATTTTTTAATTTTTTTAATTATTTTTTAATTCTTAAAAATTGGGTGTTGACGTGGCACTAGTAGTAACACATCAGATTTTAATTTTTTAATATTTTTAATATTTTTTAAATATTTTTTTATTCATTTTGAAATTGCACCAAAGAAAACCTGTAAATCAATTCCTTAATGGCCTTTTGGAGGGCTGAAATTTTTCCTAATGATTGTTTGTAACAATTGAGTCAACTTTTGAATGCATTACAATAAGTGTGTATCTTTTACAGTATTCACCATTGCATATATTTCATTCATCATTCAATAAATTTCTATTGTACATTTCAATATATGCTTACTTATAAACAAAATTATACAAAGATTTTAGTAGTTTTTATTTGAAAATTTGTTGAAATTTTTGTTTTGCATTTTATCTAATACATAAAAATTCTAATAAAATTCTAATGATGAATGCATAGCATAGCAAGTGCAAACCGCTAGTATAGGAAAAAAAAAGTAAGTAGAAAGAAGTAGATGTTGGTTCAAAGCACTAAATTATTAAAAATTTAATTATGGAATTGAAAAATGCCAATCCCAATGGTTGCAATGTTGTAATAAACAATCTACATCCTTCAAATTTTATTTTTTTTGAAAAATATTGAAAATTGAGTAAAATAAACGACTTCAAAGTTTATTTTAGAGTAGACAATCCATAATTGCCCGCAAACTAAAAATCCTTGTAACGTTTGACTCATTGATCAAAATGAAATGATTCAAAGCTTTCCATTGATATACAAATCTAATAAACCAACTTCAAATTTTTATTTTTGAAAAAAGTGATTTTTTTTAATCTTTGCGGACTACCTGAGTTGAAGTACAAACAACATATTAGGCCATAACTTTTTACTTGTATTTCCAAATGTCATGAAATTTGGTGCATATGAAAGATATTCTTTGTCCCCACCTTCTATAATAATTTCAGCCCAAAATATGCAAATCTCCAATCATTTATACCTACCCAAAATTTCTATGTTACCAAAAAACGCATGTTGGTCCTTTAGGGATTGAGGATTAAATGTCTTCAAGCTTACTACAATAAGTAGCTCCAATAACCTACTTTTTAGTCTACTTTAGTTTTTTTCAAAATTGTTAAATTGGATTTTTTGTAACAATTTGAAATTTGAAGGTAGCATCTTGAAAGTTTAAAATACACCACTTTGGAACCTTTCTATCATACTTCTTTTATGTGAGCTCAAAAAGTACACCAATTACACCATGATGTTTATCACTATGATCATCTCCATTTCTACTAAAAATTTCAATGTATTATTTTAAGTATTTTATAATTACTATGATTTTATATAAATATATTAAAATAATATAATATTAATTTAAAATATATTTAATCATTAAAAAAATTATTGTATTACTATAAGAGAAAAATACCAAATTTTTAAAAGGTGTGATTTAATAAAGAAAGCTAATGAAGTTTGACTAAACCAGAACATAGAATGTCTTCTAAGGATTAACCCCTACAAGACAGAACATCGTTTTTTGGCAACATAGCGATTTTGGGCAACTCACTACAAACAGAGTTTTTATTTTTTTACTTTGAAAATTTCATAAAACATGTGCCTGAGGAGTAGCTTTAGGGTCCAACAATTTTCATAACTTTTGACTACACGGTTAAAAAGTTATTGCATGATATGTAATTTTCCATATTTAGCGGGCAGCCCAGGTAGCTCAAAAAACTCCTTCAAAAATCACTTTTTTGAAAAATGAAAAAGTCAGAAGTGGTTGTAAGGAAACATTCAAGAGTAAAAAAGTTTGAATCACTCCATTTTATTAAATGAAGTGAGAGTTATTAAGAATTCCAATTTGTAGATAGGTTTGGAATCTAGAGACTCCATACCTACCCACAAAATGGAATCCGTAATAACTCTCACTTCATTAAACAAAATGGAGTGATTCAAACTTTTCCACTCTTAAATATTTCTCTAGAATCACTTCCAACTTTTCATTTTTCAAAAAAGTGATTTTTGAAGGATTTTTTTGAGCTACCCAGGCTACCCACCAAACGCAAAAAATTACATATCATGCAATAACTTTTTAACCGTGTAGTCAAAAGTTATGAAAATTGTTGGACCCTAAAGCTACTCCTCGGGCACATGTTTTATGAATTTTCAAAGTAAAAAAATAAAAACTCCGTTCATAATGAGCTGCTCAAAATTGCTATGTTGCCAAAAAATAGTGTTTTGTCCTTTAGGGTTTAAGTTAGAGGCAAATGAACTTGATCACTTTACCAAGGAATTCTTTGCAAGAATTTATCTCTAAAAGGATGAGCCTATAACTATTGATTTCAAGCCTCATTATCTATGATTTAGTATGCTACCATTTTGCAACTAGATGTGAATGAAAAATTTTATATTTATTTTTTGAAGACAAAATCATATCTACTATAAGTCATAAAATTTCCAAAGTTTTTTGGAAAACATTTAAAATTATTGTGAATTTTTATTAAAGGAAAAAATTTATATGAAATATAAAATACACTTAGAAAATATGAAATTTTCACTATAGATGTATGCTATAGTGTATAACATCATGGTACAAACCAAAGTTACCATGCCACTCTAAAATTAAAAAGCCAGCAAACCATAGTTGTACAAGCTCAAAGTTCATATTGTTATAAAATATTGAAATTTATGAATTTTTCCAAATTTTCAATTGAAGTACAAATTACACTTAAACTTGAAGTTTATAAGCTTCATTCCATATTTCCATCAGTGGGACTCAAATTCAAAAAAAATGATTTCTTAAGGCTAAAAGTCACATCGAGAGGCAATAACAAGAATTAGTCAAAATACACATTTTTTTAAATGGTGGAATTCCAAACGCCATTTTTTCATTCATTTCCTTCTTTAGCCCTAAAATCTAGGATTAATATAGATTTCAAATTGCATGGTCTAAATGTACAAATATTAAGTTTGTAAATACCGCCATTTTAACAAAATTTTGGTTATTAAGCATCTTCTTCTTCTTATGATAAATCAACCATACCACAATGAGGGAATTTGCAATACTATTCACTAAAAATGTACTTAAGTAACTTCCAAAAACAAATCTATCTATCTATACCTTAAATTAGTTAGTTAGTTAACTTGTTTTGATTGTTTGTTATATTGAGATCATGCATCCTCAAGTTGTGTTCTTCATGTTGTCGGAAAGCTCTCTGCAAGGACGGTTGCACGGGCTTTGTTTTGTGGCGTTTGAACCTACGATGTGAAAAGATATTGAATTTCCAAGTTTTTATGAATTAAAAAATTGAAGAATTATTTTTTCTTTCATTTTGACTGTGGCAACGGCACACAGGCACACTGGTTCTAAGTAAGGTGAAGTCTTCCAGCGGACGTTTTGAATCCTCAGCAGCGGTGAGCGTTTCAGGGTTCAGCACATTGCCGCAACGTGTAGCAACGGATCTATACCCACAACGTGCTTTTCCCTGCACTTTTCTCCCCCCACCCCTCCCCCTCCGCCTTTGAACTTTCCTGCACTTTCAAGAGACTACTGTGGATGGGTTTTGCATGTGGACCAGGAGATATTCCAGCGAGCTCCGTCCTTCCGTCGGCTCCGGGACCGGTAGCATATATATTCCTGCACCGCTGGAACACACCAAAAAAAATAACAAATTGGCGGGCTGCGTTTTGACTTTTGTACACCCACATGGAGCAGGCCTACGTATCGCTGGTCTGTCCCAGAATATAAATCTTTTCGTTGGAGGGAATGGCCAGCTACGACTGTACTGTTTTACGGAATATCAATCATCAATCAATTGGCGCGGGACCGGACGGACGAATTCGATCAACACAGACTTCGGTCCGCCAAGGAATGTGTATTTTTATGGACGGAATGGGATCATATTGATGCCCCTCACTCATAACCATTGACTACTGGAGTACTGGATGTCGATCACCGGAAGTGGGAATGGCGTGCAAACACTACTGATTGAGTACTGAGTGAATGGCAAGCAAGCAACACTCCTGCAATGGATCGGATACTTAATCTGAATACTTGAGTCTTGAACATCGTGATCTGTACAGTGCTTTGAGTTCATCAATGGAGATCTCATTGCGTGAAAAAGGTTTAGAACCTTCCGCTTATGACCACAACTCAAGAGAGTGCCTCCAACCTCGAATTAGGCATTGTACAGGGTACACCAGTGAAAACAGTGTCTGTGTGGATTGGGGAAGGGATCCGAGTGAGAAACTCACATGGTAACTTAGACCAGTTCAGTTGTGAGTCTTCTCATGGATATTTTTCCAGTAAACAAAATTTCGTTACAATGGCAGGATTCCACAGACTTGGCACTTGTACATTTAAAACGTGCCATCTGAAATCTATACCAGTCCTAGACTTTAGAGTTAAAGAAAGAAATGAATGAAAATATGGCGTTGCCATTTTCACGAAATTTCCCATCCAGGTTGTCATGTAACTTACTAGCTTTCAACTACCGGTAGTATTATAACCTTCTTGTAACCAGTCAATAAGAGAGTGACATCTATGGTTGCTTCAAAAGTTAGACTTGGCGTTATGGTCTTGAAGTCTTGTATATCGTGTGGCAGGCAGTGGAGTGAGAATTCTGATGATGGAGAGTGATGAACTGCTTTGAATGAACTGCTTGTGGCTGTAGCACTTGACCTTGTTCAAAGGTTCCGTTTGAATTGACTTGATTCATGATAAGCTTTGATCAGTATTCAGAAATCTCTCAGTTTCCGAACTGTGCTTTCCATTGATTGACAAGCAGCTCGATTTGCATGGAGATTCTTAATTCATTGCGTTTGGCGAAGCCGATAGATCAGTTTGATTGATTCTCCACTGGCATCTTCAAATTTATACTAAGTTCAAAGACTTTGTTGACCAGCGCTTCAGCTGGCTGGAGGAGTGGAGGTGGCTTTGAGTTTTTTTGCCCCAATTCTGAGGCTTCATTTCCAAAGCTGTCTCACGACTTGCAACGTCGACGCTGAAAATGGGGGTGAATTAAGATCGGACAGTATCAACAAGCTTCCTTGTTCCCAGCAGGGATTACAGCAAATTAAAAATCTTTAATCATTGTATATCCTGTTGCTATTGATGAGGACCCCAATTCCTGCGGAGGCAGTTGCTATCCATAATTTACTGTGCCAGGTGGTATAATGTTGAGCTGCTTTGAGCTGCCACGTCATTCGATAGAACCACCCTTCTCCAATTATCGAGGGCAACCCAAAAAGGTGACAAAAACACGTATAACACCATAGGATTTCATGAAGTGCGTAGATCCCATACAATAGATAGTGCAACTATGATATTTCAGAGCTTAATTGCTGGCGGAATTTCGGGCTCTAATCCATACTGAAACTGTGCAATTCCATAGTTGCACTTTGAAATTAGCTTTTAAAGCACATCTCGAAGCACATTTGAGGTTCTAGCGGAGGGCCGTCCAAACTTCAATTTCAGAATTATTCTTAAATGGGCATCATGTAGCTTTAATTGACCAATCAATGTTGAGCTCCGACCCTCCTCAAGGCCATGGGCAACTTCAAAGCCACTACTCAAAAAATTTATCAAACTTTCCAATGCCAAAACTACAAGCTCAAATTGTGATTCAAAACCCAAGATAGTTTGATTGATGCATTTTGTAAAGACAAAGAAAATCATACCAAGAAAGTTCACATGTAATTGAGTATTGGAGGAGTTCTCCAAGAAGATTCTCTGCAAACCCAGAGCCTCGGGCTGGGTCTGTCTGTCGTTAAAAGGGTTAGGCCTATGGGCCGGCTATTAGTTTTTTCCTGCTGTTCCTGTAGCTTCGGGTAATTAACTCAAGATTATGCACAAAGAGAATCTAATTTCCTTTTGCAAGGTTGTTGAGGCACTCCTTCTCATGCGGTGATACAGCGACAAAATTTACCCGAAAATTTAGTGTTGCAGTAGCACAAATAAAACTTATATACTTCTATGCGTGTGACGGATTTCCTAGTATCTTAACCACGCACATGAAGGCGGGGTGTTATAGACAATTCTCTTTGATGTTTCAGATGCGAAGAGCTTGATCAGAACCAGGTTCACGAACTATCTAAGTTATTTTAAAGCATTCTCATGCTTTTAAAACTATTATCCAGGGAATTTAGCTCTTGCAAGCGTCCATGCGCCACCAGCCAGAGAGCGGAGTGGCCGAAACGAATTTTAGTATCATGCTCCAACACTCAGCACATGCAAGCAGGGAGGTACGTTACGTGGTGGCTGGATAGGATACGGTCGAGGCGGTCCCAAAAGTAACATACTATACGATACTGTATAGAGCAAGTTGGATGCTTTGGCCTTTGCTTTGTTTGCTTCCAGGTTGACTCTTCCCAGGAATTGAAGGCGCAAGGCAATGCATATCAGGCCTTTATGACTTGCACAGTTGCACTTGTGCAAGTACTATAAATAAGCTAACGGAAAATAATTGTGGGCTACGAGGACGAAATTAGAGTGTGCAGCAATCCCAAAACTGGCCAAAATTCGCTCGATTTCTAATTTTCTACTGAATTTTTCATGCCCTCAATGTAAATTCTAAAAAAGTCTTCCAAAAATGAACATTTGGCTAAAAAGGTTTTGAGATCACTGGTGTGCAGTGATGTAGGAAGAATCAGGTAAGTTGATTCTGAGTGTGTACGCAATAAGGCAATAACCCAAAAGTGTGTCCCTCGTGGCTGGCGGGTTTTGTATTTTAATCATTTGCAATGAAATTCCGTTTCATTTCTGTAAAAATATAAAATAAAAATAAACAATAAATAAATAAAAGGGTGCCTCAATCCTACCTATGTAAGGTAAGGTAGATCATATTGCCACGCAGATTTGTTATCTAGATACTTTGGAGAAGCTATTTGTCAACTTGTGTATATTCTAGGGATTGAAAGTTTGAGAAAATCATTTGGAACAAGTGAAGACCTGTTCTCTGCACTTTGAATAAGCATTAAAAAAAAAATTAGCCTTCCGGAGGGCTGTTCCACGGACCCCTTCAGTACCTTGAAATTTAGTTTTAAGGGACTGAAAAAATAGTTTTTCCCCTATTTCCACGCAGCTGAAACTGCTGTGACAGTGGCGAGGAACCTAGATTTTCAAATAAAAATTATTAAAAATAATAAAAATTATTATTATTATTATTATTATTATTATAGAAAAATTTTAAAATTTTAAAAAATAAAAATAAAGATTTACGAAATTTGACTGCTCCGGCGAGCAATCATACACTCTGACTGCTTACCAAGGGCACTTTTCTAAGTTGACAGACCATGCTTGAAATAGTATGGCATGTCAATTTGGAACAGCCCTCCCAAAGGTTGATTTTCTCTAATGGTTTCTCTCCTTCTCTTTTTTGTTCTCCTTTGTTGTCCAACCCATTACAGAAAATCTAGATCCTCTAGAAGGCCGTTAGGGATTTGGCGAATATGCAATTACAGTGATTTTTTTTATATTTTATTTTTTGAAAAAATGTATATTATAAAATATATATATTTTTAAAATAAAAATAATAAATTTTTAATCAAAATTTCGACAGGGCACGTTGGCTGACTGCTCACCTTAGAGAGTGCATGATAGCATTTGTAGGCTGATATTTTCCCTAATTGCACATTCATATGCATCAATTCAGCCTTGTAAAGTATTGAAATTTACTCTAATGCTTTGGGCTTGGCTACTATGTAATGTGGTGTTTTGCAATGGACTTTTCATTTGTCTCAAAAAAGTAAAAAATTGAGATAAGACATTTGCAAGTAGAATGAAGACATTTTAATAGATTATTAATTTTTTGTGATTATTCAAAGTTTCTTTGGACTAAATTGATAAAGGATTGGTATATCCATGCTAAACCACACAATGATGTATCCTCTTCCAAGTGCATAGTCATGATGCTAAAGGATTGCTAAGATTGTAGTAATGGATGGATGATTGAAGCAAATGGGAGGGGCTTCTAGATGTTCTAATTAGGTGACTAATGGCATTGGGTTTTTCTCTTCAGGTGGACAAATCAAATAATCGGACACAATCAATTTTCAAAGTGTCATTTCAATGACAACCTTAGATCTAAACTAGTTTAGACAATTGTTGGAATGAGCTATGGGGATTGTTGGTGATGAATATAACTAGGGTCTATTTTGTGACTATAAAGTCACTAATAGAAGGGTAATATTTGGATACCAAAGAATGATGTTATAGCATGGTGCTAGAGGCCTATATTGGCTAGTGCTTAAGGCCTGTATTAGCTTGCTTGGTGCCAATGTAGGCCTTTAGCACCATGCTTTAGCATTATTCTTTGGTGCCCAAATACCACCCTGACATTCTACTAATAAGTGCATTTGAACCTATGACCAAAATAATGGAATGAAGCCATGATTGAAATGATGGAATGAAGTCAGGACGAAAAAATGGTAAAATGAAGTGAGGATGAAAATTTTGGAATTTTGAAGCCATGAGAAAAATATTGGAATTTTGAAAATACACAATTCAAATGAAAGCCCACAAAAATTCAATGTCTTTTCCATTGAGGGGGGTGAAAAGTGTTTTTTTTAAAACAAATGGAAACCTTTGAGGTTCAATGAATATCCAAAATAAAGGCCAAAAAATTTGGAATTGAAAAAAATGAGTTGAAAGGTTATTGAGCTACCATAAATAAATTGCATTTTAGGTGATGTTGAATATAACAATTAATGTCTAAGGGAACACATTTTAGATGACATTGAATATAAGAATCCTTGTTTTTATGTCAACAGTGACGTCATTTAAAATACGTTTGGAAGTTGTCGCTAATATAAATCTATGAGTTGTTGTACTCAACGTTAGGCTAAAATTTGTTTCCTTAGACATCAAAAGACTATAGTTTCTTATAGTTCAAGCAACCAATAGGACTTACAAAAATGTCTGTAGAATGGATGGTCTATTTAACAACCATAGGGCTGGATCTTTAATGTTTATGTATTGACAAATATAGGATTTAACACTAGCTACTGGTCAACATACACCTCAAAGTTCAGTATGACGAGTTTACAACTGCTAAGACTTTTGCGTCAATTAAAGTTTACAAATTTATAATTTAAAAAAGATGTGCATATAACTGTTTTTTCAAATCTCATTTTGCTATTATTTATTGATGTCATTTTTGTATTTGTTTTTCAATATGTGATTATACGTCTTCCATTAAATTTTACAATTTTTTTGTAGAAATTTGACATTAATATGAATTTATGAATTAGAAGGTAAAACAATTTTTATCAAGTGCAATATATAATTCTTAGAATATTTGAAAATTTCTCCATAGATTTGTATTATTTTGTGAAACAACATAGTATGTTTTTCTTATATTATCCTAAAATTAGAAAGTCCAAACTCCATGGTTATAGCTTTAAAGTGCAAAATTTTATAAAATATTCAATTTGAAGAACTTTTCCAAAACTTAAAATGAAGGTAGAAACTAGAATTGATAAGCTTCATTTCATTAGTTGAACTCAAATTTAAGAAAGGACATTTTTATGGTTAAAATTCAAATAAAGAGAAAATAGGATAGGTTGTCAAAACACAATGCATAAATTTCCATTTTATTTTGTAAGAAAGTCAAAAATATTACTAGAAAAAAATATTCAATACCATTCACTAAAAATGAGGTCAAACGAGCCCTTCAAAGATATTGGATTCAAAAGATTTTCTTCCATTGGATCTTTCTCTAAAATCATCCAATGGACACTTTTCCTAGGCAAGGATTTTAGGAATAATCCCTAAAAGCCCATTGTCCCTTTGGAAGACAAATAGGATTTTGGGCAGGTACCTGCGGGCTGAATTTTATTGTGATTTTCCAAAAAAAAATTTGAAGATAGAAAAACTGCTAAGCTTCATGAAAATATAATTTTTTTCAATTGGTGCCCGGGAAAAAAAGGTATGCCCAAATAAACTCAAAACAGGGGAGAAGGTGCAGCAAAAATAATTTTGCAAAATTTTTTACTTTTTACTTTTTATTTATTTTTTCTTAGAGATTATATTTTTTTTCTATCTAGAAAGCTTTGATTCATTTCATTTGGATTTTGTATGAGAAAGTTATGGACAATCTTGTTTTTTGGGCATTTAGAGCATCTTTCTGAAAAAAATAACTTATAAGATTCATTTTGAATGCAATTTTTACAATTTTTCAAAAAAAAAGTTCCACAAGGTTTCATTCTTTTGCTAGAACAATCTCACCATTGGAATTAGTGCTTTTTAATTCCATATAAAAGATATTAATACTTTAGATTTTCCTTTTATTTTTTACCTATTTCTTTTTAACAATTTTTTAATAAAGAAAATTAAGTTTTTTTGAATTAGTTCTTTTTTTCGAGATTCTCAACTCAATTTTCCTCTATAAACATTTAAAGCTCAAAACTCTGTAGTGCAAAAATTTAAAGTTTAAAATGTTCAAAGTCAAAAAATCTAGTTCCACAATGAGTTGAAAAACTTGCTTTTTCTACTTTTAACGCAAATATCTTGCAATCTATGCGGTCAAAAATTCTGAAATTTTTTCCATACAATTTCATACTAGTTAAGTATAAGATCCTATGGTTAGATGTGCAAAAAAAATCATTTTTTAATCTTTTTTACTCTTTACTATAAAAATGGTAGGTTTGGATGTTTTTTAGCAAAATAAAGGTCTTGGGCCTTTAGGGGTTAACATAAGACACAAAAGAAATACATATATTTTAGAACATATTTATTGAAATGAAAAGCAACCTGCCCAATAGAGGATGTATTTTCCTAAAATTTCAATATATATTTGAACCTTGAAAAATTGATTTATAGGGACTTTCGTACAAGATAAAACTAACTAGAAGTGTCATTGTTGTCCATGCTACCAATTATGCATGATTGAAGGTTTTTGGATCCCGTTTTCACATCTGGACACTTTGTTGACAATAATTCTAGAAATAATTTTTGTGAAGACATCACAAATTCCAATTCGTAGTCAATAGTATTAGCTATGAAAACAACAAGAACCACCCTTTTTTTTATATAATTTCTCATATGCACACTCATCATAGAGGTGATGTAAATTGATGTCTTGGCAAGGGTGTGGAATGTAATGTTTATAGCTTGCACTAAAATGAAGAGCAATGACAACTAAAATACAACAACAAAAATCCTAGTGCAAATCTACAAATCTTTTATGAAAGGCCAAAAGATTCTTAAAGATCAAATTCATGATAAACACCATTCAAAATTTGCATTATCAAATAAATAGAGCACTTGATTGACAAACAAGAGCTACTAAATTGAAATAAAAATGCACAACTGAATGTGGTGATGTCAATTCATATTTTAAGAAAAAACAAAAGAAAATGCAACTTTATATATGCTTTTTTTTGCTTGTAGTATAGAATCTTCATCACACTATTCTCAAAAGCTTCATGCACCCCCCCCCAAAAAAAAATCCTAAATTATATTCTATTTATGCTTCAGATCTAAAAAAGTTGTTCAAATTGTAAAAAGATTGAAGAAGAAGAAAATGACCTGTAACATCATCAAAACTTGCAACACCAACCAACACTACCCTATTCACAATGTAGAGAGATATATACCTCTCATATCTCCCAAAAATAAGCGCCAATTTTTGGAAAACAAAAACAAAAAGATGCAACAGGGCTCTCCATAAGTTTGTGCAATAGTAGACACAAAGATGTGAGCGGCAACCACAAGCAATATCAAATTAGAAAGCTACAATAAGCAAAAATCATTTCTTAAATATGGACACGTCAAATAGAGAAGAAGGTCCTCAATGATTGTCTTACCTATCTAAGTACCTTGCTTTGCTTTTACTATAACCTAATTTTTTAATCCCCCTTTAGCAATTTGATGGGTAGGTAGGTAGATAATTTACATGGAATAAACTAAAATATAAACCAAAATACAATTATCCCAAATATTTATTTAGTCAATTTTTATCCCAAATACTTATCTAGTTAATTATAATCTTTATTAAAAAGAAACTTATTTTTGCAATTGTTTCCGTTGAACCTCCCCTACAACTACCGTAGAGTACTTGCTATCTAAGAAATTGAAAAGAAAGGTTCAATAAACATACAAATGCTTGTAAGATTCTTTTGTTCTCCATTAAAAAGAAACCTATATTTATAATTGTTTTCCGTTGAACCTTCCCTACTACTTGCTATCTAAGAAATTGAAAAAAACAAAGTTGAATAAACATAAAAAATGCTTGTAAGATTCTTTTTTCTCCATTAAAAAAAAAATATATTTTTATAATCGTTTTCCGTCAAACCTCCCCTACAACTACCGTAGAATACTTGCTATCTAAGAAATTGAAAAAGGAAAGAGGACCACCTTAGTTTCCACTGTTGAAAAAAGGGTTGTATTGTACAGTATTGTACGTTACAGTTACCGTGGCTCAACATGATGCACCCAATTGGAAGATTGCTAAAGCAAAAGCAAATGACATGCAAATATTCAATACAGTACAGGAATTGAGATGGATCATATACTATACTGGCAGGTCCACCAATTTGCTATACACAAAATAGTAAAAATGTAAAATTAGGCTGGTTGCCTTAACAATTAGGTTGCCTTACCCCAAAAGTTACCGTATCACTCACCGCTTGTCTACATGGAGGTGCATGTGACTCTTTGACTCTTTCATTTTTGATGAAAATTATTGCATCCTTGTACAATAAAAATAAATATTTATATAGTGTAAGATGTCAGAACCTTGGAAAGGAGTTGCCAACCACGCCCAGTGTCCAACTTGTAGGGTGCACTATTTCCAACCAAGGCTGGAATTCAAGCTTGGGATGTGTGTTTTTTGTCCTTTCAAGGTAGGGACAAATAAAGTCATGACACATGTCCCAAAGTAGTGAGCAAGAAAGTAATTTGGCTATAATCGGAATTAGAAGACTCTAGACACCGGTTACTAGTCAAGAGTACTTTTGGACTTTTAAAATTCATAGTAATTTCAATTTTGGGAATAAAATTTTGAAAATTTTGCTATCCCCATATTTCTTATCTTTTCACATGGGATAAATTTCTACCACCTCATATTGCATACAATATGCTCCAAAATTTCTTAAATAATCAATTACTAGTGCTTCTATATTAGATAGTAGAATTGTCCCCAACAAACTCTTCATTGATTCTGATCATTCGACCAGATTTACTTTTCTTCTCTATAAGATATTGGAAAATCATATCGCCTTAACAATTAGGTTGCCTTATTCCAAAAACTTACCTCATGATTCACTGCTTGTCCATAAGGAGGCACATGTGACTCTTAGACTCTTAAATTTTTGATGAAAATTACTACATCCTTATACAACAACATATAAATATTTATATAGTATAAGATGTTTAGAAATTCGTGAGGGGCAATCTAATTTCCTACTATTGTGTATAGGTGATACTAGTTAGACTCTCCCAACTTGTGCCCATTTAATTAGGATTGAACTGGGTGGAATCATTCTACTTAATACTCAGGTGGATATCCTCCATATAGTCACTTTTGATATTGTGCCTAATTACTATTATTAGAATGACCAAGTTTAAAATTTTCTTGTTGACAAGTGAAAAGAGGTTCCAACGCACTAAAGAAAGTGACATTTCAATATTGTATACAAAAGTTATGAAGGGTAAGCCTAGAATTTCTTTTGGTACATGTTCTAAAATTGTTTCTTCAATATATGTATATATTGATTTTGGAGATGAGATGTACACAAAGTAATGATGGTGGTTTTAAACAAGGCGCAATTTTGGATGTATATATCTACCTTACAATTTCACCAGATATTCTTATTAAGTTGCCTTACTCTTGTTTTTGGCCATTTGACACTACTTTTTAGTATGCAATCAATACATGATTTTGAAATCTAAATATTCAATATATACCTATATGTAGGATTGGACAAATAACTTAACCTCTAAAGGATCGGCATGCAATTTTTGGTTGTATAGAAATTTTAGGTAGGTATGTGTGACTAGAGACTACTATATTTTACGCTGAAATTTTAATAGAAGGTGGGCGCAAGGAATATCTTTCATATGCACTAAATTTCATGACATTCGAAAATGTGAGTCAAAAGTTATGGCCTAGTATGTTACTTTTTTTGTAACTGGGCAGTCCAAGCAGATAAGAAAAAGTCACTTTTTTCAAAAACAAAAAATTGAAATTGGTTTTTTAGAATTATATATAGATAAAAGGCTTTGAATTATCCCATTTTGATCAATGAGTCAAAAGTTATGAAGATTTTAAGTTTGCAGCCAGTTATGGATTCCTAATTTAAAATAAACTTTGAAATCCCTTATCTTATTCAATTTTCAATATTTTTTGAAAAAAAAAAAATCCTGGGATTTAGATTATTTATTAAAACATTGCAACCATTGGGATTAGCAATTTTCAATTCCATAATTAAATTCTTGACAGTTTTGTATTTTGAATTATTCTCTACTACTATCACTGCTTACCATTTTTTTCCTCTATGTTGTATAATTCCAAATGAAGAAAAAAATTTCAAGCATGTAGCCAACTTGTCTAGGAAAAAGAATCCAAAGAAGCACTGTCATTTTGGACATTTTATCATTGAAAAGTGAGCTTGTGAAGTGCAGCTGCCTTGTTTTTTCAGGGCAAAAAAATGGTTTCAATGAATTTGAATGCATATTTCTTGCAATCCACACAGTGGAAATTTCTGATATATTTATTATATGTTTTCAAGTCAGTATACTACAAGATCATACATTTATATGTGTCAAATTTTTTTTTTTCAAAAATTTGGTACTTGAACTAAAAATGGCAGTTTTTGAACGTTTTTGGTGAAAAGATAGTCATAAAACTTTAGAGGTTAATTAGAAGGGCAACTTAATGAGCCTATTCAATATAGTGGGAGACACTACAGTCAGTTTTAGATTGCGTTCTTTAATTAGAAATATATAAGTTCAATAATGCAAGAAGATACCATCTTCTTTTTCCAATAGTTTATAATCTAAACTAAACAAAACAAAAAGCTTGTTAATAATTAGTGTGTCTCAGATTTAATTGCAATGTGGAAGAAAATGTTACTGAGTCAGTGTTAACGTCTAGGGATAAAAATTTTGATTTTATTGTGAAAAAGCTATTGTACAAACTTGACCAAATTTTTCATATCATGAGACAGTAATGAAGAGCATCCAATGCATTGATAAAAAAAGGGGGGGAGGGAATAAGAAGTAACGCCGTTAAAAAAAATAATATCCAATTTGGGAATCTTTTCTGTCTCTTTTGGGGAAAAAATCCCAGGCACCTTATGTGGGTAGGTACAGTGGTAACTTTTATTTCTAATGATGCCATCTATTCGAAAGATATAAGTTCCAGTGTTTTGGGAATAATCGGCGGCTAGTTCAAAGGTAGCCAGTGGAATTGGGGGAGAAAAGGGGTTGCAGTATTAAAGTATTGCAAAAAAATCAATAAAAACATTTGTAAAATTTTTACATAGAGTTAAAATAGAGAAAGTAACTAGATTTGGTACTTGAAAATAATGGTTGAATATGGAAATTAAAGAAAAATAGCTAGTAAAACTTAAAAAGTATCCCGGCTATGATTGTTGGTGAGATTGGTGATGAGTTGTACGTTGTGATCATCATGGGGTAGATATTATTTCGATCTATTTTTTGAATTCATAAAATTATACACAATTTCATAGCGTAAGCAGTAGAAAGAGGAGAAAATGGCACTCTTTAGATTTGAACTTCTAGTAAGCCTTTCCTAAATCCCTAGACTTTGGAGTACAATCCTCAATTTCAAAAAAAGAAAAAAAGAAAAAGATATAAAATAAAGCCATACACGTCCAACATTCCCTATACTATAATTGTTAATGATGGACAAAAATTAGTGCCATCACAAAATTTTATTTTGGAAATTTCTATGGTATGGTTGCAATTAACTTGCAGTAAATAATTCAAAATTGTGCATATTTGGTAAATTAGCTTCACTTTACTATTAACACAATTCTCTATTAATATTGGTGATCAATTTACAATATATGATGTTAAAATGCAACTAAATTCTTATTCTTGTCATATGAGACATAATTCCTAAAAATCCGTGTTTTAAAATTGGCAATACTTATTAAACTATCAAAAGTCAATATTCTTTAAGAAAAGGACAATTAAACAAATATTAGTCAATTTTTGGAATTTGTAACTATAGGATCTTATTCTTGATTATCATCATGGTCACGTACTAGAAATTTGGGATATAAAGGCAATGTACGAGTAAAAACATAATTTGCAAAATCTTCTTTTCAAGATTGCCCAAGCTTTTTTTTTTTTTTTTTTTTTCCTTTGTTTGTGACTTTATTGGATTCAAGCCTCATAATCTCAAGTTTTGTTTACATGGAAGATTTAGGAACTTCATATTTGAGTAAAGACATAATTAAGAAGAAGCATGCAAATTTTCATAGCAATATGATGTAGTAATATTGCTAAACCCTAAACCCTAAACCTCCACCTATAGCCCTATCCAAGTTGGAACTTGGGACCAAATAAAAAAACACAAAACTTAACTATTGTATTTTTTTACTATTGGATCTTGTTTTCTTAATTTCAAGAAAATATGTGATTCAAAAATAAACAAATCTGATTGTTCATTTTAGATGTTCAATTTTCTGAAAAAAAAACATTTAAATTTGTAAGGAAATTTAGGCATTAAAGAAACTACATCTATATAAAATTGTCCACTTAGTGAATGATTTGAAATAAGCTTTTTTTGCAAGGTTCCCATTATGAAACTTTTTGAATTATTGTTGATAGAGTCTTCTACTATTATAAGAGGTTGGAAGTGTGTTCCAAATCATCCTAACATGCATTTACTTTATTGTTGCGGTATAGACAAGGAATGGAGAAGTTTCAGATTTTGGACTAATTTCACTTGTTTAGCGTATTGATTTTCATTATAATAAACCTTCAAATTCTTAAAGAAAAAACTTTGAACCTTTTACAAATTTATGCAAACTCTAGTGACCTAATATTCTTGGATTATTTTAATGATATTTTTAGAATAGATCAGATCATCATGTTCCACATGTAAAGCTTTGTTTGAAGTCATTTAACAATTATTAGTTCTTATAAGTTTTGATAAGCCACATGGTGTTTTAAATTTCAAACTATTTATGTAAAAGTCAAAATATTTAATTTCTAAAAAAGGATTGTTTTTATTTCATTGTATACAATGATATCTACACAAAAAGCCTTAAATCCTTCCATTATAATCAATGAAATGAAAGTTATGAGGAATATTGTTTACTAGGCCTTGGAGTCAAAATAATATGTGAATTTTTTGGACCCAATTCTCAAAATTTTGAATTAAAATCAAAATATAGCAATATAGCATGCATACTTTAGAGAAAATTTCAGACCTACGGAGGGCTGCTCCCCAATCCTTTGAAGGACCCTAAAATAGTGGTTTTCGGGGTTGAAAATTTATTTTTTGCCCTATTTTCTTGCAGTTTTTTTTGTTGTGACAGTGGCGCAAGAACCCAAATTTGCACAAGTAAAAAATCAATACATATATATATATTTTTAATCTTAAGAAAATATATATATTTTTTTTAAAATACCAAAAATGTGTTTTGGCAAGCAATTAGCCAAGCTGATTGCTCACCAGCAACCATTTCGAGATTGCAGGCCAAGTTTGAAATAGCTTAGCCATGTCAATTTGGAGCAGCCTTCCGGAGGATTGCATTTTTTTCTAATGTGAAGATTTTGTGCAAGGTTTTGAACTAATTCACTTGAAGATGGGATGACAAGAAAAAATTATAAATTTTTTTTTTTGATTTCCAGGCTCTTTTCATGCCAAATTTTATTTTGCCTAAAATGCTCCCAGATTTACATTCCTCTTTTATACTGCTCACTTTGGAATTAATGAAGCAAGCAACTATTGGAAAATAAGGTAGAGAGACTTAACACCATTCATCTAAGTTTTTGTGCCAATGGATAAAGTCAAGACTACAACTCTAGGTTATTTTTTACTTTTCGACAAATGAACATCATAATTTTTCATGAATTTCTTTTTAAATATTTTGTATTTAAATTTATTTTATAGTAGACTTGAAGAAATCTACTAAAATAAGATGACCTATTGTCGTCTCTTTGGTCTTTGCACATGCTTAGATTAACCCCTAAAAGCCCATTGTCCCTTCGAGGGACAAATCCGATTTTGGATAGGTACCTATGGGCTTAATTTTTGTCGAGATTTTTTGAAACTTTTTTTGAAGATAAAAAAACTGCTAAGCTTTGTGGGAGTATAACTTTTTTTGCAACTGGTGACCGTGAAAAAAAATTAAGCCCAAATAAGCTCAAAACAAAGGACTGAGGGCAATAAAAAACTTTTGCAATATTCTTCTTCTTCTTCTTATTTTTTTAAAATTTCTCTTATAGATTATATTTTTGTCTATCTGGAAAGCTTTGATTCATTTCATTTGGAGTATTTATGAGAAAATTTTGGACAACGTTGTTTTTGGGGCACTTAAAGCATCTTCCTGAAAAAAATAACTTGTAGGATCCATTTCTGAATGCAATTTTTACATTTTTTCAAAAAAAAGTTCCACAAAATTTAGTTTTTTTTGCTAGTACAATCTCACCATTGGAATTATTTCTTTTTTAATTTCATATAAAAGGTATTAATATTTTAGATTTTTCTTTTATCTTGTACCTACTTCTACTTAATAATTCTTTTAATAATGAAAATGAAGTTTTTTTGGATTTTTTTTCTCCCTAGACTCTCAACTCAATTCTCCATTGTAAATATTTAAAGCTCAAAACTTTGTAGTGCCAAAAATTTAAGTTAAAAATGTTCAAAGTTGTAAAGTCTAGTCTCGCAATGTGTTGAAAAACTAATTTTTTTCAATTTAAAAGCAAATATTTTGCAATCTATACGGTCAAAAAATTTGAAATTTTTTCCACACATTTTCATGCTAGTTGGGTGTAAGATCCTATACTTAGATGTGAAAAAAAAGACATTTTTTCAATTTTTTTACTCTTTGCTATAAAAATGATAGTTTTGGGTGTTTTTTGGCAAAAAAAAAGGCCTTGGGCTTTTAGAGGTTAATGGGATTTGCAACTTTTATTTTGGTACAATAGAATAGCAAATTGGGGAAGTTATCTTCCATACTTCAATAAACTCACTTTTGAACAAATGTATATATATATCAGCGTTTTTTTTGGCACTGTAGATCAATAGTGAAGCTCTGTAGGCCCTCCCACGAAAGGTCTAAATTTGGAGGGAGCAGGGCACTGTGGCTCACGGGATTGACAATTTGGCGATAAATCACCAAAAATACACACATACACACACACGCACACACACACACACACACAATATATATATATATATATATATATATATATATATATATATATATATATATATATATATATATATATATATATATATATATATATATATATATATATATATATATATATATATAAAAGTAGTCCAAGCAAAAACCTATAGCTTACCAAGTTACCATTGTTTTCCCTAGGAAGGAACTATTCTTGTCTATTAGGATTCAAATGTATTTTTTAACTCCATACATGGTTGCAAACCAGTGGTAATCCAAAAGAGTCCCTTAAGATTGTGGAATAATAAATGAATGAAATCAATGCATAATGAATGACCCGGCTTTCGCCATGTGTAGAAACTGCGCATGTGGTGGTGTTCATCTATTTTATTAAATGGTGACTATTCAATCCAATTCTAACCCTTTCAACCCTAATTGATATATAGAAGTTGTTATAATGCCAATCCTTTTGAATTTTTCATTACATTAGGATGCAAAAGGACGCAACTGGGATCCAAAGTAGGAAAAACAATTGTAATGGAAGGGGATATTCTTTAACCCCTAAATGTCCAAGGTCATTTTTAAGCTTCTTGGAGTTTATACAAAACTAAAGTTGCTTTGGTAAGTATTATCAATTAAAAAAAACTATAATTGTACCAATAGAGAAAGAATTAGACCTCAAGACAGCCACCAAAGCTGAACCAACAATGTAAAAAGTGCAAATAAAAATATTATGTTTTTTTAATTTGCACTATTGGTCTAGCTCTAGTGGCCCTCTTGAGGCTCTGTTCTTTCTCTAATGAAATTCAAACTAGATGTGTCATGGAAAAGAAAACACAACAATATAACTTATAGATTGAAAGAACGTAATGTTAAATCAAGTGGTCTAGAGAATATTTTAGCCTTTTGGAGGGCCTTTTTTTTTTTGAAAAAAATTGGCAAATCATTGCACTGGAGGGCCATTTGATTGCATAAAAATGTGCAATTGGAGGAAATATTAGTCCTAATTGACTTTTAGAGAATCTTGCCAGTAAAAGTCAACTGCTGTACTCCATTAGGTTGTTGATTTAATTTTTTAATTTTTTTAAATTATCTTTAAACTTTAAAAATTTTAAAAATATATTTTATTAATATTTTAATTTTTTTTATTTCCTTCTATTTCCACACTAGCTAAAAAGCAAACAACATTAGAGAAAAAATGAGTTCTCCGAAGGGTTGCTCCATGGCCCCCCGGAGGACCTTGAAATTTAGTTTTACGGGGCAAACAAATGCTGATTTTCCCATTTTCTGCGTAGCAATTTCTGCTGTGACAATAGTGTAGGAAGTCAATTTTTTGAATAAAAAACTAATATAAAAAAAAATTAATCTTAAAAAAATATTAAAAAAAAAAAAAAAAAAAAAAAAAAAAAAATACAACAGCTGACTGCTCACCAGCAGCCATTTTGAGATTGCAGGCCAAGTTTAAAATAGCTTGGCCATGTCAATCTGGAGCAACCCTCCGGAGGGCTGCATTTTTTTCTAATGCCTTCTATGGGGCCAAGATTTTCTCTAATGGTGTTAAAAATGTGAAAGTTATTTGAAGTTTTTTAATCTTCTTTTTACATGTCAAATCTGAAATTGAAGTCATAAAGGAAATATGAGATTTGAGGTAATATCATATATGACGACAATCAATTTATGATTTCTCAAAATCTACTCTACTATGTTTAATCTTTAGAAGTCAAAGACTATGTTTTCATTAAAAATGCTCCAAAATTGTCATTTCTAATATAAATACCAAATTTAAAAAAAATAAGTTTGGACACATGTAACCGTAGATCTTGTAGTAAGTTGGTTTGAAAAGATGTAGAAAAAATTTCAAAATTTTCCATCTTGTAGATTGCAAGATATTAGCATTTGAATTGACAAAACCCCTTTTTTTTGCCTTGCAAAAAATCGGGCAGCTGCACTTCACAAGGTCACATTTGTATGAAAAAATGTCTAAAATGGTGGTTATCCTTTGTATTCATTTTTCAAAGCAAGTTGGCTACATGCTTGAAAATTTGCAGATCATCTGGAATTGTACAACTTATAGAAAAAAATAGTAAGTAGAAAGAAGTAAAGAATGATTCAAAACACTAAATTGTTAAGACTTTAATTATGGAATCAAAAAATGCCAATCCCAATGGTTGTAATGTATTAATAAACAATTTGTATCCTATGCTTTTAGTTTTTTCAAAAAAATTGAGCTAAACAAAGAACTCCATAGTTTATTTTAGAGTAGGGAATCCATACCTGCCCGCAAACTAGAACATCTCATGACTTTCATTTTATAAATAAAAATGGAATGATTAATTGCTTTTTACGTATATATAAATCTAAAAAATCAATATCATACTTTTATTTATTTAAAAAGAGATTTTCCAAAATTTCTTTGAACTGCCCGCCAACTGTTGAAAATGACATATCATCCAATAACTTTTTAACCATGTGGTCAAAATTTATGAAAATTGTTGGGCCTTAAAGTTACTCCTTGGGCACATATTGTGTGAAAATTTCAAAGAAAAAAAATAAAATCTTCGTTTGTAGTATGTTGTGAGTGAATGCAAGAAACACTTGCACTGTTTGTTGCGTTTTCACTATTTGATGTTTTTTTTTCTGGAATACTTTAAGTATAGAAAAATAATTTTTAATTTAAAGAAAAAAAATATGGCCAATGTATATACCTTTAAGATGAAGAAACCCTGGGAAGGAAAAGCATAAGAAAATTCTCTAAGTGGGAGAACTAGAAAGTGCCAAATCTTTAGAAAATAGACACTTTGATGCTTTAATTAGTTAAAAATAGTAAAATGAATTAAATAAATTATCTAAAATTTGGCCAATTGCAACAGCTCTATGGAGATGGTCATTCACCAAAAAACCCACCAAAATAATGTTTTATGTGTTTCAAAATGCAAGCAAAAAAAATCTCACTTTGTAGACTTCTACACTACACAAAATTAACCTTTTTTTAAATCCCTCTTCTAGAAAGCTAGAAGTCAACAAGAAGACCATCTCATCCAAATTTCAGCTCCAAATTCGATTTTTTGGGTACTAAATAGTACTTAAAACCTCCAAATTGAAATTTGTGACATAAAATTGGGGTCTGTTCTTATTTAGCAAAACATTTTTGAAAATTGCCAAAAAAATTAGGTAAGGTGTATAGTGGTCATGAGAACCTTCCCTATAAATCTTAAGTCGTTTGAATTTATTACACAAAAGTTATGCCTAAAAAACAAATTAGCATGCAAGGTGTGACAAAAAATAGTACAAGTGTTTCTTCATTCACCCTTGTCCAAAATCGCTATGCTGCCGTTTGGTCTTTTAGGGGTTAATGTATATTTCGAATGTGATTTATCACCAAGATCTAATGTATTTGCAACTAATTGACGGTCATCTTCAAGAACCGCTAACAATAAATATCAAGATTTGCAAAAGACACCCTTGCACAAAATCTTCAAAAGAAAAATCATAAATATAAGTTTTTTAAATTGGATTTTTGGCGTTTGAATTAAACTTGTAAGGACATTCAACTATAAAAAAAACTACCAAAAATAATACTTTGATAAAAATTTATTTAACTTCAAAGTTTTATCAACACAAAAATATGGTGCCTTGAGCATTTAGGAGTTAATAGAGTTGATTGTAAAGTTGGTCCGATATTTAGAAAGTAGTGTTAGAGGAAGGTTTAACTGAGAATAGTACAAAACAAACATGACAACAAATCCATTAGACTTGAGTTTTGATGCTCCAGGGAGTTTCGTCCTGTATTTTTCCAAACTTTGGCCCTTAGTCCCACATTGCATACACTTTACGATTAATTTTTAATGGCTCCATTACTTTTCAACCATATTTGCGCCATGAGTAAAGTTGGAGACATCCCACATCCATGATTTCCAGTCATATTGGAACACTTCAAGAGACCCGTGGTACTTCACATAATTGGGGGGCGTACAGAATTGGGCATTTCTACCGGTGCCCTTCTCGCAGTGCGCAATGGAGGGAAGGAAGCAGAAAGCCCGTGTTCGTAGATCTCCTTGTCATGGATTCCCGGAACCGTTAGCGCTTTGAAAAAAGGCCGTCCGGGACATCCGCAGCAATTCATGATCCAATATGTACAAAACTAGGATCAAACCAGGAGCAATGCAACCCCAACATGAAAGTCAACGTTGTTGCAGGTTTCACAAATCTCAACCTTGGATCTGAATGTGAAAGAATTTAGGACATTTTGCTTGCTGGTCTTCACGTACACAAATCACAATCAAACTGGCAGTTAGCAGATCATTCCATCGTTGATTCTCTGGAGAATTTGGGGAATCGAATACATCCATATATTGTGCATCGATCCAGCTTATTGCAATCGATCATGAAGGAAGGACTGGAATCTCGGGATCCGTATAAAGTGACCTCATTCAATCGGATCTGGCGATGCTTGAATTCGCTGATGTTTTTTGTTTCTGTTTCGAGTACATCGTCGTACGCTCTTGAAGTGGAAAAGCGAGGGTCGGAGTGAGTTGAACACTACTTTGTCACTTTTGCTTACGTTGATATATGATGCTCACCATTGTTTGCCCAGATCTCGCCACACGTACATCAGATCTGGGTGCTGGATAGACGAAATTCAGCATCATTGCGGGTTTTGATCTCTTTTTCGAAATCTTTATTTTTCCATCGTACATGGCTGGCTGGTTGACTGACTGACTGGGGTAATTTCGTTTGGGTGTCACTGCATCGTCGCTCGAAATTGGGTCAAGACTGCAGAGTTCATTGCAACGTAACTAACCAATGACAATGATATTCAATTATTAGTCAGTCAGGTTTTGATTAATTTGTCTCAACAGCATCGCCCCGGCTTAGTTTTCGTTGTCAGGGAGGGCGTGGTTAGTTACTCGTCTGACAAAAATGTGATGCGGGAGCGCACAATTAAGTTGAGCAAACCTGGCAATCGAATACACACTCTGATTACGTTTCAATTCTGCACCGCCCTCCAAAATTCACAGCAACCAGGCAGACAAGTGTTCGTCGCCTTCTGTTTGTCCTTATTACTACTACTACGGGTCGCTCCTACTCACTAGATTCTGCACCATGAAGCATTCTCTCCCCCGACGTAACCTCCTCGGAGTCCCTAGCCACCACGTCTTTCCCCCAATTTTATACCAATATCGCCGAAATTTTCAGAAATATCTCATCTTCGTGTTCACACGGAACAGCAGAAGGCGTGGACGTCAGAAACACGTCACCCCTCTATAAAAGACAACCGACCATGGGGAAAGCGAATAGTTTATTTTAGTGGGGTAATAATAGTCCTCGCTATCTCTTTGTGGCCTGGTGCGCAGTTTATAAATAACCCTAGCCCCTAGTGGGTGTTGACGAGCGAGCTGGCCCCGTCCTACCGAGAGGAAAAATAGGGCTGCCAAGGGGTGGGAAGGACCCCACGTTTCCTTCTCCGACACTCCAAGCCTGCTGCTGCTACTTGCTGCCCACCATACAAGAGGGCCTTCACGCTTGCGCGCACTCTTTTACATTCCTCCGTCTTTCTAGTTCTAGGGACCCTGAGCTCCACGTTGTGACTTTGGGAGTCCAATACCCTCGGAACCCGTCCGTCTGTCGCGAGCCTCACCCGTCCTGTTAAGGCGCATGATAAACATAAGGTTTCAGTGCTTTTCATTTGCCGTCTCAGATAATTCTCTCCCGCGCTCAGAAGATCCTCGGCTAGGCTTTCAGTGATCGTCGTATGAGTTTCTCGTGTTTTCTTCGTCCAGCGGATTGGAGATTATATGTCGGCTTCATGTTGGGCCATGAAAGTTAACGGCTTTGCTTGTTGATATGGGCGGCACATGTGCGTGAGAGGGAGTGCATCTGGAAATTGTTGCGGTGGACGAGAATTTGGATGAGAACGGAATACTCATGTGGAGTGATTCGACGGGAATTAGTGAACGGGGTACCAGATTGTTGACAATCGTGGTTTCAAGGAATGCGAAAACCCCGAACTGGAGTGCGCGTTCAGTGAAATTCTCCCCACATTTAGCAATCTCGATGTGCGAAGTGGGAACTCGCGACGTAAAGGATCATGCAGGTGAGGGCGTGGGAGTTTTCTGGCATTAGTGGTGATTGTTAGAGCAAGTCTAGCAGCATTCGGGCCATCAGGTTAGTCAGGCTGGCGAGTCCAGGCAGCAGCACGCTGCAGCGGCAGCTGGCCGTCGGGGACGGGGAGCACGCGTCCTGGGGGCTAGCGCACTCTCCGAACGCCGTGATGGACAGGGGCAAGCCGGAAGCGGAGAGCGAGGAATTAGCGCTTCATGACCGGCAGGAGCTCGAGACGTGGACGCGAGAAGCCGCTCGCGAGAGCGTGAACCTGGGAAGCTGGGTGACTTCGAGTCGCGGTAGCGACGGGTCCAAGGATCTAGACCAGCAAGCGTGGCCGACGAACTCAGGCACGCCGAAGTCGAGCGAGCATCTGGAGAATTGGGGACGCAAGCATCCGGCGGGATCGGAGCCCGGCGACAGGGAAGGCGAAGGAGGATTACAAGGAACTGGGGTTGCCGCCGATTCGTCCCCGACCGCCGAGAGTAGAGAATGCGCCACCGCGGGGGGGGTGGAGAATCGAAGCGCGGCCGCGCGGGCGCGAAGTGGGCTTAGCCCGGAGTTCACCGCGCGCGGCCGGTCCTCGCCGGGCGCCGCGGCTGGCTACGGCTCCTCCATGAGCAGCAGCAGCGGCGCGCCCTGCGGCGCTTGCAAATTCTTACGACGGAAGTGCGTGCGGGGGTGCATCTTCGCGCCCTACTTCGGTGCGGAGCAAGGCGCGGCCAAGTTCGCGGCAGTGCACAAGGTGTTCGGCGCCAGCAATGTGGCCAAGTTGTTGCTTCACATCCCCACGCCGCGACGATGCGACGCAGTGCTGACCATCAGTTACGAGGCGCAGGCGCGATTGTCGGATCCAGTTTATGGCTGCGTCGCTACCATCTTCGCACTTCAACAGCAGGTGCGCACCAACCAACACATAGTCGGATGTTCACCCTGCTTCCCCTCATGATCCCTCCAGCTTTCACACCCTTGTATCCTCCTAGTTCCACTCTTTTCGTAACCTTCTATGCTTCCGCAAACTTCGCAGCCTTGATTAATCCCCATTTGAAGGGCCATGATGAATTATTCTCACGTCGAAGTTGATTTGCCACTGGGCTTGTTATCCGGGCTCCAGTATAATTCCAACTATTCTGAACCGCAGTCTCAAGATCTCCTTCAGCTGATGAATAATTTATTACTGCTCGATACTCCAGTTGTATGGTGCGTGTCTGGCGTCGTAAACTGTCCAGAAGGCAATTTGTAGGACATTTTCGTGACTCCCAAACCCTTGCTATGCATCCGTAAGCTTGGCAGTCTAGATTGATACCATTCGGAGGAAGTACGTGTTCAACGTGCCTAAGTTTTTTTCATTTCCATCGAGGTAGTTAGCCGGGAGTTTAATTGCAACGAAATTCGAAGGATCAAATCATTGTATTCTCAGGATTACCATCAATTGATGAATCAGTAATACTCGGTTTTTCAATTGCGTGGTGAGATTATGCATCGTGAAGTGCTCCCGAAGACAATTTGTAGGATATTTCTAATACTTACTGTCCTTGAAGGTAGCTCTGACAAAACTACCTTCGTTTCCGGAGTTCGATAGAACGGGATTCATTCCTGTGCTTATTGTAGAACTAAAGTGTACAGCTAGAACATCCGAACCTCACAAGCGATTGGTACAACTATTGATGTAACTATTGACTTTTTAATGTCTAGACTGATATTCCTCGGCATTGCAGGCATTAGTCACATACGAGTAATAGTTTCTGGCTTTCTGGGCACCACGTGAATTAAAATTACGTGATTTCTACTCTTTTCTTGGTATACAAGAGTCTCGGTACGCACATTACTTGTTTGACTCAGAATTTATGCACTTGGTCCTCGCATTCATATTAGTCTTTGAACTTGCGGTGCGTATCGACGTCTCTTCTGATGCAGACAGTAATTCACACCGACAGGTTTCGGTCGGCTTCAGCAGTGGGTGCTTTAGTGAGAGTCCCTACTGTTGCTCAGGTTTCTGTTACTTTCAGAATTCCGTTATATTCAAGATTAAGAATATAACAGCTTTATAAATTATGTTCCGCTAGAAATTAATACTCTACCTATGCCTAACCGCAACCTGTTTAGTGTCTGCTTAAGTAGTGATTTATAAGTTTATGAATCATTCCGCAGATTTTTTCTCTGATTCACCTTTGCATTAGAACAGTGCTTGCTAGTGTAGGATTGCCACGTGATATGTAATGACGTTAGTGTATTTCTGTTTAGCAGTTTTGTTACGATGGAGTGTTTCAGAGCGCCGATATTGTGAAGTTCAAGTGCCCAGAGATCTAGGATCTAGATAATAGATCTGAAGGTTTCACTCGGGTTAACTGAAACTGGTCCAATTCTACTGAAATCTGCCATTCTAACGAGTATGGGGTTCACTCCGTTTTGAATCACGGTCAGTGTGTATTAACCTGGAGGAGCTTGCATTGGATGCTGACTTTTGAAGTCACGAAATTAGAGAACACGCTTTCAGTAATCTAAAAATTCTGACTTGATATCCTGAGAGGGTTAGACAGGTAACGTCGTGACTAACTGTGGGATTAACTTAGTGCTGGACGTCTTTAATTAGCCTCGGTTTACTTAGTCCGGAAGATGGTGACGTACTTGGACGGAAAAATTAATGTTTGTGAATATTGTAGTGTTGGAGGTTATGAGTATCGACACTGAGAGGGAAGTAGTTGGGCTAACTTATTAGCTAGGCCACTTAAAACCTGTAAAAGTGACATTTTCTATGCCTTTTTCAGAGCGTTGAATGGTGAACTGAACTGGAGAAACTGTTAGAAATCCCTGAATGGAGGTAACTATACCAAATTGCGACCTGTTGCGACCTGTTTGCAAAACTCACCCCTACATATTTTTGCCTAAAATCTACAATTTAGATGTGGTTACCTTAGGTGTAACCGATCTATTCCAGAGTATCCGCTTCCCAGAAGACCAGGAGATGGTTACGCGTGGTCTGAGAGGGGAAAAATAAAATTGCAGTTGTACCTTCCACATTCACAATCTGGCATTTCCCAGATTTTACTATTAACAGCAGAGAGCCGGACATCCGATACGGTAGCTAGTCCTTGATCGATTATAACGACGATGACATGAGATATTGGGTTTGATCTCCACCACGTACACGTACTTGGTACATACAAGAATCTCTGCGGAAGGATCGAATTCTATACTGAGATGCAGCTAGCTGTAAGCTATTTGACTACATCGGTCACTAACCAGTGACTTTTAACGTTCATATTCCATTTATACGAGTCTAATCATACGTCGTGATTCGGATTAGGCGATTTTTAGTCGTTACTTTCTGAAACTTTCATTTTCTGTTTTGGCGATAGTAGTCAGTAGTTCCCTCCTCAAATTTTTCATATTCCATTCACATTTGTCTAAATTTATTTCGCGATTCTGATTAGGCGATACTAGTCAGTAGTTACTTCTTTACGGATCCGACTTGGTCACTGAGTAAAATTAATGATCCAAGTCCCCGCTGAGATCTAATTTGTTGGTCATGTAAGGTAACTACACCTAATATCGGCTGAGTAAGCATTTGATCATGTTTCCTATTTTGGTTGATCTTGTTGGGAGTCACAACTGGACTCGGGATTCTCTTATCATGCATTTTTGCACATTATATGAGTAAACTTTGTTTATTTTAAATGCGGAAAATAGTTGTACCCAAATCAAACCCTAGGCTCTGGTGAATAGAGGGTGTATATTTTAGCAGGCAAGAATCTGGAGGGGTTGAGGGGTCGGTTTTAGAAATGGGTTGCAATTGCGGGAAATTACCTAAGTGAACTTATTAGTTTCATATTTCATTCATACTAGTCTAGACGTCATGATTCTGATTAGGTGATTAGTCAGTACTCAGTAGTTCCTCACGGACCGGGTTAGTGAGTAATCGTTTGAGAAGGTTCTGGAATGCAACGTGTCTGTTGTGAGCGGTACACACCTGCAGTAATATCTTAGCAGCCGATTTATAGAGTCCTGATGTTTAACTATTCCGTAGAATAGTACTTTCACAATCGTACAGCAGCGTCACAACAAGTGAAAATGCTGCTCGGTTCACCGTTGGATCAGTACTGAACGTGAGGTCGTGGGTGCCCTCAAGCATCAAATCTCTAGGAATCTGATTATAGCGCTGCCAATATGGCTTTTAAAGTCACATTGCGGCCATAGGACATGTATACACTCTAGCCTCTAATCTGACTCAAAAAATGTGACAGGTATTATTTGAATGCGTGATCAGTGTGCTACAGTTGACATGCCAAGTGTTCATGATGATATTCCAGAATGTTGTTTTAGTATTAAAGAGGTCTGAGTGAAAGCACACTATGTAGTTAAAATAAGTTTGCTGAGAGGGCCAGTTAATAGCAGTTGGAAGTTGGGCCTTGGGCCTTGGGCCTGTTGGGAGTTGGTTTCAAGATGAGAGTGCTCTGCACTGATTGGTACAGTAGTACCTTCTAGCTTCAGATTTGCGATATCCAATCTAATGTTGATTGAACTTACCTTTGATGTGGAATGGGTTGTACCTTATTAACCTTACATATAGTAACTCTGGGCAATGGTTTCAAACTTTACTAATTTCACTCGATTTCTGGTCTGTAACCTTTTCAGTACGTTAGATTCTCCTTCTGATATCAGATACAACTTTGACATGTCTGAAACTCCCTGCATGCACTGATTACCTTCTAGCTTATATGCAATAACTAATCTAACATTTGATTAAGCTTAACTATCATGAGGATGAGCTCTACACTGTCATTTGTATTTTTATCAACATTCGTTGATTTTTCGTACTTCTCTGCAATATTTCAGGTGGCAAGCTTGCAGGCGGAGCTAGCAATGGTGCAAGCGCAATTGGCAGACCGTCATGCTCACCTGCAACAAACGCACCACCAGCATCAGCAGAGAATGGTACAACAGCAACAGCAAGGGTTTGCAGCAAGCCAAGCACCACCGGAGTATATGCTACACTTACCGGACCACTCGACTTCAGGTCTGTCCATGGGCATGCCGGGAGGAGCCGGCGCTAATAACCCCTATACTTCCAGAGTGAAGCCTGAAGAAGAAAGCAGTTATCACCTTCATGGCTTACAACAACAACATCAACAACAGCAGCAACAACAACATCAACATCACTATGACTTAGGAATGCCCTCCAGCAGCCTGCAGGATCATTCGGAACACAGCCTTTTGGAATCTCTACAGAAGTCCCGAAGCGGTGGAATGGGCGACCAGCCTGACGGAGGGGAGTTGCAAGCGTTGGCGTCTCTCCTTCGCCGGAAATAGAACGTGCAGGAGATGAAACTGACTTTTTGATGGAGAGGATTTTGACTACTGCATGAGTTCATCAGCAAGTGGATTCGATTGGAGATTTTCGCCATCAATTAGTAACCACTGGCTTATTAATCTGTGGTTTTAATGGTTGAAAGTCATGGGAATTACCAGTTTTCCAGGTCAAGTAGTGATTGAGTTCACACCTAGTGAATTTAATTCAACAGGCAGGAAGTATTACGATCTCACCATGATACTGTCGTGGTGATAGTGACAAGATGGGCTAATGATATTAGCTGGCATGGGCAGGCAGATTATGAGCAGCACGAAGGGATTATCCTAATTATTTTCGCCTGTACTAGGACCTGAAGATGTTATATGAAAATACGACGACAAGGAAGAACGGCTCTAGCTTCAAGGAATCGAAGTCCAATCTGGCCTTGATTCACAGGTACTACCCACAGTGCAAGTTATGATATCGATGATGGTCAAGGTGCATGCTGTAAGACGCTTTAAGTTGTGATTTGTTTCACATTGGAACTACAATCTGCAACAAGATCACCAAGAATCAAGTGGACCAGCTCATTTTTTAGTTCAGTAGGCTTACAAGAATTGTAGAATTAACAGTGCAGACAGAGAATGATCAGGATTTGGTGTGGTACGTAGACGTTCTATCAACTTCCATCAAGCTGACTTGGCTGACTTCCTAGTTTATAGGTTTTGAGAATCATTAGGAACTTGCTCCTGTTTTGGCATCTGTTTCGTTTTGGTGTCTGCCCGTTTGAGGGGTTGGCTGTAGACAAGGTAGCCTCCCTTGGGCATAACTCCACACATCATGTGGACCGTGATCTTTACTAATTACTAATTCTAGCTCTTCCTCTAGACTTCGTGTAGTCACTAGTGACAGCTAGTTTGTTAGTAGACTCTCTATATTCATCCTTGCACTAAGAATCTCCAACTCGTGAGGTTGTCAGTTGTGCTGCAACACATGACTTTTGTACTCCTGATCTCGCAAGTGGTTCTTGACAGCGTTCCAATTTTTGCTTCCAATGTTGGATCTGGGCTATGAGCCTTTTGCTTTCCGATGTTCCGTTGCAATGCATGATTTGATGGTTCTAGAATTCAGTGCAATGAGATTGTTGCTGGTTGGTATTTAGAAGTAATTATTGTGAAGTCTGTATCATTATTATTTACAATTATTGTTAACTTTGTTAATAATGGGGGATGTTCATGACATCGGCGCTTTTCAAACCGTTGAAATCCGCTTTTCAGTGCGTTGAAAACTGCATGAAATTCAGTCCTGGTTTGCGGAGCGAAGTTTGTGCATGTGAGCGTCACAATTTTGGTGCTCTGAATCTGTCCATGTAATGAATTTGACATGCAATGAATGTCTTGCAACTATACATCTCATTATATGTGTAAAATAATATAGCTACCTCAGATATCTCGGAGTCTAGCTATAAGAACGTCAATTTTCTTAAATTGGCAATATTCCACAAGTCAAAAATTGTGACATATCTTCACGAAGGTCTAATTTCAGACTACAAACTAGGACAAGTATAGATTTTGGTTTCAAGTTGTGCATCTTGAACCACACCAAAGTAATGGAATATTGCCAATTTAACCCCAAAATGCAACCGGCGCCATTATGTGGTTTCCGGATGACAATCAAATGAACTAGAAAGTGTTTGAAAGTATTTTCATTTGGATTTTTCTTGTTCACCTTTCAAATTGGGTTATGAAGAGTACCCAATTCAGTTTTTAGTCTACTGAGTGTTTGTCTTCACGTAAATGAGAAGTTAGTAAAAAAAACGGATCACAAAAATATGCTATTTTAGTGTATTTTGGGAAGTTGTTGCTCCTTGCTCTAAATCTGAAATTTCTCCACAAAAATGATATTTTGGAAGTTTGAGCCCAACTAACAGAATGAAGGTCATATACTCTAGTTCTACTCTAATTTGAATTTTGAAAAATTTCCTAGTATTGAATATTTTATTACAATTTGAAGTTTGAATATATTTTCTATGTTTGTTATTTTTTGATTATAGAATGATACAGAAATTGATTTCACACTATAATGTTTGTCATTGTAATGTACACACATGCTGAAATTTTCAGATTTTTTGAAATAATTTTCTAATTGATGTGATTTTTCTTTACTTTTTCCTTAAAAAGTCTCAAAAAATTTGAATTTTTTGTGAATTAAAGATTTTTTGTGTTCCCACTATTTCATAATCAAATTGCAAAAAAAAATTAAGAGATTATTTGTGAACTCAAGAGAAATGCAACCTAAGAGGTTTTGTAAATTTTGTAATTTTGATGCTCTATGGCTTTAGTAATATTTTATAAATTTTCAAAGTTGAGAGCATAGGGTGGATTATACATATTACTAGACTCTTGAATGGACACTCTTGAAGCATGAAATATCTCAACAGAGTTTATCGGTTGCTTTAAAAAACTCCTCACTTCTTATTGGTTGCTTTTGAAAAGTTGTGGAGTTTTTTGAATCATGGAAGTGTTCATCCAAGGTCATTTTTAAGGTGTTGGAAAATGAAAAATATTGCAATTATGTGTTTATATTTGAACCTATTAGAGATGGAACACATTAGATTTTTCATCTTGGAACTTTGCAAGACTAATGCTTCAGATTAGGATTTAAAGTTTGGGACTATTCATCAGAGATATTTTGATAAACCACAAACAAATGAAGTTGTTTTTCTCTAAAATGTATCATCTTTTTGTATTACAAATTTATGTAAACAAATTTATACAAAACTACTGTACTTTATGACCATATGTTCCAACATCTGGATGATTTATCTTTCATAAGCATAATTTGCTAAGGCCTCTCGTGACTTGCTAAAAGATAAAGTCCAAAATCCAAAGTCCAAATTAAGATAATCTTGTGTCAATTTTCAGTGGTTCTACTTACCCCCTAAAAGACCATTGTTCCTTCGGGGGACAAATGGAATTTCGGGCAAGTACCTATAGGCTGAATTTTTGTTGTAATTTTCTGAAAGTTTTTTTGGAGATAGAAAAACTGATAAGCTTTGTGAGAATATAATTTTTTTTTCAATTGGTGCCCAGGAAAAAGAGTTATGCCCAAATAAGCTCAAAATAGGGGAGAAGGGGTAGCAAAAAAAATTTGCAAAAAAATTAATTTTCTTAAAATTTTTTTTTTCCTCATAGATTATATTTTTGTCTATTTGGGAAGCTTTGATTCATTTCATTTGGATTTTTAATGAGAAAAGTATGGACAATCTTGTTTTTCGGGCAATTAGAGCATCTTCTTGAAAAAAATAATTTGTAGGATTCATTTTGGAATGCAATTTTTGCAATTTTTCAAAAAAAAAATTCCAAATGGTTTAGTTTTTGTGCTAAAACAATCTCACCATTGGGATTAGTGCATTTTAATTCCATCTAAAAGATATTAATATTTTAGATTTTCCTTCTATCTTGTACCTATTTCTATTTAACAATTTATTTAAGAAAGAAAATTAAGTTATTTTGAGTTCATCTTTTTTTCCTAGACTCTCAACTCAATTCTCCACTAGAAAGATTTAAAGCTCAAAACTCTATAGTGCAAAAAATTTAAGTTAAAAATGTTCAAAGTCAAAAAATCTAGTCCCGCAATGTGCTGAACAATTTGTTTTTTTCACTTCAAATGCAAATATCTTGCAATCTGTACGGTCAAAAATTCTGAAATTTTTTCCACACATTCTCATACTATTTGAGTATAAGATCCTACGGTTAGATGTGCAAAAAAAACAATTTTTAATTTTTTTTACTTTTTGCTCTAGAAATGGCAGTTTTGAGAATTTTTTGGCAGAAAAAAGGCTTTGGTCCTTTAGGGGTTAATGCACTTCCATTTATACTGAATACTTTTGAGTTCGTATTCCACCTCAATTAGAATTTATTAATATATTTGTTTGGACCATTTTGTCATATAGACTGAGGATTGTTTTAGTAATATATAACTTTCCTATGGGGCGTATTAATTAAAGAGTTTTTCTTATTTTTTCTTTACTTGACACAAATAAATTAAATCTTTTACAAAGAATACGGCCAAAAATCATAGTATTCATTGAAACAGGTTGTTTTGAGCCAAAAAGGCATGTGTTTCTTGCGATGATTCCAAAACCAAATATCTTATTACATGACAATAACATATTCAAATGGGTGTGTGATGACAAAGCCAATGAATGAATGGATGTTCACAAATTTCTTACATATGATGGGGACATTTACCCTCTTGCCTAGAATTTTTAAGGGGGACAATCCAATGTCCATATGAAAAGTTATCTTGTCCAAAAGAATTAGAGAACTCTACTACCATTAGAGGATATTTGGGGGTCTTGGAGGGCCGTTTCAGGCCTGTTCCCTGATCTGCCCAGATCTAGTGAACGCCGGTACGGGTGTGTCAGAAAATTTAAAATTAAAAAAAAAAAAAAAAATTACCAATATATCATTTTAAGCAAAAAAAAAAAATTTATTTTTTATTTTTTTATTTTTTTTCAAAAGTGACGTGGCAGTCGCTCGACCACGTCAACCAGCTGCTGCTGCTGCGTTCTCAGACTGCGGGAATGCAGCAGACAGCAGGGGAACTCACAGCCTTCTAAGACCCCTGAATCTCATGTAATGTCTAGCATTAGAAAAAACTTGGAGCCTTTAGAAAGTTGCTCCCCAATGACCAAACCACCATTAGAGGAAATTTCAGGCCTCTGGAGGGCTACCTTACAACCCTCCGAGGTACCCTGAAATTTGCTTTTATTTTGCAAAAAAACTCGTTTTTCCCCTATTTTTGCCCTACGGAAACTACAGCAGCAATGGCGCAAGAACCAAAAATTCCGAATAAAAAATTATTACAAAAAAAAAAAAAAAAAAAAAATCTACCGAAATTGACTACTCCGGCGAGCAGTCAGAGACTTTGACTGCTCACCAAGAGCAGTTTGGAAGTTGACAGGCCATGCAAACAATAGCATGGCATGTCAACTTCCAACGGCCCTGAAATGGGTTGAAATTTTTTGTAATGCTCTATTAAGAGGCGAGCTTGACATTCGGGAAAGTAGCCACATTGAATAGTTAGACCAGCTGACTTTTGCGAAAATAGTCAAACCATGATTATTTTCACAAATAAAAAATTTATCCACAATTTTTTTTTTTTTTTTTAATACATGGACCACTATATCCGCAGTTTTAAATGTTACAAACAATGTTTAAACTTAATTTTTTCTAATTAAGTCAAATTAAACTCAATCAAGATGCAAAATTTGGCTTAATTGGATTTAATTTGACTTTATTGAAAAAAATTGGTTTCAAATAATCCAAATTAAGTGGCTATTGAAGCTAATTGCCAAAGGCATCTAGCTTCAGTAGCCACTTAGTTTGGATTATTTGAAACCAAAATGAATTTAATTTGTAAGCAAAAAGATGAGAATAGGAGGTCTTTATGGAATTAGGCCTATGGTAGTATTCACAACCCATGTGAGATATGTGTCTTAATTCATTTGACATTATGATCCCCAATTCCATAAAGACCTCTACTTTTCATCTTGTAATTCACCAAATGTCAATGAAGTTAGTCCTTCACACATTGGTGGGTCAAAAATAATTAATTAATAATGGTCGTTGGATAATTTGGGGATATTTTTGCATTTTAGCACAATTTAGTGTTAAATACAAATTGTTAAAAAGTGTTAAAAATCCAGGGTTAAGGTGCATCAGAGTACCTTAATCCTGATTTTTTAATCTTTTGTTTTTTAATTTTAAACTAATGCCGACCATCTGACAATGGAACTACAGGTGGGTGTGTACAGGGGAAAAATCAATTTTGAAGCCCAAAAAAAACAGTCCATAGAGTCCGCAGAGGACTGTGGAGCAATCCTCTGCATGCCTTGTTTTTTTTCTAATGGGTTGGGTTCTAGGCAAGTTGGATAGGAATCACAAAAAAAAACTATAATACAAACTGGCAATTTTGAATGTCTTCGTTGACAAACAATGATAAGGTGGGAGATCTTGTAGTTTGGGGTGGAAGGTCTTGTCATTGCTAGAGACAACATCCACAACAATTCCAAAATGAGCTCTATAATTAATCTTACTTATAGGAGATGATGGAGTCTATATTTTTATTGCTTGAATTTTCTCATTAAAAAAATTCCCAATGCACAAGAAATCATCAAAATGTGGCTAATATATTTTTGTTTTACTTAACTTCTAGTTGAATTAATTGTAGAGTGATTTAGACCTCTTATTTTCTTTTAATATTTTGTATGCATTGATTTAATTAAGAAGATATTACAGTACACACCAAATTCTAGAGATCCGATTTGTGTGTAGATAAAAAATCTCAATCCAAGAGTACTCAAAGTCTATTGTTTCCCATAGACAAGGTTGAAAAAAAATCAATAACTTTGAAAGTTATAATCTTGCAATTCTTTTCTGTCAAATGGACTGAATTCTTTTTACAAAATTCTATAATGGTGTATTGCACTTTTGTATGGTTAAAACCTGAAGCCCTAAACTACATTTTTTTGGCACCATAGCAATTTTGGGCAGCTCACTACAAACAAAATTTTTAATTTTTTTCTTTGAAATTTTCACGCAACATGTGCCCAAGGAGTAGCTTTAAGGTGCAACAATTTTTATAATGGGTAAACAATTATTGCATGATGAATAATTTTTAATATTCAGTGTGTAGCTAAGAAAATCACACTTTTAAGAAACAAAAATTTAGAAATTGTTTTTTTGAGATTTATATATACATAAAAAGTTTTGAATCATTCCATTTTGATTAACAAAATGAAAATTATGAGGAATTTTTGTTTGCCAATAGTTATGGATTCCCTACTCGAAAATGGTCTTTGAAGTCCTTTATCTAACTCAATTTTCAATATTTTTGGAAAAAAAAAAAATTGTAGGATGTAGATTGTTTATTATAACATTACAACCATTGAGATTGGCATTTTTCAATTCCATAACTAAATTCTTAACAATTTTGTATTTTAAACTATTCTCTACTTCTTTCATTATAAGAAAATTGAGGCTTTGGGAGGTATATGAGTTCCCAGACCTTAGGGAACACTGGCCAAATAAATGGAGAAAAAATTATTAAAAAAAAAAAAAAATTGTTTTGTTTTTGGGCCAGCAAATTGCAGGGCTAAATTTGGTCGGGACAGTTCAGTAATAGTATAATTTAGAAAATATTTCAAATTTTGAAAAAAATTATTATTATTAAAATAGATAGGAAAATTCAAAAATTTCAAATCTGATGTGGCCAAAATTATCCTCGTCAGCCTGAATATTATTTAATTATTGTTTTTAATTATTTATTATTATTATTATTTATTATTATTTTTATTGTGGTTTTAATATTTTTTAATTTTTTTAATTTTTTTGTTTTAATTTTTTAATTTTTTATTGTTGTCACTATTCATGAATAGTGGCCAAAGAGGATGTGAGTTCCATTGTGGGGAACTCATAGTTCCTTTGTGACGGAAAGCAGACCTCTCGACGGCTGATTTTTTTTGTAATGCTACTTACTATTAGTTTTTCTATATGTTGAACAATTCCAAATGATCTGAAATTTTTCAAGCATGTAGGCAATTTGCCTTGAAGACCAAAGAAGCACCACTATTTTGGACATTTTTTCCTACAAATACGATCTTGTGAAGTGCAACTGCCCTATTTTTTGCAGGGATAAAAAAAAGATTTTGTCAATTCAATCAGACAAATACTAATATCTTGCAATCCACACAAGGAAAATTTCTGAAATTTTTTCCACGTCTTTTCAAACCAGTGTACTTCAAGATCCCTACAATTATATGCGTTCAAAATGTTTTTTTTCTAAAATTTGGTACTTGTACTAGAAATAGTAGTTTTGGATCGGGTTTTTTTTAAAACATAGTCAAAAACCTTTAGGAGTTAAAGTTCCAAAATTGTATATTTATTTTTTGATTTTGACCAAAGTTCAAAAAATGACAATTCTTGACAATCTCTTTTCAATAACACCCTCAGTCCTTCAAAAGACTATGCCAAGGCCAATGCACCTTATAATATATGACCACTCTTGTCATCATTGAATTATACTATAAAATATTGCTTCTAAAAATAAGGTTCTAGATTCAATTTGTGCTTCCATGCATGAAAAGCATCATCCCTATTCTTCTTCCTTTTCTAATTTTACTAAACATGAACAAAACGAATTGATATGTGCAAAGTGACATTTACTATCAAATTTTATTAGTCTTCATGTTAGAGCCTATCAACCAAGACTTGAAGACCCAACCAACAAGCCAGGGACCAAGGGCATTCATCAAGGTTAACTTTATAAGAATATTTTAGTTTGAAAATAATTTTTCCACATTTTTTATATTTAGAATGACCTTCTAAACAAAAACTTGGATTGGGAAGTACCTTTCGATTTGACATGCAATGTAATTTTGTAACTTCAATCAAATATTCTAGACCAATTGAGAAGGAATATGATTGAAGGTTTTCTATTTTGATGAAAGTTGAAGCCCTTGATGCAAGTTGGTTTTCATTCATGTAAAAATGGCTCTAGTGAATATTTCAAAAGGCATTTTACAACATAGAGATAGCAGATATTTGCCTAGTTAGTACTCACAGGCCACAAAAAGGAGCAAAATTTTGTTGTATAGCATGTTAGATAGAAAACAAATAGAAAATAGGGTGCTCAATCATATTTATGAAGTGAGTATTTTTTCAAAGTTTATTAACTAAAAATTATAATTTTACTTGATTTACAAAAGCAATATGGTCAGGGGTTATTTCTACAGCCATAATAATTGTACAAAAGTCTAAAAAAAATTCTGCTATTTTTAATTATGTAAAATTTTAAAGACAAAAATATCTTTGGATTTCAATATCATCTATCTTGTAGCCGTTTAGTTGTCTACGTGAAACTTGCAATGTGTACTCAATTTTCTAAACTTTTTTTCCACAAGTATAAGAACATCCACTTCTAATTCACATTTGAAAAATATATAATCCAATCAAAAAAAGATTTTCTTCAATGCATAAACTCCTAATTTTGTAAGCAGGCCATTAGCAATGTTCTTGCAATCATAAGAATCCACAAGCAATTTTTTGAACTTCTTTCTTTAAGAAATTTTATGTGCTTTTATATGTACTAATGGTATGTATTTCAAGGTACATATGTTTTTATTGCAAATGTACTATATCATTTTAAAATTCAAAACTCATAACTACTTTTGTAAGAGTTTGAAAAATATGAATAAAAGTGAAGTAACCCTAGAATGTCGTGGAGGCCAAAATGGCCTTTAGATGACATTCTACACCTTTTTACAGAAAAAAACAACATTTTTCCATTCAAAATTTAGAAACTTGATTGAAAGTTTTTGCAAGAAAGTGGTGCTACATTGAATATGGGTATTAAGGGGACCCATACTAATTAATTGACATTCCACACTATATAATTATCTATGTGGGGTTGTACATCTTGTTTCAAATATGTACAATTTCTCAAGAAAGGTCCCTTTAATTATTTGGTCGCCTTAATACCCCTATTTAGTGTAGAAATCTTCTCAATGAATCTTGTTGACTTCTTCACATAGGAAGACGCTTAGTTTATAGATCACCATGGAATATATTTTAGCAACTTCAAACTCTTTGCTCATGATGTGAATTTGAACCGTAAAAATGATTTTTTTTGAATTTGAGCCCACCTAATGAAATGAGACAATAAAGTTCAGTTTCTACTCCACCTTGAACATTTGAAAATTCCTAAAATTAAATATTTCATTGCAATTTGAACTTTTAAGCCTATAACCAATTTATCTTGATTTTCTCATTATAAAAAGATAAGGTACATGTTTTTACTCCATGATATTTCAAACTATTCTATACACCCGCAGAAAAACTTTCAGATTTCTTGAGCATATTTTGTATTTTGTATGAATTTTCTTTAGGTTTTCCTAAGAAAAATTTCACAACAATTTCCAGATTTCATAAAAAAGCTCACTGAATTCACTTAACTTGTAGGAGATACAAGATTTCATCTTTTAGAAATAACTATGCAAAATTTCAAGCATAAATAATCATAAAAAAAGAGCATACATAGCAAAAAAGAATTTTTAAAATCTCTGGTCCTAGGCCCATCCTTTCAGGGTTAAGTTATACTTTGAATAAAGACTGTTCGGAAAATGTACTTTTCATTCATTAGAGGGTTCAAATTGGATATACCAATTTAATGGGCTTGTTTTTGTTTTTTTTGTTTTTTTTGAACAAACGAAAAGTACCATTGCATTAAAAGAAACTAGTAAACAACAGCCAAGCCGAGGCTAGCAAATGAAGAGATAAGAGCAAAAAGAAAACAAAAACAAAAAACACAAAGACAGAAACAAGAACCAAAAGAACTAGGTGAAATAACAAATGGTAGGGCCCTTCCTACTCCAAATGATGGTGGATGCACTTCGAAAAGCTAACACTGGAGATTGGAGCCAAATACTATCCAACTTGGACCAGATGATATTGTATTGTTGGAAATGTTGCCGGGAAGTAATCTAGACCTTGAGTTGCGCTGCCCTGCCCAAGTCCAAAAGGGCATTCCATAATTTATCTTGTAGGAGAGTTGGGGGCTGGGGGCTCCTCGAGAAAACGGTATTGTTGCTACTATAAGAAATTGATGTTTTTTTTATGTCCAAAAAAACGTGTCCGGGTGTTCATTTTGACGTGGAAGGCGTCACCGTGTACATCATCTAAAATCCGTTATACTTGGCGGGCAAAAAACGTGCCCATAATCAAGAAAATGTATGTTTTTTTACCTCATCTTTACTTGACATCCCATGAGACATGGCCTTCTAAGCTTCTTTGGATATGCCATTTGGTAGCCACGTCATGTCCATGTGGGTGGGCAGTGCCACGTAAGAATTTTTTTCATCCAACCGTTTTTACATCCAATCTGTTTTTCATCCAGCTTGTTTTTTCATCTAGCCCGTTTTTTTCATCTAGCCCATTTTTTTCATCCAACCCATTTTTTCAAAAAATAATTAGTTAAAATATATTAAAAATAAAATTTAAACAACAAAAAAAATGTAGAATTCACCAAGAACTAAAAAACTTACCATTTACCATCAAGTTCATTTGATGGCAAAATTACGTGAAAATGAACATTTTAAGGGTCATATTTGTACCCATTCTTTGTCCATGGTGAGACAAACAATATGGTATAATTAGCCTACGTTGTCTCAGATGTCCAGCCCGACATCCAGCCTGTTGTTTCAGACATCCAGCCTGACATCCATCCATCATTTCTTTTTTTTTCCAAAATGTACCATGTGGCTGCCCTTCTCAAAAAATTGGCCATATTCTTTGTCCATGGTGAAACAAACAGTATGGGACAATTAGCGTACGTTGTTTCAAATGTCCAGCCCGACGTCCATCCATCCATATCTTTTCTTTTTCTAAAATTTGCCATGTGGCTGCCCTTCTCTAAATCTACTTGCTGATGTGGCAATTTATGTTGTATGCGACATTTTATAAAAACATAGCCACGTCGCAGTTGACATCGTCACAAATGTAGCTGTCCACAATGACATGGTCATGTTTTCTGCAAAACATGTATACGTTTTTTGGAACATTTGACGTTTGAAAACACAACACGTTTTTTGCTAACACCTCCAAAAATGTGCTTTTCTTATAGTGTACGAGCAACCTAACTTCACTCCCAACTGGAAGGATGTGTTACACAAGGCCCGTCCTCTTAAGGACGCAGCTTTCATGTGGTCCGTTTGGCACAAAGAGGTTGCCGTTCACTCGTGGAGAGCTCGTATTGCTCTTGACATCGACACCAATTGCAACTATTGCATATTAGGTCTTGAAGAAAGACCAATGCACTAATTCTTTGTTTGCCCACAAGCCCAAGAGGTATGGCACTATACTCAGTCCATAATCCACCACAGATCAGGATCTCAACCTACCCTGGGGTCTCACATCAAATTTGATGCCATTCAATATATCTTTGGATCTACTGTTCCATGCCAATTTACTAGCTCTCATACCATTTGGTCATTACTCAGAGGCTCCCCCATGTGGCTCATTTGGATTTAATGGTCTTTAACTCTGTCTTCTTCCACCAAAAAAAGCTTAGGACAATTGCATTGATTGGTCAACTTTACATTATGATTGTAGCTTAGATTTACAACCACCAAAAGAAGGGCGGACTTACATGTGAACCCAATGGGTAGTTTGGCAACTATAGTGCAAACTACTGAGAAAATAGGCTCCACGGATTGTCTTATTAGGATAGGCAAGTGGAAAGTAGGAGTTGAAGTTTCATTGATATCAATGGACAATCCCATTGGTGGAGACTAGTCAATCTTGAAGGAATTTAATACGTGTAGAATTCTTATTATATCGCACTATAAGATTCCCGTGTTTTATGTGACATTTTCATGATTTTAGGGAATAAATTTTAGTGAACGTCCAATAAAATTTGTTCTCTAAAATCATTCGGAAAACTTTAGCCCTCCAAAAGGCTGTTAAAGAATTTATTTTTGGTACCCCCGCAATGCAATTTCAGAATGAATAAAAAAATATTTAAAAAATAATAATAATAATTCTGGAAAAAAAATTATTAAAAAAATAAAAAATTACTAAAAAGAAATTTGACGTGGCACCACTGCAGCTACGTTAGCATTCAATTTTAAAAATTAAAAAAATAATTTTGGATTTTGATTTTTTTCTATAATTGTAGCGGACGAGTGCAGAACTCGTGGCCTTCTGGAGGGCTGAAATTTTTCGTAATGCATGATAATGTCACATAAAACACAGGATTCTTATAGTGATCCATTTCCACCCACCGAATCCTCATCAAAGTGCAATTGCTATTTGCACTTGTAGCACCCCTTATGAAGTTTTTCCACCCATCAATATATATAAAGAGGTCCAAAGTTAGTTTCTATATGAGGCATGAGAAGGATATGTTTTAAAAGTGTATAAGAAGATATAAGGTGAAACAACCTATTTGAGGCAAAATGGGCAATGGGATATATTCCACTAATAAGGTGGTTTAGGAGTTAATTTTTGGTAACTTACCATGTTGAAGAAACACCCATTCAACTAAAAAATTCATTTGTGCCTTACAGCTTGAAATCTCCTTTTCACTTGTGACTTCTACAACCTTACCTTTGCATTGACTACCATCTCATTTTTTGCTTCATTTGTCTTAGATGTAGCGCACCCCTCTTTGATGTGGCTTGTCCCTCTTTGGCTGGCTCTATGGTTGCTATTATGTGAGCCTAGAATTATGAGCACATAAACCTAGAAGTCTATACACCTATGGAATAGGTGTTTATATCATAAAAACCTTCTATATTATAGTATATATATTATACATATCTTTCAGTGGTTGTAAGATATCTACTTATAGATATGCTCAAGGCTCATAGGCTTTCATTTTCATACTCACATGCTTACATTGTTGTGGACGATTGTACAAGGTGTCATTGAAGAAGGCCTTAATTTCAGAGTCTACCATGAAGTTGTCTTCTTCTAAGGCGCATGTCGCGCTCTCTAGCTACACTGATATTTGCCTTCACAATTGACAAAGTTTGCTAGCCGCCCCACCCTAGAGATGCCAAATGCCTTCACCAATTGCTACCTCAAGCGCAACCAACATTCACTAGAAAGAACTTATATCTAAGTTGACAAATGTTACATTGGACATCATTGTTGACATAAAAACATGGGTTGTTACGTTGAATGTCTAACAAAATTTGTCAACTTTGACACAAGAAAATCCTAAAAAACACGGGCTCCTTCTAATGATTGCTGACAAACATGTAACCTTGATGCTAGTTGGGATGCTCATTTCTAGGGTGGCATTATGGTGGTGGTGGTGGATGATTATAAGAACCACTGACCAATTTTGTAGCATTTTAATAGTTTAGAAAATATATAAAATGTAACCAATCTATACACCTTTAAGGAGATGGTACTATAAGAAAGAAAAATATAGAAAAATTCTCTAAATAGGAGAACTTGAAAAGTGAAAAATCTCAAGAAATAGGTGCTTTGACCTTTGAATTTGAATTTTTTTACAAATAAATGAAAAATTGTCTATTTATGAGGTCTTGATGATGATGAGATTTCACCAAAAGAATGAGCTTGAGACCATCTTCAATGTTTAGAAGTGCACATGCTAGAGAGCCCTATTTGTATTAACATGGAAGATATAAATATTCTATTTTCAGATGCTTCAAATATGGAACATGCTTGCTTTGGAATAAACCACAAAAATTTTAGCTATAGATCATTAATTTTGAATACTCAATAGTAATAAAAACCACTCAACTTGAAAATGTGACAAATCAATATGATAGACTTTTTAAATATAAAATGATTTTTAAAATTTTTGAAAAATTGTGTATATGATTGCAATGGAAACAACCATCTCCAATAAAGAAAAATTCAAGTCATTGGGTGCAAACTTCAAAAGCAATTACAGATGACAAGTCTTTCACACTACGTGTGACGTAAAAAAGAACTAGTGTTTCTTGCAAACACCTTGATTGCCCTTCAACAAATTGCAGGTCATAGCTCGGAAGTTATACAAACTATAATGATGGCAATTTTAAGATCTAGTTGCTCTGATAGAAGATTCCGTCTCCAAGAGGTCTTCAAGTGTGCATCTTTCCTTCTTTTGTGGTCTTTGTATTTTCACTCCTCTCTTTGGACTGATCCTTGCATTACTTGCTACCAAAATCCTTGGGTCAAATGTTTCTTCATTGTGTCTACTCTTTGCACGTCATTTCTTTGTTTTTTTCATTTATTTGGTGGCTAGTCTTTAAAAGTGTGCTCAAGAGTGTGCTATGACTTGAGGCTTGTACTATACACCTATTAGGGCCTAGCCCTTGCTCACAACTTGTCATATTAGGTCCTCGTACATTCTATTCACTAACTTTCCAGTAAATTACCATCCCTTGCTCCTACCCCACCATAAGTAGATCCTCATGCACCATTAGAGAAACAATGAGCCTTGTGGAGGGCCCTTCAAGCATTAGATGGAAGACCCTTTTAGCATTTAAATTGTCTTTTTGAATAAGGAACAAGGATATTTCCCCTGTATGCATTCTATAAGGTACATACTAAAAGTTAAAGTTCTATCATGCTTAATGAATTGTTTATATGAAATAGATAAATAAATATATGTAGAAAGAGAGAGAGTGTTGTATCCATGTACTTTAGCTCTATTCTTTTATATACATGAAAACAAGGGGGTACTTTTGTATCCCAAGTGTTGTATTGGATTCTAATTCATACTTTGTTAGAAACAACTACTATTCTATCATCATGAGAACTTCATGCGAATGAAAATAAACAAATACAGATTGTGAATGAAAATTTATAAACAATGAATGTAGAATATACCCCTATGGTAATATGCACTAATTATAATATCTAATATTCACAGAAGGAACTGATGTTTCTATATAAAAATCTAGGTTCTTTTTCAAGGCCCACTCATCTCTAATTAATAGACTAAAGATGACACTTCCAAGGGCCACTATTTTAAGTCTCATTATTTTTCTAATGCCCATTCTAGAGGCTCACCTAAGTCGGACACAAGCTTGTTTTCCTCTGCCCAACACTAAGGTAGACTAACCCAATTTTGTTCACTGATGAGTTCCGTCCCCTACTTTTAGCCCCAATTTCGTCCAAAAACATCCAAATCCATTCATTTTTTAAGAAAATCAGTGCATTAACCCCTAAAGGCACAAGGCCTTTTTTCTACCAAAAAACACCCAAAACTGCCATTTTTATAGCAAAGAGTGAAAAAAATTAAAAAATGTTTTTTTGGCACATCTAACCATATGATCTTACACCTAACTAGTATGAGAATGTATGGAAAAAATTATAGAACTTTTGACCACACAGATTGCAAGATATGTGCATTTAAAGTGAAAAAAACAAGTTTTTCAGCACATTATGGGACTGGATTTTTTTACTTTGAACATTTTTAACTTAAAATTATTGCACTACAAAGTCTTCAACTTTAAATGCTTATAGTAGATAATTGAGTTGAGAATCTATTAAAAAAAAAATGAATTCAAAAAAACTTAATTTGCATTATTAAAAAAATTGTCAAGTAGAAATAGATACAAGATAGAAGGAAAATCTAAGATATTAATATATTTTAGATGGAATTAAAATGCACTAATTGAAATGGTGAGATTGTTTTAGCAAGTAACTAAACCATGCAAAAAGAAAAAAATTGAAAATTTTGAAAGATTGCATTCAGAAATGAATCCTACAAGTTATTTTTTTCAAAAAAATGCTTTAACTGCCCAAAAAACAAGAATGTCCATAACTTTCTCATAACAAATCCAAATGAAACGAATCAAAGATTTTTAGATAGACAGAAATATAATCTATGAGGAAAAAATACTAAAAACTAAATAAATAAAAAATGCAAGTTTTTTTTTGCTGCCCGCGCTACCCTTCATCCTCTATTTTGAGCTTATTTGGTCATAACTTTTGTTTCTAGGCACTGATTGTGAAAAAAATTATATATTTATGAAGCTGATTAGCCTTTCTACCTCCAAAAAAGTCTCAAAAAATCAGGAGAAAATTTCAGCCCGTAGGTACCTGCCCAAAAACGCATTTGTCCCCCGAAGGGACAATGGTCCTTCAGGGGTTAATGTCAACATGTGTTAATGTATCAATCTTTGATTGATGAACACTTAAGTGCCATTAGACAAATGGAAAGGCAGTTATGGGTTGTTTATAGAACGTTTATGACTCCACTCTATGGACGGTTTTGTAATTTTAGGGCAAACCACTTTATAAATTTACATAGATTACAATTTTAAACAAAAAATTATTATTCCACTTGGGTTTGGTTTCACTATAAGAAACTCACGTTTTTGGTGATGAAACTTGATTTTTCTTGACAAATTTTAGTAGACTTCTAATACAACAAACCCATGTTTTTATGTCAACATTGATGTTATGTTGGATGTTTTTGTTGACAAAAAACATGGGTTTATTGCATTGGATGTTCACTAAAATCCATTAAGAAAAATCAAGACTTGTCACCTAAAACATGGATTTCAGTGTTTGTGAAACAAGCGCACACCTCTAAAGAATATGTCCCCCTCTTGGAATTGACCCCAAGATATTCAGATTGCAGATCAAGGTGGTAATAGGCTTGTCTACCTTATATAATTTGTCCATCTTCATTGCTTGTCACGATTCTCCAATTGAGAGTGTTGTGACTTCTAGATTTGTTATTGTGGTGGCTTCACTAATACTAGTGTATACCCATTGGGATATCAAAAGAGATGACTAAGCCCTCTTTAAATAAATAGGATTAATGTTGTCTCCTTAAATAAAAGTAAAAATAATTTTTAATCTTTTAATTCATAAAAAGATTGAAATTCAACAACTTTCACATTGTACGTCCAAACGCCACGAAACAAGGCCCGTCCATCCCTCCTTGCCAAGGGCTTTTTGACGGTACTAAACACGCAGCCACGAGACACACAGTCCGAGAGATCTCAACATAACAAACAAACATAATAAACAAACAGATAAACAGCCTAGATCTTAAAAGTGCTTTGTGCCATTGCCACAAAGTAAAAAAACAAAAGAAAAAGAAAAAGAAACTTTCTTACTTGACAAAACAAAAAGCAATTTTCTTATCTTTTTATTCATAAAAAAACTTCAAAACTCGATAACTTTCACGCCATAGGACCCAACACCATGAATCAAAGCTCGTGCATCCCTCCTCGCCAAGGGCTTTCCGATGGTACCAAGCACGCGGCCGAGAGAGGCACGGTCAAGGAGATCTCACTGTAACAAACAAGAAAATAAAACAAACAAACAAACTGTCTTAAGGTATTAATCATAACATTCAATAGCAATCCGATGGTTTACCATTCCCCCAATGAAATGGTGTGGTATATTCCACACCATTAGTAGCGTTGATTTTGCCATACACATGTTGATTTTGTCAGAGAATTGAAGTAAGTCAGCTGGCCGCAACTGTTCAAGGTATACTAAAAATAAAAAGAGAACCAATGTTTTACACCCTTTGAACCAAACACACAAAAACTAACATTTGACACCTATACATTGTGTATTTTGAGTTTCCAAGTGAGAAGAGAAGCTATACATATACATTTAGGGTGGTAGGAGGTAAAACAACCCATGTGTGGGATATGTAAATTAGAATGAATAGAAGCCTCAACCACTCATAATTAAGTCAAAAGTAGGTATTGTGTTTGAAGTAAAATTTCAAACCTCATTTAGGCATAGTAAGATAACTTTTTTTTAAAACTTTGAACTAAAAAATGTTGTTAAACAAAGATGTATTTCATCTCCAAAAATCCGTTTGGTATTTTGAATCTTCAATCAAAAGTTATAGACAAAATTCAGAGAGGGGTTAGAAGGGACATTTTGTTTAACATTTTTAAACATCCTCTCTGAGTTTTGTCCATAACTTTTTATTGAAGGCTTGAAATATCAAATGGGTTTTTGAAGATGAAAATTATCTTTGTTTACTAGATTTTTTTTGTTCAAAGCATTTTGTAAGAAGTTATTCTACTATTCCTAAATGAAGTCTAAAATTCTACTTTAAACACAATTCCTACTTTTGACTTAACTATGAGTGTTTGAGAAACTACAGATTCTTCTTTACTTTCCCACATGGATTGCTCTATCTCCTACCACTCCTTGTGTATATAAAGAGTTGTCTTTTCACTTGAAAACCCAAAGTAAGTTATTGGTGGCAAATGGTTCGATTGCATTAGTGTATTACTCATTGGATTCTTTGGTTTTTTGATAAACCATCTTTCTCTACAAATATTTGTAGATTATATGTTTGGTCCTAGAATTAACTAAAGAAAATAGAGGATATGAGAATATATTGCCATTATCCCGGTACCAAAGCTTACATTAATGATGAGAGGGTGAATTTTGTGGATGAAGACTCCAGAGAGGAGAAGACAACTTCTATAAAGGCTATTGACTGTTACTCCCTCCTTCTTGAAATGATTGTCCATCTTTTCAAAAATAGATGTCTTTAAATGATTGTCCACTACTTCAAATTTAGTTATATGGAGATGCAATTCATAAAATAGTTGGTATGTCACAATAAGATTTTCAATTAGACAAAGACACAATTTTTGAAATAGTCAATGTTAATTCTACAAAGACACAATTCATGAGATAGTTAGTTTTAGTTACACAAGTTGCTCACAACAAGCTGCTCAAGAAAAATCAAAACCTAAACTATCTTCACAAAATCTTCAAGTGGTACAAAAATAAGATGGAAAACAATGTATTGCTATGCTCACTACTTATTTTTGGTGGGAAATTGTAAGCTAGCGGGTGATTTATAATGTGAACTTGCAGCCTCAACTTTCCCACTTTAAGTAGTTCATGCTTTAAACTTGATATTTCCATTTTTGCAAATCTTTGAGCAAATAAAGAGTTAATCTACATGTCCACATTCAATTCTCAAATTTCGCCTTAATCTTGAGAAAAGTTTGTCATAAGACAATCATTTTGGGATGGAGGGAGTATGATGGAATGCCTGGATAGGGATATTCATGTGCAAGTTCTTTTGCCGAGCAATATTCAACCACTATAGCCCTTTTTTGCAAATGTAGATGGCTTTTTAGATGTGATGGCAAACTCAAAGATCTATAGGTCCAAGGTAGTTTCCAATGGGAGGAAAATCAAATAATGGAATCCCATTCTCTTGTCTTCTGGATTTCGTTCCACTTTGGCATGTTTTTGGCTAGTACTCTCTATACTATGACCTTTTGGAAAATAATATTTAAAAATAAAATAAGAGTAATTAGTATGTCAATAAAAATAGCATATCATCAAAAATTTGAGAGTTAAAAAAATTGTAGGTCACAGGTTATTCACAAAATACAATGACAAACAATTTGAAGAAAAAAGACACTTTGACGTTTTTATTTGTAAAAAAATAGGAATAACATTTACAAAGAAACTAAAATCTGTCCATTTGGAAAGTCATCATGGTGATGAGATTTCACCAAAATAATGATCATGAAACCATTTTCAATGTTTTGAAGTGTGTGTACAAGGGAGCCCTATTTGCACAAACGTGGAGGAGAAAACTACTGTATTTTGGTAGGAGTATGCTTGCCTATTGGGAAAATAGACCATAGAAATTTAAGCTCTAGATCATAAATTTTGGATGCTCTAGTACTAAAAACACCTAAATTTCAAACTTTACAAATTAATTGAATTGTTTTTTATTTATAAAATGATTTTTGTAAATTTAAAAAAAATCAAATATGAATAAAATCAAGACAACCAACCCTAGTAAAATTTTCAAGTTCATACAAATTATGCTCTTGCTTCCTCTTTTGTGTTTCTTCTATAGTCTTCTTTTTTTCAACCATTGACTCCACATTTTGAACATGTTAGGTACAAATACCAGTACTTGGAAGCACATGTAACCTTGAGTAGTAAATTCTTGAATCTTTAATTATTCCTCTTGGTTTAATCACTTGTTGTGGCCCTCCATTTGTACTTGTAGAATCAACTTCATTATCAATCACTTGATCTCCAAAGATACACCCTCCTTCCTCATCTATATAGTAATGCACAACATCCTCTTATATACATGGAATGTCTTCTTCTAAACTTTATTAGATTTATACATTGAGAGGTCTTAAAATGAACCCTTTATTTGGCTTCATCTTACTATCTAATTTATATGGGTCTAAAGGCCAATGCCAGTTGCCTTAAACCATGCCTTGATGTTTGATGGTATCATTTCTTTTTGAAGTCCTAAACTCATCCTTTGGGCCAAATCTTCCTTCTTAAATACTAGGCCTTTGTATCGCCTTGTCTAAGTGTCCCTATAAACCTTAAAGATCGTTTTTAAAGGTTTGAAGACAACAATATTAAAGGGTTGAAGTGCATGGGACATGTGTGAAGATAAAGAGCAAAGATCTATATGACTATATCTACCTCATCTGCTTTTATTAATTATGACATTTAAAGTGACATGGGAGTTGTGCTTATCGCAAGTCATTAGATGTCTATTGATTGAGCTCATATATTTTTTTTTGCTATATTTGTTATGAAGTGATCTATCCACTTAGAGAACGAGAAAGAAGTCACGCAAGCATTGGGTTGCTTGTCCATTGTTGCATCCATTTCACATAACTCTAGATATATAGTCTCTAATTCTAATCTTATTTGTATAAACGTAAAAATTACAAATAGTCTCACATCTTGCTTTTATAGCTGATAGGATTGTCTGTGTTTCCCTTTCATTTACTATTAATCCTTTAGTGACCGGTCGACCACTTTTTGGTTGATTTTTGGACTCTCGGTCTAATATTGTTCAAAATACATTTGATCACAAAAATCTCAAAGAAAAACGCAATTAGAATGTCTTTGTGCGCTTCAAATAAAACCAATTTCAAGAGAATTGGAGCATTGATGAATTAGCTACAAGGTTGTAAACTCAAATGGCCTGGACCTTCAAATGGGAAGTGTTTAACAAAAATACAAAAAACCATCAACCAAATTGTGAGATTTTTTTGTAACTTGATGTCTTGACAAGGCATAAGTGTTGCTTTGTAATCTCATGAATGCCCAAAGTAAACTTATGCATTGGTATTTATATAGTGCAAATTCTAAAGGGTCATTCAAGTCATTGATTTTTGAGAATTAAAAAAAGCAATTCAAACTCCAACAAGCCTCTAGAATTAAACATGATTTAGAGGTACATTTCACTTTCTTCAATGTACTAAGTTTGCACATTTTAGAAGGGTATTTGTTTTTATGACCACGAATGACTATTTCTTATGAACTTCAAAAATTTGTAACAAATTTCACAAAGCTTGAAAAAAAATGAAACGACTTGGGTTAGATGCCTATTCTACTTGTCTTTTGAAGAAAATTTACTAAAAAAATATTTAAAGATGTTTCACCTTCAAAAAATTCAACTTTAGCCCTTAAAAGGTTAATTTATGGACCTCCTATCTTATTTATAGCAATTTGTACCATTGTATGAGTTTGGTTTTTTGTTAGGTTGAAGAATCTCCCTTATGGAAACACCTTGTATGGTTTGATCTAAGACTACATCTTTAGAGTGGCTACAAAATTCATTTTCTTGGAAAACTGCACCCGCCCTTCAAATCAACCACGATCACTAAAGGGTTAATGAATGCGCCACCCTTGGTACTCTTCTTTCCAGGACTTTTCTTCCTTCCTTTCCATTGTGGGCTTCACTTTCATTCACATTTCATATTTTATAGAGGAAATATTGATTCTTGTCATACAAAAATGCTAAGTTGTCATAGAATTTCTTTACATTTTCTATAGCACAAGGCTATGACTCTATTAAACCTCTAATCTTTGTACAACATGCAAGCTAAATTTTGGATGCCTATTCTTCCATCATTTAAATCAACTAGGTATGGGTATGCCATTGGTGAAAGGATTTGAACTTCTTTGCACTATTTCAACACCTTTGTCTTCTAATCATATGGTGTCACAATAGATGACCCTAAGTTAACATGGTATTAAGATAATCAATTAGCTCTTTCTCTTCTTCTATACTTAATACTCCTTGTCTACCCATTTTTCAGAATTGTCTCTTTCGATTGGCAAGTTCCATTAAGCTAGTCCTTAGAATTACTAGAAGAAACTTGCGTTTCAGGTGGTGCTTGTAATTTTTTCAGACGAATTTTAGGTGACATACCAAAAAATAATAATAATAATAATTTTTTCAATTATCATGTTTAATACTCCCTCCGTTTGGAAACAGTGCATCCATTTTTAGTGCAATCGCTATAGAGAATGGATACACTATTTCCAAAACGGAGGGAGTATAACATTTGGATATTATATTAAACGTGATTATTGAAAAAGAAACAAAAGTTTTTTTTTTTTATGTCAATTAAAACCCATCTGAAAAAATCACAAAACACCACCTAAAACGTTGGATTCTTCTAGTGAATCTTATAGAAGTCACTAACATGTTGTAGTTTATGTCCATCTTCTATGGCCAAAACAGCTAGTTGAAAAGATTCATTAGAATATCATTTCTACTATCATTTGAAAGGGTTTGTGATATTGGTTTCTTTGGGGCAAAGGCATTGTGTCCCTAATACCCACAAGGTTTTTTCTAAATGTGTTTGGGACAATTACCTATGGCTACCTTGTGTTGTATGCTTGGATTCCTATTCTAGTACCCTTGAGTGTTTGCACTTCTAACTCTTGTATACTCCATATCAAATTGACCTATACAAATTTTTTATTTTAAGATTCTAATTGCTTTGCATTTGCCCTTACTTTCTGAATTTAATGCTATTAGTAGGTACCCAATTGCAATTAATTTTGTGGTCGATTCAACCCACATTCTCACCATTAGAGGTCTTAAATGCCTTGCCGCCACCCCAATTGCTACATTGCTCAACACTAGATTCATAGCTCGTCCTTTGCCATTCTTCTCCACCGTTGGCATTGTGGCAAACCAGGAATAGCAAAATCTAAATTATCTAAAGAAATATATATTTTACAAAATTTGGTCATAAAACACTTTGCATTGAATTCTTTATAGATCATATTTTTGTTATTTAATAGAGTGTTTTTTTAATATGAAACATGTGCATACGGATGTTTTCTATACATCTATTCACTTGAATTCAAAAAATTCATCAGGAACCAACTTTTTCAATCAATTATCATGTAAAACCACAAATTTTAATGAAACTATTCACCAAAAATAGAATTTTATTTTTTTGAAATTCAAATTTCATATGCTTGATTAGAATTGTACAAGAATTGAATGTTTATAATGCAAGATGAAAAATGACAATTATATTTTATATAATGCAAAATTCTTTTGAATAGCAAAATAGGATTTCTACATCATTGCATTGTACACATAATAGATTTGAAGGATATAGACAAATTTGAAAGATACAAAGGAAATCACGATGTCATTATAGAGGTTTGAGTGTAATACAGTAGAACTTCTATAAAGAGGTAGGTTCCGTTCGTGATACCTGGGACTAACAATCAATATTACTTTAGAGACTGAGGTTTATTACGTTAGAGAGTGCTGTTTACTAGAAGTTCTCCTATACTTGAAAATCGGAGGCTGGAAGCAAAATAAGAGGGAAGTAAATACTTAAAATTTGATCCCAATGGGCACACAATGAGCCAACAAGATCCCAAAAGCTATTGTATCTCACATGAGAAACTATCGGTGTGAAACTAAACCCTTCAGAATAGTGTACTGGACTTCGTTGCTACTCCATATGAAAGCATAAGCTCACGGCGTAATCAAGGAATCCCAATATTGACGTGCATGCATAGATAACTAATAATTACAATCAGCGGTCTAAAGTGGGATCCCACCCGCAGTACCATCCTTCGTCCAAGCCATCCAGTTTTGCCATGTCTGTCTCTGAGATATTGAAGTCAAAAACCTGGCACCAAACCATATCCACATAACATTTTTGAGGACATTTTTGGAAAGGGAACCTAGACTCTTTTTGTGCACAACCTTGAGCTCATCTCAGGTGAGGAGCTACCGAACACTACAAGAAGATCGGCATTGGCAACGATGCATGCTCCCTACAGTGAATGTCAGACTTTTGAATCTTTTTTTTGGTTGCCATTGAGAATGAGTTCTCACAACAGCTAAAGAAAGTTGTTACTGGCTACATACATTTCACAAAGGTTGCGTGAAACGTAAAAACATGACAGGACAGCTCCAAATCTCAAATTCCAGCATAGAAGTCACAGAATTACAGTGCAATCATACTACTAATATGCAAAAATGTAACATAACATTGTACATCGACCTACAATCTAAAAAGAGTCAGAAAACCATGCTCCATCACCTGTAACATGATCATAAAACACCAAACCCAGCTTTATTGAGAATATGAAAACTCCTACGAATGAAGTATTTCAGAAAGTGTTAACGAACCTGTGAGTTCTCCAGGATACGTGCAGGGGTAACTGACTTTGGGAGCACCACAAAATCCTTTTGCAAACACCACCGGATAAGAATCTGAGCAGGGGATTTTTTGTACTCCTTCGCAATCTGGTTCCATCATCCAAATTATAACAAATAATCAATAATCTGTAATGTAGTCCGAAGCTGCACAATCTTTGAATCTTTGAATCTTTGAACCAAAGCTTTTCAAGAGTTTTCACGTGATGTCTGCATCTCTTTTCGCACCAACAGTTCATGAGAGTAAAAACATAAAAAGGAAAAAACAGAAGTACCTGTACAAGAGTCCGATCCTTCAGCCGACGACCTTGAGTTAAAGGTGAATATGCTTCTACCACAATGCCCTCCCTCTCACAGAACTTCACCAATTCCTCATGAGTTCCAAATGGGTGCAATTGGATCTGCTCAAGTCACAGCAACAACTATCTCCTGAATCGATATTAACATAAACCAACAAATGCATGAAACAATGTTTTCAGTAAAAATTACATTGTTTCAGGAACTTTTAGACCACACCATACAGAGAATCTTTCCATGATCAATTGAGAGGTCTACTTCTGGTCAAAATGATTATACGTAAAGAGGCCTCCGTATGATGAATTTGCTCACAAAGAGACCTCATGAACCATAGTACAAATTCTCTTCGAGGTCTTGTCTAAGAAGTTCCTGAGACGACATAATTTTACTGAGAATCCTGCTTTGAAAGAACAACATTCAAGAGGTATTAAATATCACCCTTGCAAAAGAGCGAGAAACAAAAAAGAGTCTTGAATCGATTTTCAATTAGACATTAATAAGAAATGGAAATTCTTCATTATCGCAACGCACTACCTGATTCACAGAGGGACGAATTTTACAGTTCGCAAAAAGCTCCTTCAAGTGATGCACTCCATAGTTGCTGACACCGATGGCCTTGGCTTTCCCGCTTTTGAGAATCTCTTCCATGGCCTTCCATGTGTCCAGGCGCCTTTGAAAGGGCGAATGAACCAAGTACAAGTCCACTATAAAGACACCAACACGAAGCACATCAACTATGAACCCCTAATTCCTACAAACAGATGCTATCTTGGTTTAATTCCTCTTAACCAAGTATTCATGGTTTGAAATGGCCAATTCGATTGATCATATTGTGAAAAATCCAATTTACATAGGGCCAAATTTTATATCACCAGAATCAGTGACAAACACCCATCATCTGGTAAATAAATAAATAAATATATAAAATTGGACAAAAGAAAGTCCCCATAAGACCGACACAAAACGCTTCTCAAAACTACATAACACAACATGAGACCCATTTAGGGTTCTTGATCCATTAGGGGTTCAAACACCACAAGATCATATCTCCCTACTGTTCACAGTAAAATATTTTAACTATGTTCACAGTACCAGAATAGCTTCAAACTACAGACACTTTAGAATGCATGACAGAATTGAATAAAAAAGTGCAGATAATTGACACGGCATTCAATCTCAATCTCAAGATACTCTGCCAAAACAATCTAGATTAGATTCCTTCACAACACTGTTAGAGCAACTTTTCAAAACTGCAATAACATACCTCAAACAGTAACCACACACTAAAACCCTAAATCTCAATTGAAATCTCAATCCAGAGCGTCAGTCCTCCACTCCAACCCTCATAGTCGTAATCCTCATTCCGAGTACAACTCTCTTACAAAAACGACTACATGCACAGGTTTCTCTTCCAGTGCAATTTCGAAACAGAAGAGTCCAAAAACGAGTACCATAACCAAGCCCAAGCTCATTCAAGCTCCGCTCAAACGCCCGCAACGTGTTCTGGTACCCCTGATCCGAATTCCACACTTTCGTAGTAACAAAGATCTGCTCTCTCGGCACGCCACTCTCACGCACAGCTTTCCCTGCACCCCAAAAACTTGGTTCCCCATCTCAGTGGTCCGAAAAAAAGAGTAAAAATTTCAAAAATCAGCAAATTCGCAATAGCCCACAATAGGGAACCAGATCACGTACCCACAGCTTGCTCGTTGCGATAGAGCGCAGCAGAGTCGATGTGTCGGTACCCCAGTTGAAGAGCGTGTGCGGTGGCTTGCACTGCATCCCTGGGCGGTACCTGGTACACGCCTAAGCCTAGTTTGGGGATGGTGACGGGGGGGCCGTCGTAGCCCTTGTGCACCAAATCCACGCTCATTGAACTGCCTGCGAGCGCCACCTTCTCTGCCATTCTGTGTGAAGGGAAGTGTCTCTCTCTCTCTCTTTTGTGAATTGTGAAGTGCAGGATTTGGCTTTCAAATTGTGGAGTTTTAGGTTAGAAATTTTGTTGATTTGGAAGGGATTGGAGTGAGCTTGAATTTTTTTGGGGTGCAAAGGAGATTGAAAGTGAGTCTTGGGTGTCGGTCGCGAGGTAGGATGCATGCTGCAGGAGTGGAGGGTTGGGGTAGTAGTACAAGTGGCAGAAGATTTGAGTGCCACAGACGGACTCTCTGTGAATGGCAGATCTCCGCTTGGCATTTGGCTGCTTATCTTGCTTCCACCTCGGTTTGCTTCGTCGGCGGCTTCCTCGTTTGGTTCCTCATTTATTTTTCTCATATTTGCTTCCCTTGTTTGCCTCTTGACATTTGCTTTGTAAGGATGGAGGTCTATAAACTAACCGGATTCAAAATGCTTCTCCGATCTAGAAAAGAGTGACATGTGCCTTTGAAAAATCTATTATTGTTATAGATGACTTAAAGGGAAGGCTTATGGACCTTCTACTTCACTTTTGCTTTCTAGTTAACTTTCTATAAATTTGCTTCCTCCTTTGATTACTTTTTCCATATATTTGTTTCTTCACATTTCCTTATAGTCTATTTCTTTACATTAGCTTCCTCACATTTGTTTCTTTGTTGGCTACTTCATTGGCCTCCTCAGATGATTTATTTATAACATTTGCTTTCTTGTTGATTTCCTCACATATATTCCTCATGTTTTTTTACCTTGTTTTCTTCTTCCGTTTGCTTCTTTGTCCCATTATTTGTTTACTTGTTTACTACCTCTAAATGAATGAGGTTCATTTTTCTAGAAAAAAAGAAAAATTAAACTTTTGTCAAAATAATGAATTTTGACTCTCAAAAGCTTTTGTACACTACTAAAATTGTTATAAGTATTTGAGGATTAGAATTTTCAATGAAGTTTGGATATTTTGTAATATAAGTAGTAAAGTGAGTTACAAATTTTCAATTTTTTTTGACTCATTTTAAATTTAATCAAATTTTGCATTAGTATCATTATTTTTTTCAAATACAAAATTTATAAGACTCTTTAGTAAAGAAATTAGTGATTCTCTTTGTGATCATACAATAAATTTTTTATGAATTTATGAAGTTTTTATGAATGAAATATTATTGATTAAAATATATATTATATTCATTATGTATGTAAAGAACGACAATGATGAAAAAAATACAATTAATGAACATCATTTAGGATGTTTCGATTGTTGTAACCATTCCTACAACTATCAACAAGAGAAAAAGAATTACTCTCACCTCTCAATGATGATGTTTTGGAGCTAACAAATGGACTCTTTAATGTATGCAAATGTATTTTCAACTTAGTGACATAAAGAAATTGAAGGACTTTTGAAGTGGTGCAAATCAATGTTTTGGAGGGTAAAAAATTAAATACTTTCACTTTATCCCTTCACATTTGTATCAATGCAATGAAGGTTAGTGGCACTTACAATAATAAGTTGCCAAAGACACCAAAGTACCATTGGAATTACCTAAGTATAAACAACCAATAATACCAATAAATAGAGTTTATTTTTAGGAAATTCTTTCAAGGAGCAAAAGAGACTATTCCCTCACAAGGGACAAACACAGATCATATTAATTAATTAACCAACCCCGCAAATAATAAATAAATAAATAAAATATCTAATTTGTCCATCCATCAAAACCAAAAAAACTTTAATATAGATACAATACATGGAACATAAATAGAATATATACATGCATGATATAAAGAATACAAATGTGCTATACAAAATATTGGTACAATATAACATATGGATACGTATATTAAATATAGAATACAGTTGTTAATTCCATATTGATTGTAATTTGGCATGTTCAGAAAAAAATAAAGATATGGGAGGTAATGATTTATATATTTTAACCATTCACTCACTTATTACCCCCTAAAGGCCCATGGTCCCTTCAAAGGACAAATGGGATTTTGAGCAGGTACCTATGGGCTGAAACTTTGTTGTGATTTTTTGAAATTTTTTGTGAAGATAGAAAAATTGCTAAGCTTCATGGTAATATAAACTTTTTTCAATTGGGGCCTAGAAAAAAAAATTATGCCCAAATAAGCTCAAAACAGGGGACAGGGGCAACAAAAAAAAAAATTAATTAATTTTAATTTTAATTTTTTTCTATAGATTATATTTTTGTCTATTTGGAAAGCATTGATTCATTTTATTTGGATTTTTTATGAGAAAGTTATAGACAATCTTGTTTTGGGGGCACTTAGAGCATCTTCCTGAAAAAAATAATTTGTAAGATTCATTTCTGAATGCAATTTTCACAATTTTTCAAAAAAACAAATTCCACAAGGTTTAGTTTTTTTGCTAAGACAACAACCATTGGGATTTGTGCTTTTTAATTCCATCTAGAAGATATTAATATTTTAGATTTTCCTTCTATCTCGTATCTACTTCTACTTAACAATATATTTAGTAATGAAAATTAAGTTTTTTTTGGATTTCATTTTTTTTCCTAGATTCTCAACTTGGTTTTCTACTATAAAGATTTGAAGCTCAAAACTTTGTAATGCAAAAAATTTAAGTTAACCCCTAAAGGAGTAAGGCCATTTTCTGCCAAAAAAACTCTCAAAACTGCCATTTCTAGTGCAAAGAGTAAAAAAGATCTGAAAGTGTTTTTTTTGCACATCCAATGGTAAGATCTTATACCTAACTAGTATAAAAATGTGTAGAAAAAATTCCAGAATTTTTGACCCCACAGATTGCAAGATATCTGTGTTTAAAGTGAAAAAACAAGATTTTCAGCACATTGCGAGACTAGATATTTTGACTTTGAACATTTTTAACTTAAATTTTTTTGACTACAAAGTTTTGAGCTTTAAATCTTTATAGTGGGTAATTGAGTTGAACGTCTAGGAAAAAAAAAGAAATTCAAAAAAACTTAATTTTCATTCTTAAAAAAAATATTAAGTAGACGATAGTACAAAATTGAAGGAAAATCTAAAATATTAATATCTTTTAGATGGAATTAAAATGCACTAATTCCAATGGTGAGATTGTTCTAGCAAGAAAACTAAACCATGTGGAACTTTTTTTTCTGAAAAATTGCAAATATTGCATTCCAAAATGAATCCTACAAGTTATTTTTTTCAAGAAGATGCTCTAATTGCCCCAAAAACAAGATTGTCCATAACTTTCTCATAAAAAATCCAAATAAAATGAATCAAAGCTTCCCAAATACGCAAAATTTAATCTCTAAGAAATTTTTTTTAAAGAAAAACATTTAATTTTTTGCAATTTTTTTTTGCTGCCCCCTCTCCCCTGTTTTGAGCATATTTGGGCATAACTTTTGTCCCCGGGCACTGATTGAAAAAAAATAATATTCTCACAAAGCTTATTAATTTTTCTATCTTCAAAAAAAGTTTCAAAAAATCACAACAAAAATTCAGCCCGTAGGTACCTGCCTGAAATCCCATTTGTCCATCAAACGGACAATGGTCCTTTAGGGGTTAAAAATGTTCGAAGTCATAAAATCTAGTCCCACAATGTGCTCAAAAACTTATTTTTTTCACTTTAAAAGCAGATATCTTGCAATCTATGCGGTCAAAAATTTTAAAAATTTTGACCACATAGATTGCAAGATATCTGCGTTTAAAGTAAAAAAAATAAGTTTAAGAATTCTTAAAATAAAAAAAAAAAAATTTCAAAAATAAAAATAAGAGTAAAAATGTTAAAACTTTTCCACACATTCTCATACTAGTCAAGTGTAAGATCCTATGGTTAGATGTGCAAAAAAACCAATTTTCAGTTTTTTTTACTCTTTGCTATAGAAATGGTAGTTTCAAGTGTTTTTTAGCAGAAAAAAGACCCTAGGCCTTTAGGGGTTAACTCCATAACATAGTGAGTGAATGCCACAAGCGCCATTCTATAGCATTTGGATGATAATCAATGAACTAACCAGAGATTGGAAGCATTTTATCCACGTTTTTCTTGTTGACCTTTTATATTGGATTATGAAGAACATGCAATTGAGTTTGCAATCCTGCCAATGTTTGTCTAAGTCACGTAAATGAGAAGTCGGTAAAGAAATGGGATCACAAAATATGCTATTTTAGTATATTTTGGAATATTATTGTTCTTTGCTCTAAATCTGAAATTTTTCTATAAAAATGCTATTTAGTATATTTTGGGAAATTATTGTTCTTTGCTCTAAATTTGAAATTCTCCAAATTTTTTAAAAATAAACAATTTTCCACCAAGAAATCTAAATTTTTTGTGAAGAAAAAAAGACAAATAATTTTATCCCTAAAAAATAAAAATAGATTTTATTGTTAATGTATAGTTGCTAAATAAGAGCATAGAAAGTGATGGTATTTCAACTCCAACTCTATAGTCATAGGCATGGCATTTCAAGGTTAACCCCTAAAAGCCCGTTGTCCCTTCGGGGGTCAAATGCGTTTTTGGGCAGGTACCTACAGGCTGAAATTTTCTCTTGATTTTTTGAAACTTTTTTGGGAGGTAGAAAAATAGATGAGCTTCATGGGAATATAATTTTTTCACAATCGGTGCTTGGGAACAAAAGTTATGACCAAATAAGCTCAAAACAAGGGACGGCGGGCAACACAAAAAATTTGCACTTTTTTTTTTTTCTTAAGTATTTTTTTTTTTCATAGATTATATTTTTTTCTATCTTAAGAGCTTTGATTCATTTTATTTGGATTTGTTATGAGAAGGTTATGGACATTCTTGTTTTTCGGGCAGTTAGAGCATCTTTTTGAAAAAAATAACCTATAGGATTCATTTTTGAATGCAATTTTTCAAATTTTTCAAATTATCTTTTTTTGCATGGTTAAGTTTACTTGCTAGAACAATCTGGCCATTGGGATTTGTGAATTTTAATTCTATTTAAAATATATGAATATTTTAGATTTTCCTTCTATCTCGTACATATTTCTACTTAACAATTTTTTCAATAATGAAAAATAAGTTTTTTTGAATTTCTTTTTTTGGGTAGATTTTCAACTCAATTCTCCACTATAAAAATTTAAATCTCAAAACTTTGTAGTGAAAAAATTTTAAGTTAAAAATGTTCAAAGTCGAAAAATCTAGTCTCACAATGTGCTGAAAAATTTGTTTTTTTTGCTTTAAATGTAGATATCTTGCAATCTGTGTGGTCAAAAATTCTGAAATTTTTTCCACACATTCTCATACTAGTTAGGTGTAAGATCCTACAATTATATGTGCAAAAAAAACATTTTTAATTTTTTTTCACTCTTTGATAAAAAAATGACAGTTTTGGATGTTTTTTGGCAGAAAAAAGGCCTTGGGCCTTTAGGGGTTAAGGTAGAACTATTCAATTCCAACATCTACTAGACTTTCCTACTTGTGCCAATTAGACATCCATTACCACAATCTTAGTAACCATTTAGCATCATAACAATGTTCTTGGAGAGCGGACACGTCAATATGTGGTTTAGAATAGGTTTATCTACACTTCACCAATTTAGTCCCAACAAACTTTGAAAAATCACCGTAAATTTCATTTCTTGTCAGGTTGCCGTGATTCTACTTGCAAATGACTTTTCTCAAACTTCTCAATCTTTCATAGGAATTTAGCAGAGGCGGCTGCATTCGAGGGCTACCAGTATTGAGGGTTTGGGCTTAGGGTTGCTGGCACTTGCTTTCTCCATTAGCATCTTTGTTACATTTACTTTGAGAATTTTAGCATTAATTCTCTTGGTTTCATACCCGTTTAGCATTAACTCTATTGCTGTTGTGGTACCATCGCTGCCTTTGTTACAAACTGGTGCTCTCGAGATTGACGTTACATTTACGCAGAATGGAATTGGAGATCATTCTCTGGTTTCAAATTTTTTTTCCCTTATTTATTCTTTCAATGCAAGAATCAATTATATGATTGTACAAGCGCCACTTCTTGGATGCAGTCGGATTTGTAGGGGCTTACGGTCTCTTGCATTTAATTGCAACTTAGAAATGGAGGCTTCGATAGCTTGATTCATTGAAAATTTAAGTGAGGCTCCATTCATTTGACCTTGTGACTTTGCGTTTCTTGCTTGCTCTACGTTCTGCTGCTGCTAGCAATTATTGCGACTTGCTCCCCATTTTTTTTGTGAACCACCTCTCTTGCTCTTGTTTCTGGATTTATGTGTGTACTTTTTAATTGTTTTGCTCGTTGCGCTTATTTGTGGACGTTGCACTTGTTTCTGGACGGTATTGCCGGTTTTGGGTTTGAGGATGCAGGTGTGTAGACAAGCCATGGTGCCCCAAACGAAATTACTTGAAAACTTCAAAGTGTGTTGCATCGGGTCCAGTCGCAATACCAACAACTTGGGCAAATACTTGGTGGCAAACAGTCCTTTTGGTGGCACAAGTACTCCGATTGAGGGCGATGCTCTTACTGGAGCGGAGATCACTCACGTTTCTCAAATTCAACTGTCCAAATCTGTCCCTCATCCAACATTTTGCCCGCCTTCCAAAGCCAGCGTGCTATCGCCTGAGGTTTCCTATTTTGCACTGAGCAATGGCGAGCTGACCAGGAAGAGGAAGACAAAACTTGCTGCAAATAATGCAAACATCATGGAAGAGGAGGAAGATCGCATCTTGTATTGTAAGACGGCGTTGGGAGGCATGGGCGTGTAAGTTCATGTGGACGGAGGAAGAGTTCAGTTCCAACAACAATCTTGTTGGTGTCGTTTGCCGATGTTGCACCACCAATTCAGAGAAGAGGAAGATTATGGTGCCAAAAGCTGACAATTTGGAGAAGCATGAAGGAAAACGGACGTGTAAAGAGAAGGGGTGTCGTTGCCACACTTGAAGAAGGGTGACACCTTTGTGAAATCAGACTGCAAATACTTAAAATTTTCCAAGCTGTAGGCAAGACACAAGCCTGGCAGCACTATTACACACTAGCTAGCATTGGGTTTGGAGGGCAAACTGAAAAGAAAGGGAATTCAATTCTTAACCTTATTTCAAATTTTGAGAACAATCGTCCTATGTGCGATTATGAGAGAGAGCAATATTTGTTGAGGCACTTGAAGGTAAAAAGTATGCCTAGGAAGCATTGGTCTGAGACCACTAGGTGGGAAACAAGTGAGCACTTGCATGATTATGTTTTCTTTGCTGTAAAGTCCGTTGTTCAGTCCGCGAGGTTCATTTCCATCAGCATTGATGAGGTTACTGTTGTTGACACTATGCCTTGGATAGAGGTCCATGTGTATGTCGTGGAATCCTAGGAGAGAGTTCCTCATTTGCTTCACTTGTCCTATGTCTTGGAGAGTGGCACTGCTGATCACTTAACTAACGTTATAATGTGCACTTTGCTCAAAGAAGGAGGACTCACCCGTGAAGAGGTCACTGCAAAATTGGTCTCTTTTGGGACTAACGGTGTTTCAACATTTTAGGGCCCCAAAACGGGCGTCACTGTCCAGATTTGAGACAAGTGGGTCCCGTTCAGCCTTGGTGCAAGTTGTACTAGTCATCAAATAAACTTGGTTGTAGAAATACTTTCAAATTACACTAGAAGAAAAACGTGTCTGCCACAATTGGCTAACTGCAACTAAGTGTCCTATACAACTATCTTGCAACTACAATACTCTCTATTTGCACCAAATCTTACTTCATTGTTTTGCGGCATTGTTTTACATCATCAGCACATTGTTTTAGTTGCAAAGTAGTTGTAGAATGAAGTGTAATGTGTTGTTTTAATTGCGATAGTTGCAAAGCTCAGTCGTACAATGAAGTATAGGATTAAGGGAATTGTACTTGAGTTCAAATTTAGACTGAACGTGAGCTGTTTTCCATCCAATATTCATCACAGTTGTCGATGTCGAAAACTCTATACTCTGTGGAATCCATTGTGTCAATCTATAGTTGCAAAAAACAACTAGGAAACAACTAGAAAGCGACTAGGAAACAACTACAACTATAAAATGACAGTAGTCATTTCTTAGTCGTTTTGTAGTTGTATCCTAGTTGAATTCTAGTTGTTTTGTAGTTGTTTTACAATTGTCTTATATCAATTGTCCCATATCAATTGTCAAAAATACCATTAGGTTAGACTTATAAAACTTGTAAGTTGTTGTACTCTTATGTAATGAATTCCATTGATAGAGAACTTCTAAGATTTTGACAATGTGTAGATTTCTATAATTTGTAGAAATTTAAACATATTTGAAATGCAAGAAATTTTAAAACCTGTGAACTTATTAAGCGATCGAGATCTATTAAATAGCAATATTTCAATTTTTGAAATCTAAAAAAATGCTAGATTTGAAATTTTGAAATCTACAAAAAAAAACTAGATTTGCCATTCTAAAATCTAAAAAAATTAGATTTGCCATTCTAAAATCTACAAATCATTGAGATTAGAATTTCAAAATCTAGAAATTCTACGAGTCACAATTGAGTCACAAATGAGTCGCACTTTAGCAAACACCACATTAGCAAACACGTCAGAAAAGTTCATCAATGAAGTTCCAAGTAGGTTGTTGAATTCTCGGGATTTTGCAACTACAAATTCAACGTGTGACTTGTCCACTACAACTATGGTCTCTAAATTATCACCAGTCGCAAATGAGTTATGCGACTCAAAACCAATTGCTCTTTGCAGTCGCCGAACCCCTCATTTTCTTCTAGTATTACCCAATGATCAATTGCTTGGAGTGTCTTTTTGAGTCCGTGTATGCATATTTTTGTCACAACAACAAGTGACACAATGAACTGCAGAAACCAGTCGACCTCATGGGAACAAAAGAGAAAAAGATGCTACAAAATGTGGAAATGTGGTGGATTTTGATGAGGAGTCCTACTCAGCGTATCATGGCAGAGCACAAAACGATACTCATGAAGATGGGCGTCAACATGTCTTCAAGGCTTGGCCAGTGGGCAAATTCGGTGGTTGCTACTATGTTTGGTATCCTTGCTGATGTTGAGGTTCTTTTGAATTTGTCATGCTTCATTCTGATGCTCAATGCTGTGCATTGCTTGATTAAACTTTCTCAGGCCTGTGATGTCTTTTCCTATAACTTCATGCAAGCCATAAAGGTCTGTCAAGGTACCCTTGCTAGAATGTTCATCAATGCCTCTACAGCTCTTAATACGGCGGACTTCAAATGCTACAGTGACCTGATTAGTCTGAAGTGCGATGAAATTTCCCTGGAGTGGAGGCAGTTGCCTGGCCCACCTGTTGTTTAACTTCAAGCATACTCACGTTTTTGCGAGATGCCACAACAAGCAGACCAGGAAGCACCTTTTTGTGACCGAAGAAGAGTTTGTATAGGCTCAAGGGAATATTGAACGGCAATTTGTAGATAACGTTCTATCATTTCAGTTTTGCTTCATTTAATTTTCTATTTTGTTATTTTTCCTTTCTTTTTTGGCTGAAATCTCTTTGCTTATTTAGTTTCAGTTGTTAGTCTTTCTCTGTGTTCCATCCTTTCTTGATTCCTGATTTCTTTACCTTTTGCTCTTATTTTGTTGTTTTCTTGTAGTTAGTTGGAAACTGACTATTTTGAAAGTTCATTGTTGGAGTTCAGATCGTTAGTTCTTGCTTGAAACTACATTTTTCAATTACTCCTTTGAAGTCAGAATTGTGGGTTGTAGGTTCAACCTCTGAGGGTCATTTTCTCAAACGGACTTTTGTCCACAACTGCAAGTTCTTAGTTCTTTTACATTCAATTTTCCTTTTCTAATTCAAAAGGTGAAGGTTCTTTTTCTCTGGCTAGTGTCTTCTATGGGCTCTTATACTGCCACTTGAAGCTCGTAACAAGTTCTCTTCATTTTTTTGATGTCCAGTAATGGATGTAATCTAAAAGGCTCACCTAAACAAGTTCTAGCATTAAAATGTGACTGCAAGTTTGTCTCTCTTTGTAGTTTATTATAGAACTTCCTCTACAATTCAAATTCTTTCTATAGATGCTCCAAGGTAGGTTCGTTTGCTTCTAACTTTTTTTTTTTTGGTTCAACACATGTTTGAATGCGGGTTCAATTTTCTTTCAAGTTCCCAATTTTTTTTTGTTAGGCAGATGTGGAAATGTTTGCAGGTTCATTTTGTTTTTAAGTTCAATTTTTTTTTCTTGAGGTAGATGTTGGTATGCAAGTTTTTTTGGCTTTTCAGTTTAAATTTTTTTTGGTTTGACAGATGTCCTTGCCTAAAACCATTCATTGGATTCTCATGGTTCTTGTGTGTTTGTGCAAAGGTTGTCCAATCACTATGTGATGAGTTAGATAGGAGGTTTCCATAAAAGGAACTCTTAGATGCCTTTGGCATTATCTATCTACAGTATTGGAATCAGGAAGGGGTGGAAGAAAGCTTTTCTCAACATTTGTTGGTGTTGAAGAATTTCTACTGCCACTCAAAAGTGTTGAATGCAAGGAAGACACATACTGCTACTAAGATGCTTTCTTCAGCTCAATTGGACAACCAGCAATGCCTTTTCAAGGTCACAATGAAGGTCAACTGTGATGCAACTTGTGCAACACCCTTGGATGTCAATCCCGTGATCAAATTATGGTGCAAGTTGGCACAAAGTTGGCACTTGAGTAAGCTTATATCGGAATATTTCAAACTGGCTGAAACTGGTTGCTGTTTGGTTTAGGTAGTGTGGAAAAAAAGAGGTACTGTTCTACTTTGAAGTTCTTCAAATCTTGCCATAGGAATAGATTGGGCAAGCATTTGCCCCTTGTTGTGCGTATGTTTGGCCAAAAATACTTTTCTGTTGAAAAAAAATTCCATACAAAAAGCCATTGATTCCTGGAAATATGTAGTGAAGGTCGGCTGGCAAGGGAATATCTAAATTATAGTAGCGGCAATGGATCAGTATCTTCAAATATGCTTAATTTAGTAGAATTTCTGAATTTCGGAGATTCCTTTTCCTTAGTTTCCATGAGGTAGGGCTAGCTTTGCTACTCAAATTAACCTTGACTGGAAAGTTGTGCAGTGCATTCTACTTTTAAGGAGCTGGGACTTTACTGTGGCTTCTTCACATGGGCGATGCTGCTAGTGCATGATGGACACTTGGAGCTGTGACTTTGGAGACTTGGAGAAATGGCATCAACAATTGGGCAGTCTTGATTTTGCAAGAAGGGTTCAATTCCCTTATTAGTGATAGTATTGTGTAGAAATATAGAAGCCAACTTTAGTACACAAATTTGTTTCAAAAAACAGTCTACATGCATGAATACAAAGTGACACTTGAACATCCTTCAAGAACAAATATTGCCAATGCTTTACATACCATTATATTCTCTTTAGCAATTTCATTCACTATACAAGTTGAGAAGTAGCTAGATTGACGTACAAAATTTCTTCAAATGTCGCAACTTGCACTCTACATACAAAAACCAAAAATATCCAAAATTCCACCAGTTTTTTTTCCAAAAATCTTTGTTGGCTTCTACTAATAGAATTGCAAGTTGCAAAAATAGCTCCTTTTTTTTGACGAGAATAGCATATGCGGCTACATTAGGATATTAGGTTCTGGGAACGCTGGCGAGAGGGTTGGTTCATCCCAACCTTTAAGGGAGGGGTGAATGAAGTGAATTCATTCACTATCCCCTAAAAAAGGACCCCCCCCCGAAATTATTATTATATTGTGTCAAATGACACATGCGGAGAAGTTGGTTACATGTCTAAAACTTCCTCACGTCCCTACTTTTTCTTCCAACCTAATTACCAACAAAAATATAGAGATCCACATATTTTACTAAATTACTATTCTTGATTCTAATGAAATGAAGTTAAAGGTGGCAACCCATTCCTAATCAACGCCCCATTGTGGCTATATAGGCTATTCTCTTTCCGTGAAGGAGGAGGTGAACGGTGATTAATTATGGCATGGTTCCCAAGGCAGTTGTGGCACATTAGGATTGCCTCCAACTCTCAATATTGCAACCAGCTCTTGGTTGGAAATAGGAAAGTCTATATGACCACGAATGGATGGAACAAAATCTTCAATTAAAAGATATATAGTAAATACGCTTTGAAAAACAAAAATTTGGAGAATTATGGAAACCTTCCAAACTCTAGTTCTGCACACAGGAAAATTTCCCCACTGAAAAATCCGCTCTACGAATATGCGTAATTCTTTAGGTGATCGAAAATGGGTTGCCTCCCCTACTAAATGGACTTTAAGACGTAACTTACTCTATTGAATTGAACACACCTAGACGTCTGCTTGAATTTCAAAACAAACAATAAAATCAAGGAACTTTCAAGTACTTAATCCCTAAATGCCCAAGGCACCCAAATCTGGTGTTTGAAAAACTTTGAAGTTAAATAAAACCTAACCAAGTTGCTATTTTTAGTAGTTTATATTTTTAGAAAGTTTTTCTTGAAGTCTAATTTTAGCATCAAAAATCCGATTTTGAAAATAAATGATAATCATTTTTCTATTCAAGGTTTTGTACAAGGGTACCCATTGCAATCTTGACTTCCCGTAGTGTTGAGAGCTCTTGGAAATGAGCCTCAAATACACTAGATCTTGGAGAGAAGATCACTCAAAATTCATTTAAAAAAACTGTAGAGTTGATTTTAAGAAGCCATAAATTGTTCAAGGTTGTACAAAGTAGGCCCTTTAACCTCATATTTTTTTGGTCACCACCTTTATAGATTTGACTTGTATAAAGAAGGTTGAAAGATTTTTGCAGTTTTAGCACCCTCATGGTCAAACATTATAATCTTTCACTCCATAAGTGATATTGTTGTATTTTCTTTTCCTATGAGATCTCTAACATGTCCAGTTTGAATTTGTACGGTTACAATTCAAAAAAAATTGATACAACTTATCAAAATGTTGGCATTCTGTTCAATTTAGAGCAAATTCTAAGAAGCCCAAAATAGGCCTTGGGCATTTAGAGGTTAACTTATAAAACATCAAGTAATCAAGATGAGGTTAAGATGAGGTTATGGACCACAACTTGCTTGAGCATAGTCCGGCAGAACGTGTGCTGCACCGCACACGATTGTGCAAAACAACGCCTATTGCCCTCTACAATGAATGGGGCCTATAATGCCTATCTACAAACATTTTGTGAATCAGCGATCACCAACTTGCAGTGAGCTTGCTTCCCGTCAATTTTTGGATCCTCATAAGACAAACGGTCCCCATGTAAGAACTAATTAGAATCCTACACATCCTTCAATGAGGGCACAACCAGGATTCTAATGATTGTTGAGGAAATGTATAGGATGTGTCTCTGGCTTTTCTCTTTTTTCTGCACTTTAATTTGCAGAGTATTTATCTTTCAAAAAGAAAAAAAGAGAGGAGGGGATGTAGCTATGGTGTGAACACGTACTTAAAACTGAGGAGGTGCAGGAGGAGGGGATTGGTACAAGGGTGGAATAGCATTGAAAATGGTGTTGGCGTCCACTCTTGTTTTTGTTACCGTTAAGAGCAACATCAAAGCTCCTACCAGTGCAGCATTGGCAGCTAATGCTGGCTCTGCTTGCTGATGGTTTGTGCGCTGGTCGACGTATTTATCAAACTTGTTTGGTCCAACGACCATTGCCCCCTCAATGACATGTGGGTTTGGCGTTTTTGCATCCTTGTACTTCCAACCTTGAGTGCAGCCAATTCTTGTTTTGCTCTTGGGGATGGACGCCACCCTATGATGCATTTGCTTTGGATACTTCTTCCTGTAGCCAACCATGTAGCTCATGTTCATTGGGTTGTGCCCAAGCACATAATTTATCTGCGCAAAATACAGCTCAAGTAAGCCATATATCCACATATTAATGGAGCATCATAAATGTATTCCAAGGCAGAGGATTCTAAAACTATGAGGAACTGAATGAGGATAATATTCATAGAGTATCATATATGCATGGGTTCTAGTGACAATAGAATAAGTTGATATGAGGGTCTCACCTGTGAACGTGCGTAGTCATTCATGGTTTCTGCAGGGTAGAATGTGCCTTTACAAGCCCACCCAGGAACATCGAAGGCCTTCAAGTACTTGGCATACAACGAGGCTAACATCAAATTAGCTACTGCGTACTGCAATTGCTATGGCTGACCATTCAGAAACACTGTTAAGCCCCCTGGACATCATCCATAATCAACATCAATTTTGTCCAATCAATATGAAAGTACGTGGAATACATCTCCAGACGGCCGTCTACGTGGCACATTTACTAAGCTATCTCACCAAGTGCTGTCCACAACATTGCTAATGATAAGTGACGATCTAAATTTCAACCCCAAGGATTCATTTGTATAAAACAACCGATTAATTTGATCATATTCTAAAAATATAAGTTAGATGCGGCCAAATCTCAAATTAATGTAGAATACTGCAGATCCAGGTCAAACGAAAACAAAATTGGACAAAAAGAAATCCCCATGTGACCCATTCAAAAGTGCTAAAAAATCATGAAGCCCAAGTTAGGCCTCTTGGTCCTTGAGGAGTTGGTTGCACACCAATGCAGAAGCAAGAGGATTAGTTTCAGCAACTAATCTTTTCGTGACATTAAATGTCTTGTATTGTGGGAGGTAGGTGCACAAGACAGTCTCAGTTTGATTGAGATATTCTTGGAGTAGCTGCTCATAAGGATATCTAGGACTTTGCATGATGTAAAGCCTCGACATAAGTACCTGCAGCAGGAGCAGAAAGCTATGGTTTTCAACACAGACTGAAATCTCCACTGATTATTGTCGACCTTAGAATCATTTCTGCTGGCACTTTACGGTGGCCTTCGACACTCCATCTAAGATAGGAAACCCAATTGGGTGGCGGGAGCCTTGGAAAGTCACTCATTTACAATGCAAGTGTCGTCCAAACATGTGACTTGTACTAAATGAGATACTTCTAGTTTCTATCAATCAAAGGTGCTTCCATGAGAAAAATTTTAGCTTCAATCAACTCATTTCAAGGGTAGTCTAGGGTGGTGAGTGTGACCCTACTGCCTCAAACTTCAACAATTGATAACTAATTCATACAGTATCCGACTAAGACATTTGTTAGTGAGTTGAAATCGTCTAAAATATGGGGACAAGGCGCACTCTAAAAAAACCATTCCAATAATGGAAAGCACTCACAACACTTGCAATGGGTTTTCAACCTCAAAGGGCATCTTAAAATCTGAACATGATCATACCTGGGCGCCCATGAGCTTGTTGTCCCAGCTGAACACGCCATAAAAGGGTCTGCCACCATTGGCATTAGTATTCTTTGCAAGCGCAAGATTCGTAATGAACTGAAGATAGGTGATATTCCCAGTGGCATAGTACATCCAAGCTCCATCCCACATGTACTCATTCCAATAACTGGTGGAACTATAGAGCGATTGTTCCCCTGCAGGCAGTCCCGCAACGTAATGTTCTCTGTGCCCCATGCTCCTTGCAAAAGTCCAAATATTGGTCACTCCAGTGATCAACTTGTGAGAGTACGCTGGGGAGTTTTTGAACACGATGGAGGCCGCTGTAAGAGCCGCTGCCATTTCGGAGCCTAGATCTAGAGCAGAGTTGGCTGCGTAAGATGGACAAGGGTAGTCCATATCTTCAGGCCTTTCCCAGCAGTAGTGGTCATTGAGGGTGGATGTGTTCGCATCGCCTACCTGATAAAATCACTATAAAAAAAGCACATTTTTGGCTGCGTTAGCAAAAAATGCGTCGTGTTTTTGCAAATGTCAAATGTTCCAGAAAACGTGCATATGTTTTGCAGAAAACGTGTACGTGTTTTGTAAAAAACGCGACCATGTCATTGTAGACGGCTACGTTTGTAACAATGTCGAGTGCGACGTGGCCATGATTTTATATAACGTCACATACAACATAAACTGCCATGTCAGCAAGTAAATTTAGAGAAGGGCAGCCACGTGGCATATTTAGGAAAAAAAATAAAAAATGGATGGATGGACGTCGAGCCAGATGTTTGAAACAACAGGTTGGATGTCGGACTAGACGTCTGAGACAACATAGGCTAATTATCCCATATCATTTGTCTCACCATGGACAAAAAATGGGTACAAATATGACCTTGAAAATGTTCATTTTCACATGATTTTGTCATCAAAATAAACTTGATGGTAAATGGTAAGTTTTTTTAAATTCTTGGTGAATTCTATTTTTTTTATTGTATAATTTTATTGATTAATTTCTGTCGACTAATTATTTTTTGAAAAATGGATTGGATGAAAAAAATAGACTGGATGAAAAATAGATTGGATGAAAAAATGGGCTGGATGAAAAATAAATTGGATGAAAAAATGGTCTGGCTGAAAAAAACGGGTAGATGAAAAAAATGGGTTGGAGGAAAAAGTTGCCTATGTGGCTCTCTGTGGATGAAAAATTTGCCTACGTGACCTCCACGTGCCTTCATTTTGTGAGGTTGGAAGACCCCATTCTATAGGACGTTAGAAAAAAACTAGCCAAAAATTCGCACATTTTTTGAGATTTTGTCACGTTTTTTGCTTGTCTGTCGTAAGGCGATTTTAGGTGACATCAACGTTGACAACAGCCATGTCAAAACGGACATCATATGATGTTTTTTCTGACGTTTTAAAAAAGGCCAGTTTCTTATAGTGGATATAAAGAATCAATAATCAAAAGTCAAGTGAAAAAATTGAGTGATGTTTCTATAAATAAATTGGTGTATTTCAACATAGTATGAATCAGAAAAAAATTTCAAGCAATGCTACAACAAAGTCGTTCACTCAAATTATGTTCGAGGGCCCTGTTTCACGTATGCATTGCTAGAAGTGAGCAATTCCTCCAAGCATTCCCCAAATAGAGTCCATTTGCAGCATCTTTACATTTGATGGTATGAAATTTCTCAAATTAATACGAAATTGTAGACGTAAAGACAGTTGTCAAGAGAAGTTGATTCAAATTAAGGTAGAGGATACTCTAAACCGTTAGGGACCTGATCATGTCTCCTATTGATTGTTTCCAGCAGAAATTCATCTCTCTCGATACACTTGGTTGGCCTTCAATTAGCAAGCCAGGAGTAATTTTGATTTAGCTATGGCCATTCATCTTTGAATGGAAATGGAGTTGTCAACTTTCCCTTCAATAGTGGTCCACAACTTCCCTCTAGAATTGCATAAGAAATCCATACACATGGATAAAAATTTGGTCTCAAGAGTTTGGCTCTTGTAGTAACCCAATTAATCTTGCCAGATAGCTCTATCGAGTGCTCTCCCACTAAAGGAGCACTCCTAAAAAATCTTTGGTTGCAATGCTTGGGGACAGAAAGTGACAGAAATTGTATCCTGTCCCTTAGTCACTGGGCAGAGAAATCTTGACGGCAAGGTTTTAGCTCAGTTTGAGAAGACACAGGCATACCTGAACAAACACACGATTGACGCGCAGTGAAGAATAGTTGAAGGTCTTCAACATGTAATTGGTGCCCCACTTTATGATTTCCTTGATGTGCTTCAGCTCTCCAGCAGCTTGGTACTTAGCTTTGTATTCAATCAAACTCCAACTCAAAATGGTCATGGCATAGGCTCCAAGAAACCCAAACTTGATGTTATCTTCCGCATTGTAGTAACCACCAGTGAGGTTCACACTTGCATCTCGTCCATCGTTCAGACCAAAATGCGATCTCCATGAGATGTTGTTGGATGCTAGCAGATGCCTGGCTGCAACAAAAACACCACAAGAAATATCATGAGAGCCTTCAATAGATCTTGCAGCACCACATGCACTTGTTCAACCAAAATAGAAGTACAACTAAAATAGGGAATGTTTTAATTCATCCAATTTCCTTAATTTGTAGATTTGCAAAGTTAAATAAGTCTTTTTTAATTCAAAAGAACCTAATGAAAAAGTAAACAAGGTACTCTGGAGTAGCTTCTATTCAAGACTTGATTAATTTAGAAATGAGTATAAAAGGCCTACAAAAATTTGAGCACTACCACAAATAAATACTACACCTCCAGATGCAGGTGTTTGCGTGTTTTAATAAGCGTCCATCCGAGATCATGTCAAGCAAAACTCTTGTACAGCAGTGGATCACTTAGGTTCCAAGCTCCAATTTCTATAAGTGCCTCTGTTTTACCATAAGGTAGAGGTGACCATGAAATGTACTCCTCTGGTACGTGCCTCTTGAGCAGCATGAGGAACTAAATTTCATATAAAAGGTAGAGGACACTCTGTCCGTCACTTTAAGCACTTGGAATACGTAGGAGTGGGCTTTCATTGGGAGATTACTCCATAAAGCTCACTAAAGGGACCACTGAGCCAAACTCTCTTGGGATCAAATTGTTTACTAGCTCACTCAATGTATTAAATGATCTCTTATGCAATAATTCAAATTGGAAGGTTCTAGACTACAATTGTAGGGACAGTAGACAACATCCCATTCAAAAATGAATGTTGATTGACAGTAGCCAAGCTCTGCTTCCCCTGGTCCTTGATGACGAGTAGACAAGAAGCAACTTACATTTCGGCGTGTTGAAGAAGCGCAAGGCCAGTTTCAAGGCGATGGTGTAGTTGTCGAGAGGCGCCGGGCGATGGTGCTTCCTGGGCGCCACTTTCCAAATGAGAATGGACAGCCCCACGATGGCGCTGGCGGCGGGGAGCGTCCCAAATACAATTCGAGACACAATGAAGAAGAGCTTGCGGCTACACACAACGCAGTCCAAATCAACCTGCTTCTGCTTCTTCTTTGCCACGGGTTCCAGCAGCCAGCTCTATTGCGTCTCCTCCAAGCTCTTCACCGACACGCAGTCGAAGTCCAGGTTGCAATTGCAGGTGTCATCTTCCACCTCCAATTCCATGGCCATCTCCATCGGGCCTCCCCATGTGTTGTAATTGCTGGGCAACAATTCACTCTAGCTTCCCGTCTAACTTGCACCCAATTCTTAACTACCAGCTCCTAAAGAAACCCTCAACTACTCGTCACACGCATGCACCCAACGGCTACACAGTCACACCCAATTCCAATTCCAGCTCCTCTTGATGCCCTAAACTAGCCTTTTGTGCATACACCCAACATACATATCCAGTTTCCAATTGCAACTCCTCTTGATGCCCTCAACTAGTAAACTTCTTAAGCATGCATCAAACAGATAGTCACACCCATTTTGTAATTGCAACTCCTCTTGAAGCCCTCCATCAATTACCCCCTTACACATTCACCCAACTGATAGCCTCACGTACCCAATATCCAGTGCAACTTCTTTTGATGCTCTCAACTAAGCTCTTACGCATTCACCCAACAGATGCTCCTATTATCCAACTTCACACAATGTTGACCCACACCTTCCTCAATAGTCATCTAGACTTGTACTCCAGATATTTCACTTGAACAATCGACAAAGCCAATGTTCACAAACTTGATTTAAGCCCGCCCAATACAATCACCATAGACCCGATCCAATGGACTCCCCCTCGATCAAACCAATATTAAAAAAGATCTCTAAGTCATCTATGTACTCACACCACAGCCCACGTCGTCAAGGCCACTAGAAACTCACTTCAAAGCAAGGCAATTGATCAAACCATCACTCAACTAGCCACCACCCCTTACACTCACAACTTTCTACGCCCTTGTCAAATGTCTCTCCAGAGTCCAGACCTAGCAAACTAGGGGAAGTAGCTAGCTACTGTTGTAACCTAAGTAAAGAAAGGAGAAACGAAGACAACATGCGCTAAGATCAATGCAATGAATCCATAATTGATGATGATGCAATGCAGGGAAGTGCGTGGTGCCCAAGTTCAAAAGTTAAGGTGGAAAGCCACTGACGCAGCGACTGGGGAGCTGTAGGAGCTGTAGAGAAGTGGACACATGGGGAAGCGAGTTTAGTTACTAGTTGCCAATTGCTGGCCATGAGACGGCGGTTTGTGAAGCAAAAGCCTGGCAAGGGGGTTCTGATAGCCGTGGAAATGTTTGTGCAGCAGTTGCTACAATGCTGCAGTGCTGCTGCAGCCAAAATCTTACTTGTTGCTGGAGTTGCTGCTGCTCGTCGTCGTCGTCCCACTACACTCACCTGGGGCACCAGCTTTCACAGGAAGAGTACTTGATTCTTGTCCACTGGCATGTATAGTAGAGTACTTCCAATTGGTGACCCTTCCAACAAACGAGAGGGAGGGAGATGCGTATAGTCACCGTGATTCCTATTTGAGACCCCTTGAAATATTTTCAATGACATCTTCTTGAAAGGGAAATGGAAGCTCCATCTATCGCAAGTTTGTTGACTATGACCAAAGGAGAGGACTTTGCATTGATTATGAAGTTATTGTGAGAAAGTTTGAAGAGTACCTTACTCAAGAACTAAGCCACTATAAAGAATAAAAACATAAAAATGTTATAAGGGTAGAGTTTGAGGTTGTTGGTTTTTGAAACAAATTTTGCTTTTGTGTCATCATTGGTCTAGAGAATTTTGAGAGGGGCAAACATATTGTTGACAAAAGTTGTCAATCTATGCAATATATTGCACCCAAAAAACTTTAGCAGAGGCTCTTGTAGTATGGTCGTTAGTTTCATATTTGATTTGATTCTTGAGGAATTGAGGAAATAGTTATGTACTTTGAAGTTGGAATCACATAAATGCCATATTTAACTACTTTTGGACTTTAGGAGTAATTTTAGACTATGTCTTGGGAGATTTCATTGGGAGAGCTCCCGCTGTATTGGTTTTTGAGACTGCAATGGCTATGAAAGTGGGAACATTAGACTGAAGTAGACCATGTTCTCACCCAAGAAGACGGCAAAGAAACATAAAAACTAAGATATTTCACGCATAGTACATTTATTATACATAAATGTACTGAATATAGCGAAGATTCATCGGGAGAGGTGCCGCTATAGTGCGGATCCCAGACTTTGGGATCTTAAGTGTTGCAAGAAACCAAAGAAACCAAACATTGTTCAACTTAGAGTATTACAAAGACTAGTAAGTAGGCACTGACCCATTAGTATCTCCCTGCAGAATAAGGATCCGTAGATCTCCCGATGCAATCCCCGCATATAAACTTACGGTACAAGAGGACTGCTGGCTCGGTGGAATGAAACTTGAAAGTAAAGAAAAGGTGAAGAAGGTTCACCACATTTTATTAACACCGATAAAGAATGACACAGTGAAGAAGTTGCCCACAAAAAGAAAGAAAGGCAATCCCTATACTATCTAAACTACTGAACTTGACTAATGCGTTCCAGAATTCCCAACTATAAGTAGCTCCTTCTGTACATACCATGCATCTTCTAACTTCAGGAGATCAATATCATCCCTCACGTGTATGGAGGGACCTATCAAATGAGAACGTGGCCATTGAAGAATATCTATCTGAAGAACTACAATAGTTTGATTTAAAAAAATGCTGCGCAGTCTAGAGCTACTTAAGATCATGTTCACGAATGCCGCACGGTGTGGATAAGGATTATTCTTGTCAGGGTTGTTTGACCCGGCAAGATACTGAAACCCCTTCCAAATCTTTCGCGGGAAAAGACGTCGCATAAGCACCTCCAAAGTAGACAAATGCATGGAGGAATACAACCCACAGTGAGCCCATTCAAGCAACTGACTAAGGAAGTCATGGAAACCAGAAGGAACGTTGATTATTTCAGGAAGATCCAAAACATCGCCCTGAACGCATAAAGCACCTGTCAAAACAACCACAGCCGCCTTCTGCATAAACAGAACACAGCAAGGAGGTCAACTCGTCAGACAGAGGAGGACTAAACCCCAAAAGAACGGGAGATTTCCCGATGATATTCCGAAGGACACTCACTGTATTCAGAACTTCCAGTAAACGGGAGATATCCCGATCAATTTAGAACAGACAGTAATTTCATTGGAAGCCAGTAAACCATGAGAGATATCCCGATGATATATTATCTCTCGTTGATATCCCGATGATATATTATATCTCGATGATATATTATCACTCGTTGAATTACGACAGGACAGCCACTTCACTAAGAAACGTTGAACAACATAAGATCTCCCGGTCACCGTAAAAAAGACACTCACTTAATGCAGACCTTGTAAATGCTAAGTCTGATTAGGTTCAAATAGACGATGAATTAGACGGAGAACCCCTGCGCAGCGGGAGACCTTCCAATCCTGTATAAATACATTCTTATAATCATGTCTAGAAACTATACATCGATGACATGGACAATGACATGAAAGTCTGCCTATGATATTCTATGCGGTAAGGTAAGGAAGACGAAAATCAACAAGTACAAGAACAACAAGAACCTACATGTACATGATAGCGAGTCCATGCTAAAGAACACCGGGACAGCAAGAACTCCGCACATAAATAGTACTTGAAAAGCAAACATGCTAACTTTCTGATTAAACTGGATATAAATCAGAATCCATGAAGGAACCACAGACTCTAGTTGCATATGCAATGAACTGTAATGAAGTATCACTTCCCTCATGATCCAGTTTCATAATGTCTCAACCAGTCGACAACTACAAGTTTAGGAAAATGTAAATGATCCAGAATTTACAATAATTTACAACAGCATTTACAATTAAAATTACAATTCATCCTTCGACAACTATAAAATATCATTCAATACACTGTCGTCTATAGCAACGGGAAATCTCCCGATGAAGCCCCATGCCAACAGTAATCAATGACGCTAAATTCCGGTAATGATTCCCCAGCCCAAAGTGGATTCGGAATCCACTGCAACTTGGCCGCCAAGAAGGGGATTCGCCTTCACATACACCGGTACCGTCTCATTTGAAAGAAGGAGGCCGTCAAGCCAAGGCATCAACTGCATGAGGAGGTAGTTCTCGAGCAGTTCACCGCGATAGGACTGAGGAAAAACAGCGTTATGTGGATCGTTTAAGACGTTCTTTTCTGGACTGTCGTCAATTAGAAGAATATTATCCAATGTGGACAAACTAGCCATGTTCGCAAACATCGTCAGATCCTTCAGGAAAAACGGCTTATTTGGTGCAGATGGGGCTCTGAACATGGACCTCGTGCATGCCCCTTGACACAGACAAATGACATCTTGACGGCTAAACAAACAACCTGCCAGGACAATGTCCAACAAATGGTCCATGTTCTTCGCATTAACACTACTCCAGAATGCAACATCCGCTCTACTACGCAGCCAATTCAAAAACGTCGTGACCCCCGGGCGACGCTCAACATGAAGTCTATTATGGCCGTATGACCTGTGAAGAAGCACTCCATTTAAGTCAAGGACCACAGAATACTTCCGCTGAGCTACCTTTTCCAATGTGCTTGGCTGCGATGTCGAAGATCCACCGCAAACTGCAGTCAATGAGGACAAATCCCCTTTAGAAACAAGTGCATGAAGAAGATAAATGAGGATCAATCAAACGCACAAAACTATGCACGGTCTAAAATAAAGTACCTGTCAAAATGTCTTCTGCGAACCTCGTCCCTTCTGATTCCACGACTGTCGCAGTCAAACAACCCCTCTGTCCATCGGCCCCATCGTCTGATTCCAGTGTTCCACAGTCAGAGGCTATCTGAACAATGTCGCGATAAAGAAATGAGTGCGCTTCCCACGCGGTCGGTACCATGGACCGCCTGCTACTCGCCAAATGGCGCGTTTGTCTAGCATGAAAATCCGGCAAACACAATAGTTTCTCAAATCTATCCCGCATAGAAACCATGTCAGCATACGAATATCCCGGGTGTGGGACAGCAACTAATGGATTCACCTTCGGATTAGCTGCATCAGGACTCATTTCCGTGAGGTCCGCCATTGTATCCTCCATAATACTGTCCGGCATATCTACGCGCGGTGCAACATCAGGTGCCTCAGGCAACGGGAGATCTCCCGATGCAATAGTAATGGGCTCCTTCCCCTTGGACTCCTGCGGGCCAGAAGTAGGAGCATGTTCATCCAGGATCGAGAGATCTCCCGTTGCTCCAAGGCCCTACTCTGGCATCGAAGGTATGTCACGTGAGGACTCTACGATGGGGGGCACTATGTCTTTGACTACGTCCTTGGCAGGAGCACCTCCACCCTCTACTAAACAGCTAACAAGAATGGACGCCGCCTTGGTCGCTTCAAGAGTCCCCGTCTCAGAAACCTGTGGTTCAGAAGGTGTAGGAGAGGACATATTGGGTCCCTCCTTAACTGCATCCTGCTCAGGGGCTAGCGTCGGATTACGCGACAGGACGATATCCAGCCTCCGCTTTGATCTCAACTCATTGCACTGAGCTGATTGGACCAGAACCACCGCAGAGCTTGAGCCCACCCTCGGCTTGATTGTGCCTATCTTCTTCGCCGACCGTCGCGCCACTCTTTGTGCGGACTCATCCTGCCAGTAAAACACATAAGATGTTCTCAGCAGATGATTATGCGCAATGTGGAACAGTCAGCGGGAGATCTCCCGATGATTAGGTACGACGACTAACCTTTCTGCTTGGACTAGTCCCCACGTCACTGCTCACATGCTCCAAGTCTTTCGAGGCACGAGGGGTACTTGCGGTATTTCGTGGAGTACGAGTCTGAACTTCCTCTTCCTCGTGATCACTCTCTGTGCGAGAGGAAGTAACATCCTTCTCCGAATCGTTGCCCTCCCGTTCCGCCTCGGTTTTGGGGGCTCCTCGTCTGCTGCATCGTCCTCATCAGCTTCGACGCCGTCTCCCGGTCCCTCCTCATCTTCCTCGTTTCCGTCTCCTCCACCTTCCTCATCTTCCTCTTCGTTGTTTTCCTCCTGAGGAACACAGCCTTTGGTATGAATCTACTCCCATATCTGTCGGGAGACCAATATTGCCTTGGACTGTGCCTCGGAGTCATAAACGACTTCGATGACCTTGATTTCTTTCGCCTGACACCATTGATGAAGCAAATTTTAGTGCGATGGACATTGACTGAATTGCGGAGAGAAATGCGGAAGAAAATAGAACGTGGCTTACCAGTCCAAGAGAAGTGAGGTCCGGACCGCCATTCACGTTGACCATGATCATATTATCGGACATGTGGTTACGGAAAATGGCGATCGCCGAGGCAATTGAGAACCAAGGCATATTCGACCTCCTGTACAATGTGTCTACTTCGTCTAGATCTCTAGAGAAATAGATAGCAGACATCTCGACAACACTCGGGAAGAAATTGTGGAAGCTGCTCGTCGGACCGTGGTCCGAGTCGTAGGCAAAGAGCATGACCAGATACACAGTGTAATTTGATCCGGTAACTGGATGCGGGAAGCCATCCGCCTTGTCCAGAATGTAATGAACTACATGCCAGTCCCAGAGGCGGACTTTCATATCTTGCCGCCGCCTCTCCAAGTGTGCGAGAATAGCGTGCAATCCAGCACCATCCGTGATTAGAACTCCTGGGGAACGAGCTCTCACAAGGCGTCGATCCGTATCCTTGTATTCGAGGGCATCGAATACCCGGCACAAATTCCGGTTCTCCAGAAATTTTGCACGAGCGCCGCCGCTGGTCATTTCGAAGAGAAACCAGAAGTACATGTGGGTCTTTGCTTCACCTCGCCATGCCTTTACGGAAGGTTTTGATAGTATCTTGCTGATGTCCCAGCATTTCTCGTCCATGACTTTGCAGAGGTAATCCTTTTCGAAGTCCTTAGCAACCCATTTCTCGACCTCCTCTATATGGGCGTGCATGAAATTCTGCCACATCTTTGTCACCGCCTCTGGACAGTTCATTGGATCATGAGTTTTATTCAAAGCCTTTGTACGACCCTCCAGCCACTCTAGCCCCAACTCGGTGGCCATGCTCTTATCCGTCCACCACTCCACTTGCTCCTGGGTGATCTTCTTCTCAGCCGCGAATGTATCCCACTCATGTGCCGTGTAGGGAGAGTACTCTGGCTTCTTGCTCGGAAGGGGGTGCTACCTATAGTGGCACATGAGCTCGTTCTTCATGGCCCTTAGCTTCTTCTCCCGACCTGCTGCCACGACCATCGGAGTGACCGGCATTCCCATGATATCGAGATTGATAGCCGTTTTCTTCATGCAGACGATTCCCTCCTCCACCTGGCCAGCCAAGTAGTTTAAGTCCTCATCTCGCAATCCCCACAAGGGCTTGAAGTCCGAGTATGCCAGCGGCTTACGGATGCCCTTTACTTTCGGTCCGTTACCGTCTGGAAGCTTTCTGCTTAGAAAGTCCTTGTCAATCTGAATCCAGCGGTTGAAGTCCTCATCCTTCTCGATGAAGAGCAACGGGATTTTTAAATCCGGGTTGTCTACATTCTTGAACCCAATGAAGATTGAAGACATCACAGCATAGAATCCTTGCATCACAATGCCGACATCGCGGGATTTAATAGGAGTTCTCGGGAAATCCGCAGTTAATGAAACTACATATCATCGGGATATTTCCCGTTGATGCTCTGACTGGAGGTTATGCTCTCAAGAAAGAGAAAAATATTCGCTCAAAGCCTTAGAGAACTCAATTCAGTTGATGGACATTTACATCTCTCTCGACTAGTAGGAGGAATACTATGAGCCTGTACACATTGGGAGTTCTCTCGGTGGTGTATTCAACGGGAGATCTCCCGCTGATTTTAGGGAAGGGAGAACAATTATATAAGCATTGATTACCATGAGCCTATACACATTTCAACTTCTCTAGGTGGTGATTTCATCGGGAGATCTCCCGCTGATTTTCAGGAAGAGACAACTATCATACAAGCATGGATTCTACTGTAGTTCCGTAATACTTACGAGGTACGCTGCTGAGTGCGCTCGTCCTCCATATGACGGGTGAGGGGACCCCATGTCTTTCCACTTTACTCTAGTGTGCGCAAGCTGCTGTGCGAATCTCTGCTCCTTCTGCTCACCAGCGAGGTTCTGGTTGAGGGCTCTCGAGAGGTGAACAATGTCATTCTTTTTGGTCTCATATGACGCCCAAATGGGAATGATATTGAACGTTGAAGCGTCGGCCTTATCGGCCTCACTGATATGGTTATTCTCCACCAAATCCTTATGCGCTGCAACAGTATGCTGACCACCAATAATGTAGTAGTGCGATTTGGTGGTCATGCTCTCCTTCTTTGGACAGTTCGCCCAGAACTCAACCAAGTTCTTTGGTCCATATGGTCCTCTCTTTAAAGGCAGAACGGTAATGTATCGGTTCTCCGAGTGGAAATCGTTATCCACGAGAACCTTGTTCTTAATTCCTTTGAGCCGACCCTGGTCAATTGCTCTGTATACGAGATCCCCGGCAGTAGCTTTGTGGAGGAACTTGTAGTGCACACGCAGGAGTTCACCTTTCGCATTCGCTAGTGGCTTCCTGTCCCATTTGTACATTGGCTTAAAAACCTGATTGTAGAGCTTGTTAATTTCCTTAATTTCACCAGGCTCGAGCTTGCTGACCTCAACCTCTGTCATGTTCACCGCCTGGGCAATAGTCAGCGGGGCGGCCTTCTTCTTCTTTTTGCCCTTGCCCTTTGCATCTGCTTCCTCTACAATCTCATCCCCTGGTCCACCCGCTGTGGCTTTCCTCTTCTTCTGCTTCTTCTGAGTAGAAGGCGTTGAAGCTGTAGCAACTACGGGCACTATAGCAGTATTGGACTCGCCACGGCTGTTGTCTATAACGACCCACTCGTTGGCTAACTCCGTTGGTGTCCAGGAATGTGATCCGTCTGGCTTGTCTAGAAAACCTTTTACTGTCATTGTCTCACACATCTGTGGATCCATAGTGGCGTAGTCCAGGATCAAGCTGTATGTTCTCGCTTCCTGCTTTTTGGGCACCATTTCCCGGACAATGGCGAGGACGGTACAGTTGTCGAGTCCTTGCAGCTCCAAGACGTCTAACCCAGTTGTCGTGTGACCCTTGCCATCAAAAGATAGCTTAGGACATATGATCGCTGCTGCTCCTGCTTGGTCTGTCCATTGAAGGCCCTACGCTGTTACTTTTTGGCAGCAACGAAACACAGCTTCGGGAATGTTGTCACCGATGTACTGGAACGCATGCACCACTGAGTCGATGAACTTGTATAGCCTGATGGGTGACAATTCGGGAGGCAGTTCGTTCGATGTATTTGCTCTGTGCAATGCCACATGATTGTCAGGCGGCCGATTCATGCTTGCACCGGTTAGTTTTCATCGGGATTAATCCCGTTGATAGTCCTTGCCATCGGACTCTACATCGTTCCTTGACTGCATCCGTTCACCATATTCAACGGGAGATCTCCCGATGATTCTTGTTATTGGGTGACGGCTAAATCAGCAACTTTCTTATGACATTGATCTCTCTTTTGCTATTGCACTGATTATTATTTTTGCAAAAATCAACGGGAAATCTCCCGTTGATTTCCTGTTTTTACACACCACTCTCAATTTATAGTGCATACTATACTGTCGACAAAACCCGTAGGATCCTTGAGTTGCGGTTCAACTTGAATGTGGTCATTCCACTTCTTCATTTCCCTGAGCACTTTAGTTAGAATCTACTATGATCATCGGGAGAATTCCCGCTGTTATTGGTCGGGAGAAATCCCGCTGTTTTTTATCGGTAGATCTCCCGCTGTTTTTTGGTTTGTTGCTTCGCTTTCTACTCTATGATTTCCCATTCGATTGCGCGGTTATAGGGCATTTTCAAATTTCTGCGTGTACTCTGGACTACTGTGCTTACTATAGTGAATTACAAACAAACAAACAAACAAACAAGCACAATAACGACCACAATAACAAGCAACAAACACAATCAACCACAACATTAAACAACCAGTACACGGCTGGCAAATACAAAAATTGCTGAGGAACAAACAACCACAAAAACGCAATCAAACAATCATACAACCACAGTAACAACCACAGAAACAACCAGCAAACAAAAACAACCACAAAAACGCAATGAAACAAACATACAACCATAGTATCGGCCACAGAAACAACTAGCAAACAAAAACAACCACAAAAACACAAACAACCACGAAATTGCAATCACAGAAAAAAAAAAAAGAGCAATAACAACCACAGATTGAAACAACAAGCAACCATAAAAACAGGCACAAAAACAACCACGAAAACAACAACCACAATACAACAAACAAACAACTACAAAAACGCTCACAAACAAACAACAGACAACCACAAATTAAACAATTAACGTAATCTTACGAGTCATTCCAGAATGCTTCGGTTACTTCGGCTGCCGATGATGTTGCCATGAGGATCTCCTCGTGCCGCCAGAAGATGGTGCTACTTGTCGAGAAGGACCCCCCCGCCTCGTTTTCCGTTGATCACTACTTCCTGCACAGTCCAAAGTTTGACTTAACACACGTTGAATAACCCCTCCAAAACACACCTCACACACATCCCTACACACCGCGCACAAAGCTACCCACACCACGCACAGGTTCTAGCATAGCACGAACAGGTTTGAAACGCACACAACGGACAGATACCTAACCCATAAATGGAGTGCTCATACCTTGCGGGCGCGCGGAACTCTCCAACTCCACGACGGCAGCGGGGTGTCAATGCAGGGTGGTCGCGCCCCAACTCCGATATCGGAGGACAGAAGTAGCGCGTAGCGGGCCGAACTCAGGGTGCCTGTGACAATTGCCACCGCGCGAGCCGCTCACGTTGCAACGGGAGAAACAATGACGCCGCTTCGTGGGAGAGCATGGGAGGAGGACCCTGAGCAACGGGAGAAACAATGACGCCGCTTCGTGGGAGAGCATGGGAGGAGGACCCTGAGCAACGGGAGAAGGCAACGGGGCGCAGCAATGATGGCGCGCCGCCTGTAGGGGGGCTGCTCTGACAGGGTGGGATGAATTGACCTCGGGCAATCTGGGGTCATCATGAATGGGATCCTACTTACTATGTAAGTGGGGGGTAATAAGCTGAAATTACTGCGAGGGGGTGGGGGGATAATCTCATACGTGGCAAAATCATGTAGCCATTTGGGGATGGAAAGAGTTTTCATCTACGAGTTCATTCAAATCTCATGATTTCATTTCAATTTTGTTCATTACTAGCTATCATTTGATACCGACATCGTCATTTTTTTACCCCCAAAAAAGTTAAAAAATAAATAGTAAGTTCTAAACGTTCACCAATAGATGAAATTTTGTTGCCCAAAAAAAAAAGGTAATATAGTGAAGTTACTGTGAGGGGATGAAATACCCTAAAATAGGTAGGGGCTCTAGTCATCACGTTTTTTACAACCTTTAACCCCTAAATGCCCAAGGCACGCAATTTGGGTGTCCACAATATTCAAAAGTTAAATTAAAATCTAGCAAACCTACTATTCTTAATAGTTTCTATTTTTTGAATATTCTTAATTTGTAGAAGTCTACTTTTAGCATCAAAAACCTAATATGAAAAATGCAATCCATATTTTTTATTTTCTGATTTGAGATTTTGTATGAGGGTGTCTACTGCAATTTGCACATGAAAATTAAGCATTTTCCTCTCCAAAATTTTTTTCCTAAATTATCAGCTCAAATTTCTGACTTAAAGAATAAAAAATCTAAATCCAAACTGCAGCCAATCATTTTTAGTTACAGAGATTCAAAGCCAAGAACTCTAGTCATTACAAGTGAGTCAATTGCAAAAGTACTTGGTTTCTTCCCACTAAATGCACATGTCTTGCAATCTATATGGTCAAAGTTTCAAAGAATTCTTTGACACATTCTTAACCCCTAAGTGCTCGAGTGACCATTTTATGGTCGTTGTTTGACTTTAGGCCAAATTTTCGGCCAAAAAAAAAACTTTTTTTCAACTTTTTTTTTTTTTCCTCCAAAAGATTGGGTTGTTTGACAATATTTATACTCAAAATTCAGATCGCTACGATCAAACAAAAATTATATTAAGAGAAGAAGCACAAAGTGTACAGTTTTGCCTAGTGTTGAAAAACTTACTATTTGGGGAAAGTATTGGTGTTATCATTATTAGATCTCATGCATTTTTACACAAATCAATAGAAACCACAATTTTGACCAATCAAAAAAAAATTCAAATGCTAAAAATAGAAATTGTATTTCTGGTGAATTTTTGAAGTTATATCTTCAAAATTCATTTAAAAAAAATCTAAAAGTCAATTTATAATTTTGACCGTACAGATGCTTTCTATTTTTTGTGCTTCACATCATCTTCTTTGATGCAAACTTCAGAAAAGTTTTAGAACTTATATTTTATAACACATTTGTGTTTTGTCCAAACCCCTTGGACTTTTAGGGGTTAAAGAAGTCCAGTATAAGATCCTATTGTTAGAGTGCCAAAAAAATAATTTCTTATGTTCAAGGTCTCTTTGCTATAGACATGGCAAGTTAAGAATGGTTTTGACAGAAAACGCCCTTCGTCTTCTAGGGTTTAAAGTGAAGAAAACAAATTTCGCAGCACCTTCTATGACTACTGTTTTTCACTTTCAATGTTCTTAACTTCATATTCTTACATACAAGCTTTTGCATTGAGAACTTTTCATATGGTCTGAAATTGAGTTTTGAATGTAGAACTGGAAATGTAGGGAAAAAGCACATCATTTCTATCATCCATGGAAGGGGTCATGAAAGGTGTGTCCAAGATAATTGAACAAAAAAATAACTCATTAACAACTCTAAGATAGAATTGAATGAAGGAAATTGCAACGGTGAGATTGTTCTACCAAGCATATCTGACAAAGTCATTAATTATTTCTTGAGAAATTGTAATATGGATTGCATTTGAAAATGAATCGTACAAGTTAAGTTTTTCTAAGACATGTGTAGATGACCCCCGCCCCCCAAAAAAACTATAACCTCCTCATATTTAATCCAAATGCAATGCATCAAGGCTTCCATGTACACAAAAACGTAATCTTCTAGAAAACAAATTCAGAAAATTATTTTTAAATTCACTTTATATTAATTTCTTACATAACCTTGAGCCATGAACCCTAAGCCGTAAACCCTTCTTTTGGATAACACAAAACCCAAACCCAGAACCCCTAAACCCTTTTTAGTAGCCAAAAATTGGAGACAGTTTCCTTAACAAAAGATTAAAGCTTATTTAAAAGAAAAAGAACCCTAAACCGAAAATGGAATTACATGTAGTTCATCTCTATAAACAAATATATGTATTTGCCTTTAAGGATAATAGAAAAGATAGATTACAATGCTATACTTATTATTAGGTACTATAGAACTTTATAACAAAGAAAAGGTTTTTAATTTCTTTTTTTTTTGGCCCAACCAACCACCCTCTAAGTCTGTACTAAGTATATCAAAAGGGAGTACTAAAGGATTCAATATAATAGAAATTATATCGAGCAGTGTACCAACCGTGAATTAGTAGGATTTATGGTATAAAGTTCAGCAAATCCACTTAGCAGCACATTGAGTACATTTACAGTTGCCATTTTCAAGTCAGTGAACGAAAATCTGTAACCCCGAACCCTAAACCCTAAACCCTATAAAACCCTAAACTACCATTTCTAGTACAAGTACCAAATTTTTGAAAAATATCATTTTTTGACACATGTAACCGTAGGATCTTGAATTACTCTAGTTTGAGAATATGTGGGAAAAATTTCAGAAATTTTCACCGTGTAGATTGAACGATAATAGCATTTGAAGTGGCAAAAATCCTTTTTTGACCACTGCGAAAATCCGGGCAGCTGTACTTCACAAGGTCAGATCGTTATGAAAAAATGTCCAAAATGGTTGTGCTTCTTTGGTTTCATTCATTAGGGCAAGTTGGCTACATACATAAAAAAGTTCAGATCATTTGGAGTTGTGCAACATATAGGAAGAAAATAGTAAGTAGAAAGAGTAGAGAATCATTCAAAATACTAAATTGTTAATAAATAAGTTATAAAATTAAAAAATTCCAATCCAAATGGTTGAATTGTTATTATAAACAATCTACATCCAATAGAATTATTTTTTTCCGAAAATATTGAAATTTCAGTAAAATAAAGGACTTCAAAGTTATTTTTGGTGGAAGAATTCCATAATTGCCCGCAAACTAAAAAGCCTCATAACTTTTTTTTTCAACTATTGAAATGCAATGATTCAAAGCTTTTTGAGTACATATAAATCTGAAGAACAAATTTCAAATTTTATTTTTATTTAAAAGTGTTTTTTTCAGGTCTGTCCAAACTGCCTGAGTTGAAAAAAAAGTAACATATTATGGAACAACTTTTTACTCACATTTTAGAACGTAATGATATTTATGCATATGAAAGATATTTCTAGTACCCACATTGTATTAAAATTCCAGCCCAAAATATGCAAAGCACCACTCTCACGTACCTGCCCAAAAAAGTTATAAGTCGGTCAAACGCAGTCCGGTCCTTTAGGAGTTAATGTGGAGTCCTGATCCCAAGAAATGCCAATCCCGCAGCTTCAACGGATCCTCTACAGCGACGATGAATGTTGCACAGTTGTTGAATCTGAATGAGATTCGAATTGAAAGACCGCACGTTTCCCTTCGCCAAACTCGAAGGCCTCGAATTTCGTGCAGAGGCACTCACACGCGGTATTTCTGCATTCAATAAATCGGAACGAACAAGAATGCAGTCAACATTCCAAAATAATGACCGCATCTCAAGATTCTACCTGGACACAATAGTGCACGGCTTTGAAGAGTGCACGTGCAGGTGGATCTTGTCCATGTGAAAGCGGGAAACTGGAGCTCCCACGTCTAGCCCAATATTGCGAATCCTCTGCTGTGTTTTCTCCCGTTTCGCCGGCAGGAATTCACGTGAGTGAGGAGTGCCAATCGAGGAGCGTGGACACGGAGGTCTTGAGAAGTGACAGCGCTTGTGGGTCGTCGGGAGCTTGGCGATCCGTCGCGGTCCTTCATTTCTTCTCTAGGTATGAATTGCTTGAATCCCTACTTCCTCAGGTGCAGATCATCCAGAGCAGTTCAGTGGATCGTGGGCAGTAGTGAATTTGTGAAGTAATAGTAACGAGGCAACTGATAGCAGCAGTGACGAAGGGCCGGAAGGTCGACTTCTAAAATTAACTAAATCCATTCGCAAATCAGGATTTGTTAGTTTGATCTATGAACAATAGTAGCGTATCGCATGAGTGCTGTTTGGTGAATTTGGATTAGTGTGCGCCATCTTGAAGTAGTACAGCGTACTACCGTTTGCTTCGTCTTGGCATACTGCTGTAAGCGGCACTGCGCAGATTACTAGCAATGGCAGTTTCGAATGATAGTTTCTGATGTGATGATTGGCCTTCGTCACTGCGTCAATGGACCATAGACGAATTTATAAACCGTGACAGTGTAGACATCCTCCTCCCGTATAATATGCGTTCGTAGACTACGAGTATACACAATGTACGTAGTCATCGCTGTATATGTACGCCGGGATGCTCCGGCATCTGATGATCTCCTTTCTCTCGTTTATATCATCGGAAGATCTCCCACTGTTTCCATCCGGATATTTCCCGCTGTTTCCATCGGGAGATTTCCCGCTATTTTTAGCGGGAGAAATCCCGCTGTTTTCATCAGGAGATCTCCCGCTGTTTCCATCCGGAGATTTCCCGCTGTTTCCATCCGGAGATTTCCCGCTATTCGCATTGGGTGATTTCCCGTTTTTGCCATCGGGAGATTTCCCGTTGTTTTTATGAGCTGCCCTGAGTTGGTTTGTGTGGGTTATTATACATGATAGGAGGTACCCTTAACCTTAGTCCATCGCAAGCGGAGTTGAAATCCTCCCAAATGATTGAGTCAGGTGATAAATGAGCACATCAATCCTTGCTGTCGGCATCGTGTGCGTAGTTCATTTTTGACTTATATTCTGATATTCTTGTCTCCAGGATCACTCTTCATTCCCTGGTTCTGCTTTATTGCTTCTGGCTCCAGAGAGTCAGTGACAATGGATTCTTACTCTGACTCGTTTCGGGATCCCATAACGCCTTACGTTGGCGAGTCTGCTGAGGATGCGGACTCTCAAGAATCTACTGCACGGAGTGCTGCGCTGAACGATGGTGACTTAGTGAGGCTCTATCTCCCAGGATTGGGCGAAGTTGGAGTGGGATGCGTTGTAGAGGCCCGTCCTCAAGGTCAGTGGTTGGGTGTTCCGATTCCTTTCGGGCCTTGGATATTTGTTCTGGTAAGGCCTTCAATGGTCGTCCTAGAAGCTCAGCATATGAGGGTATCGCCTTGCCAAAGAGGCTTGCAGACGCTTGGAGATGTTCTAAACATGACCGTGTTGTGGAAGGCAGCCGACGTGGTAAAGGTCATTGCGGATCCCCATGGGGACGAAAGCCCATTCGTTCGTCAGGAGGATTGGATCGAGCTAGAGGTGCATCACCTTGATTCATTAGGTGTCCTTCAATCTTCAGGTCGAATTACTTGCTGGAAGGCAGATGATTATTTTCAGAGTTCTACCCTGGGTGTGGACCATGTAGGCGTGACTGTCCTTGATGTTTTCGTGGGAAATCCAGATACGATTATGACTCATGCTCGCTGGCCCATTTCAAATTGTTGGTTCCCTGGTGGTCGGTGCTTGCAGGATACAGTTGACCACTTCTCTGCTTTTGTTGTTGAACCAGATCCACTCGCCTACTTGGGTGGAAGATAGAAGGCACCCTATCGCTTCATTGTTCGTCGACCCTCTCTCAGTGAGGAGGAGACACAGTTCACGCGGAAGACATCGGATGACGAGATTCAACAGATCAGCTCAAAGCGATGCTGCGACAGGAATTGCTGCTAATTTTTCCACCGTGAAATGACGCTGAAGGTCAGGCAAAGATACTTTTCAAAATCCTTTGAAGAGCGTCGGGAGTATGGAATCGCTGTAGGTGGACAATTGCATTCAGTGGAGTGGACACGGAAGCGGAAGTACATTACTCTAGAAGAAGCAGAAGTTTGTGCCACAGCGTGGTACATTATACATGGAATTCCAAAGTCAACCTTTCACAATTACCTTGACAAGTACAAGGAAGGGATTGTTTCTTCCACACACGGGAACAAAGGGGTTAAGCGGCCTCGACTTCGGATTGTGCAGGTTACTGGTACAATGAAGGCGATAATCGAAAATACTGCTGACCAGATGCCGCACCAAATGCGGTGCATTGGAAATGGGAGAGTAGACACGCTTAAGTTCATGCCTGCTGGTAATAATTGGAAGCGCGTTCACGCTGACGCCAATGAGGTAGGGCGATGAACCCGTCAGTATTCTGGTTTTGATCACTGATGCTTTGTTTGGACTCCGGTAGTCATCGGGAAATCTCCCGTTGATACTCTTATACGGCCTTCTGTTTGTTTGTTCCCCCTTTGGAGAATCTTCCAGACACAGTACTCCATAATGATTTTATTTTCTTGCTTCTTTCATCGGGAGATCTCCCGATGCGTTTCACTGTACGAGGTGAATGCATTCATCTACTCAGCGGGAGATCTCCTGATGTTTTTCTGCGGATTTGACTGTGCTCATTGCACCTGGTCTCTTTGCTTGTGTGTATTTTTGAATGCTCAGAGTGGTACTGCCGTCGGTGCTGATGCTTGTGTTTTATGTAATTTGCAGTTGAATGTGGAGTCTGGCCTTCCTCCCGTGAGCCAGTCGACTGTTAGTAGAATAAAGAAAGAGCTATTTAACAACGTCGCGGTTAAGCCTGTTGGGAGCTCTTTTGCGAAGTGTACGGTGTGCGACGACCTACAGCAGTTCATTCAGAAATCACCAAAAGGAAGCTCGGACTTTGTGGAGTTTATGAAGCAGCGAACTGAACATCTTAATCATCAAGCATCGTGCCGTCGTCTGTATGCCTCGTGGCGTGAGGAGTCCAAAAGGAATCCTCAAGAGATTTTGTGCATTATTCACGACAAAGTGGACACGAGGAAGACGGCTCTCCCACGAATGCGCGTGACGACGAAGGCCACACAAGGTTTGGGTCAGCTTCCTATGAGTATAACTGGAATGGTGGCTCATGGTCATGCCGATGGTGCGTATGCACATTATGCACCAGCGTGCTGGCCGGGTGATTCGAACTTTACCATTTCATCGCTTGCTAGACTGTTAAGGCGACTTGAAGGTCCACCAATTCGGGAGACGGGCGACCTCTTTCCCTATCCGCCGGCAAATGCAATGTTCGACGCGCTACTCAAAGGAAAATCTCGGTGTATGGACGCCTTGAAGTTGATTCTGCAGGAACTTCGTCGTGGATCTAGTCCCCTTCCTAACAAGCTCTATCTTCAGCTTGACAACTCCGCGAAGGATAATAAAAACCAATACCTCATGGCCTTCTTGTCTTTGCTTAGTGCACGTGGAGTCTTCAAGGAAATTCAGGTCGGTTTCCTACTAGTCGAACATACTCACGAAGATATTGATGCGTATTTTAGCCACCTATCGAAAGCTTTAAAGAGCAAGAATACATTTGTTGTCGCCGACCTCATGAAGTCGTTCATGGAGTCCCAGGAATTGTCATTCATGCCGGAGTTCATCCAAGAGGTGGCGGATTTCAAGTCCTTTGTGAAGGGATTCCTGTGCAGTGGTACGTCTAAACTAATTGGTTTGGGGGAGATGCACCTTTTCCGGTTCTATGTGGACAGTGATGGAATCCCTATTATGAAGTACAAGAAGTCTGCAGTTGATTCACAGTGGCTACCATCTGATACTCCTTCTCGATGCCTTTGGAAGAAAGACTGCATGGGTCGGGTGACACTCCCTCGAGGTTGCCCTAGGCCTATTCCTTTCAAGCCTATGTGGGGTAACGAAGTTCCGGAAGCCACGGGAAATCAAGAGAAGGCGGTGGAGGCGGCACGGAAAGCGACCTTAAGCAAGGGCTTGATTCTGTTAGGAATTGAGAAGTACATTGAGTATTGGTGAAACGGAATGTCCAAATGCGAGGGATTTGCGGCCGCCTTCGCACCATACGTTGATTACTGGAAACGTGTGTTGCGAGAGCTCAAGGAGCCTCTTTCCGACTTTGTTCCGGAATTGGTTGAAGGCTTCTGGCCACAGTATGATTGGAGATTGCGGGAATCTTCTTGCCAGCGGCCGACCATCAACCCTGTCGACATGGTTCCTGAAGAAGAGGAATTTGAAGGTTATTGCGGACCCGCAAATGAAGCGCCAAGGGAAAGCTTTAATCCTTGGGTTGATATTTGCCCAGGTTCATGGATTCTGCTTAGACCTGAGGACCCCTCAGTATGTGCTGTCTGGCAAGGAAGAGCACTATCTGACGTCTACAGAGAGGAAGGGCATGAAAACAACGGGAAGTTTATGCTTCAGTATTGGAGACCAGATAATTCCGAAAGTAACTTGGTATTGATGTACCAGAATTGTTGGTATGGGAAATGGGTTGTGGAGAACAGGCCTCCTACTTGGGTGGACGCATCTTGTGCATTGTACGCCAATTGGTCCAAGAAAGTGAACCCAAAATCTCGTACTATTCCTAAGAAAAGTAGAGAAGCTGCCCTAGCGAATTTGAATAGGGCAAACGAGGTGGACCCCTGATCGACTAACGTCTCGTCGCCCACCACGACTATCGGACGGGAGATTTCCCGATGCTTTTTTTTGTTCAATGTGACCGTGGCAGGGTTATCGGGAGATCTCCCGATGGTGTCTTTGTTTCGGCTTCATAATGGCACCATTTCTTTCTTTGGTCACTACAGTAGTTCTCAATGTCTTTTCGGAAGTTACTAGTGGTGATAGTGGAAGCTGATGTGAGTAGGATGGAGTTATTTTATCACGATTTATCAAAATGTGCGGTTTTTGTTATTTCTTGAGGGTACCTTCCAAATCCCATGTCGTAGTTGTAGCAAATGTCCACGCTCTGTGTCCTTTGCTATTCTTTCTTTTCTTGTATTCGATCTCCTTTGGGATTTTTATAATGTTGCAAGCGATTTTTTTCCTTGCCACTTATTGTTCTCAATATTCATCTCCACTTCCCACCTTGGGAACCTGCATTCGAACTTGTAGCATCATTCGGAGTTTATATTGTCCCTGACATACAAGTTTGAATGCAATTGACCTCTTGGGGTTTCTAAAGCATACTTAGGAAAATGAACTTGAAGGTATCTGGATATCTCCCGATGTAATGCCTAGCACCATGCATCGGGAGATTTTTAATTTTGGACTTTGAATAGTCCAAAAGTAGTTAAATATGACATATAAGGCTCAAAGGTAAGCACATCCAATTGTCACATCACATTAAGCACATCCAATTGTGACACCTATCATTTTCCAACACCTAAAAAATGAACTTTGAATGAACACTTGTATAAATCAAAATCACCATAATTTTTCAGAACCCACAAATGTGAGGTGAGGAGTTTTTTGAAGCAACAAATGAGATTTTGAGACATTTTGTACTTCAAATGTGTCCACGTGAGGTGAGTTTAGTGTTATGTATCAAGCACCCTATGTTTTTGTTTTGAAGATTTGTAAACTATTACTTTAGTGTTGAAAAATTACAAAACCTCATGGATTGCATTTTTTCTTGAGTTCACTAATAATCTCATCAAATTTTTTTGCCATTAGACCATTGGGATATATAGTGGGACTAGATAAAATGTGATTAGTTTGTAGATACTATAGTTTAGCTTACAAGCATCTCTATCTTTACATGTTTACAATTGCAACATGCAACATATACCTTTGTGTTGGTGAACTCTTTTAGAGCCTTGAACTATATTTGCACCTCCTATCTTATGATAATTGCACCTCAAATAATCGAGCAAATAATCCAAATATGCATTTGTGTACAACTCTAATTGTTAAATTTTTTAGATTTTATTGGATACTCATAACATTCTAAAGTGGCGTTCAATATTTCTCTTGGTCAACTCCAATAGGTAGAATATTATCTTAATATCAATTTGTAAAAATCCAACTAGAAAAACATGCATAATGCAATTAGAAGAAGCAAATATGCTAAACTGATATAAAGGGGGACAAATGAAAGGAAACAAACAACAAGGGTGAGAAAGTAGAATAGTAAATTTGGAGACATCCCACATGGATGGTCATATTTGGAATACTTCAAGGGACCTCTAAGGTAGAGCCACCAATAACCGACCAAATAAAGAATTCCAATATGATATGGAGTAGTGAAGGCAAAACAAATATTTTTCAAAGATACATAGATAGAAATGATAAGGATTGCAAAAAAATTGGTAATTTATTGCTTGAATTGAAATTACTATGAATTTTGGGAGGCAAAAAGTGTTCCAAACCCATGGCCAACATCTAGACCCTTCCAATTCCAATCATTCAAGAACTTTTTTCCTAATCATTATTTCCTACTTTCTTTCTCACAACTTGGGACATGTGTCATATATTTATTAGTTCCAACCTTGAAAAGGAAAAAAAAACCATTCAAAGCTTGGTCAAAAATATGTGCACCTATAGGTTGGGAATGGATCACTAGTGGGGAAATATGGGTGGCTCTACCTCACTTCTCAAAAATGGAGGGACGGACAAAAAATGGTTACTTCTACCTTGAGTCCATCCTTTGAAAGCCTTTGGCATCAAACTTTGTCAATTGTTAGAGCAAAATATACATATTTTGATAGAATTTGTTACACACTCTAGTGGCTTTTGTCTACAGTTAAGGTTTTCAAATAATCAACAAGATAGAGTTTTCCATATTCAGAATTCGGAACACATTACATGAGATTCGGGGGTCTTAGAAGGCTGTGAGTTCCCCTGTTGTCTGCTGCGTTCCTATAGTCTGGGAACGTGCAGCAGCGGCTGGCTGACGTGGTCAAGCGACTGCCACGTCACTTTTTTTTAAAAAAAATTTTTTTTTTTTTTTTGCTTAAAATGATATTTTGGTAAAAATATTTTTTTTTTTTTTGAATTTTTTGAATTTTTTTTTTCTGACACCCCCGTACTGACGTTCACTGGATTTGGGCAGATCAGGGAACCTGAAACGGCCCTTCGCGCCCCCCAAATATCATCTAATGAGAGTATGGTAGGGGGCTGTAAAAGCGACCTATCTCTAAAAGCAATCTAGTACAATTTGCCTCTAACATGTACCAGAAATGTACATTTTAGGAGGGGTTGCTTTTAGAATCCACTATGTTTTCAACTTCAAAAATTCATAACTAATTCTATGAAGGTCCAAAAATATGAAACGACTTGGGTTAGAATGCCAATTCCATTTTTCTTACCACAAAAAACTTATTGAAAATTATTTTAATCAGTTAGCTTCCTCCAAAATGCAAATCAGCTCTTAAAGGGTCACTTTTACAACCCTCTACTTTAGACGTAGAAAGTATCCAAGAGCTTGTTTATGAATTGAAAGTTTATGACATCAACTACTACTCCGTGTGATAGAAGACAATCAAGAAAACAAGATAGACACTAAGGTAGGAGGCTTTGAAATTGCAGAGGCATTTAGAACTGCCCCTATAAATGGTTGTGAAATGGACATGAAGTGGTTCTAAGAGTGAGCACTACAGTCATTGAATGAATCAAGGAAAAAAGCATTCTTAATTGCCAGAGCCAATCATTCTCTTGGCTTTTGCCATCTTTCTTTAGAATTACAAGTGAACGGTTCATGGAAGACCTAGGGTCATAAATAGGGACCTAGAACACATCTCATTTGAAAATTCATAACTAATTCAAAAATGCTTCAAAAAATATGAAACAACTTGTGTTAGATTCCTCATCTATTTCTCTTTCTTTGAAAAATGAGCTAAAAATATTCCCATCCAAGGAACCACATGAAAAAGGCAGATCAGCACTTAAATGGTCGGTTTCAGAGCCTTCTACCTTAATTATATCTCCCAAAACTGCACTGGATTTTTTATCAATGTGGACATCATTAATAGTAGGATCGCTCTTAAAATCCTTCTTTTGAAATTTTTTGCCGCGGTTGCCAAACCAGTACACTCGGCGCATGTGCCACGGCCGACGCCATGACGCACGACAATGCCACCAACACCTGCCTCTTCAGCTGCCCTAAAGGATCTCAAGGATCTCAAGAATCACTATCCAAAGATATCGCTGTATCACGCCTTGTGCACGTAGTCCTTCAAAGAATGATATCTTCCACCTCAGCGATTGTAACTTATTGGAAAAATGGTAACATAGCCTTCATAAAAACCATTGCATTGAAGATCTTATAACGCCAGATGATGTGATTTCAAACACAATGGAAGACGCAACATCAGTAGCTTATGAGCGTTTGGGTTCATCCCGGAAGAAGGGATGGGATTTGTTTCCACTAGACTGTGAATTACGGGAATTGCTCAAGCTTGCTAAAATCAGCAGTGACGCAACTGCTACTTTGCTAGCAACAGGTTTCGAATCATAGAAGACATACTAGGAAACCAAATCCACAATCGACTAAGAGAATTTCGGCTATACACGAGAATGCATTGATGTTTCCTGAGGCATAGAGAGCTGTATTACTTTCGTCTCATCCGAAGGTCGCCCCCGCCTGTGAAACGCAGTCCGACAACGAGTGTTGTCTGAGCTACTGAATCTTTCATGATCTAAACTTACTGCAAACAATTATGGTCATATTCTATAAGTTCTTTATCCTCAAGTATACAGATTGATGAAAAATACTTGAGAAAACTTAACTACAACTTTGATCTCGTATCCATATGAAAGTGGATATGCTATACTCGAATGGCCTAAACTTGTATCTAAAAGTAGTCACAAATAGATGGGAGGGCTTTGTAACACATATTACTACTGTGAATGATGTTAATTGATCATTCTAGATTGGCTGGTGCAGCCGTTGTGAAGAGGACCAAGACATTGTGTTACTAAAAGATGCTGGAATGCGACCTTGGAGCTCAGTTTCTTTCAAGTGCGATTGATTACGTCTTTGCTTTCCAAACCACATGACACTCGAGACAGAAATCACATCGGTAATTGGTCCTTCAGAAACAAACGTAGAGATAGAGGATTCCATTACTTCAACCGGTGCACTCACGAAACTTACTCAAGACCAGAGACGCATCATTCGATGCAGATCAGAGCCTGGGGGACGGCTTTGATCAACTGGCTGTCTTTTTGTATTATATACCACAAAGCGAACACAAACCTTCTCAGGAATCCGGTGTACAGTACACTAAATTTTTTCTATAATTCTCAGAAACTGTATTTGAATAAACTACCCTACAGTGACGCTGCTGCTGCCCATGAAGCCGCATGAATTCAAAAAATGGACGCTACATTGAGGCATCTAAAAGCCTACGTAGGTAGAGTTTTCGCTCCGGCTCCCCTCTTAGTTCCTCCCACTGATGACACAATGCAAAACAAAGCGTCAGGTATGATCATTCTTGCATTAGAGCCTTGACAGGACTTCAATCTCATGACGATATAGCAAGAAATTTGCTAATGAAAGTAGACAAGATGATCGAGGTACCTCATGGAAGGGAATAGGAATGACGGTCCATCCAGCTGCCCGCAAGAGCCTGTGCTTCAAAACGGTGTGCCCTAACAGAGCGTTTGAGTTTCGAGAAAAATGAGTAGGACCATCGATCTCCAAAGCCACGTTGGCCTCGACTAAAGCCAAATCCAATGAATACGGCGCTCCTTCATACTCCGACACCCAGGCTCGTCCTGTGGCTCCAACCAGAAGCCGATCCACTTCTCTGTGATCCCCCGAACTGAGCTTAGTATTCGCTGCCTTCTCTTTCTCCCAGGCCTCATTAATCACGGTCTCTAGTTCCCTCTCAGTGGTCAATGCAGAATTTGCACATTCTAATCCTACTGCTAAATTGGCTTGATACAACTGACACAAGTGCTGAGCGCCCTTCGATTTTTCAGAGGTCCACACCATTGAACGCGCATTGATACAATTCCATAAAGAAATGAACCATGGGCGTTCCAGTCGACCTAAAACAGCACTTGACCATGCCATACTCGCCAGTTGCTGTTGACTGAAGTCTTTGAAACTCGGAGCCTCTGGTTCCAAGGCATCCAGCGAATCGAAAAGAGAATCAATAGGATGGTTCATACATGCAAAAGCCCACAAGATTTGCACCAACTCTTGAGGCCTGAAGCTTTCTGTTAAAACTCCAGCTCGTTCAGCCAAAGCTTCAAACAGAAGTGGTGCAGAATGGAGCATGGAAGAGAATGCGCCCGCAGTGTTGGCGAGGTTCTGCGCATTGAACTCCGGCAATTTGTCAAGAGAAACATCCGCCAAAAGGTCCATTTCTTCAAAAAAAAGTGCATTTCCTCCGATCTTCGAGAGAGCCCAGGCGATGTTTGATAATCCTTGCCCCGAGCACTCCGGAAAAGCTCTCACAGCAGCGCCGAGAAAAGCCTTCATTTCGGGTCTTCTGGCGAATGTGAGCTTCTCCGACTTCCGCATGGAAGCCTCGTCCATCCGCTTCGCTATCCGGTGAAGGGCAGTGGCGCAATTCAAGGGACTCAACGGAATCATCCGAGGTTGTCCCCAATGGGGTTTCTGCAAAGCTTCCATGACAACAGCGAGCACATACTCCGCATCAGGAGCGTCAATGATGCGTCGGTTCAAGCTGCGTTCTTCTCTGTACAGTCTCGAACCTGTCCACGCCATTTCCTTCGATAAGGACCCTGCGTCGAATACCCAGGAATCCATCGATGTTTGCCGAGTGCCGTCGTTTTGCCCCGCGTAACGTTGCAAACTCGTCTCTATGTGACTGACGAGCAGGTCAGCCATGGTGAATGCACGGGAACGCATCATTAGAGGCCTTAACGGGATACACTTCAAAAAGGGATTGCAATGCCTCCTGCTCGTCCCTGACAATCCAAGAATTAATTACTATCAAAATAAGTAGTAGCAAAAGATAGTTACCAATGTACAGCGTTCAAGGGACGAAGACAATGTAGCAGCAACAACTTACAACATAGCTTCTGCAACCAAATTCTCGTGAAAAATTAATGCCAACACTCTCACGGTGTAAGAAGAGTGATTCAATCTTGGCATGTGAACCCTTGAAACTCTACCACACATAAACAAGAAAGGGGAGTCGCAATACCTACATTCGATTTGAGAGTTATCCTGAAGTCAAGGGCAACTCGAAGGTCCATAACTGTCCAATTACGCTGTCATACCCAAACACGCAACGAATCAGGGAATTTATAAACAGGCTCAGGAGACTTCTCAAAACCCTCCAGAACGCCATCAATACGCAATTGCAACCATAAACCCAAGAAACCCTAAACCCTACACTCCGCTTGCTGCTCTAGACAGTTGAAATCTCCTAAAGCACACCGAATGTGCGAAGTTTCAAAATTTCGAACCCTGCGGCATACCATTCCACAATTCATACAAGGAAAATATTCTGAAAACTATAATCCAAGCAAAGTCGATACTCACATCCAGCAACGAAGTCATTGGCACTCGACGAGTTCCAGCCACACTTGAGATCTCTTTCAAGAGTTCATCACCAGACGCCCCATGGCCAAACTTCACAGAGACAGAGTTCAGACGTCGATAAGTCTCATTGTTGCCAAACACAACAGGGTGACGAGTGGTGGATGTTTGAACCTTCCCCGAAATTGTGCTGCTATACCCACTAAGAGCCATGGCCTCAGAATGCAGCTACGGGTTCGACTCCAAAACCTTATCACCATGCAAAACCCCACGTACCAGTTCAGCGATTTCCAAAACTCTCTAGCCAGAGAGAGAGCACACTCAACTTGGTAAACCTAAAAATGACATCTTGCTTGCAGACTTGACACAGCAATTCCTGAAACTGCCGGCACCGGAGCTACACTTCCTTCGACAACTGAAGTTGCTGCAGCGGCAATCCTTTCGGTTGCTCGTCCGGCTGATAGACTCCTGCGGTACAATGAAATTCACACCGGCGTTCGAGCTTTACCGGCTCTTATCCTCCAGCCCCATATTCTACTGGACTTTCAAGTAACCACACTGATTTGTCCTAAGTTAATAATGGATTAGCAGCCCTTAGAAAATTACTGTCTCCACAGAATTCTATGGTTGTGAAAATTGAGACCATACAGGAATATTTCAACCTACATGAATTTAAAATAGTGTGATTTTGGTAAATTAGTGTCATATGCACTATTAGGATAAATCAATGTACTATGGTTATTGTATGTATTTGTATTCTACTTAATTTTTAAATTTTTTTTAAATATTTCATTCTTTCAAAATCTACTTGGTTATTTCTCCATTTTCAATGGCTCACAATGTGCTTGAAAGATGCGAACAACTCTGCCCAATTTCCCCTATGTGAAAAACCTATGGCCGTTGATCAGCATATGACCCCCCCTCCTAATGCTATTGATCTGCATTATTGGGAAAAAATTGTTGTTGTTGATTACGCCGTCTTGAGAAACAATCTTGGCTGTTGAGATTAGGGTTTACGGATATGATATAGATATTTACAAAATATGACACAATTATACGATTTACTAAATACAATATACAAAATATGTACGGATAGGATTAGTATGGTATGATGTATATACACTGGTATTGATACTAGATATGGAACAATACTATTGATGACATATACAATGTCGATGTCCTATATAGATTGCAGGCACAACAGCTTCTAGAAATATATAAATATAAAGTAGGGAGTACAAAATGTATTTGCAAGCACAATTCTTTCATTCATTTTAGAAGTTGATTAATAATTAATTAATTGGCAGAAGTGGTTGTTTATTGCACAATGTACTCAGAAGACACAATAAATCTTACATGATTTATTGCAACTTTGCATTAACATTATTTTCTCCCAAATACTGATTCACACTATTGCATTGTACAATGACCTAAGAAAAACTTAAGACAATCCTCTTTTCTTTCCCACATAGATACTTCATTTTCAAACTCAATCTATGCAATTGTTATGCAATTCTTACACAATCTCTATCAAAAAATCTTAAATGTCAATTTCAAAAGAACAAATCTCTATTTTTGTTGAATTTTTTTAAAAATTGATTGAAAACTATCTATGTTGAATTTTTATAATTCCATTATGTGTATCATTATGTCGAAAACATCCATAAGCACATTTTTCCTTTCAAAAAAATCTCAAAACTTTTTCAAAATCCATACTTTAGAAAGTTCAAAGTGGGAGGGGCATATACTTTAATTTAAAAAAGATATCTATATATATCTTTCTATGAACTCATTCAAAACTTTACACATAAATCATAAAGTATCCAATCACTACGTGCACTAAGCACATCTTTAAAGAACACACAAAAATTGCTTTTTTAACATTTACTTGCATGTACATCATCTATTTCTTGTAGCTCCAATAATAAGGTCTCAAAGACATTTAAAATCCACCAATGCATACTATCAGACTTTTAGGGCATAAATTATCAACTACACTCAATTCTATCAAGGCACGAGTAAAAAAGATTACTCAAAATCTTAGGTGAGATTTAAAGTCTTCTAGCCTTGTTGGATCAGGTTGGAAAAAAAAAATCTCCTAACTTCAAACATTATAGTTTTTTAATCCATCTAGTCAAAGTTTCTAAAAAAATTTCCACACATTCACATAGAAGTCTAGTACAAATTTGTACAATTGAACTTTGGAAAAAATATTTTTCTTTATTTTTCTCTCATTGCCACTTTTTATAGTAGTTGAAGAAACATGAATTGCTCTCTAATTGATTCTTGAACACATTGTAAAAATTGACTTTACACATTGTAAAGATTGTGTAAATAGTAACACTAAACCACTCAACTTAGGAATTAGGATTAAGGTGGGCACCTCCAAACCATCATTTTTATTGTTGTTCCTAGTTACTATTATTAGACTGGTCAAATTTTCACATTTTCTTGTTGACAAGTGAAAGGAGGTTTCAATGCACTAAAGAATGCAACATTTGGATACCATTTGCAAAAGTTACAAAGAGTCAAAGTTTTTTTTGGTAGAGGTTCTAAAAGCGTTTCTTCCACAAAGGTACATATTGATTTTAGAGATGTGTCAAGACTAATGATGGCATTTTTTAATTAGAGGCCCATTTGGGGTGCCCAATACCCATTGCTTAGGGCTGTTTTACACTACAATGGAGAAGTGCACTAGACACGAATTGTAGAGAAAAAGAACAATATGATTGAAACAAATTTCATTCTTCACCGGATTGGAATTACACCATGGCCAAGACTTGTCTAGTAGAGAACCTCAAGCATGGATGAAAAAATAACATGGATGCATATGTGGCAACACTTGTTGTAAAGGGAGTTCTCCAAAGGTCAAGATTCTTGGGCGGCCTCAACCGTCCAGGCAAGAAACTTGCCTCCAAGTAACTCCAACTTCATTAAAATTTTATTTCTTGTGACAAATCTGATTAAATAAACTTCCACTCATGTGTTGTTTTCTCTTTGCCTTGCTCAACTTTCATGCTTGTAGTAGATAAAACTTTAATCTTTTTAATCATTTAACCATTTGCCATTAAAAAAATTTGATGGCCCAATGAAGGGATTGCTTCATTAACGCCTCAAGGACTAAAAGGACACAATGTGTCTTCTTCAAATTTTCAATGGCAAATTCTCGGTAGGGTGAAACAAATCAAAATATTTTATAAACTATGGACTTTTAGAGTAATAAGTTGACAAACTTGTTGCACTTTCCAATTTTTAAAATTTCAATGCAAGAATTATTTAAAAAACTATTTAGTAAATGTAGTCTAATAGAAAGAGGGAGTATACACAATTTTTTTTATAATGGAATGAATAGTTAGGACGGAAAAAAAAACATTTTTGGCATTTCTAGTCATTGTTTTGCACAAATGAACTGTGCCTAGAGGAAAAAATTCATTGTTTAAGAAAATTCTTGTATTTTTTTAAATATATAAAGTTCAATCTAGTGCAATTAAGAATACAAAAATAACTAGAGTGAGTCTATATTTTTTAAAGATGTTCCAAAAAATATGCTAATAATATCAATTTTTAAATTTCAAAAATTACCACATACATTAATTTTTTAATTTTTTGTAGGATCCATTTGGGTCAGTTTGGGCTTTCTATTGTTTTTATTTAAAAATTTGTACAAACTAGAGAGAGTTTTTATTTCTCATTTTTTAGAAATAAAGATTATTAAATTTGCCTTGGATTTTGATCTCGTTTTTTTGGAAAAAAAAGCATTATTCATCTTCTTATAATTTTTCTTCTCCAAAATTGCATTTTTTGCCTACAGAATTGATCATCCAAAATTATTATAGTCTAAAATGCCAACAATCAATATTTTCAACAATTAATTCTATGCTAATTGAAAGTGTTTAATGTATTTCAAGCAAAGTTTTGCTGAAAATCTCCTTAAAGGTCATTACTTAAAATCATGTGTCCAAAACTATACTTAAAAAGTCACTTAAAACACCCCTTTCTCTTGTAGTGTTGCAACCTCAAAATGTACAAAATATGTTCATGGAGATTGTTGTTTGGTAAACTTCAATTTGTGAAGTTGTCCAAAAGACCTTTTTGGTTGATGTTTACACTACAATTAGTCAAGACTTCTTTATAAATTATTTTATTGTCTTTCCATCTTGTCCAACATCCCATTGGTTGTTTCAAATAACCATGTCGTGGCCGAAACTTCGTAACCTACCATTGCACTTCTGCACTATAGTGTAAAGCAACGGTTAGTTTGAAGAGCATTTCTAGAAACCAACTGTTGAAAATTGCTATATTTAAAATTTGAATAATTCAACCATAGTGCATTTTTTCAAGGCCCCAATAACCATGAAAACAAACTTCAATCTATATGCTCAATTTTGCCACTAAATTTGAATGAAATATCTGATATCTATTTTTCATAGATATAATCACAAGTCTTCTACATATTTCCAAATTTTTTGAATTTTTGTGACAATTTCAAATTACCATGAATTTTTAAAGAGAAAGTGAAGAAAAGTCATATCAAATACAAATGCGTCTAAAACTTCAAAACTTTCACAATAGGTGAATATCATTGTAGTAGTGAAAACCAAAATTTTGAACATTTATGTATTAAAAAGAATAGTAATGGATTTTCAAATTAAAAAAAACAAAACAATATTCATTTAAAGGAAAATTTCAAAGTTTTCAAGTTCAGGATAAAATAAACTCATAAAAGCTTCCTAAAGTTCTAATGCACTACAGAATATAATATAATATATATATTTTAAACAATACCTCAAATAAAATCAAAAAATTATTAATGTGACTTGAACTTAACTAAAATCCTAAGAGTCCAAGTAGAGAGAGGAATAAACATTTGGAACTTTATTGGAAAAATAAATTAAGACCCAAAAAGAATTTAGACATAAAATCTTTGTTTCTTTCTCTTCCAATTCTTCCATAAACTAAATTAGAACATTGTACAAAAAATCATGAAGCTAGCCCTAATTGACTATGCTAGTCACATCACTGAAAGAAAATAAGAATCACTTTCCCAATATACTTAGATGTATTTTATCCACTATTGGAACCTTGTACAAAAATCATGGTGCCCTAATTGTCCACACTAGTTGCTTTAGTGAAGTAAAACAAGAATCACTTTCCCAACATACTTAGATATACTTCATCTATTGTTGGAAATTTTTTAAATCTTAGAAAGCCGCAAGTGACTGTGCTGGTCACTTGCTGGTCATATTCGTGAAGGACAAAGAAGTATCACTTTACCAATATACTTACACGTACTTTATAAATTGCTAAACTTAAAAAAAATTAAAGAAGCCCCAATTGCCCATGTTAGTCACATCAATGAAGTATATAAGAATCACTTTCCCAACATACTTAGACACACTTCATCTGTTATTGCAATTGGATCCTTTTTAAAACTTAAGAAGTCGCAAGTGACTGCATTGGTCATATCAATGAAGGATAAACAAGTATCGCTTTCCCAACACGTACTTTATGCATTACTAGAACTTTTTAAAATGAGGAAGTTTCAATTGCCCATGCTAGTCACATCAGTGAAGTAAATATGAATCGCTTTCTCGACATATTTAGACACATTTCATCCATTGTTGGAACCTTTTTAAAAATGAGAAAGCCTTGATTGACCGTGCTGTCATATCAGTGAAGGACAAACAAGTATTGCTTTCCCAACATACTTACACGTACTTTATATGTCGTTGGAACCTTTTGCAATTCTATAGCGATATGGCCTCCTTAGTTTTGGGGGAATTGAATTGCAATTGGTCTTATGTTGTATCATCTTATCCCTTGAAGAACTCTGGGTGCAGAAAATAGTGTTGTAGAAGCCACTTGATGACTTTACGGTCATTTAGGGTTAAGATAATTCCATCTATTGATTCCGAGCCCTTTCTAAAAGAATCCCCCTACAAGATCTTGCCTAAAATCTATTGCCCCTATTCAAGACAAAGGACTATTTCAAATATTTGAATTTTGGCACTTCAAAAGTCCAAATTGTGTCTCAATTTAGAATCCCCTTTGATTCCAAGCAAGACCCAATATAGACTTTTTCAAATCATTAATAAGAACCATGTTCAATTGCTCATTTTAGACTTTTTCAAATCATTAATTCAAATCATTAATAAGAACCATGTTCAATTGCTCATTTGGGTATCAATTGTATGTGCTATTACCTTCAGATAACAACATAAAATACCTTGCAAGTAATCATTTAAGTATGGTTCCCATCATTAAACTATTTAGATTTTTTTGTTGTAACTCAAAATTGAATTTCCAAATTTCCTTCTATGCATTTTTTAGACAGTGCATGAATAAACTATTAGATATTAAAAGTGTTGAAAATAAGTGTACCCAAAATCAACCCTAAGCTCTTACTAGTCCACAAAAGATGTACATTTTAATCAAGAATGTAAATGAGGTGGTTTGGCAACCAGCTGTCAGAATTGGGTGCAGTTGCTCAGTCTTGTGGGATAATTCTATTGTGCAAAGGGACAACCTTCAAAACAACCCCCCTGAAAAATACTCTAAAACCCTTGGGCCCCGGCTCAAACCCTCACTGAACAGGTTGGGCGGGGGTTGAAGCCTGCGACGGGACATGAAATCTCCATCGCTGCAACGGAGACATACACGGCACGAAAGCTTTGAAGTCTTGAAGGACTCCAGAGTTCTACAGTAGTATTTGGGAGATCTAAGTTAGTGTTTGCCGCTGTCTGTGTTCGTCGCTCCAAGTTCTCGCTCACCACACTCCTGCTGTCTATCTCCCTTCCCCTCCCTCCTTAATCTCACTCGCAATCCTCATCTTTACCACCCCTTCACTTCCCCTTCTAGTCTCCGTCGCCATTGTCCACGCAGTGCAGCGGCCTCGCCTCGCAGTGTACAGGATTCTTCTCCCATTGCCACGCGCTCGCGATTTGTCACTCTGTGTGTGCTATGGCGGATTCCAAGAGCGACACCAAGGATGGCACCAGCAGCGGAGACGGGAGCTCGTTACGCGCGGAGCAGTGGAAAATGCGGGGTTGGCTTTTATCGTCCCTTTTCCTTTCTTCCTCACTGTTTTGCAGCTTGCCAATGTGCTTGACCTAGTGGGTAGGGCAGTTCGCGGTGTGGTTTCTTGGTGCTGCCGTGGTTAGTCAGGTCAGGAAGATTCTGATCTGCTCACTAAACCCTATTCTGAGGCGCGGTTCTATTCCGACGATTGTTCTGTTTCTACCTCGGTTTTAGGTTTAGACCTAAATTCTGCGACGAGCTAGGACGTTCTTTTGTGGCGAGTGTTTGGTCATTGAATTTTCGTCATTTTCTTGGAATTTTAAATGACTTTTGGGAGTGAGAGAGATAGGCGTCCGGAGCTCTCATGTTTGTATTGAGTTGCAGATGTTATTTCTTTCGATCTTTCGATAAGTGTATTTCACTGCGATGTTTCGCTTGTTGGTTTTCTGTTGACTGATCCTGCGCTGCTGTTTTTGTTATGGAAGTTGAACTGTCGAACTTTCCCGTTTTGTCTTTGATAGTGCGTAGGGTTCTGTTCCACTTTTTCTTTCAGGGTTTGTGTCGCATTAGTATACAGGTCCTGAAGGACCTGTATCGTCTTGTCATATAGTTAGGTCTCGTTACGAGTATGGTTCGTTTGTGAGTGGCGAGCTGGGCTTTAGGGTTTCAGAGCTTTCCATCTGGCATATGTGGCCCGTGTATGTGTCGAGCGAGTCTTTCGGGCTTCTTGTGACCTGCCTTTCCCACTCAGGGTGTGAAGTTTTGCCTCTATTTGGGGCTGTTCCATCGAGCCTCCTTCCGCTTGGGGTTTCGAAATTTGTTCGCATTCTAGGCGTTTCAGATTTTACGTCCCGCTGCTGATATTTTTGTTTAAAATCCTTGATTCTATCTTTCTGGTATTTGGGATGGTTCTCTACGTGACCGCCCTGCTTTCTACATGGAAGGTTCCTGTTGGCCTGTTCAAGGTCCATGTGGCTAGCGGGCATGGAGTCTTCTCGAACCGTAGCTCACCCTTGATGTGTAGGAGGCCATCCGCTAGTGCAATGGTAACGTCTGTGGTGGCATACATGATCGTGCAGATGAAGGGAGCGGAACGTCGGCCACGTCCAAGTTGGTTTCTGGACCCCCTGAATCAGAACCTAAAGGTATGATGCAGTTCGGTGCCATTTACTTTGATGTGATTTGGGTGCTTTGGGGATTTTGGAGGTGACAGGTGGACTGAGGTTGCAAGCGCATGCGGTTTATTTGATGTTGGGACTGTTTACGCAATTGCAGATTCTGGGAATCCGGAGAACATAATTCCACTTTCACCGCAGTGGCTCCTATCGAAGCCTGGAGAGAATAAACCGCCAGCTCCATCCGGGGTACGTGACGATGACTCTTTGTTTGTTCGATCTCGAACATTTCTGATATCTGCATTTCCTTCCACTGGCGTGAATTGTGGCTCTTCCCGGTGCAACTCGTGGGGTTTGTGCATTTAGGTTTGTATACTCGGTGACCCTGGTATTCTGTGGAGACCTCGGTTGAGTATGTCCCGGAGTAAGGACAGCCTCTAGGTTCCATCGCTGGTTTATGTGTGTGCGTGGGCATGCGATTGTCTGTCCACGTGTTTGTTTGAGGTTTGGGCTTTCGCTGTGCTTTCGAGTTGCTCGGGGTCTTAACCTTGTGGGATGTCCTGCTCAGGATCCCCCGCGCACGCCAGGCATACAGAGTCCAGGATATGGAATGAACGATGCTCCAGGCAAAGACCGCTGGCGTAACGTAGAAGGGTCTCCTCACGATCCGAAGAGGACGAGAGACTGGTGGCGCACGATCTCCTTGGAGCGTGACGCGGACAGCAGCCGGCGCGAGCGGTGGAGGGAAGAGGAGAGAGAAAGTAGCAATAATCTGGCCCCTCGTCGAGATCGCTGGAAAGAAGGAGAGAGGGACACGGTAGGGGACCAGAACACTCCGCAAGCTCAGAGCCGGCGACCTGGTAATGAGAGGTGGCCGGAAATGAACGCGGGCGGCGGGAGAGAGTCGGCGGACCAATTGAGGCGCGCCGCCTCCGACCGGTGGGCGGACACGCCGAGCCGCGAATCCAATTTTGATAGTCGTCGCGATAGTAAGTGGAGCAATCGTTGGGGTCCCGACGAGAAGGAGCGCGAGTTTCGTGGGAAATGGGTTGGGGATGGCGTGGACAAGGAAGGAGGGAAGGACGGGATGGACGGCGGTGGCTACCACCCGCGTCACGTGCCGAATGCCCACAGCGTGGTGAGAGATGGCGATCGAGAGCGCGATCGGGAAAGAGAGCGAGAGCGAGAGAGAGAAAGGGAGAGGGAGAGGGAGAGGGAGAGGGAGAGGGAGAGGGAGAGGGAGAGGGAGCTCGACACGTCTCGCCATGACCGAGCCTGGCGTCCTTCGTTTGCATCCCGAGGAAGAGGTGAAACTCCTCACCTGGGCAGTACACCTCCGAAGATGGCTCCGGGTTTCCTGACGGGCCGAGGCCGAGGAGAGCCGTATGGCGTCGGGTTCACTGTGGGTCGCGGTCGTGGTGGCAACCTTCAGTCGGGTCTTCTGCACGGACCTCCGCTGAGTCCCATCGGGTCTCCGTTTCCTGTGGATAAATGGGACGTCGGGAAGGAGAACGTTTTTCGGTATCCGCGTGTGAAGCTGCTGGACATCCATCGCAAGTGTGGCATTTTGTCGTTCCAGAAGTATCCCGATGGTTTTACGGAAGTGGCGCAGCTGACCCAAAGCGATCCCGTGGAGCCCATGGCCTTCTTCCAACCGGATGTGGACGAAGAGGTTGGTGATCTTGTCCTGCACTTTGGTGTCTTGGGCCGTGTTTCGGTAGATGTGTGGTTGCTTGGGTGAGTGAAACCGTTTTGCATGAGTCGGGTGTGAGGTTTTGGGTGTTCGTAAGATCTCCGAGCGACGATTCGTTGCAAGAGCTTGGCCTTGTTGGTGTGTTTACGACCCGGAGATTGTGTGCTTGGTGACCGTGAGTGGGGAGGTGTTGTGTTTATTGAATTGGTCACCTCAGTTGGGGGATTCATTTCTTGCGATGGCGTTTGTCAAGAGTTTGATGGATGCTGTGTGGTGTTGCAGGGCATTCTCGAAGGGATCCGGAAGGGAGAGATCGTGAGTAGTGGGGCGGTGCATAATTCGGCCCTGAAAGATGGTTCGTTAAACCGAGTGATGCGGCAAGATTCACTCGGTCGGGGTCGGGGTCGCGGCCGAGGTGCAGGTATGTTTTGCGTAGTTGAGTGTTTGTGAACCGTGGCAGCCTTTTCCGCCCTGCGGGGTGACTGGCTGGCATGGCATGCCCCTGGAAGTTGGTCGTCTACGAGTGCCGCGGACTTGATGTTATCGGTGTAGTGTGTGGGTGGATAGGTTACTATGAGTTGGCCGAATGTGAGTTTGAGGGTTGTCGTTGGTCCTTTGTGTTTTTGAGAATGTGTTGAGGCACGTCTTTCTTTTGGACGACGAGCGTGGTTGTTCCGTATTGAAGGGTGTCATTCGTTATGTTGTGGGTTGGAGCAGTGGGCAAAGAAGATTCCGTGTTTGACGGCCACCGAGAAGACGACTTCTTCGATCAACCTGGTTTTGGGAACGCCCGGGGTGGGGACGGTGGCGCATTTGACAAGCTTGCCGAGGCTCGTTTTGCGGATGCCGAGGAGTCTTGGGAGTCTCGTGCTCGTATTGAGAGCAACACTGATAACGATGGTATGCACTACTATGGCATTGTGTAGAAGGCGTGGAACCTGTTTTTAGAGCTGGTGTTTGTGCGGGTGTTGAATGCAATCCTTTGGACATATCACGCTATATTAGCCATGTTCTGTAGACATTTTGATTTTTTGGGAGCAAGTCCCTGAGCCCGGCGTGACTGAGACTACAACTAGTGGAGTGAGAGCACAGCGCACTGATCAGTTCGTGTTGGCGTGTGTGTTGTGTCGTCTGATTCGTATTCACTTTTATCGTTTTGGGGTTGTTTTGTCGCAGTTGCGAAAGACGAGAGTTCATGGCGGCGTGGCCGAGCAGGTGAGGAATCAGGTCCCGTGAGGGATGATGGAAGCTGGAGGCGTGATCCTGGCGCTCGCAGTGACGGTACCTGGCGGAAGTCCAGAGCAGGTGACGAAGGCGTGGTCTCGAGTAAGGAAGAGAAGGCGGAAAGGCCCGATCGTGTGGCGGAAAGAGACGATCGCAGCAGCTGGCGACGACCCGAGCAGGTACATTTGGCATGCGCTTGCTTCGCGCATTCCGTTGGATGCGTCCTTGATCTGGCTGTTATCAACGTTTTACGTCCAGCTGAGAACATTGCCAGCTCCCTTTCGTTTGGTTTTGGGTCCTTGGGTCTGGTGTCAAGTTTCCCGTGTTCATGTCGTAAACTATGTTCAGCTCGTTTGCTGAGCGGTCGACGGCAGGCGTGGGTCTGATACTCTCATGGATTGGTTTGGGCAGGATGATTCGAAGTCTGAACATGGCATGGCAGCGGAGAGGGGATCCGCGATGCACGCAAGACGTGCCGATCAAGAGACGACCCTGGAGACGAAGGATGGTGCTTCTGTTGCTGGAAAGACTGGAGTAGCGGAGGACCCAGTTCCGCGCCACCAGGGCCCTGCAGGTGTCGGCGGTGTGGAAGCTCCCAAGGAGAGCCATGCGCCGGTCTCGACAGAAGCGCAGTTCGGGCAGGAAACCTCCCTGCAGGCAGTGGCTCCCGAAGACCTTTGCCTACTTTACACGGATCCCCAGGGCGAAGTCCAGGGTCCGTTTCTTGGGGTTGACATCATTGGTTGGTTTGAGGCCGGTTTCTTTGGACTGGAATTACCTGTTCGGCTGATGGATGCCCCGGAGGGCACGCCGTTCAGTCCACTGGAGAACATCATGCCGCACCTGAAGCCGGCAGTGAAAGTCCCCCCGGGTTTCAATTCGTTGAAAGGCGTTGCGGAGGAGGGCGGAGAGTCCTTCCACCTGAAAGGCGATGTTCAGTCGTCGAGTCTGGGCTTCCGTCTTCAGGACTCTTTGGGGGCCGATGTCGAGTTGGAGCGCAAGGGAAGCGGGCTCGAGCCCTCGTTGGACATCGATCTTCTCGGTTTGACGGATACGTCTAAGAGTGTGTTAGGCGGTAATTTTCGGGTGGGCCTGAATGGGAGAACCTCGAGTAGCAAAGGTGGTGAGGGACCATGCTCCTTAGACTCTGAGGTGGTGTTGGGCCACTTTTGTACTGTTTTGTGTTTTGAGAGCGTGTGTAGGGTCCCGGTTGTTGTTGGTCCGTGCGGGTAGGCATGTGAATCGAAGTTTGTGAATCTGGGTCGTTGGAATTGTGTGGTTATGAGGAGTGGAATGTTGTTTGTGGATAGTGTTGGTTGTGAATGCGTTTTCTGGTTGTTATGATGTTCTTATATCTGCAGTTTCCCCGTTCAGAATTGCCAGCGGAGAAGCCTAATGCGAAAGGCGAGAAAGAAGTTGGATCGAAAGGGGACGAGTCCGGTGAGCAGACCTATTCCATGCGGAAACGAATGTCAGCGTTTCCCCGGGTGGACGCGGATATTTCCGAGACTCCGACTGTGGATTTGGCCCACCGCTTTCCTCCAAATGAAGGTCTCGTGTCGTTGCCTGGTACGTCTGCGAATTGTGATGACGCTTGGCTTGGCTGATTGCCCTTTTCTGCCCTAACCGCGTGGCTGCATGCTTTGTTCTATTCTGATTGGGGCTCGACGTTGGACCGTGGTTGGGTCGTTCTCCGTCCGCTGTCATGAAGCACGACTTGTACTGCATTTGAGAGTTTTAGAGGGTTCGCAGTTGTAGTCTCTTGAATACGAGGACTTCCTTTTTTATTGTAATTTTGCGAATGGGAAGAACATTGCCCTCGGTAAATCTTGTGACAATTAGGTGTAAAGGGCACATTTGGTTTGTTGTGGCTGCATTTTTGTTGTTATGGTTCGTTGTTGTGGTTTGTTAGAAGAGACTAACGAAGAAACGTTTTGGAACATGTGGTGTGTTGTCAGGGCCCGCGTTTTCTGCATCCAAGGCCCCCCGATCGCCCTCCATGCCGAGTGATTTGCCGGGCATGTTGCAGAGCAGCCTGGGTCATGCTGTTCCGAAGGATCAGGCTTGGGGTGACAGTTTGATGCGCAACTTGTCATTAGATGCCCAGTATCCTCATGTGGGTCTCCCTCCTGCGGGAAGTGGCATCGACCCGACGCACCTTGCCCAGCAACTGGAGCAACTGGAGATTCAGCATCTGCAGCGCATGGGTTCCACGGGTTCCGCGTTGCAGAGGCAGTTGTCTGGTGTCCCCCCGTCTCCGCAATCCGCCCGCATGAATCTGGAGCAGCTGATGCGGCCTGGGGGTCTCCCTCCTCGTGACCATCCAGGTTTGAACCCGTTGCATGGACAGATTCCTCCCCAGCCCCATCAAGCCCCGGCGCCGATCCCCCCGTCAGGTCCCGTCCTGGAGCAGCTTCTGCGGATGCAGCAGCAGCAGCAGCAGCAGCAACAGCAACAGCAACTGCCAACACAGGTAAGGCTGTCGTGGTGAAGTTGGGTTGTGATGAAAATCGAGTTGGGTAGCGTCGAGTTGAGTTGGCATTCTTGGGTTGCATGTACGGTACATCAGGCGAGTGTGCGTTTTGCAACGTTGAGATCCTGAGGGAGGGTTTTCTTCTTCCCTGGCGTGAGTGAGTGTCTTTTGAACCTGTGCGGTCGTGGTACTGTCCGGACGCGACGTACACGACTGGCTTGTTTGTTGTACTGGAGTGGTCTGTGGATTTCTGTGCTTGGATGATCGTCCTGGTTGTGTTGAGATGAGTTGGAAATGGTGATTATGGGTTTCTGGAGTGCACCGACAGGGTCTGAGATTTGTTGATGATGGTCGTCCAGGTTTTGATCGAGCAGCTTCTGCGGAACCAATCTATGCCTCCACCTGCTCACTTCGATCATCTCCACCGGCAGGGTTCTGGACTTGCAGATCAGCTTTTGCTGGGTCGTCAGGCCCAGGATCCCCGTTTGGTGGATGCATCTGGTGCACACGTTTCCGGCAGGGAGTTCGAGCAGCTTATGTTGGCCCGTCAGAACAATACGAGCCCTTCCCCGTTCGAACAGCTTCTGCGTCAGCGGCACCAAGAGGACCAGCAGCAGCAGGTAGTTGGGTTTCCGTTGTGCGTTTGCTTGGGTTTTCCTTGGATGGTTTTTTCCAATGCTCCGAGATGCCTGGCACGGTCACCCCTTGTGGAGTTAGGAACGTATGGAACAGTGCGTCGTTAACGGAGAGATGGCGAGAAGCTGATGCTTGCAAGTTGTGTTGGCAGTGTGACCATGTTTGATGCTGTTTGTAACGGGTTTGGTGTTTGAGCAGATGTTGCAGTTTGGATTGCCGGTGCTTCAGTCGCACCAGACATTGGAGGACATGCGAGTTTCGGGTGTGTGGGAAGTGGACGAGTTTGGTCAGTTTGTGAAGCGCACCCAGTCGCCTGCTCCTTTGCGAACCTTTGAGGCGTTCCAATATCAGCAACAACAGCATCAGCATCAGCAACAGCAACAGCATCAGCATCAGCAGAGGCTGCAGAGCCAGCATGGTTATCCTGGCCAACTGCAGCAAGAGCCGCAAGACGTGTTTGGATACGAGCAGTCGTCGCTGATGGATCACGGTGTGATGGATTCCCGTGTGCCGATGAACATGGTCGATCCGAACTTGTTGCGACGCGAGCGCAGTGCGTCTGGTTTGTCCGGCATGGGTGGAATGGATGGCGAGCTGGTCGCTCAAATTCAGGAGCAGCACCAGCGTACGCGGTCGGAGCGTCAGAACCCTTTACCTGGTTTTCTTGATTCCTCTGGAGGATTTCCCGATATGGAACGTTTCCACCGGGATGTTTTCGACTTGAGGCAGGTTCAAGAGCGGCAGCAGCAGGTGGAGGCCGCGGCTGCAGCTCGTTTGTTGGGCCTGGGGACGACCCCTGGGTTGGAGTCCTTGGATGGTCGTCCGAAGAGCGGCGAGAGGAGACAGGCTTCGGCGGAGGGTCCCGGGACCAGCGCCCTCTTACCTGGGCTTCGTTGGCCCATCATGAACAACGAGGCTCCTGAGAAGCCCGACATTGTGCCTGAGAGAGGCCTTTTCCCGCCGTCTCTTGGGTTGTGGGGCCAGGAAGGTCAGAATTATGGCGTTTCTGAGACATCAATGCCAGGAGGTCCTCGCAGCGGGGCCTTGATGTCCGATCACGTTCCGATTTTGTCGACGCCGAGCGCCGGAGAGACCCCGCGATCATCCGTGACCAGCACCCCCTCGGAGGCTGGTCACATGCTGGGGAACTGGAATTTGTCCCACCTGCATTCCAGGGATGCAGTCCAATCGACCGACAGCCATTCGCACGGGGGATCTGTGTCGTCGTTGTCCCAGGGCGGTTGGAAATCTGCGTCAGGTCCGAAGGCGAAGTCTCTGTCCGAGATTCAGCAGGAGGAATCCGGTGGAAGGTCGGGCGGGGAGAGGTCGCTGGGGGACTCCGCCGTTCCATCGGCGTTAGGTGGAGGTGTGAGCTCCTCAGGGTTTGGTCCCTGGGCTGCCCCGTCCATGCCTCAGCCGAAATCTCTGCGAGAGATTCAAGAGGAGGAATCCCAGAAGGCTTCCGTTCCTAAGGTTGGTGCTCCGGAGGGCGTTCCTTCCCAGTTCAGCGCTGGCATGTTCGGTCAGAAGAGTCCGTCGAGTCGAGGTACGGATCCTCCCGTGTGGGGAAATGTGTTTGGGCTTGAGAAAGGCGGGTCCCTGTTGGATGCGGGGGACGAACCCGTGGTAGCTCCGATGGGCCGGAAGAGCGTGGATCCTGAGTTGGTTGGTGTGAACCCGTCATCGACTCCACTTGCGTTGCCGAGCACTCCTGGTTTTGTCGATGGCGACTTCATCGAACCGAAGGAATCGAAGAAGAACAAGAAACGTGCGGCGAAGACGAAGAGCACGCCTCCTGGTAAATCCGCGGTTCCTGTTTCTGCGTCTGAGGTATTTCCGGTGTCGTCTCCGTTGCCGTCGTCGAAGAGCATTGTGTCCCGTTCCGTTCAGTTGGAGTCTTTGGAGGATTCTTTGTCGGCCCCCCCTCCGGGCCCTTCGCTGGCGGACTTTTTGAATTTGAGCAGCGAAGCCGCACCTAGTTTTCAGCCTCTTCCCGCGTGGTCATCCACCCCCAACCGTCAGTCCCGTGTGGGTAAATCTCTCTCTCTGAAGGAAATCCAGGAGGCGGAGAAGAGAGCTCGTGAAGAGCAGGATAGGCAGAACCAGCTGCTTGAAGCCTCCCTGGCGTTGAAGACTGCCCCTGCTCCGTCTGCGAAGCCAATCACTTTGATGACGAGAAGCGCGAGCGGAGGGGCTGCTTGGCAGCGTCCCGGCGTGTCGACCCCTTGGTCTCAGTCCGCGGTTGGTGGGCCGCAGGCCCGAGTCTCGCCGAGTAGTGCCTCCAGCGGCGGTCCGGCCCCCCCTCGTTCCAAGGTGGGCGTTTTCGAAGATGACGACGATCTGTTTTGGGATTACGGTCAGGACGCGAAGCTGAGCATGGGAGGCGTGAAACAAGCGACCAAATCTGAAGCGTAAGTATCCTTGTTGCTTGGATGTTCGTTTTGAAGTGTCTGTCCTTGTGAAGTCGAGCTTGAAGCCATTTAGTGCCGCCATGAAGTCGCGTTGTGGACCAGCTATGTGATGTGTGGCGTCTGTATGTTTCTTTGTGTTTGATGTTGATTGCAGGTTGTCATTTTCATCGCTGGTCCCTGGGCATGGACAAGTCAACAGGTCTATTCAGTCGAAACCCGTTGCGGCCCCGGTGTCTGCTGCGAGAGCGGCGAGTCCCGCGGACTTCCCTTCGTTGAGTGCGACCGCCGTTGGTGCCAAAGCTAGTTCGACGAAGGCCAAGAAGCCAGCAAGCGGTAAAGGTAGGTTTGACTAGGTTTCGCGTCCCTGCCGGTTTACGGGCTGTGCGTTGAATTAAGGAGCTGCGTGTCGTTTCAGATCGCGACTTGAGCTTTTTGATATTTTCTGGTAGTTTTCGAATGGGGGATGTGGTTACTGGGGAGGCGTCAACGATTTAGTTGTTGGGCCGTTTCTTACTGGGTGGATTGATCCGAAGTGGTGGATTGAGATGTGAAGTCTAGCTATGTATTCCGATGAGTCACGGTGTTGAACGCTTGTTGACGGTACAGTTTGTGTGACCTGTTGGATTAGGACAGGTCCAGCAGTGAGTGCGGAGGTGAAGGCGTTGAGGCAATGGTGCGAGAGTCAGCTGAAGAAGTTGAGCGTCAACGACGGTATGTTGGAAGTATGATTTGGAGTGGTCGAATGAATCGGTTTATCGGGACATGTGTGTTGTAGGCTTGGCAGGAAGCCCGCGCTTACCTGTGGACGTGTCTTGTGGTTTTCAGATGTGAGCAACGTGGACTTTTCCATCGTGGATTTCTGCATCTCTTTGCCGTCTGTGAGTGAAGCGAGCGACTACCTTTCTCAGTACATGTCCACTCTCGCGGGAGTGAGTGATTCGCACATTCAGGCTTTCAAGAAAGAGTTCGTGCGTCGGAAGGAGCAGTTGCCGGGTGATGGCAACGTGTCTTCGAGCGACCGCGAGGACACGGATGTTTTGGGTGCGAATGGGAAGCAGGTGGGTCGTAGCCAATCCGGTCGAATGGATATGGCCCGTTTGCTGAAGGAAGATACCTCGGGTGACTTTGAGAGTCCCTCCACTCCCGGCAATGGAAAGAAGAAGGGCAAGAAAGGGAAGAAGGTTGTAGATCCATCGTTGCTTGGGTTTAGTGTGACGAGCAACCGCATCATGATGGGTGAGATTCATCACATTGATGACTAGACGGTGTATGGTGTCGGAGTGGAGTTTATGCGACACGAGTGGGCAGTAGGTGAGGTGTTTGGAGCGACCGTGTTTTTCCTGCGCTGGCCGAGTGGATCCGAGTCCTTTGGTGTTGTGTGAGAGAGTTGCAGTTAGTGGAAGCAGGATCCTTTGGTGTTGACGGGAAGCAAGCGAACATGAGAGACGGCCCCGAGGAAGGATTGGTGACGTCATGCAGAGATTGTTAGGATGGATAGAGTTTTTTTGACACTTTTCGGATGACGGTCTGTGTAGGCCCGGAGTAGGGTCGGGTTTTTCCCGGCCACTGCTCGTTGTCTGTCATCGCACCCTGCGGGTTGAGTGGGACCACTGAGGAAAGGATGGCCGTGTTAGGAGTTAGTCCCGAAGCTGGCGTGTAGGTGATTGTTATCACCCACTTTTCTTTCGCACCTTGGGGCTTTCGGAATTGTATCATTTGTGTGAGTATGGGAGTGTCTCCCTGGGCCGAGGAGTAGAGGATGTAAATGGAGAGGTATTTTAGGGACCCTTGGTTAGGGGGTTTACTGGTGTTCGATAATGACACCACAATGATTTAATGAATTTGTACAACTTCCCGAATGGGTTAGCTCTTGTTTCGCTACTTCTTCTTCTTTCCTTGTTCACTTACTGCGTGGACGACCTAAGTAGTTTTATGCAGGCTGCCTTTATTCTGGAATTTGTGTTCGAAATCTGAGCATGTGGAACATCAAGTTTTGCTTGCGAGCTGTGGAGAAGAAAATTTCTTTCTTTTATCCTCCATTGTTGCTAGTGGGGCATGGTGCTAAGCGAGACAATCTTTTTCACTCATTTTACAGAAGATATGGAGGTGACTTGTGCCATTTTGTAGACCTAAGATTTGGGCCACTTGATGAAAACGATTCTATGGGGATGGCGGATGTTGTCCAATGTTGTTCTCCAATAAAGCCTCCGATCAGGAAGATTGTCCTATGGAACGTTTAGACTTGGGAGTGTCCCTAAGAGCATCTCCTGCAGCCCTTCAAACAACTTTGCTCCTTCAATCGAGATCTATCCAGTTTAACCCCTAAATGCCCAAGGCTTGTTTTGGGCTTCCTGGAATTTGCTCTAAATTGAACAAAATGTCAACATTTTGATAAGTTGTGTCAATTTTTTTTGAATTGTAACCGTACAAATTCGAAAAAAATGCCAACATTTTGATAAGTTGTGTCAATTTTTTTTGAATTGTAACTGTACAAATTCAAACTAGACATGTTAGAGATGTCATAGAAAAAGAAAACACAACAACATCACTTATGGAGTGAAAGATTATAATGTTTGACCATGAGGGTGCAAATTCAAATTGGACATGTTAGAGATCTCATAGGAAAAGAAAACACAACAATATCACTTATGGAGTGAAAGATTATAATGTTTGACCATGAGGGTGCTAAAACTACAAAAATCTTTCAATCTTCTTTATACAAATCAAATCTAAAAAGTTGTTGACCAAAAAAATACGAGGTTAAAGGGCCTAACTTGCATAATCCCAATCAATTTATGGCTTCTTAAAATCTACTCTACAATTTTTTTAAATGAATTTTGAATGTGGTTTTTTCTCCAAGATCTAGTGTATTTGAGGCTCATTTCCAAAAGCTCTCAACACTACGGGAAGTCAAGATTGCAATGGGTACCCTTGTACAAAAACTTGAATAAAAAAATCACTATCATTTATTTTCAAGATCGGATTTTTGGTGCTAAAATCAGACTTCAAGAAGCACTTTCTAACAATATAAACTACTAAAAATAGCAATCGGGTGAGGTTTTATTTAACTTCAAAGTTTTGCAAACACCAATTTTGGGTGCCTTGGGCATTTAGGGGTTAAAAAGGGATGGCCACTTGAATCCCAACAATACAACTCACTAAGTATACTTCCAACCAATCACAAGTCATAGAACTTGCAAAAGTAATAAGTAAACTATGACAATTGCTAATCCCAAGAGAAAATATAGCAAAAGCAATAAATTAGCTATGACAATTGCTAATCCCAAGAGAAAATATACTGCCTATAGTGGGCACAAAGGCCTCCTTCAAATATGGCCAAAATAGGGGGCAAAAGTGAAGGTTGAGCCTAACATATACTAAAATTGATTGCTTATCATTCAAAAATTAGAGGAGAAGTGATACTTGTAAGGCTGCAAGAAATGCTCTAACAAGTGTTGCTCCGTAACTGCTAACCCCTCTGATACCTTCTCGGGAAATACTCATATAGGGATATAGAGTATCTCCTGCAGCCCTCCAAGTATCCCTTCTCCTCTAATTTTTGGATGATAAGCAATCAATTTTAGTATATGCCAGGCTCAACCTTCACTTTCGCCCCCCAAATTGGCCATATTTGAAGAGGGTCTTTGTGTTCTCTATAGTCTATATTTTCTCCTGGGATTAGCAATTAGCTAACTTATTGCTTTTGCAAGTTCTATGAATTGTGATTGGTTGGAAGTATATTTAGTGAGTTGTACTATTGAAGATTCAAGTAGCCATCCCTTTTGAATTAGGCAGATCTTGATTGAAGGAGCAATTTGTTTAGAGGGCTATAGGAGATGCTCTTAAAACTCTTTGTCAACTCATTTGGTAATATTGCAATAATTCCAATAAGGACATTTTACTGCTCCATGATGTCTTTTGATTTTCAAAGCGTTGTTATATTCGCTCTATTATTGAAATGAAATTTAATTCCTTAAAGGATGAGATCCATTGCCAATTGGTCAAACATGTTATTGATGGTGTCAGGTCAATTCTCATTGGGACTCTTGAAGGTCGTATCATTAGAGGAAATTTCAAGCCTCCAGAAGGCTGCTCCACAGCCCTCCGAGGTACCTTGAAATTTTCTTTTATTTTGCTCAAAAAATCGTTTTTCCCCTATTTTTGCCTTGATGAAACTTTAGCAGCAATGGTGTAGGAACCCAGAATTCCGAAAAAAAAATTATTAAAAAAAAAAAAAAAAAAAGTTAAAAATAAATAAATAAATTCTACGGGACTTGATTGCTCCGGCGAGCAGTCAGAGACTCTGACTGCTCACCAAGAGCAATTTCGAAGTTGATAGGCCATGCAAACAATAGCATGACATGTCAACTTTCGACAGCCTTGAAATGGGTTGAATTTTTCTCTAATGGTTTCAAATAAAACAAAAAACATTGTTTTTGAGCTTAATTGTAGCCTATATTAGAATGTATTTGAAAATCCATTCACTATACATTTATTATTTGAAACTATGAATTGTATATTGCTATGAAAATTTCAATTTGTTTCATGAAAATTTGAAATTTTCTAAAGAAATATAAGTGGCAATGGAGATTAGTATGAAAATTTCTCAATTGGCTATTTTCTTTCCTACACCACAACAACAACAAAGACCTTGAGTCAAATTCGGCTATCAAAGGAAATTTATTGTTTTATTCCATTGATGTATAAAATTTTCATATTTTTTGCTAGTAAAAAAATGTAGTTTCTATTTATGCTTTTTTCAATTTTAAAATTGATGGAAAAATCAAATTATTGTGATTTTTTAAAGTTGAAAGGTGGAAATAAAATTATGGCAATTACTTTGTATAATATCATTAGGAAAAAATTGAATTCCAAAAGAGGCTGCTTCCTAATGCAAAAATTTGGGTGGGAAGAGCCTTTTCTACTCACTAATCATAAGAAAAAAATTCAACCCCTCCAAGAGCCGTCCAAGGGATATTCTTTGCATGGCTTGTCAACTTCAAAATTGCTCTTGGTGAGCAGTCAAGTTTTCCAGAATTTTTTTTTTTTTTTTTTTTTTTTAATTTTTTTTTTTTTAAATATTTTTTTAAGAAAAAAAAAATTTAAGAATTTTTATTCAGAATTCTGGGTTCCTGTGCCCTTGCAACTGCAGTTTTAGCAGGGTGGAAAATGGGGAAAAACAAATTTTTGAGCAAAATAAAAGCAAATTTCAGGGTATTTTGCAAGGCTGTGGAGCAGCCCTCCGGAGGCCTGAAATTTCCTCTAGTGTAGGCCAAGAATTCTATGATGAATTCAAAAATTTGTTATCATTACCCAATCCATCTCCATGATCTCATAAATTAGTGAGTGGGAAAAGCCTTCTTAATATACTAATTGTCCAAGAATTGCATGATGAACTCAAAAATTCGTTATCATTATCCAATCCATTCCTAAGATATCATAAATCTCATGATGGCTTCTACATGAAGGATGGAGCACATGCCAAGTGGTTGTAATGAAGATATAGTCGCTCTTATACTCATGCAATTAGTTTAAAAATTGGTAAAAAACTCCCGGCCACTTTTGGAATTCAATTTTTTCCTAATGATATTAGAATATTGTATATTCAAGTTAGGTTGGGCACTTGGCTATCAAAATAATTTAGTTTTTGCATTTGGATAGTTTAGCAATATGATTAGATTTTTTTGACTTTCAGCAAGTAGCTCTTCCTAATTTTTTGATTTTTCAGTACATAAAATCTTCAAATTGATGTGTCCTTTGGGAAGTTGCTAGTGTATGGAAGGTAGGGAGTAGTAGACTTGTTGTTGTAGCTGGCAACACAATTAACCCCTAAAGTTTGATGACTATGTAATCACCAAAAACACTCCAAAACTGCCATTTCTAATACAACTACCAAATTTTTGGAAAAAAACAATTTTTGATACATGTAACCATAGGATCTTGTAGTATGATATTTTAAAAACATGTGGTAAACATTTCAGAAAATTCCACCGTGTGTATCATAAGATATAAGCATTCAAAGTCTTGAAAACCATTTTTTCAATCCTGCAAAAAATCGGGCAGCTGCACTTTGCAAGCTCACTTTTCAATGAAAAAATGCCGATAAAGGTAGTGCTTCTCTGAATTCAGTTTTCCAAACAAATTGTCTATATGCTTGAAAAATTTCACATCATTTGGAATTGTACAACATATAGGAAAAAAATTGTAAATAGAAAAAAGTAGAAAATGATTCAAAATACTAAATTGTTAAAAATTTAATTATGGAATTTGAAAATGCCAATCCCAACGGTTGTAATGTTGCAATAATCAATCTACATCCTAGATTGTTTTTTTTTCCAACAATATTGAAAATTGAGTTAAATAAACAACTTTAAATTTTTTTTTAGAGTAGACAATCCATAATTGCTAGCAAACCAAAAACCCTCACAACTTTTGACTCATTGATTGAAATGGAATGACTCAAAGCTTTTTAAGTATATATAAATGTAGAAAACCAATTTCAAAAAAGAAATTCCGGAAAAAATGATTTTCTTTATCTGTCCAAACTGCCCAGTTACAAAAAAAAGTAACATATCAAGTCATGAAACTTTTGACTCGTATTTTGAAATGTCATGAAACTTGGTACATATGAAGATATTCCTCGCCCCCACCTTCTATTAAAATTTCAGCCTCAAATATGGATATCTCTAGTCACACGTACCTGCCCAAAATTTCTATATTGCCAAAAAAAGCATGTTGGTCCTTTAAGGGTTAATCTTGCAATTGTGAATGTCTTTCTGTAAGTGGACTGTTATTTCTCCTTAGCTTACAAAACTACCTTTGTTTTTTTCTTTGTATTAGTACAAATACTTGGCATCATATTAAATCATAGATGATAATGATTGTTTTCAAAACCAAATGCATGAGGTTGTCTATGTGATTTATGAGTCATGAAATACATTGCAATGGTACTGAAGTCATTTGATTGTTGTGTTGTCAATGTCTTAGTCATATGCAAGTAACAAACTAGTCATTGAATTTGATTTGCACACCTAAACCATCGTGCAATGTGCAACTACAATCTAACTTACTGGTGATTGCATTGGCACTCATTGTCAACCGTGTTTGCATGAATGACTAGTCCAAAATTCTAAGCATACTAAGAAATGGCTTAGGAATGATTGCACTTACATCAATTGTGTCTTGGCAAATATGAAAAAGCCATGTCCTATCAAATATCAACAAATGCCCATGTGTGCAAAAGTGGGCCCCACAAAACCATAACACAGACATAATTGTCACTCTAAAATGAATTTGAAATGACTTGCTACATCACTGTCCATGTTAGATGCAGCTTGATATACCAATTGTTGATTGGACGGACGCAGTGGAAGCTGTGCCACATCATGTGAGTGTTTTTAACTCCACGCTTGAGTCAAAAAGTGGCACACGGATTCTAGTGGCTTTTTAGAATGGAGGTTCCCTCCTGGATGTGTGACTCCTAAGCAAGTATACGCCTTCCAAGCAATGGGCACTTTTTGTTACCTGTGAATTTTTTTGATTTCAATTAGTCAATCACACTATTTATTAAAGGTTAAAAGTTCGTGGTTAATCAAACCACGGAAGAAAAAATAAAAGCTATTCCAAACCAAAGTTGCGTCTAAGTGAGTGATAGAATGTAACCGTCTTCCTACCAAGTGGTGAAGAAAGATAAATCCTCAATTAGTAGTGAAAGTTATTGACAATTTGAGCTTAATTCTTAATTCTATCATAATACTTCTTCCACTAATTGAAAATAGTACTAAATTTTAACTAAATTCTGAATTTTAGGGTTGGATTCTTAATTAAATTGGCTATTAAATTCTTTGACCTAAAAGATCCCTGTTAATTCCTTTTAATGGAAATCCTAATTTTCCTATGGTTAAATTTTAATTACTTGTAACTTCTAGGTTTTCGTTATTTCTTTTGCATGAAATGGGTTAAAAGATCTCTAAAAATTACCTACTTGTTTTAATGCTAATTAGACTCTAAGATTCTGACTTAAAGACTAATGTCTAACTTCTAAACTTAATTTTAAATCAATTCAAGAAAAAGTCTATAAATGTGAAACTAACATACCTCGGTTTTAACGGCTTCTATAGTGCCGTCATTGCACATCACAAGCATGATGGTCTCAAAATAACCGTCGTTCTCCATTGTGTAATTTTCTTTGCCTATTTTGGAAGGTAATTGGAATTAGGTCAATTCAAAATTCTCTTATTCCTACATTTTCTTTGGCTAAGATGCTACAATAATTGGTTAGTTTAAAGTGTTTTTAATTTAATTCCTCTAGATTAAAGAACTAAATTAAGCTCCACAAAGAATTCAAGTTGGTTTTTAACGTAATTTTAAAATTCAATCAAACTTCAAAGCCCTAATTCTAATTGTAATTCCTATTCTTTGGTTGTTTAAATTAAATTCAAAGGTTCAAAGGTTCTTTATCAATTATTTAATTCAATTGCTTCAATTGAATAGTTAGTCTATTCTTTGTTTGTAAATTTATTAGTTCACTTGGATTATTCTAAGATATTTGTTGACTTTTGTTTCTTCCTATTTGGCTTATTAGGCCTAATAAAACAAAACTAAACAACATTCAACCATTAATTGTCAATGGAATCAAATTTAGTGGCAACAAACCAAATTCTTCAATAATAAAAACAATAAAATATCGGAATGATTCTAAATGAATAGGAAAAAGAATAAAATCCAAAAATAATTCTAAAAAGAATAGTGAGATTCTTACCAAATTGTTTTTGATGCTCCTTTCTTCTCTGGGTTGTCTAATTGCCTCCCAATATGCCTCCTCCTTCAATTCTTCTTCATTCTTAGTGTGCTGTTGTTTTTTGTTAGATTTGGCTATGAAAAATGGTGAGGTTGGTTTCTAAAATGACAAGCCAATTTTTAGCCAAAAAATCCAAAAATTGAGTTGGTGTGGCGAGCAATAGCCTGACTTTGTAGTTTTTGTTTTCGTTTTTGTAAATCAAAACTCTCTGGACTGTTAGCCAAACCAGCCTTGATGGCCTGGACCGACCCTCTCTCGGGTTGGACTAATCCTCCCCTCTCGGACTGGACTAACCTCCCTCTCGGACTGGACTGACCTCCTTCTCAAACTAGACTGATCTCTCTCGGATTGGACTGACCCCCTCTCGGATTGGATTGACCCTCAAACCGACATGTGGCGGGCCTTGGTGGGGCGGTCTTCTACTGAATCCCTCTGGCTCCTCCTCTAGTTCCTGTTCTGGTTCCTTTTGTTCTGATTCCTTGTTTTGGTTCTTTTTTTGAGAGGATTCTAAGGCTAAATAATTCTAATTAATGGGTTGTAAAGTCAAAGCTTCGCCATGCGGGAACAACCGCATGAAAAATTTGCTCACAAAGGGCTTTGGTTCTTTCTCTAATGATCTAATCTTTGAATGAGGTGCACATGATAGTGTTTAAACCGAAAATCAAAGATTAGAGCGAGTCACAAATTCTTTGATAGTTTAATTCCAAAATGAGGTACACATGATAGTGTTTAACCAAAAATTAGGAATTAATCAAGTCAACGCTGTTACAATGACAAGTTGGTTAGTGTGTAAATAATGTATCAAGCTTTTGGAGGACTAAACCTCCCAGTGTGAATTTTAGTGTGGTTTGTTGGTTGTAAAGGAATCTCGCGTCCTCTAACCAAGACCTCCACTAAAGGAATTGAATTTGAAAGCAAAAGATGGCCGTGTCTTGGCCTCAATAAATAATCTTGACAAAGTGTTGGTAGGCAAAATCAAAGTGTGGGTCTTCCACACTTTGGGCAGAGTTTCAGTGAGCAAAGTCAAAGTGTGGATCTTCTATACTTTGGCAGCGTACCAGTGAGCAGAAAAGGGGTTGAGGAAACCTCGGAGGGGGGCCTTTTATACTTTTCAAGAAGTCCCACCCCCTTGATTTACCACGAGATACTGTACGCTTTTGCCCCAAAACTCACCTAACTAACCCTAAGCTAATTCCTAATCTATCCTAATATTTCCTAAATAATCTTTGTTTAATCTAAGAATTTTCTAGAACAAGCCTTAATTAGCAAGGAAATCTTGTCCAAGTAAAACCTTAGACTTTTCCCAAAGATATTTGGGATTGTAACCTATTTACCTTAGGATATTATGCGTTTTATTCCTAAGATATTTCCAAATATTCTTAGTTTAGTCAAAGAGGATTTTTTGGGAAAGATTTGAGATCTTAACTAAATCCAGTCTTTGTTTCTAACCAAGATATTTTGTGAATCAACTTAGAATTACTGTTAATTACTTCTAAAAAGTCAAACCTACAGCTGGATCCTCTCTATCTTTTAGGGAACAACTAGAAATTAAAAACAGATTGCGCCATTGCGTTCAAAAGAGAAAAATTAATCTAGGGGACTCCCCACCCCCTTCTAGGCCAATTTTGCCTTTAAAAACCACTAACGGTAACTTCAATGAAAAGGTCAAAACTCCAACTATTGTAAATTGCATTTTCCAAGGAAACTGACTAGCTAGGGTTTTTTGGAAGGTTCGTGGAAGCAAGAAAAAATTCTCCATTTGCAACGTTCGGACACTGTAAACTCTGGGTATGCCGGTCAACCTGCCGCCAGATTGTAAATTCTTATTAAATTTGATGTTGTTGCTGATTCCAATACTTTTGACTATCGGAAAGTCTTCAAACTTGATAAGTCGCTTATCGGACACACAAAACTCTATCCTAATTTTTAGTGAGATTTTATCACACTCTGGATAATTTCTATGAATTTACCATCAGTTTCAAAGGCAGTTGACTTCTCATAGAGTCATTGTGGAGTTTTGTAAAATCCCAAAACTCTTGGGGCAACCTTTTGAGAATTCCCACAAGCTAAGGACAAAACCAAATCTTTTATAATACAATTCACAAAGAGACTAAAATCAAACGCTCCTTATAATTTCCGCCCGCAGGAGAAATTATTCTGATACCAGGGCTTGTTATAGATGATCGGCTCCTAAGTTGACCTCTTGGCATGATTTTATCCTAAAAGCACCTTTTTATATATTCCGATCACCTAACCCTTCATCTACTTTGCATTCTCACTTGATATTCTTAAATTACCTGCAATGTTCATAACTATTCTAAATCCTTCGTGAATTGGATCTAGACTCTTGTAAACCTATGAGTATACTCTTTTACTAGGTAGGTCGTCACATGCAGCTTGCAGGCTTAGTTTTACATGGAAGAGATACTAGGACTGGCTAACTCTCACCCAGGATTGTTAACAGGCGAGTCTGTGAGTAGGGAATTTATTTTGGTGCAAAATTACACGAAGGACCTATGACCATGGAGATTAAGGTGTTGTATATTTCAAGAAATGCGAGATCATTTTCTTCAAACTTGAAGCACTTCTAAAAATTATTTTTTGAAATCTTATTTGCAATAATAAAATTTGGTAATTTTTGAATGATTTCACCTGAAGGGCTACCTTTTGTTAAAAACCTAAAGATATTGAATTAGGATAAATTGGATAATTAATAGTTTGGTATTATTTCTTGCATATCATTTTTTTTGCACTTTATTAATTTATGTAGTTTTTGAATTCGGCTCATTATTAAGTGCCCTATAATAATTGCAATTCCCAATTGCCACAAATACATCACATACTATATTAGCTCAATTCTTGCATTATTCACAATCATAGAAATTGCTATATGGTTTAGGATTATAAATTAAGGGGCTTCAATTCTGAATTCCTTAGCGCTCCAATATATACAAGTTCCTATCTAAATTTACAAATCTCCAAAAAATATTAAACAACTTTGACTAAATGCCAATTTCATTTGTCTTTCAAGAATAAGTTCTTGGAAAATAATTCAAGAAGTCCCAACTATATATGAAGTTAAATTTGGAAAGAAGTATAATCTAACAATTTTAGATAAACTGAGTGAGTGCTTGAAGGTCTTCACAAAAATGTTATGTTCCAAACCTACTTTCTAAAGAAAAATAAATTTTATGGAAACCACAAACAAAGGCTACAAATGCAAGCCCTAGCTGAAAAGAGAACATTCTAGCAATTGTTGAATTTCAAAGCATTGTTATCATGCAGCCAAAAAGCATTGTTGTTCTGCAACCGCAAAGCATTCAAAGCTATATCCTTAGATTGAAATTGAAGCCCAATTTGTGAGGAAATTAGTATGTAAAAAAGCAAGTCAAACAATGAATGTGGTTCAAGAAATTAGGCAAGTTCAATATACCATCATCGGGTCAACTGAATGTGGGATTTGGATAATTACATACAAACCAAGTCAAAAAACTCTTATGGTCGTCTAGACATGTAATGGCTAAATAAAAACTCTTATTAATTAGAATGTTATAGGATTATGAATCCAAGCCTCATAAAAAATTAATACATACCAACTGAAATGCCCTATAAGGTAATCAACCAGTACGTAGCTATTATTAAATACAATGGAAATTTAGTTGTGCTTAAAAAAAAGGTAGGCTGAATACAACAAAGACTTCAGATGATTGGTAAATATAGCACATAATAAATTGGGCTTAATAAAAGTCTGGACTCAATATAGCATAGACAGCATAGACTACATGTGACAGACTATTGACACATTTCCAATTCTCCAACTTAAAGTGGTATGCTAGTTAGATCATCAAAGTTTAACCCCTAAAGTTCCTTGACTATGTTCTCCCCCAAAATGCTCCAAAACTGCCATTTCTAGAACAAGTACCACTTCTTTTGAAAAATATATTTTTTGGACACATATACCCATAGGATCTTGTAGTACTCTAGTTTGAAAATGTGTGGAAAAAATTTCAGAATTTTCCATTGTGTAGATTGAAAGATATTGGCGTTTGAAGTGGCAAAAGTCCTTTTTGGGGCCCTGCAAAAAATCGGGCAGCTGTACTTCACAAAGTTAGATTACTATGAAAAGAAATTTAAAATGGTTGTGCTTCTTTGGATTCATCCTTCAGGGCAAGTTGGCTACATGCTTGAAAATTTTCAGATTATTTGAAACTGCACAATATATAGGAAAAAATAGTAAGTAGAAAGAAGTAGAGAATGGTTTAAAACACTAAATTGTTAATAAGTTAATTATGGAATTGAAAAATGCCAATCCCAATGGTTGCAATGTTGTAATAAACAATCTACATCCTACAATTTTATTTTTTTTGAAAAATATAGAAAATTGAGCGAAATAAACGACTTCAAAGTTTATTTTGGAGTAGACAATCCGTAATTGCCCGCAAACTAAAAATCCTTGTAACGTTTGACTCATTGATCAAAATGGAATGATTCAAAGCTTTCCACGTATATATAAATCTAATAAACCAATTTCAAGTTTTTATTTTTGAAAAAAGTGATTTTTTCTAATTTGCCCGAACTGCCCGAGTTGAGAAACAAACAACATATTCGGCCATACTTTTGACTCGTATTTCCAAATGTCATGAAATTTGGTGCATATGAAAGATATTCCTTGTCCTCACCTTCTATAAAAATTTCAGCGCAAAATATGCAAATCTCCAATCACACGTACCTGCCCAAAATTTATATATTGCCAAAAAACGGTTGTTGGTCCTTTAGGGGTTAAAGACTCTAGAATAAAAGGACAATACATTCCCAAAATATATGTAGAACTGAATGCTAACCCTTATCGCATAATCAAGACATCTCTCCTAGTAAATAAACAAACCATCGGATATCTTGAATCCAACTTTTTACTACAACATCCGATTATTCCAAACACTATATTATTTACCATACTCTTGAAGACATTTTACATATTCTATGGTAGAATTAATCAAAGTATAAAGTTGTTTCCTATGTTTCTATTTCAATCACTTATTGCAATAAAAAGGACATCACATATTGCTGAAATTGAATGGGAAGGAAATACGCCCCATGATGTAGCTATAAAACATACAAATCCAATCATAATAAAAATCAACAAACCATACAATAACTCACGAGACATGTCAATCCCATGAATCTAAGTCGCAGTAGATTCCGTCACAGAATTGTCCGCAGTAGACGACTCAGAAGTCTCTCTGCCCTCGGACGCTGACCTGTCTATAAAATCTAACACATTTAAAGCATAGTTATGTTTTCTGCGCTTAGGTTTTTGGCAGCCGAAATCCACAAATGCCAAGGCTATTTGTTTGGCATACACCGGAAGATCAAAAGTTTTCTCCGGACTAAAAAGAAGACTTTTGTTCTTCATAATCACATCTGCTGCCATCAACCTCGTACGACTGCAAATATACATGATGCATTGTTAGATTTTTAACTCGCAAAAAGTACCATGCCCAGAATCATGAGAAAAATATTGCAAACTTATTTACTGCTTTTAGTCTTCCGAGCAAACTTCTTGGGCACCACGGCCGCCGACTTAGGATCCTGTGATGCAACAATTGCTGGTGCCGACTGTTTCACTTGTGTGGTCACTACAATCGGAGCAAATTTTTTCATAGGTTCCAACAAGGCATCAAAAATGTCTTTGTTCTCCTCCAAGACCACGATGTGACGGCCCAAGCCACATTAAACAACAATCGATGCACCTGAAATGAGCAAATTCAAATACTTTAGTTCAACAATTCATTTTGCTAAAATTAACTGAATTAAGCAATAAATAAATTAAAGACTAATCTGTAGATGCACTGCAATCTGCTACCAAATCTCCTTCAACAATTGTCCCTTCAATGAGGACCTGTAAGAATCGAGGGTCCTTCTCACGACCTGCTTGGCACGGTTTATCCCCATTCATTGCCATGTTCCCATCGAAAGTATAATTGTTGATCATGTCGTTCCAAATAAGGTCTATATTAGCCTTCTTCATCGCCAATGACCGTTTGAAAGAAAAATTTGATTTTGCATCATCACCAAGATCCTTTACGAGAATACTGACACCGAACTTCATTGTCTGCAATCATTCAAATGATCAAATTAGATACATGTAAGAAATGAAGCTAACAAGAGGAAAAAACAACTAATACTTCAATTGTAAATAAATAGAGAAATTACCGTGGTAGCACAATCAATAGCCGATGTCAAAGGGAGACGGTTCACGCTTGTCAATTCCTTGAAAGTCACCATCGGATACGTCTCACACAATCCTGCAATAGTATTCCTCGAATCTACACAGTAAGAGTGAAAAATCACCATGCAGCCGTCGTCTTGCAAATGCTTCTCTGCAAAAGCTTAGGCCAACTGAAGAGCTTCTTGTTCTACATCTGTGTTCCAAGTGGGCACCTCATGTTTTGTAGTAGACACTCCGGGCACAGACAAATTGTCTGGACAGTCGAAAATGACGAGGTCCACACCCAAAAATCAATTCAGTTCACTTCCATACATGCAAAGCTTTCCTCCGGACAACTGCAAATATACCACAATGAAATGAACTAAACATCAATCCAAAGAACATTCACGTCTTAAAGCTCAAACATAAGAGTCAAATCAAAATTATAAAGAAAGATATTACCTTCCGCAAAAATTCTATCACCTCCGAGTAGCAATTTGGTGGATCAGACTCCATGTTCTCGACCAAGTCTTCAATGGAGAGATTTACGATGAAATCCTCTATGTTGATTGCGTCATCTTCCTCCAAGGCAATCACCTGCGTTCCAAAAGAGATTACGTTTTCAGTCAAGTGCGGTAATGCCTTCCTCTTCACCCTGCTTTCAGATCCCGTCTGCATCTGAGAGCCTTGGTCCACCGTCGAAGATGCAATAACTGGAACACTTCCATTGACCTTCTTATTCCCTTTCAACTTAGCCTTCTCCTCCTTCTCTTTCTCCTTCTCTTTCTCCTTCTCTTTCTCCTTCTCCGCCAACCTCTCCAGACAACCTACTTCTTTCTTCTCTTTTGTGTTTACCAATACACAAGGCGGGCCATTTTTTTCCTATTGGTGGCCTCCCTTCTTGCAATGGCTCTTTTCTTTTGCTTCTCCGTCAAGCCAGCAAACTCATCCACCTCCAAATCAATCACACCCTTGCCTTCCAGAGCTGCCCGCATCTGTACCTCAGACGGATGAGTGAAAGTGATGGGGCAATCCAAATACCAACCACCACCATTGAGATGAGCCATTGTGAATGTACGCATCTAGCTTGGAGTATACATGCCGATTCTAGAAATGCGGTCTAACTATGTAGGCAAAAACAAAAGAAGGTCTTTCCTTGCAATTGCACCTTTTGCTTCAAGCTCAAGCTTGAAGTAACTGAAATTCAAAACAAACCAATCAGTACAGAAGCTTTGAAAATAGGAAATTGAAATCATACCATTCTCTTCAAATTATTTGAATAAAGAGAAGACCTACAACCAAAGATCAAAGATAGAAGTAGTGATAGGTCATTATCCACCCATTTACTTATTCAAACCTTCATACTATCCAAGGTAGCCCAGAAAAATGGAAACGACAATTAGAACCAAAATCGGGAGTACCTTAGGATACCTCAAAAACCACCGTCGGATTTCACGGTGGTTTATGAGGTACCCTGAGGTACTCCCAATTTTGGTTCTCCTCCAAAAACATTATAAAAAAGCAAAAAAAGAATATGGAAGTGAAAATGAGAACCAAAAATGGGGGTACCTCTAGGTACGTCAAAAACCAACGTTGGATCTGACGGTGGTTTTTGAGGTGCCTAGAGGTACTCCCATTTTTGGTTCTAACTAATAAAAAAATAAATGAATGGCCAAAGAAAATTGGGAATTGAAAAGGAGAACCAGAAATGGAGGTACCTCAAGGTACCCCCACTTCTTCTGTTTCATGGAAAAGAGACGTTAAAAAAGTTAATAAAAATAAACCTTGAAAAAATATGCATAAATTCCAATAACAATAGGGATCTACAAACTATGAATTATAGTATTGATAGTTAATGAAGACTTATCGGAATAGAACCCTTCAAACAACCAAATTTGTATCCTTGAATGTCATGAATGAATCCCCCTTCTTAAAATTGTTGTTGCCTCTCAAGAATGGACCAAACCCATGACCCAGAGCCTCTTTTGCCAACCCTCTATGTACTTCGTCAGAAACTTTGGCTGCAGCGGGGCATCGTAGTTTATTGGAACGTTGTCTTGCTTCACAACGTCATCAAAGTACTCCACTGCTGCATCTTCAATCTGAGAAGGCAAATCACAGAAATTGGAAAAAAATATTAATTCAAGCTATATGTATATATCTATAATTGACATTATATATATGGATTCAACTACTACTAGTAGTTAATCACTTATCCCCGCATAAAAGACGCATTTGTTTAAGAATGGTTCAAGGTGAGTTTCAAAAACGGGTCTTGCTAGAAACTTCCTTGCTTCTCGAGATGGATAAGAGGAGTTCCACTACTACAAGAATTTCACCTTGTGAAAGGATGTCGTGCAACATATTGCTGCCATTTGTAGTTTCTCCAAAGTCATTTTTGGAACCTCGTTCAAGGTCTAGTGTTTCTCCACCTGCAACAAAAACCAAATATTTCCATAACAATGATCAAATGTATATTCATGTGATGAAATTTAATTAGTCTGTCAAAAATGCAGCTCACCTCTAGCAGAAACCCGGGTCCATTCATCAGATGTGCAATTGCCAACGGTTTACTCACCTTTAAGTTCAATTTCTGATTCTTGTCTTTTGCCCCCACTCGCATGGCATGAGCAATGCCCTCAGTAGACTTGTTTTCAAATTTTATTGTCTCGTTGTATTTCCAAACCGCTACATCTACCGCCTGTGCAATTTTTTGCTTGAAATAGAAAGAGCTTATAAATTGAACAATACATGAAACAGAAAATAACAATTATATAACAATACACTTAAAAGAACACCAAAAGAAATTCTTACCCGAAAAAAGAAAGAAGTGAAAACTTCTTGAGGCATAGAGTACCATTTCTTGGTAGGCTTTGCAAAACATCGTTTCACTTTTGATGGCCTCAATATTTCGTTGAACTTCTCAAAAGGAAGAAGACCTTACTTCTAAACACCGTATAAATCGTGAATCAAATTTGTTTTTACATGAGAGTCCTCCGTCGCTCTGCATGTCAATGAACAAAGTGGGTCAGTTTTCTCAAAAGGAATGTACACAAGAAATATGAAATGGCTATAAATAATCAAAAATGCAGAAAAAAATGACAAGCAAGAACTTACTTGTTTATGTCATGCATGACCTGCATGACTAACTCCCTCTTTCCTTTTGTTTCCAAATAGATGTAGTCCACGAGGCAATGGAAAGTCGAGTTTAAGGATTCAACCTTGGTAATGTAACTCATCCACGCATGAAGTCTGTGATTGCCATCGCAAATAAAGAACTTCTTGTTCCTTAAGAAACGCAATAAAGGCTTTGACTCCAAATATTTGTTGAATACATCATTCTTCTCCTTCCAGATATAATCCCAGCGGCTCATTTCGTTGTTTGTGAACTCTGAAGATTCTCCTCCCTTGTTTGTGGTTGACACATAAAATACTGCTGCTCCCTTGCGATATCCAAAGACGAACTCGGTCTCCAGTTTCTTCACATCACAGGACAATGTTGGCCTCACCATTGGCATCGCAACAAGCCGGCAGAGCGGAATTTGAAGCCGAGACAACTTGTCTGGCTTCATTCTCAACATGCCAATGGTGGCAACAGAGTCCACCTTCTAAAGTCATCGAAGCTCGTCCTCCAACAACTCTTTCTCTTCATCTTCCTCCACATCCTCTTCCATAAACAAAGGTGTATCATCACCTTCAATATCTGGCTAAGCTTCTTCACCGGTATCCGGGATTTCCAACACTCTCTCTTCTTGTGTTTCATTCCTACAAATAATTCGATGATGAACTATACTCCGTCTCTGAGCTTTCTGACGAAAGCACCGGTTGTCTTCCCGTCAATTTTCTCAGCAAACTAAAGTCATTTTTACGTGATCGTTTCTTTGAGTCTGCAGGACAATGAACTGCATTCACAATTGCACCAGTGCTTACCAAGTCATCCTCTTCATGTTCTTCCTTTTCGGAGTCACTAAGGATGTCCACATTTTCTTGGATAGGAGTCACAAGCTCAGATTACCCTCTACACTCTTGGACAGGGACAAGTTGAGCTAGTGCAATGGTTTCTGGATCAAAAGAAGAGGCTCCATGACCAACACAGGCATCTACGGTCTGTACATATAAAATCAAAACAATTCATCATATACGATATCCTAATTTCGTGGGACCCCAAATTTCAACAACAATGTATAAGTAACACAAATTTAGAATATATCATCAAATTCACATCAGCTAATTTGTGATGTTCAGACATAACATGATACCAAAGATTGCAAATTAGGCAAACTCTTATAGTTCACTTAGACTGAATGACAGGTTCATTTAACCTGTGAATGACTTATTTCATATCAATAATATCATCCTTAAAGCATAAATTAGAATTCTAGCGTATTTAGTCACATACGGGTACCAAAAGAAGGAGTGGTCTCAGCAACCATAGAAAGGGCCTTCGGATCCAAAGGCCCTTTCTATGGTTGCTGAGACCACCCCTTCTTTTGGTACTCGTATATGACCAAATATGCTAGAATTTCAATTTATGCCAATTGATAGAATAAATATTTTCTAGAAAAATGAACAAACACTTTTTTGCGCACAATAATACAAGAAAACACTAGAGCTTTAATCAAATAAAAAACAGAAAGGAAATGAAATTGCATGAAAATAATAAATTAGAAATAGATAAAACCTATGAAGAAATTAATATTATAACTAAAAAATGGGGTCAAAAAAAAAATACTTCTTATTTTATATTAAAATAAATAATATAATATTAAGGATTAAGAAAAAATTGAGTGAAAAAAGAAAATCAAAAGAAAAAAATCTTAAAAACATTGAACAAACATCTAAATAGATAATGAAACTCAAAAGAAGAGAAATACATAAAGAAACTTCTAATATTTGTGCCCTTTGTGCAAATATCCGACAAGATAATCGATTTGGTATCCATGCAGGTACTAGAAACAACGGTGTCAATTAGTACCCGCGGGGGCACTATCGGATCTGACAGTACCTTTTGGGGTGCCAGCGGGTACCCCTGGTTCCGAGACCCGCATGGTTCTGACAAAAATTTGTTTGAAAAAATCATTCTTGCTGTGCTGGTTCTGGGAAATAAGGAGGGAAAATATTTGTCAGTCTAATTCTTATCCATTTGAATATTTCTATTGGAAAGTTCTTTCTTGATTTAGAATCTCGCGGAGGCTAATACAAGCTAGAGCTTATTGAAAAGATTTCGTTGAGGATCAGTGATGTCTTAGTGAGAACACCTTGTGCAGGTTGAGAGAGAATGAAAGGATCCAAATTTGCGGACAAAAAGAGACCAACTATCAACCTGAAAGCTGCGACAGGCCAACAGTGTAGGGAGCCAACAATCCAGACTCCCGAAATTTGGAAACTTCGCAATATTTATAGAAAAGGGCAGCTTCTAAGTTACCAGGGTGGACTTGGAGTGAGTTGGGCGCCCGGGACGGAATGAGGACTAGAACCCTGAGGGTACTGATTCTTGAAGTAGCGGCAGCCACCCCGGAGTGGGTTGTCAGATCCAACAGGGATATTCTTGCTGCCAGCTGCTATCCCCAGAATTGGTTCCCTATAGGTCTCCTTGCCGATAATTTATTGCGGAATTTGAATTTCCAAATACTTCGAGATTCTACTGTTCAATCAAACTACTGCTCTACAAAGCTACACCAAGGATGTGCACAAACGAGCAAGCTCCAAGGCACTCAAAATTCATGAAAAGTGACAAACTAAAGAGAGGAGGAGGACCCAACAGCCTCTATGTGCTCATGAACTCGGCCGCAATTCGCTAATTGCTCAAATCAGTCTTCTTCTCACAATCGCTTTCTTTGCAGCACATACATTCTCACAATCTCTCCCTTTGCAGCACATACTTGAGCTTCATATACATTAACAAAACCACTAGGGTACTGAATCTTGGGGTAGCCGTAGCCCCCGCAAAATGGACCTTCGGATCCGACAGGGGTGTCATTGTTGCTCGCTGCTACCCCAAGAATTGGTACCCCATGACGTTTTCCTAAAGTTAATGCTTCCTCATCGTTCAATCTGTTGCTATTCACGAGAAGTTTTCCTGATCGTCCGAAGCTCCAAACATTGACACAATCACAAGGCAACCAACACCTGTTCTTTGCGACAAAAATACAGAATTCTTGCTTAAGAATTCTGAAAAGACTTACTTAAGAAGCGAAGACCGTATATGATGCTTTCAGATTCATACATTCTCATCTCCGAGTTCGCATAGTTTATTGAGTTGATGGTGCTTAAGTACTAGATACAGATGGACAAGTAAACGAAATGCTGACAACAAATGAGAAATGTCAAACCTAGGTTCTTGTGGACGTCCCTGGTAATCCTTCAACTGCAGGTGTTCCAGCTTCCAGCCTCTTGCAACTGTGAGTGCTACGTGTGTTCGTCATTGGAGCAAACTGATCTTGAAGAATTCAACAGGAAATTGAAATGAGACTACAACGATATGAGGAAGTGACAAGAACAATGTGAGATGTATAATGACTAATCTCTGGTTGAAGGTACCAAGCTATTCAGACTCCTAGTGAGCGCAGCCCTGGCGTAAATTTCTTCGGCTAAGTTGGTAGATTGAAAAAAGTAGGGGTCACGTAGAGACTATCATATTTCTAGCCGACGCCTGTATTTTGATAGCCAAGTCCATCGAGAATTTTGTGCGGAATTTGACGGTCATTTAAGAAGTTGATGATTTCAAATTAGCTGAAGATCTGGTAGACAAATGAGCACTCCTCTACGGTGAGAAAATCTAGAAGGCCACATCTTTTCATCCTATCTAATTTTTCCGTAACCTGATTTCAAACCACGTTCCTAGCTGACACGTTGAGAATTTTCTGCTTCCGAAAATTCGAGCATTCATCACCAAGATTCTCGAGATTAGAGTGTACTGACTCTCAGGTGCTATAATTTAACAAGATTGGAAATTCCTATTTATGAACCCGAAGGTGCTTTCCAAATTCTGAACCCACCACTGCTTTATATTCCGTCCAAAGCTGTAATCTGCAGCAGTAGATTAGCTCAATAAATTGAAAGAAAAGAAGTAATTGAATGATTTTTTGCCACATTTGAACCATGGCAATTGTCAATGGACTTTGAAATTAGATTTGAAGGCTCGTAAAAAAAGGCTTCTAATGATTTTCATTACTAGCCAAGTCCCGCGGAGCCATGTCAAGGTTTTGGTTTTTGTTACGTACCAAATCCATTTGGTGCATTCTCTACCATTTTCTTAAAACTATCGGTCTGAATATTCAGCGTGAATGTCCTATTGCTGTTGAAAATTGACCATGAAGATTGTGAATGTGATTATTTCCATCCAGTTTCCTCTGAAATTTAAAGACAAGATGTTGTTTGTGAACACAAAAGTCTGCCCTTGATGACGCATTCATTCATGCAGCTCAATCTAGAATTCAAAACCACAATCAAGCCATTTCACCATTTTATGCAATACTACAAGATCAAGTATAAACAATTTTAACAAAATAAAGGAATGGGATTTGGAGATATTACCGGCAAACAAAGTTGGGCATTTATTTCCTTTAAACTATGATTTTCCATAACTTTGCTAAAACATTAATGAATAAAATTAGTAAAATCATAAAATTTTGTAAAGAAGTAATTATTTTAGATAATACAATGTATTTTGATTGTTCCAATTTTCTTAAATATATTTATGAGTTCAACCCCTAGTTTAATTGAATAGGATTTGTTGTTTAACTACTCCTGCAGGCACTTAATTGAACAAACATTTAATTCAAATAAAGTTTAAGAATTACTCCTCCTCCCAAAAATATTTACATAAATTACCTCACAAACAAAGATAATTGAAGCATGCCCTAATATTTTGTTTTGCTGCCTAGTTGTAGAATTAAACTTTAGGGGTCAAATGCATGAGACACCATTAATCTGTGATAGAAAATGGATTTCTGCTTTTTAAGAATGTTCACTACTGAATAGACTTTATGGAAGTAAGGATGTGTGCTTGACAATTAAAATTTAATAGTCTTTTGTATGAACCAGGTTCCAAGCTCTTCTAGTCTATTGAAAATGAACTTGATATTACCATTCAATATTTGGCACATTTTACTTTATAGAAAATATGCATTGATTGCATAAATGCTAAGAATGTCCATATCATTTTAATAACTAGACTAAGTGGAAAAAGTATAAGCTTCAAACCTAGAGAGAAAATAAAATATTCTGGATAAAACACATTGTACAACCTATTCCTACTTTGTCCAAATATATCTTTGGGTTAACCCCATGATCAATTTTCTTGGATTTGTTCAATTATTGCTCCACGGCACTAATTTAGACAAATCCTATATTCCAATTAGACTAATCAATTTCTATTACTCTGGGTAAAGTTTTAAAAGACTAATCCCACATTATTGAGATTTGTAACTTGCCTAAAATTCCCTTCAAAATTTGGAAGCTTCAAAGCATAATGAGTGTGTACATAGTTGTAAAATCAACCTACTCTATACCCATATCAATCATAGTGGTCACCTACAACATTGACAATATTTTTAAAGTGGAAGGCATAAAGAAAGTTACTTTGTGCAATTATTATCAGTGAAAAATTTGGTGGTCACTATGAAGATTCCTACCAATGAATCACTGACGAGTGAAACAATGATTCTGACCTGAAGTCCAACACATTATATTGAACTGCCAAAGAGTTCTATTCCTTGGTGCCATTGAATACAAAACAACTTCTTCTTGCCCTCACAAGTTCTAATAGGGTGCACCAAACCTATATGTTCTTGATTCTTCATACTCAAATAATATAGCATGACACTTCACTTCTTTGAAGTCCATGGATTTCTAATTCTATAATGAACGTCATGATAGTGTTAACTCAGTATTGAATCAAATCTCTATTTTCATTCTCCCTTCTAAATACCATATTGAAGTTTTTGTACAGCTGTTGAATAACTTGGACGGCAGAAAGCATTTCAAAAAATGAAAATATGGTAGTGATATGCTTACACTGAAGTTGTTGTGCTTCCCTACAATATTTTGAACCACAGCATCCTCAATCGCTTGTTGTGGTGAATCTGCGCAATGGCCTTCACTGTCGTCTTCTCCGCGAGAACCTCCTCCTTCAAAGCGTAAAGACTTCCGGAGTTTGCCTGCTGTTGCCTCACTAGTTTTGGACATTGCTTTCTTCCCTTGTGTCATCCTAGCTCTTTTGACAAATTATGGATCCCCACTTGGATAGCTACATCAAAAGAAAGGTCATTGTCAGACTCGCTTCACTACTGGCGGCTACATAGTTTCAAAAATTGATGATGTATTTTACTACCTAATAGGTTTACCACTTGTCAATTATAAGCAGGCCTCTAACATGTACACAGTACTAAATGCCATCAATTTTGTGTGCTACATTCGGCTTTTGAGCGACTACATATGTGCCCCTTTTTCAACAAAGAGTCATTTCAGTTTGGTTGTGGAAGTGTAGCCTTAGTTTCTTGGCATATCCCACAATGTGCTAGCATCCTTCACAATCACTTGACACAATTGTGAAGGTTTAGTACTATTAAATGAAATAGATGGGCTCTGTATTGCCTACCGAGATTGCTTTTGTTTCCGCTTCACCCATTGAGTGTGTTGTAATCATAGCTTGTATTCAAGTAGATGGTCATGAGGTTCCGTTGGTGTTTCTAGTAGATGAAGGAGGGCGTGCTTGAGTACTAAGCCACCTTCTATATGTACTCTTTAGATTTGTGGAGTCCTCAATCTATGTTGTCGAAGAGAAGAAGTCCGAGTCTGGAGAATTACAGCAATCCATCCCGGTTGTCAAGTCCGTCGAAGAAGGTCACTTCTAGTATTTGTCTTCGGGGAATTACAGAGCTTATGGACTTCCCTTGTCTTTGTTAGGTGCGTCGACTGAGATAGTAAGTCGGCAATCAGATAACTCCACCGTGAACATGCCGTACATATCTCAAACCGAAGGGCCTAGTCCGCCTTGTCAAGTGTTTCCAATCCTCCGTAGCTATGCAATTCTCCAAACAGTGAAGGTCGAGAAAGTAAATACTGTCGTAGAATTGTCTAGCAAATCGGAAGGAGAATCTCCCAACCTCACACACCAGAAGCAATCTTGCAGAATTCCATCCATTCCAAGTGAGAAGGCAAATGTAAAATGCTTATTAGAACCTCGTCACATAGTCCAGCCCAGTCTTGTTTCTCACATTCGCCACTACATCCAACACCCGTTGACCACGTAAGTATCATAGAATGTTTGAAGAGACTTGCCAATATGCATTGGTCGCAAAACAAACTGTCAACAATGGATCTCAACAACGTCAAGCATCACTGTGTCCAGTTTCTTCCGCCAGTATTCAACGGGGATGCCATCTTCGAACTACCTCCGTGCGGGTCATTGTCGTCTTCATTGGTGGCCAAGAACTTGGAAGGAATGGACAAACGATACAACGAGCATCCCTGGTGCAAGTTGGTGACGACAAATATTAACAACTCAGACCATCTCAAGTTCCATAAGTCATACTGCGTTGGTCATCTTGCTTGTGAAAATCCAGAGTGTGATTATTTGAAGAGAGCTTTCAAGAAAAACAAAACAGAATGGAGTAGTTATACAATGTTCCCTTTTGCAGTAGGGGAGACGTCTTCCAAGGATTCTTCTTTAGTTTGCAAACTCTGCAGGACATCACCTACGTACTTGAGCACATGTGATGCTAGAATGTATTACAGCTATAGTGATAATTCTAACATGAGTAAGGTTGCCATTTACTTTGGACATCATGAGCATCTTGTGGCAAAAGGCATGTACAGGGATTCCACATAAGAGATTTGTGGACTCATTACAGAGTAGGTGGCCAAAACACCAACGGACACCAACTTTGCAATTGCTCTGTCCGCTAGCAAGGAATTTTTAACAAACTACCTATTTCACAATGGAGAAGGAGAGAAACAGATGTTAAAGGGGGAGGAGCTGGAAGAAGTGATGGACCATCTTCAATACTTGAGCAATCCAAACATAAAGAATGTGATATCATCATTTGCTCAAACAAACGGGGAGGTGTTATAGATTGCATCATGACCATGAAGAAAGAGTGTAGGTTTGAATACATTCACAATAGCGTTTTCCCTGGCCAAGGGAAGGAGAAGGTTTACATATTCAAGATGCTCACCAAAGGGCCAGAAAGTGAGTGGACCTGGTGAGGCGCATGCAATCCGGAGGGAATCTCCAAAATGCGTGGATGATGTTTGACCACGTCAAATGTGTGAAGGAGTGGACCAAAATGGCTTGCCACGAGTATGATCCGGATTACAAAAAAGTTATGACCATTGCAACGTGCGACATGCAATCTGAAGATACCAAGATCCAAGTGCAATTTTGGAGGTATTTAAACGCTGTAATGTCACAAGACGGAGTAGATTATTCAAACTTCAAGGAATTCATGGCAAATAGCGCTAGGGCCAATTGGAATGCTGTCCATATTGTCTATGGATCTGATTTTATTAATGATAAAATGGAGAATTGTGAGCGGATGTGCTTATTGCATTGGAGTACATCTCTTCAGAAACACACTCAGAAGTACATCAAAGAGGCATTTCAGCAACAACACAATAGACTATGTAAATAGTACAAAGATGTTAAAACTATGGAGGAGGCAAAAGACACGTCACCTTGCAATTTGGTTGTGGTGGTTTTCCTCTAGAGCTGCTACTAAAGATGCACTTCATCACTTGGATCATTGGCTTGCATTTTGACATTTCAGATATCGGCAATGAGGAGGCTTCATGCAAATGGTAAGTTTGCAAAGAACTTAAAGTAGCATGTGGAATATTAGTGTTTTTGAATACTAGTGTGTATAAAAGTTTTGTTCATATTTGATTTGAATAATGTTACAAGAAACAACCTTTGTATTTTAAATTTTAAATTTTTTTTTTCTTTTTTCTTTGAGTGACCAAAAACAGAGGTACCTTGAGGGAGCCGGAATATACCGTCGGATCCGACGGTAGTATTTGGATACCCTCAAGGTATCCCTTTTTTTGGTCCAGCACTGGGAATCAAAAACAAAGGAATGATATTTTGTACTATTTGTTTGTTAGAATGTTTCTTTTGAAAAGAAAAATATTTATATATTATTTTTTTTTAATATTTAAAATATTGTTTAATTGTATTGACGTACATGTGGACTAAATTTTTTGAATTCACAATGATTAATGAGCTTTCATATATGAAATTGTACTAATGAATTTTTTTGGAGATGGCTTTCTCGGATTTGAGTTTAGAGGAGCTGGCGGATATGCTATCTTGCAACTTGTCTGAAACAATTCACAACAAGTGGCTTCAAATGTCGGGCAATCAAGGCAACAATTTATTTGACGCCACTTGCAATGATAGTATCCATGCGTGGACCCAAATGACAAACTACCGTGCTTACTTAAAAGGGCATACATCTGGATCAGGTCCATCAAAGGGGGAGTTAAAATTGAGAGCTGCAAGACGAAGTGGAGACCTTAAGAAAATGGCAATGGCATTGAACACATTGCCAAGAGCTGAGGGTGTTGGAACTCGTGTACCGCACCTGGAAGGAGAAGAGATTTTTGAAAGCACAAAGAGGAAGTTGGACATTCCCATTGGCGATGCAACAAACTCACATCGACCTGACAAAGTGAATTTCTCTCAACCTCGTGTTCGAACAAGGTCCAGTACGGCTTTCACAAAGACCTCTGAGGACAAAGGAAAGCAGCCAGAGATTCATCCATCCAAGCATGTTACAATTGCATTTGAAAGCCACTGCGATACGTCAAAGTGGCATATTGCAAGGATCAGCCACAAATCAAATGCAAAATGTCAAGCTCAGCAACAAACATTGAACATGAAGTGCGTTGCAAAAATTGCAAGAGGACGGTCGGGAACCCCAGCTCCCACCTATCGTGGTAGGAAGGAAGATTACGGGACAAGACGAGAGGTTGTGTTAGACTTCTGGTTTTGTTGGGATGATATTGAAAGATGTGTGAAATGTACTAAGCACAAATACGTTATAGATAGGCCCGAGGTACCGGATGTTTGGCCTATTTTAACCGGGACTAACCTCAATCAAGAGGAGACATTGTATCTACAGCATGCTGGTTTCGTACTTCAAGAACGGCCTACATTATTGCCACAACGACTCTTCAATATGTCAAACATTTTCAAAAGTGTCTTCTATGATCATCTGCCGCCACAGGATGCAGATGTGTATCCAACAGTTAGGAATAATTGTATCATCCAACGGAATGCAAACGCACCTACTACAGAGCAGCGGAAAAGTGGGAGAGTGTTGGAAATGTTAAAGGAAAAATTCTGGGAGTGAATTTACTTCCTTTTTCAGGTCTAGGTGCAATAGTGTCAGTGGAGACCGGGGTAGATCCAAATAGAAATGTATATAGAATTACAATTGGTATGTTTCCCTCGTGCATATGCCCCGACTTTGTTCACATGTCCGTTTCCGCTATTGGTGGGCTTTAGGCGTACGTGAATTGCAAGCACTTATACTATCTGTTCCGATACTTTTGCAAAATGGACATCCATGACGACCAATTCATTCACGCACCTAGTTATAGCTTCAACAAGTTGAAGCTTCTTTTACTTCGAGCAGGGATCATCAGTGTGCCAGTGTAGGGAGACAACTGACGTTCTTCTTGTACTTCAATTCTATCGTATTAAAGTATTTTTGGTACGATTGAAATAATTTGGAGCATATAGAATAGAACATGTTTCTGTTTGATGTATGGAAATATGTGTGTTTATCAAATGTTTGGCAAGATGAGGGTGAAAATGGTCAAGAATTACAATGATCAGCTCTTATCAAGTATTGGATGTATGAGTATCAAATCAAATCTGTGAATGTATTTTCTTTCCTGTTTCTTTTTTGTGATGTTTATTTTTTGCCTTACCTATCTATTATTTTCCCATTATTTTTTTCTTTAAATTTTTTTTTCTCAATAGTTTCCAAATGTTTTTTCTTCATCTTATCCTTTTTTTTTTAATTTTATGAAAGATTTTTTGGCAATTTAGAGGAAAAAATACCCAATTAGTGGTCACTCTTTTAGATTAGAATATATTTGCGAGAGGTCCAAGAGACTGTAGTGGGAGCATAGTCTAAAACTATGCATAGAAATATCAAGGTCTCATTTCATAGATTTTGGCAGATTGCAAAGTATAATAGTTTCTTAAATCTTAAACCCACGGCCATAGGGTAGCGGTCATAGGTCCTAAATCTTACTATAAATAGTAAACTATCTTCTATTTTTGAAGAAAAATCCTAAACCAAAAAAAATTGGAAAAAGATCTTAGAAAATAAGTTGTTCAAGCTCTACGCTCACAAGCTCCACGCTCACCGCTCACAAGCTTGCCGCTCCAAGCTTGCATGCTACCATAGTTGACTCTCACCTCTTCACTTCTCTCGGAAAGGCTAATCTATTCTCTCAAGTTCTAAATTAAGGCCTAAATCATGAGAGACACAATATGTTGTACTTCCCACGATTTTAAAAAGACTCCTCACAGACTTGGTAGGGACTTCTACCAAATCCCTCTCAACTACTTCTTCCATGCTAGTTGTACGAAATAGGACTAAAAAACTAACAAAAATTGCAAAATATAAACCCAGAGTCCAAAGTGCTAACTTGAGGGCTCACATATCACTGCCCATGTTGGACAAAACTTGGCACATTAGCTATTGACTAGGCGGACGCAATGGAAGTCTGTGCCACATATGTTGTTGAAATGGTAATGGATTTATCTTTTATTTCAAACTCTTTTTCAATGAATGGTAATTGAAGAAAATATGAATATATATAATGATGAGAATTCAAACTTGTATCTTTCGAAATAGAAAAGCCACCCTTTGTGAGTGTTGTATTGGTTTCCCAAGAATTAAATGAACTTCTTCAATTGTCTTGGTTTCAAATCCATTTGTTCTACTATACTCACCACTTGCAATATTAGAAGCAATATTGAGCCTCTGGAAGGCCTCTTTTGTTTGAGCAAAATTGACTTAGAATATCAAGCGGGCTAAATTGGAACGGTTGAGATCATCTAAATCTTGCGGTTGGAGCAGGAAGTTCAAATTTGGATAGCTCAAAGAACATTGGCACCTTATCCTTCACATGCCATTTTGGGCGCCAATTTGAATTCCTCCATATTGACTTATGTAATTCGGTTTTAGTTCATTCGACTAGTATTCCAATAGCCTCATTATTTGAATACCATTCTTTTTGCTTGACTTAGCAAAGCACTTGTTATCCCATTTGGGAGACTAGCTAATCCATTTGCAATAAATTCTTTATTGTATTGACTTTGCAAGCATTTGAATATTGTAGTAGCTAATTTTAGAATGGCAAAGAATGGTATGTATAAGTTGTTAGCTACTCAAATGCAAAATATGGCACCCATTTCTTTTCATTCACAAAATAGAGCCTATGACTATTATAGAAGTTGTTGCATGTAATTGTGAATCTCAATAACCTAAGGTTGTATTATGATTGTGCTCTAGTAAGTCAACAGAACTACAAGAAGCCTCAGTTTTAATCACATGCAAATGACTTTGATTGCATGATTCATATGTACAAATGATTCAAAATGTAGAAATTCAAAACTAAACTCAAAAGCTGTAAGTAACTCTGCAATACTTGCAAAACCTCTTTCTTGTGGAAGTTCTTCCTGCAACCAAGTGAAGGCACATACAAAGTTGCCATGTGTCTAGTAATAGATGGCTAACAAGATTGTGGAACTACACACTGACAATGTATATGTTGGTTGTCCATGTAGGCCTTCACAAGTGCTCCTTTGGGCAGTCACTCATTTTGTGCGAGAAACTACATGACTTTCGAGGCCTTGTGGAGGCCCAGTTCTGTTCCTAACGGGACATCATACTTTATTCGCATTTTTACTTTGTAGGCATTTGCACTTGATACTCCATTTCCCTTTGAATTACCCTATACATTTACTTCCTTGACCTCAAAAGAATCAAGAACTTTGCAAGACTTTGCATCCAAAAATGCAACAAGTGTAATTGGCTATTCCAAAGGCAACTTGCAATTTTTCATAAATCCAACCAAATCACTTCCTTTGCAGAAAATTCTCTTCATTGTTGGAGGGAAATTGAAAAGTTATTGTTCTAATAGTTGCTTAAATAGTGTTCAAAAGTCCTCCAGCCTCATCCTTGATTGTGAAGGTAAATACCATCTATGAATGAATTTGGTTCTCTAACTATTTCAGCAAACTTTCATCACCATCACCATTCATAATTCCCTTAACTATTGTTGACTTTTATTGGATTCAAACAACATTACTATTTCAACAACACATGTAGCATGGACTTCCATTGCGTCCGCCTAGTCAATAGTTGATGTGCCAAGTTTTGTCTAACATGGACAGTGATGTGGCACAGCTTCCACCGTGTCCGTGTAACCAACAATTGGTATGTCAAGCTGCATCTAACGTGGACAGTGACGTAGCAAGTCATTTCAAATTCATTTTAGAGTGACAATTATGTCTGTATTATGGTTTTGTGGGGCCCACTTTTGCACACGTGGGCATTCGTTGATATTTGATAGGACATGGCTTTTTCATATTTGCCAAGACACAATCGATGTAAGTGCAATCATTCCGAAGCCATTTCTTAGTATGCTTAGAATTCCGGACTAGTCATTCATGCAAACACGGTTGACAATGAGTGCCAATGCAATCACCAGTAAGTTAGATTGTAGTTGCACATTGCATGATGGTTTAGGTGTGCAAATCAAATTCAATAACTAGTTTGTTACTTGCATATGACTAAGACATTGACAACACAACAATCAAATGACTTCAGTGCCACTGCAATGTATTTAATGACTCATGGATTACATAGACAACCTCATGCATTTGGTTTTGAAAACAATCATTATCATCTATGATTTAATATGATGCCAAGCATTTGTACTGATACAAAGAAAAAAACAAAGGTAGTTTTGTAAGCTAAGGAGAAATAACAGTCCACTTATAGAAAACATTCACAATTGCAAGATGAGTTGTGTTGCCAGCTACAACAACAAGTCCACTACTCCCTACCTTCCATACACTAGCAACTTCCTGAAGGACACATCAATTTGAAGATTTTATATATTTCTTGCATAATTCTCTTGACTGTTACCTAACTTTTGCACGACTTTTGCCTAACATCTATGTCACTACACAACAACTTCTGAATGCGATTAACTGCAACTTCACTTCAATTCTACAATAAGTAATGATTATCTATGACTAAACTATGATGGTACAATCAACTTCAAATTCCTTACTTGTAACCATTGTTTTACTTGATAATGACTCAATATTTGTGCCTACAATGTCCTTCACTTTCTTTTGCTCAATATCTTTCTATTGGAACATAAATGCCACATCAAGAGCATAATCATTGATAACCAAAAAAACAATAAAATATATTAACAATAAATCTAAAGAAGTGGGTTATCCACATCATTTTTAGCAATAGATTGCAAAAAGATCAATAAAAAATAAGTAGTCTGACCTCTTCATGCATCTTTTGAGCAATAAACCAAAATATTTAGTACTTTGGAGAATCAAAACTCAAAAATCCAATGCAAGTCAGAAGCACATACCTCTTTCACTTAGTTTAAGCGGCAACAACCTTACACCCTTGCAGAAATTTTACTACTTAACCATGCAAAGTAGGAAGGTAAGAAGGCAAGAAAGAATGAAAGTTGAGATTGTTGGCAAGGAAAGCAAGTTGATGCATAGAAAGAGAAATTAACCAAGCAAAGTTTGCAAGAGCATGGACGGCAAAAGAATTGATAAGTAGGAAATTAGGATTTCCTTCACTTCAAAGTGGAAGAGACAACAACACCATTGAAAACTTCAAATGGCAACAATTACACAACTGCACGCCACATGGAACCCTAGCCATTGCCTTCATTAATATTGATAGGGTTGAACTACACCACATTTTGTCTAGGATGAAATGATTCAAATCAAGGTCCAGGAAGAACCGGCAGCTAGTTCAAAGTTATCAGGTTGAATTGAAAAAAACCCAGTTGTGATTTGAAAACATTAGCTAAAAAACTGGTGAAAAGGTTCTAAAATTTCTATTTTGAATAGAAAAGAGAGAATCTAATCAGACTCATTACTTAAGAAACTAGTTCAATATGGGAATTAGAAAAAACTAGCTGGTAATCCTAAGAAATTTCTCGGACCAAGATTCAAATCTTGAAGAAGTAATCCCACTCAAATAATATAGTCAACCTGCTCCAAAATAAAAACATCAAATATTTCTAGAAATGGGAGTCACTAGTTGTTTATGAATTGACCTTCAATTGTTTTCAACAAGCAATTATTTATTATAAAAATTCTCTACGACTTCATGCCATCCACTTGATATACTCATACTTTGTATGTCCAAATCATACTTCTAAAGTCTACATCAATTAGAGTCTAGCTGAACAAATGGGAACCTTTGGACAAAAGTAATTTTCATTTGATCTCTTGTCGACACTTCATCTACTAGCATTCTTGCAACTAATTTCCAAAAAGGAACACATAAGTCAAGCTTCAGTCATTTTGAATGTGTTCTTTTTTCTAATTTTCTCAAAATTGGCAATAGTGAAATTTTCTTAGATTTTTAGAAATATTTGTACAATTTTTCATATTTTAGACAAGTTCCAAATTTTTCCTATTTATTTTCGGAATTGACCTATATAGGGGTAAACTAGAATTTTTACCACAAACAAAGGTTAGAATGAAAAACTTAATTTTGAAATTCAAGTTTAAAATTCATTTTAAAAGAAGAAAATATGAATGAAAAACTTTGTGTACTATGTTATTTGGATTCTAGCACACAAAGCTTGCAATTGCAATAATTCTTTCAATTTTAGGATTTTTCAAAATTTCAAGATGAAGTAGAAAGATACATTGTCAAGTTTCATTTTCTTAGTTTAAATCAAATACCGAAAATAGTTCTTTTGAAAGTTACAATCAAGGTCACATCCACTTTTTGGATGTGTGGACCCCAAGGGGTTAAGAGCACTGAATGCAGCATGGAGCATGGGGGCATATTGAGGAGGAGTGTATGCCGTTCAAATTAGCTTTAGAACTCCATGAATCTTACTTTCGAGCAGACGGAGAGACATGCTTCAATGAAACATCGCCAATGTAATTCAATAAACACATATCAGCTGAACAATTCCCATAAACAAAATTTGGAGGATCGACAAAAAAATTCTAAAGCTCGTAGTTGAACAGCCAGCATCTGCAGTTTTCCAATATTCTACTCTCTAATTGGCCTAAATGCTATAAACTATTACTTCAGCTAAGTAGCTGCATCGAACAGCCGGATGTAAACTAAGTTTAGTCCAGTCCTGCACATCCACCATCACTTACAAGTAAGAATGTAGAACAGAACCAGTGAAAAAATAATCAGTAAAACCCGTTACCAGCTAACCTAAAGGACTGCACTGATTTGTCCTATTAGTACAAGTGCCACTAACTTACCACTCACGATATTTGTAAAATAATTAAATTAGTGTATATTGCTAAATTACTATAATAACTGAAATATTACTATATTGCACCAATTTCCAAAAAAATAATTTTGTAGTGACACGAATATTGTAGGGGACTCTAATTCTGTACCCTCACCAGTAGGAAAAATCAGGCAGTTTCCCCAAGCAAGTAAAGGTGATAAGTAAGCAAGCATTGCTCTTTTTGATGCTACAAGAGCATAGGTAAGGCCAAAACATAGCACAAAAACAAATTTACAGGAGACAAACCTGTGTTGACAGAAACATTTAATCCGAACCTGTCAAGTTGAAATCAGCTGAACATAGTATCATCAGGTGGTGGCCCGTATACTGTAGTCCACGACAGTGGAATTTTCCACGCAGGTTCAGCACCTGGCCAGTACAGCAGAGTCAAAAAACTAATAATCCGACATGGTTGCTTTCTCCAAAAAAACATCAAATATAACTAAAAAATAACTTTAGATCTCCGATAGAACCACGGGAGAAGGGTCTCACCCGTAAACCCTATAAACTATGAAGCGCTTTTCTCTTTATAATTGAGATAATGCAATATAGCATCTTTGAAGTGTGAAGTTCCATCATGAAATATAACTTTAAGTAAGAGATTCCTTACCCTGAGGTTCTTTCGTTCCTAGATTTAAGAAGCGGTGTACGCCATCAGCGATCAGAAACGCATCTGGAACATTATCCCCCTCAGCACAAAAGCAGAGAACACAAACCACCTTCAAACCTTGTGCCTGCAATCATCCAAATACTTCAGAAGCTGAAAACCTGTTAAAAAAAGAAACAATCAGACACCTTCGTAACAACAATCTCAAAAAACTCATAATCCAACAGGAGGATTCGGATGAGGCACCAGAGAAACAGCCTCATTTTGTCAAGAAAAATTAGTAGATCTTCTCATGCACACAAAGATATTCTAGTTGATAAACTCCTACCTTGCAACATGCTAGAAGTGAAGCAAAGGGCTGTCTGGGAAAGTACAGATCATCTGTTAAAGGAATCTCTGCACTTGTTGCATCCTCGGCTAAGGCAGCTTGATGGTCCAGCAGCAGCCAAGCTTCACTAGAAGGTGAATAATGCTGCAGACGTTTCCACCCTAACTCCTCGCACCGATCATCAGAGCCATCTTCCTTTGCAGTAGAGATGTACTGTATCTGTGGACTACAGATACAAACCGAAATAAGCCACTTGCAATAACACGAAACGATGAAACCTTGTAACTACTTCATAGTAACGCTGAGATAAATGAGAGCAGAATGCATGAAATATACACTCAATCAGAGGGTTGTGCTTAGCCTTGAAGCGAGGTTGGAACTAGATGACTAGATGATGTGTCCTCATTGATACCAATTTAGAAAAGACACTAAAATACCCTGGTCAAATATGCAATTATTATAACCACAAACACTGTGAGGATGAACCTAGCAATAACAACAATTTTATCTCCCTAATCAGATCATCTCATTCCTCCTCAAGAAAAACGATGACACCCCAGATTTGAATAACCTTTGAAATCTATAAGAAGTGTGCTCGCTCACAACAGGAGATATAACAGGAAATAGGGAAACGTGACATACACATTGGTCTCACTCCTCTGGACCTTTCCAGAATCTAATCCAGACAAAATTATGACCTCTTTTACGCCCTCTTGAGCTGCCCAAGCGGCAAGATTCTTTGAAAACTTCATCATGGTGCCCTGGTTCCTCAAACCAAGAAAAGCATGATGTTAGCAATTGAAGGGTTCTGCTTCTCAAGATTTGCTCCTTGGATCTTATACGATGAGACAAAAGTCTCACACATTCCAACAAAATTAGGTACTCAACTGTTCACACACAAGTATCCCAATCATGAAACAATCAAGTTCAACCAGACCCCGTAATTCCCGGCTCAAAGTCCATAGTGCATAAACAGATCAGAAAGAGGCTCCAACCTTCATGACTGGAGCTCGCTGCTGTACAATGCTAACATTCTTCTCTGCGTCCTCGTAAACTGGACACCCCAAGATGATTCTCAGTACCCAATATAGCAAAAATTTAGTCTCAATAATGAGAAATAAAAACATGACCCTTCAGCTCTTCAAATGGAAAATTACATGTTCCACCAGATATATCAACAGAACCCTTAATATTCAAGAAAACCTGCTGAAGGACATACCTTCAAGCGCCACAGCTAGGTCTCCATCAGCAGATGGACCAAATGGATCATTCCCAACGCAAGGCAAAACATGAGGCTCTTCTAAATAACCCGCTTTGAAGGCGCCGTGGGATATCAACAGATCAGTAGCTAGCTGACCTGCATTGCCCATAGAAAGAGCTGGCTGCATTCGCAGAATCAGATTGTCAATTCTCCCAGACTTCGTAAATCTCCAGTCCGATGACAGATACCGTCAGAAAGCCATCCTGCTCCAAGTCTGGTTTCGTGTGAACAAAGCTAAATAGCAAAAGAAAACAGCAAGTAATTCAATACAGGGCAAGAAAAACACGAACCACGACCAACGCGCCGGTGTGCAGTAAATGATCTCCCCCTCCTTCAATCCTCGCAAACTCCATCACCGACTCCCTTCCTAATTCACACGCCTATTCCTTTGCAAAATTAGGGCTAGGGTTACGGATTTTCGAGCAACGATTTCGCAAAAGATTCTTGGGGATTGAATGTGCGCATGGATGCAGCAAACGATCGTATACCGAGAGACGGACAAGAGCCACTTCCTCGCGACTGTTTCTTCCTTGGAATACAAATCTGAATCAAGGCAAACACCAGAAAACTCGAAACCCTAGCAACAATTTGATGCAAATCGCTTCACTCGTGACGCCAGAAGGGAGAAACAGAATGGTTCGACCCTCGTTTCCAATTGCATACCTCCGTGCAATTAACTTACAGCCAAGCAAAGATGGTTCTTCGAGAGTGCGTGAAGCAAGTTTGTTTCAATTTACGCCACGGCGCTTCACACTTGTTTACTGACAAACCCCCCCAAAATGCTGAAGATGATGCGCAAACGAAGGTGACTGAAGGTTACACAACAGAAACGTCTAAGCTCACAAACGAGTGCCGTTACTGTTGTGCAAGAGGGAACCGGAGGATACGGTACTGTAAGTCTGCCACTGTCATTAGAATTTTGAAGGATTTTGTACTAGAGAACGGGCAGACCACTGCCCGCTCTCTCGTGTTAAGAGCAGGGGGAAGTACAGAATTGGCAACGTATACTGCATAATCGGCAAGTCTTCAGGGTTGCCGATTAAGGTAGACCAGCCCATTGTGGTCAGATGACCTATAGTGGACACCTAATGACCCATGACAGTTATTTTGACCGCAATCAATGTCTAACCTGACACCAATGGAGTGATTAGTGACTTCATTAGGAACACCTGCTTTTCCAGTGTAAATCATTGTAGGAAGTGACTTTATATGGCCTTCTACATTAGAAATTATTGTGACCACTTTAGGTGATTAAGAAGAGCATATTAGATACACCCTTTGTTGGTTATGGGATAGTCTACTGACTCTTTTGGACAGATCACTTCAAAAATCCTTAACAAATTCATACTTTGTTTGAAAAATAGAATTTCAATTGCTCTCACTATTTCTCACACTTGTCTTCATGTGGAAATTTTTCTGAAAACTTTCAGCAATGGAATGAGGGTAGACTCCAAAGTTTGACCACAATGGGCTGATTTACCTTACTTGGTCTCCAAATATGCAAAATTTGCTTCCCCTGCTCTTAACACCTTGAAGAGGGAGTCTAGTGTTATGTTTAGGGGACATGTTTAGGCCTTGAACCCTAAACCCTAAACATGGCTGATTCATAAATTTTATACAGGGTATTCTAACCAAAACGTAAACCTAACATAATCCTAACCAATTTATAAATCCTAAACCCTTATTTAGGATTATGTTTAGGGTTCCCTATATTTTTAACTTTGAAAATATGTAAAATATCATTAGGATGTCAAAAAATTACAAAACCACTTGGGGTGCATTTATCTTGAGTTTGCTAATCTCACCAAATTGACTTGTTCATCTAACCATTGAGAGAGAGGGACCAAAACAAGTGTTGCGTTTAGGTGTTTCTACCCTATTTGTGCCATGAAATTATTTGTGATAGTCTAATCTAGAGGGCCCATTTTTGCGGGCCCATTTCTGCCTTGTACTTGGTCTGAAACCGACACTTCAAGGTGAATGTGCAATTGAAGTAAATAGTACTCCGTTATACTTTGGAGGTATGAGATTGACAGAATTCACAAAAATTGAGATGGCTTATGGGTGTCCTTGAAAATCATACATTACAAGCTTTAATAGTAAGTGGACAATTCATCAAGCCAACTAGAGCTAATGTAGACAAAGTTGGTGGCATGTTTGTAGTTATGAATCTTGGATTTAGAGTAGGAAGCTAGTAGCACATATGGTGGCCAAAATGGTGTGCGCCTCCTAGGTTTTGTTTAAATTTTTAGTTTTTTATTATTAAGTTTTATATATAGTCAAAATTCATAAAAAAAATGGTAAAAATGGAATTGATAAAGTCCCTACTAATATGGTGTTTTACTCCTAGAAGCTTGGAGTAACTAAAACACTTCAATTTTGTGCATCTAAGATATGTTAGGTGTTTGCAAGGTCAATTTTTTGTTTGAGAAAAAAATTTGGTATCCGAGAGATAGCCAAGCCTAACATTTTTGCAAGATTCCTACTAGACATTAATTCAAACATACAAGTGCATGTTATAGAGCTTGGCTAGATGAGAATAAATAATTCATGATAGAGAGTTCCTTTCAGACCTAGATATACTTGTAGTCAACCAAATTAGAAGTTATCATCCATTTTGAAAAAATTGTATGAAATTTAATGGTCGTCTTGCAGGTAAGAACTCAAACAATAGGCCCATTACAAAAAAAATGAGTCCAAAAGGGCGCCGTGAGTTTTGTACTGATTTGTACAGAAGTGGTGCAATTATAGAAAAAATCCGGGCCTTGCTGACTTGGCGCTACTGGTGCCACATCAGCACATGTCAGCGCCATGTCAGCATATCCAATATTTAATTATTATTATTATTTTTTTAATTTTTTTTAATTTTTTTTTTCTGTATTTGCACCACGGGGGGTGCCAAAAATCAAAAGTTAACGGCCCTTTCTAGGGTTCAAATTTTTCCTAATGTAGAACGGTGATATAGATTGTGGAGAAGTATTTTTCATATAAAAATAGGTTAGGAGTTCACGGTGCATTCGGTTTGTCAAAATTCTTTTTCAGTCAAAAGATTCTCCATTCATCATATTTAAAAGGAGGTAATTATAATCAAAATTTTGTATTAAAAATGCAAATGAAAAATATGAGCTTACATTTAGTGTTTGGGACCTTCTTAGAAATTACCTAACAAATTTTGGATTTTTCCGGAATGCAAAAGATGACTTTCTAGAAAGCCAACTACTTTAACAAATATCCAAATATTCTTAGAAATTATCCAAGTTGCGGTAAAATTCCACTAAAAATTAGTGGTAATTAGCAATTAAACCTAAAACATCTAGAGGTTCATTAGAGGAGATTTGAAGGAAAAATAGGGTTGTTTCAAATCTGTTCCCTTATTCTAAACTAGCAATAATGCTATCAGAAAAAAAAAATTCAAAAGAATAATAATAAATATATTATTAAAAAGTAAAAAAGAATTTAAAAGAATTTAATTTAAAATATATGATGTGGCACTCTCTCAACCACGTCAGATTGCTGATGCTGCAAGTTTCCACAATCCGGGAATTTAAGATAACTTGTGGCCATCCCTTACCCTCAACTCTCTTCTAATGAACAAGGCATTACAAAAAATTTCATTCCTCTAGAGGACTACTTCAAATTCATAAACCAAGTTGTTTCAAAGCTTGGTCTATTATTCTTGAAAAGTGCTGCAGTGAATAGTCAGCCAAGCTGACTGCTCACCAAAACGTTAGATTTCACGATTTTTTATTTTTTTATTTTTTTTATTTTTTTTAAATTAAATTTTAAACTCTTAAAACTTGATTCTTGCGTCATTGCCATTACAATTTCAGATGGGCGGGAATAGGGAAAAAATGATTTTTTTTACCCAAAAAAACAAATTTCAAGGTACCTTGGAGGATTGTGGAATAGCCCTCCGGAGGCCTAAAATTTTCTCTAATGGAGTTGAGGCCTTCAAAAAGGTATAAAAATTCTTGTCCCTCCTCTCTCTTTCACACACACACACACACACACACTATTTGTTGTTGTCATATTGTTGATGTTGTTGTGTTTGTAGTATTTTAGGCTAATTTGGCCATTTTGTGTCCATTTTGTATTTTGGGAGTATTTTTCTCATCTTAAGGGGTGTAGGGGTCTTTTCAAGCCTTTAGATTGTTCCCATCATGATATCATTTTGCTCGGTTGTTTTAGCATTTCATTTAGTGTCCCTTCTATAGGGCAAAGTTTTGACTTCCTCTATAACCTTTAGATAGTATTGTAGTCAAACTCTTAGCCAATTATTTAGTGACACTATTTAACGGCAAAGCTTTGAATTCTTACCTTCTTAGACTTTGTGTTGATTTCCAAGTTCTTTTATCTTCTTATTGTCAATTGTTAGTAGATTTGGCAAAAAAACTTGCATTTTCTACAATTTTGATAATTGTTTTCTTGTCTATCTAAGTCATCTATATTTTTTTTATTTTTTTATTAAAATCTAATTATTCCTTCAAGGTTTTAGGGACAGAGAATACACACTTTAGGGTAGTAAATACATCTACACCTTAACCTCTAAAAGCCAATTGTCCCTTCGAAGGACAAATGGGATTTTGGATAGGTACCTACAGGTTGAATTTTTGTTGTTATTTTACCAAAACATTTTTGGAAGATAGAAAAATTGCTAAACTTTGTAAGAACATAATTTTTTTTCAATTAGTGCCCGAAAAAAAAAGCTATGCCCAAATAAGCTCAAAATAGATTTTGGAGGGCAATAAAAAAAAAATTTAGTTTTTTTGAATTTTTAAATTTTTTTTCCTTGCAGATTATATTTTTGTCTATTTGGAAAGCTTGATTTATTTAATTTGGATTTTTTTATGAAGAAGTTACTGACAATCTTGTTTTTTGGGCACTTAGAGCACCTTCCTAAAACATATAAATTGTAGGATTCATTTCTATATGCAATTTTTACAATTTTTCAAAAAAAAAAGTTCCACAAGGTTTATTTTTTTTACTAGAACAGTCTCACCATTGGGATTAGTGCTTTTTATTTCTATATAAAAGATATAAAAAATTTAGATTTTCCTTCTATCTTATACCTACTTCTCCTTAACAATTTTTTTATTAATGAAAATTAAGTTTTTTTGGATTTTTTTTTTCCTAGACTCTCAACTCAGTTCTCCACTATAGATATTTAAAGCTCAAAACTCTATAGTGAAAAACATTTAAGTTAAAAATGTTCAAAGTCATAAAATCTAGTCCTGCAATGTGCTAAAAAAACTTGTTTTTTTCACTTTAAATGCAAATATCTTGCAATCTATGGGGTCAAAAATTCTAAAAAAATTTCCACACATTTTCATACTAGTGAGGTTTAAGATCCTATGGTTAGATGTGCAAAAAAAACATTTTTAAGTTTATTTTACTCTTTGCTATAAAAATGGCAGTTTGGGGTGTTTTTTGGCAAAAAAAAGGCTTTGGGCCTTTAGGGGTTAAGGCAGGCTATTTATTTGTTTTGTTTTGTTTGTTTGTTTGTTATATTGGCATCTTCCAGACAGTGCGTCTTTTGGTTGTGTGCTTGGTACCATTAGAAAGCCATCGGCAAGGAGGAGTGCACAAGCTTTGTTTTGTGGGCTTTGGACCTATGGTGTGAAAGTTGTTGAATTTCAAATTTTTTTGTATGAATAAAACAAAATAAAAAATGCTCTTCCTTTTCTTTTGGCTGTGGCAAAGGCACAAGGAAAACCAATATATACTAAAACCTACATGTATAACAATAGTATATACCTACCCTAAAAATTTCAAATATTTTTAACCTATTTGGTATAAGACATACATTTTTTGCAATTTCTTCATAAAAAGTTTTCAATAATATTTTAGAAAGTAATTTTAATTTTTTAAATAATTAATTAAAAAATTCACATTAGGGGATATTGGAAGGCATTGGAAGGCTGTTTCAGGCCTACTCCCAAATCTGGCCCAATCCTGCAAAGAGCTAGTAGGGGTTGTCAGAATTTTTTTTTTCAACATTTTTTTTCTCTTCCAAATATCATTTTAAGCCAATTTTTATTTTTATTTTTAAAAATGACGTGGCACTCTCGGCCACATCAGTAGTTGTCCTGCGTTCTTGCAGTTTGGGATTGCAATATAATTTGCAGTCTTTTAGTGGCCTCAAATCTCTTCTAATGTATCAATACCTTAAGATTGGTTGTTTGTTTGTTTTGTTTACTTTGTTTGAACATTGTTATGTTGAGATCTCCCAGACTGTGCGTCCTCCGTTGTGTGCTTGATACTGTCGGAAAGCCCTTGGCAAGGAGGGGTGCACGAGCTTTGTTTTATAGTATTTAGACCTACGATGTGAAAGTTATTGAATTTTGAAGATATTATTGAATTAAAAAATTAAAAAAATTACTTTTACGTGTATTTCAACTAGTGTGTCCTATGTCATTGCCACATCCAAAATTAAAGTTAAAGTTACTTTCTCTAATTTTTTAATTCATAAAAACTTCAAACTTCAATATCTTTTAAGTTGTGAAACGGAACACCACAAAACAAAGCCTGTGCACCCCTCCTTACTGAGGGCTTTCCGATGGTACCAAACATGCGACCAATGTTGTGTGCCTTGTGCCGTTGCCACAATATAATAAAATAAAATCAATAGTAATTTTCTATTTTTTTAACTCATTAAAACTTCAAAATTCAACATCTTTTGCATTGTAGGTCTAAATTGTTAAGAAACAAAGCTCGTGGACCCTCCTTGCCAAGAGCTTTCCAACAGTGTGCTTTGTACCATTGTCACAACCAAAATAAAAATAATAAAAACAAAAAATAAATAAAAAATCCATAACTTTCACATCTAACATCCAAACGCTACAAATCAAACAAAATTTGTGCACCCCTCTTAGCCGAGGGCTTTCCGACGATACCAAATACGTAGTCGGAGGATGCACGGTCCGGGAGATCTCAACGTAACAAACAAACAAAACATGCAGTCTGTCTTAAGTTATGGATTGTGGCAACGGTACAAGCCACATTAGTACTGATAGAACCACAAAATGAGTCGTAGAGATTGAAGAATTTTCAAGTTTTATTATACAATCTGGGTCATCAACTAGCTAGTTCTGGCCTAATTAATATCAAAATAAGTATCAAGGACAAGAATTGTGTAAGATAGTTACACAATATATCTAGGTTATACTCAATTTTGGTATTGTTGCATTTTGACTTCCTTACTATACTTGAATGTGATAGATAGAGCTATAGCAGGTCAAACCATTTCTTCCATTCTTGCAATCTTCTAATGCTATTCAAGCTATCTATTCACAAGTTAGAAAAATGGGATTATTACGGGTTCACCTTTCTTCGGGGAGGGCACTTGGTTCTACTACTACAAACCACGTGCGAACAAGTGGTTTCTAATAAACTATAATTTCAACCTAAATTTTTGAGCATTGTTTGGTAATGACTATAGGTTTCTATTGCCCAAATTTCTATCTCAAATGAAGTATGGAATGATTTCTAGAAGAGGTTGAAAATGAATCTAAAATGGCATATTTTTCAACTCAAATATTTATAGAGAACACTTTTAGATGACCGTTGCATCAATATTCAACTCAAAATGAGCTTTCAATAGAGAGTTATTTTTAGAAATTTTTTGTTCATTTTTTAGACAATTTTTTAGGATATAATATAGGGATGTGAAAGTTACTTTTCAGTTCTGTAGTGTATCTATTTATTTCAAAAATTTGTAACTAATTATCATTAGCAAGTAAAAATATCAATAATTCAAAATATAAACTTTCAAATTAGGAAAATATATTCATATTTTTTTTGTTTTCATTTATTTAAATTTTAAGATATAATATAGGGGGTACAAAGTTTTGGTCGCACGTAGTTTGGATTAGATACACTAAGTGCACCCCCGTGCACCTTTCACATCTTGATTGAACCACTCCCCTACCAACACTAGAGGACTAGACAATACTACAAGGTTTTTGCACCCTTTCACATTATTGTGGACTAGTTTTTTAGTTCCATCCTCTATTTCTTCATTTCTAGCTTGTCATTGGCTTCTTTACAAATAGAGTCTTATAGAGATATGAAAATTGTAGACATACTTACTTTGTTTTCAAAGCTTCTACTCCAAATTTAGTAAATTGAATCTCTTCATGAAAAACTATGTCTACGATTGGTAATCATGTGGATCTACAACTTGATATAAAACAAAAACAATTCATGTTTTTCTTTTGAGAGTGGGTGTTGTTTAAGACGGGATCCATTGCTCATAATTACTTGATACAGAATATAACAATTGCTTCTCCTTATCCTTTGAGTTGTTAATAGACACTTGATCAAATTGCTCCAGTAAGCCTTCGAGGAAGTAAGGAGGATCTTTTGTCCCATCATCATTAGGGTCAAACTCTTCCTTTGGAGCAAATTTGGTCTCAGATTTATGCGATTCTTGATACAATGCAGACGTGCACCAATCTGCACAGTAATAGCAACACTCAACTGAGTCTTAATGCCGATGTTGTGGTATGCTTATTGAATTCTTTTGATTCAAAAGGTTTCATAACTAGTTATGAGATGGAAGGCCTTGAAAAATCAAGATTTTTTGTAGAAAAATTAAATGCTTTTATAGTTATTTGACTTATTTCTGGTTAGACCTAAATTCAAGATGCATACAAAGTTCCAGTTGCAAAATTTCGTACCGCTGCAAATGGGATCCTCGACAGTGTCTTGGAATGTCTGAATGATTTCTCCTTGACATTTTAGAGTCACCTCCTGCAAGTAAATCAAGTCTCTTAAATCTTTAGTGTTGGATGTTGGCATCATGCTATGATACACAGTAATTTTGTTCAACATTACAAGTAAAAAAAATGAGACTTATTTGCCATTCTTGTAGAAAATTTGCTATAGTTTAAGCAAAGCCAAATTAGAGCTGTTTTGAGAAGCATTCACTTTATTTTATTTTACGTGAATTGATGAAATTGACCTGTTCGTGGCACTGGCTTTTCAACTCATGGAATGAAGCTGCAAGTTTATGGCAACGAGCATGATGGTCCAATTGTAGTGGCCCTCCAGGCTTGGGAAATGGTGGTCCATTTGCCTGTCCTTAACAGAAATCATCAGTGTTCAAATAAGCAAATGTTGTTAAGTTATAATTAGGTGAAAATATAACCATCCTATATGGAAACTTGCATCATTGACCTGCTAATATCATAAGTCCAGTTTTTCTACATTATTCCTCAAGAAAATTGCCTTGAGGTTTAGCAAAGATTAGGATAGAAAAATACTTACCTGCCTTGCGACTGCAAGCTCAATTGTAAGAGCTTGAATCAGCAAATCATCATTGATGCTTTTATTCAGCAATATTTGCAGTTTTGCCTTGGAACCTCTCAACTGCTCAATGATGAATTTGACATAAAAATAATTAGGAGGGTTAAGAAGTGTTGTAGTTATTATTTTCCGCTCAAATTATATGTTCAAATGATGTGTTGTGAAGAGAGTTTCTTAGAAGGCTTTCAAATTTATGCAAAACACAAGATTTAAGTTGACTACATTATACCTCTTTTTCTAGTATATTTCTTCGTGCTAATACTCCATCAAGTCTTTTCTTTTGCATACCCCATGAAGCTCTAAGCGTCTGTAAGCAAAGAATAGTTGGCATTGTATTAATCACTAAATTTTAGAGGTCTTAGAAAAGAATGTGAATCAACTAGGAATCATAAGGTATGTGCACCTAAATGTGACACTCTCCTAATTGCGACAACTATCTATAGCTGTCTAAGATTTCAAGCTATAGATAGGTGTCGCAATTAGGAGAATGTCACTATTAAGTGCACACATCTTATAAGGAAGGAATCTACATCTTAAATAGGAAAATATTTGAATGGATATACCAAAAAATCATGGATTAGCTTGTCATATTGCAAGCGCCTTTCACCATCTAATCTCACCAGTTCATTCCTGTGCAAAATTTCAACAGTTCGTTGTCCATCACTTTGAATCATATTATACCCTTCAATTGGAGCAGGCTGTAGAGCTACCACTTGAGCCCTAAGCTCTTTCACTTTGTCCTGTATCCAATGCATAACCATTCACAATCAAAGAAATAAATATATTATTTTGGATCCTTAAGCATTCATCCAAGGCCATAGGTGAAAGCACAAAACACGTGCTTATTTTGTTGCATTTGACAATTTTAGAAAGTAATATAAGGAGTATTATGAAGTTTCGGAAACAAATGTTTTAAAATAAAATGATATATGAATAATTAGAAGAACAATCTTCTATTGTCAAAATTTTAGGTGTAAAAAAAGTAATCTCCAAAAGTTATGCATAAAATAAGTTCACCCCAAAAGATGTTTTGAAGTTTAATTTGTTAGAAAGTAGTGAAAAGGTTAGAAAAAAAAACATTTCTAAAACTTTATGAAGATGAAATGCAACCAATGAGATTATGGAAAAAACTTCTTGAATATTTAGAAATGCGCTTGTGAAAGAGCTTTTTTTCACCCATGTTGAGGACAAGGAATTTTTTTTTTAGAATTCCCTCTACAAATAGATGTAAACCTAGTGGAAGAACATTCTCTCATAATTTACAAGTAAGAGTCATTGTTTAGGATATCCCACAATATTTAAAACAATCAAAACTACAAATATCATTACAAAAAGTTTCAATCTGAAAGAGGCCAACAACCTGATTTTTGGCACCTTGTGGTGCAAATAGAGAAAAAATAAAAAACATCTTTTTTTAAATTATTATTATTATTTTAAAATTTTTTAAATATAAAATAATATTAAAAAACTATTAAAAAATTGATGTAGTGCTGACCAGTAGTGCCACATCAGCACCCAAATCTTTAAAAATAAAAAATAGTTTTTTGTTTTCATTTTTTCCATAATTGCACCTCAGGGGTGCCAAACTCACGGCCCCTTCGAGGGCTGAATTTTTCCTAATGTTATAAAATAAAAAATTAACTTTTAAGTTGTACAATTTTTTTTTTAATTTTGAAATAATATGGAATACATTTGGAATTGTATGACACACTTTCAATATTAATTTCAAATACATTGACTCCATGCCTCCAAAGTTATGCTTGCATTTGAATTGGTCATGCACCAATTTACATGTAATAAGGTAGAACCCACCCATTCCCGACCAGAGAGCCATGTCCAACCTCCAACTATTTTCAACCAAGGTTCAACCAAATTTCCAACCAAAGTTTAGAATGTTTTTATTTCTCCTTTTCAAAGTTGGAAATAACAAGATTATCACATATGTTCTAAAGTAGTGAGCAATAGGAAGTAGCAAGTAGGAAAGCAGTCACTCTATGATCATAATTGGAAGACTCTAAATATTGGCTATTAGTCCAAGCAACTTTTTGGCTTCCAAAAATCACAATAATTTCAATTTTGCAAATAAAATTCTGAAAAATTTGCAATCCCAATATTTCCTATCTTCCTACATGGCAAAAATTTTACTTGCCTCATATGACTTATGATTTGTCTTAAAAGTGCTTAAGTGATCGACTATAGGTGGTTCTACCTTTGAGCAAGTGTTTCTTGCTTTCACCCCATCATCTTATCCGACACTCTATTCTTGGCAAAACATCAAGTTGTGGCAATTCTTAGGAAATACCTGATTTGAGTCAATTTTTGTATTTTATTGGCATACAGAAGCAATGCTGAAAGTGGGAAATTGTACCCTCAGCTTAGAAATTTGCTCGCTTCGTCCTACCCATCCAGTGCCTTCCTCTATGACCTGCACAAATTGTATGTAAGGTAGGAGGCTCAGAAATGGATCCTTTAAGGGCTGATCCCCCTTTTTCATGTATTTCCTTGGACGGGAATATTTTTGGCTCATTTTTCAGACAAAGAGAAATTGATGAGGAATCTAATCCAAGTGGTTTTGTACTTTTCCGAGCATTTTTGAATTACTTATGGATTTTCAAACGAGTTGGGTAGTAGGTCCCTATTTGTGAGCCTTAGGTCTTTCCTAAACGGTTCACTTGCAATTCTAATTAAAACTGGGAAAGCAAAGAGAATGATTGGCTCTTGCAATTAATAATGCTTTTTTCCTTGATTCATTCAATGACTATAGAGGTCAACTTTAGAACCAACTCGTGTCCATTTCACAGTCAATTATATGGGCGGTTCTTAATGCCCTATCCATTTTACAGCCTCCTACCTTAGACTAGAATTATGTAAAGTGCAAGAGCTTTGCTTCACATCAATTAGTTTCTAAATAGTAGGAATGAGGATGAGAAGAGGTTCAAGAATATTTAAGCAAAAACAAGTTACTACTCATGGAAGCCAAAAACAACAGAATTGGTGTCTCATTTAGAGATGTGATTGGTTGATTTTCTTTTTCAGAGGTGTTTTTTATCAAAATAATAAATGATTGAAATCAAAGTTTCTCATCATTTTTTAATTCTTCATTCTACAAGTAGAAACAAGAATTAAAACATATACCTTTGCTATGGGGATGTGTTCTCCAACTTCGCGTTGAAGCACAAAGTGCAACCGTTGAATCTGCTTTTCTAGTATAGCCTCGCTTGCTTGAAGAATTTCAAGCTTCTTGTTTGCCTAATCCGCCCACCATGCACCTTTCCTTCAATGACAAGACAATTTCAAAACTTTTAGATCTAACACTCTCAAAAAGTATGGCTAAGCAAAAGGAATATGTTATAATAGTCATTAGTAATCAACCTAATGAAGACAATCATTATCTTCATGAAATTTGGAAACATTAGAGTTAATCTTAAAGTTGTTTGAACTTGGTCAAGAGTTGCAAGCTAAGTTTATGTTGTGGTCCCTAACAATAAATGCATTGTAATTCACCACTTCATCTTGAATTAAATTCTAAACTCATAGTTCTGGTCTTAATTACTGAATCCCTCGTTCTACATGTTGCATGCTTGTAAATTATCATTGGTGGAAGCAAAACTAGGGATAAAATTCAATAGAGTTCTATTTTGAACCCAAAAAGAATTTTATCCTAAGGTCTCTATTTTTTGCTGTTCAAAAGGGAAGAAATCCTAGTTTCCTTCCACTTTCCGATTAACTTTATTGCCCTTCAGATTTTTTGAAATTGAAAAATATTAGACTTCTACTATTATACTAATAATTCAACACAAGCATATCTATCAGCTTTCTACAACATACTTTTTTCATCTCACCTTATGAAACTTGTTCACCCAATATTCTAGGCCTTGTTGTATTGAACTTTCATCCGGCTTTGGCTTTTGTGTGTTCAATAGCTGTACATCACAAGAATTATATGCTTTAACCCCTAATGATGGACCCATGACCATTGATTTCAAGCTTCACTGCCCATCACCCAATTTGCTACCATTTTACAACTAGATATGTATGAAAATTTTTGTATTTGTTTTCCACAAATGTATTTACATGCTTTCTTTATTTCATAATTTTTTTTGGGGGGGGGGGAATTTGATTTTTTTGAGAATTTTTGAAGAAAAAATGAAGAAAAATCACATCAAATAGAAAATTATTAAAAAATTTCACCATGTGTATACATTATAGTGAAAAACATCATGGTGTAAGCTCAATTTCCATATCATTCTATAATTAGAAAATAATAGACATGAAGACAAACACTTGTAAGACTATAAAATCAAATTCAAAGCATTGTCAAGAAAAACATGAATGGAAAATTGCTTCCAATCTCTGTACAAATTTAGAGCATTGTCATCCAAAAGCCACAAAATGGCTCCAACGGCATTCCAGGGTTAAGAAACACTACAAGTCTTTGGGAGCTCAACAAATTCACTCTCACCACAATACTTTACATTTAACCCCTAAATGCCCACGGCATCCAAATCTGGTGTTTGCAAAACTTTAAAGTTGAATAAAACCTAACCAAGCTGCTATTTTTAGTAGTTTATATTGTTAGAAAGTGCTTCTTGAAGTCTAACTTTAGCACCAAAAATCCGATCTTGAAAATAAATGATAGTGATTTTTTTATTCAAGTTTTTGTACAAGGGTACCCATTGCAATCTTGACTTCCCGTAGTGTTGAGAGCTCTTGGAAATGAGCCTCAAATACACTAGATCTTGGAGAAAAAATCACATTCAAACTTCATTTAAGAAAATTATAGAGTAGATTTTAAGAAGCCATAAATTGATTGGGATTATACAAGTTAGGCCCTTTAACCTCATATTTTTTTGGTCACCAACTTTTTAAATTTGATTTGTGTAAAGAAGATTGAAATATTGTTGCAATTTTAGCACCCTCATGGTCAAACATTATAATCTTTCACTCCACAAGTGATATTGTTGTGTTTTCTTTTCCTATGAGATCTGTAACATGTCTAGTTTGAATTTATATGGTTACAATTCAAAAAAAATTGATACAACTTATCAAAATGTTGGCATTTTGTTCAATTTAGAGCAAATTTCAGGAAGCCCGAAACAGGCTTTGAGCATTTAGGGGTTAATTGATACAAGAAGTCCAAATAACAAATGGATCATCGCAGCACTGCTTTACCTCTTGTTGAATGACTACCATGGCCTTTGTTGTATTGTTATTTCGTGTTCTCTCCCTCTCTAACTGCATGTTCAGCAATCGGTTCTGCAAGCCGACAGACAACGATTTCAAAATAGAAAAAATTAATAGGTCTACCAAACTGGTCCTTCATATACTCTCCTTTGATTAACCACCGCGTCCCATAAGGTGTTGGAATGCATCAGATAAACATTAAGATGTCATTCTAATGCGTTTCCAATTTTGTTTTGGCATTTAGTTAAATAAAAATGACATCTATATATAACCATCACTTTCAACACCACACAAATGAAGTTTTGATATCATGTTTTAATGGGCTTTGGAAATGTACCGAAATGATTCTTGCAAAACTCGCATCGCCAATCTAAAGAATGAGTCAAATTGCACTCTCTTTGCTCGCAGGGTGTTGCTTTGCAAATTAAACTAATATGCTCAATCTGAGTCGCATAAACAACTGAACAAGCAATCTCTCGTTCCTACTTGCATATTGTTCACAAGTCAAGTGAGAGATTTTGCACCACCGCTGAGGTATGAGAATACAAACCTTCTTGCACAATTCAAGAATCTTTGCTTCTCGAAGGTCTCCCTCACCGCTTCCAATGATGGCTAGCACCTCCCTGCATTCACGATTTCATGTGAGCTCCACTTGGACTATTCCTCATTAGAAAACTGTACAGTGGAGGAGCGAAGTAAATAGAGATAAAAAAATCTGCAATGATCAGGAAGCTTAACGATAATCCATACCTCAATTTTGTGATCTCCTCAGCTTGTTCCTTCATTTTTTCTTCTACGTTCACGGGCTCCTGCTACCAGAGAAAACATGAACTTTGTATTCCGCAAAGAAAAACGAATTCTGAAAGTGCAGGCCATTGAACTTCTCAACTTTCAACATGAGTGTCATGACTCAATTAATGGACCTAGTAAGAAACTCTTAAACAATGCTTACGGTCAAAACGTAATGATTTTAAATTTGCGGATCGCACTCTCAGTCGATTGATATCGGTCAGGTCATCCTCCTTCATGTTGGACCTTTCAAGCGATGACAATGAAGACGCAAAAACACGGGCAGAAATATAGCCTTGAACAACTATTGAACCTGGTACTAGACTGAGCGCTCGAATTTCCTAAAGAGTCCTCAATTCTCTTAATAGGCTATAGCATAAAATCATATTGATATTGCTTCAGACATGTGAAGAATCCACCTACTGTTTAGGATGCAGAAAATCCAGCAACTAGAAGGTAGGTGTAGGTATAGGTGGTGGAGAACTAAAAGTCTCTCAATAGGCTACCGTAGATAGGACTTGACTATTTTAATATTTTCTCATCGGCACAATGATAGAACTGTGAAAAGTATATCTTCGATGAGCCTTGCATATCTCTGGAAAGTCGCAAAGTGGAAAATAGGTCATTGTCGTGAGATCAAGCATGCAATATTGCAAATCCTTTCTAGGTTGTACCTCTTGAACATTAAAAAACAAGGAATTTGAAGAGAGTTGGATTACCTCGCCTGATGCCACTCCAGGCGCACCAGCTGCTCCAGCCACAGCCGACATGGTGCCCCTTGTTACAGCTTAATTGCTGATAAATACAGTAACAAGTCTGCAAATTTCAACTAAGATCACAAAAATTTGCATGTTGCGAGAGGCAACTACAAGCAATACTCAAAAATATCACAAGATTGTGATCATCAAAAGAGCTCGTCAAATCAGTTGCTCTGAAAGTCGCTTTTCTCCAAGCGACCACGGAAACTCAACAATGACTACTAAAATTTTACCAGGCTAACAATGACAGAAATTTCTCTGGAACTTTGCTTCTTCATATTCCTTGTAATGCCTTCATAGTGAAGGAGTGCTCTTCCGAAAACCAACCCCAATTCAACCATGCCTTCATGGGAATTCAGTATATCACAATAGCAGGTCTACCACATTGATCCCGACTCCATTCACCTCTCCTCTGCATCATCATTTGATCAAAAAAGCATCTCAAGTTGTTCTCTGGACTCCCGACTTTACAAATCTCGGCATAAATCTCATCTCACAATGCAAGACTGACTGAAATTGGCATTGTAATCCGCTCAATCCAGATCTTGGAAAGAAAAAGAGAAGGAGAAAGATCGGAAGTATTATCATCTTGACGATCCAAGAACCGATAGATGCTCATATTTGAAAGAGGCAGAAGAGGCAGATTTGAGGTTCATTTCGGCTGAAGACGTTGAACCTTGACACAACAAGCTTTGTGCCTTCGACCGTTGAATTTGACATTTGACGGTTAGATTGGTGAAGCGTTAAAAGGAGCCCAATAAAAAAAACAAGGTGAACTCTTGTTTTGTGGGCAACGCAACTCATTCGATGATCTCCTTCCGGGCCCTTCTTCACCCTTGCTACACCTTTCATCCTCATTTATCTTTGCCCCCATCTTCTGTCCTTGCAACTTCACCCTCGTTCTACTATATTAGAGATCCGTATTTTCCCATGTGTAAGTTGATGGGACTTTTTGAACATTCATTGTAACAACTTGTGTTTTTATACTAACAATTACATTCAATGTAATACAAAGATGTTACATTGAACGTCATTGTTGGCATAGAAACATGGATTGTTACATTGAATGTCCAAAAAAATCTATCACCTTAGACACAGGGTTCTTACTAGTGGTCTTTTTATCTCCGCTACCTCAACTTGATTCCAACCTTACTCCAAAAGCCTCGACTTCCTTTCTTTGCCCACCTCAACCACTTCTTTCCACATTTGTATATTATTTGTGGATTTGTGGATTCAAGGTTATAGCACATTAATGCTACATTTAACTACTTTTGGACTACAAACTGAATTTTGGACAAAGAATTCAAAAATCTCTACACAAAATAGTGAAATTAGGTTGCTCCACACTAATTTCTCAACAATTCACACTATAGAAATATTCACTGTTCTTGTACAATGATACATTCAATCCAAAGCGATGTGTATGGTATAGATTTGTGTACCAGTCCATTGCATGGTTCAGAGAGTGGCATGCGCCTCTATGTGGACAAGCATTGGTCCATGAGGTAATTTCTCTCAGGTAAGACAATCTAATTTTGCTATTTTGTGTAGATAATAACATTTGGAGATCTCCAAATGTTTGCATAAATCTTCAGATGTTTAATATATATATCTCCTCATTCTTTGGAATGCAAATACGTAAAAAGTGTTTTTTCTCCTAATGTCATGTTAACTCTAGACTCTTTGAAAGTCCAAAAGTAGTTAAATGTGGCATTCATTGGTTTTCAAATTATCATCACTTAACGCTAATGCAAAATATGATGTAACAGTTCCACTTTTTTTTCAATTTTATCAACTTAGTTGGCCTCTTGTTGAATGATCTCTTTATTATCTAAATAAAATTATAGGATATTTATTTGTTAATGGCATTTGTTACAAAAGCATATCTATTTGTTCTTGCTGCAATTAGTTCTTTTGCATTTCTTTACTTTTTTTACCAATTGTTGGTATTTTTCAAGTGTGAGGTTTTCCATTACTTTTCATATACAAGTGTTTAATGCAAGATTTTGCTACATTTGGTGGAAATTATAGAAACAATCTTCACAATTTTGATTTGTTATTACATAACTGGAAGAAAATATAATTCTATTTTTATGCTTCTTATAGCATGTAGGTTCTTATTAGCTATGGCAGTGGCAAGACATCCGGCTTGATGATTTGTACAAGATGTTCAAATGCAAAACAATAATATGCAAAACAAAAAAGTGTTCAACAATAAAATGAAGATTTTCAAATTGATTTGTTAGTATTTAAAGAAGGAAGGAAGGAAAATGCATTTGTTCAAAATTATGCTTAGCACAAGTGTATACCAAAATTCAACTAAGAACTTCATCATTGGTCACTAAATTTCATCATTACAAAAAAATTAAGAATAACACTAGTAGCATTAAATTTCACAACCCTGATAACATACCTATAAACGATACTTCAATCCAATGTCACATGGAAAAATATTCAAGCATTAGAAGAGATTTGAGGCCTCCAAGAGCCCGCAAGTTATCCTACGTTCCCAAATTGTGGGAACGTAGGAAAGCTACTGGCTGATGTGATCGAGGCAGTGCCACCTCACTTTTTCAAAAAATAAAAAATAACTTTTTTTTTGGCCTGAAATGATATTTGGGAAAGAAAAATAAATTCTGACAGCCCGTACTAGCTGTTCACAGATTTGGCTAGATTGCGGAACAGGCTTGAAACGGACCTCCAATGCCCTCAAATCTCTTCTAATGAGTGCAAAACAATCCAAAATCAATGTAGAACAACGTGGGACTTTCGTAGAACAATCGAAGATAGTGTAGAACAATGATTGTGATTGCAAAACAATCCAAAATCAACACAAAACAATGGAAAAAAGTGTAGAGAAATGTTTGTGATTGCAAAATAGTTGTCTAACAATGTAGAATTTGGTAGAATAATGTTGAAATTGCAAAGCAATCCAAAATCATTGCACAACAATATGGGGCTTGCATATCATAGTATGAAAGTATGTGATTTCAACATCTAAATATAGTATTGAACAAATGTAGGATGTTGATAAAACAATGGAAGATAATAAAGAACTATGTCTTTGATTGCAAAACAAAGCAAAATTAGTACAAGCAATGTAAGACTTTGGTAGAAATTTAGAAGAAAGTAAAAAATAATGTTTGTAATTGCAAAATTAACTCAATATAGCGGTATAGGATTTTGGAAGAATAATAGGAAAATAGAATAGATCAATGCTTGTAATTGAATAACAATCTAAAATTAATATTAAATAATTTTGAGCTCTGGTAGAACACTGATAGAAGATAGTAGAGGACAGTGTTGTTTGTAATTGCAAAACAATCTAAAATCAATACATAACAATGAAGGATTTTTATAGAGCCAAAGTAGATAGTGTAAAATAATCCAAAATTAATATAAAATAGTATAGGATTTTGGGAGAAAAATATGAAAATAGTATAGAACAATTTCAAACTAATATGGACCTGATATGTGATGTTGATAAAATAACAAAAGTTAGTAGAGTATGTTTTCATCAAAATCGCTCCAAAACTGCCATTTCTAGTACTGGCAAGTACCAAAATTTAGAAAAAAACATTTTTGGACAAATGTAATAGTAGGATCTTGTAGTACATTAGTTTGAAAAGATGTGTAAAAATTTTAGAAATTTCCCCCATGTAGATCGCAAGATAATAACAATTGAATTCACAAAAATCCTTTTTTTGTCCCTACAAAAATCCTTGGCAGCTACACTTCACAAGGTCACATTTGTATGAAATTTTTTTCAAAATGGTGGTTACTCTTTGGATTCATTCTTCATAGCAAGTTGGCTACATGCTTGAAAAATTTTAGATCATTTGGAATTGCACAATATATAGGAAAAAATAGTAAATAGAAAGAAGTAGAAAATGATTCAAATTACAAAGTTGTTAAGAATTTAGATATGGAATTAAAAATGCCAATCCAATGGTTCAAATGTTGTAATAAACAATCTACACCTAAATTTTTTATTTTTTTTCCAAAAATATTGAAAATTGAGTTAAATAAAGAACTTCAAAGTTTATTGTAGAGTAGAGATTCTATAACTATCCTCAAACTAAGAACCCTCATAACTTTCTTCTCATTAATCAAAATGGAATGATTCAAAGCTTCCTGCATATATATAAATCTAAAATACCAATTTCCAATTTTTTTTTTAAAGTGATTTTTAAAGAAATTTTTTGAGCTGCCCGGGCTGCTTGCCGACCAATGAAAATTACATATCATGTAATAATTTTTTAACCATGTTGTCAAAAGTTATGAAAATTGTTGGACCTTAAAGCTACTCCTTGGGCACATCTTGTATGAGAATGTCAAAGAAAAAGAATAAAATCTTTGTTCCTAGTGAGTTGCCCAAAATTGCTATATTATCAAAAAACGGTGTTTGGTCCTTTAGGGGTTAAAGGTTAAGAATTTCATTGAAAATATCAATAAACAGATGAAGTCCAAAGTCATTAGAGCGTGTCTAATCTTCAAAAGTCCTTAAAAGATTTAGGAATACAAAATTTACATCTATAGAATATCAAAATTCAAAAATTCAAATTGTTTAATTGTTTAGGCTGTTGAAATTAGTTTTTAAATATTTAAAATATTTAAAAATTCAAATTTTAATGTATAGTTTTATAAACTTCTATGTAGTATATTTTTGTGTTTTACATGTAATGATCATTTATACTTTGTAGATTTGAAAAGGTGGAAATGTTGAAATCTTAAATTTTGAAAGCAATTCATAAATATGTAAAATGTAAATTTCAAAACTTCTAATATGGTAATTCTAAATATGATCTTTAGGTCAAAATTGATTAAGCAATTTTGGTGATATAACTTTTTTCCTAATCATCTTGATTTAATATATCCATGTATTAAATAATTATGGTTTTGAGGAACATCCATTATGAAAAGACTTGCATTCATAAAATATAGGACCAAGCGACTACACCAGTGAAATGAAGCTACAATATAGCAATGGAATCATGATGCTATAAGACTAAAGCCATGCACGAAATGAAGCCACAATTATCACTTCATATAATCTGTGTGTCCCTTCACCCACATTACCTACAATTGCAATTATTATTATATAAATAAAAATATAATTTTTACTTTTGAGAGTTGAAGCGTTATTCAAGCCTACATTCCAATAATGACCTTTACATTAAAATTGGTTTATTTGGCAATTGGTGATAACAATGAATATGGGGTTAGAGGGTACTAAAACAACAAAATGAAGCCACAATGTACCCAAAAGTTGTTGCATACCCATATGAGCCCCCCCAAGTGAAAAATTAGCAACTGTTGGGTGAGATTAAAAAACCTAACACTACCCTCAATTGCCGTGCAATGTGAGTTAAAAAAATAACAGCCATATAATTTGAAAAGAAAACAATAACCCTTTCAAAAAATCAATAGCCTTGCAATTCAAAAAGAAAATAATAACTATAAGATTTGCTTGAGGGAAAACAAACAAATGAAAAATGAAAAATCAACAACCATGCAATTCAAAAGAAAACAATACCCACCCTTGAAAAATGAATAGCCATGCGATTTGAAAAGAAAACAAAAGCCATGTGGAATTTGACTTGAAGAGAAGCTCTTAGTATTTGCGCGCGCCTACCCTATGACTTACTTGGTGACAATAAAGTTTATCAAGCAAATTAATCACACCTCTCAAAATTCCATTTTAGTTTGATGCAATTTCATTTTCTTAAGAGTTATTCATTAATTTTGATTATAATTATAGATTTAGAAAAGGGCTTACATTATACCTAAATAACGACATCATCAATTGTGAAGGTTGAAGAGACCATAGTTGAATTTGCTTATTACTGCTACATTGCAACCACGGTGGAAAAGTTAATAGTAGAGAAGTTGACAACTCTAACAATAAGGAAGAAAGTTGAAGAAAAACCTCCTACACCTCCACAACAAGGTTCAAAAAAAATTAAACATCAAATTTAAATGTAGGTTATTTAAAATGTTATGTAAACTTAACATTTTGAAATACATTTTAAAAGTAGAAATGACAAGAATTTTTTTTTAATGAAATATGAATGATAATTGTTTTTTACTCAAAGATGATGATTAATTTAAATCCTATTGTCACCATCTTGATATTTGATGTATTGAATGGACAACAATTTATAAGAATTGTTGAATCAAAGTATTTAATTTATTACAATACCTAAAGAACATGTTTTGGGGTGGTGTCATTGTACATCTTCAACAATACTTGTAAAAAGATGAATACTGCAAAAAAAATAGACACCAAAAACGATAGACATTTCAAAGTCGATACTCATGTTATCAAAGAAGATATAAAATAATTGGAAGTTACATCTGAATTTTGTCTTATGAAAGATTCATTGATGGTAATTTCTAATCATTTAATTCATTATATATTTTTCAATTCAAAAAAATATTATATATTATGACATGCACTTATTATTGATATATTGTTCTATATTATTCAAAGACATTCAATTATTGAACTTAACTAAAATATATTAGATTTCATATTAGTTGTTAATCAATATATAAGAATGACTACCCTATTTTAAATGGATTTTGAATTTATTTGCAGAATTCTCATGAAGATTATCTTCTTTTTTGATATATTACTGACGATCAATATATGTACAAACTTGTTGTAATGGAAGTTAGAGAAGCTATTGAAAAGGTATAGAAATTCAGTAAAATAAATACTTCCTCTATCTCAAAACAATCTTGTGGTTGGACTATGTGTTTGGGATTTTTTTGATGAAAATAACATTACTTATTTCAACCCATTTTGAGCTATAAGTAGAGTTCAATACACTCTTATTGTCCTAAAACTTTGAGTTTTGTAGGCCTTTTCAAAGTGTAGTATTAAACTCATTTGCAATAAAATTAAAGGGAATTAGAAAATCATTTTGGGACAAGGAGGGTGTGAGCATTTATTTACCCACCGTTGGTAAATAAGCAAGCACAACCGGGCTCTAGTTTTCGTGTGGATTTTTGTACAACCTATGGGTGCCTGCGTCAATCCACTGTGCCTTCCAAGCAATGAATCTTTTTCCTATGTTCCTAACATCCACAATGTATTCAAAAACCAAAGAATTGCACTACTTGGCAATTTCTAATCTAACTTGCTCAATCAAAAGAAGTCACGGTGGTTTCGAATTTAAACTAGTTACAGTCTAAATTTAACTATCTTCAGTCATAGAACATTTCATGCCATTTCTACAAACATAAAACTCGACTATAGCCCCTTCTTTTAGCAAAAGATATGGGCGGATGAAGTTTAGCCCTTCCGAGGCTATTTAAACTTCATCCACAGTTTAGGTGATGTTTTCTAATTCAATTGGCCTTGAAAATTGAACCTTAGTTTTAGAAAAATAAGACCTAATCAAATCCTAAGTTTTGACTTGGATGAACTAGTTTAGGTCAACTTCATCCGTTCCTTGACTCAAACTTCATCTTTGAATATCTCCTTGGGTTTGTAGTATTTCTTGAATTTTGAACCACTTTATGGTTACTTGGAGGTCCTAATTTAACTTCCTAATATTAATTTTTTCCTCTAATGAGGTTAAAACAACCTAATTCTTTCTACCCTTACTCCTTGAAGTTTTGATTAAGCTCTGATAAATTATTACTTTTAGGATTTTTATAGTTGTTCCTTCTAGAGGCTAACCTAAACTTTCCAAAATATTATCTTAGTTGATTTTTCACTTATCCTATCAAAAGTTATTGATGGATGAAGTTTGATTGCTAATCGATGTTCAAAATTTCATCCGTCAATTACTTCTAACCCTAATTTGATAATTAAATTTTAATTTCACTTTGAGACCCAGGTTATTTTTAGTTGATATTTCCTAATTTAACTTTTTATTATTATCTTCTAGTCACTTTTCATCCAAATTAGGTCCTAAACTTCATCCCTCTATTTCTCACTCATTTTAATTCCAAATCCTAAGTTTAAGATGTCTTTGGAAAGTCCTAGTCTTAATCTACAGGTTGTTAAATCTAAACTCGAGAAATCTAGTCTTGATGCTTTGAATCAGTCTTGAACTTTGGCTAAGTGTTAAAAATGCTAAATCTAAACAATTAAAATGAAAGGAAAGATTTTATTAAATTACCTCGAATTGCCCTTCATCCGCCGTGTTGTAGAGTAGCTCCTTGAGATATTCCCGATTTGCCATTCTCGGTTGCTATCTTGGAATTTTGCTCACCGCTTGAAAATAGGTGTTTAACACAAATTTTCTAATATCTTCCAACTTCTCTTTCTTTCTACTTCTACTCCTTCCTTTTCTTTTAGGAACATAGTCCAGCAGCTTGGAACTTGGCCAGCAGTATTGGACACAAGCCAGCAGTTGGAACCAGTCTAGCAATTGAAACCTAGTCCAGCAGTCTCGAACCTCAAGTTGGCCAATTGTGGGCCGGCCTCCCCTTTTGCACGGAGGTGCCATGTGGCGGCCTATGACTGGCTGGACCCCCGTAATAGTGACGAGGCAAGGGGTGAGGGGTACGGCGTAAGTGGCCTTCCCTCTGGGTGGTGTTGGGCTCCCTCCAGACCGTATGGCCCTACTCCCGCAGCTCGTCTAGGCCCTTGGAAATTTGGGGTTTGGGTTTTTTGGAGTGCTCCAGAGTCTAAGAGAAAATCAAACACACCTTTAAGGAAAGTACTTTAAGAGTCTTCCTACATAACCTTTGAAGGTCTCTTCCTAACTTGATTTGTAAGGCCTAAATCTATTCTTTTGATGCACTAAACTTGGACTTCCAAAACTTGCATTTTGGAAACTAAACTTGGAGAGAGATGACAAGTTTTAATTTTTTGGGAGTTTTTTGGACAAAGCAAAGTCAAAGCTTTGCTGTATTTTGGAAAATCTCTTAATTTCTAAACAATTCAAACAAAGCAAAGTCAAAGCTTTGCCGTATTTTGGGAAATCTCTAAATTTCTAAACAACTCAAACAAAACAAAGCCAAAACTTCGCCGTATTTTGGGAAATTTCTAAATTTCTAAACAATTCAAACAAAGCTTTGCCATATGTAGTGTTTTGCAAGAAACTTAGAACAAGGTGAGACAAAGGTTTGTTAGTACAATACTACAAGGGCTAAACACAAATGGTTAGTCAATGCTAAAATTCAAGCACACATTAGTGAAGATGGATAAGAATACAAAGTTCTCAATAAAAACGCTAGAATGCCTCCCAAAGCAGCAGAGCCAAAGTACGGAGGGTGGTTCTAGGATTAGTACAAAGATTAGTAAGACAACTTCAAAACTTCTATAACAAAAGGCCAAGTTAGTGGTTTTGTCAAAAATCCGAAAATAAAGACAATCTTTGAAGGGACACCAATGTCCTTCAAAGAAAGCTTCAAAATTTGCAACAATGGAGCTTAAAGTGCTTCAAAAACACACATTTACAACTTTTGGCTCAAAAATGGCCAAAAAAGTCCAAACAAATGGACTAACGTGTATTGAAAGCCAAAATAATGACCCAAGGGGGGTTTGTGAGAGAAAAGTAAGCCCCTTATATACATTTCCAAGGATACTCACCTCCCTCTCTTTTCCTACTAGTAAACTTATTACTTGAGATTTTCATCCTAATCTTCTAATTTTTGACTTTCTACACTGGACCAAACTTTTAATTTCTAGAGAATAGTTCTAAACCACAAATAGATTGCGCCATTGACTTCAGAAGTCCATTTTTAGTTCAAGAGGCCTTGTACCCCCTAATTTGACCTCAAAAACGCAATAATATTTAATGCCAACTGAACACCAAAAAGAGGTAAAAATCTAGTCTCTGGAGTTTGACTTTTCTAAAAAAAATAAATAGCCTAAGTTCTTTAGAAGGTCCAAGGGAGCAAGAAAAGACCCAACTTCGACCCCATTCCGATTCCGTGTGCTCCCGAGACACCGGTCAATTCCACCAGATTCTTCAAATTTGGCAATTGTCGGGGAATCTCGCTGGTTTGGGCACTTCTGGCTAACTAAATGTCTTGGAAATTTTTGAAAAAATTTATTAGCATAAAACAAGCTAGTCTAATTTTTAGTGAGATTTTATCGCAACCTGGGTAATTTATAAGAATTTCCCATCCAAGGTTTTGGCGATTGACCATTCGGAAAGGCTTTTTTTGTAAGTCAAAATTTTTTGAGTCTTTTCATGGAATCTCTCATGAAATTCCACAAAGCCCATGTGCAAGTTCATATCTTATTTTGCACAAAGGTCATAGAAAAATCAAATCTTGTCTTCTCCTTTTGAATCTGATAATTAGAGAATCTTCTGCATAGGGGAGAATCTTGGCAAACTGATCTCATTGTTGGTCTCTAAATGTGATTTCCACCCAAGAACAACATACTGCATCCCTAGATTCCTCCCAAGTATTTGTTTTGTGATTGTAACTCTTGCAGGCCTAATAAGTGGAATTTCTACTCTTTCGTCAATAGAATGGGGAAAGTAAAATCTATTGTTGGGAATGGACATATGACCTCAACGGTATTCCCGTAGACCAAATCTAGACCTAAAATGTCACATACACCGTAGGTTTGGCAATTCTAGCCCTATTTACTATAAATCCATCTAATCACGTGAAATCCCATTAGATTGGATTCAAGGGTCTTGGGAGGCTCCGAGTTCCCCTGCTGTCTGTTGCGTTCCCAGACTGCGAGAATGCAGCAATAGCAGCTAGCTGACGTGGCACAACGACTACCACGTCATTTTTTGAAAAAAAAAAAAAAAAAAAAAAAAATTGCTTAAAGTGATATTTTGGTAAATTTTTTTTTTTTTTTTTTTTAAATTTGACACCCCCGTACCGGCGTTCACTGAATCTAGACGGATCAGGGAACGGGCCTGAAACGGCCTTCCAAGACCCCCAAATATCATCTAATGCGGTTTATACCTATTTACAAATGGAAATCGGGTTTAGTTGAGGGCAATTTATTAATAAGGGACTAAATGCTATATTGATATGTGACACATCTATTTTGGTATTACACTCTTTTGGGGTTTTTTTGTAACTAAAAGTACATTCAAACTTACTATAAATGAAAATAAAAAAATAGTGAGTCCCGGGTGACGAATCAGAATCTTACAAAGGGAGTACAAGATTTTAGTAATATAACCATATTTATTCAATGCTTGAATAAATTATTCTACAAAGAAAAGAATATTGATTATTGCTATGAATTTGGAGATCTTGTAGGAATTGTTTTGGTTGAGGCACAATAGCAAGTGGAGTTAGTGGACAATGTCATTGTGTTGGATGATATTGAAGATGGAATTGCATATTCTACCTCAAGTCCTACTTGGTTGATGGAGAGTAGTAGAGAATAATGATGAGGGCTTCGCAAGAAATACAGCTGCTCCTATTTATATTCAATTGGTTTACAAGGACCGCGATGCACATAATAGTCTTTTAGTGTAATTCTGATCATTAAAAACACTTCTCATATTTCATGTAAAATGTTTCATGCAATATAAAGAAATGAAATTTCCGGCCAATTACAGTGTGCCACATGTGCAAAATTTATTCTGTAACTACCGTACTATTGCATTTGTACACTTTTTTACACAATCACCTCAAAAGTAACAATTATTGCCATTCTTGAAGCCACAATATAGCCATGAAATCTTGATGTCATACAAAATGAAGTTAGACAAGTGGCCACTACTATTGCTTTATATAAATTGCATTTCTTTTCAACTACAATTGCAACATATATTTTAATAAAAATATATTTGTGACTTTTGAGAATTGAAGAATTATTTTAAGCCCAAATTTATATTAAAAAATAAAAAATTCATTGTATTTTTCATTATTGATAACAATAAAGATAAAGATTTTATTTATTTATTAGAATTTAAGCAATCCCTAAATAAAAAAATTAAATATTCTTTAGAAATTACCTCAAATATTCACTACTAGGACCACACAATGTGAATAACTGTCTTCAATGTCACTTTGGGGCTTTAAGCAGGATGATCTTCAATAGGTACTAAATTGAGTATGATGAATTATTTGAATTGTCTTTTGCATTAAACCAATTAAATAATTTCACTTTGATTTATCCCCTAAAGCTCTTTTAAATTCAAAGTGGTTTTGGGTGGTTTTGGGCATCCAAATTGAATTTTCAAATAATGAATTTTTTCTTTCTTATTTTTTTTTAAAAATTAAAAAATCAAACAGCCTTCTAGGAAATCTAATTTTTACAAAGATCTAATGATTGGTTAAAAAATTATTAGATTTTTTTTTTTTATCTCTAATTTAGGTCACAATTCAGATAGGCAAAGCAAAGTATTATTTTACTTTGAAAATTTGCATACTTCTTTCTAACTTGAAGGCTCCACTCAAATTTTTAATTTCTAAACCTTTTTGCAAAATAGAATTTGAATTATGGGGTTGGAAGCCTAACAAGCCACATAGTCAAAAACTCAGGCAACCTTAAAAAAAGCATTGTATTGATCTTTGCTTAGTCATATCTCACACATACTAATACATTACATTTCGATTCCAATTTTTTAGGGAAGCCCCCTCTGCAAGTCAAGAACAAGATATTTTGTCAAAGAAATTTAAAAAGTAGATAAATTTTGATTTATAGACTTCTTTTTAGAAGGTGTTGTTTTTTTGGCAATTTCAAGAGTATATTCAAATTTTGTCCTCCAAAGAACTTTAGAGATTAATTTAACTTGTAATCCATCTTTCATGTTGTGCTCCATCATCAAATCTTTTGATTCATATCCTCTAGATTCCATATTTAGGGTGCTCTTATATGTGCCTTTAATTGTAGTTGTGATTTTGTCACTGCCATCAATAATCAAATGAATCACAATGCATTGAAATTATTTTCTTTCAAGAAATTGTATCATCAAGGAGATTGAGAGACTTGAAATTCAAGTGATTTGTTTAAGAAAAATGAAGTTTGAATAGTTCAATGAGTACCCATCAATATTGTGTAGGATTTGTTGATCATTGTAAACTAATTTTTTTGCCAAAAAAAAACATATATTTTGAAATTATAAAAATTGAGTTAAAAAATGAATCCAATCCATTACTTTTATAAGAAGATGATATTATTATTGTGAAAGTGGTAGTAGAAAATGTGCCTCGATCCTTTAACCTATGTTAAACATTTTTTCTCTTCAATTCTTCCATTTAGGATTTGTCTACATGAACCAAATCAAACTTAGAAATGTATTGCAATATAAGAAGAAGGTACAATTTTAAGGGAAATCAAGTGATTCACAAGTTTTCATCAATACAATTGTAGGATTCTAAACAAGATTGGTGTCACTACTATGGTAGAATAAGATAAATGCAAGCTATATCAAAGGACAAAAATACACTTACAATCATGTGGTGACAAACAACCAAAAGGTGCAAGTTTGTCTAAAAGTCTAAGAATATTGCAATCACAATGTGAAAAGAAGGTGAATGACAAAGGGATAAAAAGAAAATAAGAGCCCAAAACAAGATGAATAAGTTACCAAAGTTAGGAGGTGGTAACTTTAACAAAGAGGTGGAAATCATGAGGGGGAAATAAATGCAAAGATTAAAAAGGGAAAACAACAAGAAACAAGAACATGAGTGCAAAAATTGTACTTGGGAACAATGACTAACCCAAAACCTAACTTTGAACAAGAGAGAAAAATTATCACCGTCCATCTTCAGTAGTTGCAAACAAAATCTACAAAAGCCATATCATAATAATACAATGAATTCTAGAACTGCATTGTGCGCTATAAAAATAATCATTTGAATTCATAGAATAATGGTATTCATTTGTTGATTCAAACATATTACAAACTAAACTGATACATTGTTTTGGCAAAACCTTGGGGAGGTCACTTTTAGTATATTTGGCGCACCACGTGGGTGATGGGATATTTTGTAGGGGGCTATTTGCTTCCTAGGTGGAAATAGAAGGATCCCTATAATTACATAATTTGAAAAAAAATGGCCTATAAAATGGCCTCTATCATTACTTACACTACAAGAGAAAGGGGTGTTTTAACCCCTAAAATCCCATTGTCCCTACGGGGGACAAAATGGATTTTGGGCAGGTTCCTATGAGCTCAATTTTTAATGAAATTTTTTAAAACTTTTACATAAGATAGAAAAACTTATTAGCTTTTGGGGAATGTAATTTTTGTTTCAATCGGTGCCCGGGAGCAAAAGTTATGCCCAAATAAGCTCAAAACAGGGGAGAAGGGGCAGCAAAAAAAATTTGCAAAAAATTTAATTTAATTTTTTTGATTTTTTTTCCTTATAGATTATAGTTTTGCCTATTTGGGAAGCTTTGATTCATTTCATTTGGACTTTTTATGAGAAAGTTATGGACAATCTTGTTTTTCGGGCAATTAGAGCATCTTCTTGAAAAAAACTTTTTCTTTCACTTTGAATGCTGATATCTTTCAATCCGTACGGTCAAACATCACAAAATTTTTACTACATGATCTGTAAAAAGTGTAGTATAAGATCCTACGGTTAGTTTCTAAAAAAAAATATTTTTTCTGATCTTTTAGATGAACGCAACAAAAGTAGCAGTTTTGAGTGATTTTTGACAGAAAAATGGCCTTGGGACTTTAGGGGTTAAGTGTAGTCCTAGTAGTAGCGTCTTTTAAGTGATGACTTTTAAGTAAGGTTTTTAGTAAAAATTTTACTAAAAAGACTGTCTTTTTAGTAAAATTTTACAAAAAACCTTATTTAAAAGTCATTAATTAAAAGACAATACTACTAGGACTATACTTAAAACACCCTTTTCTCTTGTAGTGTTATAATTTCTATAGCAATGCAATTTTTTTAGTATATATTATTTATAAAGGAAAAAAGCTAACTGAAAAGCAAATTGAAAGCAAAATTTGACAAAAAATGTTCAATGAAAAGAAGATTTTATTGTGGGTTTTTGAATAATGCTTAATCATAATACAATTTCTTTATGCTTTCTTCAATTAGAATGCTAAACCTAACATGAGTCCACAAACACATGTAATAGAAAATGCACTCTGAAAAGGGTAGTGCTTCAAGATAATACCTTACCCATAAAATTGAAAGCATCATCTCATTCAAACATGCAATTGGATTGAAATTACAACCTCACAAACATGACATAACAAAATTGCAATTGGATTGAAATTACAAAAAAACTTTCATTCATTATGCTTGCACAAAAATCTCAATTCCTGTGGCGTATTCAGGAACACAAATTCTTGCTCAAAGAGTTCTCAAAACTTGCTAAGTCAATTACATTATAGTGGCTCCAATAATACTGTTGCTAATGAATGCGATACAAAACTGTAAATGTTTAGGGTAAAAAATTGAATACATCATGCTTCAAAAATCCTGAACATCTCTCACATGTTTTCTTTCTAAGCACATGTGGAAGGCAAGAAGGCAAGACCTAAACAACTCTACAAGGTCAAACTCGACACTTAAAATGGCATCAAAAGTCAATGTCGGAGATATAGTGTCACCCAAATGGAACGGTTTAGAACATCCCCACCACCGCTAGGAACAACAAGCACTTCTGTCCACCCCGCTTTCAAGCAACTGCATAATTCTACGAGGTCATGAATGGACAAGTCTGCAAGCAAGGATGTTCTCATAAAATCTTGCATAGGCATCTTGAGCACCCACAACTTGTGTAGCACAAACAAATTTGATTTGAAAAGCTCCATCAAGGTTTGGTGTCAATAAGCAAGATGGCATATAGGGGCTGCATTTGATTTTGCTGCAGCTAGGCAGAATGCTGCAAATTCGGGCATCTTGAGCACCGATTCACCGCAGCGCTTTGAAATCAGGGTGTATTGCAGCACTCTCTTGAGCGTCTCAATGCGTTCATGATCTAAAATTCCTGCCATCTCCCAATTTGTCCGTGAATCCAAGTGCGACAGCGTCCACTGCGCAAAAATATCAAGGGATTGCATCTTCTTTTTGGTTTTTACTTTTTTTGCCTCCGCTATTTTGGATCTAAAAATACTAGTGGAAAGTTGAAGGTGTTAGGCACCAGATTCCACCCTAAGCAATTATGATGCATTACTTTCAATTAGAATGAGAGAATTGTACCTCTACAGTCTGCAACGACAACAAGGATTTGATGCGTTATATACAATTAAAAAGTTGAGAAATGATCTGTAGAGTACGCAGCCAGAACAAGCGTGAGATGCCTGGATTGCCAATGGACTCCGGTATGATTTGAATTGCAAAACTACCCTGCTACACTTAAGAAAATAGACAAAGCATTCAAAGACCAGACGAAACCAACTTCAAATCCACCCTCCCAGAAAACCTTGTTGCGCAAACTGGATAAGCAACCGAGATGTGCTAAAGAAGAACATGTCAAAACAAGCTGCGCCAGCAAATGCCCAAAAACATAGCAAAGGAGAAGAAAATGAAACGACAAAGAAGTTCATTTGGAACCTGCAGTGTTTAGATTCTAGCATGCCCCGCTCCCTTCAATTTTGTGTTTTGGCGGAGCTGGAAAGACTACGCAACATTGTCAACACAAGGCTCACAATCAAAAACAGCGCCCGCACTATGTAAAATATGCATTAGAAAACAGGAAATGGGAAACAAGAGATGGACATTGAGTAGCGCACCACATTTTTCAATGGCCCTCATCTGCTCGCTTAGAGTTCTCACAATCGGCGCACGTTCAAAGTTTGTTTTTGTTGGCGGCGCAGGCCAAGCTATGCAATTAGACAAACATGCTTAAAAAATAAAACTACTTTACAACAACGCCAACATGTACGCCAACACAACAACAGCATACAAAAGGCAAACGCATAGAGGTGACAGAACACCCTCGATCTGAAGCACAAAAGAAAAGAAGTACCCAATTGGCAATCTACAACATGCCTCCCACTCGTTGGAATTTGGGTGATTTGGCGGTGCTAAGACTATTTCAAAATTTTCCAGATTATAGAGATGGAAAATCAAATCCTATGAATAGCACATGTGAGGAAGAAGATCCAATTTTGCAATGTGAGGAAATGGAAGCGACAAGGATGACCCAACAACAATTTTGCAAAGCCATTTACACGCGCATCAATTGGACAAACACAATGCTAAGTGCGCAATTGGGGAACAAGCCAAAACCCACAAGCAATTTGAATTACCGCATCAAAGAGCAGCGCAAATTAGCCGCAGCTTGCAATCCACGAGTTTTGGTGGTGCCAACAGTTAACACAAAATTTAACCTGACAAAACAAAACTACCAGCAATCAAGAGCAATGAATGGCGGCGCATACAAAGAAGAACACAAACTAAAATGGGAAAGGAAGCTAAGAAAGTCGAAGGTTTAGGAAAGCACGTAGCTAAAAAATTTCAAAAGCAAATATAGAGCCTAGCTTATTTTAAATCAACTTGCAATGCAAGGAGGATAAATGCATTGGCAATACACAAGTCATTTTTTGATGATTTCTTATGCAATGAGGAAATTTTTAATTCTTAAAACAAACAATAGAAAATTAGAGACAAACATTTGGAATATGTGGGAGAAATTATAAGGACTATGACTTCACATATTACAAGATAATCGGGTTTGAAGAAAAAAAAAATATATATATTTTTATTGAGGAGGTATATGTTGATTATGTTCACACTTGTATCAAAATTTTGTGAACATCCAACCAAAATTGACTTCATAGGATTCTATCTAGATTTTTTAAATGTTCATTCAACGGATAATTAGCCTTTAGGGGTTAAAAACTATCCCTTGGTCAATTGGATACTTAAATTTTATATGCATGAAAGATAGCCCCTTTTAAAAAATTGCATGAATAAATTTACAAAAACCATAAGGTACTGGAAATATGCCCCTCATAGCTTTTTATGTAAAAATATGGTCATCTTAAATACAATAATCAAGGTAAATAGCCCTACATCACATACACTCTTAAATCAAGTATATATCCCAGGGAAATCACTTAGAGGTTCCATTAGGAACTACATGAGTTAAGATTTTAGACGCCCTGTCTTATGTTCTAAAATTTAAATAAAAGAAAAAGAAAAAAATATGAGTAGATTTTCCTTCTTTGAAAGTTTATGTTTTGAATTATTGACAATTTTTTTTTTTAATTATAATTAGTTACTAATTTTTGAAATAAAGAGATATACTGCAAAGCTGAAAATAACTTTCACACCCCTATTTTATATAAGAAAAAATTGTATAAAAAATACACAAAAAATTCTTAAAAATAACACTCTATTGAAAGTTCATATTTATTGAATATTGATGCAATGGTCATCTAAATGTGTTCTATATAAATATTTGAGCTGAAAAACATGCCATTTTAGTTCATTTTTCAACCTTCTCTAGAAATCATTTGATATGGTATTTGAATTGGGATATTTTGGCAATAAAAACCTATAGTCTTTACAATGCTCAAAATTATAGGTCGATACCATAGTCCATTAACCCCTAAAGGACCAAGGTGATTTTCCTATCAAAAATCATTCAAAACTGTCATTTCTATTGCAAAGAGAAAAGGATTTTAGAAATTTTTTTTTTGGCATATCCAATCTTAAGATCTTTTATTTGACTAGTATATGAATATGTGGAAGAAATTTCAAAGACTTGAATTATATAGATAAGATATATACATTTAAAGTGAAGAAAACAAGTTTTTTTGCACCTTGCTTGACTAGATTTTTTATTTTGAATCTTTTTATTTCATATTTTTTGCACGATTGATTTTGATTTTCTACTTATTTATGTTAAATAGTTGAGTTGAAAATCTACCAAAAAAATTTAGGAAAAAAAACACTTAATTTTCACTCATTAAAAAATTGTTAAGTAGTAGTGGGTTCAAGATGGAAGAAAAAACTAAATTGTTAATAGCTTTTAGATGGATTTGAATCACAATGATCCCAGTAATAAGGTTGTTCTAGCAAAAAAATCTAACCTTGTCTAACAATTTTTTTGAAAAATTCTAAAAATTGCATTCTAAAATAAATTATATAAGTTATTTTTTCAAGAAGATGCTTAGATTGCCCAAAAAACTAAGATTGTCTATAACCTTCCCATTTGTAGTCCAAATTGAATGAAACAAAGCTTCACATGTAGACAAAAATATAATCTTTGAGAAAAAAAATTAAAAAAAAGATATTTTCTTTTTGTGTTTTTTTCGTGCTGCCCACCAAAATCCATTTTTGCTTATTGAGTCATAATTTTTTCTCCCGGGCATTAGTTAAAATAAAAGTTTTTTATTCACAAAGCTCTCACACAACCTTAGAAAATCCCAAAAAATATCACTAAAAATTGAGACAGTAGGAACCTGCCCGGATTCAAATTGTCCCATGAAGGGGCAAGTGGTCCTTTAGGGGTTAAAAAGTAAACAAGGGGGCAAAAAATCATTTGAACACACGTGGTTAGTTATAGATACACTAAGTGATCTTCCCGGGGTATATAACTTAAATTACAAGTAGTAATCTACTTGGGACTTTAATTTTTTGTACTACTAAGTTTTTGATTTTTTGATTTTAATTTTTATGGTGGAAAATTGAACTGAAACTCTAGTAAACTAAACAGATTCAAAAAAACTTAATTTTCATACTTTAAAAATTTGTCAAGTAGAAATAGGTACAAGATAGAAGGAAATCTAAGTGATTAGGATCTCTTAAATGGAATGATAGTGCACTAATCCCAAAGTTAAGATTATTCTAGCACAAAAACTAAACCATGTGGAGCTTTTTTTGAAAAATTGTAAAAATTGCATTTAGAAATGAATCTTACAAGTTATTTTTTCAAAAAGATGCTCTAATTGCCCAAAAAACAAGATTGTCCATAGCTTTCTCATAACAAATCCAAGTGAATGAATCAAAGCTTTTCATGTAGAAGAAAAATATAATCTATAAGAAAAAAAATTCAAATCTTTTTTTTCAAATTTTTCAAATTTTTTTTGCTGTTCACTCTCCCTTGTTTTGAGCTTATTTGGGCATAACTTTTGTCCCTAGGCACCGATTAAAAGAAAATTATATTCTCATGAAGATAATCATTTTTTCTATCTTCAATAAAAGTTTCAAAAAATTAGAAAAAAAATTCAGCCTACAGGTACTTGCCTGAAATCCCATTTGTCCCCTAAAGGAACAATGGGCCTTTAGGGGTTAATGCAAGTTGGAGCAAATAATGTCAACAATTGGGGATTACTATTCATTATGAGAGCCTCTCCAAGCTTCTCTGCATTTCATATTCTCAGATTTCCAATATGGAAATAAAGCCTTGTACATAGGAGGAGAAAGATGGAGTATTCTAAACCCTAATATTAACAGCTGAGATATCTCACCTCATCTCTTATCGTGGTGCTCATCAATGGCAATTGTTTAATTTCAAAATTCAGATTGACAGCATTTAGAGGATTGAGTTTTTTTAAATTTAGCATTTATATTTAGGGCCTAGTTTAGGAGATAGTCACATTCTTACCTTTCCTAGGACAATTAAAAATATAAATTTTAAAGCCGTAGTCTACATGTTTACAAACATGTTTCATTTTGTGCTTCTCTAAGGTAGAAGGCTCAAAAAGCATTCATCTAAGGGAAAGCAGGCCTTTGTGGAGAAATATGTCAGTCTCATTTTTTTTTCAATTTTTTGGTAGGTAGAGAAATGAAAAATATTGCAGTGTTGATTTTAATTAGAAATTTTGCACTCAAAATGAATTAAGTGTGGTTTTTGGAAGTAAAAGGTCTATAGGCCGTTGTTTATGCTCACAGAGTATTGCAATATTGACTGCAAACAAGTGTTTGAATAGAGCAAGTCAATGCACACAATGATATTTAACCCCTAAAGGACCAAACACCATTTTTTGGCAACATAGCAATTTTGGGCACCTCACTATGAATGGAAATTATAATTTTTTGCTTTGAAATTTTCACACAAGATGTGCCCAAGGAGTAGCTTCAAGGCCCAACAATTTTCATAACTTTTGACTTTATGGGTAAAACGTTATTGCATGATATGTAATTTTCCGCTTTCGGCGAGCAGCCTGGGTAGCTCAAAAAAATTTCTTTAAAAAGAACTTTTTTGAAAAATTAAAATTTGAAATTGATTTTATAGATTTATATATGCTTGGAAAGCTTTGAATCATTCCATTTGGATTAACGAGTCAAAAGTTATGAGGAGTTTTAGTTGGAGGGTAGTTATGGAATCTCAACTCTTAAATAAACTTTGAAGTCCTTTATCTAACTCAATTTTCAATATTTTTGAATAAAACAAAAAACATTGGGTGTATATTGTTTATTACAACATTACAACCTCTGGGATTGGTATTTTTCAATTCCATAACTAAATTGTTGACAATTTAGTATATTGAGTCATTCTCTACCTTTTCCTACTTACTATTTTTTTCCTATATGTTGTACAATTTCAAATGATTTGAAAATTTTCAAGCATGTAGCCAACTTGCCTTGAAGAATGAATCCAAAGAGTAACCACCATTTTGGACATTTTTTCGTACAAATGTGACCTTGTGAAGGGCAGCTGCCCGGATTTTTGCAGTGATTAAAAAAGGATTTTTGTCAATTCAAACACTATTGTCTTGCAATCTACATGGTGGAAAATTCTGAAATTTTTCCCACATCTTCTTAAACCAGTGTACTACAAGATCCTATGGTTCCATGTGTTCAAAAATGTTTTTTTTCTAAAGTTTGGTACTTATATTAGAAGTGGCAGTTTTGGAGCGGTTTTGGTGAAAACATAGTCAAAAACCTTTAGGGGTTAAGCTAGTGAATTGGCATGGGCTGGTAGAACCAAAGATACACTGAATGGCATTGAACCCAATGTGAGGCCCCAAGGTAGGTTGAGATCCTGATATGTGGTGGATAATTGACTGGGCATAGTTCCATACCTCTTGGGCTTGTAGGCAAATGAAGAACCGGTGCATAGGTGTTTCCTCAAGACCTAGTGTGCAATAGTTGCAATTGGTGTCGATGCCGGGGGCAATATGGGCTTAAGTACCATTTGGTCTTTACTTAGAGGCTCTCCTTGTGGCTCATTTGGATCGCTCACAACAACACTGTTTTCTCTAGGAGCACCTGGCCTCCAAATCTACTACAAGAAAAATTATGGAATGCCCTTTTGGACTCTGGCAGGGCAGTTCAACTCAAGGCCAAGATTTATTCCCGGCAACACCCCCAACATCATGATATCATTTGGTCCAAGTTTGATAGTATTTGGCTCCAATCTCCTATGTTAGCTTTTCGGAATGGATCGACCATCGTTTGGAGTAGGAAGGGACCTATTATGTGTTCTTTTACTTAGTTCTTTTGCTTCTTGTTCCTCCCTTTGCTCTTTTTTTTTTTTTTAGTTTTTATTTTGCTCTTATCTCTCCATTTGCCAACTTTGGCTTGGATGTTGTTTGTTGGTTTTTTTTATGCAATGGTACTTTCCATTTGTTAAAAAAAAAAAAAAAAAAAAAAATTGCACACAATGATTAATTGGATGGCTTAGAATGTTCAAGAAACATGATAATGCATCTATTGAACGTCCAAAATGAGGCCATTTGCATTTATACATTAAATTGCAATGTAAAGGCTGATAATTTGTAACTTTATTTATATGGAGCTACCAAGATCTATTGCACTCCATTAACTGCAATTCAGTTTTAGATTAAAGTTATTAAGAACTCTTATATAAGCAAAGAGCACACATCTCAGTCAGCCGCAATTCAGTTTTAATTAAGATTATTAAGAACTCTTATATAAGCAAAGAGCACACATTCCAGTAAGCCCTTTCAACTGCTTTGTACTCTAAAAGTATGCACATACTACCATTGTTTATCAACACACATAGATTGTTCCATTTCCATATTCCTCTTGCAATTGAATTTAAGATTACAGTTACTAAGAACTCTTGTACCAACACACATAAGGTAACTACACCTAAAATTGCATGGTTCCTAAAATCACACATTGGATATTCTTGTCTAAAATGTACTCCCACTATTCATATGACTCTATGATTGCTTTTAGGTGCACCTATTTTTAGCACTTTAAAAATTTGTAGTTTATTCACACGGTGTCCAAAAAATGACACACTAGAGATTTAAATGTTTGAAATTTTCTTCTCCACAACTCGCAAGCAAAACTTGATGTTTCACATGCTCAGATTTCGAACCACAAATTCCAGAATACAGGCAGACTGCATAAAACTACTTAGGTCGTCCACGCAGTAAGTGAACAAGGAAAGAAGAAGAAGTAGCGACACGAGAACTAACCCATTCGGGAAGTTGTACAAATTCATTAAATCATTGTGGTGTCATTATCGAACACCAGTAAACCCCCTAACCAAGGGTCCCTAAAATACCTCTCCATTTACATCCTCTACTCCTCAGCCCAGGGGCACACTCCCATACTCTCACAAATGATACAATTCCGAAAGCCCCAAGGTGCGAAAGGAAAGAGGGTGATAACCACCACCTACACGCCAGCTGCGGGACTAACTGCTAACACGGCCATCCTTTCCTCAATGGTCCCACTCAACCCGCAGGGTGCGATGACAGACAACAAGCAGTGGCCGGAAAAAACCCGACCCTACTCCGGCCCAACACAGACCGTCATCCGAAAAGTGTCAAAAAAACTCTATCCATCCTAACAATCTCTGCATGACGTCACCAATCCTCCCCCGCGGCCGTCTCTCATGCCCGCTTGCTTCCCGTCAACACCAAAGGATCCTGCTACCACAAACTGCAATTCTCTCACACCACCAGAGGACTCGGATCCACTCGGCCAGCACGGGAAAAACACGGTCGCTCCAAACACCTCACCTACTGCCCACTCCTGTCGCAAAAACTCCACTCCGACACCGTACACCGTCTAGTCATCAATGTGATGAATCTCACCCATCATGATGCGGTTGCTCGTCACACTAAACCCAAGCAACGATGGATCTACAACCTTCTTCCCTTTCTTGCCCTTCTTCTTTCCATTGCCGGGAGTGGAGGGACTCTCAAAGTCACCCGAGGTATCTTCCTTCAGCAAACGGGCCATATCCATTCGACCGGATTGGCTACGACCCACCTGCTTCCCATTCGCACCCAAAACATCCGTGTCCTCGCGGTCGCTCGAAGACACGTTGCCATCACCCGGCAACTGCTCCTTCCGACGCACGAACTCTTTCTTGAAAGCCTGAATGTGCGAATCACTCATTCCCGCGAGAGTGGACATGTACTGAGAAAGGTAGTCGCTCGCTTCACTCACAGACGGCAAAGAGATGCAGAAATCCACGATGGAAAAGTCCACGTTGCTCACATCTGAAAACCACAAGACACGTCCACAGATAAGCGCGGGCTTCCTGCCAAGCCTACAACACAAGTCTCGATAAACCAGTTCCTTCGACCCTTCGCATCAAACTTCCAACTTACCATCGATCACGCTCAACTTCTTCAGCTGACTCTCGCACCATTGCCTCAACGCCTTCACCTCCGCACTCACTGCTGGACCTGCCCCAACTCAACAGGTCACACAAACTGGACCGTCACCAAGCGTTCAACACCGTGACTCACCGGAATACACAGCTAGACTTCACATCTCAATCCACCACTTCGGACCAATCAATGCCATAACAATCCATCCAGTAAGAGACGGTCCAACGGACAAACAACCAAATCGTTCACGTCTCCCCAGTAAACACATCCCCCATTCGAAAACTACCAGAAAACATCAAAAGCCTCAAAGCCGCGATCTGAAACGAAATGCAGCTCCTTGATTCAACGCACAGCCCGTAAACTGTCAGGGACGCGCAACATAGTCAAACCTACCTTTACCGCTTGCTGGCTTCTTTGTCTTCGTCGAACTAGCTTTGGCGCCAGCGGCGGTCGCACTCAACGAAGGGAAGTCCGCGGGACTCGCCGCTCTCGCAGCAGACACCGGGGCTGCAAGAGTACGAAATACGGAAGGCGCCGGGGCAGCAACGGGTTTCGACTGAATAGACCTGTTAACTTGTCCATGCCCAGGGACCAGCGATGAAAATGACAACCTGCAATCAACATCAAACACAAAGAATCACAACAGGACAAAAGCAACACCTTCCCTTACAACCAAAAAACATACAGACGCCACACCACACATAGTTGGTCCACAAAGCCACTTCATGGCGGCACTAAATGGCTTCAAGCTCGACTTCACAAGGACAGACACTTCAAAACGAACATCCAAACAACAAGGATACTTACGCTTCAGATTTGGTCGCTTGTTTCACGCCTCCCATGCTCAGCTTCGCGTCCTGACCGTAATCCCAAAACAGATCGTCATCATCTTCGAAAACACCCACCTTGGAACGAGGGGGGACCGGACCGCCGCTGGAGGCACTACTCGGCGAAACTCGGGCCTGCGGCCCACCAACCGCGGACTGAGACCAAGGGGTCGCCACGCCGGGACGCTGCCAAGCAGCCCCTCCGCTCGCGCTTCTCGTCATCAAAGTGATCGGCTTCGCTGACGGAGCAGGGGTAGTCTTCAACGCCAGGGAGGCTTCAAGCAGCTGGTTCTGCCTTTCCTGCTCTTCACGAGCTCTCTTCTCCGCCTCCTGGATTTCCTTCAGAGAGAGAGATTTACCTACACGGGACTGACGGTTGGGGGTGGACGACCACGCGGGAAGAGGCTGAAAACTAGGTGCGGCTTCGCTGCTCAAATTCAAAAAGTCCGCCAGCGAAGGGCCCGGAGGGGGGGCCGACAAAGAATCCTCCGAAGACTCCAACTGAACGGAACGGGACACGATGCTCTTCGACGACGGCAACGGAGACGACACCGGAAACACCTCAGGCGCAGAAACAGGAATCGCGGATTTACCAGGAGGCGTGCTCTTCGCCTTCGCCGCACGTTTCTTGTTCTTCTTCGATTCCTTCGGTTCGATGAAGTCGCCATCGACAAAACCAGGAGTGCTCTGCAACGCAAGTGGAGTCGATGACGAGTTCACACCAAGCAACTCAGGATCCACGCTCTTCCGGCCCATCGGAGCTACCACGGGCTCGTCCCCCGCATCCAACAGGGACCCGCCTTTCTCAAGCCCAGACACGTCTCCCCACGCGGGAGGATCCGCACCTCGACTCGACGGACTCTTCTGACCGAACATGCCAGCGCTGAACTGGGAAGGAACGCCCTCCGAAGCGCCAACCTTAGGAATAGAGGCCTTCTGGGATTCCTCCTCTTGAATCTCTCGCAGAGATTTCGGCTGAGGCATGGACGGGGCAGCCCAGGGACCAAACCCTGAGGAGCTCACACCTCCACCTAACGCCGATGGAACGGCGGAGTCCACCAGCGACCTCTCCCCGCCCGACCTTCCACCGGATTCCTCCTGCTGAATCTCGGACAGAGACTTCGCCTTCGGACCCGACGCAGATTTCCAACCGCCCTGGGACAACGACGACACAGATCCCCCGTGCGAATGGCTGTCGGTCGATTGGACTGCATCGCTGGAATGCAGATGGGACAAATTCCAGTTCCCCAGCATGTGACCAGCCTCCGGGGGGGTGCTGGCCATGGATGATCGCGGGGTCTCTCCGGCGCTCGGCGTCGACAGAATCGGAACGTGATCGGACATCAAGGCCCCGCTGCGAGGACCTCCTGGCATTGTGGCCTCAGAAACGCCATAATTCTGACCTTCCTGGCCCCACAACCCAAGAGACGGCGGGAAAAGGCCTCTCTCAGGCACAATGTCGGGCTTCTCAGGAGCCTCGTTGTTCATGATGGGCCAACGGAGCCCAGGTAAGAGGGCGCTGGTCCCGGGACCCTCCGCCGAAGCCTGTCTCCTCTCGCCGCTCTTCGGACGACCATCCAAGGACTCCAACCCAGGGGTCGTCCCCAGGCCCAACAAACGAGCTGCAGCCGCGGCCTCCACCTGCTGCTGCCGCTCTTGAACCTGCCTCAAGTCGAAAACATCCCGGTGGAAACGTTCCATATCGGGAAATCCTCCAGAGGAATCAAGAAAACCAGGTAAAGGGTTCTGACGCTCCGACCGCGTACGCTGGTGCTGCTCCTGAATTTGAGCGACCAGCTCGCCATCCATTCCACCCATGCCGGACAAACCAGACGCACTGCGCTCGCGTCGCAACAAGTTCGGATCGACCATGTTCATCGGCACACGGGAATCCATCACACCGTGATCCATCAGCGACGACTGCTCGTACCCAAACACATCTTGCGGCTCTTGCTGCAGTTGGCCAGGATAACCATGCTGGCTCTGCAGCCTCTGCTGATGCTGTTGCTGTTGCTGATGCTGATGCTGTTGTTGCTGATGTTGGAACGCCTCAAAGGTTCGCAAAGGAGCAGGCGACTGGGTGCGCTTCACAAACTGACCAAACTCGTCCACTTCCCACACACCCGAAACTCGCATGTCCTCCAAAGTCTGGTGCGACTGAGGCACCGGCAATCCAAATTGCAACATCTGCTCAAACACCAAACCCGTTACAAACAGCATCAAACATGGTCACACCGCCAACACAACTTGCAAGCATCAGCTTCTCGCCATCTCTCCGTTAACGACGCACTGTTCCATGCGTTCCTGACTCTACAAGGGGTGACCGTGCCAGGCATCTCGGATCATCAGAGACAAACATCAAAGAGAAACCCAAACACACGCAAAACGGAAACTCAACTACCTGCTGCTGCTGGTCCTCTTGGTGTCGCTGACGCAGAAGCTGTTCGAACGGGGAAGGGCTTGTATGGTTCTGACGGGCCAACATAAGCTGCTCGAACTCCCTGCCCGAAACGTGTGCACCAGATGCATCCACCAAACGGGGATCCTGGGCCTGACGACCCAGCAAAAGCTGATCTGCAAGTCCAGAACCCTGCCGATGGAGATGATCGAAGTGAGCAGGTGGAGGCATAGATTGGTTCCGCAGAAGCTGCTCGATCAAAACCTGGACGACCATCATCAACAAATCTCAGACCCTGTCGGTGCACTCCAGAAACCCATAATCACCATTTCCAACTCATCTCAACACAACCAGGACGATCATCCAAGCACAGAAATCCACAGACCACTCCAGTACAACAAACAAGCCAGTTGTATACGTCGCGTCCGGACAGTACCACGACCGCACAGGTTCAAAAGACAGTTCAGGGAGGAAGAAAACCCTCCTCAGGTTCTCAACATTGTAAATTGCACACTTGCCTGATGTACCGTACATGCAACCCAAGAATGCCAACTCAACTCGACGCTACCCAACTCGACTCTCATCACGACCCAACTTCACCACGACAGCCTTACCTGTGTTGGCAGTTGCTGTTGCTGCTGCTGTTGCTGCTGCATCCGCAGAAGCTGCTCCAGGACGGGACCTGACGGGGGGATCGGCGCCGGGGCTTGATGGGGCTGGGGAGGAATCTGTCCATGCAACGGGTTCAAACCTGGATGGTCACGAGGAGGGAGACCCCCAGGCCGCATCAGCTGCTCCAGATTCATGCGGGCGGATTGCGGAGACGGGGGGACACCAGACAACTGCCTCTGCAACGCGGAACCCGTGGAACCCATGCGCTGCAGATGCTGAATCTCCAGTTGCTCCAGTTGCTGGGCAAGGTGCGTCGGGTCGATGCCACTTCCCGCAGGAGGGAGACCCACATGAGGATACTGGGCATCTAATGACAAGTTGCGCATCAAACTGTCACCCCAAGCCTGATCCTTCGGAACAGCATGACCCAGGCTGCTCTGCAACATGCCCGGCAAATCACTCGGCATGGAGGGCGATCGGGGGGCCTTGGATGCAGAAAACGCGGGCCCTGACAACACACCACATGTTCCAAAACGTTTCTTCGTTAGTCTCTTCTAACAAACCACAACAACGAACCATAACAACAAAAATGCAGCCACAACAAACCAAATGTGCCCTTTACACCTAATTGTCACAAGATTTACCGAGGGCAATGTTCTTCCCATTCGCAAAATTACAATAAAAAAGGAAGTCTTCGTATTCAAGAGACTACAACTGCGAACCCTCTAAAACTCTCAAATGCAGTACAAGTCGTGCCTCATGACAGCGGACGGAGAACGACCCAACCACAGTCCAACGTCGAGCCCCAATCAGAATAGAACAAAGCATGCAGGCACGCGGTTAGGGCAGAAAAGGGCAATCAGCCAGGCCAAGCGTCATCACAATTCGCAGACGTACCAGGCAAAGACCCGAGACCTTCATTCGGGGGAAAGCGGTGGGACAAATCCACAGTCGGAGTCTCGGAAATATCCGCGTCCACCCGGGGAAACGCTGACATTCGTTTCCGCATGGAATAGGTCTGCTCACCGGACTCGTCCCCTTTCGATCCAACTTCTTTCTCGCCTTTCGCATTAGGCTTCTCCGCTGGCAATTCTGAACGGGGAAACTGCAGATATAAGAACATCATAACAACCAAAAACGCATTCGTAACCAACACTATCCACAAACAACATTCCACTCCTCATAACCACACAATTCCAACGACCCAGATTCACAAACTTCGATTCACATGCCTACCCGCACGGACCAACAACAACCGGGACCCTACACACGCTCTCAAAACACAAAACAGTACAAAAGTGGCCCAACACCACCTCAGAGTCTAAGGAGCATGGTCCCTCACCACCTTTGCTACTCGAGGTTCTCCCATTCAGGCCCACCCGAAAATTACCGCCTAACACACTCTTAGACGTATCCGTCAAACCGAGAAGATCGATGTCCAACGAGGGCTCGAGCCCGCTTCCTTTGCGCTCCAACTCGCTATCGGCCCCCAAAGAGTCCTGAAGACGGAAGCCCAGACTCGACGACTGAACATCGCCTTTCAGGTGGAAGGACTCTCCGCCCTCCTCCGCAACGCCTTTCAACGAATTAAAACCCGGGGGGACTTTCACTGCCGGCTTCAGGTGCGGCATGATGTTCTCCAGTGGACTGAACGGCGTGCCCTCCGGGGCATCCATCAGCCGAACAGGTAATTCCAGTCCAAAGAAACCGGCCTCAAACCAACCAATGATGTCAACCCCAAGAAACGGACCCTGGACTTCGCCCTGGGGATCCGTGTAAAGTAGGCAAAGGTCTTCGGGAGCCACTGCCTGCAGGGAGGTTTCCTGCCCGAACTGCGCTTCTGTCGAGACCGGCGCATGGCTCTCCTTGGGAGCTTCCACACCGCCGACACCTGCAGGGCCCTGGTGGCGCGGAACTGGGTCCTCCGCTACTCCAGTCTTTCCAGCAACAGAAGCACCATCCTTCGTCTCCAGGGTCGTCTCTTGATCGGCACGTCTTGCGTGCATCGCGGATCCCCTCTCCGCTGCCATGCCATGTTCAGACTTCGAATCATCCTGCCCAAACCAATCCATGAGAGTATCAGACCCACGCCTGCCGTCGACCGCTCAGCAAACGAGCTGAACATAGTCTACGACATGAACACGGGAAACTTGACACCAGACCCAAGGACCCAAAACCAAACGAAAGGGAGCTGGCAATGTTCTCAGCTGGACGTAAAACGTTGATAACAGCCAGATCAAGGACGCATCCAACGGAACGCGCGAAGCAAGCGCATGCCAAATGTACCTGCTCGGGTCGTCGCCAGCTGCTGCGATCGTCTCTTTCCGCCACACGATCGGGCCTTTCCGCCTTCTCTTCCTTACTCGAGACCACGCCTTCGTCACCTGCTCTGGACTTCCGCCAGGTACCGTCACTGCGAGCGCCAGGATCACGCCTCCAGCTTCCATCATCCCTCACGGGACCTGATTCCTCACCTGCTCGGCCACGCCGCCATGAACTCTCGTCTTTCGCAACTGCGACAAAACAACCCCAAAACGATAAAAGTGAATACGAATCAGACGACACAACACACACGCCAACACGAACTGATCAGTGCGCTGTGCTCTCACTCCACTAGTTGTAGTCTCAGTCACGCCGGGCTCAGGGACTTGCTCCCAAAAAATCAAAATGTCTACAGAACATGGCTAATATAGCGTGATATGTCCAAAGGATTGCATTCAACACCCGCACAAACACCAGCTCTAAAAACAGGTTCCACGCCTTCTACACAATGCCATAGTAGTGCATACCATCGTTATCAGTGTTGCTCTCAATACGAGCACGAGACTCCCAAGACTCCTCGGCATCCGCAAAACGAGCCTCGGCAAGCTTGTCAAACGCGCCACCGTCCCCACCCCGGGCGTTCCCAAAACCAGGTTGATCGAAGAAGTCGTCTTCTCGGTGGCCGTCAAACACGGAATCTTCTTTGCCCACTGCTCCAACCCACAACATAACGAATGACACCCTTCAATACGGAACAACCACGCTCGTCGTCCAAAAGAAAGACGTGCCTCAACACATTCTCAAAAACACAAAGGACCAACGACAACCCTCAAACTCACATTCGGCCAACTCATAGTAACCTATCCACCCACACACTACACCGATAACATCAAGTCCGCGGCACTCGTAGACGACCAACTTCCAGGGGCATGCCATGCCAGCCAGTCACCCCGCAGGGCGGAAAAGGCTGCCACGGTTCACAAACACTCAACTACGCAAAACATACCTGCACCTCGGCCGCGACCCCGACCCCGACCGAGTGAATCTTGCCGCATCACTCGGTTTAACGAACCATCTTTCAGGGCCGAATTATGCACCGCCCCACTACTCACGATCTCTCCCTTCCGGATCCCTTCGAGAATGCCCTGCAATACCACACGGCATCCATCAAACTCTTGACAAACGCCATCGCAAGAAATGAATCCCCCAACTGAGGTGACCAATTCAATAAACACAACACCTCCCCACTCACGGTCACCAAGCATACAATCTCCGGGTCGTAAACACACCAACAAGGCCAAGCTCTTGCAACGAATCGTCGCTCGGAGATCTTACGAACACCCAAAACCTCACACCCGACTCATGCAAAACGGTTTCACTCACCCAAGCAACCACACATCTACCGAAACACGGCCCAAGAAACCAAAGTGCGGGACAAGATCACCAACCTCTTCGTCCACATCCGGTTGGAAGAAGGCCATGGGCTCCACGGGATCGCTTTGGGTCAGCTGCGCCACTTCCGTAAAACCATCGGGATACTTCTGGAACGACAAAATGCCACACTTGCGATGGATGTCCAGCAGCTTCACACGCGGATACCGAAAAACGTTCTCCTTCCCGACGTCCCATTTATCCACAGGAAAGGGAGACCCGATGGGACTCAGCGGAGGTCCGTGCAGAAGACCCGACTGAAGGTTGCCACCACGACCGCGACCCACAGTGAACCCGACGCCATACGGCTCTCCTCGGCCTCGGCCCGTCAGGAAACCCGGAGCCATCTTCGGAGGTGTACTGCCCAGGTGAGGAGTTTCACCTCTTCCTCGGGATGCAAACGAAGGACGCCAGGCTCGGTCGTGACGAGACGTGTCGGGCTCCCTCTCCCTCTCCCTCTCCCTCTCCCTCTCCCTTTCTCTCTCGCGCTCGCGCTCCCTCTCCTTCTCGCGCTCTCTTTCCCGATCGCGCTCTCGATCGCCGTCTCTCACCACGCTGTGGGCATTCGGCACGTGACGCGGGTGGTTGCCACCGCCGTCCATCCCGTCCTTCCCTCCTTCCTTGTCCACGCCATCCCCAACCCATTTCCCACGAAACTCGCGCTCCTTCTCGTCGGGACCCCAACGATTGCTCCACTTACTATCACGACGACTATCAAAATTGGATTCGCGGCTCGGCGTGTCCGCCCACCGGTCGGAGGCGGCGCGCCTCAATTGGTCCGCCGACTCTCTCCCGCCGCCCGCGTTCATTTCCGGCCACCTCTCATTACCAGGTCGCCGGTTCTGAGCTTGCGGAGTGTTCTGGTCCCCGACCGTGTCCCTCTCTCCTTCTTTCCAGCGATCTCGACGAGGGGCCAGATTATTGCTACTTTCTCTCTCCTCTTCCCTCCACCGCTCGCGCCGGCTGCTGTCCGCGTCACGCTCCAAGGAGATCGTGCGCCACCAGTCTCTCGTCCTCTTCGGATCGTGAGGAGACCCTTCTACGTTACGCCAGCGGTCTTTGCCTGGAGCATCGTTCATTCCATATCCTGGACTCTGTATGCCTGGCGTGCGCGGGGGATCCTGAGCAGGACATCCCACAAGGTTAAGACCCCGAGCAACTCGAAAGCACAGCGAAAGCCCAAACCTCAAACAAACACGTGGACAGACAATCGCATGCCCACGCACGCACATAAACCAGCGATGGAACCTAGAGGCTGTCCTTACTCCGGGACATACTCAACCGAGGTCTCCACAGAATACCAGGGTCACCGAGTATACAAACCTAAATGCACAAACCCCACGAGTTGCACCGGGAAGAGCCACAATTCACGCCAGTGGAAGGAAATGCAGATATCAGAAATGTTCGAGATCGAACAAACAAAGAGTCAACGTCACGTACCCCGGATGGAGCTGGCGGTTTATTCTCTCCAGGCTTCGATAGGAGCCACTGCGGTGAAAGTGGAATTATGTTCTCCGGATTCCCAGAATCTGCAATTGTGTAAACAGTCCCAACATCAGATCAACCGCATGCGCTTGCAACCTCAGTCCACCTGTCACCTCCAAAATCCCCAAAGCACCCAAATCACATCAAAGTACATGGCACCGAACTGCATCATACCTTTAGGTTCTGATTCAGGGGGTCCAGAAACCAACTTGGACGTGGCCGACGTTCCGCTCCCTTCATCTGCACGATCATGTGTGCCACTACAGGCGTTACCATTGCACTAGCGGATGGCCTCCTACACATCAAGGGTGAGCTACGCTTCGAGAAAGACTACATGCCCTCTAGCTACATGACGAGGGAAACGACAATCCTCAAGATGAAATGTAGGATTATCATGAAGAGAGACCTTGCACCAATCAAAATGATGAATTCAAAGACCGAAGTGCAAAACATAAGCAGCCGGACGTAACAACATACAATTAGAAAACATTGAGAAAAAACCTACCCAGAAGGTGGCAGTATGGAAAAGCCTTTCACACCTAATATGGGAAATGCAGGTTACAAGAAGCCTGAAAGAGTCTCTCGACGTATACAAGGATTATGGTAGGGGCATCATATGCCAGAAGAAATTTTCTGGAACCCTACAGCCCAGCAACGAAGGGGACGTGTGCAAAGACCATACTAAATGACAAGAAAATATAGGACCTTCAGGGACGAACGTGACATAAACCCTGAAAGAAAGTACGGACCATCAGAAGACATAACCCTACTCACTACCACGGGAGTAAGACGTCCATCGAAAATCAGGAGTCCAGGACGAGTAGACAAAGCGCGGTGAACACCAATAAAACAGACACTACCAGGAAATAAAGGCATCAAGAGAAACAACCTCTACATCTGCATAAGTTCGTTTGAACTCCGCACCCCCTATATTATAGTGGAAACCGTTCAAAATTCCGACAAGAAGGTGCCTAACAATCCAATGACCAATGACGGGGACACTCGACACAAAAGAACGTCCCAGCTCGCCGCAGCTGTTTAGGTCTAAACCTAAAACCGAGGCAGAAACGGAATAAACGTCGGAATAGAACCGCGCCTCAGAATAGGGTTTAGTGAGCAGATCAGAATCTTCCTGACCTGACTAAGCACGGCAGCACCGAGAAAAAACCACACCGCGAACTGCCCTATCCAACTAGGTCAAGCACATTGGCAAGCTGCAAAACAGCGAGGAAGAAAGGAAAAGGGACGATAAAAACCAACCCCGCATTTTCCACTGCTCCGCGCGTAACGAGCTCCCGCCTCCGCTGCTGGTGCCATCCTTGGTGTCGCTCTTGGAGTCCGCCATAGCACACACAGAGTGAGAAATCGCGAGCGCGTGGCAATGGGAGAAGAATCCTGTACACTGCGAGGCCGCTGCACTGCGGGGACAATGGCGACGGAGACTAGAAGGGGAGTGAAGGGGGTGGTAAAAAGATGAGGATTGCGAGTTAGATTAAGGAGAGAGGGCCGGGGAGGAGACAGACAGCAGGAGTGTGGCGAGCGAGAACTTGGAGCGACGAACACCGCGAGCCTCAGGGCAACATACAAATAGATCTCCCAAATAGAATTGGAATCAAGCTTTCGGGCTGCTTGTTGTTGCCTGCAGCCATGGACATCGCGACGTCGCCCGCGCGCCCGCCCGCCCGCCCGTAGGGCTCCAGCCCTCGCCCCAACGTCCAACCCCGCCTCCCAGCTTGTCCACCTCAACCCTGACAGGGCAGGGCAGGTTCTCGGTGCTCCGGGTATGATTGGGAAGGCTAGATTCTTGCTTTCCCGGGTAGGGCAGATTCTGGGTATGTAGGGTATGAGAGGATAAGTCAATTTCTCTTAATCCCGGTTAGGTCGGTCAGGTTCTCGACCTCCGGGTGTCTCAGAGCGAGGGCTATTAATAGCTCACCTTATCACTGGCCCTGAGTGTGGTCACTTTCACTGGATGGGGATAAATCAGTGAGAGATAAATGGGGAATATATGTAAAAATGTCCCCTATTTGGAGTGGTTAATTTTGTAGACTAATTCATGACCTTAATTATCTTATTTAGGGACCTTAGCTCACTAATGAATTCAATTTTTTCAAATTTAATCATCTAGTTAAAAATAAAGCAATTTTTCCTAAAAAAGAGAACACCACAACACTAGATGAGCTCAAACTCCAAATATGTATATCTCAACTATAATATCGCCTACAATATCTAATTCTAGTAATTGGCAATCTTGTTTCTAAAAATCAATTAGCCAATCTACCAAATCACTGAAAATTCACCAAAATATCTAGACAAGTACTAATATTGTTATCTTTATTTAATTATTGGTTCACTTCAATGGAACCTACAAAATGGTCATGCATTATATCCCTATGTTGTGTATTTTTTTTTTAAACCCAGAGTTTATTCCAAGAATGAACCAAGAACAAACGGCAAAAAGCCAAGGGCAACGCCCTGGAGAAGAACATCAACAATTAAACCTAAGAATATCCTTCTGTTGTATTTGAGCATGATGAGGTTTAGATGTTTAACCTCTAAACCACTGAAAACTGCCATTTCTGCTGCAATCACTCAAGAAACCAAAAAAAACTTTTTTTTTAGAATCTAACCAAAGGATCTTGTACTTCATTTGTCTTGGAATATGTGGTAAAAATTCCATGAAGTTTGACCGTACGAATTGGAAGATATTAGCATTTGAAGTTAAAAAAAAAAGTGTCTTTGAATTGTGGCCTGCAATTTCAGATGACTTTGACGGCCATTTGTAGATTTTTTTTTGCATTACACAACTTTGGGTTATTTTTTTTATGTTGAACATTTGAGTTGAGAGTTGTGGAAAAAATTTCAGAATGCCAAAACTTGATTTTCACATATAAAAAATTATTAAGTAGAAGTAGGTCCAAAATTGAATGAAACACTAGATTGTTAATAGCTCTTAGGTTAGAAAAACAACCATAATCCAAGCAGTGGATTGTTCTTGCAAACAAACTTAACCTTTTTCAAAAAAATTGAAAAAATTTGAAAAATGCATTCAAAAATGAATTCTATAAGTTGTTTTTTGAAGAAGATGCTAGATTGCCCGAAAAACAAGATTGTCTATAACTTTCTCATTATGAGACCAAATAGAATGAATCAAAGCTTCAAATGTAGACAAAAACATGATCTTTGAAAAAAAAAAAATTTAAAAATACAATTTTCTACAGGGTTTTTTTCTGCCTGGCAGGTTGCTTTTTTGACTTTGGGTGGTATAACTTTTGCTCCCGGGCACCGATTGAAAAAAAATTATACTTTTAGAAAGCTAATGTGATTCCCTATCTTCAAAAAAAAGTTTCAAAAAATCAGCCTAAAATTTCAAGTCACATGAGCTTGCCCAAAATCCCAAATGTCCCCCGTGGGGACTTTGGGCCTTTAGGGGTTAAATAAAATCCAAATGAATGATGCTATTTATTGAATAAACAAACCAATGGTGTATGTCTTGTTATCCTGCCATATTTGAATACATAGTTTGTATTTCTTGGAATCTAATATGGTTCCATACTGTATAGATTCCACCCAACCTGTAAATATTTCACCCAACTTACAAAGATTGGAGCATCTTCAATCCAACCAGTGTATATTGGCCCTCAAAATGTATTTCTAACTTTTGACTTGTACAAAATTAGAACTTGAAACTACTATCATTGGAAGGACATCTAAAAGTCTTTTAAATAGACATGAAAAAAAAATCAAATTTAGACATTGGACAATCACTTCAAAATCAAGGTAAATGTCAAGAATTATAGAGGTCTTAGCAAACCATGGTTACCAAAGTAAAATTTGGCCATTGACACTCCACATTTGCCAAGACTTCTATAATTTTTGTCTTTTATTTAGCTTTTGAAGCAATCTATTTTCATTGTCAGATGTCTAAATTTGAATTTTCTTATACCTACTCAAAGTGCATTGGAATGCGCTTCTATTGATACAAATTTCAAGTTTCAATTATATACCATTCCAAAGTTAAAAATAAATTTGGAGGGCCAACATATCGGTCGGAATGAGGATGTTTATAAGAGCAAGACCAATGCTCACTCTGCATAGGGCGTTGGGAAGTGGCAAGCCCAGGCCGCATGCAGAGTGAAGGAAAGGGCCGGGGGGTGGGCCAACCTGCATCTCTCCCAATGCAGAGACATGCTGAAATCCACCAAACACTGTAGTATCTTGAATTTTGAATTTTTTAGTGATTATCTTCCATCTTCTCAACGCATTGTGGGTGAAGTGTTAGAGAATCTCAACTTTTGGAGTGTTGTTCCGTGCTTTGCAAATCAAGTCCAAATGACAAGCAAGGCTTTTCATTTATCAAGACTTGGAAATGCCATTGCCTAGAGCATTCTAACATTCATTTAGTATAAATATATAGAGCGCCCGCATTAGCGACCAATTATTTGCGTAAGAGCAAGCCTAATGTGACCACAGAAAAACATACAGTATTGAGCTTTTGAAATGCAAGGAGGCGGACCTCATTCCGTTCCTACAACTTTTAGAAAAAAACGGCTCCAATGCAAAGTCGGCAAGCCAAACTTCAAATTGACTTTCTCCAATTTAAAAAAGAAGAAGCCGATAAAGATTTTATATTAATAAAATACATTTCATATGAAAAGGGGAGCTCCAATCAATCGGCACACATTACAAGGCTTGAAAAGGGGAGACATTTATGACTTTTGCTATTGTGTGTCAATTTTCGGGCTCTTCAAATTTCCTTAAAATGCTGTGCAGTGGATGGAAATTGTCGGGTCTGGAAAAATAAAGAGATCCATGCCGTATGCATTGGGGCTTGTTTTTTTGGTAGGCCCATCATTATGCTGTTCCATGCATGATCCAGTCATTGCATTGGAGTTGCTCTAAGATCGCTACAAAACCCGTTTGTACGGTTCCCGTGTGTGGAATGGGTTGCTATAAGAGCAGCTCCAATGCTGTACGAGAAGAAACACAGAAACTGCACAATGACGGGGCAACAAAATAAACATGCCGCAATGCACACAACATGGGACTTTCTTTATCAGTGTTTTTTTTGGGGCCTTATGAGGCCAGACTCTAGTGTCCTGGTATGGTCATAGTGGTCTAAATCTAGAGGGAACATCCACCATTTATTGCATGGTGTGTTGTCAGAGCAAAAAAAAAAAACTGCTCTTTATTACTGGATTTGCCAAATTCCATCCACTGTACGGCAATTGTAGAGAATTTGAAGAGCCCATGAGGTGACACATAATAGCAAAAGTCATCATTTATTACACCTTTTCAACCTTGTTATGTGTGTTAATTAATTGAAGTTCCATTCTTTTTGCATAAAAGGTCATTATTTAATATAGAATCTTTCCTGTCCTTTTGTTTATAATACAGAAAAGTCCACTTGCGATTTAGATTGCCGGCTTTGCATTGAGGCAATTTTTTTTCAAAAGTAGCCGGAACGGAATTACCTCCTCTTCAAAACCTGGATACTGTGCTTGTACCAGTGTCCGCATTGAGCTTGCTCTAATGGCCGATGAGTGTCGGCCTCTCGGTACCGGGCACGGTACACTGCATTTAATTCAAGTATTCGAGACTGAGACGGAATGTCGGTAATTTAGGAACGCGGTGTCGCAGAAGGTGCACGTGTTGCCCTTGGTGTGTTTTCAGAGTTCGACGAGTTCGGCATGACATAGTCGGCCTTCCTTCGAGCCAAGCCAGGACAACCACGACAACTTCTGTTTCGTCGCTGCACTTGATGATTTCTTTTATCAGTCGGCGCAGGAATTAATATCACTATCTGCTTCCCTTTCTATTTTTTTGTCCCACTAAGTTAGGTTATTGTATTTCAGGGCGAGAGAAGAGTTCTGTGCGGTGGGAGCACAATTCTGTGCAGAGGATTTGGCAGGGAAATGGTCGGTTGACATTGAAAGAGAGGAACCTGCAGGGGATAGTAGCCGTGGAATGAACGTAACGGAGGCACTTTCGAGGTACTCATGTGAAGTTCTTGTGGAGTTCTTGTGAAGGGAGAGAGTGTTGATTTCATGTGAGTGGGAGACGAGCAGTTGCGGCTCTTCTTGAAACCTACGATGTGAGGCGGAGAGGAAAGGCTTTCGTAGCGGCAAGGAGTAATAGGCGGGTTGTCAGTACTGGAGAAGCGATTCGGCGGCATTCGTCTGTCAAGGTAACGTAGTGCTGTCCTTGCAGAATTTGAGGGTTACAGCTCCGCTTCTGCGGACGTTGGAACAGGGAAATCATATGAGCTGGTAGTAGTTAGGGGCTGGCTTGCAGTAAGAACTTAATTTCATAATAACCTAAGGTGAGGAGGACTACGTAGTGCTGGGCAAGCTAGTGGCCACGATCGTGTCTGTGAATGCTCCTGTCGAGAAGCTAGAGGCGTAAGAACGTAATTACATAATTACCTAAGCTGAGAAGGACTATGTAGTGCCGGCCATTGCGGAGATATAAGCTAGAGGCCATGGCCAGTATGAGAGCGGACATGTGCATTTTTTTTAGAAATAGTGTGAATAGCAAGAGAGCGCATCTTAGGTTCTACACTTGAGGTTTCTTTCAGCGTCTTTGAAATCAGCGTCTTTGGCTCTACATGATAATTGCCATAGCATCAATCTTTATCACTTAACGTTCTCAAGAGGACTCTTCGGAGTTCGTTGACGGCCCTGATATCACTACTAGACGTGTGGGGCTGTTTATGTCAATCTTAGTTTCATTCTCTAAATTTGAGTGGGAAAACCTTACACATTAGGGGTATGTTGTTGCTAACATGCCGTCGTTGAAATTCGCTAGATGAAATTCTTAGTAACGTCAAAGAAGAAGGCGACGACGAAGAGCAATCGTGAGGGTGCTCCGATTTGGTTACCATTGCCATCGCCACCTCCTGATCACCTGAGCTGCAATAAACCTGAGGGTTACTCACTTCCTGTCGACATAGCTACTCCGCCGCCGCTGCGCACAATTTCAAGACTGGAGCAAGCGAGCCCTCGAAGTGAATTGCGTATCACAAGCACGCAAATGATTGCTCCTGGCAAGAATGATGGTGTTCCACTGAGCCCGAAGATGGTGAAGGTGCTGGGTGTAGATTGTAAGGAGGAAGAGAAAATCGCGTCTTATTTGAAGTCTCAAAAGAATGCCATGTGGAAGTGGTCATCGCTGCCCTCGGATTTCGATTCAAAGGGAGATTCAACTTCGACTCATGCCCATATGCCGCAGTCGCCGGTCACGAACCGAAGAGGATGTAATTCCAGTCGACCGATGATGCTGCATTCCGAAAATACTTCTGCAAATCGTAGCGGTGCTTCTGCAAATCGTTGCATTCTAAATGGTGTCCGGGCGCAAGGTCTGTATCCACCTGAGCATGTGATTTCGTTGATGACTCGAACTGCTATTTCTCAGTCGGCCTAAACTAACTTTTCGATTTGCAGAATGCTCAACGGCGGACTGGAGAACTTTCCGTAACAGCGAAGATGACAATGAGTTGGGGAGCTCACCTTCGTATCATCTCAGTCCAGGCACCACAGATTTAACTGATAGTTCGAGCACTGGTAAAGCTAGTCCTGCTCATGAAGCTTTTAGGTGCTCCACGCCTCAGAGGAGCCCACGGAAACATTTGGTGAGTAGCCAGGGACTGTCTATCAGCCCTCTCCATGAAAGCTATCACAAGCCATGCAAGCTTCCATCGCCAAGCGAGTTGCCGCTTCCATCACCAACCCGGCCCCCGCCATCGCCGACGCGGCTCCCGCATCTGCTTGACAGACGAACTCAAACATTATCATCAAATACTGCGACAGCATTGCAACACGATTTGGGAACTCGTCGACGTTCATTACCATCACTGAACCTCAATGAAGAAACATCACCTCTTCGGTACAAATTGACCCCACCTACCTCACCCCACCGGCATGATCATAAACTGACTTCATCTGCATCAGCACCACCATGCCCACGGAATTTGACTCCACCAACGTCACCCCGCCCTCTTCAATCACATCCTGTAATGCATTTGGAGAAACCAGATTACATTCAGAATCCCTGGAACTCCCCTCAGCGATCGGTCATCTCCCCGACGTCCCCGGCGTATCAAGATTACATTCCGAGTCCTCGGAATTCCCCTCAGAGATCGCTCATCTCGCCGACGTATCAAGATTCACCTGGGAACACTTCTCCTCTCCATCGTTTTCTCCAGCCAGTGCCAAAACCCCCGCAAAGATGGAAACGGGGTGCTAAAATTGGCAGTGGCTCCTTCGGCTGTGTTTATGAAGGATGGAATCTGTGAGTTTCTCTGTTTCTCTTTCTGAATTTATAAGTCTTTCACCGTTTCATATCATGACTCTCTTGAGGAATTATATTGACATTGAAAACACACGTGCTGGCAGGGACGATGGGACTTTCTTTGCAGTAAAAGTCAGTAATACTGACCATATTCCCCCTGAGATCCACCAGGTACGCAACCACTGAACATTCATCAGTTGCAATGATCAGTCGAAAAATGCTTTCTTTAATAATCTGGCTGTCTACTACTCCAGTTCAAAGAATTCGAAGACCTTGATTTTTCTTCCTTCAAATCACAATGGTGTGGTGTATTGGCAGGAAGTGGCAATGTTGAGTAAACTCAGACATCCTAACATTGTCCAGTACTACGGCACGACAACGGTACCGACCTCTCACCTTGGGAATAACTGGTGCTATTCACATATCTTTTGTACCCAATTTCTTAAATTGAAAGTGTCTGTATAACCCTTCAGTTGACTCCTCCTTCCGTTGGGTACTGCTCAGCGTTAATTGTGGTAATCATTTCAGGAGGACGGCAGTCTCTGTATATTTCTGGAACTCGTAAAAATGGGCTCACTTCAATCTATCATGAAGAACTTCCAAGTCTTTGACGAAGTACTCATGAGCTCATACACTCGTCAAATCCTCACGGGCCTGGAGTATCTGCATGACATGAACACAGTACACAGGTAACATTTTCTTCTCCCACTTCATCTGGTGTATTCTCCCTCGGTGCAGTTTCTTGAAGAGTGAATCAATAGAGAGATGATGAAACGTTTTCAAAAATTTGAGATGCTCCATGTCTTGAATCATACGTTTTGCATTAGCTTTTCAGACTTAACAACTACCGGTAAAGTATATGTAGATATACTATAGTCTATGTAGATACCTAATAGATTGATGTGTTTTGGTAAAATTTAAGAACTAATACTGGATTGGCCCCCTCACGCTCCTGGTTGTTAATCTTCTGGTCCCTTTTCGTAGAATTTGAGCATAGCCACTCAGATGTGTATGCCACGTTCTAGGTCATTTTATCATTAACAGAGGCACACACTCTCTTGTAGCAGTTACTAAGTGAGATATATTTTGGCCTTCTATTTGAGGTTTTGATCGCAGGGATAGCTAATTCATTCGTCTCTTCGGGTCCTGCTCTGCCCTATAAGTGGGTTGGGTGGGCGTCCGATGTCGAGGGCGTTGGGGTGACGTTTCTCTCTTTGCGCAGGGACATCAAGTGCGCCAACATTCTCGTCGACGCCGACGGACAAGTGAAGCTTGCTGATTTTGGTTTGGCAAAACAGGTTTTTAGTTTTCTCTTCCTTACCCTGCATTTAATAAATGTGTTCTTGCCCGCACAGTACTGCTGATAGCGTATGCTGAACAATTCTGGGTTTTGGCAAAAGCAGAATAGACTCTGTACTTCTTTCACCATTTCGTTCTCCGGCTATTGCGTACAGTGGTGGATGCCGATCTGCAATTATTTTAAACGAGGAACGTAGGGATTGAGTAGCCTCACCACTTTCCTTCTTCAATGTGTTCAGATGAAGGAGTCACTGGCCACCTCAATAAAAGGTTCTCCTTACTACATGGCTCCCGAGGTACCTATTCTCCAGGAATGATGCAAAATTTGTTCAAGTACCTCTCCGGACTGTACGAATTGCTCTATGATATGATGATCCGTGGAAATCTGTGTTCATCTTTTAAGGTCGGCCCCTGCAGGTACTGTTACCAGGACGAAACAAACGTCCTTATGGGCTTGCGGTGGATATTTGGAGTCTTGGCTGCACTGTACTTGAAATGGCAGACGGCAAGCCCCCGTGGAGTGGTTTGCAAGGGGTGAGTAGAGATTCGGATATACGAAAGTCGTACAAAACCTGCTACTTTCAATACCGTTCTGGTGCTGGTATATAAACAACATTATGCATTAATTTGACCTCGTGAGTTAAGCCAGGGCAGTTACTGACTGTTCAATCTGTTTGCAGTATGCATTCTTTTTCAAGGTTACGAATGGGGAGTTGCCACCAATTCCTGAGCATCTTAGTGACACAGCAAAGAACTTTATCACTTGGTGTTTACAAAAGCGTCCAGAGGACCGACCGACAGTGAAAGATCTCTTGAAGCACCCATTTGTGGCCCAAGCTCCCAGGACGTTTCGAGCTTCTTTTCCTATTGGTTACCAATTGTAAGCTCTCTCATTCTTATCGTTTCAATTGAATGTATCAAACTTAGAATTGATGTAATGTCTTACTATTTTGCCTGTACTAGTGACTGCACTAATGATTGCACTATGATGGTGTTCTTCTGTTACAGATAATAGTGCTTCTGGAGATCGGTTTGCAATAGATCAACAACTCTTTCCTACTTGCTAAGATGATCTCTGGTTGTGCTACTGCTGTTCCCATTTTCAAGTGTTTCGGCAAGGCTTACTTAATCCTAACTGGACCGAACAACATCGTCGGCTAGAGGACGGGAAAAAATATTCTTTCTCGGATTAGAGGTGGGACTTATTATGCGGAAGGTCCGGGAAGCCAAGATGAGGTGTTTAGTCTTGACCGATATAAACCCCACGCAGATGCAAGCAGTTTGAGAGCAAGGGTAGGCGAGGTCTTTAATTATGAGGGATCGCAAATCTCTGTAGCACCCTAATCGTCGCACCAAGCGCCTCGGGCAGATTTTACAGTGTATTTTGAGATCCTCTGACGTTTTGGGTTCAGTCTAGTCTGGTGCAGAATTCTACATGCTCGAGGGTGATCATTTATTCTCGATGCAGATCAATGGCTGCAGTTAAATTCGATTCTTTGGAGCCTGGAATCCGACTTGAAGATAATACTGGCTCGCGATTCCTGCCCGGAGCTCAATCTGCGCCCCCTTCCAAGTGCACATCCTGTCTTGAGCTGAATTGTAAAATAAATGAGAAAAGACTGAGCAAGTTTAATTTGCAGGTGTAGAAAATGAAAATGAGTTGCAAATGAAAGAAAGGAGATTGGGCAGGTATTGCTGGTGTAGCAGATAGGCGAGAGATGTACTAACGTACTGCCATTGCGAATCTTGTACTTGGGCTGCATAGAAACGGAGCAAGAGGGAAGGCGGGTTAATTTTTGAACTTGGAAGTGTCTGGCCTCATCCAGGTTTGTCAAGGTGGTGATTTTTGGCACTTCGCCTCTAATGTGTAGGCAGTTATGTGTAGCTTGTTGAATACAACCTGCTGTCTGAGGTTAGCGGCGTACCTATGGGATCAATTGGAAGAACACGACCCTTTTCCCACAAAGCCGGAATTGAACATACCGTTAGTCACTGAGGCAAAATTCTCTTATTAACAGAAGACAAGGCGTAAATTATTCAGCCTTTGCATGAAATTGAATTGTCAACTGCACCTGAAAGCATCCAAATAAGCAATTCAGCAGGGTTCCTGCTATTTTATTGAATTTTTTTGTTTGGGGGTCTTGTTGGTAGTCTAAAGATGATTCTAGATTCTCTTAGAATGCATTTTTTGGACACTCAATGAATAAATTATGAATCTTCTAAGTGCTAAAATAGGTATATTTGAAACCAACCCTAGACTCTCATAAATAGTGGGAGTACATTAGGTAAGAATTTGTAGGGTTTGGTTTTAGAAAGGGTTGGAATTAGATGTTACCTTATTTAATGGGTAAGGAATGAGAAATAGAATCACAAATTTGAAATTCAAGTTTATATAACCCTATTAAGATAAGCTAGTTAGCGTAGCAATTATCTTTTTTAATATAGAGTGTAAATCATCATTGGAGGTCAAACTATTGTGCAAGAATTCTCTTTTTTGCCCCAAATTTTAAAGATCTTGATATCGCAACTAAAGAATGCTATTATGTATTAAACACTTTTTTCACAACATTTTGATTTGAATTGCACATATTCCAACATTCAAATCTGAAATAGACCATATTTCATCTTCAATATTGTTTCAATTTATTTTCAATTCACTTTCAAGAATTGATTCTCATTTCATTTTTAGTTTTAAAACTCCAATTCATTTGGATTCTTGGAAGATCCAACAAAAATTAAGACTATTTAATAATATAGACTATGTTCAAAATATTTATAGGTGTAATTTTAGGAGTGTTGAAATTATTGTGTCATTCTATTGTTACTTGGTCATTAGAAGGTAAGACTTGTAATCTACTTGTTTAAAGTGGAACCTTTCATCACTTGGAGTATTATTCTAGTAAAATTCATCAAGATTCAATAAAATTTGGCATTATGATCCATAATTTTTACCCTAAATTTTCAAATTAAAGACTTCATCACATTACAAGCAAGGCTAATGACACACTTTAATCCCTAAAATTCAATAACTAAATTTCATCAAAACTCCTTCATATTGGTCATTTTTAATGCAATCAACCAAAAAACAAAACTATGTCAAATTTTTGAGATTCAACCATTGGATCTTAATTTCAATACACACATAATCAAAAAATTATCACATTTGATACAAAGATAAATATAAATTTGGGGTACATCTTCTTCAAATGCATTAAGCAAAAATAAAATAAGTAAGAAAATTAGAGAAATGCACTAGTAATATGTACTCAAGGAGTATGTGAGACTAGTCTAAAGAAAGATGAAGTGAGACACGACACTATTGTAGTGCAAATTGATTCTTTGTATACATTGCTTAATCTTGTACTAATACCAAGACAGCCAAAAATTAAATCATAGGTGGTCAAACGTTTAACATAGCTTGTTTGTACTAGAAAATGGATGACTTCCATCCAAATCTTTTTTGGAAACTTCATTAAATGTATATGTAGGACTTGGTGGTAGAAAGCCCTTCATTAAGGAACTAAAATTCTTTTTAGAGAAAAACACACTAAATCCATGAATCACAAAAGATGCCTTTGAGTGTATTTGGTTCTTGATCTAAATTTTAGGATTTGAAATAATCTTTTTCAATTCATTTTGAGACCCAACAATGAAATGAAGTTAATAAATCTAGTTTATATTCCAATTTAAAAATTTGGAAAATTACCAAAATTCAAAATTTTATTGAGAAACTTTGGACCTACCTTAGGCAATTAGTAGATTCAACAAATAAATTTAAAAAACATTGGCTACTTTGTTGAAATCAAATGAAATTCAAGTCATATAACGTCAAAAATTTAATATAGCTGAGATTTGATTAAGTATTTCATGCACCATCAAGTATCAAGATATTTTTGTGAGGTGATATGAAGGACTAATTTCATTGGTGTTATGTGAGGAGAGACGGAGAGGTCCTTCATACAATGAAGTTCATTGTTCCTCATGAATCTACAAAGGATATGGGATATTTGAAGCAAGATAGAAGTTTGATTGTTCAAAGAAAAAACGCAGTAATTGTATTCTCAATGGAATTGCAGACCTTATTTAAGCATTGTAAATCAACCATTTGCAAAATGTGGTCAACAAAGAAAATGAGGAAATAAATTAAAATTTCACCTATTTATGTTTTGGAGTCTTTAATACAATGTTATGGACAAGTTAAGAGACAACATATAGCAATTTTCCTCCCTTCCCTACTATGAACTTTGTGCATAACTTTTTATTCGAGGCTCTAAATCACAAACAAATTTTTGTATCTTAAATTTAACTTTATTTCCCACATTTTACTAGTGGATCAAATATTGAAAAAGTTATTTTATTATATTTAATGAGATTTAAAGCTATAAAAATAGTTAGTGCATTTGTCTTAACTAAGAGCAATTGTCTGAGCTTTTGCATGTCCTAATTTACGTATTCCACATGGATTATTGTAAGGTATCCACACCTAAAGCAAACAATTCTTTTGCAAACCAACGATTCTAAATGCAATTTGGAGAAATTATCATATTATAATGTCAACAAGTGAATGTAATAGTTTGAGAATTTTGAGAATTTGTATAAACATACTATGAATTTTCAAAGTTGAGGTCATCAAAATACCTATAATTTTCTCCAAACTACCTTCAATTGAACATCCTTGAAGTACAAAATGCTTCAATTCTCACTGGGATTGGTTGCTTCAAATAACTCTTCAACTTCCATTACTCCCTTTTGGAAATTAGTATTGAGTTGAGCACAAATTTTATCATATTTGAGTCAATCAAAGGCTTTGAAGAACTCTATCCTTGGTCCGCAATGACCTTAAATTACCGTTGGTGATGGCCAATTGATAGGGACTTCCGATGGAATTCCAGTTCAATTCCCCATGTTGACATTGCTTGCATGGGGGCTCTTCGTGCGCCAGCATGGTGAGTTGTTGTTTGTCCCCTCACTTGTTCTTAATGTGTACCTAAGCTGTGTAATTCCCGGGCTTTGCGCCAAGTTGCCTTGGTTGCTAAAGTTTGGCAATATTGTATTACTTTGAGGTGTTTAGGTTGTGCACTTTGAAACCAAAACCTATACATATCTAAATTTGTGGCTTGAAATTAGATCATTGTGAAGATATTTGTTACAATTTTTGGCTTATAGAATATTGCGAAATTGGTCTTTATGCAAAATGCAAATGGACAAAACAACTTCATGATTTCTTTAATAATTGAGTTGAAATTTCAATATTTTAGAATGTCAAACTCACTTTTCTCAATCTAATCAATTAATTTCTCAAGGAAGTGTGTCACCTATTGGTTGCCTACAATATTACCATGGGCTAATGAGTTTCTAATTATAATATGATACTAAAATTTAGTTTCCACAATGATATTCTCCACCATAATATATATCTATGGTGAAATTTTCAGAGTACTTCAACCTCTTTTGTATTTGATGTAAAATCCTTTGACTATTTTTTTTAGCAATTCATGATAATTTCAAGTTTTCACAAAAAGAATCTTGAAAGATTTACTTGCAAAAGACATGGAAATTCATCATGGCAAAAATGCACAGTGCACAAATGCTGATAAGGTAGTCAAATCTTAAACCCGGCCATTTAAGAGCTGATTGCCTTTTTAGAGAAACAAACTCCTTAAAACAATTTTTAGTAAATTCCCGTAGGAAGAAAAATGAAATTGGCATCTAACCCAAGTCGTTTCATATTTTCATATTTTTTGGACCTTTGTGGAATTAATTACGAATTTTTGATGTTGAAATGCAGTGGTAAACCGACCAATGCCTGAAATGTACATTGCTAGTACATTGAAGAAAGCAAAATGTACCTATGTGTCATGATCGCTTTAAGAGCAGACTACCTTATCCAAAAATCATCATCATTCCATCCAGTCATCCAGACAATATATATTTGGATTAATTGTAGACGCCAAGCATGTTAGGCAACTTTTTTCGTTAAAAAGAAAGAAAGATAGTCAGTCTACACTATGCACCACTTGTCTACCACCATGAGACCTATCACCAAAACTTCTTCCCTACAAGCTGTGGAAACAAAATCAGACTAAGAAATCTTCAGTATGGTGAACTGAAATTCCAGCTCCGCACAGACAATGAGAAAAAACTATTCTCCAAGTCGAAATGTTCGCTAGCTAATCAGTAGGCGTCCATCTTCTGTTGTTGAGGAGGTGGAGATTGTTGAGGAAGTGTCTTTCTAAGGTTTGCCTCTACAGTTCTACCACTTGGTGACAAAACCAAAAACTGTGACAAAATCAAAAACAACTCTCCAAGTCCGGTAATGTTCGCTAGCTAATCAGTAGGCGTCCATCTTCTGTTGTTGAGGAGGTGCAGATTGCTCGTATGCAGTTCTGTTGGCAGCCCATCCTGCAGAAATTCATCGAAAAACACAAGTCAAACCAAGCATAGCTACAGTTATTTGCTTAAATAGATTTAGTGAAATGCATCAAATGATATGAGATTTTCGCAACCAGAGGGAACTGTGACCTAGAAACGGAAGTGGGAGCACGTGCTTACAATGACAACATTTCAACATGCCTAAAACATGATTGTTGTAACATTCATAGTATCACTTCATCATGCTTACAACTACACGGGATTAACGACCGAGTAACTAAGTCATATAAATATGCTTATTAACTACACGTGGATTTCAGAATTTTTACAGCATCAGCCATGTTGTCCCAACATGCTTGCAACTACATGATTTTCACGGCACTAATAATAATGTTCCAAAGAGCTGATGACGTGGATTCCACGACGTCCTGATGTCATCTGATGTCATTTCAAGTCTTTCTAAGGTTTGCTTCTACAGTTCTACCACTGGTGAATAAACTGTGACACCCTATGAAAAAAAAGGAAAAAATTTAACAGCCTTTTGACAAAGAAGAAAGACATCACTGTACAAGAACCTTCGACTCGTTGACCACTAGTTACAAGAGTCCAGTTAGCTCACAAACAAGGTCAGAAACTTCCTAACAATCTTCCTTATCCAAAGGCACTGGTGGACTTCTCTACGAAACTTGGCACAGATAGTGTTCCTAAACTGCAAGACATGTTCTCAAACTGCATGTGCAAAAGATGACATTTCAAGTCTACAGAAAATATTCCCAGATTGCAAGAGATATTACAAACACTGCAGGAAAATGAGATGTCACAAAACTCCCAATCTACAAGAGATGTCACAAAACTGAAAAAAAAATTCCTAACCAGCAAGCCAAGTTCCTATTATGCTGCAGAAAATGTTCCTAAACTGCCAGAGACATTCTGAACATTTCTTAAAGATTCACTAAGACAATCTTCCAGGCAGGTAGACATACCCTAATAGATTGGAGAACAAGAGACAACCACATACCAAGGTCAGGCTGGATGCCACGGCTGCTCAACTCGCGGTACTGCTGGGCGAGAGAGCAACCCAGACAACACCAATCCACGCAGTAATCACCGCAAGGCTCCGCTGGCAGCGCGTACTTGGCTCGAAGGCGGGTTCGGTAGCCTCAAGTGTAAAAACATCCGCATCCCGTGACGGACTGCAGCAAGAAGTAGATCGCTCCTGCAGTCAAACAAGCTGCACACCAAAAACAAAGTTCGATCCAAGCACTCCCTTATTGTCAGAACCGCAACTTTGCATTTAATTCTCTAAGCCTGGAGCCTCAGATCTAGACCAATCCTAGTTTCTAGAACTCACCATTTTCACAAACATGAGCACATCCCACACACAGCTGAATAAAATATTTGATCGAGGTTCCTCTGCAAACTAGAGCTTCTTAGGCATTTCTTGCTAGCTAGGTGGCGAAGTTTCTTACTTGTGACCCCTTGATCGACAATCTCCACCAACTGGCCGACCACAATACAGGGGCAGCAGCACGAACAGATACCTGCAACAACAAATGCCCCCCACCCACCCACCCACACACACACACACAAAATCAAACGACTAGACAAACATCTTGTTTTCTGAGCTCTACATCCCAAACTTGTATGATGGTCAGATCATCGACAAGAAAGGATACGCAGTAGAATACATTCATATTCTAAGAGTGTTGATCGATTATCTAGCTACGAAGTTCCACGGTCGCAAAGCAGAAAGCAGCGTGATGAGCATGGCTTACACGATTTGCCATCCTCGAAGCAACCAAAGAGACCGCTGGTCCACTGGCCGCTTCCCATGGGTACGGACCCCGCCATTTGATTCATAGCTGCTCGAACAACAACTTGCTGCAGCAATCTAGAAAACCTCACTCAAAACAAACAGTCAAAAGAGCTCGAACTGCACGAAGACAGCTTTCCACTCGTAATGTGCAGAAACACAAAGCGTAGAAACAGAGAGCGGGAGTGAAGAGACAGAGCGACGGATGAGTCGGGATTCCGCCGCACAGTAGTAACTCTGACGAAGAAATGAAATGGTTCGCCAGACGCGGAGGGACCGTGCCAGTTACAGCAGACGATGCAATATATAGCCACCGGAGTTGGTGGAGTACTATTACCGGGCAATTATCCTGAATCTTGCGTATTCATCCGCTTATTATGGACTGCGATTACTGTACTGTACATTATAACTACTGTAGCGTCTCATTTGCAGACTTCTTCAGTTCCACTTATTAGACCATCTGCAATGTTGTCACGGCAAAAAGGCTCTGTAACAGTACATCGCGGGCCATTCCACGAGGGCTCTTAAGTACCGATTCTTTCTTTGGAAAATTTGCCCCAATGCAAAGACGGCATCCAAATGTCAAATGGACTTTACGATATTATAAAAAGAAAGGAAGAAAAGAATTTACATTAAAGAAAGGACTTTTCATGGAAACAAGGAAGGTTGAATTGATTAGCGCACATACCAATAAATTTTTCTTGGCATCCATTGGCTACTACCACTTTTTGTCATGATGACTCCCATCAATCAACTTGCCGAGAGTTTTGCCGGGGTTGGCAAAATGACAAAATATGCCGATCCCGGGGGGTCCCATACCGAGACCGAGAAAGTGAAGGTCTCCATACCGATTGCATTGGAGCACAATTTTAAATCAAAATTCTTGTCCACCCTGCACAGTGCCGATACTGTGCAAGGTGCCAGTTGCATTGCAGATGGTCTTATGGCCTTCGATTACTGTATTGTTTTGTACATTATAATTAGCGTCTCACTTGCAGACTTCTTCAGTTCCACTCGGTGAATTTTTTAGTGGCGAATTGTTGCCAAAAACTACCTGCTTTGGGCGTGTGGCTACTTTTATGTTATAAAAAATGGACAAAAATGTGGATGAAATCGCCAGAGTACTCTTAAAAAAATACTAGTGATAGCCAATATTTGGATTAAAGTACCTTATAATAGATAAATTTTGGATGAGAAAAATTAATTTGGATGATTCTATCCATTTATTCCTTACTTGACTACATCCTAGGTTGCCAGTCGCACTACCAAGGAAAAAAATTAAAAAAAACACTGGTTCCACTTATTATGGCCTTCGATTACTGTATTGTCTGTACATTATAATTAGCGTCTCACTTGCAGACATCTCCTGCAGTTTCGAAGTTCCAGAGGGTGTTTTGGGTTGAAATCCATGGCTCATAGTTTCACACTGAGATACGTGCACCAAGTCGAAATGAATGGAAGTTGTACATTTTAGGTGACGATTTTGACACTAAAAGCTGGTGGTCTCCGCTGTTTTTTTCTTTTTTTTTTTTTCTTTTTTTTTTTTGGCCGCTGATTTCTACTGGGAAAACGCTAAGAATTCTGCACGCGTATGGATGCAGGACTTTTGGCCATCCACGCAGGCAGCCATGGCGCGGGTACCTTCTCCCACTTTAGTGATGAACTTTATTCAGGTGGGATCACCACTGACGCTGGCCTGACGAGCTTTCTGCGCTCCTTTCTTTTTTCCATTTTTTCTTGTTCTTTTGCACGACGTTTAATCCGTCCCAAGAAGTGGGACCAGCAGGGTAAGTTTCGTGTTTTCCGCTCAATGTAAAACATTGTTGACATTTTTTCTTTAGCAAAATCAATTTCGATATCTTATACAATCTCAATGTTTCAAAAAATCAAAACTCCATTTTTGGTGAATTTTTTAATTTTGATTTTTATGATTTTACATGAAAATTCATTGAAAAACATTGGTGATGATTTTTTAACCCCTAAAGGTCCAAGGCCTTTTTTCTGCCAAAAAACACCCAAAACTGCCATTTTTATAGCAAAGAGTAAAAACATTTGAAAAGTGTTTTTTTTGCACATCTAACCGTAGGATCATACACCTAACTAGTATGAGAATCTGTGGAAAAAATTTCAGAATTTTTGACCGCATGGAGTGCAAGATACCTGTGTTTGAAGTGAAAAAAACAAAAATTTCAGCACATTGTGGGACTAGATTTTATGACGTTGAACATTTTTAAATTAAATTTTTTGCACTACAAAGTTTTGAGCTTTAAATCTTTACAGTAGAGAACTGAGTTGAAAATCATAGAAGAAAAAAAGAACCCAAAAAAACTTAATTTTCATTACTAAAAAAATTGTTAAGTAGAAGTAGGTACAAGATAGAAGAAAAAACTAAAATATTAATATCCTTTATATGGAATTAAAAAGCACTAATCCAAATGGTGAGATTGTTCTAGCCAAAAAACTAAACCTTGTGGAACTATTTTTTTTGAAAAATTGTAAAAATTGCATTCAAAAATGAATCCTACAAGTTATTTTTTTCAAAAAGATGCTCTAAGTGCCCGAAAAAACAAGATTATCCATAACTTTCTCATAACAAATCCAAATGAAATGAATCAAAGCTTTCCAAATAGACGAATATATATTCTATAAGAAGAGAAAGAAAAAAAATAAATAAAAATAAAATTGCAAATTTTTTTTTGCTGCCCCCCGTCCCCTATTTTGAGCTTATTTGGGCATAATTTTTGTTCCCGAGCACCGATTGTGAAAAAATTATATTCCCACAAAGCTAATCAGCTTTTCTACCTCCAAAAAGAGTTTAAAAAAATCAGGAGAAAATTTCAGCCCGTAGGTACCTGCCCAAAAATGCATTTATCCCCCAAAGGGACAATGGTCCTTTAGGGGTTAAATTTGATTGCGGAGATATGTAAGAAACCTCCATACGCACATCTTTCCTTCATCAAGCATCTCCAAAAAAAAATTCACAATTCCCTCGACCATTTTGGCATGATTTTACCTTCACTTTCAAAATAAATATCTCTTTATTATAATTAGATTTTTGCAATTTTACTTCTTGCTACAATTAACTTTGCAGATGTGAGTGTGCTAGTACAATTCTATTGCAAAAAACTAATTATAATGAAGATATATTTCTTTTCAAAGCTAAAGGCAAACTCACGTATCTTTGTGGTAAGGCCACTATAAAAGACAACCGCTTTTCACAACAAAATTCCAAGGATGAATAGTTGAACTTATATTCTAATAGAATAACTCTTTGTCATCCATCGAATGCCAAACATCCTTGTCGACGTTTAAAAGTTAACCTTGGAGCGCCATTTTGTGGTGTTCCAATGACAATCTTGTGAGATGGGAAGATTTCAAAAGCATTTTTTTATCTATATTTTTCTTGTTGACCTTTCATGGTGGATTATGAAGAGTATTCAATTGAGTTTGTAGTCTTGCAAGTATTTATCTTCACATTAATGAGAAGTTAGTAAAAAAACCCATAGAATATGCTATTTTGGTGTATTTTGGAAGGTTTTTGCTTCTTGTTCTAAATCTGAAGGTTCTTTACAAAAATGAAATTTTTTTGAATTTGAGTCCAACTAATAAAATGAAGTTCATCTACTCTAGATTCTAATCCAATTTGAATTTTGAAAAAACTCCTAATATTGAATATTTTATTGCAATTTGAACTTCGGATGTATTTTCAATGTCTACTATTTTCTAATTATAGAATGATACAGAAATTGAATTTACACCATGATGTTTGTCATTGTATTATACACACTTGGTGAAATTTTCAGATTTCTTGAAATAATTTTCTATTTGATGTGATTTTTGTTCACTCTTTTTTCAAAAAATCTAAAAGAAAATCAATTTTCCACAAAAGAAAATCTAAATTTTTTTTGAAGTACAAAAGACAAGTAGTTTTATCTTTGAAAAATAAATATAAATTTTTTTATACATATCTAATTGCAAAATGGCAGCAAACTGAGTTATGGACAGTGAAGTTTGAAATCAATGGTCACGCGTCCGTCATTTAGGGGTTAACCCTTAAAGGACCAAACTACGTTTTTTGGCAATATAGCAATTTTGGGTAGCTCACTATGAATAGAAAAATATACTTTATTTTTTTAATTTCTTTTTTAATATGGGAACAAAGAGTACCTTGCTGCTCTACCAATTTATTTTTCTTTTGAATTTGTTGATGAAAAGTTATAGGGAAAAATTTCGTTTTCAATGGACGGGAGGCAGCACGGGCAAGGCCCTTTACACTAGAGTGAAATTGCAACACCATGCCTAAAAGAGCTTGGACAGGGCCATAGGCAGGTTTTCAGTCAAGGTTCAGGCCCAATACTTTCTGACAATTTATTGAACTCATTAGTAAGGAGGTGGTGGTAGAGAGGCAGATGCTCTACAGCTTCTTGTGGCCAAATGGCCACATGCAAATAAATTAAAAAATGCCCAAAGAATCTGTGAACAACTGGTACGGACTGTCACAATTTTTCTTTCAAAATTTTTTTTCCCCCCTCCAAATATCATTTGAGGCCAAAAAAAAAAAAAAAAAATCGAAAATGACGTGGCACCATTTTGACCACATCAACCAGCTGCTTCCCTGCATTCCCACAGTCTGGAAACATAGGGGAACTCGCAATCTTCTAAAGGCCTCAAATCTCTTCTAATGTATTACCAATTTATCATTTGACAAACTCCCATTCAAATTTTTTTAATGGTAAATTGATACAATAGATTCTTTGAAATTTGTTGGAAGGATAGGTGGAGAGGTCGTTTTTATAATCAAATCCATTGTCCTTTTTGAATCTTCAAACAATATGAAATAAGTTGAAAATGAGAGCTTGACCACTCATTATCAAAACATAGAAATTATGTTCAAAACAGAATTTTAGACCTCATTTTGGCATAGTAGAATAACTTATTTCAAAAAACTTTGAACTAAAAAAAGTTGGTAAATCAAGCTAGTTTTCATATCCAAAATTCCATTTTTGATTTTGAGTCTCCAAAAAAAAGTTATAGACACAATTCAGAGAGGGTGTTTGAAAATGTCAATGAATATGTCCCGTCCAACCCCTCTTTGAAATTTGTCCATAACTTTTGATTGGAGTCTCAAAATCTCAAACGGATTTTTGGAGATGAAAGTTATATTGATTTCTTAAGTTTTTGTAGTTCAATTTTTTTGAAAAAATTTACTCTACTATGACAAAATGAGGCCTGAAATTTTAATTTGAACACAATTCCTACTTTTCACTTAACTATGAACGGTTGAGCTCCTAGTAATTCTATTCACATATCCCAAATGGGTTGTTTTACCTCCTACCACCTCACTTGTATAGAGATCTTCTCTTTTCACCTTGGAATACACAATGTACATGGATTTATAAGCTATTTTATGAAATCATTGAAATTTAATGGTGAACATTCTAGAATTATAGTTTATGGAGCAAGGAATATCTTCAAAATTGAGGGAAAGAAAAATATCTTTAAAATCAAGGAGAACTTTATCTAGTGTCAGTGGTTTGTGGTGAGCCAGGCTTCCCTAACCCTAATCCAGCCTCCTCCTATGCCAGGCCAATATACACAACTGTCCTTCACTTTAGCACAGACACAAATTGATCAAACTTGCCAAAGTTTGATATTTTGGACTATTTTTGTTTTTATTTTTTCCTCTTCTAGAGCTATTTGAAACCTAAAACTCCACCGTTCATGTTTATGAAGAAATTATTTTATGTGCAAGCCATAAATTGTTGAAAAAAGGGCTTTGTATGAGACTTTTTTTTAAGCTAGTTCCCTATTGGAATTTTTTGATACATGTTCCCCAATTTGAAAAGTTATGAAATTTTTTGAGCATGTGTCCAACTTTATCACAAAAAGCACGGAAAAAACGTTTAAGCAAAAAAGTGAAATTAACTTGTGCAAAGGCCTCCCCGAATCAGGGCTGCCTGGAATTTGGATGCCCCCAAAAAACATTTTTTTCAAATTCAAACACTATAATCTCACAATCTGTGTGGTCAAAACCTCCCATTTTTTTATTACAACATAATGAAGTAGTCTACCACTAGATCTTATGGTTAGATGCAACAGGATTTCATTTGTTATTTTTGGAGGGCCTTTGCAATCGAAACAACCCATTTTGAGTGTGTTTTGGTGAAATATAGTCCCGCAACTTTAGGGGTTAAGTGGAGATGTCGTGGTATCCATTTGCTGGAACAGGTGCCGACTGTTTTCCGTCGTGCCCAGTGCCGAGTCATAACTTAAAACTTACCCCATCTTCTTTCAACGAATGAAACACGACAGGCAGACACAAGTTTCCGTCTCTGCAGACTGAATGGTAAGTAAATTAAATTCATTGCAACTGAAATTAAATTAAAGATTCCCCTTTATTTGTGTCAAAAAAAGAAAATCCCATTGGCAACTGAAATTAAGTTAAATTAATAACCTCACTACTGTCGCCAGCCAGGCCAGAATAGGGACGGAAGTTGCACATGACTTTCATCAGTTTCAAGCAATGATAACCAGCCCTTTTTTTTCTGGCGATATGGAGCCAGTTGGCACCACTGCAATCAACCTGGCGAAAAGGCCTTCAGTGAAATATAAAAAAAAATAAAAAAAAATGCCAGAATGCGGCCTAGGGTTTAGGGTGGACGGCCTGATAGCCCCAACCCTAGCCGCCTTCATCGCCTGTTCCGCTGATTCAGCCGCGCTTGTTTTTTGAATTTGAGAGCCCGATTGCTTCGCGCCCACCTCCTCCATCGCCGCTGGAGCCTTGGATACTTCTGGGATCATTGCCTATTGTTGTTTGCACCCAACTCCGTTCATCGCCAGCTTCATAGGTAGGATTGAAAATCAGATTCGCCAGATTTCGTAAACCTTACTGCATTGTGTCGCCTCCTTCCTCCCGTCTTGATTTCAGTACGGTGCCACCATTCCCCTCCGAGTTGATTTCTCCTTGATTATGCAGGTGGTTTAGGCGGCGCTGCAATCGCTGAAGGGAGGCGCAGAAGTTCGCACTCACAGTGGATGTTATTGCGATGGAAATTTGGAGCATTGGGAGACGGTTTTCTTTTGAAGGCAGTTCGTTTCACTTGGCTTGGCCTATATTACTGTATGCTGAAGTCGTTATCTTTCCTTTCTTGTTTGCTTGCCCTCCAAGTACTCTATCAGCGATGAGTTCTAGATCACGAAACCTCTGCGTTGCCCTTTGTCTGTTGTGTGAGTTCTGTTTTTGGTTGTGGATATTGTCTTCAACACCATGGTTTGAAAGAAGTTCGCCAAGGGTGGTTGTGAATGTTACAGTCTTGATGTGCTAGAAAATGCCATGGTTTGACTAGCTCGCCAAAGGTGATAGTGATTCTCAACTCTTACAGTCTTAGTCCGGGCGCTCAGCTTTTCGTTTCTTTGCTTCTCTGATTGTCAGACTTTTGCAATGGGCGAGGAAGCTATCTATCCCGAATTGGAGGGGCCCAGTTTCGAGGGAGAAGAGATCAGCCTCCAGGAGGTTGAAGACATTGTTATGCAGAAGGTTCAAGAGATTGGCCTGCACGAGGTTCCAGCCGAAGACACTGTCATGCAGGAGGTTCCAGCTAGAGTAATTTCGGCCAATGTTGCAGCCAGAGCTTCTCGGGCTGATGCTCGCAAGGCGGAGCGAGCAGCCGCTCTTCGTCGACGTCTGTTGAAGGGGAAGGCTGTGTGTGCAAAAGATACCAAGTCTCGTCGAGGTGCAAGTGAGGCAACTTCGATAGCCCGTTTCTTCACGAGTTCAAGAAACCCCAGCAATGGACAGCCCCTTCATGTCCTCTCTGATTCTACACCATCAGATTCCAAGCCTACTAGCTCTTCAAGAAACCTGTCTTTGAAGACTGTGTCTGTAGACACTGTTTCAGCAAAGTCTGAACCTCCGAACTTGTCACAGAGAGGGAGTTCCAGCAGTAGCCGACCAGCACAAGTTGCTCACGAGATGCATCGTCAGTTGAGGGAAGATTTGGTCGAGATTTCTGATGGAGAAGAAGACTTGGAGTCTGATGACGACTTCCAAGTGATTCCTCCAACAAAGAAAACTAAGATGAACTATGATCGGACTCGCAGATTCCAAAACGAATGGGCTGCGAAGTTGATCTGGGCAGAGCCGATCCGAGGTACTGATGGCCACGTCCACCTTGTGAAGTGCACTGTCTGTTCAACTTTTGAGAAGAAGCCTAAAATCTTAGGTCCAAAGTGGGACACGCTCCAAAAACATGAAGGGAGGAAGAAAGCAGCTTTCAATATGCCAAAGTACAACGTAAAGGCTGGAGAGTGGTACGTGTCGAAGACAAGCCGCCATCAGATTAACTTGAGGCACTTCGCAGCCAGACAGCCTTCTTCAGTCCTTCAGCAGATGAATACAAGTACTTCTATGGCACGTTCCAAAAAAATAGTGCAACTGTGCACAATTTTTCAGATCTTGTCATCTGGCCGGCCAATGGTAGAGTATGAAGAAAGGCAAGCTTTGTATGCATTTCTAAACGTGCCAAACTTGCCACGAATGCACTGGAGTGATAGCTCTGGGTGGCAGATGGCTACATACATCTACTGCCAAGTAAAAGATGCTGTGAAGAAGAAAATTAGTGCTGCCCACTTTATAGCCCTCACGTGTGACGAAGTCACCACTGTAGACAATGGTAGTTGGATTTGTATTCATGCATATGTAGTTGAAAATTACATACGAATCCCTCATTTGATTTCTCTACAACGATTGGTTGATGGAGCTGGAGCAGACTGCCTAACACTTGTCATCATGAAGGCCCTTCAATGTGGAGGTGATCTCACATTGGAGCAGATCTCACGAAAGTTGATTTGTTTTGGTGCTGATGGAGTCAGCACCTTCCAGGGTGTTCGCAGTGGTGTAACCACTCAAATACAAACAAAGTATGCACCTTTTTGCATGGGGGTTCATTGCATGGCCCACAGATGCAACCTTGCAGCCAAATCTTTATCTTCACTATCGATCTTTGGAGTTGTAGAACAGGTCATTCAAAAAGCACATTCGTACTTCAGCAAAAGTCCTAAGCGACTATGTGAGTATCAAAAACTTGCTGAAGTTATGGAGACAAAAGGTTTGAAACCTCTTTTGCAAGTATCTACTAGATGGGTGTCCCTGCTAGAGCCACTGAGGAGGCTGCTAGCTGACTACCGAACCCTGCTCGCCAAGATGAAGGCTGACGTTGGGAAAAACGACGCTGCTGAGGTATGGCTCCTTTTTCTTGTACTTGTAGTGTTGTTTTTCTTGCTGTAGGTTGGTAGTCCAGTGCTCTTCAGTCTTTGTTATTGGACGTGTTATAAACGGCTAGAGTTCTCAAACTGCTGTGCCTCAAAGCCTTTTCTCTGTTGCTTGCTGTGGAAGTCGAAGTATACTCCAGCTTGGACTTTAAAATAGTTTGGGACTGTTATTGCGATCGGAGGCTGTGGCTGTCGTTTAGGTTCCGTTCTCTTACAAACAGGAATACCTTCACGAACCTTCAATTACCTTTGTTTTGATTTTCGATTTTGAGCTTCCCTTAGCTCTATGTGTTTGCTTGCTTTTACGTGCCTGCATGATGCCTCAGTTTCTATCGCCTCAGTTCCTATTGCCTCCTTGTTCAGGTTGCAAACATCTTTAGCTTGCTCCCAAATTTATCCGAATTTCAGTGGACAGTATCTCTTGCTTGCTTACTTCGTGGCTTCTTGTGTTAATAGCCTTTACTTTGTAGCTAGATTTGAGGAAAAGATTCGTGTTAGCAAAGCACCTTTACTTTGTAGCTAGATTTGAGGAAAAGATTCGTGTTAGCAAAGCGCCTTTACTTTGTAGCTATATTTGTAGAAAGATTCGTATTACAAAAGCGCCTTTTGCTAGCGTAATGCAACACTACAGTATTGGTAGGCACTGAAATCACGTAGATTCGACAAGTAGCTTAGGTGCGGTAATTAGATAGGTTCTCATGGTGTGCAGACAGACAGATGTCTGGTGAGGAGCTTAACAGCAAGTGCTTGCAGGCCCTCAGTGCTTCCTCAGACTGGGCCTCGAGATTTGGCATCTGAAGAAACCGTCAACAACAGCAGGATAAGCTCACAGAACATGTTCGATTATTCTCTTTTAATCGTTTTCCTTCGAGAATTAGATATAAGAAAGAAAATGAATCTTCAGGACGTGGGGACCGGACGATTCTTGAGGACCTGGAGATCTATCTAAACTACACGTTTGAGCTAATGTGCAAAGCAACGTTAGCATTAGTAAGAGGTTCTTTTTTTTTTCCTTTTAATCCGTAGACCTCTTTGAGTTTCTACATTTTAGTTTCTTCATTTGTCTGTGGGAACGGTAGTTGACTTTTCAGCTTCCTTCTTTTCTTGACTTCCGGCATATATGGTTCGATGTTTAAGATCAAGGATTTTTGAGATCTTGGTGAGTGACTGTACAATGATTGGTATTTTCAGTAGTGAGAGGCTTTTTCCATAGATTGAAAACGTGTAGAGAAAAAACTTAGTGAACATCACCTTCTTGTAGGGCAGAGGGAAAGTTCCCAACATGATTCATGTCCGTTTCTATGGTGACGGATAGCTGAGGCTCCAAGAGAATTTCCAAGTCAGTTGATTTCAGATCCAATTTCTCTTGTACCTTCTGAGATTGCGTGCTACTTGAGGTGGCTTCAGCTTCTGCTAGATCAGCACGGGCTAGTGCTGCATCCCTTTCCATTTCAGGGCATCACAAGTTGCTGTGGCACTCAAGAGTGCCTCCTCCAACGTTACTAAATTTTCTCTTTTTTGCTTTATGTACAATAAATTCTTTGAACGTCTATATAAGAATCAACCTAGTAGAGCAGAGCCACGCTTGCAGTTTGCAGCTTCAAATCTAATGTTATCGCCCTCCCCAGCACTCTGCAGATTGCAAGCAAGTTATTGGATAACAAGAAATAAAGTTGGGTGGGATTACCTTGTGGCAATTATATCATAACAGTGAACATGTTTATCAGTTAAATTAAATTATTTTTTGACAATCAAGACAATATCATTTAAGTATACGTTTCTATATGTTAGCATCAAAGGTTGGTTATGGCCAGCTCGGAATTACGTTGAAGTTCCAACAGTAATCGTCTCAGGCGCAGGTCATAATGAGAAACCAGCAGTGACTTGTAGCAATTAGTTGAAACTCCAGCTTCAGCTGCTAACTCTGTAAAGTTAATTTAAGTTCATTTCAAGATGTGGTTTGCATTGATGTTCCTCAGTCTGTTGCATGGGTCTGGCTTTACATTCTCATCAGGTTCTAGTAGAGCTACAGCCTAATCAGATTTGTGGCGCCTCTTTTCAATTCGTGGATTAGGATTTCTAGATTGAAGGCTTCCAGGATTCACTCTTTAAATTTGCGTGCATGCTTTTGCTTTGTAGTTGGTAAGTAGTTTTGGTAAGTGGGTCGGAATTTACTTTGATTGCTGGTTTTGATGCATTTTAGAGTGACAAAACAATTAGGAGGTAGCTGGCTGTTGGTAAAATGTTCATGGCAATTGGAGTTAATTTTGTGCAATGTACATGAAGTTCTTCTTTCTTTATGCAATAGAAACCAATTTGACATGAATTAATGTGACAATTGACATGAAATTCTTCTTTGTTTTTGCAGAAATGTCTGAACCTGATGCTGGATCCTTATGCGCTCCTAGAGATGACTGCTCTCATGCCCCTTTTGGAAACTATAGATTTGTTGGTCACCTTTGCTCAAAAACGAGATGTTTACATCTGTGATTTTGTAGCTGCTTTAAAAATAGCAGAGGGACAACTTTACACATTGTATGTTGATAAGGCCACTGCATTTGTTGCAGACGAATTTTGGGCCTTTAAGAACATTTTGGAGTGTTCTCACAGTCAGATCCACATGAATTGGTTGTCTGATTTAAATGATGAGTCTGCTCAACTTGTTTTTGTTGCTAATGGGGAGAAAATTTGGGCTACACATGAAGGATCAGCTGTAGACAGAGATGTCTTTGCAACTGTAGTCACAGCAGTGAAGACCCAGTGCACAGGTATGTAATTCTTGCCTTCTTCAGATTTCCCTTGGTAGCCTTTCTAGTAGATTTTTTGTGAACACTGTATTTCAAGTTTGCTTCAAATTTATGTATCCAAAGTCATTCAAATTTACATCTATGATTTGAACCTGTTGTTGGAACAGCAAACCTTCCAATAAGTGTAGGTTGCTTAATGTTGCACTGAAAATTTTTATAGTTTTCAGGTAGAAGTGAAGAACTGATGGCAAAGTTGCTTGGAATCTTGGCTCTGGTTTTATTTTTTATATTTTAAGGTAAAGGATTGCCTAGTGATGTAATTCACCTCTAATGTATTCCTATCACTAAACTGTCAATCATATACATCTTTTGTGCAGGGGCAGCCCGACAGCTATTGAGGGAGCTGGACACCCATTTTCCTTCCCATCATGTTATGGACGCCCTTGGTGTTGTGTACCCCCAATATTGGTTGCAAGGTGAAGCTGAGGAGTGTTTTCCCAAGCACTTGTCTGTTCTTATGTCCTATTACTGTGAGCCAAAATTGGTTGAAGTAGACAAGGTGAAGCAACTAATCCCTCCTATTCTAGATCGTCACAAGCTAGAGACTGAGCAAGGGTTGTTTAAACTTGCCATGGTCAATAATTCTAAAAAGCACATGGAACCCCCATTTGACTTGAATCCTTTAACCTGCTTGTGGCGTTATTTGGATTCTTGCACTGTTCTTAGAATCAAAGCATTTCCAGAGTATTACAAGTTGGCTCAAGTGGCAATTGTACAAGTTTTAGGTTCTGTTGAAGATGAGAGGTGTTTCAGTTCCTTGGCATTTCTCAAGAATAAATTGAGGAATTCCCTGGACACTCATTTAGAGTGTGTAGTTGGTATGTACTCTCAGAAAATTTTCACCTTGGAAAATTTTCCTTATAATGATGCATTTAACCAATGGACAGAAGGAGCAGACCGTCGTTATGGGCTTTGAGCTAAATTTCATGGTTCCTTGGTATATCTAGAGTTCAAGAGCCATGCTTGATCTAGGACTTTGTCTTCAATGGATGGGCCCTGGCTTGGCTGTTTGTATCCATGAAGACTATTTATTAAGGAATATTTATTTTCTTATATCATGATCTATAAAATACTTATTGTGGAAGTAAAATGTTCCTCAATTTTTCATTACATGCACTTTAAGATGGTGCCTAAAGCTAGCTAGAGCACTTTACAAATTCGCCTTTTTCTCTTAGTACCAAATCTCCCAAGTGCCAGAATTTGTCTCCACTTTCACAAAAATTCGCCTTTTCAGCTCAAAATGATTTTTTCTCAAGTGCCAGATTGTGTCCCCACTTGCAAACAAATTATGCCACATTAATCTTTTAGAATACAAACCATCGCCATGACAATTCTCACACAAAACTGTAGCCCTCGCCATGTGGGCAACATCAAAAGGAAAAGTGTAGCCACTCTGGCTACAACCCAAAAATGAAAAAAGAAGGGCTGATGATAACGAGAATTCCGAAAAGTTCGCAGATATTTTCAGGATGAAACAGAAGGTCAACCATCAAGAGAGCACGTGCATAAGATTCAAGGTCGACAAAGTGGATGCGCCTTCGTTGCAACTTTCACGAATTACCATTTTTAGAAAAAATCTCAAAAATTGAATGGTTTATTGCAATTTGCATGCTCTACTGTATGTGTAAGGAAATCCAAATTATACAATATTGTGTATGTTCGAGTGTAGATGATGGAGACACCTAAAATCGTCAAAAAGAAAAAAAAGAAGCAATTCAGCATAATTGGGAGCACATTTTCCTAAAAAAATAATATCTTTGTAGTACTAGCAATTGAAATCATGAATTTAAAAAAAAAAAAAAAAAATTCGGATAGGATGTGTAATTTCAAAGAATTTCAGCAGTCAACCAATGACAATTAAATATAGGGATGGTATAATGATGCTTTTTATGGACACTTTAATGAAAATCTAAGTTACATGATTGTCACAAGGATGATTTTGGATGTTTCTACCATATTTCATTTTGTACTAGTGTGCATTGTATCATTGCTATAGCCAAAATAAATATAAAAGTAATTTTTTAGTTTTTTAATTCAGAAAAACTTTGAAATTTGATATCTTTTCTTAAATAAGTTGGAACCTCACAAAACAAAGCCAATACACCCCTTCTCATTGACGGCTTTCGAACAATACTAGAAACATAATTGGAGAACACACAATCCATAAGATTTTCCTTAACAAACAAAACAAAACAAAACAAACAATCTAACTTAAAGTATGAATTTTGTTCTTTTTTAAATATTTTTTAATTATAAAAATATAAAAATTATATAACTTCAATTCAAACCTTCATTTTTGGTAAGAAATTCAATTTATTATAATATATTTTTTATAATCCATACATAAGATTGGTTTCATTTATTATTTTTAGGAAAGAAAATAATTTTAATTTTTCATCAAATTTTTTGAAAAAATTAAAATCAAAAGAAATTCCTTTCTTTCACAAGTAAAAAATATCAAAATTTTATACATGAATAATATAAAAGGATAATTTACTAATAAATTTTCATACCAATCTCTATTGCTATTTGTGCTTCCTAAAAGAAACTCAAATGAATTGGAATGTCACTTTGTGCTAAAAATTATCACTGACAATTTTTCACTAATTGAATTGAATTCTTTTTATGTGATAGAAAATCCGTAATCTTATTTTCTAAAAATATAGGATTAGTATGAAAATACAATTTAGAAGGCCAAATTTAGCTCGGACATAATATTTGACTATTTTACAATGGATGAGATCTTGTACAGGTTAATAGGTTTCTGATTAGCTTGGTGAGCATTTTTAAAATTGTTTTGATTCAATTGCATTTGACCTTTAGAACGTTGATATAGGAGACTAGGAGAATCCAAGAAGGAAGTACTAAGAGCCGGCATATATGTGGAGTCAGGAATCCGTAGACCTCACCAATGATCTATAGGATCGGTACTTAAAAAGGAACAGACTCCCATCCCATCGATCATCAGTGAGGTCCACCGGCTTTCAACTCTACATGCATGAGCACATTTACATTAAGGCCTAGACCTCCTAAATTGGGTTCTTTTTGTTGGGGTCGAAGCTCCAGCCTCCCCTCTAATACCCCCTCTAGCCTCCGGTTGTTGTATTTTGCGTGTTTAGAGTTGGAGGGTCTGGATGTTGGACCAGAGGGGTTCAATTTTTGAGAAAAAGACGTGGTAGATAGCTAGAATTCTTTCAATTTGCTGGAAAATCTTGCATTTTCAATACGAAACATTTTCTCTAATTGTGTCATGTTGCTTAATTTCTAAGGAGTGTCCTGCTAATTTTGAGGAAGCTTGTGATCCAAACTAAGCCCAATGGAAACCTTGGCATAGGATCCAGGCCCACAAGAAGAGTTCTAGCCCCCCCCTCCAAGTCCTTGCCCTCCGACTAGCCAATGGAAACAGGCTCTAAACTAGCTCTTAAGCCCAACTGCCCTGAGTTTGTGGCAAGGATCAGAAATAGGCATTAGAGAAAATTTCAGGCCTTTGGAGGATTGCTCCACAGCAATTAGAAGAGATTTGAGGCCTTCAAGAGCCCGCGAGTTATCTTGTGTTCCCACAGTGTTCCCAGACTGCGGGAACGCAGAAAAGCTGCTGGCTAATGTGGTCGAGAGAGTGCCACGTCATTTTTGGAAAGGAAAAAAATTGGCCTAAAATGATATTTGGGAGAGAATTTTTTTTTTTTTTTTATTGAAAAAAAAAAATTCTAACAGCCCGTATTGGCTGTTCATAGATGTGGCCAAATTGGGGAACGGGCCTAAAACGGCCCTACAATGCCCTCAAATCTCCCCTAATGCCTTCAATGTACCCTAAAATTTACCTTTTTTTTGCTCAAAAATTCGTTTTTTTTCTATTTCCGCCCAGCTGAAATTGTAGCGGCAGTGGCGCAGGAATCCAAAAATTCCAAATAAAAAATTAAAAAAAAAAATTAATAAAAAAAAAAAAATGCAAAATTTGACTACTCTGGCGAGCAGTCATAGACTCTGATTGCTCACCAAGAGCACTTTTCAAAGTTGACAGGCCATGCAAGAAATAGCATGGCATGTCAACTTCAAACGGCCCTCCAAGGGGCTAAAATTTTCTCTAATGACCTTGCTAATTTGATAGTTGTGGCTTTATTTCAAAGTAAGGTAGCCGACTCATTTCCAATGACCCTCAATTTCCAACCTATAGGCTGTTCTCTTTCTGACCATAGACTGTTCAGTTGAGGCGTAGTTCAACGAACAATTGTGGTGCATTATGATTTGCTACAAGGCTCTCAATATTGCAACCAACCCTTGGTCGACTTTGCAATTAGTCTGTGGTCAGAAATAGAAAGGTCTATATCACCATTATAGGTCAATGAGAATCTTCCACTAAAAATTACATTTTTAGTAATAAAATTTTGGAAAAATATGCAGTCCTTCCAAACTCTATTTTTGTACATGGAAAAAATTTTGCACTAAAAAAACATGAGCTCTAAATATGCATAATTGCTTAAGTGGTTGGAAATTAGTAAGATACCTTAGTACATGAACTAGGCCACACTCAAAAGCATCAAGTACTTATCAAGATGATCACCCATTTCTGACCATTTAAGCAATTTAACCTATCTACGGCATGAGGAAGTTTTAGAAAAAAAAATTCCCCGTGTGGAGAAATAGATTTAAGAAGGATTTCATAATTTTTTGCATTTTCCCCCTCAAAAATGAAATTACCATGATTTTTTTTTTAAGGTTTTTCTTTGTCCCATTTTTGATATATAGGCAAACCTATTTCCAACTATAGGCTAGTTACAAAATTGATATAAGTGATCATTGTGGCTTTCAATTTACATATTGTGATCATTGTATGCTTTCAATGTACACCTCTTGGACATTTTTGTTGCTCTTGTTGGTCTTGCTCTTTGTGAGGTGTCACCTACACCACGTTTGATCGGAAATTAAATAGCCTACACTGTGAGAATGGGAGGCTGGTCGGAAATGGGTGATCTCCGTTAAGTTACTCACAATTCTAACCAATTGACAATTTGCTCTCAAGCAAGTTTCAAATATTGCTAATTTGCAACAACTCCTCGAGTTTAGAGTAGCTTCACAATGCTGGGAAGGTATTGTATGCATGCCACTTACCATGCATATTTGGATTTAGTAGAATATTACAAGAAGTGGGTACATTATGCTTACTACTTTTTTCTAGAAATTGTCATAAGTGACTACTGTAGATGGGATTGTTTTAAAAAAAAATGAAATGTTTTTTCCAAATCAAAAGTTGTAGCCTTTCTTGGATTTAGTTTTTAAACTTGTATGTGTCCGTTTTATGTTTGGGAGGAACCCGCGACTAGTTCAAAGTTAACTGGTAAAATTGGTGGCCATACTTCTCTATTTTTAGGAAATCAAATTGTTCAAACTTTGCTCCAAAAAGCAATGTCAACAGCTTCTAGACTTTTTTACTTGTTTGCAAATCTATTATATTAACCCTTGAAGGACGAAGGGGTGACCCTGGAAATCATCCTTTTTCATTACCGTGTGACATCATCTACATTAAAAAATCCAAAAGTATCTATTGGAAGTCAAGCTACTGTAGAAGATCTCCCCTTTTCACAACAAATTCCAAAGATGAATCATTGCATTTCTGTCCTATACAGTTTGATTCTCTGTCATTCATCGACCACAGAATGGCCTCCTCGTCGTTCAAGGGTTAAGTATAGATGGTCACAACCCCTGTCACAACCCGATGTCACACAAATAGTCACGTTTTCATCCCACTTTTCTCATCCTGTTATTTCATCCCATTTTGTGTTGCATTGGTGTTGCAATGCAAAAGGCTCCGTTCTCATATTTCGTTAAAAGCACTTCAAGCTTATTCTTGACTTTGCCTAGGCATATAAAAATTGGCAGAATCCACCCTTGGATGCAGATTCAGCCGTGGTTGTAGTGCTTTTAACGCCACGGAATGGTCTTTGCAGGGCCAATTCCGCCCTGTGCGCGGCCATGGGGCAAGAATCGGCCCTGCGAACCATGGCCGCTTACAGGGCAAAATCGGCCCTGCAAAGACTGTTCCCTAGTACAAGAAAGGCTGCAAAATTGTCCGTCCCTGGCGGGCCTTGACTGGCTAGTGAGGTTATGTATTAGATAACCAACGAGCCGCGGTAGCGGCGAGTAGGTTATCGGACATAACCGGTTGTTCACTTTTCAATCACAACCTTTGATCTTCATGATCCAAGGGTGTAGGAAGCAAGTTGAAAGGAGAGAAGGTTATGAGTTACAACTTGTAATGGCAATGGTGATGGGTTGCCAATGGGACGGTGCCACGTGAGTGTTGAAAACTCAACAACCGGTTATGATTTCATGTCATTTCATTTTGCAATTGATTTACTTCCCATTCTGAAGAGAAACTGAGCGTCTGTCGTGTTTCATTTGTTAGAAGAAGACAAGTCACTGACTCACATTGAACAGACGGAAACAATCGGCACAAAAATTGTTCCAGCAAGCCAAATGAGTGAAGGAGAGGAAGACATGGCCAGTACGTCTCTGCTTACATCAGAAGCTGTACCAGCGTCAATGAGGAGCCAACAAAACACGTTGCAATACTGTAGTAAAGCTTTATGGGGAGGATTTTCAACACCCTACGTCTGTGCCCAGGAACAAATTATTTCAAGGGACATATGGTAGCCACCCCCTTTCCGATCACCCTCCCATTCCCAATCAATAGATTGATCCATTTGTAACCATAGTTTTGTAGGCCATTTGATCCTTATTTAATTCTTCTATAATGAATAACACATTGACACCTACTAAAGTTGCCATTGATCAAGAATGGGCTTGCCTATCGATCAAAGATAGGAAACCTTGACTTTTTCATTTCTTTAATTTTTATTAAGTCTACACTTGATGAAAAATTACCAAAAAATTACCAAAAATGACAATCTTTCTTTTTCCTATTTCCTCACTGGAGAAAAATTTCTCCTCCACCATTGCTCAATCATACATATGCTGAAATGCTTAAGTGATTGGAAATGGGAGATCTACCTTAATATTCAATAAGGTAGGAGGTCTATAAAGCAATCATCTAAGCGCTGAAACTGAATTTTTGGGGAGGTAAAACATCTTGAAATAATTTTTTAGGAAGTTTTCCTTGAAAGACAAGACAAAATGGCATGTGGCCCAAGTTGTTTCATATTCTTTGGAGCTTTGTGGAATTAGTTATGAAATTTTGAAGTTGAAATGCCATAGGGCTCTAAAAGTGACCACCTCCTAGAATGTTCACCGTTTGTACATTTTGGTTAATTGAAGAAGGCAAAATGTAGCTTTGTATCATGTTCTCTTCAAAATGCCTGAACTGTTTTTGAGCCTCCTGCCTTAGCCTTCATGCCCACTACCTTTCCTTCATGCACCCTACTCATCACATTGAGCCTCCACTTGTCTATTTAGCTACTGATGAAGTATGGTTGGATGTGGAACATTCTACATCATCTACTTGAGAAGTCAAGGCAATGATAATGTATGCTACTGAAAGTTATGGACCTTAGGCATTTGGTACTTGGAATTTACCCTTGCAGACATTTGAGATCCTTAAAGGGCTACCCAAACTTGGATTTCAAAGTCTTTCTTAAATGGACATCATGTAGCTTGATCAAATGACCAATAAATGATAAGCTTCCACCCTTCTCAAGGTCATGGGCAACCTCAAAGCCTCTAATCAAAAAATTTATCTAACTTTCTAATGCAAAAAAATACAAGTTCAAATTGGAATTCAAAATCCAAGATTTAGATTAGGTGCATCTTGTGAAAACAAAGAGAATGGTATGATGGAAGGTCAAAGTCCAAAGTCCCACGTCACTCCAAAATGCTTGTACATAGCAATACTTTTTGGAAGTTTTGGCACCAAGGAAGTGGGAATTGGAGGCCAAATTGGATTTAGCCAAAATTTGAAACCCAACTCGGCTCCAAGTCCCAATATTTTTTTTGTATGTTAAATGAAGAGAAAAAATACTATATAAAGCATCCTAGTGAATTAGAACTTTCTCCAAATCTATCCAATGCAAATTTGATGCCAAGAGTGTCCCCAAATAATGGATTTTAAACTTCTTGCCTCAATTTTTTCAATGGGCACTTAATAGCTACGTACTATAACTTATACTAAAGACAAGATGGGATTTTAGAATTGGGACTTTGACCTTCGCAATATGAGTCACCAATTCCACATTCAATACATTTTTCTATTCACCTATTGTACATGCAGGGCAATTTTGACATTGTCTTACCGAAATAGTTTAGTTTTTCCAATTTGGTAGGGAGGTAGGATTTTTTTTTGTTTTCGACACTTTATGAGGATGCTCCTAATTTAGGATTGATTCTTTCATAAATGTGTTGCTTTTTCTAATTTTTCTCAAAAACAATTCATAACTAGTTGTAAATAATTTTTTAAATTTCGACATCTTCCAAATTTTCCCGAGTTATTTAGGAAACTAACCTACACGTACGGTACTACAACCCAAGAAAGTTGCTGGATTTGGCCTTGTGACCCCAGACTTGGAAAGTTGAAAGGGATGGCCTCCTACTGAAGAGAAACTGAGAAATTGCAGGTGATGCTTCTGGGGAGCTTCTCATTAGCTTTAGTAGTCAACCTTGCACACCGGAGGACTGAGTGGCTTCTGATAAAGCCTCCTTGGGCTAAGCGGTAGATCTCCCGTTTCCGATCACTTAACCCCTAAAGGACCAACATGCGTTTTTTGGCCCGTATAGAAATTTTGGGCAGGTACGTGTGACTAGAGATATCCATATTTGAGGTTGAAATTCTAATAGAAGGTGGGGGCAAGGAATATCTTCATGTGTACCAAGTTTCATGACATTTTGAAATACGAGTCAAAAGTTGTGACCTAATATGTTACATTTTTTCGTAACTGGGCAGTTTGGGCAGATCAGAAAAAATCATTTTTTCCGGAATTTTTTTTTGAAATTGGTTCTCTACATTTATATATACTTAAAAATCTTTGAGTCATTCTATTTCAATCAATGAGTCAAAAGTTCTAAGGTTTTTTGAACTGCGGGCAGTTATGGATTCTTTACTCTAAAAAAAATTCAAAGTCATTTATTTTACTCAATTTTCAATATTTTTGGAAAAAAAATAAAGTCCTAGGATGTAGATTGATTATTACAACATTACAACCGTTGGGATTGGCATTTTTAAATTCCATGATTAAATTTTTAACAATTTAGTATTTTGAATCATTTTCTACTTCTTTCTACTTACTATTTTTTTCCTATATATTGTACAATTCCAAATGATGTGAAAATTTTCAAGCATATAAAAAATTTGTTTAGGAAATTGAATTCAAAGAAGCACCACCTTTATTGGCATTTTTTCATTGAAAAGTGAGTTTGCAAAGTGCAGCTGCCCGGTTTTTTGCAGAATTGAAAAAATGGTTTTCAAGACTTTGAATGCTTATATCTTATGATCCACACGGTGGAATTTTCTGAAATTTTTACCACATGTTTTCAAAATATCATACTACAAGATCCTTTGGCTGCATGTGTCAAAAATTGTTTTTTTCCAAAAATTTGGTAGTTGTATTAGAAATGGCAGTTTTGGAGCGTTTTGGGTGATTACATAGTCATGAAACTTTAGGGGTTAAGCATTTGAGCATATGTGAGATTGAGCAATGGTGGAGGAGAGAGTTTTCTCCAGTGAGGAAATAGGAATAAGAAAGATTGCCATATTTGATAATTTTTCATCAAGTGTAGAATTAGTAAAAATTAAAGAAGTGGAAAAGTCACGGTTTCCTATTTCCGATCAATAGGCAAGCCCATTTATGATCAGAGGCAACTTCATTTGGTGTCAATGTGATATTCATTACAGAAGAATCAAATAAGAATCAAATGGTCTATAAAGCTATGGTTACATTTGGATCAGGCTATTGATCGGAAATGGGAGGGTGATTGGAAAGGGGGTGGCTACCTTATGTGTGTTGAAGAAACGAGTTTAGAACAGCTTTCAAAAAAATCTTTGAACCTTCATAAACTTTTGCGTATGGTTTTCAAATGTTGCGTTCTTTGGTGCACTAGAACCTCCTTTCACTTGCTAACAAGAAAATCAATGAAAATTTGACCAATCAAATAATACTAATTAGGTACAGTAACAAAAAGTGGCGGTTTGGAGAATACCCACCTTATGTATTCAGTAAGTTTGATCTTGTGATTTTAAGGTAGGATTACCTTGACTTCCTAGAAGGATGGGGCTATGATCACTCATTTCAAGCCTCACTATCCATTACATCATATATCTTCTATGAGTCGTAAAATTTTCAAATTTTTGGGAAATTTTTTGAAAGTGCTTTGAATTTCTTAAGAAAGAATTGAAGCAAATTCATATCAAATATAAATTGTACTTGAAAAATCTAAAATTTTCACCATAGATGTATGTTATAGTGTACAACACCATAGTATAAACCAAAGTTATTGTATCACACTAAAATTAAAAAATCAGCAAACCATGGTTATAAGTTCAAAATTCATATTGCTATAAAATTTTGAAATATATGAATTTTCCAATATTTCCAGTTGGAGTAGAAATTGTACTTGATAAACTTCATTTCATTAGTAGGAATCAAATTCAAAAAAGATCTTTTTTTATGGCTGAAATTCACATTAAGAATAAATAGCAAGAAATGGCCAAAATACACTACAAAGGTGATCTGTGGATTAGCAACTACTTCTTTAAAAAAAGTCAATAATACCATAATGAGGAAATTTGCAACAATAATCACGGAAAATGTACTCAAGCAACTTCAAAAACAATTGGATGAAAGAACATTTTTTTTCATGCTGTATTTTTGCCAAACTATGTTTTTTCATCTTAAGTGAGGTCATGATCTAAAGAATGTTTTGCATCTTCAACAACATTTTGGGATTAAACTGAGCAAATTTCTCTCACAAGCATTTTTGAGTGTCAAGAAGCTCTCATTTTTTAATCACATAAAGATAATTTTGCAATAAAATTGGGAGATATCCAAGGATGATATTTGACTATTAATATATATGGAGTAATAGTTATAAGAGGTCAAAGTTGAGTTGGTAGATTTTCTATAATTGTGTCCTAATTTCAATATTCACAACTTGAAGAGAGTATAACTAGCATCTTTATGATTTCTATTTTTTTTAGCTAGGGCTTGGTTTCAGAACATGCTTAGAGTTGGATGATCCTATCTTAGTGCAAGTAAACTTTGTCAACATCAAAAAATTCAAGCATTCGACGACTAAGGGTGACAATTTGTTTAGAATGAGGTAGAAATACCTAAAACCATTCACTTAAGATGATGTGCATAGATGGAGTCAAAGATGTTCTTTCTTGTTTGTAAAAAAACAAAAATCATTAGTTTAAAAAAAAATTATATTTTTTGGAGAATTTTTGTGTTTTCTACAAATTTTTAGAGTGAAATTTTAAAGTATTCTATAGGTGGATGTTTGAAGCATCTTCAGAAAGACCTAATTCATTCAATAAAGACCTCAGACCATTCACAATTGAATGTAGGCTATATTTCTTTGAAACCAAATTGCACCATATATAAAGCTTATCTTTGCCTATGTGCAATAGTTGGTGGTGAGTGCTTGGACCATGCATTGCTACTAGGAGAGAACAATGTTGTTTAATTTTTCTTTGCCCATGTTCCACAAATTTTTTTTTATAGCATCAATTAGAGAGTCAATGTCCTTTTGGAAGAATTGTAAAAGACAGTTCGTGTCCTTCTTCTAATGGTTCGATCACTTGCAAGTTTTCAATTAAAGGTAGTTCAATGCACTAGATCTGTTTATAGAATAGAAAAAAAAAAATTGACAATTTTGGCACCAATTTTCAACATGATCCCATAGCCAAGGCTTCAAAACTTTGTCCGCTAGGGATGACTAGAAGCTACCATAACTACGCATTCATATTCAAATAGAAGCACCTTATGTATTAATCTAGTCTTTTCCAAAAAACCACAAATTTGTTTTGAAACAGAGAAGGACACCACAAAAGGAAGGGGGGCAAACAAGAATGGGTACAACTACCTTAAGTGCTTCATGAATTTGCCCTAATATATATATTGTTAACCAATGCTAGGAATCTATTTTGTATTCCTTGAATGTAGATTGGAACCCCGCAATCAAAAAGCAATTAGAAGGCACTCCAATCCAATCAAGTAGCTTTGTTTGCAATATGTTAGATTGAGGTTTGTTAATAAAAGCAAGAATTGAATAAAATTGAGCTTCTAAAGAATTGCAAAATATAACTCAAGTTGCCTCTAGGTATCCCAAGGAGGTATCTACTTGATCTCCTAGGTTACTAGGAGGAGATTATTTATTGGTTTAGCAATGTTATGTAGATTTGTGTCAACTTATTATTCCTAAAGATGTATATATTGTAAAAGCGAAATCTTGAATATATCCTAAGAGGAGGTTCTAATTGTATATTGGGAGAATCATTTTTCCAAGAAATCCTCAACTATTAACAAAGGTTTGTATGGAACCATATGACACCGAATCTGATTCCTACTATACAAATTTGTACATAAATATGACAAGGCATAGTTTAACATTATTGTTTTGTAATATCTAAATCTTATCATGCTCAAATATGGAATCATACAAGTTGAATACATGACCATCTTATAGCTTCTCAAACATACAGGAGATGCAACAATGATTTGAATTGGAAGTTTTATGTCATTGAATCTACTCAAAATGAGAATAATTCTATTTTGGTAACTATTTTAATCAAAGTTGATTCATGATAATTACTTAGGACATTTTATGAACATCCTGAGTCCCCCACCTTAGTAGTATATTCTAAAATAATACAATAGATAGAATCCTTCTATATAGTCATTGTCAAGATAATAAAAAAAAATCCTTCCATGTATAATACATTGATCTTAATAGTGTATGTAAGCATATTTTTATCAAAATTACTATATTTTGAATTACTATAGATTGGAATATTCTATTATTGAACCAATTCTACCAAAATATAATTATGGTGACAATAATTTTCTAAGCGACTAATTCCTCCCCCCCCCCCCCCCCCCTCTTTCATAAGACAAATTGATGTACCTCAATACAACTATCCATACATACATTTAAGACAGGTTGTTTGCTTATTTATTTGTTTTATTTTGTTTGTTTGTGACGTTGAGATTTCTCAAACCGTGCGTCCCCTAGCTGTGTACTTGGTATTGTTGGAAAGCCCTTGGCAAGGAGGGGTGCACGGGCTTGATTTCGTAGCGTTTGGACCTACAATGTGTAAGTTATTGAATTTTGAAGTTATTTTTGAATTAGAAAATTAAAAAACCGCTTTTACTTTTATTTTGATTGTGGCAACAATACAAGGCTTACTAGTACTAATAACAATATTTTGAATAATCACACTAACCGATATAGAAATGCTACAAATTCTTATTCTTGATTAATATTTTGACCAAGAACACAAATATTTATATTGTTCAAAGTAGGGGATCTTCATAAACATAGTTGGTAAAAATGTTCATCAAGAGTTAAAACTTATATTCCCTCCGTCCTACTAAAACCTCCAAGAAGGTCAAATTCTTGTCCCACTAAAAAGCTCGGTTTCCTAATTTGATTGTTGAGTAAGTTTTTGTTGGGTTGAGCAACCTTGTGGGGGCAAGTCAAGCAATCAAGGAGCATTTTTCTCCTAGATTGCCCATATAAGGCACCTTGTACTTGTTGTGCTTCTTGAGACAATAGTATTGACGATGTATTTGGTGCCCATTTAGGCGCTATGAAGTAGTTTAGGTTTCTTTAATGTGGATATTTAGGTTGAGGTACATATTTCTAGAATTTCATTGTTACCATTAGAGGAGTTTCGAAGGCCTTGGAAGACTATTTCAGGCCCGTTTTCCAGTCTACCCAAGTTCAGGGAACGACGGTATAGGTGTGTCAAATTTTTTTTTTTCAAAAAACAAAAAAAACAAAAAAAACAAAAAAAATATCATTCTAACCAAAAAAAAAATCCAAAAATGACATAGCAATTGCTTGGCCACGTCAACCTAGCCATTTGGCAACGTCTCAACATTCCTATAGAGTTTCCACAGTCCAGGAACTCGCAATCTCTTAGGAAGCCCAAAACTCCTCTAATGGGCATCAACCTTTAAATCATCAAGAATGATGGAACTAGCAACATTTACAAATTATGTGCCTAGATGATGGCACCTAAGCTGGAGATTTTGCATGGCTCTAAAGGGTGGATTACTAGTTTTTGAACACCTATATCACTAGCACAAAGACTGAAACTGTAATTAATTCCTTTTGGGGAAGCTTTTTGGAGCTTATTAGTGGGACATAGGGAGTAACATTTATAAGTTAATTAGTGTGGTTTGCACTGAATACCATTATTAGTGTACTTGCTCTTTCTCATGCCACATAGGCATGCATCCTGAAATATAAAATGAGGGACCTGAAATGGTGGGTTAAGAATGTTATCTGTAAAACTTGGCCATCTATGCTCTTGTAAAAATATATATAAACCTCTTGGTGCAAGCCCATGCACAGCACACAGATAGCTCAATAACAAAATCAGCAATCAAATTGTATTAAACTTCATGTGAATTCTAGCCAGGTGATGACTGATGAGTGATGGCAATGCTCTCAAGCTGATATTCATTAGTAAGTACTACCCATATGACACTCTATGCGGTTGATTATGAAGCAAAACTTCTGCAGTAAGCTTACTTGCAGCAAAGCCAAATAGACTTCCCAAAACGTGGCCATGTTCCATTATCTCAATTACTTGGTTGTGACAGATTTGTCTCGGTCAATCGACCAAACTCAATATCCGTACCAGCAATTCTTTGCCTCCTCCATCGGTACTAGTAGTAATTGCTCAGGGTTTTCTGAAGCTACGATGCACCCCACTTGAAAAGGGAGAAGTGAACAGAGATCACTGTGTTACTGATTTGTATTGATTCATACATCGTAAATACCTGGCATCAAATAAATATCGGCCAAAAGTAATACCAAAAAATCCTCGACGACGATTTTGTGGCGAGAGAACTACAAAACTTGCTACCCCTACCAGAAAAAAAGTTGATAAATAAAAGAAGGGATACACACACATTAGGATGTATGATCCACTCACAAAATTCATGAGTCAGATCATCTCTTCGAACCCTTGCCTCCAGTCTTGCCACCAGCCTTGCTACCAAATGAACTCTTTTTGCCACCAGCATTTCCCGGAGACCTACCTGACTTTCCACCTGACTTTCCACCAGGGGACATTCCTTTTCGTGACCCTCCTTTCTTGAAGGCACCATCTGCTCGCTTCTTACCACCAATTTTCTTCTGAGAAGGCTTCCCACTCTCCTCTACATTATGAGCTCTCACAGCCTAACAGACACAAAAAGTTCATTAAGTACTCGTCAATTACCTTCGGGCTAAACCATATCTCTCTGAAAATGATGGTTCTTGCTGCATGCTAGGTTCATAACAAGGAAAACCAAAAACTATTCCACATGATTAAGACCTCACAGAAACATCTATAAAGAAAAAAGACCAGAACAGCATTCTATTTGAACAAGATAGTCTGAAACTGAGTATCATGACCAAAAATTGGAATAGTGCAAATGAACTAATTACAGTCACATTCTTTACCTTATTGACATCAAGTCCACTGAAATCATTTTCCGCCAGTACTTTCTTCATCACGTTGGTTAGCAGCTCCTTCTCTTTGCCTTCTCCATCAACAACAGGCAAAAACTGCACATACACAATCAATCAGCAACAATCACCCCACGTGACCGGTGCCTGTCATATCTGCCGGTTATATGTTGCACTGATATACTTTGTAATCTTGAAACACTGATTGTATCTGCCGGTTATATGTAACACCGATATACTTCGTAATCTTGAACTGGATCGTTTATGAGCCATCCGTAACGAAGTGAAGTATTCAAGTACAAAAATTCAAGTCTCTACAACAAGGCTCTATGCTCAAGTATCTCAACGACGTTAATAATGCTTATTTAACTAACCTGCTGCATCCTAAACCCTTAAGAGTCCTGAACATAAATCTGAAATACAAACTACCATAGCTTGAAGTCCATAGTACCTTGCGGTGCTTGCCCAGTTTCTTTGCGGGCTTCTCTCCAGGCAATTTTTTATCAAACTTGCCGATACTGGCTGTTGCCGTGCTTGCAAGTCCAGCTGCATCTCCAAGATCGCTCTTGCTGAGCTTTTGGCTAGGGTGTTTGCTCCCAGTTATAGCTAAAGAGGAGGCGGCCAGCTGCAGAGTACTGTAATAAAGAAAGGGAATCAACACTCCATCATAAAAGAATCTCACTCTGTAATATAACGTGTATGATATCAAACAAATAAACCTTTCATAAGTGCGGAACTGGTCCAAAGTGATGGACAGTCGGATGTCCTCATGAAACGAGGCGATTCTGATCTACTTGATAACGCCATCAACTCTGGAAGAAATTCCCAATGTCTAGCACAATTTTTAACTTCAATCAGACGAGGATATTAGAATATAGAAAAAAGAACAAACCTGGGAAGCGCACCCTTCCCTCCTTGTTTAGCAGCCCTCTTTAGATTTTCCAACTGGTTTTTCTCTTGTTTCGATACTCTCTCTTTCTTACTTTCGCGTAACTTCAAGAATGGATCTTCTCCGGGTTCTGTACAAGAAGGGAAAAAGAGACTTAGTATTTTCGCATACTTATGCCAAAACAGTATGACGATTGCGTGCTCAAGGTTACATTGCGGAAAAATGGTCATCTAAACCTTTCGAAACGTGGCAATTCATTGAAAGTCATGCAGATCCTTCCAAATGCAAATATGGAAGCGTTCAGTTCATAAAAACGACTAGAACATTCGCTTACAAAAATACAATAATTGTGCAAATCACGTGCATATTCAGAAATATCTAATTATACTTGGAAGTGATGGATAGTTTCAAACTAGTGACCAATTAGCATGATGAATGATGAGATGAATAGTGCCAGTAATGCGTACCGTCCCCTTCTTTAGCTTCAATAACAGGAATATCATTGTCATCATTGACACGTTTGTATCCATGTCTTCGCCTCCATTCATCTTGGCCCTCGTCAAACTCCAACTTACTCCGCTTGCGTTTCTTAATACCTGCGCGTAATTGGTCCCATTTGTAATTAAATTGAAGTCATCGAGTAGCAAAGAAGTTCGCTAGTTTGAATTATAGAGGATCCGGAGAAGGGAAAACCTACAATCGCATAGGAGTTGCGGGAAGATCCCTGGTCCCGACTTCAAGGAGGCCCTCATAAATCACAAGCCAAGCGGAGCCAGCAAGTAGGGTTTATGATTTGGCCGGAAGTCCGGAATAACCGCTAGGCTGTGCAGGCCGTCCCAATCAGGATCTAAACAGCTACTTTTATATTCAAAACGAAGGGAACCTAGTTTGATCTGATTGACCTTTGTTTTCTACAAAGATACACTAGGTCCTCTAACAGGATTTTTGTCTCCTTCCAAATCCTATAGAACCCTGGGTCCTCACAGCAGGTCCTCAATACTATTACAGTCCCAACAAGTTAATCACGCCGCCAAACGCAGACACACTAATGCATCCACGAATTCTATACAAAAATGCCGTGTAAACTGCTAGACAACGATACACAGGGATGCTTGAAGAAACAATAAACCTGAATGTGAATTCACTAGAACCGCTTCTACGGAGTAACGGCATTCCCAAATGCATAAAGCTTAGTTATATTGGAATAAGAGTACAGACTAATTTGTAATTGAACAAATGTGAACTAGCAATATAGAACAGGTACTCACCTTTCGTTTGCGCAAAGGATTCCCATTTAGTCATGGGACGAGCCTTGGGAAGCTGCAAAAAAGATAAGCCACTCACATCAATTATGAACCCTCAGAAAATTTCACATGTTACAAGAAACAGTCGCCAAGATCAATAGGAAGGCGTCCTCGAATTCCGACATACCTGCTTCTCTCTTGGAAGTTGAAGCGTGGGTTTCGGCAACTTCACCAACCGCCCCACCTTGTCCACCGTCGACGGCATATTAAAAAGCCTGTCGACAAGAACTTGCACTAGCCCCCGTCCCTCCTCCAAGTATTCTGCATTCCTCTCTTCCCTAACCCGAATCTCCCGTCAAACCCCCATCACCAACCCCTAACCCTAACAGCGCAACGACACCACTAGAGAGTATTCTTCAATACCAAGAATTTGAAACTATCGTAATTTTCTACAAATTTCAATAGCTTTCAGACATAACTAGTCGAAAGATATCCACAAAACCCAAAAAAATTTAAACAAAGTGGTACAGGAATATCGAGTTTACTCACTCTGTCAAGGCGGTGCCGTTCGAAAGACGAAGCGGATCGCGAGCGTGCGCGATGAGAAGGTTGCCGAGGTCGAGCTCGTACTCGCCGCCCGTTGAAACGGACGGCGTTTCGATGTCCATTTCCATCGCCATGGCTGTAGAATTGCCTGCGAAACTGAGGAAAACCTCGAGGTTTAGGGTTTATGGCTCCACGGCTCGGGGTTTAGGGCTTAGGGAGATGAAAGTGACGACCCATAGGTTCATAGGGCCTCCCACTCGGCAGTCCACGTCATCCTAGGCCTCACAACAACGTGATGCTAATAAGGTAATGAAGGCCCTAAAAGCCCAAGGGGTTTGGACAAAATACAAATGTGCTATTAAATATAAGTTCAAAAACTTTTTTGAAGTTTGCATAAAAGAAGCTACAGTGAAGCACAAAAAGTAAAATGTATCTGTACAATCAGAATTATAAAATTATAAAATTATTTTAGATTCTCTTAAAATGAATTTTGAAGATATAACTTTAAAAATTCACCAAAAATACAATTTCAACCTTTAGCTTTTGAATTTTTTTCTAATTGGTCAAAATTGTGGTTTCTATTGATTTGTGAAAAAATGCATAAGATTTAGTAATGAGAACACCAACACTTTTCCTAAATAGTAAGTTTTCAACACTAGGCAAATCTAAACACTTTGTGCTATTTTTCTTATAATTTTTGTTTGGACGTAGCAATTTGAGTTTTGAGTATAAATATTGAAAGACAACCCTATCTTTTGGGGAAAAAAAAAATGAAAAAAAAAAAAAAAACTGTCCAAAAATTCTGCCCGAAGTTGGGTAGCAACCAAAAAATGGTCACTTGAGCACTTAGGAATTAAGGCCAAGGAGAATTCCTCCATCTAAGGGTAAATGTAAAAATTGTCCCCTATTTTCTGTCATGTAAATTTTGTATTTGTTCACCTCTCCTAGCTAATTTGGAGCCTGTGATTGCAAATATGAATTTAAATTTTTCAATGTTTATCATGTGTTGCCAAAAAACAATTCTAGTATTTTCTAGGGAGTTAAATATGGGACAATAAGGGGGCAATCCTCCTTGGCTGGAGGTTTAATTCCTAAAAGCCTATTGTCCCTTTGGAGGACAAATGGAATTTTGGACAAGTACCTACGGGTTGAATTTTTGTTGGGATTTCTCAAAAAAAATTTGAAAATAGAAAAACTACTAAGCTTAGTGGGAATATAATTTTTTTTCAATTGGTGCCCGGGAAAAAAGAGTTTTGCCCAAATAAGCTCAAAACAACCTTTAGGGCAGCAAATTATTATTTTATTTCCCTTATAGATTACATTTTTGTCTATTTGGAAAGCTTTGATTCATTTTGTTTGGAGTTTTTATGAGAAAGTTCAAGACAATCTTGTTTTTTAGGCACTTAGCATCTTCCTGAAAAAAATAACTTGTAGGATTCATTTTGGAATGCAGTTTTTACAATCTTTCAAAAAAAAAGTTCTACAAGGTCTAGTTTTTTTGCTAAAACAATCTCACGGGATTAGTGTTTTTTAATTCCATATAAAAGGTACTTAGATTTTAGATTTCCCTTCTATCTTGTACCTACTTCTACTTAACAACTTTTTTAATAATGAAAATTAAGGTTTTTTGGATTTTTTTTCCTACACTCTCAACTCAATTCAATATTGAGCCTAAAATTTCTGCCTTCAGTGAGCCATTTTCCCATTCTCGAGGCATCAATCACAAAGGCAATTAACTACTGAAAATAAAATTGGATGGATGTTGGGAATTTTGTAGTCACGAGTGCACTCTAAAGTCATTCATGGGACCACCAAGCTCACTTTCAAGTCTGAGGCATCATTTTAGGGTTAATCCTGGAACGACCAGACTACTACTCCGAGACCACGTTGGGTCTGGGAAGAACCGGCGGCTAGTTCAAAGCTAGCCGGTTGAATTGAGAAAAAACCGGTTGTAATTTGAAAACATTGGCTAAAAAAGCAGTGAAAAAATTATAAAATTTTCTGGACCAAAGTCACTAAAGAAGCCGGAAGAGGCGTGAAAAGTGCAGAAATTTGCAGGATCAAATTAGAGCAGTGGTTGCAGCATTTGGTCAAAGTAACCGTAGGATTTGGAACATTAGCAATGACATTATTGGTGTGTAAAGTGTAGATTGAGGAAAATGTAAGGTCTTGCGGAGATCAAGAGCTTTGAGCAAAAAAAATGGGCGTTGATTTTCCCAAGCAGGTGACGTTAACACAGGCGTGCAAGAGGTCTAAAAATTACAAAAAAAATTGTTGTGTTGGAAGCATGAAGACAAGAAGGAAACCATGCATTTGTCGGATAGCATATCAATAAGGCAGTGCTTGTAATGCCAATATCTTTCAATAGGAAGAGAGGAAGTTGCATTTTGCTAACCAAACTACATCGATATCTTGTTTGGAGTGCGCAATGACAAAAAAATCAGCCCTCCTAGTACCTGCCCACCTTGACCGAGATAAGGGACAAAAGGACAAAAACTATTTGTTTATGCGTTCCGTAATGGCACTGTTGTGCATTCTAGCGTCATAAACTAGTCACTGACTTTGTGACACCAACCACATTTCAGTTGCACGATTAGAATAAGTCAGTTTCATGTGTCTATGACACTTGCCATTCCCTTGTAGAGGTCTTTTATTATTCGCACTATCCTAGACAATGTTCACTATTTTCTTCTCTAATTTTTTAACAACGGTACAAAAATTTTCCCAACAAAAGCACGGGATGAAGAAATAACCAAAGCAAACGGCCCAGGTGAAAAGTTGAAACACATAATTGTCCATGTGTTTCAAAAAAAGAAAAGAAAAGAAGAAGTTGAAACACATAAAAACTCATTTCTGCTCTTCCATGAGCTTGGGTACACCCAAATTTTGGCCAGAACTGAACATGATCCATTGTAAACATTTCTCAAACACCCACAATCAAAACTATCAGATGCAAAATTCATACAGGAACCTCCAAAAAAATGGATGAATGAAAAGTCAATTTCCTTTGTCTGCTATCAATTGTCCACTTTGTCCATCGTCCACTTCTTGGACGTCGGAGCTCTTCACGGTTAACTCCTAATGCCTGCTAGAGGAAGGTAACCAATCCACTTTACAGCCTGCACCAGTTGCCAATCCGGTCTTGAAGAATCTATCCTGCATTGTTTTCACCATTGTGAGAAAACTCACCATGCATGGAACTTTGCTCTCTCAGTTCTTCACAAAGCACTACAAATTCAACCTGTAGCTGGCGCCTGGCCTTCACTCACTTGGCAACAATGCATCCTCAGCTCCAAACTGCCAAGGAGACTGAAACGTGGAACCTCTAGGTGGTCCCTCTTCAGAGGCTCCGTGATTTGGATTGCTTGGCTAGATTGCAATGCGATCTGCTTCAACAACAACTCTTGGCCAATCCAAAAACTTGAGCAGGTGCTCTGGGAAGCCTTCATCAATCACGCCCAAGTAGCTTGGTTCAAAACTACGAAGCTATGTGGCCTATACCCTGACAAGGAAGGTTCCTTCCTTAGATGCTTTGACAATGTGTGTCTTCAATCTGACTTCTTTGGCAAAAGAACGCATCTTCAAATGAGCTGGAGGTTAGCTCATCCTAAGATGGGGGCCTTCAACTGATGTGGCAAGGGTCCCCATGGATTCATGGGACTTTAATAGTAGGCGTCATCTGCTATATTGGCTTCAGTGTGACCCTACTTTCTCTCGCTCCTTTGTTACTTAAAAAGCAATTTTATAAATGCCTTAGAAAATGTAAAAATCATTGCCAAGGACGTGCTCCTTTGGTTCTATGTACTTTTTTTTTCTATCAACGGAATTTGTTCATGTGTTTCAAAAAAAACAAAAAAACTAACTCCTAATGCTCAAGGCCCTTTTTGAGCTTCTAAGAATTTTGCTCTAAATTGAACAAAAACTAACATTTTGATAAGTTGTATCATTTTTTTTTTAATTGTAACCGTAAAAATTCAAACTAGACATGTTAGAGTTTACATAAGAAAAGAAAAGACAACAATATCACCTATGGATAGAAAGATTATAATGTTTGATCATGAGGGTGTTAAAACTATATGAAGTCTTTCAATTCTCTTTTTTGCATGTCAAATCTACAAAGTTGGTCACTAAAAAAATATGAGGTTAAAAAGCCTCACATGCACAACCCCAATCCCCAGTCACTTTATGGCTTTCCAAAATCTACTCTACAATTTTCTTAAGTGAATTTCTAATGTGATTTTTTCTCTAAGATCTAGTATATTTGAGGCTCATTTCCAAGAGCCCTCAACACTACAAGAAGTCAAGATTGCAATGGACACCCTTGCATATAATCTTGAATAGAAAAATCATAATCACTTATTTCCAAAATTAGTTTTTTGATGCAATAAGAAGACTTCAAAAAAAAAATACAAAAATACAAAGTACTATAAATAGCAACTTACTTAGACTTTCTTTAACTTCAAAGTATTGCCGACACCAGAATTTGGTGCCTCGGGCATTTCGGGGTTAAGCAACAATTTAATCTTGAAGCAATAATGTCTGTACCAACATTTGAAACTTAAACGAAATCCCTGTCTTCACGAGTGTGATAGTGATAATCCAGAGACCAAAGCGAATGTGATATTAAAGAGGTATCGATGTACTCCGTAAATGGCTAGCAAAAAATCCTCTTTCACACCACGTCTCTTTTCAAGACTCTCACAGCCTTGTGAGAACGACTGCACTCTGCAATTGCAACGTCGATAGCCCTCCGTGATCTTCACTCAAAGAATTTCCCACATTCCAGACATGGGACTTGCACATGCTGCCCGCATTTGCACTCCCATTTCCGCTGGGCTTCTCAGGAAACTACGCTTAAGCCACAGGCACCGGGATAAGAGTTTCTGTGACATGCTGGGGCAGTTGCGATGGAATAGAATCTCTTGCAATTGCGAAAGTAATTCCACAGGGAACATGCGAGACCATGTTCTGGTAACAACCCCAATTTCGAACCTGCTTTGGAGATTTTGAGTCAGTTTTTACTGTAGCTCAATTAGTCATTCACTCGATTTTTCAGACACTCGAGTATTCAAGTCTTTGCTGTTGATCATATGGCTATGGCGATTGCAGAGGCGTCAGTGGCAAGGACAGCTTCACCAGGGCGCTATTTTAGCCCTGCTCTTGCATCATACTGCTACGGAGGTGAGCAACCTTCCGAACTTTTGGAGGATTGAAAATGTAATCGTGCTTGAATTTCTTGATTTCGCTCTGAGCTCTGTAATGGTACACCCTAGGTGCACAAAATGCTCGTGATCATATGGAATTTTGTAACATTGTGACGATCTAGTGCTGAATGCAAATGTGATTTTAGTGGGTATTAGATCATTGATTTTGGACAAAGATTCTTCTCATCTCATCTCAGGTCTTATTAATAATGGGTGAATACTGGTGTTCGCTTCAAGAGGGAATAAATTGGTTGAAAAGTGAGAATTTGCAGTTATGTCTTCATTTTTGTATCCACTCATCTACCATTGTAGGAATACTACAAGTTTAGGATACTCCATTCACCAAACTTGAGTATTCTCCAATTTTATCCAAAAAGCACTTTGGAGTAAAAAGAGATGATGTAGAACTTATTGCATTTGTCAAACTCCTTATTGTACGTTTGGATGCTATATCTTGTGACATAACAAAGTGTGAGGGAGAGAGAGAGTGAGTTTTGCACAGTATATCCGTTTCCTCTGGTCTGGTGAGAGAACAGAGGACGTGAGATTAGAGAAGGTCATATAAAAGAGGTCGGGGTGCACTGGTGAAGACTTAGTCCGCTAACTAAAGTTGGATTGGGAGTGTGTGCTTTCAGCAAAATGCGGGTAGATTGTCGCTCGTTTCTACATCCACTGATGCTCACTTGCTATTGACGTGCTTTGGAATGCCGGCTACGGCGGATGCGGATTTGGAAGTTATTGAAAGATGTGAATTACGTGGTTCCGAGAGTGGGAGTCCCATTTTCTCCTTGGGAGTGGCACCTCAGCTTGACCTTCTCATTACTGGCAAGTCATCTCGGATTTATGTTTTTTTTGTTAGATGAAACTCCGTAGTCATTTTTGGCCCCCGAGAGTCTTCATTCACTCAACCCTCTCTGATGACGCACTCTGTAATTGCACATTCCTCGAGTATATTCATATCTTGTCATGTTGTCTACAAATTTGATCTGACGACTTTCACGTATTAGGTTGTAACACACGGGCATTTAAAAGCTAATTTGTCCCCGTGAGATAGCGTCATTAGGGATGGTTGCGTTTATTCATTATTGTACCCCCACCACCACCACCACCCCAGAGAATTTGGTTAAGCATGACGACAAATGTATTTCATGACAATATTCATTGTTGGCATAGCTACTAAGCCTTGATAAGTGTATGTCTATTTGACACATTGCTGGTCAATTACGTGAGAATTGAACGAAATCTGCAAAGCTTTCTTCTAATGTGAAGTTTTTGTCCTTGCAATCCTTTTTCATGGACAGATTATTGGATTTTGCAAGTTCGTCTCGGAGGCAAGTGTGTCCACATCGGGATTGGTTTCAAGTTTCGTGAGTTGGTTGCAGGTCATGCGACGAGGGAGTTGCGGCTTTGGAGACTGAGGGATTGGACTCCAGTTCTTGGGGATTCTTTAGCAGGCCATACTGGGTGGGTGCGAACTCTCGCTGTTGGCAATACAGTCATGGTAAGGTAAGCTTAGAAATTGCATACAGCATCACATGTCTGCTTTCTTCCTATATTTGTCTCAAAGTCCAATTGCTTCCCAGTTTTCTTGGCGGTTCCGATTATTGCTACACTTACAACAAGCATATTGATTTTTCTGTGCCGATACACATAGCATCCTTGAGAGTAATGGCATGGCTAATTTCGAGAACAGTGTCAACTAAGTTATGTAGAGCAACTTATGTCAAATCAAAGAAAATCAGAGAAAATGAATTGAATTAAGCCCCGACATACTTGCATGTGAAGACAATTTGAAGACTTGGTGACCGCTCACTTTTTCAAATTGAGCTCAATTTTGTAAAACTCTGTGTTGCAAGTCCCATACATGCGTCATTGTTCCCTTTGAGGGTTCTCAATAAGGTTCTCTAGAATATTATGCAGTATCCACTCCCGGGAGCCAGTGTGTCTCTTACGCTTCATTCGTAAGTTTTTATTGTGTTGTGGTATTTTCATTGCTCTGTTCTGTTCAGCGCAGCATGCAATTTCATTAAGGTGTGGAAGCTTCCTGGCACCTCAAACGCTAAGATGACAAACTCCACGATTAAGTATTTAGGTGACTTGCAACTATTCAAGGGTAATGGTCGTCTACCCAATTGCTCTCTTTGGATTTTCTTTACTCACACACTTGTTGGGGATATTGCACGCTCTGGTGAAAAGCTCCAGTCATTAATACAGGAACTGTGCTTGGGAAGTGCAGGTGATGTGCTTGTAACGGCGATGGATGATGACTGCATTTACGCTGCCACCGCAGATGGGTAAGCCTACGCTTTGTGTGCCTTCTTTTTTGAAAATCTTTAACACTTTGGTGCTGAACTAAACATCGAAATTCCACTTTGAAAACACGGACTCCATTATAGTAACTATCAAAACATTTTTGTTGTTTGAAACTGTGGTGCATGTTTTCTTAATTTCATTGGTATATTTTGCTATCTTGAAGTTCCCAAATGATTCATTCAACCCCTATAGATGTGCAAGCTGACACTTTATGCCATTTACGTATTTAGGGATTAATCTTCAAACAGAAAAGTTGACCGATTCTAATTGCCTTGCCAGAGTGCTACATATGTGGAAAACATCTCAAGCTTTAAAGAATCTATCTGTTAGCTCCCTTTACACAGGAGCCAGTGTTCAAGCCCATGAAGGTATGGCCATCCAGTTCAATTGTTTTGAATTTTGATTGATCAGAACGCCGACGTGGGATGTATCTCAAATACACCTAAATGACTGACCATATTCAATGTTATCGGATAGAGACTAATATCCTTTGAGTAATTGACAAACTAAACCCAAGCAATTTAGATTTGGAACCTTTAACTCATTGGCCAATTCGGCAGTTTGAAGCTTTGACTAGATGTGGAAGTCGAAACGGTGTACTGGGGAAATCATTTTAGTTCACTACAACATGTCTGTAGAATTGATTTTTCGTCTTTTATTCGATGACTTGTGTCTTTGGTCCTTTCAAAACTGTCTTATTAGCACCAAATGAACATCTGCGTAACACTGGAATACGTGGAGGAATCTCAGCAACAAAGTGTTTTGTAGGCAGAATCATCAGTCTAGTGCTCCACAACGACGTTGTCATTACTGCTGGACATGATGGCCATATTCGGGTACATTCTGTCCCTTCGTGCTTGTAAATTCACCCTGTTTTAGCTTCTTCAAATGATGGACAGTTTCCACATACGTTCACTATCCACAAGAATTGGTATTTCCTTATATTCTTTCCTGGACTTGTGCATTCTAGGTCTGGTGCAAGTTGACCTTGCAAATGAAGGCAGAAGCAGTAGCTGCGCACAACGGCGCAAAGCTGCATGCCTTAACATCAGCAAGCACCTTCCTCTTCAGTGGCGGGGCCGACAAGGTTTGTGCGCATCATTGACATTGAAAAGTTTTTCTGGAAATTTTAAGAGTGTCATAAAAAGAATCTTCATCATGACTTATGGGAAGGTCTTCTGTGAATTAGGTTATTCCAAATGATCATGGTGAGTTAAGGAGACCTCATGAATTATGGAGAACTCAAGATTAATTTGTATGTTGTCCAGGAGTTCTCGAAACAGTCCAATTGTACTGAGAACCACGCTATTGCCGTTTGAATTTGATTGCTGTCGTTTTTTATCTTGAATTTTCAATTCGTATACTTGATGGAACTTTGCAGTTTGTGCGTGTTTGGGATCCAGAAACTCTGGCCCCTGTTGGAGAACCGGTGCAAGCACATGCTACGGGTGTAAGATCATTAGCTGCTAAGCTCACTTCCTCATCATCCATTCTAGGTTCAGTGCAAACTATGCCACCACTTGAGAGAAACGGAAGTCAATTGCTTAGCCTTGAATCGACTGTTCGGTTAGTGTCAGGTGATGCTCAGGGTAACGTCATACTTTGGCGCTTTGAGACAAGGTAGTTCTCTTGTGAGGAAGATGATTATCAACCAGTTTTATTCTTGCCGAGATTACCGTGACATGGACGAGCACAAAGTAAGTTTACACCAATTATCGGGTCCAAAATAATTCTCATTTTTGTTTTTCTTAAGGCAGTAAGTTTGCCATTTGAAGTGTTATCTTTAAGTCACTTCAAGTTAAATGAAATCCAGATGATGGCAACCATGGCAAAAGACATGAAGGCAACCAAGGCAAAAAAATCAAGGGCCAGGAGAACAGTTGCAAATATGGAGCAGAATTATTCTCCAAATCAAGCTGCTCCTCAACTCCTATCCAAGTTTAGCCTCTACTTGAAGATGAATAATCACAGCCTTGTCAAAGTTGGTTATGTACTTCCTGATAAGGGATTTTACTTACAAACAGGAAGCCACAGGAATGTTTTGTGGCAGTGTCTCAGATTCTGGTCTAGATAGAGGGCATCGTTCTAGACAATGAGTGTAAAAAAGACGACGTTGCAGTTGACACACCATGAGCATATCAGAGTATTGCTGTACTGTACAGTACAATTCATAACATTCTTGAGCAACAGCATTTGCAATTTTGCAAAAAGAATCTAGGCTCATTTCGCATAGCATCTTGAGCTTATATAAAGCATTGTCAATATCCGCTATCTGATTATCAAGGTAGTGATTGACAAGCTTTTGAAATACAGCAATTAGGTAAGGAAAGCAGTGGAGAGGGAGCAAGCTCCCCGATACAATAAATGTAATGAGCTAATTAGTCTTCCAATGAATTGATCTACACAATTGCGTTAATAATTAAAACTGTACATGAGAAACGAATCGGATTCTATTGTTTGCTGAAATCAACGTACCAATTCTTAAATTTGTGAAGCTCAGGTTTTGTATGGAAAGATGGGACGCTCGTAAGATGGGAGATTCTCAAGTAATGCTGTTGAACATGTCATCTTGCTCGGTATCACTTGATCTTTGGTTCGTGGGGTGTTCCACATGGAGCTGCAAATCCAAACAAGTACTCTGGAATGATTTGATGGATGTTATCGTGAAGCTCTGGTCCCATCCTTCATCATCCGCTGGTATCCAAAGTTGGTCTTTGTTGATGGTGTCCGGAGAGGGTGACTTTAGATAGGCCACCAGTTCCCATGAACAATCTGCCACAAAACACAAGGTGAATGCCAATTTCCTTGCTCTTTCATAATTCAACAGTTTCCATGCTCTTTCATAATTGAAGAACGAACGTAGTATAATTGGTATAACTTAATGCATATATATTTAACATCTTAAAAGTGGCTAAAGTAACTAATCAGCAATATAATCCTAAATCAGATGAGAGTAGACGAATCCAAACTCGAGGGCTTGTTTGTACAAGAGAAGACCCAGACGCAGAACCGAACCCAAGATACATCCCAAACCCTACAAAACATAGCATGTAAGATTTGTCGTCTAATAAAAACTTACAAAAGAGGATCTTTAGGGGTTGATCTCATTGATTTTTGGGTTTTATAAGTACACTAGGGTCCTCTTTACTTTGGAAGGACTTCATTGGATTCATTGTATAACCCTACAGTAAGCCGGTTCAGCACAGCAGGTCCTCTAGCAGAATTTGTACCCGAGGGTAAAGGCGACATTAGCGCATCAGAAATGGAGATCTTGAGGAGGAAGCCTCTTAGGGCGAATTCAAGGTGCTGTGCTGGCACTCCTGCGCTTGACAACTGCTTGAGGCCGAGCTTGAATACAAATTTCTCCACAGGCGTCTGACTGGTATCTACAACCAAAAGAGTAATTTTGTCCACGACCCCCTAAAAAATCAACCAAGGACTTAGCAAAACAGGCACCAAACTTGCTTTGGCACCAAAACGAAGCAGCGAAAAATCCTAAAACATGGTTTTGGTACCAAACTGTTTGCAATCCGTTATGCCATATCACACAGAAGCTCAAGTTAAATAGGAATCAGCTATTTCAACAGAGCAAAAATTGTCAGAAAAGGAAAAATTTTACTTGCTGAATCCAAGGGTGAAGATTAGTGACTGCCGAATGGATGTACTCTCTCAAACCAGGGTGGCGAGCCCTCTGGACAGGAACGTTGAAGTGCCGCCGTCTCTCAAAAAGCTCTGCACATCCAATAACCGATCATTCTTATGAAGTCAAGAATGAGACATCCCACTTTCTACTATTACAGCACCGAACCTCAGAGCCAAAGCAAAGCTGTCAACTTCTAGAAGGAGCCCTACCTGGTGGGTAGAGTTCTCGGATGCACAGCAGCTGATGGATGCAAACCTCCAGAAACTCACAAACCAGCTCTCCAAGCTCTCCTGCAAAACAGAAAATATCATTAGCAGAATACCCAGACCCGCATTAAAACCTACAATTGAGCGGGTTTAAATTTAAAACCGCCTGGAATGGCGTTACAATTGGTAAGATTTAACGGAGCTAGGTTTCGGGTTCTCTATTTAGGGTTTGATGCTGCATCGATTAAACCGTATCAAAATGAGCATAACGTTTTAACATTCAAGCATATTCAAGGCCGGGGCACGTACCTCGATCAGAGATGCGAACGCCTTCCATAGACGCCAAAAGGCAGCACTTGCTGTTGAGGTGGTGTCCGTGCTCGGAGAAGTAGAACGCCCTTTTGCATTACTTCTTTCTGCCATGCCAAAACCTAAAGTCACAGGGTCAACTTTTCCTGAAACCCTAGCGTCATGAGGAAGGAGCAGGGAATCTGTCGAAATTGATGCTCAAATTGGTGACTTGTATGACACAAAAGAGGGTTGTCCCACGAAACCCTAACTCCGTTCCTCCCGCTCTGCTTCATTGGCCATGGCAGAAATCAGAGTTTCCGAAGAGGGGCGTTTCTAAAACCCTCAGACTAAGGGCTTGTGTGATATCAAATCTGTTGCGGGTGTCAGGGTTTTGCATTTAAGATAGATTCCCCATGTCCCTGAGGAATCGCGCAGGCTTGTATGAGGAGATGCGAATAACAAGAGTTCTACAGTACTTCCAGAGATACCTACGTGCTGCATTTAGAATTGCAGCATACCAAAATCATCAACAGTAAGCTCTCTAGTCGTAAATATTTTACTTTTTACTGTTTGGGGGCTCTTCTACAGGGACAAGGTGCTCAATGTACAATTGCATGTCCAAGCAATTGCTGCGCATAGACTTGATGGCTGTGATCGTGAAGCTCTGGTTTGAATTCTCCTTCTCCTCAGCTGGTACCCAATGCTGGCCTTTGCTGGAAATGTCGGCAGCGAGTGTCTTCATGTAAGCCACCACCTCCCACGAACAATCTGCAGCAGCTAAGAATAATTACAGTGTTAAATTCATGAACGTTATCGCAATTCTTTTGTGGGCACGAACTGGGGCTGTCAAAACTCCTTGGCACATAATCATCTATGGGTGATAAAAATAATTATTCCCTAATAGCAACCAACCACTCCTTAGGAATATCTCGCTTCAATTTGACTCTGCTAGTTGCAAATATCATTGGCTTTTCTAGGATTGGAGTGCAATAGCACCCAATTGCACCCACATACCACAATGATCTCGTGACTTACTCCAAAAGAGAAATAATCAAGATCATTGCGACCACCAACTACATGAAGATATAGTCCTCACCCTGGTGAAGACATAATCAAGGTTCGATAACCCCTACTACTACCCTTACCCAAAACAAAACTTAAACTTAAGAGACACCACCTTTTGCAACCAAACTAAGGTAGGGACACCCTAAATTGTCACCCCAAACTTCAGTCAATTGTCACCCCAAACTAAGTCAATGCTTCACGTTTATAAAGAGGATACAGACCACCTAAACATCTATTCAAGTGTTGAAATTACCTATAAAACTTGAACCATTGTAACCTTTGCATGCAGTATGCAAATATCGCATTCTTTGTTGCATTGGAATCCTTTTTCATTTCCACAAACGAACATGTAAAAAAATGACAGGTATAATAATAGTAAATATGTTCAGTGGCAGTTACAAAATGGAGACACTCTATCACTTAGGGCTACAAAGCATTTCAAAGGGAACGTACCTGGTGGTAAAAGCGACAGTGCGGAATCAGAAACGCAGAGCTTGAGGAGGAAGCCTCGAAGGGCAAACTCGAGGTGAGATGAGGGCAATCCTGCACCTGTCACCTGCTTAAGGCATAGCTTGAAAATAACCTTCTCCACTGGCACTTGGTGGCCATCCAGAAACACTACTGCGATTTTCTCCACAACGCCCTAAAATTGCATCCACCAATTTGATCAGTACAGGGCTCGAATCAGGTTTCATTCGGCACCCCTACACGACAGAGACATCAGAGTATTTTACATGACAAGTTCGATTGATCATCTTGGGAACAAAATAATTCACACACGACGGAACTTTAAATCAGCAGAATCAGTGAAGGAAATTGTATCTGTTGGTTATAAAAAAACATAAACTGAACAAAAGAAATATGAACCATTAAAAAGCGCCAGAAAATACATGAGACCCTCAGGGGTTAACCCAATTTCCAAGATATATATGATGAGAGCTTGGGGATACAGATATCCTTACTTGCTGAATCCAAGGCTGAAGATTCGTAACGACCGAATGTATGTACTCCCTCAGCTCAGGGTGACGAGCCCACTGCACAGGAACATTAAGATGGCGCCGTCTTTCGAAGATCTCTGCACATAAAATTAAAGAAATCCCACTAAATCGGCTAAAAATCTAGGGTAGGCTCACCCAAACTTGCTAGAGACTCCAAAGCATCACTTCCCTATTCAGCTGCAGTACCCCTTAATCAATAAACTTAGAATCGAATCACCAATCTTAAACTTCAACTAATAAAACTTTAACCCTTCATAACTTTCGCATACGGTATCAATATGACGCATTCTTTAGTGCATTGGAATCCCTCTAGCAGTTGCCAACAAGTGAATCAGCAAAAGTCTCGATTTGGTGTATCCTCGGACGAAAAACAGACATCAAGAGACTCAGTAAACCTACCTGGCGGATAAACCTCGCGGGTGCTCAGCAGCTGATGAATACAAACCTCAAGAAACTCGCAAATTAGCTCGCCAAAATCTCCTGCAAGCATAGACAAACGTCCATGAGCTTGGGAAAAGCAGAAGCAGGTATTCATAGCTGAAGAGATCATGCAACTTGGGGAAATCGGCCATCTCTGCTCACCTTGAGGTGCCTCCATCAAGACTACAACACAATCGGTCAGTCACACAGAATTCTTGTGGCCGAATTGGCGGAGGGTAGAGCTCAGTTTGTAGCTGGGTTCTTCTTACAGATAACGCTGCAATTCAAATGTAAAGAGGAGGAACTGTGAGAGAGAAGACGGCCAGTGATGGACACCAGGCAATTCTTCAGCTTGAAGAAGAGTTGCTGTTAAGTTATTATTAGGATCTGGGGTGCCGTAATTAGTTTATACTGGAATGCAACATGATCATGCTGTGAGTGGGAGATGCTCCTGATTTTCAGAAAGTGGTGGATCTAGGGCTCAGTCTTTCGGCGGCGCATTCAAGGCCATGCAGGTCGCTACTGACTACTGTAGTAAACCCGTCCTACGAAGTGGATCCTGCAAGGGTGAATTTATCCCTTGGGAAAACACAGGAATTTTTTATTTTTCACACATATAAAATTTGCAAATTTTGAATTGATATATCTGCAATCGGAGGCCCTTACTAACAGTAGATGGGTGATGCGGAGAATATAGATTTAACACGGCACAGAATAAGGGGATTATTTTGTGTTTTTTGGGGGCTGAACACAAAATAAGGTAGGATGCTCTGAAAGCGACCATTTAAGGGCTGGTCTGTCTTTTTCACTCATTTTTTAGAGAAAGAAAAATGGATGCCAAACGTTACCCAAGTCGTTTCATATTTTTTGAAGCATTTTTGAATTAGTTATGAATTTCCAAAGATTTCTGTTATAGGTACCTATTTCTGACCCTAGGTCTTCCAAAATGTGTCCACTTACAACTTCTAAAGTGATTGGAGGAAATCGAGGCCAGTGATTGACTCTTACAATAAAGAATATCTTTTGGGGGGGGGCAATCAATAACTAAAGTGGTCCATTTAAAGACCAACTCATATCTATTCAATACCATTATGTAGGGTTGATCTGAAGAAGCCGATTGCTTTTAGAGCACCCTACCTTACATCCTATAGGGCCTTTTGTAGGATGGGGTCAATGTCCTACCAAGGCTATATGCTAAATAAGGTTACTTTATGAAAATAAATAAGTGAAACTGAAAGTACAACAAATGCAATTTTGACTTTGAAAAACTCAAAATCAATTTTTGATCCCGAAACAATGTGGAAGTTTACTCTGAATTGGGTATTTTTTTATCCTACACAAGGTAATTCAATTACTCTCATTTGCAATAATAGTGAGGGGAGAAACACAAGTGTGAGTCATATAAACTCCTTAGAATCAATTGTTGGATCTTAGAGCATCGCCACCCATTCCCCTCAAACAGGGCTCAAGAAATGGGTTCCCCCGAGTTTTAGGCATCTATTTGACCCCCAATCCTGACTCACTTTTCATCCATCCTTACCACACTTTTGTGTTTGACAAATCCTTACGCCATTTGAACTAGCAGGCAAGCTTGCAAATTACTATTCTAGAGTGTTGAAATTCTGCTTGCTAGCCCAACTAGCACTAAAATACTACTGTTGAACAAAGTCACAACAATAGAAGCACGCAAAGTCAATAGCTAGCAAGATCGGGAGGTTGGTGTTTATAATTTTGTATTTGGTGAGCCCTGGCTCTTTTCTTCTTTGGCAGTGACTGTGGTGGGGGAGGAAAATGCTCATGGCCATGCCCAAGCCCGGGTCAGCCATGTATACCAAGAAACACTAACAATGCTCTTAAGTGAACAAAGTCTTCATTTACATCAACCCCTTTTAACTTCTCAAATCTCAAGGCCATTTTTTGGTGAAAAAATACTCAAAACTATCATTTTCAATGCAAACAACCATAATTTAACATATTTCTTTTTCTTGCGTATCCAAACACAAGCTCTTGCACTAGACTAGTATGAAAATGTCTAGAAGAAATTTTAGAAACTTTGACCATATTGATCACAAGATACGAGTGTTTAAAGTGCAAAAACATGAACTTTTGTTCCTAACCTAACTAGATTATAAGACTTTGAATCCTCTTAATTTAAAATTTCTGTACTACAGATTGTAAATTAAAGTTTGTTTGTATTGAAGAATTGAGTTGAGAGTTTGGAAAAAAAAAAGACTAAAAAAAATCCCTATAGTTTTTATTATTTAAAAAGTTATGAAATAAAAATAGATATGAGATAGAAGGAAGAAAAATTATTAATAGCTTTAAGATGGAATTAAAACATACCAATTCCAATGGTGAAATTGTTCTAGAAAGCAAACTAAATCATGTGCATCTTTTTTGTTTTAAACTTATTAAAATGGAGTTCAAAAATAGATCCAATACATTATTTTCTTAAAAAATTGCCAAGATTGCTCGCAAAACAAGAAGTTTCATGACTTTCACACTACTTATCTAAATGGAATGAATAAATTATTTCTATATAGAAACAAATATAATCTACAAAAATATATTTTTAATTATTTCAATTTAGTTTTTAATTTTTTGCTACCCACCTACACTGGATTTGAGGCTTATTGTGGTATAACTTTTGCTTAAGGGCTTTGATTGAAATATAAATTATATTTATTAAGAACTAATCAATTTTTCTATTTTGAAAAAAAAATTAGAAAATCTTGCCGAAAATTTGAAATCATAGGTACCTGCTTGGACCTTCAAGAGTCCTCCTTGGGACTTTAGACGTTAAATTGGAATTCTCTTCTCTCACACACAACTTAGAATATTAGTATCACCTACAAAATTAGTATCAATAGAATATTTCAATTTTGTATAATTTGATGTAGAAGTTAATGCAATAATATTTGAAGTTGTAATAATTAAAAATACTATGGTTTTGATAAATTAGTGTCTCATGCACAAATAAGATTATCAATATAGTGAGTCTTGCACTACCATAAGTATAGGGCGGGGGTTGCACTTTTTTGTCAAATAATTATGTTTTTCAAAGAAATAAGGTTTGATAAAGTCTAAAAATAGAATTTTTTTTTTGCCAACAATTTGTTATTCACTAAACAAAAAATATATTTCTTTTCAAAAAAATAATTACCCTCAAATTTTGGCATTTAATTTTAAAATTGTTTTCCACCAATCGTATCCTACAACTGCAATTTTTTGTTTTAAATTGTATTTTCCAACTAGAACAAAATCTTTTTTTTAATTCTAATGACTTTAGGACTTCAAATACTTGTTTTTTCCAAGTAAAACTAACCAAACAAGAAAAAAATAATTTATAGTAGAAAAATGCAATATGAAATAACTACTAGGACTAATTGAATTAACTTGTGTTGTTACCTTTGCTGCTCATATCTGCTAATAAAAAAATGGCATAGAACTGAATGCTTTCAGTAATGTTTGATGCCAAGAGTTTGAAATGATGAAAAGTATGTTTCATCCACCCGTCAAGCCATAGTATCATCCCAAAATTTTGTTAGGGGATTTGATAGGAAATATCAATACACAAGGCTTCATGTAATGCTACTCCAGACACTAAGTGTTTGATGGATGACTTCACTTTGCATTGTAGGATGGAAAATAATGTTATTTCACCCAATTTATTTATTTGGAGGGTATTTGAGTAAACTTTCAATGAATAGTATTGCAAAGTCCCTTATTATGGTCTTATTGACTTTTCTAAAGAAGAAGATGCTCAATCCACAAATCACCTTTATAGTGTATTTTGGCCATTTCTTGCTATTTTCTCTTGATGTGAATTTGAGCCATAAAAATTGATGTTTTTTTTAATTTCATTCCAACTAATGAAATGAAGCTTATTAAGTACAGTTTCTATTCTAATCAGAAATTTTGGAAAATTTATAAATTTATATATTTTATAGCAATATGAACTTTGGGCCTGTAACTATAGTTTGTTGATTTTTTAACTTTAGAATGACACAGTAACTTTGGTTTACGTTTTGATATTCTGCGCTATAATATACATCTATGGTAAAAATCTCATATCTTTTGAGTATAGCTTGTATTCAATATGAATTTTCTTCATTTTTCTTAAAAAGGTCATAGTAATTTCAAAATTTTCCCAAAAAATTTCAAAATTTTATAACTTGTAGTAGACATATGACTTCATCTTTGAAAAATAAATTTGAAATTTTTTGTTCATATCTAGTCGCAAAATGGTAGCAATTAGAGTGATGACAATTGAGGCTTGAAATCAATGGTCATTGGCCCATCTTTACACAGTTAAGTTGGTCAAATCATTGTCACATTTGTATGCAATAAAAAACACTGAAAGTTTGAAAACAATCTTAATTCTTAAAGGAAAAAACAAACCTGGAGGTATTATCTCAGCTTCACATTGGGGGGCACCATTAAAGTAGAAACATATCTCTTTTTACGTTCATTTGTGTGACATGCAAGTACGTGTATTGTTCGCAACACGAAATTTTTAGTACCATCTATTATTGATAAAATAAAAAATTTAACACGTATTAACTAGATATACTATTGAAGTATTGCTGCAAGCTAGACAAGTATAATTTACGCAAAGTGACAAAACCCCATGTGCCAAGCAAAACCATACTACAAGACGTGGAATAAGCATAGAACTCAAAATTATTGCTCTTGAATTCAAGGTGAGGGCCTTGACACCATTTCTAGGGATATTGCCTTTTTTTCAAGTGATTTTTCTATATTCCATTTTTACAATCCTAAATAGTATCGCTTTTGTGCAATTTGTTGCCCAAATAAAATATGTTGAAGATATTTGTGGTTTCTAGATATAAATGCACATTCATGTGCTTATAATACCATCACAACCTTTAAATTTCAAATTGATGAATTGATGCTTAACTCCTAAAGGACCAACATGCATTTTTTGGCAACATAGAAGTTTTGGGCAGGTACATGTGACAAGAGATTTGTATATTTTGGGCTGAAATTTATATAGAAGGTGGGGACAAGGAATACCTTTCATATGCACCAAATTTCATGACATTTGGAAATACAAGTCAAAAGTTATGGCCTAATATGTTGTTTGTTTCTCAACTCGGGCAGTCCGGGCAGATTAGAATAAATCACTTTTTTCAAAAATAAAAATTTGAAATTGGTTTATTAAATTTATATATATATGGAAAGCTTTGAATGAATTGAATCATTCCATTTTTATCAATGAGTCAAACATTACAAGGATTTTTAGTTTGCGGGCAGTTATGGATTGTCTATTCTAAAATAAACTTTGAAGTTGTTTATTTCACTCAATTTTCAATATTTTTCAAAAAAATAAAATTGTAGGATGTAGATTGTTTATTACAACATTGCAACCATTGGAATTGGAGTTATTCAAATCCATAAGTAATTTCTTAACAATTTAATGTTTTGAACCATTCTCTACTTCTTTCTACTTACTATTTTTTTTATATATTGTACAATTCCAAATAATCTAAAAAAATTTCAAGCATATAGTTAAATTTCTCTAAAAAACGAATCCAAAGAAGCACAACCATTTTAGAAATTTTTTTCATAATAATCTGGCTTTTTGAAGTGCAACTGCCCTATTTTTTGCAGGGCCAAAAAAAAGACTTTTGCCACTTCAAACGCTAATATCTTCCAATCTACACGATGGAAATTTCTGAAAATTTTTCCACACATTCCCAAACTAGAGTACTACAAGATCCTATGGTTACATGTGTCCAAAAACGATATTTTTCAAAAATTTGGTACTTGTACTAGAAATGGCAGTTTTGGAGCATTTTTGGTGAGAACATAGTAAAGGAACTTTAGGGGTTAAAAAATGTGTGTGTTTTTTAGTGGACATTATCAAAAATTGGAAATTTTTGATGACTCGACCGAAATTGAAAAAATAAAACTTAGTCTTTATACTTCAAACAAAATGGTAGTACAAAATTATGGGAATAAATTGAAAAAATTTCCTCAAAGGAATTGAAAATATCCATCTTTTATCAAATTTTTACATACATTGACCATTTTTGACCTCATAATTACATGCGTAAGTTTCTAATGTCCCTTGAATAGACATTTGGTCCTTTAGGGGTTAATGATATCTTTGTTGCAAAAAAAATGAAGTTGACTATTGCTAAATATATTTGTCAATCCAATAAAAGCAACTAGTTAAATGCCTATAAATATTGAGGGTGGGGACTCAATCACCTAATCATCCAATATCACTGCTATATCTTGGTTAATATTGGCATATTCACAAATGTATTACCAGTACATATGAAGGCTCTAGATTTAATACCTATCCGCTTTGTTAAAATATATTGTGCAATCATTCTTAAAATCATTGTAAGTAATTGTAACTCCTCAAAAATATTTGTATCAATTATTGCATTCTTTCTTCTTTCCATTTATATATTATCTTATTTTTCTTCAAACTTTCTCAATGGTATGAAATTTGATGACGCGCACTTTTCAAACCATTTGCCATCCACTCATTAGTTAGTTGAGCATCTAGGGATTAATCTATGAAGGGATTTTTCTACAAGGGACTTCCACTAGTTAGAATACTAGAACAAATAGCATTTGGTAATACATTGATGTGTGGGTATGTATATAGTAATGATGTTGGACTCTCCTCCTTAGAATATGTTGCGTCTTGTTGTAGAGTTGGATGGAGGTTGCAAGAGAGGGTCCTCGGTAGAAGAAGCATTGGGCTCCAAATGTATATTAGGATTTAAACCTCGTTGATTCAATTGGAGGAAATCAGAGTTTTGGGGAATGCGGAACACCATCTTCCACAGTTGTTGGAAACTTGGAGTTCTAATCCTTTGCCTGAGTCATTGGCAATATATTCAAGATATTGCCAAGATTATATTGTGCTTAGATCCACCTAATTCTAAGAATTAAGACCAAGGAAACTCAAGAATGGAACGTCTCTATTGGTGAAGAGCTAAATAGTGGTCTTAATTACTATATACTAGGAGTCTAGACCAAAGTATGTCAAAGTAATTAATATAGTGCCTAAATGGTATAATTTTAGTTTAAAGGCACCATAATTTTAGTTGAAATGCAATATAATATTAATTTTTAATTAAAATTAATAAATATTAGAAAAACTTTATAGATGTTAACAAATGTGACTAACTTGAATTCTTTAAAAATATCACAGAATAGACCTAATATATCCAATACAAGTGTAAGTGCACTAGTTCTTATATAAGTACGTCAAGGGCATGTTTACAACTTACAAAAGAATGGAAACCCGTTGGTTGTGAATGATAGATGACATCACACTACCTGCACAATCAATTTAGATATTCATATAAAGGAAGGTAAGCTCTTATTGAGAAAATTATATTTTGACATTTATGATTGTGCGTCAATGAGGTTTGATGTTTTATCCACACAAAAGAAAATTGTAACTAAAGTAGGTATAATCCAAAAATAGAATTTATTATTGTATACAAAATTATAAGATGTCAATCTTCAAATGGTAAATTTTTCAAATTCATGCCTTAATTTCAAAATAATGCCTTAGGTATGCACTTTGAATTAGTCAATCCTACCTTGTTAGGAATCTCAATAATAAACTAATTTGGAATAGCACCCAAAATAAAATAAAAAATATATAAATAATACACAACTTCAATAGAAGTTGCAACATTGAATTCTAGGATGAAAAAAATAAAATAAAATATTTCCAAAACAATATAGGTTTTCCAAAGTTTCCAAATTAATAGATTTTTTCTAGAGAATGTGTCATAGTATCAAATTATATTGATTTTCAATTATCTACAAACAAGGCTTTTTATTTTTACAACAAGTGAAGTACAAAGTCACTCAAAGCTACACTCGGAGTGAGTTATTTAATTTTTGATTTTTTAATTCACTGCACCAATCATCTTCTTCTACCTATTCATAATTAGATTCCTCAATTTAACAACAAAATTCATCCCATGTGGTTCAATAATAAATAGAATACCCTCCTTACATAATTATAACAATATTGTCAAAGGTATAAAATGTTATAGGTTTTTTTCAATTATTTTATCTTATTGCATAGGTATTCAACTCAACTATTTTTATTGCAATGCTCATGCACTCACCAACCAGCCATTCTACCATCCATAACATTGTATAAGCAAACAATGGTCCTTCCCATGTTGAAAAGTTATTATGCTTTCCTAGATACTTGGGAGGAACTTACCAATTCCTTGAAGGATTGGAGTTGGCTAAAGAGTCACATAAGACAATTTTGTTCAATATAGGGAACCCTTGCCTCATTGATAAACAATATTATAATCAGTTCCGCCATTTAATCTTGACACTAACTAAGGTAACTATATCTAAAATCGTACAAAATAAACAATTCAACATGTTTTCTATTGTTGTATTGAATTTTTTTTTGTAGAATCTTGTTGGAAGTCAAAAGGGATTCTAAATTATCTTAAAATGCATTTCATTGGACACCGTATGAATAAACTACAAATTTTCAAAGCACTGAAAATAGGTTTTAGGATAACCAACCATAAACTCAGAGGTTTTAGGGTAACCAACCACAGACTCTGATGAACAATGGAAGTACATTTTAGGCAAGAATCTATACAATGTGGTTTTAGAAAGCGGTTGAAATTAGATGTAGTTCCCCTATTCCCTTGCAGAAAACCTATCAAACCCCAAAAGAGAGAAAAATGGATACAAAGTGGGAGTCTTAGTACCCTAAACACATATTTTCTGGCCAGAAGCTCCCACAAACCAAAAGACATGAAGGCTACAACCCAAAACCCAAGCAAGATTCTGCTCTTCCGGGAGAACAAACATCCTTCTTTGCGTTGTTGGAGGAAACGGCGTTCCTCCCGGCCTCTCTTGGATGCCCTGTTTAGGCATCCCTCATGAGTTGGGCGTTTCCCCCTTCGTTTTCTCTCAGGGCTTCCACCCGCTCCTCTCAGTCGTTTTCTTATACGAGGTACAGGGTGTGTACAACCTATAAAGCCCATCCATACCATACTTGAGAAGTTGCCTCAACTCGCCCTTGCAAAAAGAGTCTAAGTTAGATTCATTTTGCGCAACAACTTGAGCTCAAGAATGAAAGCTTTGTCAATGTCTGCAATTGTTTACTCAACTGGCTAATGCATCCTACAATGTTTGGCAGACGTTAATACAACAAACAATCCAGAAAAATTGGGAACTATGAAAAAATTGGAAATTTGAACAATGAAGAAAATGCAGCCTCCTCACTGTCCATCCACACGGATTGCCAGCAGCAATATGGGTTATGCACACACCTCGATGAGAGGATAACCTGAAGCCCTCACTTGCAGCTGTCAAGGTATCAATGACATCTTGATATTTGAAAAAATACAAAAACCACAAAAGCCAAACCTCAAATCAATTGCCAAATGTCCATCGGAAAGCCGATAGGCAACAATGTACTGTACACCCTGCTGTTTTATTTAAGAGGAGACATGAAAATGTCAACCACAATCTTGTAAACCGATACCGGCAGTTTGGGTGCTAATTTAGCACTTTCAAACATGTCAGCAACTCTACTTTGAGATAGTGCCCTTGATATTCCTTATAATAGTCCCGGCCGACAGATGCATATTGGTTACGCGGACTACTCGTAGATGCAGATACCGAGACCGGTCGAGCAAACCAAACACCGGTGTTGGAAACAGGCACATGACATTCTATCTACTAAGGCAGACATTCTGTTTTATCAGGAACAGACTGGAGAATTTCTGTATACTATGCTGGCACGATGAGAGACTCGTATCAAAAAGTGCACCTTCCCTTTCGCAATGCATCGATTTCCCAGAAAAAGATGAGTTTCTGTACAAAAGCATCTCACGGTACTGCTGGTGGTGGTGGGTGTTCCACATCGTCGTCATCATCAGAGGTAGATATGATACTTCCATCTCTACTGCCACTGTCCACAGATGATGACGGCGAACTAGTTAAGGAAAGCTGTAGTGGAAATTGCAATGAAGGCGGACAGATGCTTGAATTACCAGGTGAATCTGGCGTTGTGGAGTCCAAGCGGGGAGCTGCTGAGGACGATGCAGGCGATCCAAACATGAACTGCATAGCACGGCTGCTCGCTGAGAGCACCTCATCTTTGGCTTGCCTTAACTGTCGTAAGGAAAACCCTCGTGTCAGGAAAAAAACACCAAATACAAGAGGAAGAAACATAAAGGTGAGCTGTGTCATTTTCTCGTTTTCATCGGATGGGCACACATTTTATCCTTTCCAACCAAATTCCAAGATAAAATCTCTTTGAAGTAGGCTACAATCACCTGTGGAACTCTCAATTCAGAAAGATTCAGAAATGTTGAAAAAATATCGCAACCATGTTCCATAGCAGTTTTAAGTAGGTCATACAAAGACTTTGTTTTGCCCGATTTTTTCTTCTTTTACAAAGACATGCGATGTTCTTCATTGATACTAGGGGTATAAAATTTGTTCCCATCAGAATCCTATTTTTCACAATACAATCAATTGAATTGGTCGTTTACAAAACCACGCATCCTTGGTCTATACGGGTTAAGCAACTATTTAACAAAACAAGAGAAATAAGAATGCCAAATGAATTTCTCCTCGGTACATAGAAGAAGCAGATCTTATGATACATAGACATCTTGAGGGAGGAGGCTTAGATGACTCCAAATCTTCAAGCATAATAAACTTAGGACTTATGATGTGCAGGAGTGACATCCAGTAAAAAATTGAGATATTTTACCCGTTCCAAGGTACTGTCAACTGCTGTGAACGCGGCATCACCAGCATTCGCAAATCTGTTCACCCATACTGTCAACACACGTCCAAGCAAATCAGCGCTAAAGAAAGCAACGCTAAAGTTTATCCATAAAAAACTGGTCCCTGCACTTCAAAAATGGAAGACAATTGACAAATCTCCCTTGTTCACCCAACATGCTAGGAGAATGTCAGAGAGTTAACGCCTAAAGGACCAAGAAGCCCAAATTGGCATTCACGTTTGTTTAGCAGTCATATCAGGACTCTTTTTTGTCCAATTTTATTTTTTCTTGACCAAGACATGCAACGTTTTCATTCATTCTGTGATAGGATATTTGGCCTTATCTAAATGGCAATTATTCACGATACGATCATCTTCACACCATGAATCCTTTGGGATTTGAAAACAAAGCAACACTTACATGGTCCTCTCTCCACGCCAAGCCTATCACAAAAGGCATCGCAGAAATGGTTGCAATTCCGGGACAGAAGATCGTAGGAATTCCCCGGCCACTCTTGTCTCAGGTCTTCCACAACGGCTTCCACCCGCAAGCGCGTCAATTCGGTCGTTCCCAAAGATATACTTTCTCGGTAGGTGTACATGGGGTTCCGTTTCGGTTGACAGTGGAAGACGCCTGTACCATCTTCGCAATAGCCAAATGCCCATTCTCTGCTATAAACCTGTCCAAAAAACAACCTAAAGATTGAAAAAAATAATCAACACTGTAAGGAACAGCAATCCTTCAGAGATTTATGCAAAAAATAAAAAATTTCTTCCATAGATCCATACACCAGTTGCAATTAAGGAAACGGCAAAGCATCGATTTCAATCTGAAAATCGTCCAATTGGTGAGCAAAAATTCACTCACCTCCACAGCACCATGAAAGATGCCTCCAATTCCGAATCCGCCGCGCATGAATTGATTCAATCCCTGGATGGCAGAGTTTGCACGCACACTCCCACTATTGGTCACATCATACACGTGCAGCGTCACCTCCGCCATAGCTCCAAACCCTAAAAAGCACTTAAATCACTTCCAACCGCATGAATCCACAGAGGATTGTCACTACAATCTCTAGAAATGCGCTAACTTGCTACCTCGGCAAGCTGCTCTCAAATTGAGGCGACACGATCCTTGCCACCCTGCATGTCCGTTATCCCAAACCCTACAGACCATCACGATCTCATCCTCTCCCCTCTTCGCACGATTCTCAAATCCAGAGCTGCGCTTCCGAAGAGCAAAACTCTGACTCGCACCCCAATTTTTAAGAAATTCGGAGCCTGTGACCTTGTGATGAAGTGCAATTCGAAGAAGCTCTTCTTCTAAACATCCAACTCTGCTACTGTAGAGCTTTTTTCTTCACACAGAAAAGCAATCAATCACCCCCCACGAGGACAAATCCCAGCCATGACCGACACGAACCTTGAATCTGCTACAGTTTACATCGACAAGCCGATTTCTGAAAAAAGGAAGATGGGGAGTCAGCTGAAGCTGATGATGGAGGTGGAGCCCTAAGTAAGGGCATCTCCACCCGTCACTGTATCACCATCTGTATATGGTCGGAATAAATTAGCATAAACTTAGCGTAGACATCCCATTCACCAAGCACTAACCCTTCACCATGTTCTAATTGATTTGTTGCAAGAATTTGCAAAAATTGTTGCAAGAGTTTCCAATTTTTAAGTATCCAAACAAGATATTGCAATAGCATAATTAACGTTAGAAAGTTAACTTCTAAAATTCTATAATTGCATTTCATTTAAAGAAACATTGCTCATTCCCAAGTTGTATTCACAAGTTGTATCATTTAATACAACTTGTGAATGTCGCACTCTTCTTCACTTTTGACCTGCTTGTTAAATTTTTCAACATCATCCTATGCTAAAATACCTTGCCAGTTGGATGGTCTTATGGAGAATAAATGTTATGAACAATGTCATTGATGGATACACCTCAACTTCTATCTTTTAACATTATTGATGAAAATCAACCACCAAACAATCAGAGATCTTGTTTGTTGAATTTTCAGCATCATCCTACACTAAAATATCTTGCCAGTTGGATGATATTGCGGGGAATAATGTTATGGACGAAGTCATAGATGGATACACCTCACCGTCTATCTTCTAACATTATTGATGAAAATCAACCACCTAAATGGTACTGTAGGGAATAATGTTATGGACTGTGTTATAGATGGATACACCTCAATGCCTATCTTCTAACATTATTGATGAAAATCAACCATCTAAAAGATCAAAGATCTTATTTTGTGCCATGTGATTATTGGTAGCCGTTATAGTGTACTCCATATGTATAAATTGAGTACATATGAAACTTGAAATGCATAAGCACTATTAATACATGGTGACCCAGATAGTCTCCAAATTGTGGCACAAATACTATAGGACCTCCTACCTTATACATTCAACTCCCTTCAATTGCACATTACATGTACATCCTCAAAATCACTATCATGTTCTTTAAAAAGTAATTAGACACCATTCACATGCCAAATTATGAATACATATTAGATAAGTGTTAAAGCATGTAAAAGTATATTTGCTCCACTAAGAGTATCTATATTGGGCTCTTCACAATATTTTCATGGCACTCATTTCTAGTGTATTAACCTTTAAATGCCAAACACCATTTTTTTGGCAACATAGTGATTTTGGGTAGTTCACTACAAACAAATTTTTATTTTTTTACTTTGAAATTTTCACACAACATATGTATGAAGAGTAGCTTTAAGGCCTAATAGTTTTCATAACTTTTGACTACATGGTTAAAAAGTTATTGGATGGTGTGTAATTTTCATTACTCGGCGAGCAACCCGGGCAACCCGTAAAAATCTATAAGAATCACTTTCTTAAGAAATAAAAACTTTGAAATTTGTTTTCTAGATTTATATATATATGTGGAAAGTTTTGAATTATTCTATTTTGATTAATGAAATGAAAGTTATGAAGTGTTTTAGTTTGCGGATAATTATAGAATCTCTATACTAAGATAAACTTTGAAGCCCTTTATTTTATTCAATTTTCAATATTTTTGAAAAAATTAAAAACTTTGGGGGTAGATTGTTTATTACAACATTACCGCCATTGGGATTGGCATTTTTCAACTCTATAAATAAATTCTTAACAATTTTGTATTTTGAATCATCATCTGCTTCTTTCTACTTATTATTTTTTTCATGTATATTGTACAATTTGAAAGGATCTAAATTTTTTTCAATCATATAGCCAACTTGCCTTGAAGAATGAATCCAAAAAAGCACTACCATTTTGGACATTTTTTTCATACAAATGTGACCTTGTGAAGTGCAATAGCCTATTTTTCAAAAGAAAGGACTTTTGTCAATTCAAACGCAAATATCTTGTATTCTACTCGATGGAAGTTTCTGAAATTTTTTCCACATCTTTTCAAACTATGCACTATTGCACTACAAGATTCTACAATTACATGTGTCCAAAAATGTTTTTTTTTTTTTTTAATTTGGTACTTGTACTAGAAATGGCAGTTCATGAGCGTTCTTGGTGAAAATTTGGTTAAAAACACTTAAGGATTAAGCAATGGCCCTTGAAATCACTATTGATCTCAAATTTAGTGAATACTTTCTTATTTCCTATATTCCTATTGATCAATTGACTATTTATAGGGATTTATTTGGTGAGCAAGAGTAGAAGACAAAATTTTTTTAGAGATTTTCAGAAATAGATGTAAACTTTTATCTTGTCAAATTTTACAAATGCTAGTGCGGATGCTCTAAGACAATGCAATTAGAGAGAATAAAATCCGTAGCAAGTCAATGATGGTAAAGGGTGTGAAAGAGAGAAAAAAAGAATAGATCTCAAAGAAACAATGCTGTAACAAATAACAATGCTGTAAAGTAGCAGCACCCATAACCGTCAAATTAAGGATTTTGAACATGATTATTATTAATAAACATTCAACAAATTACAAGATCCTATCAGCAAAAGAAAAATAATGTCTTTGCACTTTCAAATGTATTATTTGGATATTGTGAAAAGAAGTTGTGAATTTTTAAAGAGCCAAGTGCAAATGCACCTAATACTAACACTAGGATCAGATGTTTAAATGTAGTACATCACTGTAATCACATCTATTCACTTCTATAGATTTTCTAAGATTTTAGAGGTGATGTTTATGGGTACAGTGATGGTTATGGATGCGGCTACCTTAAACTAAATTTACAATGTTGAACTCAATAACAATGATTCATTGATTTCAACAATTTTTCCCTCAATGAAGTGCTAGTTTTTTGTATTTCAGTTGACCACCCAAGATGACCTAATTACCGACCAAAAAAATGAGGGAATTTCCTAAAATAATTACACCCCCTTTAAATAATTTTCTGAAAAAAAATTCCAAAAGTCCTAGTCAGCCAGATCCAAATATGATTATGATGCAATACGGATTTATAATATGGATATAGATTCACATAGACATCTAAATATATGCACAATATATGCATATGAATATGGGTACGAAATATGAGTACAAATATGGTTGTGTGTATAGATTCCATATTGTTTGCCATTTGGCATCCCACGGCACATGACATGTGTGGAAGTACCCCAAGCAATTTTATTTTTATTTGGGGAAAGGTGGCTCAAAAACCTAGCCATATATACATATCACATCCTTCACTACTGAGCAACAATGTGACTTGGAGGGTCAACTTTTACACCTCAAACACTATCGAATGCATAACAAAAGTTGAAATCCACCCCCCTAAATAGGGACTCACGAAGAAAACAAGAAATTCATCTCTAAAAATTTTTAAATTAATTAACCTTTAAGGTCCAAGGACCTTTCTTTCATCAAAAAACACTCAAAATTGCTATAAATATTGCAATGAGCAAGAAGTTTAAAGCTCTTTTTTTTGCATACATAACCATATGATCTTGCACTAGACTAATATAAGCATGTGTAGAAGAAATTTCAGAAACTTCAACCTTTTAGATTGCAAGGTATTTGTATTTAAAAGTGAAGAAAACTAGTCTTTTTGCACCTTGAGTGACTAGATTATAAGACTTTGAATCTTCAAGATTAACTTATATTTTTTGCAATATTAGTTTTTAAGTTTTTATGTTGAACAATTGAGTTGAGAGTTTAGAAAAAAATTGATAAAAAAGAAAACGTGATTTTCATTCTTTAAAAGGCTCTTAAATAGATGAAGGTACAAGATAGAATGAAAATCTAAGTCATTAACTCCTAAAGTTCTTTGACTATATTTCATCCAGAAACACTAAAAAAGGGCTGTTTGATGGCCCAGAAAATGAAAAATGAAATCTTGTTGCATCTAACCATAAAATCCAGTGGTAGACTACCGAGTAGATTACTTCATTATGTTGTAGTAAAACATGGGGGTTTTGACCCCACAGATTGTAAGATTATAGTTTTTGAAGTTGCAAAAAATATTTGGGGGGGGCATCTAAATTTTGGACAGCTTTGATTCGGGGACTTGCACAAGTAAATTTCACCTTTTTGTTAGAACTTTTTTTTGCTTGCTATTTGCGATAAAGTTGGCCACATATTCAAAAAAAATCAAATTAGGGAACATCTACCAAAAAAGCCCAATAGAAAACGAGCTTCAAGAAAAGTCTCACATAAAGCCTTTTTTGAACAATTTATGGCTTGCACATACAATAGGGTAGTCAAACCTTCTTCATTGTTTGTCCATTCTTTGGAGAATTGGGACGTGGCAGTTTAGGGTTGGCTTCCTGAATGCAAAAAACATTTATTCTATGAAGCCTTTGTGACATCTATTATTCTCTTGCAGAAGTGAAGAATGGACAAGGAGAAGCTTTCACAAATGAAAAATATTCTTTTGCATTGTAATTTCATTGCTTCGCGTCCCTTTGTTGCCAATTTCACTGCCATTAGATGACATTTGAAGGATTAGAAGACTGTTTCAGGGCCACTCTTCCAATTTGGCCCCATTATGCAAACAGCGGTACGGGCTATTAGAATTTTATTTTTTTCGAATATCATTTTAGGCAAAAAAAAAATTCAAAAATGACGTGGCACGGTGTTGGCCACATCAGCTAGTTGTTGCAGCTGCGTTCCCGCAGTTTGGAAATATAGAGAACTCTTCAAAAACTCACAGTCTCCCAATGCCTCCCAATGGCATCTAATGACGGGAGATCAATTCACGCTTTGGGCGTCCATTTTTCCACTTTCCAATTCTCCATTCTCATTCTCCAGACAATAGAAAAGGGATGTCACACCTTCTTCACCGTTTTTGGGTCCTAATTGGCTTTAAGTTTTTCTCCTCAATTGCTCATTTTTCAACCAAAACTCGTTTTCAGAGAAGGTGTGACTACCCCTAATATTCTTTTCAAAATGTCAATGATGGAGTTTTAGGTTTCAATTAGCTCTAGAGGAGGAAAAAATAAAATATGAATCTTCCAAAACATCAAGCTTTGGCAAGCTTGATTAATTTGTGTCCAAGTTGAAGTGAAGGGCAATTGGGCATATTTGGCCTAGCACAAGAAGAGGCTAGGTCAGGATTAGAAGAGCCCGACTCATCACAAAATACTGGATCTAGATTATGATCTTCTTGATTCTAAAGATGTTGACCTTTTCTTTAATTTTGAAGATGTTCCTTGCTCCGTGAACTATAATTTAGAAAATTTGCTACTAAATTTCTATGATACCAAAATATAGTGCAACAATATCACTTAGCTTTTGTAAAGCCACATACACATTGAGTGGTTTAACTCCTAAAGGCCCAAGGCCTTTTTTTTTCGCCAAAAAACACCCAAAACTGCCATTTCTATAGCATAGAGTAAAAAAATTTGAAAATTATTTTTTTGCACATCTAACCATAGGATCTTACACCTAAATAGTACAAAGATGTGTGGAAAAAAATTCAAAATTTTTGACAGCATAGATTGCAAGATATCTGCGTTTAAAGTAAAAAGAACAAGTTTCTTAGCAGACTGTAGGACTAGATTTTATGACTTTGAACATTTTTAACTTCAATTTTTTGCACTACAGAGTTTTGAGCTTTAAATCTTTGTAGTAAAAAACTAAGTTGAGAATCTAGCAAGAGAAAAAAACCCAAAAAACTTAATTTTCATTACTAAAAATATAGTTAAATAGAAGGAGGTACGAGATAGAAGGAAAAACCTAAAATATTAATATCTTTTATATGGAATTAAAATGTACTTATTCCAATGGTGAGATCGTTCTAGCAAAAACAACAACTTGTGGAACTTTTTTTTTTGAAAAAATATTAAAATTGCATTCAGAAATGAATCCTATAAGGTATTTTTTTAGGAAGATGCTTTAAGTGCCTGGAAAACAAGATTGTCTTTAACTTTCTCATAAAAATCCAAATGAAGTGAATCAAAGCTTTCCAGATAGACAAAATTATAATCTATAAGAAAAAAAATTATAAAAACAAAATAATTGCAAAATTGATTTTGCTGCCCCCCGTCCCTTGTTTTGAGCGTATTTGGGCATAACTTTTTTTCCCGGGCACCGCTTGTAAAAAAAAATATATTCCCACAAAGCTTAGTGGTTTCTCTGTCTTCCAAAAAAGGTTTCAGAAAATCACGACAAAAATTTTAGCCCATAGACACCTACCCAAAATCCCATTTGTCCCCCGAAGGGACAATGGGCCTTTAGGGATTAGGTTGAGAAGAGCAAAATCTTCATACAAGTTGATGGTAGGAGGTAAGACAACCATGTCAGACATAAAAATTAGAATTATAAGGAGCTCAACCACTTATAGTTAAGTGAAAAGTGAAGAATTGTGTTCAAGAGTGATTGCAAGAAACATTTATCCTATTTTTTGTCCCCTTGCCCTCGGATGGGTGGTTTTTTGCTCATAAGTTTTGCATTTTTTGTCCACTTGGCATTAAATTTGGAAAGAAGGTACACATAATAGTTACAGACAATGTGTACCTTTTTAATTTTCTTAAAAATTAATTTACTATTTTGAAACTGCCCCTAATTGGATGTTTACCTTGGTCATTTTGGAGATTTTTGGTCCTTTTTTTGTCCCAAAAATGCAAATTTGAAGCCACAAATTGGACATATTGGAGTTCTACTAACATTACAAAGACTAACAATGAATTTTTATGAAAATAGCAACATGACAATTACCCACATGGGGTCAAAGTGACCTTCCTTTACACGAGGTTACAAAGAGGGAAAAAAATTTATATATTAATTTTTTGTAAGCGCAATCTTCTCTAGCAAAATCAATTTTTTTATTTTGAAATTTTGAATTTTCTTTTAATTATTAAAAATGAAAAGATTCACAGACCCCTTTTTGGCTATTTTTTGCTCCCAATGGTTTCAATAGTACTTTGCAACAATCTATAGTACTGCATAGTACTCCATAGTATTGAATCGGCGGTTTAGATGCATACGTCCTAAATCAACGATTTAAAATTGCAAAGGCACTGCAAAAACATAATATTAGTAGTACAACGTAGTGTTGCCAGTCCTATGGCCCAAAACAACATTTTTGAGCCAAAAACATGAAATGTTTCTTGCAATCAAAACTAGAATTTTAGGCCTCATTTTAGCATAGTAAAAGAACTTCTTTCAAAAGCTTTTGAAATAAGAAAAGTTGCAAAATCAAACAAACTTTTTTAAACAAAATCCGTTTGAGATTTCAAGTCTCCTATCAGAAGTTATGGAAAAATTTCATAGAGGGTTTAGAAGAGACATTTTCTTTGACATTTTCAAACATTCTCTGTGAATTTTGTTCATAACTTAATAAAAGACTCAAAATCACAAAAAGGTTCTTAAAAATGAAATTTCACTTGATTTTGCAACTTTTAAAGTTCAATTTTTTTTGGAATAAGTTATTCAATTGTGCCAAAATGAGGTCTGAAATTCTACTTTGAGCATAATTCCTAAGCTTTGACAATGAATGGTCAAGCTTTCATCTTTGAATTATCTCATATGCTTTGAGGATTCATGACAAACAAAGAATTTGATTATAAAAACAAACCTTCCACCCTTCATTCCTACAAATGACAAAGGATAAATTGTTTCATTTTACCATCAATTTTTTTGCGGATAGTAGTTCGTCAAATGACAAATTGGTAATAGATTCCTTGATGGATCCTTTCAACATTTTTTTTCTTCCAAATGTGGCAGTAAGGAGTGTTCTTTCCGTTAGGCCAAAGAAAACCACGAGCAACAACATCCGTACCACCACCTCCTTGTACATTGTATCAAAATTATTAGTCTAGAAAAATGTCAAAGAAGCACTCCGGTTTGAATTTGGGGCGAGAGGTTGCCCAAGGCCCTATCTAAGCTCTTTCAGGCATTGCAATGCAAATTTCGTGTAGTGTAAATTATCCTACCCATGTTATCTCATGTCCATAGAAAGTGGCATTTTCCTCCATAACTCCTCATGGGCACATCCAATTTTTTTTTTAAATTGGTGGAGCAACAAGGTACTCCTCATTCCAACATCCAAAAAGAATTTTTTTGTTTGTAGTAAGATACCCAAAATTGCTATGTTGCCAAAAAAATGTAAATTGATCCTTTAAGATTAATAGCATTGTGATGACATTGAAACACAATAATCCCAATGATGAAATTGTTTGAATAAATGAATTGAATCTTGTGAAACTTGTTTTTTAAATAAATTGGGACAACAAAGTTAAAAAATGCAACAAATGTATTATTTTCTCAAGAAGATGTAATGATTATAGGCAAAACAAGAAGCTCCATAATTTTCACGACACTAATCCAACAAGAATGAATCAAAGCTTTTCATATAAACAAAAGTACAATATGTGAAACAAAAAACAAAAAATTACTTCAAGTTTTTGCAGATTTGTTTTTGTTGTCTAGCAAATTGATTTTTGAGTTCAAAATGACATAATTTTTGCTCCCAAGCATTGACTGGAATTAAAATTATAATTCTATATTCTTTGAAAGCTAATGTAGTTTCCTATCTTCAAAAGCTTCAAAAAATCAACTTAGAAATTGAGATCATAAGGACCTGCTCAACCCTTCAAGTATCCCTAAGGTGATATTCAAGACTTTAGAGGTTGAATACAAATATATATTTCAAAATATTGCCAAAGAAAAGATTCAAAGGATTAAAAGTGAAACACTTTTCCAATAAAATATAAAAATAAAATGGGCCTATTCATCAAGTAAATTGGATTATTTTTGAATTGACATCCTTTATAATAGGCCTCATTCTTTTTGAAACATTGCAAACGACAAAAACTATTTGATGAATGATTTTCAAAGAAATTGTAGAGGGAAAGAATGTGCCTCTTCATCATTTATCTAGGAATGTAGTAATTATTGGTTTACTACATTTAGTTGGTGATTGTCCTCATACTTCTAAGGTTTAACCCTAAAGAATTAGAGTATATCTTTAGAGAAAATTGTCAAAAATTACCAGCAATAAGGAAAAAATGAAAAAAAATCTAATCTTAAAAAATTATACTAGATTGGGAATGTGTGGAATTTTTTATTTTAAAACTTTGATAGTGAAAATTGAAAGATTAAAGCATTTGAAGTTGTCAGAATTTTTTTTATGACACAACCCAACATGTAATGAGATCTTTGCACTACACATATTTTATTCTTAGCAATTGCATTCTATACCGTGTTACATACTTGCAGATTTTTATTAAAATTATCCACCCTATCCCCAAAACTTTAGGCAACACAACTTGTAATCCAGGCACCACATGATTGAAATAAAAACTACTTCATCCATCCCCAAATAAATGTCCGCATTGAAAACTTGTACTCCGTATTTTTTTCCAGTACTTTTTAGTAAGTTATATAGACACTTTCTTAGGCTTGATTTTTTTAGGTTGGAATAAACACATACAATGTTCTTCATTGCTTGTGGTGATTGAAAGTTTGAACCCTTTTTGAGTTAAATATTTTACAATATGATCAATGAATTTGGTATAAAAAAAGAAGTAAGATTCTAATGTAAATACTTATCCCCTAAGTCCCATTGCCCCCTCGGGGGACAAATCAGATTTTGGGCAGGTACCTACCGGCTCAATTTTTAGTGAAACTTTTTGTAACTTTTCTATAAGATAGGAAAACTGATTAGCTTTGTGGGAATATAATTTTTATTTCAATTGGTGCCTAGGAGCAAAAGTTATACCACAAAAAGTCTCAAACTGAACTCAGCAGGCAACACAAATTCTTTTGCAAAAATTCAAAATAAAATTTCATTTTGTTTTCCACTAAAACTTTATATTTTTTCTACATGTGAAGCTTTGATTCATTTTATTTGGACTAATAATGAGCAAGTTATGGACAATCTTGTTTTTTGGGCAATTTAAGCATCTTTTTGAAAAAATAACTTGTAAGATTCATTTTTGAATGCACTTTTTCCAATTTTTTCCAATTTTTTTTTGAGAATGCTGTATTTGCTTGCTAAAACAATCTCACCATTGGGATTATTGTATTTCAATCCCATCTAAGAACTATTAATGATTTAGTTCTTTTTTCAATCTTAGACCTACTTCTATTTAACAATTTTTTAAAGAATAAAAATCAAGTGTGTTTTTTTGAAATTTTTTTTGTAGACTTCCAACTTACATCTTCAACATAAATTTTTTTTAATTCAAAGTCTGTAGTGCAAAACATTTCCACAAATGGCGGTCAAAGTCATTTGAAATTGGAAGTCAGTGTTCAAAAAAACTTTTTTCATTAGAAGAGATTTGAAGGCATTAGAGGGCCGTTTCAGGCCCGTTCCCAATATTGTCCTGATTCTGTAAACAACCGGTACAGGCTGTTAGAATTTTATTTTATTTTTTCAAAAATGACGTGGCACTTTCTCGACCACGTCAGCCCAACAGCTTTCTTGCGTTCCACAGCATGGGAACATTGCGGGAACGCATGATAACTCACGGGCTCTTGGAGGCCTCAAATCTCTTCTAATGTTTCAACTTTGAATGCTAATATCTTCCAATCTATACGATCAAACTTCATGAAATTTTTTCCACATGATCTTTGACAAGTGAAGTACAAGATCCTATAGTTAGATTTGAAAAAAATGTTTATTTTTGTGTCTTGGATGAACGAAGCCAAAATGACAATTTTGAGTGGTTTTTGAAAAAAAAAATGGTCTTGGGACTTAAAGGGGTTATTTTGGGGACGGAAGAAATACAAATTCAGCTATGTTTCCTCAAAGGCGGTACATCCCACACCTCGTGCCCAAATTTCCAAACTATCCATTCGAATTTGACCTCCCCAAACTCTTCCAAAAAAACAAATTGTCCTTTACGAATTAAAAATCCAACCAAAAAATCAACCAGAAGCATGTCTCCCCAGTGGTCCCATAACCATGACGGATTCTGTGGGAGCATCAAACCTGTGAGCACAGAGGAACCAGTGACGTGGCCCCCCTCCTATTTCCCGCCACTTGACGTGTCAAGAGAGTCTGCTGCCAAGCAGATCTAACTTAGCTACATTGAATAGGGGTATTAAGGGGACCCATACTAATTAATCAACCACTCACACTATATAAATATCTACATTTATTGTACATCAATAGTTATTGAAACGTGCAGGGACTATACATCATCTTTGAAACATCTACATCTTTTGAGGATAGGTCCCTTTAAGTTTTTGGTCCCCTTAATACCCCTATTCAGTGTACAGTTGGGCTTACTGTGGGCTGGGGCAGCAGGACCATGTGAGCCTGAGTACTGATGACGGAAATCTCTGACTGATGTGGGGGGATATTATTATTACAGATTTGATGCCCCCCTGCTCTGCCCTGGCTCTTCTTTATTGAAGGTAATTGATTCTGTTTCAGTTCTGTTGGGGCCAAGCTTGCTGACACAGGCGGGGATGGTGTGCAATCACATGAGTCCAGCACAGTGCTCTTGCATCCGCCATTTCAGTCAGTCAGGAGGTGCAGGAGGAGCAGGCTGTGCTCATGCAGAATTTTCAATTTTTGTTTTTGACACAAATGAAACGGAATTTCATTGCAAACTGAAGGCAAAGTAAGCTTACAAGGCCTGCCAACAGGCAGGAGAGACTCGACATGACGGACTTCGATTTTGGTTCACTTACATTTTGCTGAATGTGAGCAAATACGCTAGAGCTCGATAGCTCGAAGCTCCAATGCTCCAATTTTATAAGTTATTTTTGACACAAATGAAACGGGATTTCATTGCAAAGGCAAAATAAGCTTACAAGGTCTACCAGCTAGCCAGCCACAAGTGGCATGGCAGGAGAGACTCGGCACCGACTCATGCAGCACTTTCGACATAACGCTATGACGGACTTCGGTTTTTGTTAACTTACATTTGCTGAATGTGAGCAAATAACGTAGAGTTCGATTGCTCGAAGCTCCAATGCTCCGTATTTTCTTTGACACGAAGATACCTCCTGCCACCATTCAGTATTTCCTACAGTAGTTAGTCACTCTTCGTTGGGTTGGCGTAATAACTGAAGAGAGTTCATTGCAACAAATAAACTTACGGACCTCACGAGGAGTACCTTATGACTCCTTGACGGACACTGGGAAGAGTTGTTAGTACTTGTAATAATGCGGTTGTTAATACATGAATTCGAATAGAAAAGCCCATTTGACTTTCCAAGGCCTTACAGAGAGTTGAGGGAACTTGCCTTTGAAGTTGAGAATCTGTATTCCTACTACAGTTGATTCTATACCTTTTTAGTACCTCTATATCGGTAATGTACTACGGAGTAATAAAGAGAGGAGGCTCAGGAACCATGTTTATGATTCCTCATGTACAAGCATATGTGTTGCATGTATTTAATGCATTCTATCTCTACAACAACTTTAACCCAGCCCGGAGAACCAAATAAATTTATCATGATTTCGTGACAAACATGAATCATGACAAACACAGAAAAGGTCTTTCTATGTGCACCAACCAAATACTCACAAAAATGCCCACATCACTACAGCTCAACTATGTAATCGCGAAATTGTACAGCATAGCATTTCATGGGAAATTTTATTAAAGCCAAAAAGCAATAGCATGACATTATGAGAAGACTATTGCAGTAACTACATGGGATGCGCACGTCTGGTTGACCACGCACCTTAGTGGCGATCTATTGGAAGCAGCCCCATTATTTTTTGTTGATAGTGTCAACTTCTGACAAGCTTTGGGCATAAGTCCCCTAAGAGTAGACTACCCAATTTTAGCCTGTTAATCAGAAAACTAGCCAACATGTGAGTCACTGCCAAATGTGAGACTCGCTCACTACACACTACTGTACTACCATAAAGAAAAAAATTCTAGCAAACTACTGAGCTGCCTTCACACCTCCGGCCTTTGCAAATCTGGTTCGAGCATGGAAAATTTTACCAGATGCAAGAGAGCAGGAATTAACCTGCAATTCTACGAGCGAGTCACCGCTCGTTCCCATTGCAAGGTAACAAAAGAACCAAAACAACTCGCACTAACTAGTATTTCTGACAAACTATTCCCTGACATTTTACAAATGGCCTTGATTTTCTGCCACATTCAATAATTACAGCATCTGCTAATTTTCGCCTCATGTTGGGACCGTGTACAAATCCCACTTCGCAACTTCATTTGCAACGCGCCTCACTCTCATCTAACTTGACTTCAATGCTTAAACACTCATTCACTACCAACATACAATACGCAATCTGCCTTCGCACTCAGTGAAAAGGTTTTTCTAACCCTTGTTCTACAACATGTTGAAAGCGTAGAACTACCAGAGCGGTTATAGGTAATTCGGGATGTGCCTATAACCTCTTCCAAACAACAAGCGCACCCGCTTGGAAGGATAGATACCAGTACTGTACTGTAACAGCATTGAAGCTGGTGAAAGATGTTAAAAGAGAGCACACGTTCAACCAACTCGTCGTAACAGCAAAATCCTGCAGGCGCCAATTTACATACTATTGACTGGGCGCTGCTCAACTTTGATGGAAGTCAGCATATCAGAATACTCTCCTGAAGAGTTGTTGAAATGATATCCATTGGCTTCTCTTCCATTGGCATGCGCATCACCCTGCCCCCCAACCAACTAATTTAGCATCCAGGCCGAGAATTTGCATCTCCTCAAGCTAATTCGTAGTTTTGTACTTGAGAAGAAACAAAAAACAGAAAACAAATTTGAAATCGGACTAACTAACAAACAATTAGAATGAGGCAAACATAGTTTAGGCTGATGGTCTGCTCAAACTTGAATCCATGACTAACTGATATGTCAAATTGAACGAAAAAGAGGACGCAAATATATACCTCCTCGTCGTCGTCATCTTCGCGCTTACTTCGTCCAAGAACAGCGATCGGAATATCATCATCCATGTTCTTTGCGAACCGCCCTCGCACTCGGGGGCGGCTATCTGCCAAAGTTTTGCGACAGGCGTACTGAAAGAAAGTTGCCAAAAATCCATAAAAGTTTAGTGTCAAACATTCACCAAGTCAACTATTCTCAGTTAGCTGAGATATTCACTGTCTGTCTTCCTTGCTTTCAATCTAGATTTGCTTTCTAGAACATACCAAATTAGACCGACCAACCTTCGGTCATAAAACACGGGAGCGACTGCAGGAACTGATGTGTAAAAGGACCCCAAAGAAAACACCTTTATTTTCTTGTTGAAATTGCGCTGGGTGCGCTTCTGCTGATACCTATGTATCCTTATTTTGCGCTCCTCCATGCTATATTTCCCAACCCTATAATTCCCCTCATCGAAACTGGGAGATGCGCCTCCGCTCAGGCTACCCTGCATTCCATTCAAGGTCTGCACACCACAAACCAACTAAAAGTCAAATGAAGCTGTAACTTCTGTTTACAAACGAGGCTAAAATTTGATCAGAATTCAAACCACATCCAAAGCAGCCAATGTTTCGACCACTCAGAATCCAAAGCAGTGCACCACCAACTGGTTCTCAACATGTAGGCAAATCCAACCTCAAATTCTGCTATATCTAAGGTAGAGAATTCTACAACCCTGACTCCGATGCACTTACTTGGCCTCCAATTCGCAAAAATTGGATGCAAGCATGACTCGTGCTAAACGTCTACGGTCACTGATCTTTGAACGAAAATGGCGTTGTCTACTGTCCCTTCATCTACAATTCTCCAATTCGAATGATTGCAAAAGAGATCATCATCCATTGAGTGAGAAGAAAACTTGATCTCAGAAGAGTTTGGCTCATGTACTATCCAGTTCGGCTCAAAGTAATCTGTCCAGTGAGCTCTATAGCATGATCTCCCAATGAAAGCACACTCTTATTTATTGGTTGAAGTGCCAATAGCGTCAAGCTTCCTGAAGGCTATTTACCTGGATGTCACCAGCACTGTAGACACGACGCATTATGGGGCGAATGCCCATGCTTTGAAACTCAGCCAGGTTGGGCTGTAGGCGTGCAACTGGACTTGTCATTCCACTGGAACGGTCGATCTGTGATGGTCGGCCATTCATCCCGTTTTCAGAAGAGGGTGGTGGGGCGCCCACGTGTCGGAGCTGGCCTAATGCATGACTGCTAAAGCTTCGCTGCATACTCGGTCGAGTCATTTGAGGCAAAGGCTGCAATCCATCCCCATCTCCATCCACCTGCAGGGCACTAATCAAAAGTCTTTTCTACTTTGGAAGTAAGTCTGCGTAAGAAGGAACTCACTCTAATTTAAAAGGGGACAGTATAACTTCGTTTTAAATATGTCCTTGATACTATTGAAAATCCATAACGAGAATAAGATATACATGTCCTGCCAAACCGACTCATCGACCACCACAACAAACATGTACAACGATGAGACGAGTGCTCCTCAGGGACATCACCCCCTGAAACAAACATTCTCTCCACAACGTACCCAGGGTGTCTCCTGAGCAGAACTACACCGAAAAATAATAAAGTCAAATCGAATATAGAAGCAAAGAACAGGCTTGCAATTGTCACAACGTCAGGAAGTCAAACTCGAAGCAAACACACTTTTCGAAAACGCACGCACATGGAGCAACACACGCGAAAAGTAACACACGTGAAGTTATCTTCCAAATACGCTCCTTTGAAGTATCCGCCTAAGGTGAAGGTAAGGTTGCAAAAGCTAGTTAAAGTGCACCCATGTTCATCACTCCATTATTTTAAGCAAGGCACATTTCAAGCCCGGTAAAGAATGCTGTGATTCAAAGCACCAACAAATTGACACAAATTGAGGAAGTTTAACGAGACGAGAACACCATACCTGATCTATGAAGTTGGCAGTTGCGTCCACCCCACGCTCCGGCTGCATCCCCACACTGTAATACTGCTTCTGCTCCTGCGCCAGTTTCATCCCATTTTCCACGAGCCTTTCAACTTGCTCCTTCCCATCAGAAGAGTTCGGCGACAACAGAGGCGAAGAACCATTGCTCTGGGAAATAATCACATTGTCCCCCATCAGGAGCTCCTGGCTTCCAAATCGCGTCATTCCATTCGCTGTCTGCGATTTCACCACTACAGGCGATGTTGGGGACGACACAAACACAGGCTTCATGGCTCCAGCGCTCACAGCCATTGCCCGTGAGAACGAGGGTTGTTGCATCCCATAAGATGGCGTCATCTGACCGAGAGTTAACCCGTTGAGCTTTTCCGAGGAGGGGGATAGTAAAGGACTAGTGGAGACAGAGCCCATCCCATTGCTTTGCAAGTAAAGCCCGGAGATGCCATAGGCCATGCCCAGACCCTCCAGGTCCAAGGTCGGCTTGTTGAAAACGTAGTTAACTTCATTAGAATATGGTGTTGCTGCTGCTACTACTCCACCGTTAGTTGATGCTATGGGTTCCTGCTGAATACTGGAATTGGGCTCACACTTCGCCTCCACCTCGTCTACAAAAGACTCCCCATTCACGTTTGTCGCTCTGAAAATATCTCGAGTCTCGAAGGAGGTCAAACCGGGCCCTGTAATGCCGTTAAACGTGCCATCCTGGTAGGGAAACACCGTGATAGGGTCAGTAATCTCACAAGGGATGCAACACTTGTGATTCTAATGCAGCAACTAGGCGTTGATGTCTCATCTGGAGCTTTTCTTTAGCTCTATCACCGCAGACTTCAGCAGAGTCTCGACCATTGTAACTCAAAAGGAAAGATTAAACTGCAATTCGAGTTTGCTAACCAACATGCTGCACTGCAAGAGATTCGTGGAAGAAGAAACTCGATACCCAGGACGGAAGAAAAACATATCTAGACCTATTCATCTCAGCGGAATCATCGAAACTGGCGATCCAACACACGAATAATAGCGATCAATGTAAGCTTTTCAAACCATAGTGAGAAAAAGGTTACACTGAGGATAATTGAGAACCCCCTGAAAAGGGGAAGTTAATAATAGATCCAATTTCTTTCCACCACTACGCCACAAACTTGAAATTCTAGTTCCTTCTACATTCGTGTACACCTTAAGACGGAAAAGACCAGGATGAGGGTCGCAAGAACTCCTCCTCGTGGAACTACGACAATTACGCAACGATGTAACACAACGGGATACCACAGATGTGATAGATAGAGGCGGAAACCAAGAAAGAAAAGAAGGAAAAGAAGAAACTCACATCAAGTCCACTAGCTTCGTCAAATGACTCAAAGTCAATCTCATCCGCATTGCCAAGGATCCCCTCGGGGAAAAAAAGCGCTTCCGTGTCCGACTGATTGAGGTACAGATCTTCTTCTGCCGACATTTAGAGAAACAACAAGCAACGAGGATCTTTCCACGAGCAAGCCAAGCCAAGCCCGCGTCCTAGACCAAAAAATGCCCCCCACCACAAGTTCTCTCCCAAACGACTCTCAAGTCTCTCGCTCACAGTAGTCCCCCGACCACTCCCATCAGCCTAACCTGTTATCCCCACTCATGATTGCCGACTGTCTCTCCACTAAAACACTTCACACAAACAACGAAAACACACCAACCACGAAATCCTTAAGCCCAAAACCAAAACGAAATTTCGGATTCTTCCCTGAAATTTCCAAAACCAAAAAATCCAAACGCCAAATTTCGACCACCCCAAGTTCGCAAACAACTATAACAGGAAGACGTTCCGCCTACTCGCCACTCTCCTCGGTGCTCGCAATTGCAGAAATCGTGAACAGGTGGTTGCTTTTTCGGCGATGATTCCTTGGGCGATGTGGCGCCGAAAAAAGCGAAGGAGAAGCAAAAAGATGTTGGCGTGATTTAAGAGAAGCGGGAGGTTGGCGTGATGCAGAAAAGAAAGAGAGAACAGTGGTGGGATCGGAGCAAAAGGAAGCTATGAAGTTGTCGATAGACAGCAGCAGCAGCTGAGCAGCAGCAGCCAGAAGGGAATCACCGCTGTGAACAGAGACGAAGAGAAGGAAAGGAGGGTACCCGGCGGTTCTCAATCGGGAGAAGGGGATCCGGTTCCCGTGGTTCCCATGATTATTAATAAGAAATCATCAAGGGGGACCAGAGCATCATGTATTCCCCTTGTCGTTCTCCTGGTGCCATGCCGAAATTCAGTGGCATCTTTCGATTTCTTTGAGACCTAAAGATAGTAAGATTTGAAATTTTAAGTAGTTTTCAAACTTTGTATCAAATGTTTGAAAGTGCTTTTAAAATATCGGTATCATCAATTTTTGTAAAGAATTTCATTTTCTTTCCATCGATATAATAGAGTTAATTATAAAGTGTGTGCAATAGGAGGCCAAGAGCCTTCTCAAAAATTGTGATGCTACAAAAAATGTTAATTTGGTATGTTTTTTCTTCAAGAATTGAATTACCTCCATATATAGAACATAAGACCTCAAAATGAATACTTTTTATTGAGAAACATTATATATGCACTTGGTGTTAAAGAATGTTGGATACACATTCTTAAAACCAACTACAAGTGTACCTTTAGGCACAATTTCTTCATTTCTATAATTCAAATTAAACTACTTTCTTTGAATCTTTTTTAAATAAAAAATTTCTACTCTTGTTCATCATTAGAAGTAACGAATTTTGACTATGTAATAAGCACTTAAGATCTTATTAGTGTTTCTTTCAAACACTTTCATTCAATTATGTTTTTATATTTTTTACATGGCCTTCTATATATATGGATCTGTGTACTTTTGTCTTGGGACTTTTAGATTCATATGCCTCCTACAAAGGAACCACGGTCCTTATTGTATAATTGTACAATATTTTTTACCAATTATCAATTCATTGACTTTGCTGATTCTTTGTAATTAGTGGCTGAAGTGATATCGGTATGTGTAGCAGACTCACTTTATGGCACCAAAAGTTGCCCAGATTTTATAAAATAGACGGAGCTTTTTTGTTGTTGGCCGGGCCCGAGAGGTACAGTAGATAAACAAAAATATTTCAACTTTTTCAGTTTTTAAATATTACGAAATGGGGACAAAAACATTTCAACTTTTTCAGTTTTAAATATCAAATGAAATGGGGTCCTAGGGGTATAGGGGACCTATTCAGTAGGTGTCCTTTTTTTCTGACCTGTAGTCCGTCTTTTTCTGCGTACTCTTGCAGCGAAGGAGACCAGCCATGAGTAGGTCTACAAATATAAACCAGGTTTGGTACTTTGGTTCCCTTGGGAGACCCGCCCCCGTACTTGAAATTTGTATCATACCCAAATTTGTATAAATTTAAGGGTTAAATGGGGGTCCCAATTCTTTTTCTTTTTCTTTTTGAAACACATGGACAATTCCCATTGATATGATAGAGGGTCCCAATTCCCAACACCCATGCTTCCCTCATCAGCTTTTGGGTTGTTCTGGAATGTCCTTTTGAGAAAGAAACTTTGAAGAAGGGAGAAATGCACTTTTCTATATGCGTACTTTCTACGTCCAAATAATCAAATAATCAAATGGCTTGGACATGGGGGACAATTTGTATTGAATATCTAGGCATTGGTTCTCTCCATGCCGGGAAGGTATCATGCTTTGCTAGATATTCATGAGAGGGACTTTCTAAGGAACTCCTCAAGTTCTAAGGTGATTATTTTTTTCAAAAAGTGACATTCAAAACTACTGTTTTTAATGTAAACATTGACAAAAAAAATTTAAAACATTTTAAATAAGTTTGCATGAAGTGAACATACATGCAAACATCATTTTTGCACTTGGCCAAGTGCATCCTCTATCCACGTAACTATAGTTGAAACGGGATGGAAGACTCTAAAGGGCTCAGTGGGGTGGTGACACCCTTCTGAAAACCATTCATTGTTTTATCAAAGACCATTCATCTTCGCCATGCACTTGCAGAGGAGGCAACCGTGGAAGGAAAGGTGAGGGTTTTCAGAGGGAGGTGGCAGCATTCGGATTTTGTTTTGTATTTAAATCCTTTTTAAAATCCTAATTTTTCATTCCTTCCCTTTCTTTTGCTCTAAAGCTCCAAGAGGTGCAGCAACATTAAAAAAAGTATTTATTTACCCCCTCTATCCCAAAATGATCTTCTTGTTGACCATAATTTTTTGACCCAAAATTATCTTCTTGTTGGACTCTATTGCAAATTGGTCAAATTTGGTTTCCAATTGCTATTTGGGACCAACAAAACAACTTCAAATAGCAATTCTCCCTCCATCCACGCAATCATCAATCAAAAGACAAATGAAATGACTAAAGCTCACACTGAACAATTAATTGACCAGTGTTGCTCCTCAAAAATGTCCAAAAAATTATACTTTTCAATATTCCAAAACTACACTATAAAAATGTTTCCAAACTCAAAGTTTCTAGAATGCTAAGAACACACCAAACTCTACTTATAGCGTGAAATTGTTTTAAAATGTTATTTTTAGCCTTCATTTGGAACATTTTGTTCACCGGGAAGATCATTTTGGAACGGAGGTAGTATTTGGGTAGGGACTACCATATGGCCAATTCTGTCAAATGGCCTCCCTTGTTGATGATGAAATGAATTTGTTCATGCAATTAGTAAGTGCAATTGCATATGGCCAAGTGCAAAATCAATAAGTTGCTTGTGAATTGTAGGATCTTGCACTAGACTAATATAAGAATGTTTGGAAGAAAATTCTAAACTTGGACCATATCAATCATAAGATATAATCATTTAAAGTGAAGAAAATGATTTTTCTATTCCTAGCTTGATTAGATTATAAGGCTTTGAATCCTCTTTAACTTATATTTTTTGTACTATATATTGCAAATTTGAATTTTTTTAATGTTGAAGAATTGACGGCGAGTTCAAAAAAATGAAATCAAATTAAAAAAACTTGTGATTTTCATTGTTGAAAAATTGTTAAGTTGAAAAAGGTATAAGATAGAAGAAAATATGAAATTGTTGGTAGCTCAAAGATGGAATTGAAACATACTAATTCAAATAGTGAGATTGTTCTAAAAAAAACTAAAGCATGTGTAGTTTCTTTTTTTTGAAAAATTGTTGAAATTGAATTCAAGAGGATCTAATACATTATTTTCTCTAAACAAGAAGCTTCATAACTTCACATCACTTATCCAAATGGAATGAATTAAATCTTTTTACATAGAAAAAAAAGTCTATAAGAAATAAAACTTTGAAAATATTATCTCAAATTTTAATTGTTGTTGTTGTTGCCCGTTTTTGTCTATTTCAGGCTTATTGTGGCATAACTTTTGTTCCATGGGAGAGATTAAAATAAAAACTATATTCCCAAAAAACTAGTTGGTTTTTTTATCTTGAAAAATAAATAAATAAAAGGTTGACAAAAATTGAGATCATAGATACTTCCCTGAACCTTCAAGAATCTTCCAAGGAAACTCTTGGGACTTTAGGGGTTAATTCAAGGGATGGAGGTTGGTTGAAGAGCCATATATGACAATTTTGCTTACTTTAGGGGGCCCTTTTTGAAGAATGCAAAAAAGATCCCTGCTTCATTAGTAAATAATATATGGAATAGGTGTCTTATAGAGTAAAATATGGGGGGAAGATTGAATGGTAGAACCTACTCATATAAGAAAATAAGTTACATATAAAAACGTGGCCTGGAAAATAGAGGATAATGAACTTCATTATCTTTCTGAATCCTTACCAATTAAGGAACTAATTGCATTATCATATCACACCTTTTTTATATTGTCAGTCTATTAAGAAGTACAAGTAAGGTAAAAGACCCCATTGCGGTCAAATGGCCCATGATGGACACCTAATGACCCCATTGTGGTTTTTCAGACCACAATCAATGCCTTACATGGTAGTTATAGAATAATTAGTGACCTCAACAGGTACTTCCAACTTTTCAGTGTAAAATTCTTTGTAAAAACAGATTTTTTAGATCTTCCATGTTTGAAAATGTTGTGACTGCATTGGGTAGGAAGATGACCATATTGGATTCAGATTTTGTTGGTCATGAGGTGGCCTACATACCCCTATGCGCTGATCACTTCAAAAGTTCATAACTACTTCATACTTGGTCCAAAAAATATAATTTCAAATGTCTTCACTATCTCTCACACTTATCTTTGTGTGTGAAGAAATTTGAAAAATTTCACCAATGGCATGAGAGTAGACTCCAGAGTTTGACCACAATGGGCTGGTTTACCTTAGTCAAACTGACCCTAACAGATTTTTTTTTTTTTTTTTTTTTAAGAAACAAATGAAAACAAGTTTCAAGAGGACCCTAACGGAATTTTATTCACAATGGTCTTAAGTCCTAAGTCTGATGTTATTATTATTTTGAGTCCACCTATTGCAATTGTTGTGAAATTGAATTTATATAATTTTTGTGCATGTTTCTTTCAAAGATTAATCCTAATAGATTAATGATGTTACCAAAGATAAAATTTTATAAGTACTTACATTATTCCACTTACCTCCCTAATGGACCAAGAATTCCCTCATGGACTCTTGAAGGTTCAAGCATGTTCTTATGATCTCAGTTTTGACATGGTTTTTTGAATTTTTCTTGAAGATAAAAGAAATCGTTAGCTTTTGAGAAATATAGTTTCTATTTCAGGTAGTGCTCATGAGCAGAAGCTCAAAATGGAGATCGTCAAGGAATACCAAAATATCACAAAAATTTATAATGAAGGTTTAAAAATTTTGTTTGTTGTAGAAAATGCTTTTGACTGCATGGAAAACTTTGATTCATACTATTTGGACGAGTGATGAGAAAATTATGGAGAATATTTTTTGAATTGGGTAATCATAACATCTTCAAAAAATGACTAATAGAATCTGTTTTGAACTCAAATTTTCACAACTTTTCAAGAAAAAAATTTCTATACGGTATAATTTTCTTGCTAGAACAATCTCTTGTTGGAATTAGTTCATTTCAATTCCATCATAGAATTGTCACTGATTTAGTTATTCCATATATCTTATACCTACTTCTATTTTAAAAATATTTTAAGTGTGAAAAAAAAAATCTCAAAACTCTCAATTCAATTCTTCAGCATATGAAATTTTTGATTCAAAATATATCTTGCAAGATTTTATAAGTTTACAAGATTTAAAGTCTTAAAATCTAATTAGACAAGGTTCAAGGAATTTTTTTTCCACTTTTAATGCAAATATCTTACAATCTATATGGTGAAAATTTATGAAATTTCTTCCACAGATTCTCATGCTAGTGTAATGTAAGATCCTATGGTTAGATTACGCAAGCAAACTAAAAATTTGAAGGTTTTGCACTCTACAATGGGAATGATAGGTTTGACTACCTTTTTTTACTAAAGGAGGCCTTAATCTTGTAGGAGTTAATATTATATAAGCTAATAATAATTTTTTGTTACCAAATTCTAAGAAAGAATAACAATATACATTAAAATTAGTGTGGGCCACAATAATAAAATGCTCATATTGGTGTAGCAATTTCATTGTACAAGGTAACTACACCTAAAATGGAACACTTTTCAAAACCGACCCCTATCTTTAAAGGGAAACTAAATAGGGAGGATACCCAAAATGATGCGCATTGCAAGGACAAGTCTAAGGTGGAATTAGGGGCCATTTTGAATAGTGTGCAATTCTATTTATAGTATTGTGGAGGTGGCAACCTTACAAGTGGGCAATTTGGGGCTCACTTTCAGTTGTTTTAACTTCTTTACCATAACATGTTTTGATACTACTAGTGTTATTTCTTCATGTGCATCAAATGGATTTTGGCATCATCTATATGACACCTTTAGCATCCTACACCTTGCACCTTTGAAAATTTGTAACTAATTCATAATAGAAGACGCTAAAATGTGCCTTCAAAACAGGCCCTACGGGCTAAATTTACCTCGGAGAAAAATGCAATATTCTTTATTTGCCACACATGATAAAATTTGCAAATTTGATTCATATTTGTAACAAGAAGCCCCAAATTAGCTAGGAGAGGTTAAGAACATATCCTAAACATGGCACAAAATAGGGATCTTTTTTTTTCCATTTACCCTGGAGAACACAAAATTCACCCTATTGGTCCCACTTCAAAAGCACGATTTAGCATCCTGCATTCACAATGCATTCAAACCTTATGAAACCACTTGCATTTTTTTTCACAATCCTTCACCAATGTGCACAAATTGTTGTTCATTTTTTAGAGCATATTACTTATGCCGTAAAGCTTATTCGTGCAATTTTAGGTGTACTTACCTTACCCTCCAAATGCATGTTTTGAAAGGTGCTCACAAGTAAGTTATTAGACATGAGTAAAAATATTTGCTTGTCACTTTATGGTAGGGTGCGCAAGGGGCATGGAGTGTATATTTACATCTCCTTGGAGGGGGGGAAATAAAGCTGAAAAGGAAACAGTGGGCTCCCTTTGATTGCTACAGGTGCACAAACAACATTCTTCTCCAAAGCAAATGAAAGGGAATCGTAGAAAGTTTCTATTCAGGACAAGGCAGGTGATGTAACTGGCTATCATAATGGTTGTTCCTTATGGTACGGTAGTCTTTGAAATCAAATTAAGAAATGGTAAAAAAATAAAGTGATTCAGTACAATCCCAGCAGCAAGTGGTCGAAACAGCACAACAATTGGAGTGATTCAAAAAACAGAAGAATCAGTTTCTCAAAGCAATTGTAAAAAGAAACATGGAATGGACATCAAATGCAACATCAAATATACCAAGGAGCAAAAAAAAACATATTCTGTCATTTTTCATGAAAACTTCCAACAGGAGAGCTGATGAAGACGGATATTCGAGGACTTGGGGTTCAAATGACCTTGTCGCCATATGGGGACCTGAGAATTTTTGAAAGGAAAGAGTATGTCGGTTCTAAGGTGTACCTCCTAACTGAGGCATCAAGAATGGAATTCATCATTTACAAATAGGAGGCTTATAGATTGTTGAACCATTCCCAACATCCATTCCATTCATACTTGTCTTTCAGACTAAAGTTAACCTTCTTATGCTTATGGGGACTTTGAGTGTTCAAAGTATTTGTTTTTGTTTAAAAGTGTTTCTTTGGCATAATGCGGGTGCCGTCCATTCGTGGAGGGCTAAGATTGCCCCTAGCATTGACACTACATGTAACTGCTATGACTTAAGGCTAGAGGAAATTCCTATTTATTGTTTTTACTTCTGCCCGATAGCCCAGGAAGTCTAGATTACGCTCAATTGATTGTTTATCACATATGAGGAGCACCACCAATCATGGGGCCGTTTACCAAATTTGGTTTCATCTAGTGCTTATTTGGATCCACTATCCCCTAACACTGTACCAGCCTCTACACCATCTGGACCTTTTAGAGGTTCTTTTTTATGGATTATATGGATTTCACGCAACAATAAAGTGTGTTTTGGGGAATCAATGGCCTTTCAACTACATTCAAAAAGCCTTGCGGAATGTCCTATTGGACTTTAGACACACAGCTCAATTGAAGGCCCAACTTAACGCTCAACACCAACCCACTACAAGAAAAAGGGGTGTTTAAAGTATAGTCCTAGTAGTGCAGTCTTTTAAGTGATGACCTTTAAGTAAGTTTTTTTATAAAATTTTACTGAAAAATTAATCTTTTTAGTAAAATTTTACTAAAAACCTTACTTAAAGGTCATCACTTAAAAGACTATACTACTAGGACTATACTTAAAACACCCCTTTCTCTTGTAGTGACCTCAAGGTTAATATCATTTGGTCAAAATTTGATAGCATTTGGATCCATTCACATGTAAGGTAGAGCCACCCATTCCCAACTAGTGACCCATTCCCGACCTATAGATGCACGTATTTTTTACCAAGCTCAGAATGTTTTTTTTTCCTTTTCAAGATTGGAACTAATAAATACATGACACATGTCCTCAAGTTGTGAGAAAGAAAGTAGAAAGTAATGATTAGGAAAAAATTTATTGAATGATCCGAATTGGAAGAGTCTAGAGGTTGGCCATGGGTCTAGAGTACTTTTTGCCTCCCAAAATTCATAGTAATTTCAGTTCAAGCGATAAAATTACCAAAAGTTTTGCGATACTTGTCATTTCTATCGATATACCTCTAATAAATATTTGTTTTGCCTTCACTACTCCAAATCATGTTGGAATTCCTTATTTGGTCGGTTATTGGTGGCTCTGCCTTATTAGCTTGTAGATTAGGAGACACCATTATTTGAAACATGAGGGTTCATTTATCTAATCTCTCTCGGCTTGTTGCCATTGATTTTGTCACTTAGTCTCTCTTCTATTGTCATTGATTTTGGCTCTTATTTTCCAGCCTCCAACGTGGCTGTTGATTTGTGTAAGTGTGTATTATTTTATTTATTTTTCTTGAAACACATTGAAAAATTCCATTGATAATGGATTCTAGTCCTCTTTTTCATGCAATGGTTTCTTCCATTTGTTAACCCCTAAGTGTCCAAGGCCTATTTTGAGTTTCTTGGAATTTGCTCTAACTTGAACAAAATGCCAACATTTTGATAAGTTGTATCAATTTTTTTTAAACTGTAACTGTACAAATTCAAACTTGACATGTTAGAGATCTCATAGGATAAGGAAACACAACAATATCACTTATGGAGCGAAAGACTATAATGTTTGACCATGAGGGTGTTAAAACTGCAAAAGTGATGCGAAGTCTTTCAATCCTCTTTTCAAAAGTTAAATAAAAAAAGTTGGTGACCAAAAACATATGAGGTTAAAGCCTAACATATATAACCCCAATCAACTTACGACTTCTTAAAATCTACTCTATAATTTTTTTAAATGAATTTTGAATGTGAATTTTCCTCCAAGATCTAGTGTATTTGAGGTTCATTTCCAAGAGCTCTCAACACTACGGGAAGTCAAGATTGCACTGGGTACCCTTGCACAAAATCTTGAATAGAAAAATCACAATCAATTATTTTCAAGATCAGATTTTTGATGCTAAAACTAGACTTCAAGAAGAACTTTCTAAAAAAATACACTACTAAAAATAGCAAGTTGGTTAGGTTTTATTTAACTTCAAAGTTTTGCAAACTCCAGATTTGGGTGCCTTGGGCATTTAGGGGTTAAGTTCTTTTTTTCTTCTTTTTTTTCTTCTTTTTTTGTTTTTTTCGTCCATTGGATCCTCAAAGCGAAACTGTACCCCCATTCTCATGAGTTTTCTGACTGCTGCTGCAGTTCATCAATAAATCACAGAATCGTAGTCTCATACCTAGTCTACGGTGTACTTCTTCCAAGACCGACAAAGCTCCCTGATCTGTTGCTGAACTTGCTCCTTAATATCACGACCAAATTTCAAACCCCCCAAAAACAATTATCAGGTCCAAAATAGAGAGCTACTACATCTTGAAATAGGGCAGTAATAGAAGTCCCAGGTCTATGTTCCCACTAGCATTAATTGCAAGGATGAGGCCAACTTCAAATCTGTTTCATCGCAGGACACTAGGTGGGACCAATGAATTGGGAGTACCGGCATTTTAGGTACGACCTAGCCAATTGAATTTGAGAATTTCCAAATGAAATAGAGAAGTCTAGGCTAAGGTTCCAGATGAAAAAAAGAAGTTTAGGAAATGGGCCTGTTAGAAAAATTATGTCTAGGCATTTAGCCGTCCACCTTTAGAGTATGTAGGAGAATTACCCATTCGAAGAGATTTGAAGGCATTAGAGGGCCGTTTCAGGCCCGTTCCTAGTGCTGTCCAAAAAAAAAAAAAATTTGCCCAAAATATCAATCTAAGCAATTTTTTTTTTTCAAAAATGACATGGCACTCTCTCGACCACGTCAGCCTAGCAACTTTCTTGCATTCCACAGCCTGAAAACGCTGGGGGAACGAAGGATAACTTGCGGGCTCTTGGAGAGTTGGAGGCCTCAAATTTCTTTTAATGTATTAGAAATATTTTTGGTAGGCGGGCAGCCAACCAATCTTATACTTTCTAGAATTTTTCATTCCTATGCATAGAATTTTTTATGCATAGTATTCTATGCATAGTAATAAAAAAAATTCTAGAAAGCGTGTACTGTAGTATTGTAAGTCTGTAACTCTATAAGACTATAATTTTGTACTATGTAGAAGGAATAACACAATAAATATCGTAGGACAATTGACAAGTTTGAGTGAATTAGCGAGTTCGTTTGCGATTTGCAGCATGATCTGGTTCTGTGCTATTCCACTGCAACAATCTGGCCCTGTGTGATTTCACTACGTTATTGAGATTTGGTTCGCAACTTTGATGGGGATCAGATTAGTGTAGGATTGTAGGGTTTCAATTGGGGGGACAATGTGTTTTTTGCGCTTGAGGTGTTATCCTTACGCAAATGCGCAGCTCACATTGTCCCCCCCTATAAAGCCATCGATTACAAAGTTTTTTGCCTCACCATTTAACTATTGTAAAGCACAATCTCTTACAAATAAGTCCTAAACTGACTAGATTTATATAGTAAAGGAAATTTGCCGATTGAAATTGGACAATGGTGGTACTATCACTGGATAAAATTGAAATTCTAGAAAATTGACCGGCAAATTTTGCCACCTCACTGCACACTTCCGGACAGATTTTCAAAAAACGGGGATGGATGAAACTTTGTAGAAATCTACTGTTTAGCCCACATAACTCCCCGGATTGTGGGTGGGACCAGCAGGCTGGATTTACCGCGGGGAAAAACGCATGAATTTTTTATTTGCCACAAAATTTGTTTTTTGCAAATTTTGAATTCATATGTGCAATCAAAGGCCCCAAATTAGCTAGGAGGAGGGGGGGGGGCTAGAAAGTATCCCTAGGCATGGCTCAATCATAATTGTTTTTTTTGCTTTTACCCCCAATAATCCTCAATTTATCGTGTTGGTCCCTCCTTTGTGGGACGGATTTAGCGTTCTACAGCTTCATCTGATAGATGAAATTTATATTTTTGTCTATTATTTTTATTTTATTTTTGATAAAAGATGGACGAGCCATTGTATTAATCCCTAAATGCCTGAGGCACCACATTTTGGTGTCGACAAAACTTTGAAGTTAACCCCTAAATGCTTGAGCGACCAAATATGGTTGCTCCAAAATTTCAGGCTTATTTGGATATGGGCATTTAAATTCCTTTGACCTGTTAAAATTTTTTTACAGGCAGTATTGAAGGTTAACTATTGGAAACTTTTATTTTTCACTAAAATAGATAAATATTTGATTTTTGAGAGGTCCTCAAAGGCATATATGTATCATTAGTGGAAGAGTAAAGCTTGCAAATTTTAGTTGATTTTCCGGCTTTGAACAAAGCTTGCCAATTTCACTTGATTTGAGATCTAAAAAGTTGTACTTATCCATTTGCTTTGAAATGGTCCCAATGGAAAGAGTAAAGTGTTTTCATGTTTTTCACCGTTGAAAATTTAAACATGCAAGTGTTGATTTGGAGTTATTTACAATTTCTACTTATCAAATAAAATTGCATTTCAATAACTACAAGGTGGATTGTGTAATGAATTTGATAGCTCTTCATTTGAACTTAAATTTTTTAGAAGTGCATTTTGGTGTGCTAATGCAATTTCAAATTGTTCATGTTACATCCAACCCCCCAAAACTCTTATATGCAAATTTCTCAAACATTTTAGGGAGGGGCAGCATATTAGAAATAGAATACTTACATTTTTCTTGTTATAATCTCACAACTCCTATGAAATTTTGCACTCAAAATTGGTAAGCACGCTAATAAGAAAGCTCTCTAAACATCTATACGGTTAGATTTTGAAAAAAAACAATTGCTTCATTGGAGATAACTATAAGTTTATACTCTTTTTTCAAAGGAAAGACACACTTAGAAAGGCTTAGGCACTTAGGGATTAAATGAGGCCTAACAAAATTTCTATATTTAGTAGTTTATATTTTTGACAAATTTATTGCGAGCAGTGCCAAAAGCAATCTTCATTGTAGTAAGGAAGCTATTTACATCCTTGGAATAGATGAAATCTAGAATATAGGGATAAAATTTTAGTTATTCATCCAAAAATGTGTATATTCATCCAAAACAGAGTGATATGGTCCTCAAATTTAGCAGCATTTTTTAGTTTCATCCACTATGAGAGCAAGAATCTATCACCAAAATATTCTTTGAAAAAAAAATCATTGCTTTTCAGCAAAAAATTGCTCAGAAAACAAAACCTTGAAGGATATTCATTGCAATCCTGACTTTCCGTAGTGTTGAAGACTCTTGGAAATGAGCCTCAAATACACTAGATCTTGGAGAAAAAATCACACTAGAAATTCATTTAAAAAAACTGTAGAGTAGATTTTGAAAAGCCATAAATTGATTGGGATTATGCATGTGAGGCCCTTCAACCTTTTATTTGTTTGGTGACCAATTTTTAGATTTAACATGCAAAAAGAGAGTTGAAAGATTTTCATAATTTTATCACCCTCATGATCAAACATTATAATCTTTCAATCCTTAAATGATGTCGTTGTGTTTTCTTTTCCTATATAATCTCTAGCATGTCTACTTTGAATTTGTACGGTTACAATTCAAAAAAAATGATTCAATTTCTCAAAATGCTAGCTTTTTGTTCAATTTAGGACAAATTTAAAGAAGCTTAAACGGGCCTTGGGCATTAAGGGGTTAAAAAGGTAACTAGAAACATAACAGCCAAGCCTCACGGCTAGTCAAATGAAGAGACTTGAGCAAAAAAAATAAAGGAAGGGACAAATTAGAGGAATAAGCAAGGAGGAGGGCCCTTGTCATTATTTTAACCCTTGAAGGTCCTTTTTTTTATTTTTATAATGGTCCTTGGGGGTTTTGGGACCTCTACTTCTAGATTGTTACATAGAGTTCACACTGATTGGTCTATTGTTTATGGAGCTGCCATGTGGCTATGTTGGATTATGCATAATCATATGGTCTTTTTCCAGGGTCATTGGCCTACCATCCTTTTTCATAATACTCTTTGGAACGCCCTCCTTGACTCAGGACGTGCTGTTGCTCTTAAGACAAACATAGCTTCTAGGCATAGACCTAAGCATTCTGATAGAGTCTGGTGTACATTTTCTAGTACATGGTTGTAGTCTCCAATTCTTGCTACTAGGGTTGGTTACTCTAGTAGGTGGAATAAGGAGGGTCCCCCTCTTTGTTCATTTTCCTAGTTTCTTGGTTCTTTCTTTTTGTTCCCTTTGTTCTTCATTTTGCTCATCTTTTCTTCATTTGTCTAGCCTTTGGCTTGGTAGATAATTTGTTCTTCTTAATACAATGGTCTTCATTTCTTATAAAAAAAAAAAAAAAGGGTCCATGGGGTCCCTCTGTACAGTAGGGATACCAATCAAAATGACGTTTTTGAATTTGCAGTGAAAGAAATTTCATTGTTGCCAAGTTTGACAGCCTCCTTAGGATTGAAATTTTTTTCTTTTGCCATGAATTATTTTAAAGAGATCATCTCTATGTTGATGACATGTGTGCCAAATTTCAAGCTCAAAAGTTTTATACAAAAAAGCATATACAAAGTTACCAACATGTGTAGTTGTAAAAAACAATTTCACTACTGCCAATTTGACACCCTCCCAAGGGCTAAAAAATTGCTTATTTACAATAAATAAAAAGATTCAAGATCATCTTTATATTGGTAACATGTATGCCAAACTTCAAGGTCAAAAGATTCACACACAAAACAATATTTGAAATCTACCAACATGTGCAGTTGTGAGAAGAATTTCACTACTGCCAAATTTTGATACTATCCCAAAGGCTAAAAAATTGTTTATTTCTAATGGATTTTCTTTTACAGATCATCTCTATATTGATAATATGTATGACAAATTTCAAGGTCAAAAGATTCACACACGAAACGATATTTGAAATCTACCAGTATGTGTAGTTTGTGAGAATAATTACCCATAACTTTTGAAACATGCCCCCACAATTTATGGGATTGTTGGGCAACGTTTCTATTGTTTTTAGGCGGCAATTTCAAACAGAATCACATGAGTTGCTGAATATATATGCGACTTAGAAGGTATGACTGCGACTGGACCTCTTATATTTGGACAAGCACAACTACCTTGTTACTGCACAGAATTCTCTGAAACTGGATTTGTTTGGAATGCATGTTGAAGCTCTATTTGCGTTACTCATTGAGTTTTTTCAAATACCTTGTATTGAAGGCAGTAAAAGAAAAAGAATCCAAAATTTGACCAAAAAGTGGTCAACCAGTCACTAAAGGGTTAACCCCTAAAGTATTTTGGCTACACAGAAATTTTTGCCAGGTATATGTGACTTGAGATTTCTATACTTTCTATACAAATTTTAATAGAAGGTGGGGACAAGGAATATCTTTCATTTGCACAAAATTTCATGACATTTGGAAATATGAAATATGAGTCAAAAGTTATGACCTAATATGTACTTTTTTCTGTAACTGGTAGTCAGGGCAGATTTTTAAAAATTGCTTTTTTCAAAAACAAAAATTTGAAATTGGTTTTCTAGAGTTATGTGTACATGGAAATCCTTAAAACATTCCATTTTTATCAACAAATTAAAAGTTATGAGGATTTTTTTGTTTGTAGGCAATTATGGAATCTCTACTCTAAAATAAACTTTGAAGTCCTTTGTCTTATTCAATTTTCAGTATTTTTTGAAAAAAATAAAATCCTAGGATGTAGATTTTTTATTACAACATTGCAAGCATTAGGATTGACATTTTTCAATTCTATAACTAAACTCATAACAATTTAGTGTTTTGAATCATTTTCTATTTCTTTCTTCTTACTATTTTTTTCTTACATGTTATACAATTCCAAATGATTTGAAAGTTTCAAACATATAGCCAATTATAACTTGTCTAGGAAAATGAATACGAAGAAGCATCACCATTTTGGAAATTTTTTCATTGAAAAGTGAGCTTGTGAAGTGCAGCGGCCTTGTTTTTTGCAGGGCCCCAAAAATGAATGCTTATATTTTGCAATCCACGCGGTGGAAATTTCTGAAACTTTTATCACATGTTTTTAAGTCAAGCATACTATAAGATCCTACGTTTACATGTTTCAAAAAAAAAAAATTTCGAAATTTTTGGTACTTGTACTAAAATGGCAATTTTTGAACGTTTTTGGTGAAAACCTAGTCATGAAACTTTAGGGGTCAAGCGAAGAATCGACAACCAACGTTTGTGCTAACTTGCGCCATATTTGACAGTAGACAATTTGATGGGTTGTATGTTAGGGTGGGTGAGGTAGGAAGGGCCTTTCTTGCCTTTCTTGCCAAGAAGATCACATGAGTTAGGGCCAGGTTCCATGTGGAGTTGGGATTGGTGAAGTCCACTGATCAACGGCAAAGTGGGAGTATGATTTTTCTAAAGTCCTATTCTGCCGTTGATTGGGGGGCTATACAGGATCCAACTCCACATGGAAGTTGGTCCTTACCATCTCCATTGAGTGGAGATGCTCTGATTTGGTGACATATAAGGTAGGAGCACCCAATGGCGACAGTATACCCAATGATGTTAGAAACTAGGTAAGTCATTGATTTCAGAATGTAAATATAGGTAGATTATAGATGGTTTATTTTTTGACCTAAATAATAAGCTCTATAGTCTACCTACATTTAAGTTGTGAAATTTTCATCATGTGTAGAATCTGACGCCATTGGGTACTCCTACTTTAGACAATAAATTATCCGAGCTTTACAATCTGTGTGGCCTAAGAGCAATTCTACTGCAAACTTGAAGCACTATAAGAAACCTGCATTTTAGGTGACAAATCCTGATTTTTCTTGAAGGATTTAGTAGACATCCAATGCACCAAATCCATGTTTTTTATCAGCAAAAACATCCAACGTAACATCAATGTTGACATTAAAACATGGATTTGTTGCATTGGATGTCTACTAAAATCTATCAAGAATAATCAGGGTTTGTCACCTTAAAAAGTGGGTTTCTTATAGTGAAGGTAGACATGATTGTGAATATTGCGGAAAGGTGACACTTTTGGGGTCCACCACATCATTGATATCACCTTCCGCTCTTCATGGAGAGACGCTACAATGCTCTGCCCACTGTATTTCTAAGGTCTTTTGAATCCACGCAAGACCTCACACAACTACTCAACCTTTTGACTGTCGAGGAATCATTCTCTTTCATGATATCATTGATGATGTAAAACGAATTGGATAAGGCGTTGCTGAGAAGTCAAACGTGGATTGCATTGCAGTAGTTCCGGAAGAAGGGGAGATAGAACGGCAGGTGGCTAGCAATGTCACTCTGTAAAATCCATTTCACGTTCTTTTCTACGTTGATGCGGTGGAGCTACTCTCAAGGGCCGGGGTGAATCACCCCCTTGCTCATCCCTCCAAAATCATTCTAAGGGTGCATATTAAAAAAAGACCCCCTATTTTGTGCTTGATTGGTTTATCTTCTACACCTCTCTTAGCGAATTTGAGGCCTCTGATTGCAAATATGAATTTCAAAATTTGCAGATTTTGTCGTGCGTGGCAAGTAAAAATTTCAGTGTTTTCCCTCCAGAACGAGCAGGGGGGGGCAGTCCACCCTGGCCCTCTAAAGCTTAGCTTACACAATAAAATCAAGTGGCCCCGTTGTGCGACTGGCTTTGAATAATATAATCTCCATGGTGAATTGTGAACAGTGTTATTGTTGATGCTCTGGGTTTTTGGTGTAGGCTCACTAGGCGGTACGCCTCCACTGGAGCTACAGCAGTGGTTATTGAGTTTGTGTTTCACTGTACATAAGGTAAACCAACCTAAAGCCACCAGCTTCCTATTTCCGCAATCCTATTTTTGGCCCCATTTCCGCCACTCCACTCATCCAATTCCACTCACTTTCCTGACAAAATCATAGCATTGATATCACAAAAAATAATGTGTCAATTTTTCATTGGTCCATACTTACGTGCTAATAGATACATGAAAGGGATGGTTATGGGTTGTTAGTATGATGTTTATGACTCCAGTCTACAAGTGGTTTTGTAATTTCAGGGTTGACATTTCAAAAATTCATAAAAATTACAATTTTGATCAAAAAATTATAATTCCACTTGGGTTTGATTTGTAAAACATGCGCACACCTTTGAAAAATACATGCCCTTCTTGGAATTGGCCCCAATATATTCAGATTGCAAATCAGGGTGGTAATAGGCTTGTCTACCTTAAACCTAGCAACGGTTCATAGGAAGAGTGGAAGACCATCCTCCTTGGCACTAAAATTGGGCTTCAAGCACCAATACAGCCATGAGCCCATGATCCTCAGTTGTCATAAGTGGTGTCCAGACAAATATAAAACCATCTGATCCCTCCATTTTGTCTACACAAAATAGTGAAATTAGGTTGCCTTGTCAATTAAGGTAGAGCCACCCATAGCCGACCAAATAAGGAATTCCAACATGATTTGGAGTACCAAAGGCAAAACAAATATTTTTCGGAGGCACATAGATAGAAATGACAAGGATTGCAAAAAAATTGGTAATTTTATCGCTTGAACTAAAGTTACTATGAATTTTGGGAGGCAAAAGGTAATCTAGACCCATGGCCAACCTCTCCTTCTCACAACTTTGGGATATGTGTCATGTATTAATTAACTCCAACCTTGAAAAGGGAAAAAAAAAAACATTATAAGCTTGGTCAAAAATACGTGCACCTATAGGTTGGGAATGGGTCAATGGTCGGGAATAGGTAACTCTACCTTAGGTTGCCTTACCTAAGATAAATTACCTTGTGGATCAATGCTTGTTTTACATAGAGGCGCATGCCATTCTCTGAACCAAGCCTTGAATTGGTGCACAAATCTATGTCATACACATGACTTCGAATTGAATGCATCATTGTACAAAAGCACTAAATATTTTTATAGTGTGGATAGTCGAGAAATTAGTGTGGGGCAACCTAATTTCACTATTTTGTGTAAGTTATAGCCAATGTGATGCAGTTACCAATTCTTGTATAGAAAAAAAAATATGCCTGGTGGCATTAGCAGCCAAGTCAAAGACATTCCGCAAAGTAAATGGATGTGAGGCAAACCTCAAACTCTTGATGTGAACCGCTACAGTCCTTAGGCCTTTCTAACGGCAAACCCCCGGTCAAAATTGTCATTTCTAGTACAAAGAGCAAAAATTTTAAAAATGATATTTTTTGCATATCTAAATGTAGGATCTTGCAATAGACTAGTATCAAAATGTAGAGAAGAAATTTCAGAGACTTTGTCCCTGTAGATTATAAGATAAATGCGTTCAAAGTGAACATGGTTTTGGGCCATTGTGACAAATTAGTTTATAAGACTTTGAAGCCTTTTATTTGAAATTTTGTACTACATATTTTGCATTAAAAAAATTATCATGAAAACTCAAGTTGAAGGTCTAGCCTCTAAAGTCCCATTGTCTCCTTTTGGGAGACAAAATGGATTCGGACAAGCTCCTATGGTCTCAATATTTGTCAATATATTTTGAATCTTTTTGTGAATATAGAAAAATATGTTATCTCACTTGGAATATAGTTTTTATTTCAATCAATTCCCAAGAGAATAAAAATGACATTTTTAGGTTTGGCGGGTAGAAATCTTCCCCTACAATTTTTAAGAAAAAAAACTAATTTAAATTTCTCATTGATTGTAATTTTATCTACATGGTAAGCTTTGATTCATTCCATTTGGATTTGTTATGCAAAAATTATAGACAATCTTATTTTTTGGGCAATTAAAGCATCTTCTTGAAAAAAAACCTTATAGGATTCATTTGTAAATTCAATTTTTTTTTAAAGTTTCACAAGGTTAAGATCTCTTGCTAGAGCAATCTCACTATTAAAACTAGTGTGTTTCGATTCCATCTTAGATTTAGGTATTTAACAATTAGGTATTAACGATTTTAGTATTTCCCTCAATCTTGAACCTACTTAATAATTTTGTAATGAGTGAAAATTAAGTGTGTATTTTTTTGAATTTTTTCTCCTAGATTTTCAACTCAATTCTTCAATATAAAAATTCAAAATTCAAAATCACTAGTGCAAAAAAATTTAAATTAAGATGATTCGAAGCCAAGAACTCTAGAGTTGTGTAAGGTACAAAAAAAACTTGACTTCTTCACTTTGAATGCAAATATCTTGCAATCTACTCTGTCAAAGTTTCTGAAACTTCTTTCACACATTTATATATAAGTCTAATAAAAGATCCTACAGTTGGATATGCAAAAAAACAAAATTTAAAGTTTTTGCACTTTGCAATAGAAATGGCAATTTTAAATGTTATTTGATGGAAATAAGCCTTGAAACTTTAGAGACTAGAAACAAGAAAAAAAAAATTGATTTTCATTCTTAATCTTTAACCCATAAAGGCCTAAGACCTTTTTTTTGCCAAGAAACACTCAAAATTGCCATTTCTATAGCAAAGAGTAAAAAAATTTGAAAATTTCTTTTTTTGCACATCTAACCATAGGATCTTACACTTAACTAGTATGAGAATATGTGGAAAAAATTTCAAAATTTTTGACCTCATAGATTGCAAGATATTTGCAATTAAAGTGAAAAAAAACAGGTTTTTCAGCACATTATGGAACTGGTAGATTTTATGACTTTGAACATTTTCAACTTAAATTTTTTGCTTTAAATCTTTATAGTAAAAAATTGAGTTGAGAATCTTGTGTGGGGGGGGGGGGGGGGGGGGGGGAATCCAAAAAAAAAATTGTTAAGTAGAAGTAGGTAAGAGATAGAAGGAAAACTTAAAATATTAATATCTTTTATATGGAATTAGAAAACACTAATCGCAATGGTGAGATTGTTCTAGCAAAAAAACTAAACCTTATGGAACTTTTTTTTTCTTCTTAAGCTGTTAAAATTGCATTCAAAAATGAATCCTGGAAGTTATTTTTTTTCAGGAAGATGCTCTAAGTGCCCAAAAGACAAGATTGTCCATAAATTTCTCATAAAAAATCCAAATGAAATGAACCAAAACTTTTCAGATAGAAAAAAATATACTCCATAAGAAAAAAAATTAAAAAATTAAAAAATTAAAAATTGCAAGTTTTTTTTTTATTGCCCCTTGTCCCCTGTTTTGAGCTTATTTGGGCATAATTTTTTTTCCCAAGCACCAATTGAAAAAAATTATATCCCCATGAAGCTTAGTAGTTTTCCTATCTTTCAAAAAAATTTTGGAAAATCACAACAAAAATTTAGCCCATAGGTACCTGCCTGAAATCCCATTTGTCCCCCAAAGGGACAATGGGCCTTTAGGGGGTTAAATAGCCTAGAAGCCCTTTGCGGCCGTGTAGTCTGTTACAAAATCGGTGGTATTTGATTTGAAAAACATTGACCAAATATTTTTCAGTAGAGAGTATATTAATGATCATGATAGTATGTAAACAATAATATATCACAATTCACATATTAAACCACAATTAAAGAATTATATGGCTAAATATGGGTCGTATAGAGGGATCCAAAGGCCTTTCAAGGGTTAAAAATTTGATAAGTAGAAGTAGGTATGAGATAGAGGGAAACACTAAACCATTAATAGCTCTAAGATGGAATTAGAGCACACAAATTCCAATGGTGAGATTTTTTTACAATAAAAATTAATCTTATGGAACTTTTTGTTTTGAAAAAGTGGAAATTGAGTTCAAGAATGAATCCTCTAAGATATTTTTTCAAAAACAATTCTTTGATGGCTTGCCAAGTAAGATGTTCTATAACTTTCACATCATAAATCCAAATCAAGTTTTATGAATCGCTTTTATTGCTTGCCAATTTAAATTCAAGCTCATTGTGGTATAACTTTAGCTCTTGAGCACTAATTGAAATAAAAATTATATTTCCAGAAAGCTAGTAAATTTTTCTATCTTACAAAAAAGAAGTTCAAAAATTTGCCCCAAATTTCTTGCCCACATGAACATGTCCAAAATCCATTTTGTACTCCCTGGAACTTTGCAAATTTCTCTTGCAGTGAGAAAAGGTTATTCCTCCTAAAATTAACTTTAAAAATTTTACATTTACATGGCATGCAAGAAACAAGGATTAAGAAATTCCATGCATATTTGAAGTAAAGTATAAGAGCATCCCTACACCTAGAGACGAGAGGATGGCCTGGCTAATGCGGCTTGGTATGCCCTCCCCCCCCCCCCCCTTGTGTCTACCATTTGCTCCCAACAACAATATAGGATGCAGACTCAGGAAGGAAGGAGGGGATAGCAAATATAAGGCCCAAGAGTGCTTGGTCTCCCTCCACGTACTCCTTCACAACTCCTAATGTGCACTTTTGTGCCTCCCAACGTTTGACAATCAAAGCTTACCTTTAATAACTCCATTCAAAAGACAAAAAGAGAGGATACCGAGTCATCTCAAGACTCTTCATTTGACTAGGTGTTCATTAAATTTGGCCGTGTCCAGCCATTTTTTGGCCCTCGCCGTGCATGCCCTGGGCCACTACTTGTGTCCAGCCACAGCCACTCCCCAAGTTTGAGCCATTGCTCGTGTGGCTGTGGGGATGCTCTAAGTGGTTGCTCAACTTTTAGAAGCATAGTGATTTAGTTGTCGAAGTTTCAAAGGTAAAGGTTGTAGAAGACCATAAGTTTAGCCAAAGTGGATAAAAAATCCATTCAATAGATACAAAGAAAGATATCCATAGCATCAAAAACAATGCCCAAACAAGAAGGTCCATTGAAAGAAGCTTGACCAAAATTGTCCCCTCACTATCTCCTGTGATTACAGGAACCACCTGATAAAAATCCCTCCCCTCAGGGCAATCTAAAGCAAAAATCAGGAGCCGTCGGATCATTCAAGTACATGTATACGAGATATAGATACAAGATACTAATATGGGTTATGAATACAACCACAAAATATGGTATACAAAATACAGAGTATGAGATATGGTACAAATACGAAATATAGCTCACTTATTACATAATGTTTGCAATTCCCTCTCAACTCCCAGAATTACAGATAGGAAGAGGGGGGGGGGGGGGGGGGATATGAAAAAACATTTAATCTCAAATTTAATTAGTAAGGGGTGGGGGGAGGAGGATTAAATACATAAAGTTGAAAATTAAAACTGAAGGGGGATTTGAGTGAATGGGGTCTTTTGAGTGAACGGTGAGGAGAGGTGCAAAAAATGCACCTGTCCCTCACTATCCCCTCACAAAGCCTCCATAGACCATAATACTAGCCTAGATAGTACCATAAAGGAATCCAATCATTTCCCCCCATGGTGCCCCATCTCTATACTAAATTTTCTTAGTGGCTGTGCATCAATATGGAAATTTGTACTGTAACATGGCCCATGATCCATGCATAATGAATCAGTATTAAATGCAGACAGGGGGAACTTTTGTGATGTACTGCTACTCTAGAGCTTTGTCAAATTCAGGGTTCCTAAAAGGATGAAGTTGTGACTGTCAGGTAAGTAGTCAATTATGCTTGAATATGATGGAGGCATGAATTTGTGAACTTTTCAAACTTTGCTGAAACTTCTGTTTGAATATATGGTAGCTCTAAGGTAAAAGACCCCATTGCGGTCAAATGGCCCATGATGGACACTTAATGACCCTATTGTGTTTTTCAGACCACAATCAATGTCTTACATGGCAGTTATGGAGTAATTAGTGACCTCAATAGGTACTTTCAACTTTTAAGTGTAAAATTCTTTGTAAAAATTGAATTTTTAAGTCTTTCATGTTTGAAATTATAGTTTCCTAACTTCTCAACACAAATTATTGTGAGGTGGCACCCAAAATAGTGAGTATGAGTCCGCCCAAGGTAATTGGCTTGTTCCAACATTCTCCGCACTTGTTGCAAACTCCTCAATTTGTGACTGGTGGCGCTGCATTCAAAGTATGTTCAAAACAAATTGTCCATGTATTTCAAGGGCGAAAAAAAAGGTATGCTTGGAAAATTGAGCCAAAATAGAAATTAGAAAGAATGGAGTGGTTCAGCATTTGGTATATTTTTTGAGTTTCAAAATAATTTTCAAAATAATTTATGTATGAAATTGCTTTTTCAAGTACTGAGTTTGAATTATTTCTTTTCCATTATTTTATACTCTAAATAGAAATTTTGTAGCTATTTTCATTGGATTTTTTCCAATGTTTTCAAATTGCAAATAGGTTTTTTCCTAATTCCACTAGCTAATATTGAACCAACCCGCAATCTCCTTGAACATTGGAGTGCTTGTGGTAAGGATTTAACCTATACCAATCCATGAGGCACTCAATGTGATTATCTATCATAATCACTTGACATTCATGTGCATATGGATATTGAGATCTCACTTTTTGGTCAATTGAAGAATTCACGAGTAGCATTTGATATAAGGTAAAGCAACCCATTGTGGCCAGATGATCCTAGTAGAAACCTAGGGAATGACCCCATTATGGATTTTTTCAATATGTGAGATTTGGGCCTCAATGCATGTCTTACATGACAACAATGGAGTGATTGCTAACCTCATTAGGAACTTCCAACCTTTTAGTGTGAAGTCATTGTAAGAATTTACTTTTTAGGCTTTTTATGTTAGAAAATATTATGACTGTTTTAGGTGAACAAGGTAAGTATCATAGATTTAGATTTTGTCAGTTTTGAGGTAGTCTACATAATCTTTTGGGTCATGATGCATTGAACACTTCAAAAATTCATAGCAAAAATTTATACTTTATCAAAAAAATATAATTTCAATTGCTCTCATTGTTTCTCAAACTTCTCTTTATATGAGATTTTTTTTAAAAATTCTAGCAACAGCTTGAGGCCAAACTCCTAATTCTGACCACAATGGGTTGTTTTACCTTACACTAGGAGCATGCCCACCCATCTTGAAAAGTGGATGACTTAAATTATCCCATCCAATCTGAGGAAACTTGCCCCACCCAACCTGAAAAGTGGATGGCGTATTGACAGTCCGGCCCCAAGCTTGAAAACAGAGCTCATTTTGCAGATCTGCACTTGGCTTGAAAACAAGAAAACTCGGCTGATTACTTGGTTGATTCCTTGGCTAATGTCTCTGTTCCTTTATCATCCAATTTTGGGACTTTTCTTGGCCAGGTGCATTGGTGATGTTCTTTAAGGTGGAAGCACCCAGAAACGTCAAAATAAGGAATTCAGCATACTTGGAGGCACCATGTCAAAAAAAAAAATATTTTGTGGTAAAGTCAAGAGAAAATCATGAATTTTCAAAAAAAAAAAAGAGATTTTTCGGACTTGGCATGTATTTTCTATGAATTTTCAAAGTTGTGGTCCCCTAGACTACTAAAACTATCCTGTAGGTGGACCCAAATCTAAATTTTGACAAATTCAGCAATTATCTCATCATTGTGAAGAGAGGAGAAAACTTTATTACCCACGTCAAATACCATTCAATAGAAGTTTACCCCCTAAAGGTTAGAGACTATGTTTTCACCATGAAAAAAAAACATTTTTGAAAAAATGTATTCAAAGGATCTTGCACTAGTACACTAGTTCAAGATATTGCGGAAAAAATTTAAGAAATTTGCAAGATAATAGCATTTGAATGGACAAAAATCTTTTTTTTGTCCCTGCAAAAATCCAGGTAGCTGCACTTCACAAGGTCACATTTGTATGAAAAAATGTCCAAAATGGTGGTTATTCCTTGGATTCGTTCTTCAAGGCAAGTTGGTTACATGCTTGAAAAATTTCATATCATTTGGAACTGTAAAACGTACAAGGAAAAAAATAGTAAATATGAAGAGGTAGAGAATGATTCAAAACACTAAATTGTTAAGAATTTAGATATGGATTTGAAAAATGCCAATCCCAACTGTTGTAATGTTGTAATAAACAATCTACAACCAATGTTTTTATTTTTCTTCAAAAATAATGGAAACTGAGTTAAATAAAGGACTTCAAAGCCATAACTACACTCAAACTTAGAATCCTCATAACTTTTGATTCATTAATCGAAATGGAATGATTCAAAGCTTCATGCATATATATATATATATATATATATATATTTTCTACCTTCAAAGTGTCACAAGAATTACAATTTTAGATATTTTGAAAAAATAAAATAAATTATATATATATATTTATAGATGTGACCTTAAATCTAAAGAAACTTTTCCAAATTTTCTTTTAAAGTGATTTTAAAAGAATTTTTTTGAGCTGCCCGGACTGCCCCCCAACCAATGAAAATGACATATCATGCAATAACATTTTAACCATGTAGTCAAAATTTATGAAAATTATTGAGCTTTAAAGCTACTCCTCGGGTATATCTTGTGTGAAAACTTCAAAGAAAAATAAATAAAAATTTTGTTTGTAGTAAGTTGCCCCAAATCGCTATGTTTTTAAAAAATGGTGTTTGGTCCTTTTTTAGTTGTTAACCCCTAAAAGACCAATTTGCGTTTTCGGGTTGTATAGAAATTTTGGGTAGGTACATGTGACTAGAGATTTCCGTATTTTAGGCTGAAATTTTAATAGAAGGTGGGCGCAAGGAGTATCTTTCATATACACTAAATTTCATGACATTCGGAAATGTGAGTCAAAAGTTATAGCCTAATATGTTATTTTTTTCCGTAACTGGGCAGTCCGGACAGATCAGAAAAAGTCACTTTTTTCAAAAACAAAAATTTGAAATTGTTTTTTTAGAGTAATATACACGTAAAAAGCTTTGAATCATCCCATTTTGATCAATGAGTCAAAAATTATGAAGATTTTTAGTTTTCAGGTAGTTATGGATTTTCTATACTAAAATAAACTTTGAAGTCTTTTATCTTACTCAATTTTCAATATTTTTTTAAAACAATAAAATCCTAGGATTTACATTATTTATTACAACATTGCAACCATTGGGATTAGCATTTTTCAATTCCATAATTAAACACTTGACAATTTAGTATTTTGAATCATTCTCTACTACTATCTATTTACAATTTTTTTCCTATATGTTGTGCAATTCCAAATGAAGTGAAATTTTTTAGGCATGTAGCCAACTTATCTAGGAAAAAGACTCCAAAGAAGCACCATCATTTTGGACATTTTTTCATTAAAACGTGAGCTTGTAAAGTGTTGCTGCCATGTTTTTTGCAGGGCCAAAAAAATGGTTTTAGTGAGTTTGAATGCTTATATCTTGCAATTCACATGGTGGAAACTTCTGAAATTTTTACCGTATGTTCTCAAGTCAGCACACTACAAGATCCTACGGTTACATGTGTCAAAAAAAGTCTTTTTTCAAAAATTGGGTACTTGTACTAAAAATGGCAATTTTTGAATGTTTTTGGTGAAAACATAGTCATGGAACTTTAGGAACAAAGATTAGGTACAGGTACGCTATTAGATGTTTTACCTTAAAGTTAATCCTCTTGAAAAACCAAACTAGGTAGGACATTAAATCTATCCCACAAAGTGGAACAAGCAGGGTTAAAATGCAAGAATTGGGAGGTAAATGTAAAAAAAATCCACCTATTTTGAGCCGTGTCTAGGATTTTTCTAGGCCTCTCCTATTTAATTTGGGGCTTTTGATTGCAAATATGAATTCAGAATTTGCAAAAAAAATTATGCGTGAAAAATAAAAAAAATTCCTACGTTATCCCAGGGATAAAATTCCTGCATTTCCACCCTGCTGGTCCGTCTCGCTTTGTGGGACGGGTTTAACGTCCTGACCAAACTGAAACTTAGTCCTGCCTGCTCAGTAGACTAACTTCTTGATTACTATAAGGGAGCCGACCCATTGTCGACCATTTAAGCAATTACGCATATCTGCAAGGCGAGGTTCTTCAAGGGAGGAATTTTCCCATGTGTAGAAATTGAATTAAGAAGGTTCCCATATTTTTCAGATTTTTATTTCTCAAAACATAATTACTATGAATTTTTTTGCTGAAGATTCTATTCAACCTATCCTCGTTATATAGACCTCCCTATTTTCCGACCAAGGGCTTGTTTGCAATATTGATCATCTTGTAGCCAATCATAATGCGCCACCACTCCATCGGGAACCGTGTTGTAATTAATGATGGTTCTTCTCCTGCTGATCAGAAAGAGAACAGTCTACAGAGCGGAAATGGGGTGGGAAATGGGGTGGGAAATGGGGTGGGAAATGGGGTGGGAAATGGGGTGATGATCGGGAATGGGTCGGCTCCCTTATAGGTCCTCATCCAAATCACTCATTTTCTCAGACAAAAGCTGGCCAAGGCTGCTGCCAGATTCATTACCAGGCTTCCACGTGATTGTCGATTAACTCCCTGGTCATGTCACTCTGCTGGTAAGGACAACAGGGCCGGGAGAGGTGATGTTTTTGCATTGAGTGGCAGTGGGGTACAACGTCTGTGATGAAGTCAGGAGAGCATGAGATAGGAATGACCCACCCCTTGACAAGACAAGGGAGGTTCAAATCATCAGTATGTTGAGTGTTTGGAGCAGGGCAGTAAAAGTCGGTGAGTTACCCCCACCCAAACCGCCACGTTTTACTACTTTTTGCAATTACGAAATTGGCCAAATTTTCATATTTTCTTCTTGGCAAGTGAAAGGAGGCTCCAACGCACCCAAAAACGTGATATTTGGATATTGTATGCAAAAGTTAGGAAGGAGCATAGTTTTCTGGGGTAGATGTAGTCTAAAACTTGTTTCTTCAACAGGCGTACGTATTGATTTTGGAGATGTACACAGAGTGATGATAGCAGTTTTAGGCAAGGTGATTGGCTTACTTGCCAGATCTGACATTCAAAATTAAAATCTGTTTCGCAGGTCTTTATTGATACAATGCCATATGCTTCGTAACATTCAGTAGCCTTCAGGGAGGTTGCCTTTCCCTTCCTAGAGGCCACATCCACGAACTCATCAATGGGGGCTGACAAGAGCTGTCCATGTGTTGACACGTGTTTCTTTAGTTAAATATGGTGTGGAATATTCCACACCATTTTGTCAAGGAGAAGATAACCCTTCCCTGTGCTCCTGAATGTTATACTTCTAGATTCTATTAAAAGTGGGATTTCATCCTGCAAAATGTGGAAATATTCTATTTGGAATGAAGGATGCTGTTCAGGGCAGTGAGTGAAGGATGTAACTTACTCACTTTCAGACTTGGAAATAAAGGCTTGTTAACCTAAGGTTTATCTAGATGTAACCTTGAAGAGCCAGGAGGACAAAAGAAAAAAACAAGAAAAAAAACAAGCAGAAACTAGGTCAATTTGGATTTTCAAAGCCACGACCACTAAGGTAACAAGGTTCCAAAATTGCACAGGCTCTAAAATTGCCCACCCTACTCAAATGTACATTGCTTGTACATGTTGCTTTTTCATAGCCTTTAGCAATGTACAAACAATTACATTTTACGGGGTGGGCAATTTTAGAGCCCTATGCTGCTTCAACTTCAAAATTTCATAACTAATTCCAAGAAAGTTCAAAAAATATGAAATGACTTGGGTTAGATGATCGTTCTCTTGTCTTTCAAGTAAAATTTCAGGAATATTGAGAGTCATTCACTTGTTACTTTTGTGTCAACCAAGGCATTACAAGGTTACCTGCAATTTGTGTATGTGAATAAAAATCAAACCTCACTTACAAAGAGAGAGAAGGGAAAGAAACTCCAAACATGTTATAGTTGGAGTACATTAAGAGTCTATTCCAATGTTGTTGTTTTCATCGATATTTTGTTCAAAAGCGATAAAAATTATTAGGTGGTATGTTCCCTTCCTTTCAATTGATGAAATTGTTGATTTGCTACATGTTCTCAAGACAAATATTGTTCTTTTGGAGGATGAATTGACACAACTTTGAATGAATAATTTAAATTTCATCCACATTCTGCATATTTCATCCCATTTATATGGATGTAAACAATTGCATCACTCCAACAAAGATTGCTTCCCTTGATACCCAAAAGAAATGAAAAAAAAAATTCCCTTGGTTTGTTTCATGATTGACTTTGAAAAGTCAAATACAAGTGTCTCTGTCAAACTCACTTACAAACGGCCATACATTTCAGTATTTCAATTTTTTATGGCAATAAGGTAACTACACCTAAAATCGACCACTTTCTAAAACCGCACAATCTAGATTCTTGCCTAAAATGTACTTCAATTCCACTATTCACAAAAGTCTCAATGGTCAATTTTAGGTGTATCTATTTTCAGCACTTTAAAAATTTGTAGTTTATTCACACGGTGCCCCCAAAACAACATTATAAGAGAATCTAGAATCTCCATTTGACTACCAACAAGACCCCACAAAAACTTTTTCAATATAATAATAGGAACCATGCTGAAAGTGTGCGATTTGCTTAGCTGTGCAATTTTAGGTGTAAGGTAATTGACTTTAAATCACATAATTAAGCAATTAAGCATGATTCAGCATGGTTTTCACTATTATATTGAAAAAAAAATTGTGGGATTCCATTGGGTAGTCAAAAGGAGATTCTAGATACTCTTAGAATGCATTCTTGGACACCATGTGAATAAATTAAAAAAATTTCAAAGTGCGAAGAATAGATGTACTTAAAAGCGATCATAGAGTCATTTAAATAGTGGGAGTACATTTTAGGCAAGAATATCCACTGTGCAACTTTAGGAAGCATGCAATTTTAGGTGTAGGTACCTTAGTTACCTTATAGCTCACCCGACCTTTTTCCGTAAGTGTTTCTTCTAAACTTCTCGACCATGCAATCAACATTGGGTATGCAACCACCTAGAACTGAAGTACTACTCCATTGCTCTAGAAAACCTAACAAGTTACAAAATTAAAGAGGAATCCTGGACAACAGACTTGAGCGGCACATGTTTACTATAGCCCCATGCAAGCATGGAGGTGACCTCCTTTAGCGCGTGTCCCGAGATATTCAAACAAAACTGAGGAACAGATGCTGTTGTAGTACTAGCACTCCATCCGTTCCGGCCATGCTCACATGGAAATAAGATTCCTGTCAATGAATAGGATCCACCAAACCTCCTTTGTCCATAACATGGATGGGCCACAATCCAAATTGCAAAATGGGCCTAATTGTCACTTTGTGCTTTATGTTTCAAAAACACTACTCGTACTACATGAGGACAAGTGTGCTTTGGGTGGACTAGACAAATGAGTATGGAAGAAACCAATTGATGGTCTTAAGAATCAAGTCGTGAACTTGGTCAAGTTTGTCACATGTTATAACTATTTATAAAATAGGAACTTTTGTGATTCTTGACCTTTTCACCATTCACTTTGCAGTACTACTGAATGGTACAGAATTCGATTGGAATGAATGCATGGGGATACATGCACTCACTACATACACTAAATAGTGAAATGAGGTTGTTGTCCCAAGAAAATTATTTTATAAGCCATTAGAGTCAACCAAAGTTTCTACACTGAGATTCCATTTGTATACATGGAGCCCAATTACAACAACACCTAATTCAAAAGTAGTGAATTCTTGTTCAATAATAGTAAATAGTATCAAATGTCGAGAAATTAGTGTGGGGCAATCTAATTTCACTATTTAATATAAATGCCATACTCATAGGAAATACATACACTTGATATATTGACATGTATACACATTTTATATACATGGGCCACTGTCACTGGTGGGGATTGCATTCATGTTATTTAGGTAGAAAATGTGTCTACTTATGGTAGTGAAGAAGTTTGCTCTTTCATCTTTTGTATATACAAGGAATTCACGTATTTGAAGATGTAATGAATCTCATGGCACTGACTATGAATAGTAGGAAACAATAAATGTTAGTTGAGATTCCAATATTAGGTTGGCAACAAAAGAAGCGTAACTAAGATTCCATAATTAGTTTTGAATACATAGTGAATAATTTTTGATTTAGTGCTTAGTGGTCATATTTATTAAATAGAAATAGAAATGCATATTGTCTTTTGGAAAATGAAAAATCGCCTTTTTTAAAGAACATGATGTCTATATGATCAACCAAAATATAGGGTATGCAATTGTGCATTAGATTACTTAATGAATAAAAAAGCCACCTAAGTCTTAATGGATTGAGCTTTGCAATTGAAATGAGCAAATATGAAATTCATTTTATTTGCAAGGATTAAAATCAACAAAGGCTTTTACAAATTCACATTATCAAAATTTGTAGCTTGGTCTTTAGAAAAGATTATAAAGTAGCAATGACCTAAAAGCCGTTTTTTTCTAAGTCTAATATTTTAGTAATGTAGGTGTTTCACATTATCAAAATTTGTTGCTTGGTCTTTAGAAAAGACTATAAAGAAGCAATGACCTAAAAGTCTTTTTCCAAACCAAAGTTTATAGTAGTATAGGAATTGGCAAAAGCTTTGATGATGACTTAATGAATTGTCAAAATTTGTAGAATAATTTGTTTCAAAAAGATATTTGTTTGTAGGGTTATTGGCATGTACTATTGAATATCCATTTTATTCAGCTTTTTCTTCATATCTTATTTATTGATGTGATGCTAGAATATTTAAAAAGTAGGACTGTTAAGTTTTGTATATTATAGCCACTAAAATATGTTTAATATTATTTTAAGGAATATGACAATATTGTCGTAGTGGACAATTTGTATTTGAAAATTTGACATGTAAGGAGATTTAGGTACCTCAAAAGGTAATCTTTTTACTAAAAAGACAATCTTTTTAGTAAAATTTTACTTAAAAACTTACTTAAAAGACGTTATTTAAAAGACGTGATGTCTAGGACACTACTTAAAACACCCCTTTCTCTTATAGAAAGGATGTTGAAAACATTTGCCCTTGTGATGTATAATGTGTGTTTTGGGACATAAAGATATATTTGAAGGTGCAAAAAATCCAAATGACTTGAATATTTTTGTAAACTCATAAAGTACCCATGCATAAAGAATTTGTGATTCTTTTGGAGTTCATTGTGCAATTTTCATAAAATTTTGTGCATTACAAAATAGACAAGGTAGACAATTCCACAAATACTATTACTTTGTTAGGGTTCAAAATATATAAGGAATGTTCAAATCACTTGCCAATTTTTTGCATTGTATAGACTTGTCAGTTTTGGGGGTGGCCATGCGTTAGGGTTCAAAATGTATAAGGAATTTCCAAATCACTTGCCAATTTTTTGCATTGCATAGACTTGTCAGTTTTGGGGGTGGCCATGTGTTTACTTTTGTAATAAACATCACATAAAAATGTAGTAAATTGTTTATAAGGTTTGGAAATGCTATACACACGTTTCATACAAAGAACATGGTTTGTGGATACAAGTGAATGTTGATCAAGTGTAGGAATAGTGATTTCATCAAGTGTAGAAATAGTAGTTCTAGAGCACTTGGAAGGGATCTTTATTCTCTAAGTATGAAATCCAATCCCTCTGATTTGTGCTTCATTATTTGGATAATGACGTTTATTCTTTGTAGGATATGTCCAAAAAAAAGGATTGGATCTAGAAATAGAAGTGGTGCATAGGTAAAAAAATGAATAATGATCAATTACAAACTATGCCGGTCATCCTTTAGAAATATTGCAACCCTATATATGCAATCATGTCTTGGTACTTGAATATACTTCAATATGATCTCATGTACTTCACAATGAAGTAAACTATATTTGATCCAAAATTCAAATACATACTCATATGATGGGCTACATAATATGTCTTACATTTTTTTTAAATCTTTTTTTCTAAAAATTTGACAATTAACATTGTAATATGATGCAACTATTCATAATTCAACCTAATATCCAATGCAATCTTTTTTGCCATGTAAAAAATTGGTGTTTTCATACATTTCAAGGACTCTATTGGTTTTCAATTTCCTTTAGGAATTAATGAAGGGATTCATGAACCTTGTTGGATATTGTTTATGCACATCACTGGATATAGCACTTGGCAAGAATATTATTGATAAGGATAAATATACAAAGAATTACATCTTAACTAGCAAAAAGAGAATGATGTTTTACTTTCACTAAACCCAACCACCAATTATTTGAATTCTCAAGGTTTCATTTCACTGAACGAATCTCACATTTGAATCTTACATACAAATTTAGCCCTCTAAGGACATTTGAGATCCTAAGAAGATTGCCCAAATTTGGATTTCAAAATGTTTCTTAAATAGGCATTACGTAGCTTGTTCAAGTAACCAATCAATGATGAACTTCCACCCTCCTCAAGGCCATGGGCAATCTCAAAGTGAGTATTCAAATTCTTTTATCAAACTTTGCAATGCAAGTTCAAATTGTGAGTCAAAACCCAAGACTTCAATTGATAAATGCATCTTGTGAAGACAAGAGAATGATACTAAGGAAGTTCACTTGTAGTTGAGCATTGGAGGAGAACACCCACTCCCTCAGGTTGGGTCTATCATTTTAAGGGTTAAGAAGTTATTATGGTGCACTTGAGAAATCTAAGCATCGTTCGAATTTGATATCCCACCATATACCCCCTTCTCTCACGTCCAAGCTGCATGCAAGTGATCATGCACGTCTGACCTGGATTCTCTGCATACCTTCGGACCAGCTGTAAATATATCTACACTCTCAGCAAAGGAAAATAAACAATATAGAGAATTCCCCTCGGCACATTTTCTTCAACAAGAGCTCCTCAAGCAGAACATAGTTTCAAACTCTTCGTGTGAACAGAGGACACCCTAAAGATTGTCCCCACACTTTTCAAGTATGCAGCACTATTCCATCGGCATCAATAAGATCTAGATCTGCATCACCTGTATCTCAAAATACAGAAAGCTAAAAGATACACAAACTTGGCTCTACACGAGGATGCGCAATGTTGACTAAAATGAGAAGGAACTTAGCACCTTCAAACCTCAAATTCGGACAACCAAAGAAAATGCCACGTAATGGCAAGATTTTTTTTTTTAAAGCATCAGTCGCATTCTTCAGTACCCGCCTGCAATCATCCAGACACCATTTCAGTGCATGACTGAGTTGAAAAGGCTTGAGTCGGTTATTAAACACAATCCTCTCTTAATTAGTCTCTTTAAGAGCGCAGGTGGAGGATGGGTTTATGACTCCGGACACTCTTCGTTTCTAACCGCAATGTGTCATGTGGTGATGAAAGCAACAGGAGAGGGTTATGTAATATGCAATGGTTGACATTCTCAAAACACACTAAATTGAAATCATACGATCACATTTTCATAAGAGGTACTAGTACAGGGGGACCAACCGGACGAGGTTGAGAAGGAGCGGCACCACCACTTGCACGCTCAAGCTGCTGTATCCGTTTCTCCAATTGCGAGTAATACCCTTCTACCTGCATACCAAAACATCAAGGAAACAGAATTTTGAGAACTCGGGCTACAAGTTTCAGAACTTGGCTCATTTCTGAGCCACAACAATCTCGTCCAGTTGCCAGGAATGGCAGTTCCAGTACTGTAATGCTTTGTCAGCTCATCACCGTTTCAAAAAGCTTTCGAATAAGCGCTGACTAAATATGGACACTTGTTTCAGAAATATAATAAGGTAAAGGTACTTATTTGAGGCAGGTGCCTAAACGCAACCCCTTCAAATCTTGCACGATGAGTACACATTGATTCTGATTTTGAGAATGTAGAAACCCTTAACAACAGAACTCGTGTTGGATTTAAACTACCAATTATTTTTTTAAACCTCTTAATTTTGCATATGGTATCCAAACAGCGAATTCATTGCTGGATTAGAATCCTCTTTGACTTGGTACCAAGAATATAAAATGTTGATCACTATGCTAATAGAGACTATGTGTAGCGCTTTAGCGCTTGAAGAGGTTTAGGGTTTGACCTTAACCCCAAAACTATGTTGCTCTGAGTACATCGACCCATTTAAAGCAGGACCGAGAGTGCGGGCCGCTGGCAAGGTAGAGATAGAGGATACCGTTAGGTACCTGATCACGTCTCCTAGCAACTCATCATTTGCACTCTTGAAGATTGGCTTTTCAACTAGCAAGGCATAATTTGGCTAAACATCTTTGACCGCAGATCTTTGAATGGAAATGGGGTTGCATACTGTCACTGATAGTGTTCACTAACCTCCTACTTTGAAATTGCATAAGAAATTCCTACATAGTGATAAAAGTTTGATCTCAACAGCTTTCGCTCTCATACGTCTTCAAAAATCACACGACTACATATTGGATAAAATGCATAGAATGACGCAAATAATATCCAATACCCTATATATGTTCAAATTGGCAGAACAATTCCAACAATTCAGGAACAACCCTAGATGTCTCCTGTTCAAGATGTCTCTACCAGCGACATCTTGCGGCGGAGGTTCCCGATTCTACATCTGTCCCCTCACAGAAAACCCTATCCCACTGCCGAATACTAATCGCCACGAGAGCAACCAACGAGCTCTACAATACTTGAAAACTCGCAGTAAAACCCTAAAATAAGAATGGCTCACCTACAACAAAGACTTCAGAACTGGATCACAGTTACGTCTTAACATTCTACCCCTCATCATCCCCAAATCCTCAAAACAATTCCACAAAACATCTCCACAAAACATCTCCGTCACACTCGTAAACCCTATTCAAGCCCATTCCACAAACACGCACCTCATCGGCGAGAGTGTGGTGGCTGCCCCACACATCCCTCTGCAGCTGAAACATGGCGATGCCCGAAGCCACTGCGAATCCCGTGAAGAACGAAGTGGCACGCACTCGAAACATAATTGTAGTTCTGGTCGAAACCCCACCGTTTGAGTTTCTCCTTTGGACCCGAAATGCGATTGCCCTCAACGGAAATTCGGCGTCCACTGCATTACCTGAGTGCAGGGAAAGAGATGCGTGATTGATCACGTCGACATGAGGATGGAAACTAAGCTTACGCGAAATGAAGCAACAAAATCCAAAGGTGTGAGGGCAGCGAAGCCTGTGTTGCAGCCTTGGTAAATGAGAAAGACGGAGTTTGACCTACAACCGTGATTTCATGGTTCTAAGGCAGTTAGGACTTGCGACCGTTGGAGGGGCGTCGTATTCCGTGGTGTGTGCTGTTGCCGAACTCTTTATTATCACAGTCTCTAATAATACATGTTGGTATAATCTGAGAACATGTTTTGAAATGTACACACGTGATTAAAAAAATTTGTCCGAAAAGTTTTTGGACTTCTATTCTATACCATTAACCCCTAAATGCCCAAGGCCTGTTTTGGGCTTCCTGGAATTTATTCTAAGTTGAACAAAATGTCAACATTTTAATAAGTTGTATCAGGTTTTTTTGAATTGTAACCGTACAAATTCAAACTAGACATGTTAGAGATCTCATAGGAAAAGAAAACACAACAATACCACTTATGGAGTCAAAGATTATAATGTTTGACCATGAGGGTGCTAAAATTGCAAAAATCTTTCAATCTTCTTTACACAAATCAAATCTAAAAAGTTGGTGACCAAAAAAATATGAGGTTAAAGGGTCTAACTTGTATAACCACGATCAATTTATGGCTTCTTAAAATCTACTCTATAATTTTTTTAAACAAATTTTGAATGTGATTTTTTCTTCAAGATCTGGTGTATTTGAGGCTCATTTCCAAGAACTCTCAACACTACGGGAAGTCAAGATTGCACTAGGTACCCTTGTACAATATCGTGAATGGAAAAATCACTATCATTTATTTTCAAGATCGTATTTTTGTAGCTAAAACTAGACTTCAAGAAGAACTTTCTAAAAATATAACCTACTAAAAATAACAACTTGGTTAGGTTTTATTTAACTTCAAAGTTTTGCAAACACCACATTTGGATGCCTCGGGCATTTAGGGGTTAAAGAGTTCTAAATGAAATGAAATGATTGAGGGTCGTATTTAGGGTTTTAAACAATTTTGGGCAACCATTTTTGATGCTATATTTTCTAATTCTACGCTTTGAATTTTCACATAGATGCACATGAAGATTGTCTTGAATACAAGTCTCATTCCAATATTTCATAGAATTTGGATTAGTAGATGTAAAGATATGTCCAAAATGATTTTCTTGTTCACTATAAGGGCAAATTAGGCAATTATATAATTTTTTTAATATCTTAAGTCTTTATTTTTTTTTTAAACTCTTATGCATTCTGAACAAAATTTTCTTGTATAAATTGTGCTCATGTATAGTAGAAAGGTACAAATATAGCAACACAAATAAAATGTTTATTTTAAATTCCAAAATTTTGACTTTGCAATAATCTATCCTCCAAAATGAAAAAATTTAAAAGGTTCAATTTTAGTCATTTAGGCGCTAGCATATATTTGCTCTTTATTTAATTCAAACAAAATGCAAAAAACCTCAATTTGTTTTATTAAAATAGAGGCAAATGATCAATAATTGAAAAATCTATAATTTGTGCATTGGGAAATGGGAATCAATAAAATATCAAAATAAAACCAATTGAACTTTAAAACTGCATTAAAGAACAATCAAATTTTCAAGAAAAATTCCACTTGAATTGAAGGCAATATATGTAATTGAAAGATGTATTGTATATAGAAAATGAAAAATGTGTTGTTATTAGAAAATGAAAAATAACTGGTATAGATCCCGCGTTTGCAACCAAGTTGGCCAGAGTCCTTCAAAATGCAGTTCCAAATAATTGTGGATCATTTTAAAGACTAGTATATTCCGAATACATCATAGGATAGGAAGTCTTGTAAATTTACTAACTATTTCTGGATAAATGAATAAAATATGCTTATACAAAATTTCAAATTAAAAAAAATGACAAAATCAAGTGACTAAAAGTCAAAGGAGGCATCTTTAATTGTAGAGTACTCTAGAAATTTATAGGCATGGTCAAGGTGCTAATATGTACCACCAAGAAAAAGGTGCTATAGAGCTTATCGAAGCAAGATAACTATTGACATGTATCTTTGTTTGAAAGTGCAAAGTAAGAAAATGAGCTTGCATTTATGTATGGTACATAGAGGCTATTGTGCATGTAAAGTTTCAAGATTTACTAGATTGTATAAGTTAGTCTTCTTAGAAGTCAATCGTTGCAACCAACAACAGTAAAATCTTATAAAACACCTAAAATTGCGATAAAACACCTATAAAAATAATAATAGTACCTTTGAGTGATATGTGCCTCAACAAACTTTATAAGGTTCCAATAACAGTAAGGATCTAAACGGCCTAGTGGCCATATACCATCCCATACTTCTAATAGGTTTCTAAACTCTAGCAAGCCAATTAATTTCTAATACCAGTTAACTAGATTTTTTCTTCTCCAAGTCTATTTTACATCCACCGCAAGCTACTCGTTACAATTCTAGACCCTACTTAGACCTCAATCACTATATCAACCATCTTATATGAGAATTCAATCACAATCCAATTATCCCAACTTTCTTAATAATTAATTTATATAAATTAGTATTCAATCACAGAGAGTTGATATGATTAAAGGCCATGACATTAACATATGCTTAAAGCATCTCCATCAATACACGATGAAATGGTGTTAGTTTTCAACAATTGGCATGTCCCAAAGCAAAGAAAGGGCCTTCTTATTTATTGCACCCCCCACTAGCATCCATCTAAAAACATTGTCACTGTGGGGCAACCAAACTTTTACAATTTGGATCAGATACCCCAGTAGTCCTAGCCGTACACGTGAAGAAGCATTGGTGTATTTAGTTGGCCAAGTGGGCAGTGTGACTCCTAGACCCTCTCGTGTGACATGCTGTCGCATTGCAAACGCATATATTATGTACAAATATATATTTATATATTATTTTAATGATTTTTAATTATAATAATATAGAAAGAAAGATGACATCATTTTATCAAGGTGATGCCTTTTCACAAGGGGCCATCCATATATTAAGAGAGAAAAACCACCTTGGAGCCTCATTAGTTTGAAGTGATCTTTTCAATTTATAAAATTATATAGTTGTGGAGTTTTGTTTCCGTTTTCACTTTGCATTTTAGTATGTCAAACTGGAGATTTTTTTTCTGAATTTTAAAATGAAGAACCGCCAGAGAAGCTTGAATTTGAGTTTTTATTGTCCCAATTGCCGGATTAGTCTTTTCTACCGTTAAATCTTGCAGCACCGCATTAATGTCCACAAGAAGAAGCTGGGCATTCTCAATCGCCAAAGCAACCTTGTGTGGAACAGCAATGGCACAAAAATCTTCAACGTGATGCTCAAACGTTGGTGATTATGTTGTAGGTCAAATGTATTGAGTCCAGTAGTCGAGAAGTGAAATTCGAAAGATGTTTTGAGAGTCTAAACAACAATAAATACTATTGTATGGCCAGGCCTATAAAAGGAAGTTATGGCCACCAACGTTGGTTAAAAGGGTCGGACAATCTTTTAAGGAAGGCAATTTGTGCAGATTACGTGGCAGCCATTGTCAAACGTATCTTCAAATTTTTGAAGATGGAATATTTAAAAAAAAAAATTCTATTTTAAATCTTTATTAGACATATGATAGATCCTGTTTTTCTATACTTCAAGTTAGTCTCTAATTTTATTTTGTGTGTATGATGTTGTAGAAGGAAATGGTGAAGATAATATATTTTTCAGTTTAACTTTGAGGTGATTTATCTTCAAGATTAGGATAGGTAATTAATTGCGTGGTCAATTATGATGGTCAATGAGTGTTACAATAGCCACAAGGACAAGGTATGGATTGAAATCCACTTGACTTGGGTGGTAGAGGTGAAGATAAGGTGGAGAACACTATTCATCTTCTTCCTTGTTGTTGATTTGTTTGTTTCAAATTGTTTGAGGAGCCATTGTGTGTTGTATTTTGAGAATTTTGTATTAAAAACTAAATAAGCTTTGCATAATGGTGTTTTGTTTCTAAAGGTCTTTTTTTTGCTTGAATTGAAATTGAAAATCAAGATTTGTGCTAGTTTGAGTGGAGGAAGGTCTGCTACCTCCTATGTGAAGGGGCAAAAAAATTGACCGGCTGTGAAAGACGGAGTGGTTTTTAGTTTGCAATGAATAACTGAAAAAATATACAAAATATCATATTATTTTTCTATAAAAATATCATTTGTTCTATTTGAAGCTTTAATAAGTGAGTTGTAAATGTTGAAGTGAAAAGGGGTTTGTTGCACTAAATTTTAGAGGCTGACACTTTGGGTGGTTATGGATGTTGGACAGAGTATTAGAATGATTTGAGATTTTGAAAAAAATAAGAAACTGTGTTAGCTTTTTATAAAATTAAGCTATAATTAAATCTATTTGGAGCTTTTATAAGTGAGTTGTGAATGTCAAAGAGAAGGAGGGTCTGCTTCCTTCAATTTCCAGGGCCAAAACTTTGAGTGGCCATAAAAGTTGGACAAAATGTTAGAATGATTTGAAATTCAAACAAAAAGGAGACAAATGTATTAGCTTTTCAAAAACACATCATCATTTCATTTGGACTATGGTGAAACGGCGGCACTAAATCAAAGTTCAGCTAAGGAGTTGAAGCTGAAGGAGGCTTTGAAGACTTGTATGTTGTGGCTTGTTGCTCTGTTTTTTCTTGTGAGTTTTGTTATTGAGGGTGGTGTGGTTTAAATCATTGCTAAGCCTTATTTTGTATTGTGGCAACAAAGTAGAATTTTGCCTACATGGTCGAAACTTGCTTTGTTCCCAAAGTGGGCTAGGTTAATGACCAGCAGACTGTGAGTTTGAAAGTTTAGGATCCATATTCACCGACGATATCTTGTGGTACGCCGTCGATTCTACCTATCCTGAATCTCATGGTTTTTAATCTCTACCTTGATCGCTGAGCCAATTTAGAATCTACACAGGATAGGCCAATGGAGAGCACTTTCAAGGTAGTGTAGAAGATTCACAAATCAAGATTCAATATTTATACACGACTTCGACTTCTTTTGTTCTTAAGCTATTCTTGGTCACAACCAGGATCCCTGTGATTTCCCAAGGCAAACCTCTCTCTATTCGATAATACCATGCCAACTTGATCTGTGAGATCTTTCGTGGTCAGAGTGGGGACTATTAATATAAAAGTAGTCAATAATTCCGATTTTGAATTAGTAACTAAGCAAAGGCAAGTTCCTTTATTTTAGCTATGACTTGTTTTATACTTCTCAAGCAAATTTATTTGTTGTATTTTTTTAGAATGTTTTGGTTCTTAATTTTGATATTTTAGGGTGGGTGCTTTGAAGTGAATACTTGGAGGGCTTGAGAACTTGCTGGTTGAAATAAATTTGATGGTAGTGATGATGAGGAAGAACTGACTTTTAACTTGAGTTTGGATTTAAGATTTTGCGTAAACAATGGATTCACTAGGCCTTCTATTGTGGATGGATCTCGTTAAAAAAAAAAAAATGCTTGCCCAAATGTTTACAGAGATTGTTAGATGATGCATGAAAAGATGTTCAAAGATTATTTTAGTGAATCCCCTGTGTATGAGACTTTCTATTTAGACAACGCTATAGAATATGTTGTTCTTTGTTTGTGTCTATTACAGAACAAAGTTTGTAATTATAATTCTTATTTTCTATAAAAGAAGGATGCATTTGGGTTCCCATGATTGTCTCTACATAATTAAATTATTGCAGTTCTAGGTATGCTTCTTTATGGCGTCTGTGCTGATGCATTGACAAATACTGTTGCACAAATGGGACCACTGCAATGGAGTCTATGAAGGGATTCTGTGTGGCAATTCAGACAATTTTTTTAGGAGCATCATTTAAGACAACCAACTGTGGTTGACTCTAACAAACATTTGACCCTCAATAAAGCTTAAGGATTTTTATATATGTTTGTCTTGTTGGATAGTATACATTATGAATGGAAAAATTGCTCGATAGTTTGGCATGAAGACTTTGAAAATATACTCAGCTATAGATTTTGAAAATCCCATATCTAAAAGTAGATAGGAAGCAAACAATGAATTTTCACAGATTTAGGAAAGGTCTAAAGTATCTAGAATTTGAAGAGGACATTATTGGTATCAAAGTTGTTTCTGATCCACTTGCTGGATCGAAAGCAATATCACCAGATTCAGACTATTTTGAATGTATAATTGACTGTTTTATTTGGCTGGAAGGTAATTCTCCTTGCACATGCTGCAATTTGTTCCATTACTGTACAACACAAAGTTTTTATCAGATCAAGTGCATTATTTAGTGCAGAAGTCCAATGATGCAGTGTTTAGGGTCACGTTTGTAGTGGAGCTAAGCTCTGAGGGTGTCAACTCGCCTACTGGCAGCGGTTGAGTCCACTAGGGCTCCCTTTGTCGGCCGGCTAGTAGATCCTGGTGGATTCTGCTGGCACTGGCGGCTGCTCTTGCTAGAAATGGCTACATAAAAGTAATGCCTGAATTATTTTCTAAGCAAGAAGTTCATTATTCTTGAGACCATAGCCACTAAAGATTTGTATATTTGGCACGCTTACTTTGGACTCCTGGGGTCTAATAAGGACCTCAACTTTTAGATTGTTCTCCATTGATACATAACATGCTGACTAATGATTGCTGAGACTTAAAGTGCACAATCAATGGTTGCCATTACAATCGGTATTATTTTTTTTATCGATGGAATCAACCTTCTTTGGGCTTATTTTGTTGAATTATTCACCAGCTAGCCGATGAGAAAAAGAGGTCCTTTGCGTCATGAGGAGAAGCAGTTCACAAAGATGTAGAGCTTTGTTTTGGTGTCCTCCTAGAAGTCTGGTTTGCTATCATTAGAAATCCTTGTCGACAATGGGATATAGAAATGGTCTTGAAGACATAATGCTAGAATTGTAGAGAGATGCTATGTTGCCATATAATAGAAAATTAACATTTGACAAGTTGATCATAAGTATTATGGAGTTAGAAGAACTAATAAGAGACCTCATTGAACATTTATGGGCATTGAAAGGAGCTAGCATGGTATAAATCTATATGTGATGCATATTGTTTTACTAGAACATTTTCACCATTTGAATTGATAATTTTCATTTTCAAACAAAAGTATTTAACAATATTATATCATCTTTCATCAACTACTACTTTCTAGTTCATAATTTTTGTGAAGGTGAATTGAAAGTTGTTTTGATTCAAACTTCAAATTGCAAGGCCCCTTTTGCAACATAAACCACTCAAATTGACCATTTTAAATGCAAAAATCAATATTTTTAAAAATTTATTTATTTTGTTAATCCACCCATTGGACCTTGTATTAGGTTGGTATGACAAAGTTTATAAGGGACAACAACAAATTTGTTTTTGTTGAAAAAAATATGAGTACATTATATATATTTACTATAAATTCCATAAACTTAGTTTTTTAGCTTCATAAAAATTTTGAATTAAAAAAATTTTAATTCAAAATTTTAATTGAAAGCTTGAGGAAAAGTAATATAATAAAAATTCCATTATTTTCTCACTTTGAAAATTGTTGAATTCAAGTGTGTGCAATGTAGAAGAAAAAATTGAATTGCTAGTGGCACTAACATAGAATAAAAACATACAAATTCTATAAATGAGTTTTTTTCGGTAAGCAAATGTCACCATGTAAAATTCTCTATTTTTTAATAATGAAAATTTATAGTTTAGAAATGGATTGAATTTATTCATTTGTTCAAGAATTTGCTAAAATTGCTTCAAAAGTATTGCTTTTAAACTTTTAAACTTTTATATAAATTATCTATATGGCATGAATAAAATCTTTGCACATTATATAAATAACTTCGTAGTTTTGAAAAACTCTATAAACCTAATTTTTGAAGTTCTCTCTAAGTGATCTTGCAATCACCAAGGGTTAGGATCTTCAGTTCTTTATATTCGAATAATGAGAACACATGTAGAACAATACAATCTAATTGCTTTAAGGATGAGTTTTGAATTCATTTGGGCCCTACATCAATACTTAACTAAGGGGCTAAAAATAAAAGTTTTAGTTTTTACATTGTAGATATATATTATATATATTTATATATATTTGTATATTATTTTATTATATATATATATATAATTTCATCTTATATATCTATGTATTTATATTTATTTATTTATACAAATCATATCTAAATATTTTCTTACACTTTACAAAATCAATTCATTTTTTGTTTTAGAATTTTCTCTACCTTTCAAGCTTGTGACTTAATTTTTTGTTATTCTCATGTTTTTTTGCTTTTCTCCACCCTTCAAGACTACGTGGTGTGTGCATTGTAAAAAATTGTTTCCAAAGCATCCCAATACACTTAAAGGATATATGTTGAAACAAGGTTTGTGACTCAATTCGATTTAATTTGTTTCCATTCATTGTTTACAATTTTCTCCATCCTTCAAAAGTATGTGTGCATTGTAAATAATTGCTTCCAAATTTTCCTCATGTATTTGAAAGGTATAAATTGGAATAAGGCTCATGATTCTTCTTTTTTAGGAGATAACTATAAGCCCATATTTTTTTTTCATAGTAAAATGACACTTGAGAAAGGCTTAGGCATTAAGGCATTTGAGGTTAAGCATAGAGTTTTTTTTTGCTTACTTAAGAGATTGTATAGATCATTCAAAGCACCAATATCATATATGGTACTTTTGAGAAGGAATGTAGATGCTTAGGGGTTAAATGAAAATTTATAATGAAATTCAAAGTACAATTATTCAATACATGTTTGGACCTTTGAGTTGCTACAAATGGTCAGTCAAATCATTCTTCAATACAAAATGCCTACTATATGCTTCACTATTTTCACCCCTCAGATTGCGGCTATTTATAATTTTGGCTCCATCTACCCCTTGTTGGCCCCTCATGTCTTCTAGTGTCTTGTTTTGGTTGTTTTATTGTCTGCTAGTTGACATTCACGCGCTTCATTTTCACTTGGCAGTAAGTCCATGCAATAAACTCTCTATTCTGACTGCAAATTTCGGCGGTTGCGCCAACGACTATACTTATAATGCACGAAGTTGGCCATGCCGTGGCACCTCATGCCAAATGTCCCATCCTATGCCGCATATATGGACTATGCACTATGCATGCCCTTGTATTTCGCAACGGTATTTATATTTCAGCCTAATATTTTGTAAGGGCGTTAGGGTTTCAGAGAGCTTAGAATTTTCATGACCTAGTATTTCAGTGGTGCTTCTTGTGCTCCACATATTTTTTTCTACTTAGTTGTAGGATTTTGCAATTGAAATTTGGTTCACATATTTGTCCCTCCTCCAAAAGAATATATAAGATTTTAAATAAAATAAAAAGGATTAAAAAGATCAAAAAAAGATTAAAAAAAAAGATTAAAAAAGTGATAGAATCTCTATATGGAACACCTCTTTTTAAAAAGCATCATTTTTTATTCAATCTCATCTTATGCCATATTATTGCTTAAGCCCACTTTTTTGCACATCAAGCTAAAGCTAATTCAATACACATCTTAATAAATTACAGCAAAGAGAAGTTAGATTATAAGATAATAGCCAACTTATATAATAAAGTAAAATATTACTACCAGTGATATTATCAAAGAAATAGAGTACCAAAAAAATGCATGAATAGATATAGATATCTAAGAATACATGAATCTTAACCCCTATAGTTTCATGACTATGTAATTACCAAAAACGCTCCAAAATTGCCATTTCTAAGACAACTACGAAATTTTTGGAAAAAAATAATTTTTGACACATGTAACCGTAGGATCTTGTAGTATGATATTTTGAAAACATGTGGTAAAAATTTTAGAAAATTCCACCTAGTGGATCATAAGATATAAGCATTCAAAGTCTTGAAAACCATTTTTTCAATTCCTGCGAAAAACTGGGCAGTTGCACTTTCCAAGCTCAATTTTCAATGAAAAAATGCCAATAAAGGTGGTGCTTCTTTGAATTCAGTTTCCTAAGAGCATCACCACCTTGGGGCGGCCAAATTCCCACGGTAGGCTGATTGTATAGGGCACAATGAAGGGAGAGGGCCTTGTCAGGTGGTGCCTCTCCACTGTGCCCCGGTTAGTTGGGCCATCACCACTAAGGCGACCCAAAAATTGAGGCCCCAACAATTGAAGCCTGCCAATCAAAACCTAGCAGAGAAGAAAAAGCACGTTGAAATCAATGAACTCCGGGCTCGTTCAATTCTCCCTGTTCACGCCCACCTGACGTACTCTGGGCAAAATTGGGGGCGCCCGGTGCTAAGAAACACCTGCCTAGTGCTATAGTGCAGCAGGCTCTGTCTCCGGCCCCGCCCAAACTCAGCCCGGCCGCGTTGGGCAAGTAGGGGTGGGGATGCCACTATAAGAAACCTGTGTTTTCTTGGATGTCAGAGCAAAAACATGCGATCTCCAAGGCCGAACATATTATGTCCGCAGAGACATCAAGATGTTAAAGAGAAAGATTGCAATTTCAGAAGATTTCCAAGGATATTCCAGATGATTGCAATAAATTTGAATGAAAACAAGTTGGTGTTACCATCAACATCGGGGGTTTTGATGACATTTTAAAGGACTCATTGATGTCCACCGAGCTGTCCGCAAAAACATAGACTGCCACGTCAGCTTTAAGGAAAAAAATTCATGGAGGATAAATTTGTGGAAATTACTTAATTCTTGGATAAAAGTCTGACCAAGGTTAAAAAAAGGAATCGAGCAGCCATCAGGCAGCTTTGGGGGAAAATAAGATGATGTGGCATGCCACGTGTAAATTAGTTGACGTGGCATAAAATTATGTTGATGTGGCATGCCATGTTAGTATAGCTGGGCTGTCTCTTTGCGTAATCTACACTTATATTGGAGTTGTCTAAGTAGACGTAGAGATGTCACTAAAGACATCTCATAAAACGTTGAGATGTTTTCTTGGACGTTTTTGTAGACTTCTAAATGTTTTAGAAAACATAGTCACAATCGGTATAACGTCTATGGAGACGTCATCAGAGTGGCCTTTGAAACATGCAAAAACCATCATGTTGGACGTCTGTGTGCTGTTCTACCAAAATTTAAATCCAGTGTTTTCAATGTCCCATATAGTTTGTCTTCTCCCCTACCACTCCACTTGTATAAAGAGCCCATTTTCTCCCCTCTATAAACTCAAATCAAGTGGTTTTTAAAGCCATGTGACATAATTGCCAATTATGATGTATTTTATATGGCGTATTATGTATGGTATATGATGTATGATATATAATGTATGGTATATTATATATAATGTATGTTGTATTGTGTATGACATGTTATATTGGACATTATGACATGCATGTGGATGTCATATAGGACATGTGAGACTGTCCATATTAACATCATGCCTTATATTGCATTCTATGACATGAATGTCTAATGTGACATCATTTTGTTCTTCTAAATCATATCAAATATTGTCGAAGGTATTCATAATGAAAAGTAAATGTTTACATTGATGTTACAAGAAATGTGGACGTCTAAGGAATATGTCTCAAAATATGTCTAAACGTCTGAGTTGATGTCTCAAAAAATGTATAGATGTCTAAGTGGACGTTTCAAAGACAAAACAAGAAAATTCTTAATCAACCAAAAAATATGCTGACGTGGCATGCCACATCATCCTTGTTGGATGCCACCTCAGATGCCACGTCATGGACAAAAATGGATGAAAAAACTCCTATGTGGCTGCCCGTATCCGCGTGGCGCTTAGGTGGCAGCCACATGGCGACCTTTGAGGACCCTGTTGACCCATGTTTTTGGTGATGTCTGGCAAAAAAACATCTTGATGTCACATGTCCAAGCTGATGTCTAAGGCACGTCCACAGCAACGCAATTTTTTCGACGTCCATGTAGACGTGGGAAAACGTCAGCCCGGACAGTCGGGCGTCAAAATCGTGATGTCTAGAAAAACATGGGTTCCTTATAGTGTGCTCTAAACAAGTTGTCTATATGCTTGAAAAATTTCACATCATTTGGAATTGTACAACATATAGGAAAAAAATAATAAGTAGAAAGAAGTAGAAAATCATTTAAAATACTAAATTGTTAAAAATTTAATCATGGAACTCAAAAATGCCAATCCCAACGATCGTAATGTTATAATAATCAATCTACATCCTAGGATTTTATTTTTTTCCAAAAATATTGAAAACTGAGTTAGTTAAACGACTTTAAAGTTTTTTTTAAAGTAGAAAATCTATAATTGCCCGCAATTCAAAAATCCTTATAACTTTTGACTCATTGATTGAATTGGAATGACTCAAGCTTTTTAAGTATATATAAATGTAGGAAACCAATTTTTTTTTTAAATTCCGGAAAAAATGATTTTTTTTTATCTGCCCAAACTGTCCAGTTACAAAAAAAAGTAACATATTAGGTCACAACTTTTGACTCGTATTTTGAAATGTCATGAAACTTGGTACACATGAAGATATTCCTTGCCTCTACCTTTTGTTAAAATTTCAGCCTCAAATATGGATATCTCTAGTCACACGTGCTTGCCCAAAACAAGGATGGTAAGAAGTAAAGGAAACCATCCTTGTTTGTGTATACTATAAAGCTTTATGAGGGCAAGGCCTCACTTGTATCCATGCACCACAACAAACCATTAATGTGTTATGGAACGTATGCAAGGTGTCTTAAGCCCTTGATAAGCTTGTTATTATTTTCACATCAAACTTTCTAGCACAAAACCGTCTCTGCAAAGTCCAAATCAAATACCAAAAAGGAAATAAACAAAAACAAAACCTAAGAGCTTAACGTAAAGTAAACCATTAGTGTGTTATCTTTGACCAAAAAAATGATCTGCTCCTAGATAAATTTTTGAAGAACAAAGATGCTTGTGGATTCAATTAGAAGATGCAAATCAATGTAAAATCTAGCTAAGGAAAAAGGAATAGATACTTGTAGACCGTGGTTCAAGATACAATAATAAGCCAGCATAGAAGTCACATCAACTCTTTGTGCTATTCAGACCATCTGCAATGCTACTTGTAATAGTGACGGTATTGACAATTTACTGTTCGAAAAGCCATTTTGAATTAAATGCATGCTCCAATGCAGCCGTTATGGAGAGCTGTAGTTCCCCGTTCTCAATAAAGGATCGTACGGGGCCCACATTTTTTGTCATTTTGCCTGCCCTTCAAAGCGTCTTGGCATCATTTATTTGTGGGGGTCATCATGACAACGACTTTAGAGAGACATGCCAGAAAAGGAAAAAAATTCTCTGGCGATGAGGAGCATCAACTTTGTCTCAGCTTTCTTCACATTTCTTAAGATCCGGTTCAAGGAAATGGCTAGCAAAAGGACGCATTTTGGAGGACAATTGAAGACCACTTCAATGCAAACAAGCCTTTAGGAAGAAATTCACGTCCTTATCAGTCGCTAGAGACCAAATGGGGTATTGTAAAACACGATGTTTTGAAATGTTGTCTATCGTAATTGTTACGCATTGAAGGAGTCTGGTACCACGCTTGATGAAGTATTGCAAAATGCACTTGAATTGTACAAGGTGAAGCACCCCAAGCAATAGAGTTTTGTTTTTCTGCATTGTTGGATTACTTTGAAGGATCATCCCAGGTGGATGGAAATCCTAGCAGAGCATCAACGGCAAGCACAAACAAGAGCGACACCACCTTCGAGAGCATTAGGGAAGGTTGTAGAATCTAGCAATGGTTAAGGCTTGGGTTTAGGGCATGATGGCAAGCAAGAGAATGAAGAACATGGCATTTAAACACCATTTTCAAGCCACCAAAGCAAAGTGACCTCACGGAAGTGAGACCGCCCCACAGGCAGAAACATGGCAAAGGAAGAGCAAAAATTGCAGAACCAACAAGAGTGTGCTATTTGTGCCAAAGCAAGAGCTACTGGAGACATGGCTGATGCAAACTTCAAAAAAATGCAAGTTCTTTAAGACCAGACCGCCTTGTCTTTATTCACGATGCCAGGAGCCGACTTCAAACAAGCCCAGAAGTACCTCGACCTACGTCATGCCAAAGAGTTGAACAAATTGAGGGGCTGTATTGCCAGTTAAGATACCATGGTGGCACAGCAATGAGCTCAAAAGGATAAGGAGGCGCAGCAAAATGCAGAGGAGTTGCAAAATGCTAGCTGAAATTAAATTCCACCGGCGCCAATTCGTGCGCCTCTTGTCTATCGTGTTTACATTTAGGGTTTTCCTTGCAATTCATGGCAGTTTTGTTTACCGTTTAAAGTTTTTGCTCAATTGTATGTTCTTGTGGGTGCAATTTTTTGTACTCTTCATCATTGTTATTTTTCTGAGGCAACTTTTTTGTCTTGAAACACATGAGCCACCTTCCAAATTGTTGTGTAAGTAATATAAATGCAAATAGTGAGTGGGATGTCTTCAATTTTATAAACCATTCTGTTGAGTTTGGTCAATTTTTTTTAGGGCTTTCTTTGATTTTCTTCATTGCAGAGAATTGATTGTCTTTAGGGTGTGGATCCACTGCACATTCTTAACCAATTTAGTAACCTTCATAGTAACATGATTGATTGTAAGTTGCCAGTTCATAATTGGTTCCAAATATTTGTAGTTTTGATTTGATTATTTCAGGTTAGATATGGGAATGGATATAGTGGTGGTAAAGAAGAAAATACATGTAAGAGGTATTTGTGAAACTTAATTGACTCTCGATAGACAAATGTGATTTTTGGTTAGTGTAGTTCAGATTGCGAAGCTTCTTTGCCTATTATGGGTTACGCTAGCTACAATGATTTTGGTAGGCTTTTTCTTCACACATGAACTTAGTAGGTCATCTTACTCTCATTGCAACTTTTGAAATTCCTTCTTGGGTTTTTGTTTCTGCAGCAAACCATTTGACAGATTTAAAATGGACCATTGGTGGATAGAGGACCTGCCCTTTGTTTCTTGCTAGCTTTTATATTGTATGTTGTCCCTACCGTAATTGCTTCCTTGATCTGTCTGTCATTTCAAAATCTTCTGCCTTGTGTGGTATTGATCGGTGTTTCTCCATCATCCATTATGTCAGTCATTCAATATGCTTGTGGATTTTGGTTGCTAGCTCAGAGTTCGTAACCACGGAATAGGGGTGACAATTGAATCTCTGCAGACAGAGAACCGGATGGCAATGTAGACTACTCAGGCCCTACCACCACTTGCTCTGTTTTCAGGATACCAAATCATGAGCACTGGATGAAATGAATTTTTTGGGGCCTATCCATAAGATGCACCTCTTTGAGTGAATTTTTTCTTTTTCAGTAGTAGGGGTCATAGTTTTGTTCTTTGTTAGATGCAAAGTGTTGTTTTCTATAAGTCATACTGACCTTATTGCTTGTTGACGTGTTATTTTACTTTTAGCAAAGTAGTATTGATATGTTGGGTCTTTGTAATGCACATTTAGAGATCTTGTTACACGCAATAAATTCTTTCTTGTATATTTTCTATTGATGTTAGATAGATGGTGGCTCTATTTTAAGACTTATAGTTGATGGAACTCATATGTTGGCATCATCTTTATGTGAAGAATTTATATCAAATACATTCTTGACATATAGCTTTGAATTGTTGGTGCATGTGCTTCCAAGGATTGATACTGACTCTTTCCCATTTTGTGAAATGGAGAACTTACATTTTTGGGAGCCACCAATGTCACCAACAGCAGGTTACAGTTTCGGTGGTGAAGATAATCAAACTATGCTCTGGTTTGGTTCTTGTTTTCTTTTCATGCTCATTCAATGGAGTTTATTCTTATGTATGTGGCTACAATTGTGGCATTTGCTTGCAGGGACAAATGGATTGTTCTCTACTAGGGGAAATTCAACAAGATCCAATGGCCACTCTATTACTTGCACCCAAGACATGTCCGTGCAAGAATGTTCCCAAGCTCCTGTAGTGAATTTGCATTGAAAAGATGATGGTCGTACTCCGCCATTACAACAAAACTCCAGTCCCTTCCTTTGTGATTGGTAACCCTAAACCTATTAGATGAGTAACCAGATGAGTTACCTACTCATGTTGCAAGTTTGGACAAAGTTTGGGGTGCCATTTGGAAAGGGGTCACTTATGGAGGAGGTTAAGGGTAGTTGTAGCAAGTGTAATGAATGATGACAATGTTATAGTAATGTTGGGTTTGGTGTTTTCCTTAGCAAGTGGGAGGCTGGGATGAGATTACTAATGGCATGCAGTTCCCAGCTGATCTAACTTTTTGAAATTCATTTTCATTGTAATTATGCTTCGGCTACCATTTTGATGTTTCTTCCAGGTTTAGTGTTTGGGAATGCTTCTAATGTCGGCACATTACTAAATTGCAAACTAAAGAGTCTACTACTCTCCACATTTGGCTGATCTGACTTTAAATCCTTGCATCATTGAATAGACCTTGAGTTACAAGCGGTGGAATTTGCTTTGTGGTGCAATTCGACATTGAATGTCTCCAGAAATCAATCATTCTTTATATTTTGCAATAAAATTTGACCTTTTGGCGCTTGTTGCTCTCGCACCAAAGTGTGAATATTAGGAGATTCAACATTTGAAAATCTATTTATTTGTATACCGGAACGTAGGACAATTTGGATAATCCATAAAATTGCATCGCAGGAGCCGAGGCAGGAGCTTGAGGCTTCTGAGCTTTCCTTATTTATGTTCAATTTTTCTTTCTAAACTTTGTTTGAAGTTTTCAGAGATATGGACACACAAATGCTACCAAATATGTCATGCAGTTAACTATGCAGCCTTTTCACAGATTGATACTGCAACAATAAATCAATTATCATTTGTCTAGATCAATCAGGTAGAGCGACAAAGAGTAGTATGTGATGCTGAATCCTTCTAGGACAGGCCCATGATCGAAGATTTAAAGGCTCACTATCCAAATTGGTACTATATCTAGTTACTATATTAGATTGGTCAAAATTTTGCATGTTGTCTTGTTCACTTGGCAAGTGAAAGGAAGTTCGAACGCACCAACGACCACAACATTTGGATACAATCAAGTGATCATCATTGTACTCATGTCCATTCACCTGAAATGTCAGATCATTGCCTTCTCTCCTTAACAAATTTGATACTAGCAGAGAGCGGTCTAAGGCAATAATGTCATTATTTCCACCTGGCAAACCAAAAAAAGCATGCCAAATCCATAAAGATTGGTCTGCAATGGCCTCGAGAATAATGCTCCGATGGCCATCTTTGTCTTGAAACTAACCTTGCCATGCCATTGGACAATTCTCCAAGTCCAATGCATGCAATTGATACTCCCAAACATACCGAGAAAACCTCTAGCAGTGTTAATATCTAACTACTTGCACAAATCAGTCCAAGTCATTTGACGCAAGAAAGTGGCTTGAAAACAACCCCAGATTGCAATGGTAAATTGCTTTATAGCAAGAATGGCGGTATTCTCACCCACATGGCAATACTCTCACCCACATGGCAATACTCATCTGAAGCATCTGCAACAATATCATATGCTAACATGTGTAAAGCCATAGTGCATTTCTGCAAGGAGGATAATCCTAACCATCCTAAAGCATCGTGCTTTTGAAGAAACAATGAATCAAAAGCACACACCTTTTCAACAATATGTTGAAATAAAGATCTCCTCATACAAAAATGGCATTTGAATTTTGTATCATCATAGGTGCAATCATTTGCAAAATAGTCTTCGAAAAGACGATTATGGCCACATTCTTGTCCTCGATACATGTACTTCCACCCAAGCATACCCTCGAGGCCCACCTTGTCTAGGAGGTGAAGAGCCCTCCAACAACTACTTGAATAAGCTATCAAAAAATTCTCCCTCAAACTCATCTTCAAGTTCTTCAAGACCTTGTTGTAATTGAGCCTCCAACTCCATGCACCAAGCCTCCATGCTCCCTCTTCAGTAATTTTGCAACCTTCTCTAAAAACATATTTCTTGGTTATCAAAACTAGCTGTCTTTTGTTTATAGAAATCATAGGAAATAACAAGAATATAAGCCGCACAATAAAATTGCATTTGCCAAATCAAGAGCTGATTTACATATTGGAACCCTAAAATGAAAACAAACTAGAAATATGATTTGTGAAAGATCAAATTTGATCTTGCTCAGCACTTTAGAGCTGTCAAGTGAAAATTTTGACAAGTATTGGACAAAGTATTGGAACCCTATAGTGAATTAAATTTAGAAATACAATCAGTGAAGATCTAGTTTCATATTGCCCAGCACTCTAGAGCTTCCAAGTCAAATTTTTGACCAGTATTGGACCCCTAAAGTGAAATGAATTTAGAAGGATGATCTGTGAAAGAGATCGTTCATCTTGCTCAGTACAGCTTAAAATTATTGATAGCTTAATTTTGGATTCTGGCTCTTGAAAACTACTGTATAGCTTAAATTTGGGTTCCAGCTAGTCCAGTTCAGTTCATTCGACTTGACAATTATCAAATCATACAACAAGAGGAAACCCTAATGATGAGGTTTTGCACGCATTGGAGGATTTGCAAGCGGAAGTAAGTATCAACAATTGCACTGCCGCATCATGGCAGAGTTCTATTTTTAGAAATCACTAGTGGACGCAACCACGCTGAGACAGTAATGGTGACCAATTCGGAAAATAAAAAATAAAATCCAAGAGAAAATCTTGATGAGTACCAAATGAAAAAAGAAAAAGAACACATAAAGTACCTCGTGAACCATGAAAAACTAGAGAATCTGCGCACGATTTCAGCAATCTATGCCACCTTTGCAATTGACTTTCTCCACAATCAATGATGCAGTTTCTTAAAGAGAATGCACATTGGGGTGCCTTTGTCTAAAAACAACCCTACACTATGGAGGTCTCGCTTTCTGCCCCGGCATTTGCCGTTACAGGGCCTCTTTACCGTCTTTGCATTGCAGATGGTCTCAGAGCTTTTTGCGAAGGAATTAATGTGTACTTTAGAAGGGTCAAATGGTGTATGTGGTTTAGGCAATTTGCCTTGCAACGATGCTAGAACATGAGCGGGGAGCGATGAGCGTTGAGTGTTGAGCAATGAATTATTAAATTTGAGCACACATCGCAAGGAGTTTTATTAAAAAATAGAGATGTCAGAGTAATAAATAGTATTGTCAAACCCCAAAAATAATAATGTCAAAAAACGAAAATAGAAATAATTAAAAAAAAATTGCAAATCAAATAATTAATGTTACAAACAAATGTTGCATGAAGAGACATCCATTCATCTATGTACGGATGAACTTCATCCATGTCATCCATTCTTCATCCATTTAAAAAAGACTTCATTTATATACAATGTACACATCCTAGAAAATAGATTATAAATTCATTTTTTTAAATTCAAAAATAAAAATTCACAAAAATCATTAAGATTTGCATTGTTGACCACAAAACTTTGTTAATTATTTTGAAGCTAATTTAGTCTTCTTTGAAACCAAATAGCACCTTCAAGTTTCATTTGAAGAAATACAACAACTAATCTTGCATTATAATTTGGTTGTAGTTTAGAGCTCTCTAGAGCCAAAAAGTACCTTTAAGGTTCATCTAAAGAAATGAAACAATAAATTCTATAGTGGTTTGTTAATTTTTTTTGTAATTTCAAAACCTTTCATTTAAGAACATTGACTTCATAGACCAAGTTTTGACCCTTCTTGGGTGCCAATGGGTTCTTTCAAAAATGACTCTTTGGAACCCAAGGAACACTAGTAGAAAAACTATGTCTAGAACTACAGATTTTCAACTAAAAAGCGTTATCCATTCAGTTGTTTGGACGCATTGTACCAGACAAAATTCCACTGAAATCTGTTATCCAAATTCTGTTGTTTCGGACATTTTTCCAAAGTTTTTTTTTTTCTTTTTTTTTTTAAATTAAAAAATTATTTTTTTTAGGCTGCCCGGAAAATCCGGGCAGCTCGTCACGTGGCAACCACCTAGGCAACCTACCACGTGGGCAGATGAAGCCATAGGCCTTCGAACCTTGGACCTCATGGTTGAGGTCCAAGGTTTTTAGCCATTGAACCATGGCCATTACCAAGTGTATAATGTATGAGTAGAAATTTATGTATAGAGTTTTTGCATTAGTTTTTATTTTCTTTGTAAAATCAGCAGACTTTGGAGGCCATTTGGACATAGTAAAACAACTTTTTTCAAAAAACTTTCAACTAAGAAAATTTGGGAAATCAAACTAACTTTCACTTCCAAAAATCAGTTTGCAATTTGAAGTCTCCCATCAAAAGTTATGGACAAAAATCAGAGAGGATGTTCGAAAATATCCAAAAAAATGTTTCTTGCTACCCCTCTTTGATTTTTGTCCATAACTTTTGATTGGAGACTTCAAATTGCAAACGGATTTTTGGAGGTGAAAGTTAGTTTGAATTTCCAACCACTTCAAGATTCTACTTGCAATTTGATAAATGTAACCAGCATGGTCTAGCAATTACGAACTAGTAAATGGACCATAATATATTTTCTAACTGCTACAATTCGACATTCATACATTTCAATAAAAACATAACAGTCAATTGGACTTAACCATTAGCCAATTTGTATTCACAGCATCTCACTAGAATAGCAATTTAGACTTAAACAAATGCCAAAACAACTTACACCTGAATTAATTCGTCCAGTGAACTCACAGGTCGATTGGACTCTCCTTAGTCCGAATTTAGGCTACTTTGTCTGTCGAACTGACCATCTGCAGCATCTGCACTTGGTTTGCACTCCTCCAAACTTGACTCAGCAAATCCAGATCACAACTTTTCTTCTACAGTTGGATTGACTAAATTCAAAATTCTATCCATTATTCAAACTTCACAAGATTGAGAGACTCATCGACTTCTTCACTGTCAATTAGACTGTCTCTAGTATTTTCAATTACGCCGCATACACACATCTCATACTTCAATCACAAAAATACTTCCATTTTTCACAACGAGCTCGTCAAGTAGACACATACAGCATGATGCTTGTAGGAAAGGCAATTAGACCACATCAGTCATACGAGCTATACACATTCACAGGCAATTTGACTAATTCCAATTCAGTCAAAAACCCGGCAACCACACATAGTCAATTAGCCACAGTCTTACACAATCTTACTTAGCACTGTAAGCGATTGGACAAAATCCACTTCTAACCCAAGCTAGACTCCACTGTTGACTCGACCAAGAATACTCGCACAATCTCCAGCCTATTAGACTTAATTCTCAAACATCAACAAGCACACGCAATTAATCTTGGACAGAGAAATCTCGCCACAATTTCTAGTGATACACGGAATTAGTCAATTTGACTGCACTACACCTGTGTAACAAATACCACAGTCTACTTGATTGGGAACACTCCTCGCAACTGGACGACCTGCCCAAACTCATACAACTTCAAATACCACACACAATTTCCATAAAAACATGAATTGGGAAGAGTCACCACGCCTATTTGACTCTTTACGAATCTATGCAAATTGACCCTTCTAAATCTTTCGATCTCACCTTTTTGGTCTACAATGAAGATTACAAAGCTAATTGACCTGGAAATGTAAATGAGTCAACTTAATAGTTCTTTTTACACTACAACGTCAAATGGACTAAAAAAACAAAAATTGAAGGTTGACACATGCCATATTCAATTAGAATTAAATATTTGTTTAACAAATTTGACCCAAGCCTAAGGTACTCCTAGATTATCATCCTAGTTGTAGATATTGGTAATTCTTTTTATTTTACTACAACAGCTTTTCTACTATGACAAACAGGAAAAAATCAAAATAACTAATTTGGCATCTTTACTCAGCCATTCAATCGATCAACTCTTTCACTATAAGAAACCCTTGTTTTAGGTGACGAGCCCTAAATTTTTATGACGGATTTTAGGTGATGTCAATGTTGAGAACCCAAATTTTTATGTCAACAAAAACGTACAATATAACATGAATATTGACAATCCAATGTTTTTATGTCAACATTAATGTTTTGTTGGTCATTTTTGTTGACATAAAAATTTTGGGTTGTCAATATTGACATCACCTAAAATCCGTCATAAATAATTAGGGCGTGTCACTTTAAAATGGGGTTTTCTTATAGTGTTTCCAACTAAACTCAATGCACTACAAGGGAGCAGTGTCAATTTTGACATTTTTTTGTCAATTTTTTGTCAATTTGGACGTTATTTTGTCAAATTTTTGTCAATTTGGACATTTTTTTGATAGAATTATGTCAACACAGACATTTTAATCAATTAGGACGTATCAATTTGGACACTATTTTCTTGTACGTTTAATGATTAAAGACTGACTGACAGCTAATCAGTTGCTTCTCACTCATTTGCTTCAATATATTTATAAAAAAAAAGTTAATTGAAGCCAAACTAAATTGAATGATTAATTGAATTTAACTTACTATAAGCTAGATCATGCTCAATCTAATCAATGGCAGCATATAGATGCCCGGAGGGAGTAATGGTAACTTCATTTGGGATGCTTCCTTCTAGGCAATGAAAACTTTCATGCACTACAAACTGGCACCATCCTTTTTTTTTGGTTATAACAAGATTCCTACTTTTTTACCTTCTTTGCTATCCATCTACTATCAAGGATGAATTTTGTTGATGAGGACTCCAGAGAAAGAAAGGCAGCCTCTTTGAAGGCTCTTGAAGGTTATACGCATAGGTGGAAATTAGAGAGAAATGCTCATAATTTGTAATAATTCAAAAATTATTAACATGTAAAGTCGAAAGGCCTTATTTCCATAAAAATCCATTTAAAATTGCCGTTTCTATTCCAAAGTAATGAAACCTTTCAATTTTATTTTTCTTGCAATTGTAATTATATGATATGCACTATAATAGTATATAAATATATGAAAGAGATTTCCGTTTCTTTAACTGCAGAAACTGCAAGACATTTGCGCTTAAAATGAAGAAGAAAAGTTCTTTAGCATTGTCCTCAACTTTTTTTGGTTTTCAATCACCTTAACTTTAAATTTTTGCATTTTCAATTTTGAATTTCTAATTTTTATATTAAAAACTTGAATTGATCATCTATGAATTAAAAATTAACAACAATAATTTTGTTCATTAAATATTCGTTTAATACAAATACCTTCAAAAATGAAGCAAAGTTTTAATCTTGTTTTTAATTTTTAGAGCTCTGATATAAAATTGGAATAGATTAATTTGAACCATAAGATTGTTTTAGCAAGAGATCTTAACAGTATGCTTCGACTACTTGAAACTTAGATTATCTATAACTTTCACCTAACAAATCCAAATGGAATGAATCAAAGATGTCTATGTATATAAAATTATAGTCTACGAGAAACAAACAAAAATTAATTTTTTTAAATATTTTGTGTGTATGTGTGCTGCCTAGTATGCCTAGAAAAAGGGCTTCTTGTGCTATAACTTCTATCCCAAATCTTTGATTGAAAAAAAAAATTATAATCCCTTAAAGGTAATAAATTCTTCTATATTCATTAAAATTTTGCAAAATTCATGATGAATATTGAGACTGTAGGAGCTTGCTCGAAATACATTTTGTCCTCGAGGGAATAGTGGAAGTTTAGGACTTTAGTATAAGTAGGGTGAAGGCAAACAAAGATGTTAATAGCTACTAGTTCAAATTCAAATAGACTAATCTCATCAGTGACTTTCTTGTAGCAAGAGCTTTTAATCTTTTCAACCTTTTTATTTTGATAATATTCAAATAAATTAAGAAAAGAATCCTACAATTATTTTTTTCAAAAAGTGCTGTAATCATTTGAAAAAGAAGAGTGTTTTGAATTTTCAAATCAATAATTCAAATAGATTGAATCAAAGTTTTGAATCTACATAAAAACACAATGTCTAGCAAATAAATTCAAAGACTTTTGCATTTCACATTTTGGTGTAGGATTAAAGCGTTCTACTTTATGAATATATTTTTGTAACTTTCTATATTGAAGATCACAATTGGTAGATGTTAAAAGAAAATTCTCTCTAGGCTGGGCTTTATGTGAGCACTAGAATTGACCATCACAACTACACTCAAGTTAATTGTTCACATACAATCTTTGAAGGGAGATTTGGAGATACGTATGGTTTTATGGTATTTTAGTGTTGAATTAATTGTTGGTTATATAAGAATTTAACACCTACTCTTTTTTACTAACATACTGCAGTATTTATTAGGGCAAACATACTCTTATATTTTGTGGAGATTGGATAATATTTTCTCCCTAAATTTGGAGCCAATTAAACTAAGTCATTTTCAAGAATAAAAGTTTTGCCGCATCTACAAGAACAAATGCACTGATGAGAGTCTCTACTATAAATTAACATTATTTAATTTAGTATGTAGCATTCAATACAAACAATTCCCATGATTTTGTGGAGTCAACACAAGAAACTATTATATAGATTGAAACTTCAAGGAATGCACCATTGTCCACATGGATCTCCTCATGAACGTGCTATTACATAATGGCACTTGTTTGATGATTATAAGAAGATATCCCAATTTCTTTTGAGATCCTACTACTAGAAAATGATATCCAAGTCTACAAAAAATCAACAAATTTTTGTTGAAATGGGTACTGTATTGACCTTTTTTACACTTTGTTGATTTGGCACAAGTTAACAAAATGATTTAGTGTTAAAAAAGGAGGCTGAAATTATCCTAGTATTACATTTGGAGGTGAAATTTGATTTCTATGCCTATATAAATGAAGAACTTGAAACTATAAGGTAAAACAGCCCGTGGCAAACAAATTGTCCAATGCAAACTTAAAATATAAATTCATAAGAGGAAGCGATTTTTATTCCTTCTTGTATCGGCCATATTAGGAAATATTGTGAGTGCTTTAGGTGGTAGGATGACCATCATGGGTATATTTTTGGATGGTTTTGAGGTAGTTTAGAGACTGTTTTGGGCCAATTTGGCAACATACTTCAAAAAATTTGTAATGAGTTCTTATTTTGTCAAAAAAATAAAATTTCAATTGCTCTCTCTATTTCTCACATTTGTCTTTATATAGACCCTTATATGGAAAAAGATTTAAAATTTTCAATAATGTCAATTCAATTGACTCATTGTGTCTACAAAATGGCTTTAAATGTCAAAAATATCAATAAAAGTTGCAAATAATACATCTAATGTTGAACCTCCTTCTACTAAAATGCTTCTTTGTCACTCATAACTTCTTGAAATTGATATGAAAATTTTGTCACACAAACAAACCTAGTATCTGCAACTTTTCCAATTTTATTTATTGAAAGCATACAATGTATGAAGATGAAACAAGCTACCAAAATTCACTGTAATCCAAAAATGTCTGGATTTTGAACTTCAAATTGCTCCCCAACTTTCCAAACAACTTGGATTGACTAGAAAATTTTACCACAATAACTAGACTTCAACAAGAACATAATTCAACAAAGTTTATTGAAAACAAATATTGGATGAAGGAGATACAAGCCTCCAAACTTGCAACCATCAAATGCAATTTGGCAAACTCAAATTTGAACCTGTAAACTTTGATTGTCTTACAAAAATTAGTACATTTTGGATTGATTTGAAAATTTCACCACACAAATTAGAAGGAAGAGTGCAAATTCTCCAATAAGTTTTATTGAACTCGGACATTGCATGCAAAAGTCACAACACTTTGAATTGGACTTGAAACTATGTAGAGACCAAAATTAGACTTGAAAGTGGGGTGTTTAGAGGATAATCCTCAAATGGAATCGACCTATTTCATGTAATACTTCAATCAGCTACAATTATAAGGTAAAAGGCCCTATTGCAGTCAAATGGCCCATAATGGGCACCTAATGACCCCATTGTGGTTTTTCAGACCACAATCAATGCCTTATATGGTAGTTATGGAGTAATTAGTAACCTCAATAGGTACTTCCAACTTTTCAGTGTAAAATTCTTTGTAAAAATTGATTTTTTAGGTCTTCCATGTTTGAAAATGTTGTGACTGGATTGGTAGGAAGATGACCATATTGGATTCAGATTTTGTTGGTCATGAGGTAGCCTACAGACCCCTATAGGCTGATCACTTCAAAAATTTATAACTAATTCATTCTTGGTCCAAAAAATATACTTTCAAATGTCTTCACTATCTCTCATACTTATCTTTGTAAGGGAATTTTTTTTAAAAATTTCAGCAATGGCATAAGGGCGCACTCCTAATTCTGACCGCAATGGGGTCTCTTACCTTAGTAGAGCCAAACATATCTGGCAGCTTCCTATATTATAATCACATGTATCAAATTACTTCCTTACTTTGAAACAGGTGAAATCCTAATGCTGAATAAGCAGAATTAGTAAGTCAAGATAGTACCCAACACTACAAAATTATATAAAAGTTGTGGTACAGTACTTGACTGTGTCAGCTCAACTCTGAAAAACACTATCAAATACTTTCTTCTTTAGATGTTTAGGACTTGTCTAACACGAAAGTCAGACGAGATAGAGACACTTTGCATACACTTCAGTTGTACTTGGTCTAGGCTCAATACATTTTAATAGTGTCAAAAACCAGAGGGCTCTTCAAGAGCTCATTATTTTGCTAATGCATGTTACAAAATGAATTTGAATATGGTTATAACATTTTGCAAGAGATAAATGTCTTTTGTCAAAGATATTTGTGATGATTTTTCACCATGAATAGTATTCAACTACACATGTAATATGTAAAATTTTTCTTCTTTTATAATAAGTTATAATCATATATCAATTTCTTTTGTAATGTGCACTAATAAGATAGATTTGTGTAGCTATTGAATGGACTCTATAAATGTAAAAAAATCACTTAACTTGTTGAAAAATGCAACAAGCAAAAATGTTCTCATATTGGAAATCACATTTGCTAGAAGTAGAGGTGGCATTGTAGATGCTAGGACATGTTTGTTTGCACAAGTTTGGCATTGAGAATGGTGTTAGCTAAGTGATATTGGATTGGAGGTGAATAGTCTAATTACAAAACGTAATTGTAATAGGCAAATTTGCATATTTGATTGGGATTTTTGGCCTTGGACATGGTGAGTTAAGGACCTTGGTGCGACTCCATTCCACTTTTTAGAAATATATCCCTTGTAACATGTAGTCGATCTTGGAAATACTAATTTAAGTTTAAAAGTAGTACAATGCTGCACTCGGAAAATCTTATTCAATGGAATTAGAGGTAGTGGGTTTCAACTAGCTTTGGAGTTGAAAAGACCAACATTACGACATGCATATTTTTTATATAGTGATTGTTGCTTGCAAACCCAGCTAAGAAATTTGGTGAGGAAAAATTGATGTTTGTCTATAATATTGTGTATGTGACGTTGCTAAGAGTTCTATAAGCAAACTTTGTGAAATTTTAAGTAGTGCTAATTAATTTTGCACCATGACATAGTATAAGTCTTGTTGAATGGCCACCAAATTTTCTTGACCTCAATGCAATCCCATAGAAAACATATTGAAGCAAGTCAAAAATCAAGTATAAAAAACATATGGGTCCATCACAAAGACCAAATGTGGACACCAATACATTTGGCATGGGAAGAGATGCCTAAAGAAAGTATGTAAGAAAGTTGATTTCTAGAATGCTAAACCAACTGGCAGCTATAACAGCGTCCTGAGGTGGTAGGACGTGATGGTAGTGGACGTACAACTTTGTTGCACAATAGTTGCTACAGTAGTGGGCAACACAAAATGAAATTTTATGTTACAATAGGCTTCTACAGTTCTATAGCTTTCTAAGGATACCCTATTTGACAACTTTTGTTGAATTTTTTTTGATTTCTGACCTTAAATGCACAATCGGACTCTTTTGATAATTAACTAGTTTGCTGGCTAACTACATTGTTGCAATGAGAATCCGAAAGCATCACATATGAATGCTGAAATTTAAGTGAACCCATTTCCTTGAATATAAAAGCTCATGGATACATTCATTTGATCTCCAAAACCATCATTTTTCAGCCCAATTGCAACCTTTTCTATCGCATTCAACATAAGGAACATAATAGAAACTGAATATCCACTACATTAGGACGCGTTTGGGCAATTTTGCCTTTCTTTATCTCTGCACCATTATAGGACATACAAAAATCTAATGCATTGTCAAGGAATCAATCCAGTGGACCTACCTATTTTGATTTGTCCTTGAATGCAGGAAACTCAAGATTACCAGGACAAATCAAACAGCCAAGAGATTGTTTCCAACAAGTTTGAGGAGAAAGAAGGAGGATGGTTGAAAAGACCTACGCCTTCCATATCTAGCAAATTTTACATGCAAGAACATCAACTACAATGTTCCAAATCTTGTGATTTAAAAAACTGAGTGAAATCTATGAATGGAACGTACATGAGTACATCCGTGCATGAACTAAACTCGTCTCTTTTAAGGATCCTTTAACATTTGAAGCTTGTGGAGTGCTTCTTAATTAGTCAACATCCATGTCTTCTTCCTATGCCTCCTTAGCGGCCGTGTTGGCTTCAGTCAACAAGTCAGCAAGAACCTGGTATTGACACCAACGCATCACATCAGTGTCTACAGAAGTGAAATCATATAAATAAAGAATGGGGGAATACAATAGAGATGTTCTTCCTTTGATGTCCACAAACAGTTGACTTATTGGTGCTTCGTACAATTGCATATATGTCATGGCCAAGCAGTAAGATTGAGGAATCAAAACATTAAAAAATAGAAAACTCACTTGTTGACATTCTCGGTTGGACTCGTCACAAATCCAGCTCATCTCTAACTCAAAAGCCTTGTCCTTGGCTTCATCATGCACACCGCAAATGCTGGGAAATATACATTCACATACAAAAGATAACCGTCAAATTAACACTTGACGAACATGGAGAACAATGTTACTACCATTTAAGAAGTTCCTCTTTGAGATGTCATGATCAAGACCACAAAATTCAGGTTCCTAAACATAGATGAGAGTCATGCTTCAATTGTTTCTGCATAATACAGAAACTTCCAAACTTGTTTTTTGAATGAATGCACAAAATTGAATGGTTAACTTACATTTTAGCAACTGCAATGACCCCTTGTCTGCAAGTCGATTATCTCTGTCAGATTCAATTTTTCAATTTCACTGTAATACATCAAAAGCCAACAATATTTATTGATACTATTAGATAATCATACATTGTGACAACTATCAGAAATATAAGAGAGCTCTTCTGACAAAATTTCAAGCTACTGACACAAAAAAATCCATTGCAAGAACAAAACAACAATGAAAGAAGCATACATCTTAGTGCTTGCCGACCCTTTTCAATTGTAGCTCTTAAGTAACGCTGAATCCACAAGAATAATATATTCAATTAACACTGGACCACCAAACAAGCAACTCCCAATTTGACATTTTAAAATTATAATACATTAGGAAATGGGAGCCATTCAAGAGCCTCACATGAGCAGCACCCGAGGGCTCTATCATGTAGAGTTGAGGACCATCACAATCATAACCTCCAAGGATTGCTAAAAAGAACCAAAGGGTCTGAACAAAACAAATACATACCACAGCATAGCTTGAGCCATCAATAAACTGTGCATAGATGAGCATAATTAGCAACACGGTTACACAACACTCTAATAGGAACCTCTTCACCGTAAAGCTGCAATAAGCGATCCACACGCGTCTAGGGACGTTGAAAGCACGCGGCATTGACTTTCATGTGGTTTTCCAAGAATACTACAGTTGTCACTGTCACGACACATCTGGATAGACGTGACTCTACCAAAACGTCAGGATCCAACCTCAGCGTCTGTCCACATCCAAACAATTTTTTTTTTTTGACGGTTCCTCTGTCTTGTTGATAGCTGGTCCGTCCTTGTCAACGGTTGGTTCGTCCCTGTTGATAGATAGGCCGTCTAAAAAATAAAAATAAATTTTTTTTTTTGATCCCGACGCAATCTTCACATGTCTAGACGCGTCCGGACCATCACCGACGAACATCTTGACGTGAAAAGCCATTATTATGTCAAGATGGACAACCCTAAAGAATATCCTTCATTCTCATGCACAAAATTTTCAGATCTCAAATTTTGATTGATTTCAAATAAAAAATAAAAGGAGAAATGTCCATATATACAGCACAAGAGAGATGGTTACCTTTCACTTCTTCACTTTGGTTCAAATCTTTGTTGTGTGCCTGAATTTTAGGGTTCCACGATTTGATCAAATTGACCGTGGATGTACCAGATCGGTCAATGAAGCATGATGGTTGCAAGATGCTATAGTCGTGGCCATCGACGGTTGGAGGTTTTACTAAGGGAGTACTGAACCTTCATATGATGCTTGTTGTTCTCATCATGTTGTAGAACTTTGAGTCATTTGTCGGTGAATTATTGACATTCTTGATCGGCTCTTGCGCGGAATGTGTGACTCCGTTGATTACTGTTGGTAGCATCTTGAAGGACGAGAGTACCGGTGAATGGGAAACGAAATGTTGTTCGCTTCTGTGGCTTTCCATTCAGGTCTAGATACTGTTTGAGTTTGGCCTGGATTGATACTTTCCTAGCTGGTTCAAGAGTAGCATATGCAGGGCTTACTAGCCACAACGAACCTTTCCCCCTGGTACAAGAGGATGGTCAAAAACTCAAAATATGTACTGCTCGTTTGAAAAATTCAGGACCGACAAGGGAGATGGCTGGTTAGAATTTAGAACGAAAGGCAATTATCTCCAAAAACATACACATGTATGCAAGATATTTACTTGTCTATTTGGACGTATAGTTGCAAATAATATGAAATCCTGCTGAAAGAACAATTCATTGATGGTCAAAACATTGACTAAACCTAAAAACCACGGGAAAGACAATCTATCACAAAAATGCCACGGGAAGGGCAACCTGCCCCCCTTCCCAATAACCATAATCCTATTTGAACACCTCTTGGATTGCTACCTGAATCCAAGATCTAGCATCTATTTGAATAGCCAAGAACTTTCCGCCTACCGAATGCTGCACACAGCATAATTTGGAAGGCTTCTCTTCCTACAAGGATGCAAACGATGTTCTCCTAGTTGCACATTAACGCTCCCGCTAGGTGTTTGGATAACTTGCCTGCTCGAGGTCTTTAAAAGTACTTTCTCCACCTTCACCTTTGAGGGAAGAACGATAGATCTTGCTACCTTGACATCATTGTCTTCTTGTGGTCACCCATTGGTAGCATTAGAGGATGGCTTGTTTAGCTTGTAAATTTGCACCAAAAACCAAGAGTTTGACACCAATGTGAAAAGAATGACCTGCATGACAGTGATGTTGTGCTTCTATACAAAATTTCTCCACTCGAATCCAAACTACACAGAAAAGTTGCCTCTGATCTTCACCTAAACTACTTCACCGCCTTTTTCTTCTTACAGCATGATGATCTTTTCAATCCTAGAGCCATGGTCTTCTATGAATTTCATAGGAATTTCCTGCATTAGTGTCCAAGGTCAAAATAGATTAAAAAAAAAGACATGTTTGCATCAATTTGGATTAACTTCAAGGAAGCTCTATCAAGAACAAAGAATCTTTGAAACTTCCAATCACACATCTCCGATCGGTAGGTAAGTTGTTTCCCGCAATACTTTGCAAGAAGAAGGATGCACCACATGCACGGATACAGACGATGGACTTACAAATACTCTTGAACATGGGAAAAGAGTCTTTGCAATAGGCGCTACACAGCTCAATCTTTGCGTTTGTCATTTGAGACTCTCAAAGAACTATCTACTGCACACACAGAAGCCAATTATTCTATGACCTATTTATGATTTGTGACAAAGTGAACGATACACCTGGAGCAACCTTGCCATGATCTACCTTGGATTCAATTACTACCTGATAGATCTGATATGAAAGCATAGAAGGTCGGGCCTACTCACAATCATGAATAAATGGATCTATTGTCAAACAGGCATTTTCATCAGCACAAGGGGGGCTGCGCATGAAACTTAGGGAAGCCTTGGAAGCAAAAAAAATTCACTATTCCGGCCAATGCCTTGTCTTTGTGCAAACCGCTTCTCTGCAATACAAAAAAAAATGGATGCAATTAGAGTCATTATCAACTGAAACCGGGGATGAAATTCTAAACGCAGTAGATGCTTCCGACACCGTCTATATTGCATGGCTTGCGTGAGACAAACTAGGAGATAGATAGTCGTCAAGTATTCAAGTCTCATGCAAAGAGCACAACAACCACGACAACAATGTGCACTTCCAAGCCTTAGACAATAGGGTGGCATTGGAGATTGAAAATATTGAACTTGCAGTCCCACTGGAGCTTCTGAATCCTAAAAATAATAGTTGTTGATGTTTTACAAGTCATTATTTCTAATATTTGTTTATATGAAACATCACCGCCCTCACCTTGACTACCCGTTGATACAAAATTCAACGATACTAAAAAGAAAGCCGAGCAAGTAGCGATGATGAACGACCTATGGCCGCAATACATGCTTTGATAGCTTTGTCATGATGTACAATCAGTAAATTTTGATGCAACATACGTACATCAGTTTCTTTCACAAATTGTAGACGAGTGTTTTGCAAAACTGTGCAATTGAGATGCAACTAGCTGTACCACAAAGCAAAATTCCATACCAGACCCCAACGTTCTCTTCTTCCAGAGTTCCAATTTTCAAAGAAAATATAGCTCCCGGGGAGATCACTTAGTGTCAATTGGAACCTACGTGCGTTAAGATTTTTGACCCCCCTATCTTATGTCCTAAAATTCAAATAAAAGGAAATAAAAAAAATATAGGTAGATTTTCCTAGCTTTGAAGTTTATGTTGTGAATTATTGATATTTTTAGCTGTTAAATATAATTAGTTATGAATTTTTGAAGTAAAAGAATACATTGCAAAGTTGAAAATAATTTTCATACCCCTATCTTATATAAGAAGAAATTGTCTTAAAAATGAAAAATAAATTGCTAAAAATTTATTCCTATTGAAATTTCAATTATCTTGAATATTGATGCAATAGTCATCAAAATGCATTCACAATAAATATTTGAGTAAAAAAATATGCCATTTCAGTTCATTTTTCAACCTCTTCTAGAAATCATTTCATATATTATTTGAATTGGAAATATTTGGCAATAAAAACCTATAGTCATTATTGAACAAACCTCAAAATTATAGGTTGAAATTATACTTTATGAAAAAGTATATAGAGGGTCCAAAATTTACTTTAACACACGTGGTTTCTTGTAATTACACTAAGTGATCTCCCCGGGATATAGCTTGAAGCTTGAATTGCGGTCCTGAACCTTGGAGCGGCCGCAAGATATCTCCACAGGTTGTCAGCCGCAAAGTTAGAACCAGACCTTTGATATTCGTAATTGAGGCGGCAAATCCAAAAAGTGCCACTTTTTTGGCCAGACAATGGTTGATATTACTAGTTTGGGTATGTCAAAAAATTTGGTTGTGTCTAAATGGCGAGTGTAACGAGCCTCTTGTAGGGGCAACCTTTGGGAGTGGGCAACTCCTGCCCCCTCCCAAACTAGGTGCTCTCCTTGCCCACCCAAACCAGGCCGTCCCTTTTCTCCCAAACCAAGCGCTTTTTCCCTCCCAGATCCAGATCCACTTTTTGTTGATCTCATCAGATGTCATCATCGAGCTTGTCATCACTTTTTGTTGTGTCGCTCTTCCTTCTCAATCTGCAGCACGCTTTGCAAGTGCGCTTGGAGAGTGCGCTCCTTGATGGGACAAAATGACAAGTCTTGGTCTGTACCGCTTGACATAAGGACCTGTGTCACTTGACCCCATATGTCTTCCAGTTTATTTGGGTTGAGCATGGAATGCTTTTGTTGAAAAGGATGGCTTTAAGGTGGGCGACAAGGTCTTCTTCTAGTTGAGTGCAAGTTCCACTTTTCATGTCCTCCTCTGTAGTTCGGAATTCCTGCAAAGGATGACAATGAAAACAATCAAATGTGATGAAGATTATGGAACAAGCAACTGTGCCATAACCTCAAAATTTGTGCTGCAACATTCAAATGAACCACAAACGATGCAAACGTACAAATTTTTCCTTTTGGCCATGTCAATTCTCTGCAGAGGCACATGCTTTGACAAGCTGTGTAGAAGCGGTGCCCCGTGAGCTTCCAATTTGTCACTTGGGACTCGTGGATTTTTTTTTTTTTAATTTGCAATTTAGAATAGATAAAATTATACAAAAAGCCATTAAAAGAGTATAGAACCCAAATAAGGTTGTGTCATATCCATTATAATATTTGGTCTAGTTTTGATTTTATACTTAAAACTTCTCCAAACCTCGCCTAAAAATAGAATATAAATCACAAGATAGCAAAATTTGGAGGATTTGAGTCACACAGCCCCAAAAGGGCCAAATCCTACCGGAAGGTGGCATCGCATGATTAAATTGGTCCCAGGGATTTATAGCAAGGCCATAAATTGGGTTCTAGAATTTGGTTTCGAATTCCCATTAGATCAATGAATTCTCAAAAAACTTGATTGTTAGCATGCATGAGCCACTAAACTCAAGATGGGCCCGTAGAGGAATCTACAATCCAAGGATGGTGTTCTATAGTGAATTCCATGCTAGGAGTCCAGCGGCGAAATCAACTTGCCAAGATTCCCTCATCTGCAAAAGATTCCCAAGCCATCAACAATTCAAGGACACGGCCAATTTGGATTTCTAGTGACCAATTGTGCCAGATATGGAAACATACCTACACATCTTTTGTGAGGCTCTTTGAGAGGTCCCATGAAAATTCCTGGCATCTTACGACTTGCAGAAGAACCTCTTACGGGCGATCAACCGTTCTAACATCCAACGGGAATTTCTTATAAATTACTCAAATTGCAATAAAGTCTCACTAAAAATTAGGATAACTTGTTTTATGCTAATAACATGCTCCAATAAGTTTTGCAACATTCCAATAGTGGCAAGTACCCAAATCGGCAAGATTACTTAGGTATTAATCATATGGCAGAATCCCCACAACATTGACCGGCATTCCAGGGGCACACGATAGTAAAACAACATCAACAAGGAATTTTTTTCTACTCCCTTGCACCTACTGGAGACCCCGGGCTAGTTACTTTTGTCAAAATAGGAGACCTTCAAGATTTAAAAATTTATCACGATTAGGTTTTTAATTTAGACTAGCCTACGATAGGTTTTTAGTCCCACTACGGGAGGTAGAGAAGTCTTGGACTAAAAACGGCGTTCTAGAGCCAACGGCGCAATCCATTTGACAATTGGAATTGATCTCCAAAAGTTAGGATGTTGATCCATCATAGATGGTAGAAAGTTAAAATTTAGGATTAGGATGAAAATCTTGGAAGATGAGGATGAAAATCCAAGTTGATAAGGTTACTAGTAGAAATTTAGGGGGGGGAGTGAGCCCTTGGAAACCTATATAAGGGCCACATTTCCCTCTCTAAAATCATCCCCATACTTATTTTGGGTCCGTGGGTCTAAGTTATTTTGGATATTTTGGCGTTTGAAGCCAAAAACCTCTATAGTGTTTTCGGAGCACTTTTGGCTCCATTGTTGCTGTATTTCAAGCTTTGAAGGTCCTTTGGGGTCCTTCTATTTTCCCTTATGTATGCTTTGTGTGTGTTTTTATGTACTCTTGTTGTTATTCGAGAGTCTTTGTATCCTTGTGTATCCTTGTGAATTAACTCGTGTGATTTTAGAGGCTTTTGGTGTCTTGTACTAATCCTGAAGACACCCCCCACTTTACCTTAGTGATGCTGCTTTGGGGGGCTTTTAGAGTGTGAGTCTTTTGCTTTACCTTGTTGTCCTAACTCGTGTGTTCTCTTAAGTAAGTCCTTACCTTCTTCTAACATTTCCCGTATTGAGTGGACCTCCCTTAGGAATGGCGAAGCTTTGCCTTCCTTTACATTTTTTCTTTAAGTGGTTTTGTTTTCCTATTCTAAAAGTCTCTCTTGCCGTGTGGACCCTCTCTTGGGACGTTGTCGCAGGTGATTTCAACGATGTTTGGTTGGTGAGCTTTGAACCTGCAATTAAGTTGAAGTCCTAGAATAAATGTTAAAAAGATCCCGGACAGTGAAGCTTTGAACCCCCGGAGTGCCACAAAGTCCTAAAGTTGGTGTTAAACCCAACTTGACGGCAAAGCTTTGAACCTCCTGGGTATTTAGTCTCAAAGTTTAGTTTCCAAGACCTTCTTGGAAAAGTCTAAAGTTTAGCTTCCAAGATATTAGAGTTCTAGTATGAGATAGGTAGCACGTGATTTTGTGAGTTAGTTCTTTATCCAAAAATTTGGGCCTATTTCCCCGAATGGCAAAGCTCTGACCTTGGCACTAACTTTTCCCAGAAATCTAATTTTATTTTGTTGAAGTGGATTTCCATGAGGTAACCCAAGGGATGATTTGAAAAAGATTAGTTGCAACTAGCAGACCAACAGCCAGTGTCGGACTAATATCCAGCCTGGCCGATGCCGTACCTACTCCAGTGCTTACTTGGTCCCGCGCCTTGCCGATTTGTGAACTAATTTGTTACATGAATTATGGCTAAAATCCATACCAATCCGGGATGATACCCCACGGGGTCCCAACTTTTCTTTTTTATAATTTTTGACTAGTTAGAAAGCCTAATTTAGAAAGCTATTTAGAATCCAAATTACAAACTAGCAGAATCTAGTATAACCCAGTTAGGGACTAGAGTTTTAAAAATCAAACTGTAACTAAAAAAAATAAGGAAAAAAGGGGGAGAGAATCAACGCCTCCACGTCACACCTGCACACCAAACTTGTACATTCCATTCTCACCAACCAAACACAAACACAAACAATGGAGGGGAAGTAGTGAGAAAGAGATGAAGTAGGGAACAAAAGGAGAGAGACAAGACCTAGGCCTAGGATTAGGGAGGCTTGGGAGGAAATCTCAAGAATTCGTGGTGACCATTAGGAGGAAGATAGGAATGACGCAAAGCAAGAAAGGTGTAAGAGGATAGGAGGGACATTAAAACTTCCTTGGAATTTGGAACTATAGTGTAAGACCACCGTCAATACCTTAGGTGCAATAGTACCAGAGTAGATGTAATTAAGACAATTTTATTTTGTAGTTAAATTTTTTTTTTTGAGTGTGAAATGGATTATATGTTCAAAATTTTGAGTAATAAAGTGTGAATGTGGTGATATTTGAAGTTAAAGAGTGAAAAATCTTATTGACTTGAGCGGTTGTGAATTTTGACGGATTTTTATCAAGAGATTTGAAGGGGTGTTTGAGAATGGATGGTGATAAATAGTCCCTCTTCTCTCATTTTTTTCCTCTCTTTAATTTCTCTTGTTTTTGTGATGTGAGGTTGTGTTTTTTTGTGTTGTCATATCAATTTTATAGATTCATCATTGTCATTTTTTGTTGTTCACTTAAGTGATAGTAATTATTGCTTAAGCATAAAGTTGAATTTTGATGATATTTTACTTTGAGTATTTTATGAATGTCAATTCAATTAAATTGAATAGTTTTATATTCATTTAAGTGATGAATAAGTATTCTTTGCCTTGAGCAATTTTTATAAAGGAGAATCTCTTTAAGAGAATCTTATTATATTTTGAGTAGATTTTGTCTATCGATTATATTTTATCTTTTAAGAGAATTTTTATGTCAATGCTTAAAGCAAGATTTGAAGTAAAGAGAAACAAAGTATTAAGTTAGTGATTGACTTAATAATTCTAGTGATTGAAAATTATTTGTACACCAGGGATTGGTTTGGAATTGAGTGATCTAGAGATTGGATTGGATTTTGAAACTTTGTAATTTTAGTGAATAGAAATCATTGAACAATCGTAAATAATTGATGTACATTCTAAATATGGAATGATTATTCATATGATTAATAAATGGTATTCTAATTGAAGACATGATCGAATATTTGAATGTGTATTTAAGTTCTTTTATTAGAAATTGTATGTGTTGTGTGAATTTAGTAAACATAATTTAGAATTAGTATTACAATTAAAAAAAAAAAAGCTTCAAGATAATATGGTGATGCAAATGGAGAAAGCTTAAAGCTAAAGATGGGAGGATATATAGTCAAATAAAGATCGGAGCATTGAAAAAGGAAGAATTTGAAATTCTCTAATTAATTTTGTAAAGCATATTATACATCCCTCAAGGAAAATTTTAGAATTGCTTAAAGCATTTGTCTTTGGTTGCTTTCAATCCCTAAAAAGGGTATGTGGTATATTTACTTTAAGTAATTGAGACATTAGCGCTTAAAGCGACTTAGATATCAAAAGGATAATTGTGCAAAACAATCAATGAATTCTTGGTAAAACCAAATTCTCAAAGTTCAAATATATATATTGTGAGATGCAGGTTGCAAATAAATACATTTGTAATACATTTCAGTGAATTTAAAGTATGAGATTTGTGGATGCAAGTTCCCTTAGTTTATACCTTTAGATTCACATTTTGTTTTAAGTTAAGACTGAGACGGACTTAGTGGTTAGAAATTTATGTTTATAATTGGACGGAAATTAGAGAGAGAATTCCTTCCTATTCCTAAATAGAATTTGAAATATACTAAACATCCTAATATATTAAAATTACCAACAGAATTTACCTACAAAGTGACATTAGCTAACTAAAACACTAAGCTAATTTGAATTTTTCCTCGAATGAACCTAGTTGGAATTGCCTTGGTTTTGTCCTAAAAAAATTGTACTACAGTAGAAGAGAGGAAAAGGAAGGAAAAGAAGGGGAAGAGGGAAAGAAAGAAGTTAGGGTGTAATATTTTCTAAATTAAGCGATGAACTTTGGAATGAAATAAAATAACCAAAGAAATACCATGAATGAGGATGCGTACAAGCACATAGACGAAGTTATTTCCAACACCGGCATCGATAAGGTAAGTCATTAAAACTAGTCTTTTTTTTTTTTTTTTTTTTTTTCCTAATTACTTCTCAATTGTCCTTGATTAGACTTTAATCTGTGATTAGCAAAGAGAGATTAACAAAAGGTAGAAATTAAGTCCATAGACTAGGAAATAAAATTTAGAATTAGATTTAGAAAGTAAAAATCTAGAATTTAACTTAGAGGTAAAAATTTGGATTTAGATTTAGAAGTAAAAATCTAGAGTTAAAAGTTACAACATAGAATTTAATTTAGAGGTTAAAATTTAGAATTAGATTTAGAAAGTAAAAATCTAGAGTTTAACTTAGAGGTTCAAATTTGGAATTAGGTTTAGAAGTAGAAATCTAGAGTTTAAAATTAAAACATAGAGTTGAATTTAGAGGACAAATTTCAGAGTTAACTTTAGAAATAAAAATTTAGAATTAAAAGTTAAAACATTGAGTTAAACCTAAAGGGTATAAGTGGGGTATTAGGAGCCACTCACGATATGGAAGAGGGTCCTTTTGGAGTTCCTTTTGGAATTCTTGTGGAAATGCTTTACTCAAAAACTATATCAATTTCATCAAAATTAGTTCTAAAAATTATTCAAAGTTGTCAATAATGACCACTTCTATTCAAAAGGTCATCACTTTCCCTGAAAAAGTTTCCAAATCATCTAATTTAAAATTCAACAAAGGAGTAAAAACTCGGGGGGTGCACTTAGTGTATCTACTCCAAACAACATGCGAACAAAACTTTGTACCCCCTATATTATATCCTAAAATTTAAGTAAATGAAAACAAAAAAAATATGAATATATTCTCCTAATTTGAAAGTTTATGTTTTGAATTATTGATATTTTTATTTGCTAATGATAATTAGTTACAAATTTTTGAAGTAAATAGATACACTGCAGAACTGAAAAATAACTTTCACACCCCTATATTATATCCTCAAAAATTGTCTAAAAAATGAACAAAAAAATCCTAAAAATAATTCTCTATTGAAAGCTCATTTTGAGTTGAATATTGATGCAATAGTCATCTAAATGTGTTCTCTATAAATATTTGAGTTGAAAAATATGCCATTTTAGGTTCATTTTCAACCTCTTCTAGAAATCATTCCATATTTCATTTGAGTTGGAAATTTTGGCAATAGAAACCTAGAGTCATTACCAAACAATGCTCAAAATTTTAGGTTGAAATTATAGTTTATTAGAAACCACTTGTTCGCACGTGGTTTGTAGTAGTAGAACCAAGTGCCCTCCTCGAGAGTAAAAAGCACTGGTTACATGAAGTTTTTTGTGCTTAATTAAGATGAAATGATGACATCGTAAACTACAAAATAGTTAAACATGACGCTATAACATTTATGAAACATAAGGCATCCTTATTTTTGAGGTATCTAAGAAAATGTGAGCTACACAATCAATAATGCTCCAAACAAAGCAATGGTTACATCCAAGTTGGCTCCTAATACCTAAAGGGTAAATTTTAAAAGTTAGTCTTAGGATAAAGTTAAACCGTAGAGTCAAATTTAGAAGATAAAATTTAGATTTAGTTTCCAAAGTAAATTTCTAGAGTTAGAAATCAAAGTCTAGAGTTACATTCAAAAGTAGAAGTTTTGGATTAAAGGTAAAACTAAGAATTAACCTTAGGGGTTCAGACCTAGGAGTATATTGGAAGTTATAAAACAAAAGAGAATCTCAGGGGTTCATGTAAATGAGGGTTTCAAAAATACATGTATTTTTAGTAAAATTTTACTTAAAAGACGCCTTACAGGTCATTACTTAAAAGACTATACTTCTAGGACCCCTTTCTCTTGTAGTGTGCAGTGTGATTTGAAGAAGATTTTTGAGGATGTCTTTCTAAACATAGTGTTTGAAGGTCATGAAAAGTTGCCATATGGCATCCATTTTGCATCCACATCATCATCATTAGGGCAGGCAATGCCACATAAGCAACTTTTTCATCCATTCCTTTGGTGACGTTGGTGATGACTTCCACAGTGTGTTGTGCGCTAGGTCATGTCTACTTTGACATGTGCTGTGACGTGCATATGTTTTTTAGATGTCAATAGTGACATGAAATTAGTTTTGAACATCATATAGCAAAGGTACTGGAGATATGAAAATGTCATGAACAATGTCTTCTAAAACATCCTTGATGAGCATATGTTAGTTTTTTGAGACATCAACTTAGACAAGTAGACATTTTTTGAGAAGTTTTTTGAGACATCAGCCTAGATGTACACCATACACAATATAACACACAAAATAGACCATACATAATACACAATATACTATATACAATACAGCATATATCATATGTCATAAGCCATATAGGTTAATATATGTCAAATGCTATACAGAGTACAATATACATAATATGACATATGTCATACACTATACATTAGTTATATGCCATATAATACAATACACTATATTTGACAATTATGTTGCATAGCTTCAAAAGCCTTTTTTTTATTGTATTATATAAAAAGACAAGCTATTTATACAAGTGGGATTGTACGAGGGAAGGTAAACCATATAGAATATAGAAAACTTAGGAATTGTACTAAAAGTAGAAATTTTGACATGAGCATCCTAATGAACTCGACCTTATCTCAGTTAGCGTCGCAAAAAACATGTGGATGTCTCAGTTGACGTCGCAAAAAACATGGGGATATCTTAGTTGACATTGGAGTCAAACCATATTATAAGATGAGGATCTCTTGCAGGAACAATTTCACCACTCAAATTATTGTCAATTCCAATTGCATTTTAGAGGTCTTTTCAATTTACATTTTCCTTTGATCTTGAATGTACTTGTATTTAACAATTATTTAATGAGTGAAAAAGAAGTGTTCTTATTTGTTTATTTCAAATGGTAGATTGTGAACTCAATTTTTCTATATAAAGCATGTATAAAGAATGAAAAAGAAAAATGAATAGTGCAAAAAGTTTAAAGTAAGATAATTAGAAGCCCAAATTTATAGTATAGCAAGGTCCCCAAAAAATACCTTTACTTTAAATGCAAATATCTTGCAATATATGCACGCTCAGTTCCTTAAATATCTTCCATACATTTATATATTAGTCCAGTGGAAGATCCTAGGGTGATTGTAAGAAACATCTATACTATTTATTGCATTTTATAACAATAGTCATAATTATTTTGAAACCCTTTCAAATGAAAGAAATAAAATTTTAAAAAATTCTATAAATTTGACTAATATATACACCATAGAAAAAGACTAGGAGAACTAGAAAAGTGCAAAATCTTAATAAAATAGATACTTTGAAGTTTTCAATATTTAAAATTAGGAATAAAATAAAAGAAAGAAAGTAAATTTGACCATTCATAAAGCCTCTATATAGATGCACATTCACCAAAAGAAATACCAAAATAATTTTCTAATATGTTTCAAAATACAAGCTATAAGAAGCTAAAAAAAAGAATCAAGGTGTATAATAGTCATTTGTAATTTACTTTTAAATCTTGAGTCATTTAGAGCCAAAACCAAAAGTTATGGTCAAAAAACAAAAAACATATAGGATGTGACACAAAATAGGACAGGTGTGCTTGCAATCACTCACTATAGTTAGATATGCCCAAAAATCAAATTTTAAAGTTTTTTATGGTTTGCAATTGGAATGGCAATTTCCAATGGTATTTGATAGAAAGAAGGTCTTGCAGCTTTAGGTATCTAAAGAAATATTATATTATAGAAAATTTAGTTCCACAAGTAAGTTGCACAAAATTATACAGAAAAAATGCTAGAGTCCAATAAAATTAAAAATTCATTTAATGCAATATTATAATTTGTACAAGACCAGATCCAAACTTCTGTATAAATGTGTACTTTGTGAATGACATATAGCAATTACAAGATTAATACAAACATGCTGCTCATCCATGATACGAAGCACAATCAATTCCATCATTGACAACATGTTTTTTGTTCCACATACTATAAATCATCCGAATCACACTCTTAAAAAAACCAAATGAATTTGACTAGTCTAGGTTGTTTGCAAGGTTTGAGAAAGTAATAAAAAATACACAATTTGACTTTATTTGGACACCGCAAGCTCCCAGTACGTAGATCAATCCATTAAATGTTTTCAAATTCCACATATTTTGTTGTTGCCATTGGTTTTGGTACTTATCAACGTCAAAATGCCTTGAAACTTGGTCGGGCGCTTATCTATGATAAAACAAACTATTGTATTTTTTAGTATGATTTTACCGCTACTTGGATAATCAATACTTTAAATGAGTCTGTTTGTTTGTTTGTTTGTTTGTTTGTTTGTTTGTTTGTTTTGTTTTGTTTTGTTTTGTTTGTAGCGTGGACAACTTCCTGACCGTACGTCCCCCGGCCGCGTGCTTGGTACCGTCGGAAAGCTCTCGCCGAGGAGGGGTGCACCGGCTTGGTTTTGTGGTGTTTGGAGCGATGGTGCAAAAGTTATTGAATTTCAAAGTGTTTATTGATTAAAAAATTAGAAAAGTACTTTTACTTTGATTTTGGTGGCATTCTTGCTATGGGAGTAGAACCAGAAGTAAATACACGATGGAAAAATATGAAAAATATGAATAAAAGAAAAAAAAGCATATCTAAATCAGGATGAAAATTGGGCCAACGGCACAGGGCCACACTAGTTTGTATGAATTTTCCATTGTTGGTAAACACGGTTGACTTCCTATAGAGTCATCTTTTGCAATTCTGAAAATCAAAAAACTTTTTGGGAAACTTCTAGAAAGTCCCCAAATACTAACTGAAAATACACATGTTTACTTTGAACTATTTGTGGAAAGGTCTAAATTAATTACCTCTCATTTTAAATCCTTTGAAGAGGAATCATTCCCGTAATAGAGATGAACAAATTTCACCGTTGAGCTCTTGGCGTATTTTTATGCTATTGTAAAAATACTTCTCTCCAATCTTTGGTCGCACATTTTTTGAAACGATTGAGTTTTACTTGCTCAATACAAAATGAATTTTTCTAGTTCTTACAAATTGGATGGTGACCTCTACATGGGTCATCCGAATAAATTCCTAGAACCAAATAAGACATTTTCAACTCTATACCATCAATTTCTAAGCCTTCATTTTGTCACATGCACTTCAAAGGGATATCCAATTATAGTCTAATTTAGGCATTATTCTACTATTTTGGCCAACAAGGCCTAAATCTATCTCAAATTCGTAATTGACTTTCTAAACACCTAATTAAATACTGGAAGTAGGAAATGAAAGTGCTTAAGGCACTTTCAAACTTTTAGGAATAAATACGATGTAAATATTCTTTTTAGGTCTTTTTGACTATAAAATCTAAATAAAACAAGCACGAGCTAAATAAATAAATAAATCTTGATACTTGGGTGACAACTACGGGGCTCACATCAAGGCAATATTATGTGCATTGGTGGAGATGTTTTTAGTGAGAGTTTATGACAATGTAGGTCATCATTTTTGTTTGTTTCTAAAGTATACTAGAGAACAAAGATTAACATTAGATTCAATTTTAGTTTGGCTACTTCAAAATATCTCAAGAAAGTGGCCCAAAAAATAGTCTAAAGAAAAAATCAAAGAAAAAATAGAAAAAAAAATAGGTTGAAAGGAAGCCCAAAATAAAATAAATTACAAATTGGATTTGTAAATTTCATTGTGAAAATCACCAATTCAACCATACACAAAAATGATAAAATTGGCAAAAATGGAACAAGATGAGACAACCAATATAATAATGATTTAAGTGTTGTAGAATAGAATGTCATGACTTGCGCAAATGAGGTACACACATAAATCCCCCCTGCTTTGTTGTGTTTTATTCAAATAAAACTTGTAGATATTTTATAAACTTAGACCAATACTTGAGAGATTTTTTTGAATCCATTAGTGGAAATTAGGATGTTAGATTAGTATAAATTTTTTTTAAATTTAGACAAGTTGTATTTAAAATGCAATTAGAAAGCAACTATTAAATTAGAAGATTAGGCATTAAATTTAGACTATAAATTCAATTCAAACTTACTTTTTGATTCAGATTCATTTATGACACTCTAGGGTTTTTTAAAAGCAAATGGTACTAAAAAACACACCTAAAAAGCAAGATAGGATGAAATTTGGTAGCTAAATAGACTAGTTTCAAATTAAAAATCACAAAGTAGAATAAATTCAATAAAAAAAACCAAAATCTCATATAGAACTCGTCATTTGATACTCAAATCCATCAAAATCACTAAAAAAGACTAAAAAATCTAGGAAAAAACCATAGATGGGGTTTAGGTGACTAAAAGCATCCAAAATTTTAGAGGTCTCTTATTAGAGTTAGGAAGGTCTATTAGCAAGTACGTGCACCATTTTGAAATTGGTGCAACTTGTATTAAGTATTTGAAATTCAAAACTCTAGAACTGTCTTTAATTTAGAAACATATCATGTTAGGTTTATACAATCTAGTTCATATAAGACTTAGAAGTTTGCAAACATAAGTTAGAGATAGATTGAAAATCTTATTGTTTAGATCAATAGGTTTTTCAAAATATATAAGATTTAGAAAACAAGTAAAAAACTAAGAAGATAGAATAGGATGAAGTATTGACCACTAATTGGATAAGATTTGAATGAAAGCCACAATTTGGGGTAACATTTTAAAAAAAAAATTATCCTCAAATAGAAATAATTTTTAGAATCTCAAAACTATTCAAAACAATAAAAATAATAAAAGTTTTAAAGGATAACCTTGGGTTAAGTTTCAATGATCAAAAGTCATTCAAAACTTTAGACTCTTACATCTTTCTCATAAAAACTTGCATGTTATATCATTTGGAAAATGGCTTTAATCTAATCTCTCATATTATATGATTGAAATTAGTAAGGAATTCAATTAACTTTCAAAAACAAGAGCGTTTTCCTTCAATTTGTATTGAAACCTAATTCATCAATTCCATTTTTTTTCTTGTGATATGTAAGTATATTAAAATAGAAGTAGAAACTTGTACATTGTTTGGATGGTTAGTAGGAAAAATTCTTGGACAACAAAACTAGGATTTATTTAAGCTACTTTAGACCCAATTGTATTCACGTTTATTTGTTGAGGTGGGGAAAAATGTTCACATTACTTTGTGTTGCAAGGGATAACTACTTTGTAGCAAACATGCAAAAATTGGAATTTTGCATCGGAAAAAGAGGTGAAATAAATGATAATTATTTACAAAACATAAAGATAGAACATTATTAAATTATACTTTAATTATTTAAATATATAAATAAAAATTAATTAATAACAAATATTACATTAATACTATGTTTATTAAATTTAATGGTGAGATTGTTCTAGAATGTATACTAAATCTTGTGGAACTCTTTTTTAATATTAAAAATTGACTTAAAAAAAAATCTAATACATTATTTTTTCTAAACGACATTACTATGACTTTCTTCTAAACAAGAATTTCCATAACTTTCACATCACAATTCCAAATGGAATTGTCAATAGGTGGGATTTCAGCTTGGAATTTTGAAATGTGCAATTTCCAATTGGAAGGTGTTAAGTTCAATTTTTAGCCTATCGGATGTAAGTTGTGATGCTAATGGGGTATTTTAGCATATCCAAATAAAAATGGTGTGTTTAGTAGTAGAAGGGAGCTAGGTGGTTATGTGAGTTGGCATTGTCACATGAAATGGGATTTAAGGAGTTGTATTGTTTCCTATTGGGTAGTTGGGAGTTGAGATAAATTACCTCATGGATCAATGCTTGTTCCACATAGAGGTGCATGCCACTCTCTGAATGAAGTCTTGAACTGGATGTTATGCCATACACATGGCTCTGAATTGAATGGATCATAGTCTAAAAGCAGTGAATATTTCTATCAACCTAATTTCACTATTTTGTGGACTACTAGAAAGAGCATGCAAGTCCACCCGATGTTGTCTATTTTGTTGTCTATTTCCTTGCGATTTATTATGAAAGTTAAAGTTTCCTATTAAAATTGTTTCGTGACTAAATGTGTGATTTTGCACTATGGAGTGAGTGATTTGTGCAAACTGAATGTTGGAAGTTGTCTTGTGTATGCTTGTGTGTGTATTTACCTAGTTGGGTGTATTGAAAATTATTAAGTACACGTGTCAAATTGGTTGTGTCTGAGTAAATGTGGTCCTTTCCTTGTATGATGGAAGAATTTACAGAATTGGAATTGTCTTTACATTGATTAAATTTGATCCAATGAAGTGTGATTTTGTGTGTAATTTGGAATATAGAGATGAATTAGAATAGTTAAGTAATGTGTATGATTGTAGATTCAATCGTATATGAACTGGACAATTGAGTCCTGAATGAGAGAATGTTTGTATGTTCCTAAGTTGAATGATTGTTGTAATAATTGTCAAAGTTATGGTGTATAAGGTAGACATCCCAAAAGCGCCACTGACCTTAAAGCGCCATCTATGTTGTATGTACATCTCGAAATTCAGTTTCTTACAAGAGCATAGATGGCGCTTTTAGAACCCAACTTCATTCCTTAATAACTTTTGCATATGGTATCCAAATGCCACGTTCTCTAGTGCGTTGGAACCTCCTTTCACTTGCCCACAAGAACTTATGAAATTATCACCAGTTCAATAATAGAAAATAGGCTCAGTAGCAAAAAGTAGCGCTTTTGGGTTGCCTACCTTATGTGATGCCTGTGGTTCATGTGGTCTGATTTTTGGTTGAGAGGTTGAATTAAATTCCAAGTTGGAAGTAAATGAGTATACACTGAGATTGAGTTGTTCTTAAATTTTACGTACCAAATTGGAGAGAGTTTGTGATGTCCCGAGAGCAATCTATATGATTGCCCAAATTGAAGTATTAAAAATGAGCTAAAGGAAAGTTTATAGGAGGCATATTTCCAAGTTGTAAGATTAACCCCTAAATGCCCGAGGCACCAAATTTTGGTGTCGACAAAACTTTGAAGTTAAATAAGACCTAACTAAGTTTTTGTTTTTAGCATTTTATATTTTGACAAATTCTTTTTGAAGTCTAGTTTTAACATCAAAAATCCAATTTTGAAAATGAATGATTATGGTTTTTTTTGTTTAAGATTTTGTGCAATGGGACATTGCAATCTTGACTTTGTGTGGTGTTGAGGGCTCTTGGAAATGAGCCTCAAATACATTAGATCCTGGAGTAAAAATCACACTACAAATTCATTTCAAAAAATTGTAGATTAGATTTTGAAAAGCAATAAATTGATTGGGGTTATGCATGTTAGGCCCTTCAACCTCATATTTTTTTAGTGACCAATTTTTTGGATTTGTCATGCAAAAAGAGAGTTGAAAGATCTTCATACTTCTAACACCCTCACAATCAAACATTATAACCTTTCAATCCTTAAATGATATTGCCGTGTTTTTACTTCCTATGTGATCTCTAGCATATCTAGTTTGAATTTATACGGTTACAATTCAAAAAATATTGATTCAATTTATCAAAATGTTGGCTTTTTGTTCAATTTAGAGCAAATTTTAAGAAGCTCAAAATAGGCCTTGGGCATTTAGACGTTAGAAGTGTAGTTATGTTGAATGTTAGTGAAAGTGGTGATTGCACAAAACACTTGTACTATTTTTTGTCACACATTGTGTGTTGATTAGTTTTTTGGCTATAACTTTTGTGGTTTGACTCAAAATGACTCAAAATTCTTAAACAAGGTACTTATGACTATTATACACTTTATCTAAATTTTTTGGAAATCTTTAAAATGTTTTATTATTTAATAATAGCCCCCAATTTTTAGTACTATTTTGTCAAATTTTCCAATTTTAGGATTTTTAATACTATTTAGTACCCCAAAAAACAAATTTGGAGCAGAATTTGGAAGAGATGGTCATTTGTAGACTTATAGCTATGGTCTAAAGAAATTTGTAAAATACAGGCTTAATTTTATGTGGTGTAGAAGTCTACAAAGTGAGCTTCATTTCGCTTGCATTTTAAAACATATAAAATATATTTTTGGTGGTTCCTTTGGTGAATGACCATCACCACAGAGTTGTTAAAAATGTCCAATTTTTATTTTATTTAATTAAAAAATTTCCCTATCCTTAACTATTTTAAACATCATAATGTCTATTTTCTTGAGTTTTGGCACTTTTCTAATTCTCCTACTTAGAGAATTTTCCTAGCCTTTTCTTTTGGTAGTTACCTTCATTTTAGAGGTGTATACATAATCCATATTTTTTAAATTATTTAAAAATTATTTTTCAAATTTTAAAGTACTCCCAAAAAATCATAAATATTGTTGCAAAACGCAACAAATAGTACAGGTGTTTTAGATTTTATACACTAAGTGGGAATTAGAGTTGTACACCTAATGAGTAGAGTAGAGATGAATGAGACAAAGCCCAAAGTGGTGAAGAATGATTGCAAATTCTGCAATAAAATAAGGAATAGTAGTTCACGTTGTAGTGGTAATAGTATTCAAGCCAAGTTGGAATTGGAGTGCATTAACAATTCTATATTGGAAGAACAACTAGTTGGAGTAAAAAATTTGGAAGCATAAAATGTTAACAAAGTTGTGAAAAGTTCAAATTAAAAGATACAGTCATCTTACCTTTGTGGCCATTAAGAATGGAGAGTAGATTGGAGTTAGACCTAGTTGGTAGAGAATGAAGTTCATTGTGTTAGAGTTGTGCTAATTGTTTTAGTGAGGAATCAACTAGTGCAATTAATCCTAAATAACCTTCTCCTATAGTTCAAATTCAATATACTATAGGATAATTTCTAAATTGGTATTTATTCCTTTTGACAAGAATGAATCAAAGGTTTTTAATATAGACAAAATATAATACAAGAGATTTTATTTCATTTTTGTTCAAATTTTTGTGTATCAACAACCTAAAAAAAGATTTTATTCAATTTATTATAATATAACTATTGTTCCAAGGCAACAATTGAAATAAAATTTATATTCTCATTTGTGCTGCATAGGACAATGTCACAATGGGACTTAACTCCTACAAGCCCATTGTTCTTTTGGGGGACAAATAAGATTTTGAGCATGTATTTACGGGTTGAATTTTTGTCCTGAATTTTTGAAACTTTTTTTGAAGATAGAAAAATTGATTAGCTTTGTAAGAATATATTTTTTTCAATTGGTGCTTGAAAACAAAAATTATATCCAAATAAGCTCAAAACAAGGAAAGGAGGTAGCAAAAAAAATTTCAAAAAATTTAATTAAATTTTGTTTTTTTCATAGATTATATTTTTTTCTACATGGAAAGATTGATCCATTCCATTTGGATTTGTTATGAGAAAGTTATAGGCAATCTTGTCTTTTGCAGGGCAATTAGAGCATCTTCTTGAAAAAAATAACTTGTAGGATTTATTTTTGAATGAAAGTTTAACATTTTTCAAACAAAAATTCTATATAGTTGAATTTGCTTGCTAAAACAATCTCATCTTTGGGATTAGTGCATTTTAATTCTAATTTAGAGATACCAGTGATTTAGATTTTCCTTCTATCTTGTATCTACTTCTATTTAATAATTTTTTTAAGTATGAATTATTAAGTTTGTTTGAATTTTTTTTTCTTTTGAGGCTCTCAACTTAATTCTCCACCATAAAAATTTAAAGCTCAAAACTCTATAGTGCAAAAACTTAAAGTTAAGAAGGTTCAAAGTCAAATAATGTACTCTCACAATATATTGAAAATAATGTTTGTTTATTCAAAATATATACTGAATAGGGGTTTTAAGGGGATCAAAAAATTAAAGAGACTTATGTTAGAAACCTGTACATGCTTGAAACATGATGTACAACCTCCGCACACTTCAATGAGTATTGATGTACATCAAAGGTAGATATTTATATAGTATGAAATGTTGATTAATTAATATGGGTCCCCTTAATACTCCTATTTAGTATAGATATCTTACAATATGTGTGGTCAAAATTTTTGAATTTTTTCCACACATTCTTATACTAGTTAGATGTAAGATCTTTTGGTTAGATGTGCAGAAAAAACATTTCTCAAATTCTTTTATTCTTTGCTATAGAAATGGCAATTTTGAGTGTTTTTTGGTAGAAAAAGGCCTTGGGCCTTTAGGGATTAAGGGCTATTACAAAACTTATTCCAAACTAAATATTCTAATTATCATTTTCTATGTACTCAATGTGCACTAAAAATGCAGATTAAAGCCATTATTATAATAATTCCTTGAAGGCTTACTATAATGGTATAGAACATTTCATTTAACTTGTAGCTAAAATGTTTGGAAGAACAACCTAGTCCCTGTTAAACTATTATAGAAAAAAAATACTTTTATAGAACATTTGAAATTCAAGGCCATCATATAAATTATACAAAGTGTAATTACATCCTTTTCACTACTAGAAGTCTATAACAACTTGATTAATTAAATTTCATATAATAATTTATATTTAATTTTTAAATTATTTATAAAAATAACTTTAAAATTCCCTCATTTTCTACTACATATTACATAGATGTAAAATACAAATGTCTACAAAAAACTCTATTCTAGCTTTGATAGTTTCCTAATTTAATAATATCCAAACAATTCCATCAATCAAATAATCAATCATGACCTAAATAATTATCTTCCATTGCCATACCTATGCCATTGGCACAACTATCACAATCTAATCTATATCTATATAATATGTATATTCAACAACACTAAACAACCAAATTTGGTATAGATCAATTCATTTTGCACAAAAAGAAGGATAAAAGCGTAAAACACTTGTACTATTTTGCAACACATATTGCAGTACAACATAAAATTAGTCATAAAGTCTACAGATTTCTCTCATTATAATTGAAATTCACAATGAATGTGAACAATATGTTTTTTAAGTCAAGACGTATTCTTGCATAATTTCTTAAAAAAACTTATTACTTTTATATAATTTCTCTAATTTATATCACTTTAAATTTGAGAAGATTTTAGTATTGTAATGAGTCCAAAATGATGATTCTCAATTCAAAATTCAGACATCAAGTTCTTCTATTAAAGTATAAGAATTTATAAAAAGTGTTCTACAAAACTTACATAAATTCATTGTCATCTACACAGATGCAAAAAAGGCTCTATTGTGCACACATTTCTAAACATCCGAAAATACCCTTCTATATATTTTTGAGTGAAATCTCATCTCTATAAAGTTATTAAAAGTGGCTTATTTTTGTTATATTTTTTTGAATATTTTCATTTTTCTAGCAATATTAATCTTATAAAAAAAGAGCCTAAATTTTCATTATTGTGAATAATGTTTGAAGTAAATTTAATTTTGATCTCATTTCTGGAAAAATATTGTTTGTAGTGTTCTACTAATCATCTACATACTAATTTTTACTTTACTTTTTTTTTTAAATTCCAAAAGCTCATAGTCATAGTACTACCTCCTAATGCAATATAATCAACAAGTGTTTCTTGCTTTCACCTAATGCCACATTTAACTACTTTTGGACTTTTGAAAGTCCAGAATTAATAACAGTATTCAACAAAAAAAAAAAATTGATCAACAAAAGATAGTGCAAAACATCAGGAGATCTATCCAAAACATCTAGAGATCTGTACAAATATTGAGAGATCTATACAAACATTGTGGGATCCCACGATATTATCATCGTGAGTTCGCACGATGTTTTGTCCAGAATTCTTTGAATAGTCCAAAAGTAATTAAATGTGGCATCCTAACAATAGAAACCAAAGCCAATAAGTAACCCTAATTGATACGATAGACAATGTTAAAAAAGTTTCCAAGACATCTTTTATTATTTGCATTCATTTTTCTTAAACTTGGAACATCCAGTGAGAAAAATCAATCATGTGGCAATGTGAAGATTAGAAAGTTTATTGAAAACCATTCAATGAAACTTATAAATAATTACACCGTAATCATATAAAATGATGAACATCTCATAAGTAAGTTAATAAGCTAATTGTCACATCTCAACTTGCGTTCACCCCGCGAGACATGCATCAACTCCTGTAGAAGACCTCGGCCGAAGAATGTACAGTATGTCACGAAGTCGAAGCCGGTTGCTGGCCTGCATGTGCTGATTTCCATCACGGTATTCGTTAATTTGTCGATCGCAGCCATCTCGCGAATCTCGCCATTCGCATCCAACTCTCTAGTTCGCATTCAGTTTGCAACCAGATTTCCGACCTTGTTTTATCCTTTGATTGCCATTGGAAAACTCAGCCAAATTAATTCGACCGCGCGCACCATGGCGACGACGATGCCAAAGGAGTTGCCGGAGATGGACACTGGTAAGGAGGTGCACGTTCAAAATGGCGAGGAGCATGTGGCTTCCATTTCCATGGCAGCTCCAGTAAGTCCTTGCGCGCGCTACCTTTTTCATTTATTAGTTTCTTTCGTTTTCTTTTTCCCAATCGATCGAAGGCTATAGGAATGTTGGAAGTACGTCCTCGATCACGGAAATCTAATTCTACCTCCTGCGGAAGCCAGACACCAATATGTCAGTGTTACGACAATCATGTATGTTTGTTTAGGTAACGCTGTCTAAACAATGTTTGTTTGTTTCTAGGATGTTCGTCTGTGCGATTCTTTCGCGATTTCATTTTGCTCAGAAAATAAGTGTATGCTTGGATTCGAATTTTCTATGGGGATGAGTCTGCAAGACCAAGAAGCCGCAATTACTTTGTCAATGAACGACTTTTTATGCTCTCGAATAAGTATTCCAAGATTGCTTGATCACTGCGTCCGTCCCCAGATTTAGCAGGGTGAGTTTTTTTATATTGCCGACATACTCTTGGTGGATCGTACAATTAATTAGCAATTAATTGATTTAGTTTGAGATTGAAACCGGGTTCTTTGATGCAGGAAATCAACGGAGACGTGGGAATTGAAAAACAGGGTGAAGAATTGGAGGAAGGGACGCATCCGGCTGCAACTGGAACAGCAGCTGGTGCAAGCTACCTGCATCCTCTGGTACTAGAAGAGAGCGAATCCGACTTCGAAGATCAGACCTGGATTAATCACCCTCCTTCATCACCAGATGGCTCGTTGCTGCACGCAATGTACTTCCAGCTTTTGGGTGCTGGCTTTGACGGCATGATAGTGCGAGAGTTTTTCAGAAGCAGAGCCCGTACTTGGAAGAAAGCATTTAAGAAGCCTGTTGCAGCTCTGGCCGAACCGGCGGCGATGGAGTTTGAAGAGATGCACCACAGCATGGGTGACATGGAAATGCCTTCTCGGGTAGGAAACCAGGTGAATGACTCAAATGGAGAGCAATTGCAGCAGCAGCAGATGCCGAAGAGTGTGCCCAGGAGACATCGTGTTGCAAATAAAAAGACTGATGCAAATGTGGGTTCCTCTAAACCTCAAGGCCAGGTTCGGACACGGACCACCCGTACTCTGCCTCCGCACATTGGAATTCGAACAAAAACTCCAGTGAAGAAGAATAAAGGGTATTTGAAGAACCGACTTGGCGACTTCAGTGAAGGAAATAAAGGGAATTTGAAGAACCCACTTGGCGACTCCAGTGAAGAAAATAAAGGAAATTTGAAGAACCCACTTGGCAACTCCAGTGAAGAAAATAAAGGAAATTTGAAGAACCGACTTGGCGACTTCACTGAAGAAGCGAGCTTGCATTCCCAGGTTTCCCAATGAGGATGATCGAGTGAAGATATCAGTACTGTTTTTTCCTAGGAATCTAGGTAAGGCAAGTCATATTTACCGTTCTTAGTTAGCCCACGATGGGTTTTTTTGGAACTGTGTTATAATTTAGGAAGCTGAGGTGCAGTAAGCAATCATTTGAGAAGCGATTGCAATGAAGATATTGATCTATTTTACAAAGTTTGGTCATATCACAACATACATTGAACAAGTCACATTGAACTATTCATAGGTCATAATTTTGTTATTTAATGGTTGGTTTTTTTAACATCAAAGATGTGCATATAGATGTTTTGTAGATATCTACACAATTGAATAAATTAAAAATTCATCACAAATGTTTTTCAAGAAATTTTCATGTAAAACCATGAATATTAAATGAAATAAATCATCAAGAAAATGAATTTTTTTCTTTAGAACTAAAATTTGGTATGTTTAATTGGGATTGAATAAGAATTGAAAGCTAATTATGCAAGACCAAAAATGTCAATTATATTCCATATTATGCAAAATTCTTTGAATAGCACAATAATATTACATTATATCATATAAACATTACAACAGTTATGAGGGATTAAAAGAATTTGGTAGAAGCTCTAAAATTATTTTTTCAAAAAAAAGTACATACAAATGAATGAAGGAAATGTACACAAAGATTACATCCATTCAAGTGGTGCAAGACACCAAGCGCATATAGTTGTCCTTCCTTTAGTTATCCTCAGATATAAAGAGCATGAACATTTAATCGAGAGCATTTCCACCTTTGATTTATTCAATTAGACTGTCTTGTAATGAGAATGAGAAAGACTTATTTGCTGTTATATTTTAATGATATTTTCCTCTTTGACCATCATTCTTATACTATTACTTTTTAGGTCTCCGAAATGGTAACATCCAACAAAAACATCATTAGAGGTTTGAGGCCTCTAGAAGACCGTTTCAGGCCTGTTCCCAATGTTGTCCCAATTCTGTGAACAGCCGGTACAGGCTGTCAAATTAGAAAAAAAAAAAAAAAAAAAAAAAAATTGCCCAAAATATCATTTCAAACAAAAAAAAATTTAATTTTTTTTTCTGCCAAAAATGACATGACACGGTGTCGACCATATCAGCCAGATGCTTCCCCTGCGTTCCCACAGTCTGGGAATGTAAGGGAATTCGCAATCTTCTAGAGGCTTCAAATGTCCCCTAATGGAAGAAGATGTGCCACTTTGTGACTTTGAAGTTTCCAACGTTCAGTAGGAGTCACTGTGATTGCCTTACCCGGACGGAATGATGTGGAATATACCACATCATTTCATCCGAAGGATAAAATGGTGTGGTATATTCCACACCAAATCAATAACTACAAAGCAAGGTGCTTGGTCACAGCTGCACATTGGGGTTAACGGCAAATTAAGTACTTTGAAATAAAAGTGTAAATAAAATAGCAAACTTATTCAAAATGGCAATCAATTTATAGAGATCAATTATCTTAGTGCTTGAATTACATCACTTTGATGTGATTGTCATTCATGTTTTGAATTTTCAAGTGAAAAGAGAACTCTATATATACACATGGGGTGGTAGAAGGTAGAACAACCCATGTGGGATAAATAAATTTGAATTTGTAGTTTCTCAAGCACTCACAGTTAAGTCAAAAGCAAATAATTGTGTTAAAAGTAGAATTTTAGACCTCATTTAGGCATAGTAAAATAACTTTTCTCAAAAAACTTTGAACTAAAAAAAGTTGGTAAATGAAGATAAATTTCACCTCCAAAAATCCGTTTGGCATTTTGAATTTCTAATAAAAAGCTATAGACAAATTTCAGAGAGGATTTTTAAAATGTTAAAGAAAATGTTAATTCCAACCTCTCTTTCAAATTTGTCCATAACTTTTGATTGGAGATTTAATATGCCAAACGGGTTTTTGGAGGTGAAACTCATCTTCATTCCCCAACTTTTTCAATTCAAAGTTTTTTGAAAAAAGTTATTTTACTATGCCTAAATGAGGCCTGAAATTCTACTTTTAACACAATTTTTATTTTTTGACTTAACTATGAGTTCTTGAGAAACTACAATTCAAAGTTATTTATCCCACATGGGTTGTTCTACCTCCTACCACCCCATGTGTATATATAGAGTTGTCTTTTCACTTGAAAACCCAAAATATGTTATTGATGACAAATGGTTATAATGCATTATTCATTAAATTCTTTGCCAACATCTTTTTCTACAAATATTTGTTGATTTGTATGTCAGGTCCTAAAATTAACAAAGAAAATGAAACAAAACATAATGTACTGCCACTATCCTAGTACTTATATTTGGGGATGGATTTTGTGGATGAGGGCTCCAGGAAGGGAAAGGCAGCCTCTTTGAAGGCTACTGAATGTTATGTTCTTTATGTCAAAATTAGCATTTCAAAGTTCTTTTTTGGACTACAAAATCTCATTTTTTTTGTATTAACTTTTTCCAAATTTCATATACCACCACGCTCTTCATTATACCATGCTGTTTCTGAAAATATAAAATTTGTTCCGTTTCCGTACACCATGCAAAAGCTAACCACCAATGAAATTGGAGAGAAAAACAAATAACTTCATCTACTGATATTTTTCACAGAAATGATTTGATTTACATTTTTGGAATCCTCCCAAAGTATTCTATCTGATGGTCAACTTTTAGATTGTAGTAGTAGCTTTTTTGTTTCACTGTTAGCTATAGTCATAGGTCTTATATTTCACTTCAATCAAAGTGGAAGCTTTTGTAATAAAACTAAAGTTAAATCCTAAAAATAATGCATGTTGTATCTTAGATATAAGCCTACACAGTCAAGGATTACATTACATTCATTGAAAGGAATTTGGGGCCTTTAGAGTCCGTTTCAGGCCTGTTCCCCAATTTGGCTTGATTTTGTGAACAACGGTACAAGTTGTTAGAAAATATATATTTAAAAAAAAAAAATCAAATATTATTTAAAGCAATTTTTTTCATTCAAAAATGACGTGGCACAGTCTATACCCACAACAGGGGATTTCGGAGTGTTGGGAGACCGCGAGTTCCCCTGCGTTTCCAAACTGCGAGAACACAGCTGCAGCAGCTGGTTGACATGGCACAGCAAATGCCACGTCATTTTTGAAAAAAAAAAAAAAAAAATTGCTTAAAATGATATCTTGGTAAATTTTTTTTTTTTTTTTTTCTTGAAAAAATTTTGACAGGCCCATAGCTTCCTTCACTGAATCTGGGCAGAATGGAGAACGGGCTTGAAACAGTCTCCCAAGGCCCCGAAACCCCTCTTATGCACATCAGCTAGTTGTTGCAGCTGCGTTCCCACAGTTTGAAAATGTAGGGGAATTTGCAATCTTCCAAATGCTCAAAATCCCCTCTAATGTTTTTCTTATGTTTTAAAAAATTGTTAGGGATTCTTACATTTTTTATTTGAATTTTTTATTATTTTCAAAGCTTTATGAATTTAGGATTATATTGTTCTTTGTACTTTTTGCTGTAAAGATGACAAATGATAGTGCGGGACATAAGGTGACTAAGATAATCTATAGTTTTTAAGCTTGAGTTCTCTATATAGTATTAGGAATACCAAATGAAACTCATTTTGAAGATTGTATGCTAAACTCCCTTCATCAAACATTCAATCTCTTCTTCAATAAACTTCCCTTTTTGTTGCCTTTGTATCAATCTTGAGCTCGCAACAGGAGGAGGTAGAGTAGGTTTAGCCTTAATCCCTAAAGTCTCAAAGTCCCTATAGGGGACTCTTGGAATTTTAGCTAGGCTTGTGTGATCTCCATTTTTTACCTAACTTTTGGAAACTTTTTGTAAGATAGGAAATCAGATTAGCTTTACGGAAATATAATTTTTATTCCAATTGATGCTTAGGAGCAAAAGTTATGCTACTTTAAGTCCAAAAAGCAGCTCAAGGGGTAGTCCAAAAAATATCACAAAATGGAATTTTTTTAATTTTTAATTTCTTTCTCAAAGATTGTATTTTTGTCTACATTTGAAGCTTTGATTCATTCTATTTGGACTAGTGATGAGAAAGTTATGAATAGTCTTGTTTTTCAGCCAATCTAAGCATCTTCTTGAAAAATAACATATATCATTCATTTTTTAATGCAATTTTTACAATTTTTCAAAAACATTGTTAGGTAGTGTTAAATTTGCTTTCTTGAACAATCTCACCGTTGGAATTCTTGTGTTTCAATTCCACCTTAGAACTATTAACGGTTCAGTTTCTCCTTCAATCTTGAACCTACTTCTACTTAATAATTTCTTAATGAGTGAAAATTAAGTATTTTTTGGTTGAATTTTTTTCTCTAGATTATCAACTCAGTTCTTCAATATAGAAGATTACAAAATCAAAATCAACAGTGCAAAATTTTTAATTTAAAGCCAAAAAATCTAGTTAGGCAAGGTACAAAAAAACTTGCTTTCTTCAATTTAAATGTAAATATCTTGCACTCTACATGGTTAAAGTTTTTGAAATTTTTTACGTACATTTTTTATACTAGTCTAGTATAAGATCCTATGATTGGATATGCAAAAAAACTAAATTACTCTAGTATAAGATCCTATGACAAGATTTGCAGTAGAAATGGCAGTTTAAAGTGGTTTTTGATAGAAAAAAGGCCTTGGGACTTTAGAGATTAAGGCCCTCGGTTTTCTCAAATCTTTAATTCAGAGAATTCACCTCCATGACCTCATCCTTAGAATCCTCATAAGTTCTTTTGGATGGATTCCATGTGCCTTCACAACTCATTCATTGTAGTTGACAAATAGGATTTAGATGATACATCTTCAAGCGACCAACCCTATTTTTTACTTCAAACCCTTTTTCAATAAATAAAAAGTGAGGAAAATAAGAATACTTGACTTAATGAAAATTTAGATTTGTATGTTTTGAAATAAAAGAACCACCATTGTGATTTCAAGCATGGATATTCATTGGATGAAAAAATCTTTGTATCTAATGAAGTGGAAAGGGCAATAACAAGGCAGGTCTACTTATAGACACATGTAGCAAGGACATCTACCGCGTCCGCCTAATTAGCAACTGATTCGCCAAACTATATTTGATATGGACAGTGACATGACAGAGTTTCTACCACGTCTGCCTAGTTAGCAATTGATGTGTCAAATTATATTTGACATGAACAATAATGTAGCAAAGCTTCTACCACATCCGCCCAATCAACAGCTCATGTGTCAAGCGGCACCACGTGGACAGTGACGTGGCAAGTCATTTCAGAGTGATGACCATATCCGTACTATGATTTGTTGAGCCTACTTTTGCACATGTGACACTTGCTAATAGGGCATGGCTTTCTTCTATTTGTTGACATGCAATTGACATAACTGCAATCATTCCTAAATCATTCCTTTGTATGCTTAGAATTTTGGACTAGCCATTAATGTGGACGGTCCACAATGAGTGTCAGTGCAGTCACTAGTAAGTTAGATTGTAGTTGTACGTTGCATGATGGTTTAGATATGCAAATCAATGCAAGGCAATCAAATTCAATGTAAAGGTAGACAAATTTTGACGATGCAACATCCAAATGACTCTAATGGCATTGCAACGTATTTCATGATTCATGCATTACATAAAAAACTTCATGCATTTTTTTTGGAGAATGACCATTATCATCATGGTTTGATGTGATGCCAAACATTTGTATTGATACAAGGAAAAAACAAAAGTAGTTTTGTGAGCTAAAGAGGAATAACAATCCACTTGCAGGAAGACAGTTACAACTATAAGATTAATTATGCTGCCAGCTACAATGACAAGTCCACCCATACAACAACAACTTCCCAAAAGACACATCAATTTGAAGATTTGATGTACTTCTTGCATAATTCTCTTGATTGTTGTCCAACTTTTGTGTGACTTTTGTCTGACATCTATGTCACTACGTGACGACCTCTGAATGCAATTAACAGCAGCTTTACTTTGACTTTACAATAAATAATGGTAATCTATGACTAAACTATGATTATACAAACAACTTCAAATCTCTTGTCTGCACCTATTGTTCTTCTTGACAATGACTTCTAGCATTTACGCTCATAACATCCTTCACTTTTATTTGCTCAATATCTTTATTTTGGACATAAACGCCACATCAAATGTGGAATCATCCATAACTAAAACAACTGTTAAATATATAAACAATGAACCTAAAGAAATAGGTCATCCACATCATTTTTAGCAATAGATTGCAAAAAGATCAATAAAAAACAAGTAGCTTGACCTCGTCATGCATCCTTCTAGTAGTAAACCAAAACACCCTAATACCTTGAAGAATGAAAGCTCAAATCCAATGCAAGTTAGGAGCGCATATTTCTTTTGCTTAGTTTAAGCGGCAACAACCTCACACACCTTGCAAAAATTCTACTACTTAACTAACAAAAAATAAGGGTTGGTGTAGAAGAAATTAGTCTCTTATGTCTCCATGCTACTATAAATTCTCTATTGTAGAGTAAGAAGGCAAGAAGGCAAGAAAGAGTGAAAGTTCAAATTGTTGGCAAGCAAACTAATGCTTACAAAGAGAAAATAATCAAGCAAAGTTTGCAAGAGCATAGACAACAAATCAATTGAAGGAAGGAGGGGGTAGAATTTCCTTCACTTCAGAGTAGAAGTACTAGAAGAAACCTGTATTTTTTTCTATCCCTGGATTCTGCGTGCTAATGTCTTACGTGATGTCTTGAAATGTCTATGTAGACATTCAAAATTTTGCATTGCCTGAGACATGCAAAAGACATCAGTTTTGCACGTGAACATCAGCATGCTAGGGACTAGACATCCAAAAAGACATGGATCAATGGGATCCTCAAAAGCCGCCATGTGACTGCCACCTAAGCGCCATGCAGACACGGGTAGCCACGTAGGAATTTTTCATCCATTTTTGTCTATGACGTGACATTTGAGGTGGCACGTGACATGGCGGCGGGAAAAGTGACATAGCATCCAGCAAGGATGATGTGGCATGCCACGTCAGCATAATTTTTTGTTGTCTAAAATTTTTATTGTTGTCTTTAAAGACATCAACTTAGACATCTGTACATTTTCAAAGACATCAACTCAGACGTCTAGACATTTTTGTAGACATATTTTGAGACATCACCTTAGACGTCTAAATTTCTTGTAACATCAATCTAGACATCTACTTTTTATCATGAATACCTTTGGCAATGATTAGTATGATTTAGAAGAACCGAATGATGTCACGTTAGATGTTCATGTCATGGAATGCACTATTCGGCATGATGTTAATATGGACAACCTCATTGGTCCTATATGACGTCCTCATGCATATCAAAATGTCCAATATAATATGTCATACACAATACACCATACATTATACATCGTACATCATATACCATACACAATATGCCGTATAAAATACATCATGATTGGCAATTATGTCACATAGCTTCAAAAGCCACTTGATGTGAGTTTATGGAGGGGAGAAGACAGGCTCTTTATACAAGTGGAGTGGTAGGTGGGAAGACAAACTATATGGGACATTGAAAATGCTGAAGTTAAGTTTTTGTGGAATAGCACACAAATGTCCAACAAGATGTTTTTTGCATGTCTCAAAGGCCGCTCTGATGACGTCTCTATAGACGTTATACTGACTTTGACTATGCTTCTTAGAATATCTAGAAGCCTACAGAAACATCCAACAAAACATCTCAACATTTACAAGATGTCTCTAGTGACGTCTCTACGTCTACTTAGACATCTCCAATATAAGTGTAGAAAACGCAAAGAGACAGCCTCGCTATGCTGATGTGGCATGCCACATCAACATAATATTATGTCATGTTAATTGATTTACTCGTGGCATGCCACATCATCTTATTTAACCTCAAAGGTGCCCAGTGGTTGCCTAATCCCTTTCTTTTTAACCTCGGTTAGACTTTTACCCAAGAAAAAAATAATTTCCACAAATTTATCCTCTGTGAATTTTTTTTCTCAAAGTTGACGTGGCAATCTATGTTTTTGCAAACGACTCGCCAAACACCTATGAGTCCTTTAAAATGTCATCAAAAATCCTAATGTTGATGGTAATACCAACTTGTTTTTATTCAAATTTGCCACAGTCATCTGGAACATCCTCAAAAAATCTTTTGAAATTGCAATCCCTCTCTTTAACATCTTGATGTCTCCTCGGACATAGTATGTTTGGCCTTGGACATTGCATGTTTTTGCTCCGACATAAAAGAAAAAACATGTTTCTTATAGTGAAGAGACAAAATCGATATTGTGGAGAACTTCAAATAACGTCAACTACGTGATTGCAAATCACATAGAACCGTAGGTGTCACCTTCATTAATGTTTTTAGGATTGAACTACATCATATTATATTTAAAAATACAACTTAAATACAACTAGAGTCAAGGACAAAAAGGTCCATTCCACATTGCGATGCTTCTTTACATAGTCAATACTTCACCAAAATTTAGAACTAACTATACATTCTAGAAGCTATGAAAGAGACACAAAAGGTATTAAATTTTGAGGCATATCCAACAAAGAGAAGTAATAGAAAAAATATTTAGAAATATTAAATGAAAATCACAGTTAAAAGGCTCCAAAAGTTATTATAAATCTACCACCAATGTTCCACCAATTTAAAACCAATCCATTATTAATCTACAAGGGGCTTGCTTGATTTGAAGCACTTTCAAGTTCTAAAGAGCAACTTAGAGGCAAAACAACGTTATTGATGTTGATGAGTATCGCAAATTTCTTATGAATTATAAGTGCAAAATTGTATTTGGCAAATATTAAAAGATGGTAGGGCAATTATTTTCACTTCAAATTTTAACACATTTCTTCCCATGTCCTCAACTTTTAGAATATATAACTAGCTCTAAATTTGGTAGAAAATTGACTCTTTTGGAAAGGTCTAAGTGATGAATGGACTTCTTGGTCCTCATCTCTACTAATAGTACAAATGACTAGTTTGAAATTCTTAAATGACTACTAAACAACTACAAAATGACTCTAATGCAACAAGATTGTGAACCCTTAAAGTTGCTGCTTTCCTAAACCCTAAACAGCCGCCACCACCCTAAACTCTAGAACCGCCGCCATCCTAACACTAGAAGAAACCCGCGTTGGTCTAAACCAAAAATGTGGGCTAAAATTTGTTGAGAACCATGTTTTCCAACATTGGAATCTCAGAATTTTGTGTTGAAAACTTGGTTCTCAACAAATTTCAGCCCACATGTTTGGTTTAGACCAACGCGGGTTTCTTCTAGTGTAAACTACCGCAATTATTTTTTTTATAATTGCAATACAATTTACATTTCTATGTCCAAAATTTCTTGAAGAAGGAAAAATCCTAATCAAATAATACAATTAGCTTGCTCCAAAATAAAAATATCAAATATTTCTAGGAATGGAAACTAGTTGTTTATGACTTGATCTTCAGCCGTTTTCAACAAGCAATTATTTATTTTACAGCTTCTCTACAACTTCATGCCATTCTTGTCATACGTTGTATGTCCACAGTACTTCTAAAGTCCACATCGTGTTGAGTTATAAAAGAATTTGTGAGGATTCTAAAGATGAGGTCATTGAGGTCGTCCAGATTTGAGAAAACCAAGGGCCTACTCTACCTCCTTCTTGTGTAGTGGACTCAAGATTAATACAAAGGTAGCAAAAGGGCATTACAAAAAAATTCAGCCCTCAAAAGGGTTGCGACTTGGGGTGCAATTAGGGTTTTGTTTTTGTTTTTGTTTTTGTTTTTGAAATTTGAAATTTGACATGGCACTATTAGATTATAACTTTTTGATATTTTTGAGTAGTTGGTGCCAAGTCAGCGCCATGTCAGATTGGGATTTTTTTTTAAATTCAAAAAGAAACTAAATTTTTTCCCACCCCCCGTAATTGCCCCTCCGGGGTGCCAAAAATCACAAATTGGCGGCCCTTTTAAGGGCTAAATTTTTTCCTAATGGAAAGTTTAGTGGGGAGGAAATTTAATGTTTAATGTACAAAGTTAGGATTCAGTTAGCAAAAGTACTTTTATTAGGTAATACTAAACCTACAATAGTGTACTAAAATGGAACGGATTTTATGTTTTCAGAATTGGTGTGGCATAATGAAGAGTGTGGTGAAGTATTAAATTTGGAAAAAATCAATATGAAATGAACGAGTTTTTGAAGTCCATTGAAGAATTTTGAAATGCTGATTTTGACATAAAGAACGTTGGAAATTTCAAAATGGCATATCTTCTTTATCACTTTGTCTGTTTTTGATAAATTTTATCATTTTAGAGAGCTTAAAAGTAGTTCTATAAGATGGTGGAAGATGAAAATATCATTAAAATATAACTTGTACAACAAACAAGTCTTTCTTATTTTCTTTACAAGTCTAATTGAAAATCTCAAAGTTGGGAATGAAGAGCATGAGTCTTGGTATTGTAGAGAAACCGCACACATTAAATCAAAGACATAAAGTCCTTCACTACTTAATTACAATCACAAAAATATAGTGTTTTAAAACATGAGCTCTTGTGGCTTGACATCAAACTTCAAATTAAACTTATTGCTCAAGTAGATTTTCAATTCTGGAACTGCTTTGCTGAAAGGGATTGCCTTTTGAGTCTCATTGTGCTTCATAGTATTGAATTATAATTCATACTTGCATTTGAAAAAAGAATCTGGAGAGTATTTAAGAAAAATTGTCTCTTTCATACTAAAAGAGTATAAGGTCTATTATAGATTGAATGAATGCTCTAAGAACTGAGCAATAAGTAAACGGAAGAAGAAGATCCATCATTCATTAAGAGACACTAATTCATTAAAATGAAACTTAAGGAATTATCAAATGACAAGTTACCTATGAGTGAGAGTCATTTTTGTACAAAATCATGAATATTGTAAGTGCATCTTGGTTCCCCAGGGCTTTGAATTGCATCACTTCATGTGGGATTATAGTGACCAGACAATAACTGCCTCTTTTCAATGGATAATAACACGGATGTCACTACCCACTGAAAAAAATTAATAAATCAAATATATTATTTTTTCAATTAACATACCTCTTGTAAGCTCCAAAAAATTAAAAAATTAAAAAATTAAATTAATTAAAAATTATTTTTCAAGTACCCATCTATCCCACCTTTTTGTAATTTTGAGCTGGGGTGGGGATGGCAATCAATATGGAATTTGTCAATTATATCCTTGTATCCGTATCCTCATATTCGTATCTTTTTATAGTATCCATATAATATCTTTGTATCCGTATGGTATTCATACCGTACAGTATTTGTATCCACGTCTATAACTATATCATATCTATACATTATCCGTATTGTATATGTATTAGTATTGTATCCCAAGTATTGAGATCAACGACATTGGAAGGGAGATTGGATTTTATTTTAAGGAAAAATCAATGGTTGAGAATTTTTCGGAGGAAGGGGTAGGGGAGGAAATGAGGCAAACCAGCATGTTCGGCTCTTTTCAGTGGTTAGTGGGTCACAAGCATTTGAAGTTCTACCATTACAAAGATGCCTCCCTTCATATAATACTATTTTTTCATCTTCTAGAAAAATGAGTAATGCTACTTGCCTGGGAGATTAAGTACAATAAAGGGATTTGTATTCATAGTCAATCACAATAGCATAACCAAATAGAGCCCTTGAACATTTTGTCGTAATGTATATTGCACTTTCCAATACTATTTTTTTTTAAAGTATCATCAGTTTGAAACATATTTCAATAATAAATTTAAACCTTAATTTGGGCGTCACTATTGCACAAAGAGCAACAAAGAGTAGCGGAGCCCTAGTACTTCATACCTTCTTAACTTTTATATACAATATGCAAATAATGTATTCTTCAGTAGATTAAAGTCCTCTTTCATTTGCTCAAAAGACCATGTAAATTGCAATAAATCTAATAACAAGCATCATCAAAAGTATTAATTTTGGTGTCCCTACCTTATTAGATTTGTAAACTAACGTTTGCTGCAGGACGACGGATGGATAAAGTTCGCAGTGCCCTTCATCCGCACGCCGCATGACTGTTCATCCACAAAACGACGAGCTTCGACGTACCCCCGACGACAAATTCTCCGTCGGACGATGTCTGCTTCTAATTCCCCTTAACGGCTTCTTTCTTTCCACATTCAAATGTGCTTCTACCCCGCGTCGCACCCACTCCTTTGTTGATCGCCTTCGAACTTTGCAGTCTCCTACGATCCACAGATTTCACATTGTCTTGCCCTGGAGCTTCTTCTCGCCTTGAAGGTCCCATTCGCCTGATTCCGAGTTTGTGGTTGGAGCTCTCTGCTTCGTCGCTTGGAGCTTGTTTTTGAAACAGGGGAGAGAGGCATTTGACGCCGTAGCCATGGCCTCGGAGCAGCTGACGAGGGACTTGATCACTCTCAAGGGCTCTGCTGCCATTGTGAGCGAGTTTCTGCTTTATTCAGGTATGTGGAAGACAAGTCTTGTAGTTTTTAGGGTTTCCAAGCTCAAGCTCTGGATCCGAGAGTGTGATCCGGTTTGTAGTTGGATCCAGAAGTGTGATTCACTGTTTGGGTACCAATTGCAGGGCTTGTTAATCCCATTGTAGAGACTTGCATGTTCTCACTTAGGCACGCCAATTTCGAGTTTTGCAGTGAACAGCATTTTGTTCCAGCGAGGGATTTACCCGGCCGACGAGTTCGGTCGCGTGAAGAAATACGGGATGACACTGCTGATGTGCCAACAAGAGAGCGTGAAAGCGTTCATAGAGAAAATTACGACACAGATTGCAACTTGGCTGGAAACCGGCAATCTTCAGCGTGTGGTGTTGGTAATTGCGAGTATCTCCTCGAAGGAGGTCCTTGAGCGCTGGAACTTCAACATTGAGAATGATCGGGAGGTTCTTGAGAAAGGGTACGATGGATGGCACCCTAATTTCTATGTATCTTTGAATTCCCTCTCAGTCTTGGAATCCTTGCATTTATTGGCGATGGATTTGTGATGCAGGGTCTCCAGAGAGAAGAATGACAAGGACATCATGAAAGAGATTCAGGCCATCATGCGGCAGATCACATCCAGTGTGACATTTCTTCCTAATATTGAGGAAGCTTGCACGTTTGATTTGCTTGCGTACACGTCCGTTGATTCTGAGGTACAATGAGTTCACCGGAACATTTCCACTGTCTTGGTTTCTCCGTTTTGATGACCTTACTCTATTCATTTGTTTTCCCGTGAATTTTCAGATCTCTTTGGATCTCCATGTTTCTCATGCTGTAGCTTTCTAAGTGGTGCACTACTGCTGTTTTCGGCATTACTTCGTTATCACTGTTTAATTATATTCCAGGTTTTCTAATATCGTGCATATGACGTCAGGTGCCAGCAGAGTGGGCGGAGAGTGATGCTCAACTGATTCACAACCCTCAAGTTGTGAAGTTGAGGACGGTTGATACCATGGTAAAAGCTCATCTCTTTCTGTACCTCTCATTCTCTTGATCTCATATTTGTTTAGGCAATTTGTTTTGCTGTATCAAGTACAGTAATACCCTCCTTTTGATTATATTTTCTAATTTTGCATGCAATTGTCATTACTGAAATGAGTTAAAATTCAATTCTAACTTTTCTCTAGATTCAGAGTGTTCAACTAAAGAAACACCAGATATTCATCACTTTGATTGAGAAATACAGAGCTTTCCGCTGCATATTGTGAAAGGTCCCTTCTAAATTTTTCGACATGTGATTTTGTGCAGGTACATCAAGTCGAAGCCATGGTAGCGTACAAGTTCGCGGAAGAATTATAGTGTCTGAACGGAAGTTGAACAGCTCTAGTTCAGAATGTTTCATTACCATGTTTCAGGAGTTTTCAAAGTTGACTGATCGATGTCTGAGTGTTGAAATTTGTCAAATAGATGGAATCTGAAGAACCAGTCAAAGGCCAAAGCTCTTGGCCCATGAACCTCTGCAGTTCTGCCGTTAGACTCATCGATCAATGGTGTAAATACCACAGCATAATTCAATATTCCGCAACATATCAATGACTTGCTCGCAACGTTTGCCATCATATCTAATTACCTATTGCAGAAGAACTTTTACAATATTACTGATGAAGCCAATTTCACCCACCACATGGGGAAAGCATGCACGGTGTCATACAACAGAGAGAGGAACCTCGAGACGATTTCAGGAGAAGAAGAAAGCTGTACAAACAAAGTTCGCTGGAATGTCTAGGCTGTCATTCTAAATAAATGTCAAGTAGAACATCGTGGCAGTCGCTTGCGGCTTGCCACAACCTTCATCTGAAAATACGAAGCAGCAACTACTCAGCAAATCGTCTCTATCATTGGCAAACACAATTCTACAGGTAGAAAATTGGTCCGCACGTCATTTTATCTCATGTACTTACAGATGGCTCTTGAAGACTTGAACTGATCACGATACTTGGACGAAAAGGGTTTCAGAAATTTGAGATTTTCATTCAAAGTGTCAAAAATACAGTTCTGTGCGAACTTTCACTAACCAGCTTTACCGTACGGACTAGCGGGGACACACATTCAAGCGTCGGGTCCCCTAAGAAAATCATTTACGTCTAAGCACTAGCGTAATTTTCTGATTACCTGCTCGAAGCTAGTCCAGGAGGCAATTTCCAAAATTTATCAAGCACAAGGGCTATTCTATCTGATTCCCTGAATGTCAATGAAGAAGGAACCGGCAACCTGGGTACCAATGCAGTTACAAAATTCCTGGAACCACACACAGGAAGAACGGGGAGGCGTTACCTCCCCGGTGTTTATTTCCACAGTGAAGCTTCACCCCCCCTTGACTTTCTTTAAACGGAAAGTCAAGGGGGGGTGAAGCTTCACTGTGGAAATAAACACCGGGGAGGGTAACGCCTCCCCGTTCCCCCTGTGACAATGGAAAATATAATGTACAGTCTTCAAAAACACTGGGCCACTATGCAACGACCGCCGCGGCCAAGGCGTCCCTCGCAAGCCTCCAGATCCAACCAGCCGTCGGGATACTCGTCGGCGTTAGTCTCCACAGTCTCGTTCACGCGGTAGCGTTTCATGAACCGCAAGTACCGGCAATGCAGACCTGCAGGGTGCTGGTCCTTGAGCAGCGTGTCGGAGATGAGACGGTCCACAGCCTTGCGGTCCTTCAGATCCACGCTTCTGTCACGCTCCGCCGCCTCCACAATCTGCTTGACGCGTCGCCTTGCCAATCGCACCCGGAACACGGACAGACTCCAGGTGGATTGCCCGCTGCCCATGAAAGAGTCCGCTCGCGAGCACAGCTCCTGCTCCACAAGCGCTATCTGGGGGCCCTTGAGGTCCTGCAGCAACGGGGTGAGTCAGAGCTGAGACCACTTTCTTCTTGCCAAAAAAGTATGAAGCGAAGTCTCTTGAAAAGATTAAATGCTATGATGAAGAAAGCAATTTGAAACATGTTTTTCAAGAGATTTGTAGAATTAGTTATGATATTTTAATCCCGATTTTGAAGTGATCCTCATTCTCGTTCGCCATTCTGGTTTGCTACTGGGAGCAAAATACAAGTCTCCACATTCCCATTAATCACCACCCTAAAAATCATACAACCGTGCTTCTTTTAACCTTTTGGAGAAAGGACCATGCAAAGAACCCAACGTGACTCTTTAACCTATTTTTGAAGTGCGGTTGAATAATGGGGCCTGTTTAAGAGCATTGAACCTTACTTTGTATGATCGGTTAAGATGTGTAAATGCAAACGCCAAAACCCTAGTACTAATTTGGTTGCGTACCTGGTTGTTGGGTCCGAAGGTTTCCACAGGGTCGAAGAATTTGCTGTCGTTGAAGTTGGACAATCCGGGCACCTTCCATAATCCGACGACCGTGAGCCCTCGTTGCCGCAGGCCCTCAACGGTCTCCCGCACGAGGCGAACGCTTTGCGGTCCTCGCATCCAACCATCTGTTGCAAAGTAGATCGTGCCGACGTTGTGCTTGCCAGCGCGTTCCTGAATGGCATCTAAGATGTCCGTCTTGTCCAAAGTCACTCCTCGGAAATGGCCGTCTCTGTTGCATTGAATTTCAGCCGCATCATGCCACTCTTTGGCTTTTGAGGGCAGGCCGGTGTCAATCACAGAGCCGTCTTCACATCGCACGAAGCAGAGTCCGATGTTGTGTGCCCCACATTCCGACTCCTCAAACCGCCAGTGAACTGCAAGAATAGAGTCGAATCAATATGTAATAGTCATTCATGATTATTCCATACCTTAAATCAGGCTGTTTGTTTTTGTTTGTTTGTTTGTTACGTTGAGATCTCCTAGACCGGTGAGTCCCCAGTCGCGTTCTTGGTACCGTTGGAAAGCTCTTGCGAGGAGGGGTGCACGGGCTTTGTTTTGTGACGTTTAAACCTATGGTGTGAAAGTTTGGATTTTCGGATCTTTAAGTAGAAAATTACTTTTACTTTTATTTTGACTGTGGCAACGACACAGGTCACACTACAGTAGTATGCATGATGGCATACAGTATACGATCAATGAGTCAAAACCACTATTTAAGCAATTTACGATGGTAATTATGCTGTTACGTACGATTACAGAGCCAGAATCAATATGAATGACTTACATCTGAGTGATTTCGATTATCAAGTCAGTTAGAAATTGAAATTTAGTAGGCACCTGCTCCGCGACATATTTTCGTACCTGCCAAGTAGGGAGTGTTCTTCCCGAGAGCATAGTTCTGAAGCGTGTCCGCAAGTTCCACTATGCGAGGAGCGGGTTGTAGAAAAGCGGAGACAGCTAAAAATGCGCCTCTCCATCGCAGTCCCGGAAACATGCCATACATTCCGACACAGCGCTCGTTGCGTTTGCCGAGGGTGGCCGTGATATCCTCCGTCCTCGTCCACTTCACGTAGTCCCAGTTCAAGTTCATGGAATCCTGCAATCAGAAATTCCTGATCCGTCAATTCCCTACTCGCAACTTCTACGGCATAGTCACAGACACTGGTTAGTAAAGAGACCTAACCGATATTTCGCTAAAATGGCGGTATTTCAGTTTCAGTTTAGACCGTGCGATCTGAAATTTATATTAGTCCTAGACTTTAGGGCTAAAGAAGGATATGAATGGAAAAATGGAGGATTTCATATGCCATTTTAACGAAATTTCCCATACGTTTGGGGAAGGATATTGCTTCCACTTTTCAATGATCGGTTCCCGCGATGACTTCAGCATCCAAATGTCGTCGAGGGTGTAGGCGCACTCTCGAAAGCACCGCTTCAGAGATGCAACACGGGTGAATCTCGAGAGAGACGACACTTCGAATCGGTCCTCCCATGCCAATCCCGGGTGCACAGTCCCTGCCACCACGATGGCGGTCACGATACAATCAGTCATGGAGGTAACCGAATCTGCCATCCACATTCGATCGACATTCGCAACTGGAATACAAAATCCTCAGGAACTATCCAGGTCATGAAAATTTGACACAAACCCATTGAAACTTGGTGATCTTAAACTTTGAATTCCGTTGTCACTCCAGTGGTCAGTGTGTCCGGGAGAACGACAAATACAGAAGCAAAAGAAGTTCTGAGAAAGGGGAACCGGCACACGTGATTAAAACCATTTTGACTAACCTTCTCGTGTAAATGCTCTGAAGCCTCGCGATCTATTAGCCCCGACGTGTCTTGACGGCCCTGGAAAGAAAGGCGTAAGACACAGCGTGCGGTTCAGCGACCGGGCCATGACGGCCGCATTAATGTATTCCATGAACTGATTCCCTGCTCCGACTTGCCAAGACAAGACCGGCACCATAAATTTCTCCCGCGCGTCTTCTCCCTGAAAATCACAATCTCATGAGCCCTTGCAACACAAACTGAATCGAACTCACAGAAATTTGAATCGCCCACCAAAGAAAATTTTGCGCCCAAATTCAGGGTTTAGGCGAGGCGTACGGTGACGGAGGGCGATCGCGTCACAAGGCTCGTCGTGTTTGATATCTCCGGCCCAGCGGAGCTTGAATTATTTCCAGGCAACGTAGTCTCGATGTGAGGGAGTGGCGCATCACCAGGAGCTTCCGAAACGGAGAGATCCACCGAAGGCGCTATCAAAGGGACGAGGAACGAGAAATTTTCGGAAGGTTGTTGTTTAGGGGGATAGTACAGATTGTCTACAATAGGGGCGACAGCATTGTTGGTGTTTCCTGCATCATTGCCGAACTGGGTGTTATTTATGCTGGTGGCGCCCCAGGGGACGCCAAGAAGTAAGTTGTTGATGTTGTTACCCCAAGAGCTGGTCGGCAGCATCTGGTAGCGGATGGAACTCAGAACGAGGATCAGGCTGACGATCAACACGGCGGCTTGAATGGAGGTCGGCATTTGGCCGGAGAATCGCCCTGACTTGGAATTGCCCAGACTTGGAATTGCCCATTGTCGATCAATCCAACGATGTGAAGATGTAGACGCGCACCGCGTACCTTGCAGGCGAATGCACATGCATTCTTAGCTCTAATCTCTAATAAGCTTCACGGTCATGACCGCCTTCGAGGTTTACTCGTCTCTGAAGACAGCCAGGTCCACGAATCGCCAACTTTCGTCAAAAATCGCAAAATTTCAAGAAATCGGCCCATTCCAGACATTCGTCTGGAACCTCGGATCTACACTAGTTCTAGTTTTAGAGCCTGTGCACTTCAAACTTGTCATAACTGTGGCCCGCTGAATCACGACCAACATGACTGTATACAAGCTCAGTGACGGTTGCCGAAACAACTCGAGATCCTTGAGGTAGAGATCCTTGAGACTTATTATCCACTTCAAATAACTGGGTGCGAGAGCAGTTGAACTCAAGGAGCACCAGATTCGGATTTTGACATCAAACTCAAAGACGCGTAAATGAAGAAGAGCCAGAGAAGAGCCCGAAACTGAAAGTAACCGAGATCGACACTTACAAAACCGTGGCAAAGAGTATTATCAAATCCTCCCCAATCTTCCGCTCGATTGTACACGGAAGTCTCACCCAACTGTCAACCTTCGTGATCTCCATCTGGCTTGAATCTCGACTTCACACCCCAAAGTCTAGAAGGCGAATAAAACTTGCAGTGAAACCCTGACGAGTTTACGACTGGGCAAGTTCTGCGACGTTTTCCTCGCACCCGTGCGATCACAAGCACCGGCCCGCCACCCCTGCGAACAGTGGATGAATCCCCACCGAGAGGGCGGGGAGCTAAGCCCACTCGTGGAGGGATCGTTTGGCTCCCACAAGGAAGCATTTTGCAGGGGAGTTAATTAGTGAGCTGCAAGACGTAAAAGCAGCGGAAAGGGTCATCCCCGTCCGAAGCATACTCTCCGATCCCGCTCACTGGCGGGTTGTTCATCGATCGTCCTGACGCAAAATTTCACGTTTCTTTCACGTTTCTTTCACGTTTCTTTCACGTTTCACGCACTTTTTTGTGCAGGACCGCTGCATGTTTATGAGGCAGTAACCGCTCTTTCGTTGGGTGCAACCTCAGTCCATTTCTGACTATGAGTGTCACCAGTGCCGGATTTTGGCGCCCCTCACCTAAGAGCATCGCCACCAGTTGCACTCCACTCCACCACGGCACCAAAAAGTGGCGAGGCACTTACTGCCTTGTGAGATGTGGCAGTGCCCTCAAGACTCAAGGCCCAATGCTCCGTACCAACCATCCGTTAAAGTTCTTGAACTCATTCTTCTTACACTTCTCACTAACCTCCAAGTCTTCTATTAAGGCCATAGTTGATTGATGTGAGTATCAAATTGCCTGCTACAAATGCCCTCTGTTGCCAAGCAAATGTGGTAGTGATGGGAGGAGCAACACATCTTTTAACGTAATGCGATTTTGGTGTAGAGCAGTTTTTGTTTGTATATGCGCGGTAAGCATGGAGAGGAGGTGTAGCTGGTAGCGATGCTTTAATTTATATGAGAGCATGGCCACCTTTACTTGCCAAAATTGACACGCTCAAGTTTTCCATCTAATTTCGAAGGACTCTCAATTTCCTTGTACCTCTCCCTTGCTCACCAAATTAAATCCATAAATAATCAAGTGACCATTCACCAAGTAGAATAACTTAGGATAAAGCAACTAAAAATAGGATGAACAATGATTCTTGCGCCAATCCTTGATATGCTTGCCTTGAGTGTCAAGAGAATATTGTGAAGGGCGCGTAGGGCTTTCCATCCACATTTGAAGAGTGTTGGATCCCTAGTGCGTAAGGGTGGCCATGTTGACGGGAGAAAAAATTAGAGCCCTTCAAAAGATAGGCATAAAAACAAAATTTCAACCTTTCATTAAGAAAGGTTAGAAAAAATTAAAACTTACAAATAAAGGATGGAATTCAAAGTGAATAGGGTAGATATTTTGACAGATGTTGAGAAGAATATCTAAACTAATATTGGAGTGGGTATACATAATGGACTAACAAGATATGTCAACAACAAACATTAGAGGTTGGCATCAAGGTCAAAGGCTTAAGACAAGTTTAAGAACAAAATTCCATGCTAAGTTGAAATTGGAAAACAACTTTAAAGTTTTCTAGAGTAGAAATTGCTTTTGCCAACTTCCACAATGTTTACACTTCTATGTGAGTAGGGAGGAATCTATACTTTAAATTAGGTTGTTTGATTGATTTGTTTTGTTTTGTTTGTTTGATACGTTGAAATCTAAGAAATCGTGAGTCCCTCAACCGCATTTTTGGTATGGTTAGAAAGCTCTCTACAAGGAAGCATGCACAAACTTTGTTTTGTGGCGTTGGCACCTACAGTTTGAAAGTTATAGACTTTTGAATTATTTTTAAATTAAAAAATTGAATGAAATTATCTTTTAATTTGAAAAAAGCGAAACTTTCATATCACATTTCCAAACATCACAAAACAAAGGCCTTGCACTCTTTTGTGCATAAAGTTTTCTATTTATATAAAAAAATACAACCTCTCAAGCCACAATAAACTAGAGGTGCATGCATTTTGTTTTGTGGCATTCCAACTCATGATAAAAAAGATTTTGAATTTTTTATGAATGAAAAAATTAGAAAATAATTTGACTATTATTTTATTATATTGTAGCAATGGCACAACTTACACTGGTTACATTTTAATAGTAGTTTTTGTCTTGTTACCAAACTGAAAAGCAACCAAAAAGTTCAAGTTCAATACAAAATATTATTATTTTTCTAGATGACTTGAAATTGCCTCTCCCATTTTTTATGGGCTTTTCTCTATAATTTAACTAGCCAACAATTTTGATTCTCCTCTTGAAAATATTGCACACTTCCATATAGAATTCTACAAGATCTTTTATCTTTTCTACAAAGTTTGGTCAATTTTTACACACAGAAGTCTACTCTTGGGATTAGTTGGTTAGGTCTATCAGTCGTCTCAACCCACTAAGCGTAACCCATGAAGCCATGAGTGTGACTTTTCAAGACAAAATTTGATAAAAAAATGAATAACAAAGTATAATGAACTTTAGAATTGAAGCAATTGTAAAGATGTATTTATATAGAAAGGAAATTAAACCTATAAATTAGTTTAGAATCTTTTGATATTCAAAGTGAGATGAAACATCGCAAAGTACACTTATTTGTCCTATTTTGAAAAAAAAAATACTTCTGAATACATATGATTGTAGGATCTTGTAGTGCACTGACTTGAGAAAATATAGAAAAAATTTCAAACATTTCCACCATGTGGATTAAAAGATATGAGTGTTTGAAATTAGAGGAGTTTTTTTTTTTGATCCTGCAAAAACCTAGGCAATGGCACTTCACAAATTTGCTTTTCTATGAAAAAATGTCCAAAACAGTGGTACTTCTTTGGATTCATTTTTCTAAGCAAATTGGCTACATGCTTGAAAAAGTTTACATCATTTAGAATTGTACAACATATAGGAAAAAATTATAGATAGAAAGAAGTAGAGAATGATTCAAAATACTAAATTGTTAAGAACTTAGTTATAGAACTAGCGATTGGCACTTGCTTTGCTATGCATTAAATATATTACTTTCATCAATTTTCATGTGATAGAATATAGATAAACAAAGTATGTATAACCTTTAAATGAAAATATTAACATCCTCATACAATATTCTTTGAAAAAATTTATATAGTGCAATATAAAGTAATTAAAGAAAATCTTTATATCATTATCTTTACAAAACAACCATGCAGAGGTGAAAACATTGCAATAAAAATAAATTAATCAAGTGAACAATGTATTTTAAAAAGACATGGAATTAATCTATAGTTGTGTTGTCTAAAAAGTTTTTTTGAAATTTTTTTAGAAGTATCCATTTGATTTTCAAATATTTCACAAAAAGAAGACATAATATATAGTAGAAAGTATCCTATGGCTATTACAAAAGCAATTGAATTTCTATAATATTATTCAAAATTGAATTGTGATATTATAGAGGTCGTTGTGATTTTAGTAGTATGATTGAAAAATTATAGGATTAAAAAATGACAATCCCAATGATGACAATGTTGTAATAAACAATCTACATCCTACGATTTATTTATTTATTTTTAATATTGAAAATTGAGTTAAATAAACGACGTCAAAGTTCATTTTAGAGTAAAGAATCCATAACCGCCTACAAACTAAAATTCCTCATAAATTTCATCTCATTGATCGAAATGGAATGATTCAAACCTTTCTATGTGTACATAAATCTAGAAAATCAATTTCAAATTTTTAATTTTGAAAAAGTAGTTTTATTTTCTACCTTGATTGCCTGGCCGGGGAAAAAAAGTAAGATATTAGGCCATAACTTTTGACTCAAATTTCCAAATGTCATAAAATTTTGTTCACATGAAAGACATTCCTTATCCACAACTTCTATTAAAGTTTGGACCTAAAATATACAAATATCTACTCACACATACTTGCCCAACATTTCTATGCTGCCAAAAAATACAAGCTGGTCCTTTAGGGGTTAATTGCACTAAGTTAACTCAAAATAGTATGACTTGGTAAATTAGCTTTACAAGCACTACTAGGACAAACTCAGAGAGTTGAATTATAAGTAAATTGAGACATTTGAAGTATACTTTGTTGTTTTATTGAATTTAGTGAAGTTTTATTACATGTCTTTTTTTTAAATGAGTTTGGGTATTTTCCTTGAATTTTAAAAACCCACTTGTATTTGTCTCATGTGCATAAAAAAAAGGGGGCTATTAATGTAACAACCCCTCAACATGAAGGACAAATTTTTATAAGATTTTCATATGAAAGGTAGATCTGCCCTTCAAATTTCCAACTATCACCTCCTCAATACCTACTAAGCTCCGCCCTTGCTATAAAATACTGGAAGACATTGTACATCCTATATTAGATTGTATGGTTCCATGGACCATTACGGTAGAACAGCCTATCACTACTTTGATTTGCAATCGGACTATCTTGGGGTCAACTCCAAGAGGGGCACATATTTTTCAAAGGTGTGTGCTTGTTTTACAAATAAAATCCAAGTGGAATTAGAATTTTTCAATCAAAACTATAAAATTTGTGAATTTTTGAAGTAATTAACCTGAAATTACAAAACCATGTATAGAATGGAGACATAAATACCCTTACAACAATCCATAACCATCCGTCTATGTAACTATTGGCACTTAAGAATCCACCAATCAAAGATTGACGCGTTATCCCACATTGACATTAATGCCAGAATCTTGTCAGATTTTGTCTTAATCTTTATTTGTTTAGGATACTTTCTACACAGATTTAGATGGCATTATGAATGCAATTGGGACCAAACAATAAACCATGGAATTGCAAAGTAGGCAGTAATGGGCTGGTCCACCTTAAGGGAAATTTTTGACCTAAACAAGGCCACAAGTTACTATTCCAAAAAAACTTATAAAAATAAAAAATATTAAAAAATCAAATAAATTATTTAAATTTTTATTTATAATAATTAATATTAATTTGATGTGCAACTGATGTAGTCATCTCCAATTATTTTCTTATTAGTTTGAAATTTTTTATACTATTTAAAAGTTTTTTGGAACAATATTATTTATTTAATTTAAAAATATTTTTGTTGTTTTATTTTTTATTAAAAATATTATTCTTGGCACAAGAGAGTGAAATGGCCCTCTAAAGCCCCCAAATCACATGTAATGAATTCAAAGATGATTTTTGTTAACCCCTAAAAGGTTTTTGACTATGTTTTTATCAAAAACGCTACAAAACTGTCATTTCTAATACAAGTACCAAATTTCAGAAAAAAAATATTTTTGAACACATATAACCGTAGGATCTTGTAGTACACTAGTTTAAAAAGATGTGGAAAAAATTTCAGGATTTCCCACCATGTAGATTGCAAGATTATAGCGTTTGAATTGACAAAAATCCTTTTTTAATCACTGCAAAAATCTGAGCAGCTGCCTTGCACAAGGTCATATTTGTATGAAAAAATGTCCAAAATGGTGGTTACTCTTTGGATTCATTCTTCAAGGCAAGTTGGCTACATGCTTGAAAGTTTTCAAATCATTTGGAATTGTACAACATATAGGAAAAAAATAATAAGTAGGAAGAGGTAGAGAATGACTCAAAATACTAAATTGTCAAGAGCTTAAGTATGGAATTGAAAAATGCCAATCCCAGCAGTTGTAATGTTGCAATAAACAGTGTACATCCAGTGTTTTTTGTTTTATTCAAAAATATTAAAAATTGAGTTAGAGAAAGGACTTCAAAGTTTATTTTAGAGTAGAGATTCCATAACTACCCTCCAACTAAGAATCCTCATAACTTTTGACTTGCGAATCCAAATGGAATGATTCAAAGCTTTCCAAGTATATATAAATCTATAAAATCAATTTCAAATTTTAATTTTTCAAAAAGGTGTTTTTTAAAGAAGTTTTTTTATTTGCCCGAGTTGCCCGCCGAACATGGAAAATTACATATCATGCAATAACTTTTTACCCATGTAGTCAACAGTTATGAAAATTATTGGGCCTTGAAGGTACTCCTTGGGCACATCTTGTGTGAAAATTTCAAAGAAAAAAATTAAAATTTCCATTTGTAGGGAGTTGCCCAAAATTGCTATGTTGCCAAAAAATGGTGTTTGGTCCTTTAGGGATTAAATTGACTCATTTTTAGCATTTGTTGAGAATTCCAAATTAATTTGTATGTACCTACAACCATTTGAAGGTGTTTAAAACACATATACCTATAAAATAGGTACACTATAGCATGAAAAGAATGTATAACATAGGTATCTATAACATAGACATTTATAACCATAGAAGGTGTCTACAATATAAACTTCTAGGTTCATAGGCTCATAGATTCTATGCTCACATACTAGCACTCTCATGATAAAAATAATGTAAAGGAGGTCTGAACCTACGGCTAGGTACTGTATAAGTGAGCCCATACATTATTCCAAACATTCATCTCCAAATGACAACCTTTTGTTGTTCACATGTAGACCCTTCCATGTGGAATTAAGGTAGTACACCCAAAATTGCACCCTGTCTAAAATTGCCATCATCACTTTGTGTACATCTTTTAAAATAAATACGAACATATGTTGAAGAAACGATTTTAGAACATCTACTAAAAAAAACTTTTGACTCTTCAATTTTTTTGCATATAGTATCCAAATGTTGCTTTTTGTGGTATATTCACAAGCTTCCTTTCACTTGCCAGAAAAAAATATGAAAATTTGACCAATCTAAAAGTGGTAATTAGACACAATAGCAAAAAGTGATAGTTTTGGGGTTTAGACCTTAGTTATCGAGTGGATTGTATGGCTTGCTTGCAATGCTTGGGCTTTCATATGTTGAAAATCTCCATATGTTGAAAATCTCATCTGGACTAGCCTTAGTAAGTACGCTCGCAGCACTAAAATTAAAACTCTTTATAAGATGAAGAGTTTTTGTAACAAACACAAGATAATATTTGTTAATCAAGCAATGGCATGATCCTCCCCATGTTGGAAAGGTATGATCATGTCTCTCCATATACTTGGAAGCAACTTTCAATACTTCCTCCGTCTTAAAATAAACCCGGGGTTTCTTAAAAATGGCTAGATTAATGCATGAGTTATGTTGTTCCTATTTACAAGGGATTGCAAAGATATAGTAGCTTCTATTAATCCCTAAAGTTCCATGACTATGTTCTCACCAAAAAAGCTCAAAAACTGCCATTTTTAGTACAAGTATCCAATTTTGGAGAAAAAACTTTTTTTGACACATGTAACCGTAGGATCTTGTAGTATGGTGACTTGAGAACATATGTTAAAAATTTCAGAAATTTCCACAGCGTGGATTGCAAGATATAAGCATTCAAATTCACTAAAACCATTTTTTTGGCCTTGCGAAAAACAAGGCAGCTGCACTTCACAAGCTCACTTTTCGATGAAAAAATGTCCAAAATGATGGTGCTTCTTTGGATTCTTTTTCCTAGACAAGTTGGCTACATGCTTGAAAAATTTCTATTCATTTGGAATTGTCCGACATATAGGAAAAAAATAGTAAGTAGATAGTAGTAGAGAATGATTCAAAATACAAAATTGTCAAGAATTTAATTATGAAATTGAAAAATGCTAATCCCAATGGTGGCAATGTTGTAATTAATAATTTACATCCTAGGATTTAATTTTTTTCAAAAAACATTGAAAATTGAGTAAGATGAAGGACTTCAAAGTTTATTTTAGACTAGAGAATCCATAATTGCTTGCAAACTAAAAATCTTCATAACTTTTGACTCATTGATAAAAATAGGATGATTCAAAGAAAGTCTACCTTTCATTTACCTATATGCAACTCTAGAAAGTCAATTTCAAATTTTTGTTTTCGAAAAAATTGATTTTTTTTATCTGCCCGGACTGCCCAGTTACAAAAAAAAGAGTAATATATTAGGCCGTAGCTTTTGACTCGTATTTTCAAATGTCATGAAGTTTGGTGCATATGAAAGATACTCCTCACCCCCACCTTCTATTAAAATTTCAGCCAAAAATATGGAAATCTCTAGTCGTACGTACTTGCCCAAAAATTTTATACGGCCAAAAAATGCATGTTGGTCCTTTAGGAGTTAAACTCCACTAGGTGTTAAAGAATGGAAGTCGAAAGGGAAGTTGCACATACAGAAAACAAGCATCAAAAGTGTCAAATTTTTGCACTTTTTGGAACTGCTCCAGTGGTATTAATTTTGATCATTCTTTGAGCAATGTTAACCCCTAAAGGACCAAACACCGTTTTTTGGCAACATAGCAATTTTGAGTAGCTTACTACAAATGAAGATTTCATTATTTTTCTCTAAAAATTTCACACAACACGTGCTCGAGGAGTAACTTTAAGGTCCAACAATTTTCATAACTTTTGACTACATGGTTAAAAAATTATTGCATGATATGTAGTTTTCATTACTTGGCGGGCAGTCAAGGCAGCTCAAAAAAATTCTTTAAAAATCACTTTTTTGAAATATTAAAAATTGAAATAGGTTCTAAAGATTTATTTAGACATGGAAAAGTTTGAATTACTCCATTTTGTTTAATGAGATGATAGTTATAAGGGATTCTAGTTTGCGGGTAGGTTTGAAATCTAGAGACACCATATCTACTCACAAACTGGAATCCCTCATAATTGTTATGATCTCATTAAACCAAATGGAGTGGTTCAAACTTTTCCACGTCTAAGTAAATCTTTAGAATCGTTTAACCCTAAAGGTTAGAGATCATATTTTCAACAAAAAGATTCTAAAATTGTCATTTCTAGTACAAGTACCAAATTTTAGGGAAAAAAACACTTTTGGACACATGTAATTGTAGGATCTTGTAGTAAACTTGTTTGAGAGTATGTAAAAAAAATTTCAGAATTTTCCACCTTGTAGATTGTGCAAGATATTATTATTTGAATTGACAAAACCCCTTTTTTGGACCTTGCGAAAAATTGGGCAGCTGCACTTCACAAGGTCACATTTAAATGAAAAAATGTCCAAAATGGTGGTTACTCCTTGGATTTATTCTTCAAATCAAGTTGGCTACATGCTTGAAAATTTTTAAATCATTTGAAATTGTACAACATACAAGAAAAAAATAGATTGTAGAAAGAAGTAGAGAATGATTCAAAACACAAAATTGTTAAGAATTTCATTATGGAATTGAAAAATGTCAATCCCAACGGTTGTAATGTTTCTATTAACAATATACATCCTCTGCTTTTATTTTTTCAAAAAATATTAAAAATTGAGTTAAATAATGGACTTCAGAGTTTATTTTAGAGTAAGGAATCCATAACTACCCGCAAACTAGAACCCCTCATAATTTTCATCTCATAAATCAAAATGGAATAATTCAAAGCTTTACACGTATATGTAAGTCTAAAAAAACAATTTCAAATTTTTATATTTTTTTAAAAGTGATTTTTTAGAAATTTTTTGAGTTGCCCGCCGACCGTTGAAAATGACATATCATCCAATAACTTTTTAACCATGTAGTCAAAAGTTTTGAAAATTGTTGGGCCTTAGAGCTACTCCTTGGACACACAATGTGTGAAATTTTCAAAGAAAAATATTAAAATTTCCGTCCATACTGAGCTGCCCAAAATTGCTATGTTGCCAAAAAACGCCGTTTGGTCCTTTAGGGATTAAGTAAACTTCAGTTTTTCATTTTTCAAAAAAAGTGATTTTAAAAGAAGTTTTTTGAGCTGCCCGTGCTGCCCACAGAGTAACGAAACTACAAATCATGCAATAACTTTTTAACCGTGTAGTCAAAAGATATGAAAATTGTTGGACCTTAAAGCTACTCCTTGGGCACATGTTGTGTGAAGTTTCTAAAGAAAAAATAAGAACTTTGTTCATAGTGAGTTGCCCAAAATCACTATGTTGCCAAAAAATGGTATTTGGTCCTTTAGGGGTTAATGCAATGATGTTCATTGATGTCCTTTGTATTCAATTCCGACAATGTCTTCTGATTCAACTTCAAGAAATTCTCAACAAGGGATTTGTTAATAGCTGCTTCTGTATAGTTTTGGGTTGAATTTTTTGCCTTTGGTTGGTTAGAGGTTGCATTTTGATTCCTTTGCAAGGATCAAATTGCTATATAGTCTTTGGAGTGTAACATCTACAGATTCTTTTGCTTCCGGGTGTTTGAGCAAGCTTTAGTTGTTGTCCATCAAGTTGTGGAGAGCCAATTTCAAATTTAATTTGAATCAAGTATAGTTTGGAAACCCTTGATTTATTTTGAGACAAAGGGATTATAATTTAAGGATTGCGGTTGGCTAAGGAGCCATATAAGACATTTTTGTTGACTAAAGGGGTCCACTTATTAAAAAATGGATAAGGGACCCTGCTGCTTCATTAGTAAACAATGTTATAGAAAGATGCTTTGGTGGAATTTGACCTAAAAGTTTGATGTCATTTGGTCTTGTGAAGATTTTGTAGTTACTTGGAACTTGTCTTGTTAGTCTCAATCCCTAGTTTCTCCGTTCACCTGAGTCTCTAATGGATTTGTGTGCTTGGTTTGTTCACTTTTTTTTCTTTGCAATTGATTCTTTAATTTGTGCCAAATAAATACATTAAAGACTACAACCTTCCTACCTTAGAAAAACTACAAATGTTTATATACTCCTTCTATCTCAAAATAAGACTAGTGTTTCCAGTGGAAACACCGGTCTTATTTTGAGGCAGAGGGACATAACATTCAAGAGCTCTACAGCGATGGTGGGGTATATTCCACACCCTAATAGTGCTTCAGCAGTAGCTACTGATGAATTAGACAAGTGGAGGATGTAGAGGCACATCATCATTGTAGAACCAAGGCAACATCAACACATGCTATTGAATGTTATGGAGGGTCAAGCTTATAGTTGTAGACAAGCGACAAGCCTCTTGCAGAGGCCGTTTTGTCCCCCTCCCCCCATTTTATCCCTGAGGAAAACATAGGAACCTTTTGATTTGCAAATTCTGAGTTCATATTTGCAATCAGAGGCTCCACATTAGCTAGAAGAGGTGTTAACAATTGAACAAAGACGGCACAAAGTAGGGGTCTTTTTTTTTACATTCTCTCTAGGCTTTACCTCCCCAAGAGGCTTGTCATACAACTATAAGCTCGACCGTTATGGAGTACTTCCGAATAATCACTACTCCATCATAAAATATAAGGAAAGAACTGAAAGGTTTCAAATGACAATCGGAGGTTGAAAATGTGGAGAATCCAGACTTTGGCATACAGTACTTTCAGGCTCCGAACATTCTTCGCCAGCCTCCGAACTGCTGTGATGGAGCTCGAAGAAGATTCCGGCACCCTGGATGCCATCTCGCAATGCTCCGCCGATGATTTTTTTTCAGCCCTCAAATCATGCGCAGGGGGCGGCTCGACGTTAAAAATGGCCCACCTGGGCAGAGCATCATTGCATCAAAACTCATGGCGGGGAATGTTCCCATACTGTGGCTCTGCTATGGAATTGGTCATTCTCTGTAGGCCTGCACACATGGAGCCAATGGAGGCCGTGCGACGTTGGAGGCGAGGGCGTGGAAACATGGGTTTGCCCTCACCAAGTCCTCACAAGCAAAGCCCACCAAATATGAGACCTGCGTCCTCACGGTTTTCTTACTTCGTGTTTTAACCGAGGTGAGAAAAGCAGCGCCAAACTTCGCAACCTACTAGCAACTTCTTTGTCTCTCCGTTTCCTTGTCTCTCTCCTTCAGCACAGACGTGGAGGCCTGTTTTTTACCCGAGCTGGCTACCAAAGTGCCAAAGAAGGATTTCCACAAACCTACAAAGCAATTTGAGGTGAGAGCCCGTCGGATCAAGTTCGACGTCTAATCGAACCCTCACATGTTATCAAGTGCATCCCCTTTGCTAGTTTGCTTGTCTGCTTAGTTGCAAAATCACGGGCACAGTATTCCCAGAGGGATGCATAAACACACTATAGTACCTGTATCACAGCATCACACTATATATAAATTAAATATTTCCAAATATATTTTGGAGTTAGCATACTAGACTATGTTTAATCCCTAAAGGACCGAGGCCCTTTTCCTACCAAAAAACACTCAAAACTGCCATTTCTATAGTAAAAAGTTAAAAACTTTGAAAAGTGTTTTTTTTTCACATCTAACAATAGGATCTTACACCTAACTAGTATAAGAGTGTGTGGAAAAAATTTCAGAATTTTTGACCACACAGATTGCAAGATATTTGCGTTTAAAGTGAAAAAAACAAGTTTTTCAATACATTGCGGGACTAGATTTTTTGACTTTGAACATTTTTAACTTAAAACTTTTGCACTACAGAGTTTTGAGCTTTGAATGTTTGTAGTGGAGAATTGAGTTGAGAGTCTAGGAAAAAAAAAAGTTCAAAAAAACTTAATTATCGTTCTTTAAAAAATTGTTAAATAGAAGTAGATACAAGATAGAAGGAAAATCTAAAATATTCATATATTTTGAATGGAACTAAAATGCACTAATCCCAATGGTGAGATTGTTCTAACAAGTAATATAAACCATGGAAAAAAAAATGAAAATTTTTAAAAATTGCATTCAGAAATGCATCCTAGAAGTTATTTTTTTCAAGAAGATGCTCTAATTGCCCAAAAAACAAGAATGTCCATAACTTTCTCATAACAAATCCAAATGAAATGAATCAAAGCTTTCCAAATAAGCAAAAATATAATCTATGAGAAAAAAAATATTAAAAAAAAAATTTCAAATTTTTGTCCATTTTTTTTTGCTGCCCGGGCTGCCTGCCATCCCCTATTTTGAGCTTATTTGGTCATAACTTTTGTTCCCAGGCACCAATTGTGAAAAAAATTATATTCCCACAAAGCTAATCAGATTTTCTACCTCCAAAAAAAGTTTCAAAAAATCCAAAGAAAATTTCAGCCCGTAGGTACCTGCCCGAAAACGCATTTGCCCCTCGAAGGGACAATGGTCCTTTAGGGGTTAAAGCAGGGTTATGCTTGCTAGAAGATTCGGTTGATGTAGGTCACCCATTTGATAACAAGCTTGTGTGTAGTGTACGCCGATGTCGGCGAGCCCTAATGCTTTCACTTTTCATTTTAACTTTTGATGTCCATCAAGCCCAAGGGACACCGCTTAATATAACCGGCAAATTCATTCCTTTTCTTTTGGCAAAAATGAAAGGATAAAACTCCAATTACTTTCAACTAGTAGAAAAAGTTAAAGAGTCTAGTTAGTACACAAATGTGTTGTAATAGTAGGGGGAACTTATTAGTAGGATAAAATTTTATTCTTGTGGACATTGGTAAAATACAATAATATTTCAACTTATACTAATTTACAATATTGTATGTGGAGGTTAGTTTTGAAAATAAGTAGGGAAATTTTGGATTGTGTCCAAAGTTTTAAAAATTGTATAACTGTAATTGTGAAAATCTAAAAAAAATTCATTATTGCTTGTTTTGAATATCCAAAATTTGTTCGTGAGAAAAATTTAGAAAAAAAAAAATTTACAAATGAATTAATTTGGATTGATTTACAATCCAAATTAGAAGTGTTTAAAAAATTAGAAAATCAAAGTGCCAAAAGCCAGGCAAGAAATTCAATTCAAGCTCCCAAAATATGTGAACTACAAAAAGTAAACTATTTTAGCCATAAGATGCCAAAAATGACCTTTGCGTACGATAGTGTGACTTTGGTAAATTAGTGTTGTATATACTAATAGGAGAAATTGTTCATATTTGTAGTTGATTAGTTAAATATAATTTTTTTAGTAGGAAATACTATTTCATTTCAATTAATTAAAAAATAATAAATCTTATCCATTTATAAATTTTACACATAATTTACAAACTTATACTAGTGGTTTGTTGCAAGAACACTTGCCATTTTTGTCTCAAACCACCTATTTCAATGATAATTTTGACTTTTGAAATTATTATTTTTTAAATGAAAGAAAATATGGATATTTTATAAAGCATTGAAAATAGTGTATCTTTAAGAATTTGGACTGAAAAAAAAATTCTTTAAACATTATGCACAAAAAGAGGACAATGGAAAATGCATAGAAAATGGACACATTATTATTTGATTTTTAGAAAATTATAGCAAAAAGACTCAAAAAAAATAAAATTCATAAATCCATTTTTCCTAATTTGAAGGTGCTCCTTCTCAACCATTTTCATCTTTAGAAAAAAATTGTGTTTTTCGCGCTTGCTTAAATGTAGTGCACTTTGAATATATGTAGAAGGTGGACAATTCATTATGTTTAAAAAATCTTTTTTTATAGCTTATGCTTTTATTTGTGTAACTTTAGTAGAAGTCTTTAGATAGAAGTATCCCAATTTTGAGCTTCAAATTCGTATTTTGGGGTCAAAAATAGTACTACCTCCCAATGGCTAAGATAGACATCCAATTTGGAGCTATTTAAAAATAGCTAAATAATCTTTTTAAGTTCAAAAAATTATTTAATGTCTGCAACTGCTACATCTTTCTTTCAAATTTTGTGTAAAATTGACATACAAAGCAAAAACTATGAGCAAAAAAACACATGTCCAAGAGCCAAAGGACAAAAAAAGGACATTTTTTTTTTGAAATCGCCCAAGTCGAATCTACATCTTTAAAGACTAGAGCACTTGGCTGGAGATTTGGCGTAGATCAACTCAGAATTCAAACTAATTGTTTGAGGTGAAATTGTGACATTTCAACGCATTTGTTTTTTGTAACTACCTCAAACAATTTACAAGGTTCCATGGTATTCTATCATGAAGCTTACAATGGTCCACTTTTGCAATTTTCTTCATCAATTTTTGTAATAAGTAAGTAAAAAATACTTAAGATTCACTCCCTTCAAATTAGCCAAGGAGGATTGACCCCCTCATTGCCCCTCTTCCTATGGATAGATGGATGGATGGATGGGTGGGGGCGATGAGGTTCCGTATCCCGCCATTCCCTTAGAACTATTCTTGCTATAGCTTTCTTCTGAGCTCCCTAAAAAATGCTATGACTTTTTACCTTCTTTAGAAAGTTAGGAGTGACAACAGCAACAATGAGAAGACTAAAGCTTCTACTTCTAATATCATGGAAGTCAAACCAATATAGTATATAGAAGGCTTCAATCATCATCAATTGCCTTAGCCCTTTGATTTGTCAATTTTCATACCATCATGTTTAGATTTATAACACAAGCAAATTTCATGAACATCCATTAAAAGAAGGGGCAATGAAGTGGTCAATCTTCTATGGCTGATTTAGAGAAAGTGAATCTCAAGTAGTTTTTACTTACTATTACTAAAATTGATGAAGAGAATTTGCAAAGTGGAACATTGTGAACTTCAATTTTCTTCAACATCAAAATTTGTATAGAATAATATAATCTGTATGCTCATATGGTCAAAATCAAAAAATAGATTTTTATAAATATATTTGTATAATCTATATGCAATGTGCCACGTTGTCGTTAGCGCCTATGTACAGTTTAGCAAGTGAATTTTTTCTCTTAACAGGATTACATTGTATTGCAACCATTTTGCTATTGCAATGTAAACTGAGTCATTATTTTTAGCAAAATGGTGTAAACCATACCATCTACAAAGTCTTGTTTTAGAATCTATTGAATGGTACATGAAGATGCATCACCAAGGGAAAACATTGTTATTGCCTTTGCTTTGCATTAGAGACTGAGACATCAAAGTATACAATGATGACATGTCTATATATATGCAAGGCGTGAAACAATGTCAGGGTGCTCTAGGCATATGTCCAAATGGAGGAAGCTCTCATAGACTAATCGACAATCCCTTTTCTGGAACATTTGGGCACAAAATGTGAACAAGACTTCAATAACAAGTCATTTGGTCTAGGAAAGGCCTTCTATTATATATGGAAATGATGATGAATATAGGAACTAAAGTGTGGAATGAAATCTACTGCTCCAAATGCATGACCAAACGTCTCAAGGAGATGCAAGATATCTTTGAAGAGGTATGGCCAAAGATAAGGGCAAGGTCTTTGCTACGGTGGTTGCAAACCACTATAGAAATACATACCCTCACCTTGTTTTCTTCCCACAATACTTTTCAAGGCATCAAACCTTTCTCCACCACCAACCTACACTGACCAATTCATCTAGTAGATAACTAATAGGCAAAGAAAATTTAGAAGTAGTCATCAATGACCTCTTCAACAAAATAAGGGACAAGCTCAAGTGACAATAAGAAGAGTTAGGGTTCAAAGTGGAAGTTGTATCAAAGGCAAGAACACATCCCCTGATCAACATTCCCCCACAATTGCTCCCATCAAATCCATGGAACTATAATGAAAGGGTGAGGGATCTTCTTGGCTACAATTTTGACAATTGCATCCCAACATTATATTATAAGACATTGTTAAGTCTGAGATTTTTTGACTTGCTAGACATTGAACCGTGTAGGGCAATCAATGAGTAGATAGTAGAAATAGAACCACTTCTGAGATTAACCCAAATAATGCAAGAAAAAGACAGTAGGGCAAAAAGAAGAAACAACCAAAAATCCTACACCTCCAAAGAGTTCCCAAGAGTAGTACGATAGGTGCAACTTCAACCTGACTTTCAAGGATTGACAATCCTAAAACAATACGCCAAAGTTGTGCAACAATTGGAAGGACAAAATTACAAATCATGGGTGACTAATGATTTGAGTTACTTTTACCTTTAGGATCCTCTATATGTGGTAGTCTAGGACATGTGCGTAATTAGAGTAGGTTCTAATCATTAGCATATCATTGAATATGTTAAGTTATTGGATCGGACAAGTATACCAAGATCATCCAACCAAACCTTCAAGCCTTCATCTAATTTTCAATTTTCTAGTAAAGATGCCACATTTAACTACTTCTAGACCATTCAATGTATTTTGGACTAAACATTGAGAGATCTCTTGAAAAAAACATTGGAAGATCTCCTAATGTTTGTATAGATCTCCGGATGTTTGGTATTGATCTCTTCATATTTTGCATAGATCTCTTGATGTTTCGGATTGTCTGTTGATGACCATTTTTTTTTCTCCTAACGACCATTATTAATTTTGGACTTTCAGAAGTCCAAAAATAATTAAATGTAGTATAAAGGTTTTTGACGGTGAAATAGGTGTTCCCCCATACTAGCCTACCATAGTTCCTTTTGTGGTCATCCAAAACATTTTTAAACTAGCAAACTAGAGACACAATTTACTTGATTTTTATTCTAACTACCTTAACCCTTAAAGGTCCAAAGAGTCCATTCCGGACAATATTATACAACAATATTTTTTTGTATTTGGCATAGTTCTACACCTTATATAGATTTAAAATCAACAGTGAAATTGAAATTCATGTCGGCATGGTTCTAACGAACTATTGAGGTCTCAATTTGGAACTTTCTTCTAGCAACTAATGCCACATATACCCAAACGTATCTACCATCTCCATTGGAGCTTCAAGGCTTAAAACAAGAAGAAATGGGTGAAAAACCCGGTGAAAAATTAGATGAATATATCATATCCCTCTCTAAAAATAAATAGAGTCTTTAGAATTTGGATGAAAGTTATTAATAAAAGATAAATTTATGGATGAAATTATACGTATGGATGATTATGTATGATTCTATCTAATTTTTCTTATCTCCATGAATTCTAGAAAGTATGTAGCTCCGAGGTAGAATTTGCATTAACAATACAATACATAAGAGGCTCCATTGACCATACATGAGAAATTTGAATTGTGCTAATTGTAAAAATCCTTGATCTATTGACATTTGTTTTGCAACTATTTTGTAGCTTCACAAAATAAATGAGCAAAATTTTAGAAGGTGCAAGTTTCTAGATTGTTGTAGGGAAAGGTTGTGTAGCAAAGTGTATGTAATACTTGATTCTTTAGAGTGGGTAGTGAGGAATCAACCTACTACCCACTCAATATTATTTAATTAATTTCCCCTAGTATATTGTATTTTTTCATTATACCTTCACCTCTACCCCGCAACTATATATGCATTTTTTTTTAAACATCTTTGATTACAATTGATATAGAACAATTGATTTGTAGTACCCAATATCTAAAATTGTATGTTGTATCAATGTTTTGTATGTTGTATTGTTTGTTGAAGTGTGTTTTTTAATTTAATTTTTGGAGGTGGGTAGATGAATTGCAAAGACACATGTCAATAAATCTATTTATTTTTGTTTTGATTTTTAGGGGGATATTAATAGGATGGACCTACCTAACTCATCTTAATAGATAGTTATAGGGAAAGGTTCAAAGTTTACTTGTATGGTGAATGGAACCTCTCCCTTATTGTATAGTGAATGGAGACCTTATATTACCACCAAATAAAAAATAGAAAAATAGGATGTGCCCAAGTGAAAAAAATGGATTAGTTATTAGTTAACCATAGAACTCTCCTTTGTTCATACATGGATTGTTAAAGGAAGGCTTATCTAGATATATTACAAAAGAAACACAACACCAAATTCCATCAACTCCAATTTGATGTTTCAAGGAGTTTTGTAATTTGTTTTTCTCTAACATCCTCAAACTCATATAGTCCATTGTGAATCATGAATCATTTTGAGGTTCTCTATCCTTGAATATTTAGGGAACTCAAGGGCCTCATTCCCTAAATGAGGGGAGATTTAGGGAATTCAAAGTCACCTTCTCTAAAATCTCAATTAACTAATCTAAGATTGAGGAATCTTAGTTAAGTTATTATTTGATTTTTCATTTGCAACAGTATTTAAATGCCCATCCAAGAAGATCATCCGTAAACCAAACAATTTCATCCGAATCTGTTCCCGGCGTTCACAATGTTATTTTCAAATTGGAAAAGTGGCCGACTCTTGTGCGATAGGTGTCCGGTATAACGCGTTGTGCGGTAAATGGTGTGTTTCCCTTATATGTTTGGGGTAGAGCAACACTATTAGGGAAGAGCGTTCCCTATCCCTATATTTCTTTCACATGGAGATAGGGATAGGAAAGAATTGATGGGGATGCTCTAATTTAGTGTCTGCGGCATCCTTTTCGAGTTAGCTCTATTGCCGCGGGAAGTAAGCTTTCGAGCACCCAGGAAAGTCCGTTCTCCCGAACGGCTGTCCAATCCCTTGCTTGTCCACCAGTACAATCGACCTCATTTCGCAATTCCCGTACCCCTCTTGCAACTCCTTCTTCACCCCCTCCGACACATCTTCCCCAAACAGCCTCGTGAACTCCCAAATGAACCCACTGTGCGCCACCACCGCAATCCTCTGCTCCGTTTGATTCAGCAGCCAATTCGCAAACGCCCTCGCTCGGTACTGAACCTCCTCCGCGCTTTCTCTCTTGTCCACTTTCCAGTGCACGTCCTCCTCATGCACGATGTCGGAGAAGTCGATCGCTGGGTACTGAGATTGCAGTTCCGAGATGGGTCGACGTCGATCACAAGGGTGCTCCCCGATGCACTCGCGGCACCATTCCACCGCTTGGAACTTGGGGCAACCCTCGGAGGAGATCCCTGGGCGTCGTCGACCTGCTGCGACGTTGGGGAGCATGAGGGCGTGGAATTGGGACTCGGAGTGGCGGAGGGAGTTTCCGGAGCCGAAGATGGCGATGGCGGTTTGGATGGCGCGGGAGAGGGGGGAGGTGACGACGAGTTGCGCGTGGATGGAGTTGGTGTTGGCGATGTGCTCGCGGACGTAGTGGGCTTGCTTCCAGCCGAGGTCGGTTAAGGGGGCGTCGAAGTAGACTTCGTCGGAGTAGACGTTGGCGGTGGGGAAATCGTCGCGGGCTTTGTTGTGGGTGGCTTGGCCGTGGCGGATGAGGTGGATGACCTTGCAGCGGGCCATCGGGTAGGCGCCAGAGGGTTTCGGCATTTGGATGTGTGTGTGTGTGTGTGCGCGTGACACCCCACGTTCCTCACTCACTCACACTTTCAAAGATCTCCCTGTGATCGACCGAACCACAAGTGATTTCTCCAAACCCTAATCCATGGAAAACCCGAATTCACCAATCTCCATTCGCGTAGTAGGTTTAATCTGTGATACATTCAAAGTTATGGTTCTGAATTTTTACCTTCGTGACATCACTGACCTGCACGGCGGACGAAGCTCCTTCTGATTCTTGCGAAGCTTTCCTGCATGCATCAAAGCCTCGAAGTAGACTCGGACTCTGCTTTACATTGATGTGGGGGTGCCCCCACCCCACCCCGTTCGTCACTGACTTATAGTTTCAAACATCTCCCATGTGATTGATCTTCACTCTATCGATCGAACCGCAAGGGAGTTTTCCAAACCCTAATGTCTCCGAACCTTAGTTCATGGAGAAGCCTAATTCACGAATTCTCGCGTAATAGGGTTATTTGGTAATGAGTTGGAAGTACTGATTCCGAATTTTTACCTTTTATGATACCACTGACCTGCGCGGCAGGCGAAGCTTTCCTGCCGATTAATGCAGCAAAGCCTGGAAGTAGACTTGGAGTCGGCCTTGCATTGAGGGCACCCCTTCAGAGTGAAGAGGTGTCAATGTTTTATGTGATTGATACACTTTCATGTTATCTACTTTGTACACCTGTTTGATTAGTGTTGTCAATTTAGAAACTTAGTACTACAAACAGAGACGATTTCGCCTTCATAACAATTTAGAGCATGATCTTCGAGGCCAAACTGCACCTTGAGTTCATAGTCGTCTGTCCGTTCGACAGTGGTGCAGGCCTTGAAATCAAATTGCAATAATGTCCTAGAATAATGTAATTAAATCATGAGGATTTTTTTTTTAAAACTTGACGCAACTTTAAATCATGAGAATTTTCCCAAACCAAAGTGACAATTGTCTCCATAGAAAAATGAAAGGTTGACCTGTGACTTTTAATATTGAGAAGAACTCGTGGCCAGTGGAGGTACTGGAGCTCATTTCAGCTTGGACTGGTGATAGTGCTACCTGAACCAACTGCCTGCCTGGGGAACAACCTGAGCAAATGCAGGCGCTTTCATCGTCAACACATTTTATTGTACATAAACTTTTTACTTATATAATGGATTCAATGGTTTATGCCAAACAAGGAACCTGCATTTTTTTTAAATTGACATTTTCAAATATTGATGTCCAAAGTTAATACGGAGTAGTTATTATCAACTGAAAGTAACGATTGCTTTTTTTGCGCTTGCACAGCGGTGCCTCACATTGGACTGATATGATCTCTCCTTTTTGTCAAGAAGTAAAGTATAAATGTAACTGCAGTGAGTGGGTGGACGAGTGCATGGAGACATGGAGGAGATCTATGTTTTTATTTCAAACACTATAAAAGTTCGCAGTGCTGGGTGTCTTGTAATTTCAGTTTCTGTGCAAGATTCCGATCTCTTAAAATGCAGGTATACGAACTAATAACAAGGACTGAGAACGCGCAATTTCATTTGGTCATAAACTAGAAATAGGAACAGTAAAATTGGAGCACACCAAGCGTTTTACGCTGCAGTATAGCACATGAATACGTACTGTACTGCACACTCAGTGAAATACATTCGATATTTGCAACAACAGTATTTACTGACTGTTCGACAACTACTGTACCTATGAAACGTTGAGTGAGTGATGACTGTAAAACTGAAGAACACTGTTGGCAAATGACAACGCCATTCTTCTATCATGCACAACTTCACAGACGCTCTGTAAGCCGTTCAGTGTATGCAAAGGACTTAACCCCTAAATGCCCCAGGCTTGTTTTGAGCCTCTGTGAATTTGCTCTACATTGAACAAAAAGTCAACTACTTTGATAAGTTGTGCAAATTTTTTTTGAATTGTAACCGTATTAATTCAAACTAGACATGTTAGAGATCACATAGGAAAAGAAAACACAACAATATCACTTAAGAATCAAAAGATTATAATGTTTGACCATGAGGGTGTTAAAAATATGAAAATCTTAATTCTCTTTTTGCGTATCACATCTAAAAAATTGGTCACCAAAAAAATATGAGGTTAAGGGCCTAACATGCATAACCCCAATCAATTTATGGCTTTTCAAAATCTACTCTACAATTTTTTTAAATGAATTTCTAATGTGATTTTTCCTCCAAGATCTAGTGTATTTGAGGCTCATTTTCAAGAGCTCGTAACACTACAGAAAGTCAAAATTGCAATGGATACCCCTGCACAAAATCTTGAATAGAAAAATTGTAATCAATCATTTTCAAAATCAAATTTTTGATACAAAAACTAGACTTCAAAAAGAATTTTACAAAAATATGAAGGGTCAAAGTTTGTTTTGGTAAATGTTCTATAATCATTTCTTCAACATATGTGCATATTGATTTTGGAGGTGTACACAAAGTGATGATGAGGGTTTTAAGAAGGGTGCAATTTTGGGTATATCCACCTTATTGGTTATTGGTTGAATAGACAACAAAGATGAGTTGCCTTGGAAATATAATGTGTCAACTGGAAAGAGTTCTAGTAACTACTTGTGTTTGCATGTTAATTATATATGTGTGCTTGCATGCAGGTCAACAAAAAGAGCATTTTGAATTCTAATTTGCAATCAGAAATCCAAATTATTGTGTGGATGGAAATAAATACATATTTAACAAACTAAAAAAGATACAAATTTTTACATTTATACATTTATCTGACAAGGTTAAAATTTTGAAGTTGTGATGACCAAAAATAAGTGCGGGTGGAGTAGTCAAAATTGAGGAAGACTAAAGCTAATGGTGTTGAAGGTGGCCTATACTCAAACAACTTTTGGGGAAGCAATAGGACTCTGTTATACATGATTGACTATTTGACTATTCTGTAAACGTTAGAAATCATCTTATATAGAACCAAAGGATCGTGCTTCCAAGCATCCAATTCAATTGCAGCTTAGTATAATTAGTTTTTAAATGCTATTATTGTCCTCAAAATTAATCATTTCATGTATATAGTTACATTTTTGGATTCCTTGTTGAAAAGGCTACAATAGTTTTTTCCATCAAAACAAATTATATCTCTTCACATTGGACTAAAATGCATTATAAGTACTTATAATTACGGCCATCTAGTACATGAGTTGCATACTAGGGTCTAAGCATCCAATTCAATTAAAACTTAGTCCTTAAAGGACTTTTCATGTCTGAGCTTGGTCAAACTTCATTGGATTTAACACATGTTTTAATATTTTAATATTTTTCACATATTGTAATATATGTCTAAAAACTAATCTTGTTTTTCATAATTAAAAACATCAAATGAAATTTTATATGATTTTTTAAAGAAATTTCCTTGTAAAAATCAAAGTAATTATAAAAATGCTTAAATAATATGAAATTATTCTGGAAAATGAAAATAATAGTGACAAATATTATGATGTAATTGATGTACTCTTTAATCTCAAACCATGAGAAATTTGATAGAAAAACTCTAAAAGTGGTGTATTTTGAGCTTTCAAGATGCTAACTTCAAAGTGTCACAAAAATTACAATTTTAACAATTTTGAAAAAAATTGAAATGGAGTAAAAACTAGATTAATGGAGCTACATTTTCTTAGTTAAGCTTACAAGTATTTAAGATCAAGAACTACATGAAAAATGCAAGTTTGACTTTCAAAATGCCCATGGGGCTTGCAATTTCCTTTAAGAATTAATCCCAAAACAACAAGCCTACAACCACAAAATTGAACTTAAAAATTCTCCTCTCTTTATGCTCTCATTTTGTGTCTATATGCTTATGAAATGAAAACTTTAAACATTTTTCTCAAAAATGAAATCATATATCTCCTATAAGCCATAATTTTCTTTTGATTTTGTGAAAAATTGAAAAGTAAAAAATTTAATAAATTTTGAACAAAATTTGAAGAAAATTCATAACAAATACAAATTTGTTAAAAAAATATTGATTTTTTTCATCAGTGTATATAATAAATGCACAATACCCCATGGTTTAATCCAAAATTCTATATTTTTTTATAACAAAAAATTATTGATACTTCAATAATAGGCCCAAAATTCAAATTGCAATAGAATATACAATTTTAGGAGTTTTTCAAAATTTTCAAATTGGAGCAAAAACTAGAGTTGATAAACCTCATTACATTACTTGGACCAAATTTTAGAACCATCTATTTTATGGATAGAATTTAGATAAAGAGTAAAAAGATGAATGCATGTTCTTATTTTGAACAGGACCCTTATAAGAAATCCCACTCACACTTGGTGAATTAATCATGGCCTTCTTTCAAATAGTCATAATGAGGGAATTCCAACTCAGATTGCTAAAAATGAATTAAAAAAATTTCACTCTCAAATTGAATGAAAAATGTTTTTTTTTGTTCTTTAGAACTCTCTAAAGTCTGGAACAAGTTTCAAGGTTATTCAATTGCAATCCTTTTTATTAACCAAGTTAAACATGCCACAAAATTTGGCCACTTTGTAATCAAGAAAAATAAGTACCGTAAGGTATGTTCTCGCTTAGTGTTATAGAGTGTTGCTATTGAAGGTCTTAGAACAAATTTAGAAGTACATCTGGATTGGATTTACTTTGCAAACATCACCCCTAAGAGCAACCCCATGACAGGGCGCCAAGGGCACTAGATATGGGTAATAAAAGGGCCTGCCATAAGATTTTCTTCCCCATGACAGATGTGCCACATTGAAAAACAAGGTTGGCCACGCCAAATTTTGAGGATGGCATTGTCAAATGGTATAGCTTGGGTGTGGTGTGCTATGAGTCTAATTATTCATTATGTCAACGTGGAATAGATCTCTGCCAATGTTATCCAACATTGTCACAATGTGAAGAAACCACCTGGTCATGACAAAGTGCGTTGCTTTCATGAGTTGGTGGCCATTTTGTAGGGCCGTGTGCAACTCACAAGTGGTGCATTCCAATGATGCGTCCACCGTGGGGGCATTGCCGGCGCTTTCAAATTAATCTCGCCAAACTGACATGCTTACCCTGCTTGGCGCCCCTACTTGACGCTGCAGCTGTTGGGTTGCCCTAACACCAAGTGTGAATATACCCGTATAGTAGGAGGCTTGATTTCCGCTTGGTCGAGCCTATTAACAATTTAGTGTTTTGTATTTCAAAATGCAGCCACTTTTATATTGCATTCACAAATAATAGTAATTTACTGCCCACCCTCCACAGCTATAGATAATTGTATTCTATAATGACGTGATTAATAACATACTTTTCAGCAGAAAACACTCGCAGCATTAGAGGCAATCACATCATGAACATCCAAAAATCACGCATGTTGAAACACACTTCCGCACCACCTCAGTTTCTTCCAATTTACAGATGGTTTAGCACTATTTCAGGGCTGTGTATACGGCACAGTATACATTAGAGCTATTAACAATTTAGTGTTTTGTTCAATCTCGTACCTACTTTTATTTAACAATTTTTTTATGTGTGAAAATCAAGTTTTATATTATAAATTTTCTTTTACCGACCCTCAACTCAAATGTTCAACAAAAAAATTAATTTAAATCTATGGTCTGTAGTCCAAAAAAAATCTACAAATGGCGGTCAAAGTCATCTGAAAATGCAGGCTAGCATTTAAAAAAAATATTTTTTCAAACTTTGGAGGCTAATATCTTTCAATTCATATGGTCAAACTTTATGATATTTTTATCTTATGATTTGAGATAAGTTAAGTACAAGATCCTAAGGTTAGATTCTTAAGAAAAAAGTTTTCTTGGTTTCTTGGGTGATCGCAACAGACATGGCAGTTTTGAGTGGTTTCAGAGCAGGGTCCGGGAAATTTTTGAGCATTATCAACTAGCTTCCTCTAATCACGGGGGGTGCACTTACTGTATCTAATCCAAACTATGTGCGACCAAAACTTTGTACCCCCTATATTATATCCTAAAATTTAAATAAATGAAAACAAAAAAAATATGAATATATTTTCCTAATTTGAAAGTTTATGTTTTGAATTATTGATATTTTTATTTTCTAATGATAATTAGTTATAAATTTTTGAAGTAAATAGATACACTGCAAAACTGAAAAATAACTTTCACACCCCTATATTATATCCTAAAAAATTGTCTAAAAAATGAACAAAAAATTCCTAAAAGTAACTCTCTATTGAAAGCCCATTTTGAGTTGAATATTGATGCAACGGTCATCTAAATGTGTTCTCTATAAATATTTGAGTTAAAAAATATGCCATTTTAGGTTCATTTTCAACCTCTTCTAGAAATCATTCCATATTTTATTTGAGTTGGAAATTTTGGCAATAGAAACCTATAGTCATTACCAAACAATGCTCAAAATTTTAGGTTGAAATTATAATTTTCTAGAAACCACTTGTTTGCACGTGGTTTGTAGTAGTAGAACCAAGTGTCCTCCCCGAGCCTCTAATTTCCATACTGAACTGATTTCTCAAGTAATGAGTCCGACTATTTTCTCTCTTTTCTATCCAAAACAAAAAATTTAGAACTATTTCACCGTTTTTTTAGCTGATGTTTTCAAATCACAACCGGGTTTTTTTCAATTCAACCGGCTAACTTGTAACTAGCTGCCGGTTCTTCTCGGACATTGTTTCAGAGCCAGAAAATGCCTTGGGTCTTTAGGGATTAAGTGGACGCATTAAGCACTTTGACAATAAATGTTCACCCCTGCATTCATGGATTCTTGGATTCACTTGTTCACATCTATTTTTGTTTTTGTAATTGTTGCACTCTATGAACATTAATGGATAGGCACGTACTTCTTCCTTAAATTGTCTTTAACCCCTAAAGGACCGGTTGTCCCCTCGGGGGACAAAATGGGTCCGGGCAGGTACCTATGGTCTCAATATGAAGTCAGATTTTTTGAGATTTTTAGAGGTTGTGTATTTTTGCGAGAGCTTCGTGGATATGTAATTTCTATTTCAATCGGATTCTAGAAAAAAAAGTCATGAGTCTTTTTCAATTTAAAGGCAGACTAGGCTGTCACATTTTTGTTGACTTCAGGGCGGGCAGAACTTTGGGCTGCCAAGACCAGGCCGTGGTGGGCAACAGGTGAAGACCCTGCCTCGTGCCTGGTTGGTGCCCATTGGACGGCGGAGGTGGGGTGGGGGGGGGTAGGTGAGCGCCGACCCCTAGTTGGAGAGGAGGGCCGGGCCTCTGCGAGGCCAGGCGCTTGCGAGGCCGCACCTGCGTTGCTCCGCTGCAGGCCGCGCCTCTACGCCCCTGCTTCAATTTCACGACGATTCTTCAATTTGGATTTGTGGGTGTTCAATTTGTCAATTCTACATCGTTGAATCAGGGTTTAGGGTGAAATTTGAAACAAAAGTAGGTCAAATTTGGTAATGAGAAGAATCTCCAAAGTCCATAATTTGCATTCAAAATCAACTTCGTGAGTAGCAAGAAGCCATGAATCGACTTTGTGGCACCTAAATTAAAGCGTATGCAATTAATTTCACTCACATTTGAGAAATTACATCGCTCTATGTACACAATTATAATCACAGTTGAGTAAACATAGCCACAACTCTGTCTTTGGTGGGTGGAATGTTCTAAAAACTTGTTTACATATGGCTTATTACAATAGGCACCTCCATGTCAAATTGTAGAAGCATTGGACACTTTTTGAATTTTTCACAATTTTTTGATTGGTTTAACTCCAATTTAAAATTAAAAATGGATTTGGCATTGACTTTTCTAATTTTATATGTTGAAGTACTTGTTTAGAATTAGTTGAAACTATTGGAAAGTTTTGGGACCGTTTTCAAACTTTGAAGGCATGCATTTCAAGAGATTGGTTCAACTGTGACTAATGTGACTAATACCCTTTGGGGTTATTAGTCACATTAGTCACAGTTGAGTAAACATAGCCACAACTTTGTCTTTGGTGGGTGGACCGTTCTAAAAACTTGCCTACATGTGGCTTACTACATTAGGCACCTCCATGTCAAATTGTAGAAGCATTGGACACTTTTTGAATTTTTCACAGTTTTTTGATTGTTTTCACGTCCACAAAAAGTTTCAAAAAATCAGGAGAAAATGTCAAACCGTAGATACATGCCCGAAAACGCATTTGTCCCCCAAAGAGACAATGGTCCTTTAGGGGCTAATCAAAGTCGTTTCATATTTTTTGGACCTTTGTGGAATTAGTTATGAATTTTTGAAGTTCATAGAAAAGAGAATATGCTGTTTTCAAGGGCTGATTGCCTTTTAGGGGAAGATGGAATGTTTGAAATAATTTTCAGTGAATTTTCAGAGGAAGAAACATGAAAGTGACATCTAACCCAAGTCGTTTCATATTTTTTGGACATTTGTGGAATTAATTATGAATTTTTGAAGTTCATAGAGAAGGAAGTATGCTGTTTTTGAGGGCTGATTGCCTTTTAGAGGAAGATGGATTGCTTGAAATAATTTTCAGTAAATTCTCAGAGGAAGAAAAATGAACGTGGCATCTAACCCAAGCCGTTTCATATTTTTTGGACATTTGTGGAATTAGTTATGAATTTTTGAAGTTTATAGAGAAGTAGTTGGATAGAAACATTTGATGGATGGAGTACATTGTAGATGGATGATGTAGTGAGTTGGAGGTCCCATGCAATGGGACGCTGTAGGGAACATATCGGGAACACAGGGGAACAAACCGGGACCCTTTTTTTGTCATTGCCCACAAGACTTTGGCTCACCAAAGCATTCTAATTTTAATAGAAATTAGAGTTTTCTTTCTTTTTTCTTTTTTTTTATGGGAGTTTGTTAAAGGAAAATAAATCTTTCAATCCACCATTGGGATTTTTCATATATTGAATTTATGAGGTAGAAAACTTGCTAGCAAGAAAAGATAGTGTATTGTCAATTTTCTAGGCATTGTGTCATTTCAAATTTTTTTTGGATGTGTTCCACACATTTTTTTGAAGTGATTTTCGGTGGACATATGTATAACATTATCTTCAATACATTAGATTTTTTTATTCAAAGTCCTTAGTGCAAAAATTTTCCACAAATGGCAGTCAAAGGCAGCTGGAGCTGTCGGGCAGAGTTCAAAAAAACTTTTTTCTAAACTTTGAATGGTCATATCTTTCAATCCGTACGGTCAAATTCGATGAAATTTTTACCACATGATCTTAGACAAGTGAAATACAAGATCCTACAGTTATATTTTAAAAAAAGTTTTTTTAAGGGTTTCCTAAGTGAACGCAGCAGAAATGGCAGTTTTCAGTGTTTTTTGACAGAAAACACCCTTGGGACTTTAGGGGTTAATTCAGTTGGGCTCCGAAAATTATGATTTCAATTACTACACAAAATAGTGAAATTAGGTTGCCCCAGACTATAGTTGACCATGTCTAAAAATGTTAGACATGAGAAATTAGTGTGGGGCCACCTAATTTCACTATTTTGTGTAGTGAACTGCTCCTCATTTCTCCTTCCACCAAAAATATCAAAATCAGATTCCCATCCTCTTATTTCTCTACAGACCTGTTATTTTCCTTACACGAAGGCCTTATGAGCCTCCTACCATAGTCAAGGTTGAGAATTGCAGGAGGAGTGAACATCTATGATCTCAAACTTCATGAGCCTGTATAAAATAATCGATTTCTTTATGATTTTTTGCTTCAATAGAAGGAATGTTGTTGTTCTAACACTTGGGCACTGATACTTCTCATAATTGCCACTGTCTATGATGGCTGATTACAATTCTGAAATTTCAAACCCTCGAAACTTCAAATCTTTGAATTTCAAACCCTTGAACTGATGAACAATGTGATGAGAAATCATTGATGCTTGTACAAGTGAATTTTTCTGATTACAATTTGCATTATTAGAAAGTTCGAAACCTTGAACTACTGAACAATGCCATGAGAAATCATTGATGCTTGTACAAGTGAATTTTCTGATTAATTTTGCATTGTTTGAAATTTCAAAACCATGAAAGGATGAACAATGTTAACTTATGAGAAATCATTGATGCTTGTACAAGTGACTTGTTCCCTTTGTCTTGATGTTGAGCACTTGAGCAGCAACAAATTGAAGGTCCCACAATCACAACTCTGTCATGAGACAAAATCAGTGGTACCATCTACTGTACTGTACAGTACAAAGCATCCCATGTCAAAGTGAAGTTGACCCAGCACTTCACTTTGATCTTTTGACCACGTTCTTGGTACAAATTGTGTCTTGGTCACATTGTTGACTGTCCTTACTTTGTAGGAAGCAATAAGAGATTGTCAATAAGTTTTACTTTTGAAGTAGAGACGTGTGACCTCCATGTAAAAAAAGGAATGTGACCAACGAGAAGCAAACATCACATTCCAATCTTTCATTTTGTGGGGGCGGTGGGAGCATTTCATGAGACTGCATGTAATAAGCTATTGACTTGGATGGCTGGAGGAGAGACTTTCACACAGTTGTCTGAAAAGGACAAAAAAAAATGTAAGCGGATTCATGCTGCAAAAAGACTCCAACATGTGTGCAGGAGTACAAACACTGATTTTTAGAACTAGTAATGGCCATGACCAGATTTCTCTACAACATGGCGTCCTACATGGAGTTCTATGAACTTGTAATGGCCACAACTAGAATCCTCTCCAACTTGGCATTCTATGGTTGGTTACAGAGCAAGCAAATTATTAGTCATAATGTGTGTCCTTTGTGACCTTTTCCAACCTTGGATTATGTAATCATGCTACTCGGAAAGATGCGGGAAGATTGGCAAGGCAACAAATAATTGACATACTGTGATTGGTTGATGGGCACTTGTAAAAACGACCAACACTTGGTACAAACCAAATGGCAAATAACGCTACGCCACGTGTTGAGAAATTTTGGTCGTAGCCGTTACAAATGATAATGGCCATGGAGGGTGTTAACCCCTAAAGTTCCATGACTATGTTCTCACCAAAAACACTCAAAAACTGCCATTTTTAGTACAAGTATCTGATTTTTGAAAAAACAACTTTTCTTGACATATGTAACCGTAGAATCTTGTAGTACACTGACTTGAGAACATGTGGTAAAATTTTCAGAAATTTCCACCGCGTGGATTGCAAGATATAAGCATTCAAAGTCACTAAAACCATTTTTTTGGCCCTGCAAAAAACAGGGCAGAAGCACTTTACAAGCTCACTTTTCAATGAAAAAATGTCCAAAATGATGGTGCTTCTTTGGATTCTTTTTCTAAGACAAGTTAGCTACATGCTTGGAAATTTTCACTTCATTTGGAATTGTACAACATATAGGAAAAAAATAGTAAGTAGATAGTAGTAGAGAATGATTCAAAATACAAAATTGTCAAGAATTTAATTACGGAATTGAAAAATGTTAATCCCAATGGTGGAAATGCTGCAATAAATAATCTACATCCTAGGATTTAATTTTTTTCAAAAAATATTGAAAATTGAGTAAGATAAAGGACTTCAAAAGTTTATTTTAGAGTAGAGAATCCCTAACTGCCCGCAAACTTAAAATCTTCATAACTTTTGACTCATTGATCATAATGGGATGATTCAAAGCTTTTTACCTATAAATAACTCTAGAAAACCAATTTCAAATTTTTATTTTCAAAAAAAGTGATTTTTTTTATCTGCCCGGATTGCCCGGTTACAAAAAAAAGTAACATATGAGGCCATAACTTTTGACTCGTATTTCCAAATGTCATGAAATTTGGTGCATATGAAAGATTTCCTCATCTCCACCTTCTATTAAAATTTCAGCCCAAAATATGGAAATCTCTAGTCGTACTTACCTGCCCAAAAATTCTATACGGCCAAAAAACGCATGTTGGTCCTTTAGGGGTTAATATGGCTTGTAGGATCTATTCTTGTCGCTCTGCAATTCGAGCATGCGATCCTACAGGGCCACATTGGCACCTTCTATGGCCATTATCTAGTCCATAATAGCATCACCATTGGGCATGGCAAGGGAAGCCTACACATTAGATGATAAAAGAACCTAGGCATCCGCGAGGAATTAGCCAAGCAATCAATTATTATAAGTGTTCTTGCTATAGCCCAAGTACAAGCCTACAAAATGAGTTATGTTTTCAAGCTTGGTTGCCTTTTGGGGCCTGACATGTCAACAAGCTATTATTAATTTAAGCCTTTTATTTGCTTACCGTCCAAAGGTGGAGACTAATTGTTGCCCTCGTCATAAAATAGAGAACTCTAGGCTGCTTATAAAGGTGAAAAAAATATTTAAGAAAAATTAGAAGCATGTCTACTGTAGAATAGATCTATTAAAAGAGCTTTGATTCATTCAATATTAATTAGTAAGGTAAAAAACATGAGAATTTTTTGTTTATAAAGAGTTTTAGAACCTTGAGAAAAATAATTCATTATGTGTGTTATTTAATAAAAGTTTTACAATTTTTGAAAACAAAAATGTGAATTTAGCTTTTAGATTACTTGCAACTATATTGTTATCATTGAAATTGACATATTCCTATTCTATAATAAAATAATTAGTAATTTTATTTTTTATTTTGTCTTGCATCACTTCCTAAAAGAACAAAAATAACTTTTTAAGAAGAAATTGGGTGATGGAATGGTTCTATAGATTCTCTATTCAATTTTACAATAAGTGGTTAAAAAAAATTCAATTCTCTACAGATTAAGTGAAGAGAATTTGAAGTCCAATATCCTTATTTGGGAGCTTGAAAAATATGTTTATTCTTCATTTCAAATGTTACAACCATGCAATCTATAGGGTCCATGCTTTTGGAAAAAATTGTATACCTTCTTCTACTAGTGTGAAGCAAAATACAATGAAGTACAAAATTTAATCATTTTTTCTCTTTGAATTAAAAATGACCCTAGTCATAACCTAGTTATAAATTTTTAGAGATTATAATTATTTTCCTAAAATTCTGTAAATCTTTGAAAAGTATATGTTTCATAAGAAGGGCATCTTAAATTCAGTAGGATAGACGGGTGCTTCATTTATACAAATTACATTGAAAGAAGGATTTTAATTTGGAAAATGCATTCAATTAGTATAATTAAGATATATAATGCAATTAGAAAATGTTGCATTGTATGTGAATGAAGATTATGGTTCTAGAAAGAAATGTCTCTTGTAGTATTTTGATATATAGTAGCAAGTATACAGCTTTACTACAATTTTCATACAAAAATAATGTACTATATATTTCCACACAAAACTTGTAAGAAAATATACTTGTTTTTGCTTAATAAATTATTTTGAGATGGAGATTCTAACCCAAAATGAACTAATTTTTTTTTCCTGAATTTATTTTAGAATCCCATATCCATCTTTAAAAAAAAGTGATAATGCTTTTAGATATTTTTGTATATATCCAATAAGTATACTATTCATGATTTAAATGATTTTTGAAATACAATATATTTTGTAATAGCTCTCTAAAGGCTCTATATACTTTCAAAATTTATTATAAATTGAAAAAATAGATTTTTTTAATCAAATATTTGCCCATCATGAAAATATCTAACAATGGATATATTAAAGTGTTTTAAATCAAATTTAAAACTATTTTGAATATAATCAAACTGTTGATTCTAAAATCAACTTGTGATAAAGATACAAAGTTTACAAAAAAGATCTTAGATTTTTAAGTTGTTTTCTATTTTCTTCTAAAAATATTGTTTCCACAGATATTTTGGTCAAAAATTTCAAATTTTTTATTTTATTGTATGAAACATTATTGGTTGAAATAATAATCCAATTTTTTACTTCTTATTTTTCACACCACAAATCTCCAAAAAATCACAATAATGATATTATATCTATAGATAACTTAACCACTATTCAACTATTCATTATATTTTGAAGATTTTTGGGATGAACTATTAGAATTTAATTCTAATATCTAATGTTGTATTGCAATTGATAGTATTTCATTTGATGAAGTTTAAATATATATATGAAATATTTACTTATAATATTCAAAAGAGCTTCCATCATTTTTTACTTAAGATTCAAAAGTTTGTATCCACATTTCAATATGTATTTCAACTACTTGCCTACATTGGAGCATTATTCCCAAATTTGTATTAGAAAATGGCTCTAATAAGCAAAATGTGACATTAAATAGTATAATTGTTTCTTTCACTTGCCCATTATTGAGTTTAAAATAAACATTGGATGTTGGTATTCCTACATAATATTGTAGCTATCCCTCCCCAAAAAACTTCATATGCTTTACTTTAGTAATAATTATGCAATGAATTAAGGCTTTGCTAATATCTACAAACCTATCCTAAATAAAACCAAAAATTAAAAATTCTATCTATCTATAAATTTAATGAACATCATGTATATAAAAATTAACAACTAACACCATTTTCAACTACATTGAAAATACAAAAAGACGTCAAAATTTACATTATTGTTGCAATATCTATAAGGACTCCATAAAACAAATTTTCCAATATCAAGTCACATCCTACTAAAGCCAAGAATGCAAATATGTGAATGTTGACGTGAGCAATGAGCAATGACATGGGAACATTGAACAATGACAAGTGAACAGAGAGTACTAAAAAATTATTTTCTATTTTCTATTTATTTTGAAATTTGGAAGAACCTTATTTTTTGATAATGCAATTTAAAGTCTCTATCTAAGCCATATATAAATGATAATATTTTCATCAAAAAAAGACAATGCATGCGTATAAGATCATAGGCTGATGAAAATGTTTAGATGAATGTAAATGGATGCTAGTTGGGGGATGAAGTAGGTGGATGATAAATGATGGACGAATGTCTAGACGAATGATTGTTTAAAGATGACACATTCTAGATGAATGTTTAAAGCCAATTGATGGATGACAAAAATAAGATGATAATTAATGGATTAATGTAGACAATTCATGATGTTCTAAGAAGAGTATCAATGGCTGAATTCTTCTTCCATAACAATTGTATATGATTTTAACTTGAATTTAAATCAATGGTTCAATACATCTTTTGGGGGGCTTTATGTAGTGTATAGTATATAAAAAAAACTACAAAGGGTCTCCTATTGAATTAAGAGTGCGTTAAGGTCTCTAATTGATATTAACTATTACAAATCACCTCTCCTATTTATGTTAGATTTGGTGAAATTCTATTTCCTTGAACTATTTTTTTGCCTTTTGAACAACTTGATCCCGGTAAAATCTATTTATTTTTCAATGCTTAGACTATTAAAAGTTCTACAGGGGGTAGATTACATGCTACAACAATCTCATTGGTAGGATTGACATGTTTCAATTTCACTTTAGAACTATTAACAATTTAATTTTTCATTCCATCTTGTACTAACTTTACTTTAATTTTGCAATTTTTTAAACAATGAAATTTTGTTTTCTTTTGATTTAAGAAATTTTTTAGATTTTCAACTCAATTCCCCACTACTAAGATTTAAACGTCAAAACTTTATAGTGCAAAAAATTTAAGTTAAGTGGATTCAAAGTCTGAAAACTTAATAAAACAAGGTGCAAGAAAATATTTCCTTTTCACTTTGATTTCACTAGAAGAGAATGGGATGTTTTAAGTGAGTTTTTAAGTATAGTCCTAGAGATAAGGTTTTAAGTAATGACCTTTAAAGCAATTTTCAGCAAAATTTTACTGTATTTCTAGTAAAATTTTGCTGAAAATTGCTTTGAAGGTCATTATTTAAAATCTTATCTCTAGGACTATACTTAAAAACTCACTAAAAACACCCCATTCTCTTGTAGTGATTCTAATGGCCAATTTTATTAAATGGCAATATTCCTTGACTTTGGCCCGTTTACAGTTCAAAATGCCCATTTTGAAATCTATACTTGTCCTAGATGGTCAAAATGGCACTTGGAATACCACCATTTTAATGAAGTTGCCCATACTAATATCTTACAACCTACATGGTCAAAGTAGTGAGTTTTTTTCCACACATTCTTGTACAAGTTTAATGTAAGTTCCTACGATTGAGTATGCAAAAACAGTAGGGTTTCTCCTCTATTGTACCTCTTTACACTAGAAATGACAGTTTCGGAGTTTTTTTTTGTTGAAACATAGTCATAAACCTTGACAGTTTTAAATTGAGAAAACTAAGAGAGGAGTACAATAAAGATATAAACCCAAAACATGGGAAAACTCAAACTCATTATAGTTTTGTCCTGCTATCTTGCTGCACTCTCGTCGCCATGGCCAACTCCAAATGCACCTTCATCGATCATGATCAAGCCCGATGGCCTTCAGCGCAGCCTTGTGCGTCCTCCTCTCCTCTCGCACTCTTTATTGTCCTGGTTTCATGCCTTGTTTACTTTGGTTTAGTTTAATTCTGTGTCTCCATCGTTCTCATTCTCACATTTTTAGAAATTAAATCAGATGTGCAGATTGGAGACGTCATCAAGAGGTTTGAGAAGAAAGGATTCTTCCTCAAAGGTATCAAATTGAACCACTTCATTAATTAATTTGTTCTCCCATATATATATTGGCTCTGTTTGTGTAGCAATCGATGGCGAAGCTCAAGGATGCTAGCTTGAAGTATCAATGATCGGTGCTTGAAGCTCAATGAGGCGTTGAGCTCAATGGCATGGCGTCAATTAGTACTTCTGTGTAGCGTGTTGGTTACTTTGAAGATCGAGGTTGCGAGAAATTTTATTAACAATTAAATAATGATGTGGACAATAGATCTAGTTGATCATTTCCTGATATTGCTTCTTTGTTGAAGTGATGAAAAGCCTTCTTGTCATGCCTGCAATTGGACTTAATCAGCTTGCAAGCTTCTCTGTGGCTGAATGCATGATTCTTAATTTGTTTATGTTGCCTTACGATCTGCTTTCATATTGTAAGTTTTTTGATGTTTATCTGTAATTGTGCAACATCCTTGAAGATGGTCCAGGTGGGGCGTGCCTTCGCTGATCAAGAAGCACTACGCTGAACATTCCAAGAAGCCCTTCTTTCCGTCTCTGATCCAATATATTCCATCGTCCAATACTATCCCCTAAAAAGAGAGGAACACTCAGTCTTGCTCAATTAATTAGCCCCCCTCCCCCAAAAAATTAATAGCCATTGATCGTTTTTGAAAAAAAATAAAAACACCCCCTTCCCTGCCGTTGATCCTGATACGAATACTGTGATACCGTACGTATATAGTACGTATACGGATGAAAAAAGAATACGGAAAACAGATACGGATAACGGATACTGATTATCCCATATCGATTGTCAAATGACTTTGTTTTCAAAAATACAAGACTGGGGGTACTGGGATTTTGAAATTTTCCGATCAAATTCTTTTTCAGAACCCCCCCAAAATAAAATGAGGGGTTTTGAAAAATAATTTGATCTGGAACTTGTCCTCACTATCTGTTCAAAATACTTTCCCATGCTCAGTGTAAAACTTGGGATTGTTGTTCAGCCTAGCCTAATGAATACTGCTACAAGTAGGTGTTGACAAGCAATTTTTGATGGTTCAATCATAGTTCTGAAATAGTGTTGAATTTAAGGATCGATGTATACCCCTGTCGTTTATGAAAGTGTAACTATAGCTTTTGCTGCATCTTTCAATACTTAGCCATTGGTTGGAGGAGGATTGATTCCCTTGCTTGTGAATTAGTTGTTGTTGATGTCAGTTGTTGAACCTCATAATTTTTCCTATTCTGTCCAGGAACCTCATTCACGAGAGTGACAACGTTGAGAGCGCCACGAGGGAGATTGCTCTTTGGTTCTCTGAGGACATATTCCTTGTCCTCACCTTCTATTAAAATTTCAGCTTAAAATTTGCAAATCTCTAGTCACATGTACCTGGCCAAAAAATTTGTACTGCCAAAAGAAACATGTTGGTCTTTTAGGGGTTATCCTCTTTAACCCCTGAAAGGCCCAAGTCCATTTTTCTGCCAAAAAACATTCAAAACTGCCAATTCCATGGTAAAAAGTAAAAAAATTTGAATTTTTTTGTTGCACATCTAACCAAAGGATCTTACATCTAACTAGTATAAGAATGTGTGGAATTTTTTTTAGAAATTTTGACCGCACAAACTGTAAGATATCTGCGCTTAAAGTGAAAAAAAAAGTTTTTTTAGCACATTAATAGACTTGATTTTTTGACTTTAAACACTTTCAACTTAAAAGTTTTGCACTATAGAATTTGAGCATTAAATCTTTACAATGGAGAATTGAATTGAGAGTCTAGACGAAAAAAATTCAAAAATTCTTAATTATCATCCTTAAAAATATTGTTAAGTAGAAATAGGCACAAGATAGAAGGAAAATCTAAAATATTTATATATCTTAGATGGAATTAAAATGCACTTTTTCCAATGGTGAGATTATTTTAGCAAGTAAACTAAACCATGCAAAAAAAAATTTGAAAACTTGAAAACTTGCTTTCATAAATGAATTCTACAAGTTTGTTTTTTTCAAGAAGATGCTCTAACTACCCAAAAAACAAGAATGTCCATAACATTCTCATAACAAATCCAAATGAAATGAATCAAAGCTTCCCAGATAGACAAAATAATAATCTATGAAAAAACTGTATTTATATATATATATATATATATATATATATATATATATGATTGTTAATGAATTATTTATTTATATTATATTATTTTATATTATTATTATTATTTTGTATAACATGACTGATAATAATTATTAGAAGCTAATCTTGATATTATTATTTGAATTTATCACAAGCAGTTTTTAATTCAATTACAAATTTTGAAAATTTGTAAATATCAATGTATTATAGCAATATGAACTTTGGGCCTATAACCATGGTTTGTTGAACTTTCTAATTTCAGAGTCGCATGATAACTTTGGTTTATATCAGGATGTTATTCACTATTATATACATCTATGGTGCAAATTTCCAAAATTTCAAGTCTATTTTATATTTGATATGAATTTTCATCACTTAAAAAAAAATCATAGTTATTTCAAATTTTTCCAAAATATTTCAAATTTTTATGACTTTGTTATAGACATATGATTTCTACGGGATGGTTTCATCTTTGAAAAATAAATATAAAAGTTTTCATTCATATTTAATTTCAAAAAGGAAGCAAACAAAGTGACGGACAATGAGGCTTGAAATCAATAGTTATGGGCCCATCCTTTGAGGGTTTAGGTGTCAAGCCTCTATTGCACCAAAATAGTTATTTAGTATGGATGAATAATTGGTTGGTATGAAAATTAATGTACCCAATCTAACAACAACAATCCTACATACCACAAATGTTGCAACAAAACCACTACAACAAATGTGGAATAGTATGTCCTTGTAATAAATAGTTTAAAACATACTAAATAACGAGTTTGGTGAGAGTCACATATAAGTCAGTTTCTTGATCTGTGTAGCAACAATTCTACGAGACTAGTAACCTAATTCTAGGCATAATTTTTATATGCCAATGAAGTCAACAAAGGTCAAGATTTTTTTTGGAGTAGGCAAAGCAAATTCCCATATTGGTGAAGAAAAGTTTTACCAATCATTTTCAAACAAATAATTAATAAGAGGAAAGAAAGCAAGCAAAGCATATTTGTCAAATTAGATGGATTGTCCGCCCACGCCGTCCGATTTGCTCGCCCGCCTGGGACGTCCAGTGACCTTAATCCGCCCAATTTGATTACTTTAAGGTAATCACATTAACCATTTGGTCCATCTAAAGTGTTCAATGTGTCCGCCCATCTAGGATGTCCAGTGATCCTAACTTGCCCGATGTGACAACAATGAAACAAGGGAGTAGGATTGTCATATTGTATATAAAATATGAGTGAAAACATAGTTTACATCAACCACAAAAATGACCATGAAAAGACCCACCATTGATCTTATTGGTCATGAACATCTTTTAGTGGATCCAGTGCCATTTTTCCATAGATCATTTTTCTATTACTACATTATCAAGGAAATTTCAAGTGCATGATATTTTTCTATGGCAAACAAGTTTATTGGGTTTATCCAACAGATTCAGACAACCGGAGATCAACGCAAATTTTAAAAGAAAGGTGCCACTGCATAGTTCTCTAACTTGTCAAGTTATACTATTTTCAAAGACGATTGTGCAAATTTTCTCCTGGACTACGGTAGCTCGTTTAGAAATGCCTTTGTTGATATTGTCAACACCTTTTCCGGCCTCTACGACGAGAGAAACAGTGAGCGCCAAAGTTTTGTTTTAGTAATAAGCTTATTTGCTCTCAATATGTGGTTATGCTCTACAAGCTCACTCTATTAATCAAGTTGTATTTTTGCAGAAGTTGTTTACTACGAGGACCCTGAAAAATGTCTCCGAGACATTATAAAGTATAGAAAGCAGTATCATGATATGGTGGGAGTGTTTTCTAGGAGTGCAGTATTACATGCAGAACATTGAAGGAATAGCTAATAAATTCATCGGACCCTATTGTCTAAGATGGATGGCATGTCAATATATTTGTTGTTTTTTTATTTCTAAAAATAAATAATGGAAGAGTCTGCAAGGTAAGATTTTGTTTCATGTTATCATTTATTGGATGATGGTATATGTTATCTTGTCTTATTTAATGTCATTGGTCGTTACATGATTGTGTGAAGCAATAAATGATATACAAAAATAAATATCGGTATATTATCCCGCTATTATATGCTCTAGTACTGAGTATTCAACAGGGTGATTGTGCTTTGGAGGGAGCATCTGCAACTTGAAACATTTCTCGAATGCAAACCGGATCGAACGATAATCATTATCTTCACCTTCAGAGACCCTAGTCCATTTCGGGCCTTTCCTTGCAGTAGATAGAAACAAACGCTGTATTGCAACTTTGAATAATCCATAATCTATTCTTTCCAGCTTAAATGGCATTGGATCCACTAAAAGATGTTCATGACCAATAAGATCAATGGTGGGTCTTTTCATGGTCATTTTTGTGGTTGATGTAAACTATGTTTTCACTCATATTTTATATACAATATGACAATCCTACTCCCTTGTTTCATTGTTGTCACATCGGGCAAGTTAGGATCACTGGACATCCTAGATGGGCGGACACATTGAACACTTTAGATGGACCAAATGGTTAATGTGATTACCTTAAAGTAATCAAATTGGGCGGATTAAGGTCACTGGACGTCCCAGGCGGGCGAGCAAATCGGACGGCGTGGGCGGACAATCCGTCTAATTTGACAAATATGCTTTGCTTGCTTTCTTTCCTCTTATTAATTATTTGTTTGAAAATGATTGGTAAAACTTTTCTTCACCAATATGGGAATTTGCTTTGCCTACTCCAAAAAAAATCTTGACCTTTGTTGACTTCATTGGCATATAAAAATTATGCCTAGAATTAGGTTACTAGTCTCGTAGAATTGTTGCTACACAGATCAAGAAACTGACTTATATGTGACTCTCACCAAACTCGTTATTTAGTATGTTTTAAACTATTTATTACAAGGACATACTATTCCACATTTGTTGTAGTGGTTTTGTTGCAACATTTGTGGTATGTAGGGTTGTTGTTGTTAGATTGGGTACATTAATTTTCATACCAACCAATTATTCATCCATACTAAATAACTATTTTGGTGCAATAGAGGCTTGACACCTAAACCCTCAAAGGATGGGCCCATAACTATTGATTTCAAGCCTCATTGTCCGTCACTTTGTTTGCTTCCTTTTTGAAATTAAATATGAATGAAAACTTTTATATTTATTTTTCAAAGATGAAACCATCCCGTAGAAATCATATGTCTATAACAAAGTCATAAAAATTTGAAATATTTTGGAAAAATTTGAAATAACTATGATTTTTTTTTAAGTGATGAAAATTCATATCAAATATAAAATAGACTTGAAATTTTGGAAATTTGCACCATAGATGTATATAATAGTGAATAACATCCTGATATAAACCAAAGTTATCATGCGACTCTGAAATTAGAAAGTTCAACAAACCATGGTTATAGGCCCAAAGTTCATATTGCTATAATACATTGATATTTACAAATTTTCAAAATTTGTAATTGAATTAAAAACTGCTTGTGATAAATTCAAATAATAATATCAAGATTAGCTTCTAATAATTATTATCAGTCATGTTATACAAAATAATAATAATAATATAAAATAATATAATATAAATAAATAATTCATTAACAATCATATATATATATATATATATATATAAATACAGTTTTTTCATAGATTATTATTTTGTCTATCTGGGAAGCTTTGATTCATTTCATTTGGATTTGTTATGAGAATGTTATGGACATTTTTTTTTCTGAAATGTAATGATAAATGTCATTAAATAAGACAAGATAATATATACCATCGACCAATAAATGATAACATGAAACAAAATCTTACCTTGGAGACTTTTCTATAATTTATTCTTAGAAATTAAAAAAATGACAAACATATTGACATGCCATCCGTTCTAGACGATAGGGTTCAATGAATTTAACAGCTATTCTTTCAATGTTCTGCACACAATGTTCTATTTTTTGGGGGGAGAGCTAGAGATTGTTCAGTACCAAAGCAAAAAACTCCTTGCACCATCTAACCCCTAAAGTCCCATTGTCCCATTGTCTCCTCGGGGGACAAATCAAATTTCGGGTATATACCTACGGGCTCAATTTTTAGTGAAACTTTTTGAAACTTTTTTGTAAGATAGAGAAACTGATTAGCTTTGTGGGAATATAACTTTTATTTCAATTGGTGCCTGAGAGCAAAAGTTATACCACAAAAAACTTCAAATTGAACTCGGCGGGAAGCACAATTTTTTTTGCAAAAAGTCAAAGTAAATTTTAATTCATTTTTCTCTAAAACTTTATATTTTTGTCTACATTTGAAGCTTTGATTCATTTTATTTGGACTAGTAATGAGCAAGTTATGGATAATCTTGTTTTTTGGGCAATCTAAGCATCTTTTTGAAAAAATAATTTGTAGGATTCATTTCTGAATGCAATTTTCGCCATTTTTTACAAACTTTTTTCTTAGAATGTTATATTTGCTTGCTAAATCAATCTCGCCATTTGAATTACTGTATTTCAATCCCATCTAAGAGCTATTAATGATTTAGTTTTTTTTTCAATCTTGGACCTACTTCTACTTAACAGTTTTTTAAAGAATGAAAATCAAGTGTAATTTTTTTGATTTTTTTTTGGTAGAATTCGAACTTACATCTTCAACATAAATTTTTTTTAATTAAAAGTTTGTAGTGCAAAAAATTTCCAAGAATGAGGGTCAAAGTCATCTGAAATGGGAAGTCAATGTTCAAAAAAACTTTTTTTCCAACTTTGAGTGCTAATATCTTCCAATCTATACGGTCAAACTTCATGAAATTTTTACCACATGATCTTTGACAAGTGAAGTACAAGATCCTATTGTTAAATTCTAAAAAAAAGTTTTTTTTTTGTGTTTTTAGGTGAACACAGCCAAAATGGCAGTTTGGAGTGGGTTTTGACAGAAAAATGGCCTGTGGACTTTAGGAACTAAGCTATAAGGAACAGATTACGGAGTACTTGAAATTGCAATACAACATTTCTTTTTCTCTACTGCAAAGGAAGGCCTGAAATGGACCAGGGTCTCCGAGGGTGAAGATAATGATTATTATTTGATCCGGTCCACATTCAAGAGAGATGTCTAGTTACAGATGCTCCCCCCAAAGCAAAATCACCCTGTTGAATACTCAGTACTAGAGCACATAATATCGGGATAATATACCAATATTTATTTTTATATATCATTTAACGCTTCACACTCTTGTTTTGTCGTGGTCTTCATTGTTGGAGTGATCCTGACGCTAGTTTTTTTTTTTTTTTCAGGACATCTCTCTGACTGATTTTGCTCCTTCATTTCATTAGATTGGACATGGCTTTGAACTACTTTGTATGTGGCTTCAGCTTTAGAGATCTCTTTTGTTGTTAAGGGGACAATTGATGGAAACCAGGGGTGGTAGCTCAAACCTTTTGAATGCCACAGTGTGGATGCTCTAAACAAGCCTCTAAATTTTTTTGAAGTAAGTGAGGTCTGTTGAATATTTGTCAAACAGTATCATTAGAAGAAATTTGGACCTGCTGAGGGCCGCTACAGCTACAATAAAACATGCATTTATAGAAAAATAATAATAATAAATTAAAATAATAATAATAATAATAATTTTTTTTTTCAAAAACATTATCAGGATGTGTGCCACACAAAATTAGAACTATATTTATTTATCTATTTTTTATTTTTTTTATTTTTTGAAAAAAAAAATATATATATCTTTGGATTTGCACTCACTATACGAAACCCGTTTTTTTTTTTATCCCTGGATTCTATGTGCTGATGTCGCGATTGGTGTCTTGAAATGTCTACGTGGATGTCCAAAATATCGCGTTGCTCAAGACTCGGGTTTGACATCAGATTTAACATTGGACATCAACATGTTGGGGGACCTGATGTCAAAAAAATGAGTCAATGGGGTCCTCAAAGGCCACCATGTGGCTGCCACCTAAGTGCCACATGTGCACGGGCAGCCACGTAGGAAATTTTTTCATCCATTTTTTACCATGACATGACATCTGAGGTGGCATGTGACGTGGCGGCAGGAAAATTGACGTGGCATCTAGCAAGGATGACATGGCATGCCACATCGGCATATTTTTTTGTTGTCTAAAAATTTTCTTACTATCTTTAAAGATGTCAACATAGACATCTGAGACATCAACTCAGACGTCCAGACGTTTTCATAGACGTATTTTGAAACATCACCTTAGACGTCCAAATTTCTTGTGACATCAATGTAAACATCAACTTTTCATCATGAATACCTCTGGCAATGTTTGGTATGATCTAGGAGAACAAAATGATGTCACATTAAACATTCATGGAATGGAATGGACTATTCAACATGATGTTAATATGGACAGCCTCACATGTCTCATATGATGTCCCTCATACATGCCATAATGTCCAATATAACATGTCATATATAATACACTATACATCATACATAATATTCCATATTTTATACATCATACATAATAAGCTGTACAAAATACATTATAATTGGCATTTATGTCACATGGCTTCAAAAGCCACTTGATGTGAGTTTATGGAGGGGAAAAGACAAGCTCTTTATACAAGTGGAGTGGTAGAGGGGAAGACAAACTATATGGGACATTGAAAACACTGGATTTAAATTTTGGTGAAGCAGCACATAGACGTTAAGTAGGATGTTTTTTGCATGTCTCAAAGGCCACTCTGATGAAGTCTCTATAGATGTTATACCAACTGTGACTATGTTTCTTAAACATCTAGAAGTCTAAAAAAACATACAAAAAAAGATCTCAATGTTTTATAAGATGTCTTTAGTGACATCTCTACGTCTATTTAGACATCTCCAATACAAGTGTAGAAAACGCAAAGATGGACTATTTATACAAGTGGAGTGGTAGAGGGGAAGACAAACTCTATAGGACATTGAAAACACTAGATTTAAATTTTGGTAGAGTAGTATACAAATGTCCAATAGGATGTTTTTCGTGTGTCTCAAAGGCCGCTCTAATGATGTCTCCATAGACGTTATACTAATTGTGACTATATTTCCTAAAACATCTAGAAGTCTACAAAAATGTCCAAGAAAACATCTCAACGTTTTATAAGATGTCTCCAGTAACATCTCTACGTCTACTTAGACATCTCCAAAATAAGTGTAGAAAACGCAAAGAGACAGCCCCGCTATGTTGACGTAGCATGCCACATCAGCATATTTTTATGCCACGTCAACTAATTTACAAGTGGCATGCCATGTCATATGCCACGTCATCTTATTTTCTCCAAAAGCTGCCCGAAGGCTGCCCAATCCCTTTTTTTTTAACCCTGGTCAGACTTTTATCTAAGAAAAAAGTGATTTTCAAAAAATTACCCTCCTTGAAATTTTCCCCCAAAGCTAATGTGGCCATCCATGTTTTTGCGGACGCCTTATTGGACATCAGTGAGTCTTTAAAATATCATCAAAAATCTCAATGTCTTCGGTAACACCAACTAATTCCATTCAAATTTTCCGCAGTCATCTGGAACATCCTTGGAAATTTATCCTAAATTGCAATCTTCTTCTTTAACGTCTTGATGTCTCAGCGGACATAGTATGTTAGGCCTTGGACATTGCATGTTTTTGGCAGACATAAAAAAAAACACGGCTTTCTTATAGTGACTTTTGGCGGCTTGTCAGACGCCCTTCCATAGGGCCCAAACTTTCTGTAATGAATAGGCAAAGGGGACTTCCCAATGGCATTTGAAAATGAGTGATCTCTTTTAAAATGGAGACCCAAGAGACCCCTCAAAGCCTCAATACAAGCTTTTTGGTCCCTTTCTTCCCATCTCAAGCCATTTTATACCTGCATCCAAGTGGCGTTATTAGTAGAACTACTCAATCAAACATTCCTTCCCAATAATCATTGGACCAAAGTTTTTCTTTAGTTTCTTTTGTGTCAAATTCTTTTGACTAGCAGTGCTTGGAATTTTGGAGAAGGCAAACCAGAGAACCAGAACCATATTGTTATATTTATTTGTGGTGAAGGTCTGCAAACAATTGATAATTAGATATGAATCAAGTTTGAATTTTGTTTCCAGATTGTGTTCCACTCTTCAACTTCTTTGAATGTCCTTCAACTATGAATTTATAATATTTTTTTTCATGACCACATTGAACAAATAATATGACATTCTTGATTCCTTGTGAACTCTTTTTTTATCTTTCGACTATCACCCAACTTGGGTTTTCATTTCAATTACATCTTACAGGATAACTATCTCAAAGAAGCTTTCAAAATGTGCAATCTTCTCCACGAATTCCATGAACTTCATGGTATTCGCCCGCCAATAATTCTAGGTGTTCATAAATATATCTTTATTGGCAGGTACGGTGGCTGTATAGTTTAATTAACATCTTTAGTTGTAGGGATGCTTGATCTTAGTCCTTAATCATTGACCTTTCATGCAATTGCAAATTCAAACTGAATGACCTTGAATACAACCTATTCGAGTGTGTGGATATCCAGAGGCTACTATTACAGCACAAACCAAATCATTCTTAATTGTAAATGTTCCATCTACTTTCCTCCTAGAAGTTGTAGATTTGGGGTACAATACAGATCCATTGATGATAGTTGATGCTTGATAAGTAGCTCTTACTAGTATGCTATAATCTGAGTTTGTTCTCTAGAAGAGTGCAGTATTTCTTCTCTTGCATGGTTTATGTCAAATCAGGAAATAAATTTGTCACATTGGCAACGTGTATCCACAAACCCACTCAAGTAAGTTTCCATTTGCTTGACTAATTTCTCTTCAAAGTCAAAATTTCTGAGGATGTATCCTCCAATGAACTATTTTCATGTATAAAGAGTAAAAAGTTTACAAATTTCTTTCTTTACACATTTTACCAAAGTTCTTGCACTCGATGGATATTAACCCCTAAAGTCCCATTGTCCCCTCGGTGGACAAAATAGATTTTGGCAGGCTACTACGGCTTCAATGTTCATCATTATTTTTTGAAATTTTTTGTGAAGATAGAAAAACACATTAGCTTTATGGGAATATAATTTTTATTTCAATTGGCGCCTTGAACAAAAGTTACAGCACAAAAGGTCCTTTCTTTTTATGCAGCGGGCAAAAATCTTCTCACACAGTTTTTTTTTTTTTTTTTTTTTAATTTAAAATTTATATCATCATAGATTGTATTTTTATCTATATGGAAAGATTTGATTCATTCCATTTGGATTTCTTATGTGAAAGTTATGGACAATCTTATTTTTTGGGCACTTAGAGCATTCCTTTGAAAAAATAACTTGTGGGACTCATTTCTGAATGCAATTTTCACAATTTTTCAAAACAAGTTGTTTGAAAAGGTTAAATTTGCTTGCAAAAACAATCTCACCATTAGAAAAATAGTGTTTTAATCCCATCTTAGAGCTATTGACGATTTAGTTTTTTGTTCAATCTTGAACCTACTTCTACTTAACAATTTTTTAAAGAATGAAAAAGCAAGTGTTTTTTTTGTGAATTTTTTTTCTTTGATTCTCAACTCAATTATTCAACATTAAAAAAATCAAATTCTAAGTCTATAGTGCAATTTTTTTTTACAAATGGCGGTCAAAGTCATCTGAAACTGCAGGTCATTGTTCAAAATATCAAATTTTTTCAACATTGAATGCTAATATCTTCTAATCTGTATGGTCAAATTTTATAAAATTTTTACTACATGATCTTAGATAAGTTAAATACAAGACCCTACAATTAGAGTCTAAGAAAAATATTTTTTCTCTTTTCTTAGATGAACGCAGCAGAATTGAAAGTTTTGAGTTGTTTTTGATAGAATGGCCTTGGGACCTTAGGGGTTAAAATGTGCGGAAGAAATTTTAGAAAGTTTCAATACATGATTAGATTCTAAGAGATCTATGTTTAAAGTGGAAAAGCAAGGTTTTTAGCATGTTCCTTGACTAGATTATTTCACTTTGAATCTTCTTTACTTCAAAATTTGCACAAAACATTTTGATTTAAATTTTTTTATGTAAATTATTTAAGTTGAAAGTCTAGGAAAAGAAATTCAAAAAAAGTACTTGATTTTCATTTTTAAGAAATTGTTAAGAAGAAATTGATATAAGATCAAAGGAATAAACTAAATCATTATTAGTTCTAAGATGGAATTGAAACACTAATTCCAATGGTGAGATTGTTGTTGCAAGCATATTTAATCTTGTGGAATCTTGAAAAGGGTGAAAATTGAATTCAAAAGCAAATCAAGTACTTTATTTTTCCAAGAACTAATCAAAACGGAATGAATTGCCCCCAAAACAAGAGCTTTGTAACTTTCACATTACTAATAAAAATGGAATGAATAAAAGCTTTCCATATAGACAAAAATATAATGTATGAGAGAAAAAAATTAATTTAATTTCAAGTTATTGTGTTCTTTTTTTGTTACGTGGTAAATTCTATTCTGCACTTAGAGTGGCATAACTTATGATCCCAAGTATTGATTAAATCAAATTTATATTCCTAAAAAGCTAATATATTTTCAATTTTAAGATTTTTTTTAAAAATATTAATCAAAAATTGAGGTTACATGAGTGTGCCGAGTATCTAATTTGTCTTCCAAGGCCACTTTGGGACTTTAAAGATTAAGAAGAAAAAAAATCAGGACCTTTAAGGATTTGTGAAATAGAAGGAGGACACCCTATTTAAAAGACTTCTTGAAATTAGACAATTTTCTCTAATTAGCCATGAGTTTTAGAGACTATTGTGACCATTAATCATGTTCGACATTTCCTACCAAATAATTAATTAAAGTTGGCAAATGTAATAGGATAGATGTCTAAAAATAAAAGACATATTTTTGTTGAAGAAAATTCTTTTACTTTCTAGGATTATATTGCAATGCTCCACCTTTGGTAGGAGGTGGAAATGGAAGAGAATAACACGAAAGCAGACTCACATCACTTCAAAAAACATGTAGGCAAATACATACTATAATCTACCTATTCTTTCTAGTATAACTTCCTTGTTATTTGCCCAAAAAGAAGACAAATTTTCTCTTTCCACCTATACAATTGAATATATTTTTTGTGAAAAAACCAATGTTCATTAAACTAAGCATTTAATAGGTGTTAAAGTTGAAAAACTAAAATCTTGAAATTTTCTTAATCAAATGGTTTTGAATCCTCATGCTTCCCTAGAAAGAAGTTATAAGCCTTTTGTGGATACTAGGGGAGGGAATGGAAGCACTAATAAGATATATATTCATGTAAGCTACTCATTTGATGGTTCATTGAAGGGACCACCTCACATACCAAGGAAGGCAGAGCTCTCCAGTTAAGAATGCTATGTTTTGTAGTGATGCCATTTCTATTGGCCTTGGGGTCAAGATTGCACCATTTCAAACATAAATCTCAACTTTTCACTAAATTAAATTAGTCTTTTTTTGCCAAAAATGTACTATTTCTATTTCAAATGTGAACAAAGTTGCCTAATCTAGATGAAAAAGTGCATGAAGATAATTGAAAAGTATCTTTTTAGTGCAAAAAATGAATGAATGTAGAAATACAATGCTTCACTAAATTTTAAATGATCACCATCTCGGCATTTTTTTAGAAAGGAAAAAAAAGACCTAAAATCTCTCAACAATTTTATGACTCTACAACATCCAAATCTACTTAGAATTTTACCTAGATTAGATGCAATTATCCAAATTATTTATTTTTTATATTTCATTAAAATGAAGTGACAAAATATTCATCACATGTCAAACAATGTAGATTCTATAAAACATGACACAAGTTGCAATGATCTTCTTCACCTATCATTTCCTTCTTATTAGAGAATAAATTTGTTTTCAAATTGTTATGATTTTTGAATAATGCTAGATAGGTATTGCATATTTTTAATCCTAAAAGGATGCTACAGACACTAAGTGCTCAATGGATGTTAGAGAATCCTTCTATGTAAGACAAAAGTGCAAATGTTCATATTTGGAATTTGGTGTGAAAAGGAGAGGTCTTGCATAATAGTTTGCCCTCCAATGAGTGCTCTTGGTTTTTTCTAAGCAAATGATCCACATGGTACCAAGAAGGATGATTTCCACAATGACAACCCCTCCTAGGGTTAATTTGTGCCATCTTTTCATTTGAGACTACCAAATGGATAAACACTTGAGGCCTTTCTCTTCTTGATACTGCTGAGTTTTTCCTCGACATAACTTAGCTATTGCTCTCTCCTGAATCCTTGGCTTGCTTCATGGGGTACGCAATGTCTATCCATTTGCAGGGAAAGTGGATAATGCAGAAAGGATATGAATGAACAAGATTGCCAAGATTTGGAGATAAATTGTGTAAGTTAAGTACTCCTCAAGTCCTCAGGCTTAGTGTGTTTTGACTATGTCATCAAAATTTATGCTTTTAAAATTTGTACCTCAAGAGTTCCATGTGACCAACCCTAAGATGTAACAGAACCTGGGTCTCTTCTACTCATCGTGTGGACCTTTGCAACAAAATCAAACCAAATTTGATACTGTCGATACTCATTTTAAGTTTTTTTGTGGTCAAAACTTCTAACTGATAAGTCATGAGCTTCTCAATTTCAAAATGTAGGCATCTATATCCATGCTTTGCAGAACAATTCCATTGTGTCATCTCTATAACAACTGGGCAACTTGGTTTGATTGTATGAAGTCTAGGATACAAACTCATGGTACCATCAGCGACTCATCTGTTCTTGGACTTGGACTTCAATTAGAAAGTTGGGCGTAAGCATGACTGGGAGATATGTCTACGGCCTTAGAGAATTGATATGGGGTTTTCTAGTGAACATCAATTGGCAGAAATGCTTGACTCAGGCACTTCTTGATGCCAGCCATATTCTTTCGAGCTTTGTGAAGTTTAAATTCATAATTTTGGTGCTTTGAAGTGCATCAGTTTATCTGAATTGAAGTCATTGTCACTTAATATGCAACCTCCCACTTTGAAATTGCATGAGGAATTTATACATAATTTTAAGAATTTGATCTCAGCAGATTTGACCCAGAGAATTTTCCACAGCTACATATACTAATCTCTCAAATACCACTCCTCTATATTAGATGAAATGCATAATAGTAACGCAAATTGTTTTTCTCTACCCTAGTACTGAAATGGCCGCTTGATCACAGGAAATGGAGACAGCGAACCAACAGACTCAAGTCATTGATGGTCGAGCCTCCCACTTGCTGTTTCTGAGCCATGACACATTCAACTTCCTCTTCTCGAGGGAATCATCCCTTTTCATTAGGAACCGGTCTGAGAATCAAATAAACTAAACAAAGCTCAAGCTGAAGCTTGCTAGAGAATTGAGTTGCAAAATCAGACACACGAAAGATCAACAAACAGATGCCAGAAAACTCTCAAATGAGTTCATTCTCTTCAGCATTTTAATGTTGATCAGTTTCTAGAGCACGTCGACAGGTTTGTAGGAGTTAGTTTGTGAACCCTTAAACTTCATAGCCACTCCCTTGGGCTAGATTTTCAATGGATTTCAAAAATTGTGACATTTCAGTGTTGCAGTGTTGCAATTGATTTAGGGTTTAGGGTTTACAGTGTTGCCATTGATTTTCCTTCTTTGCTGCTTTTCAATTCTGATTCCTAGTGAAAAACTATCTAGAAACTCCTATGAGGGAAACAATGATAATCTCTCGGTGACCGAGTTATCCTTCTTCTTAGTTTGTTGCCTTGAGAAGTTCACTGGAAGAAATGGCTTTAGAATGGCATAGACAATCCCGGAAGTCGGCCCGGGATGGAATCTGCCGCTCCCTTGCAAGAAAAGGACTCGACATCTTCGACATGGCCGGCGTGCCAGTGGTGGCAGGATACCACTACAGCTCCAGGCACCTCATTGAGGGCATCATCTGCAACCAAGTTGAAGAGTCGCTTGGAGCTTCCAAGTATGAAGAGATTTGCAACCAGCCTACAGTTCTGCGCAACATCCACTACTGTCAATCAGGTAATCTCAAACTCCCTGATCTATCAAGTTCCACATACAAATAGCATTTTGGTCTTTGGTAAAAGGGCAACGAGTCCTTATTTAGGAATTAAAGTCCATTGCGACGGAAAAGAAAGAAAACCTTAGTCGATTTTGAAACTCACAAGCATCAAGAGATTTGTAATAAGCTTTCATTTTACACTACTGTCAATCAGGTAATCCACAGTGATCAAATTTCACATACAAATAGATTTTTGGTCTTTCACAATTAGTCTTTCGAAATTTAAAAACTGTACAAAAAAAACTATACCTTCTAGTCGCAAATGACAGCTTTGAAACTCACAAGCATCAAGAAATTTGCAATCACCTTACAATTCTTCTCATTTGACAATACTGTGAATCAGGGAACCCATGCCAATTTTCCCAAACTCCTCATCTTTGTAGCAAACTCCTGATCTTTCAACCATAATTAAAATCTTGGTGATTGGAAATTTAAATTGTCAAGTCTGCGACCGAAAGAATCACAATCGTAGTTGCAAGGGATCTCTTAGCATAGAACCTTTCGTAAAGAACCAATTTCTACTAGAGGCAACTTGCTGAGGTATGAGCACCCATTATCAACTCTGCCCTACATATTAACACCTACAAAGGCATGGTAACCCATCGGTAGTGGAAGCCATTGGAACAAGTGATTTAACATGTGACCTGACATAAATGAATCCACTATGTCAATATCCATTGTACTCTTTTCAATATGCATGAGTGCTTGATTTTTGGTGACCCTATGATGATAAAACCTCCGGTCTTTGAAGAAGGACGGCGTGAATAAAGTGTTTGTTTGAATACACTTTCAGTGACCCTACTATTGATTATTGATGCTCTCCTAAGTTGAACTTTGAAAGTGAAATTCTCTCCATACCTTCAAATGGAGCCATTTTAGGTTAGATGACAATCAATCTCGCACTGAAGGTGGAGACTCATGATTGTTTCCATAATGTAGGATTGCTTGAGTGTTATGATGCCCTTTTTTAGATCCTTCATTGAGCATGGTTGACCAAGACCCAACCATCCAACATTGAGGTTACTTCCGATAATGTAAAAGCAAAGTATTGGTATGAAAAATAACATCCCTCACCACTCCCATAACTTGCCCTTTTATTTCTTGTAACAAGGCTCTCTTTTCGCATTATGTAATCCGTTCTGGGACAGACATTCTCTTGTTTCACTTCACCACACTTTCTCTTCAAATTTCTAGCCGACACACATCATTCCTTCATCAAAATTCCCAAATTCCAATAAGTGTCGATCACACCTTCCTCAACATTCATTCTCCCATCAAACGCCAATTTCGTCAGACTGCCAGTACTTTGGCTTGTGTTTTGAAACATAAACTCATACCTGACCTTCATGAAACTGACGTTTGAATCATCTTTTGGCAAGACCAGGTTTACCCTTCACAGTCGGACCACAAGCTCCTCCCCACAAGCTCCTCCCATCGCCAGACTCCCACTCCACCACCATAGCCAAGCCACCATCCCTCCTCAACCACGACTACCTCGTCCTGGAATTCCCACTGGGCACCTTCGGCACAGAAACTCTCTATCTCCGAGCGGAGAAGACGGGTCACCCCCCCGAGCAAGCCGGCATTCTAGTCACCGTCGAAAACAGCTTCGAGCTTCTGAAGAGCAGTGTGTGTTTGTTCAGCATCCGCTGCTTCGACAGGGACATCGGACGAGTCCCGGAGGTGGTGGCCATGTTGCTGGACTTCAGTCCGGAATACTCCCTGCGAGATCAGAATTGTTGGCAGTACACACGAAAGATGGCGAGGAGGTTGGTGAGGGAGTGTCGGGAGAGGGGAGGAGGGGGAGTTGGGAGTGAGGAGGAGGACGAGGATTGTGAGGGTCGGTTGTTGGAGATCGAGGAGGCGAATGTGGAGAGGAGGATTGTGGGGGAGCATTGGAAGAGGGTGCTGGAGATGGGGAAAGAGGGGATGAAGAGCCTCTGGAAAGCTTGGGGAAATGCTGCATGAGCGAATTCGAGGGAAGGTGGGTGAGGATCGGAACGAGCATCATGGGTTGATGGATGAGGGACCAAGTTCTTCAATTCAATGTTTTAGCTGCAAGCGGAATACTACTCTAGAATGTATGCTCAAGCGACTATTGTTGCAAGCATGAAATCCTCAGGAGCAAAATGCAGTGAAGGGTAGGTATTCAAGTGACTGGAGCAGGAGTGTGCAACTTAGGAAACATACTCACAGTGAGTTTCCCCGAAACAGAAGCAAAGTGTCCAGTAACGTCACATTGTAGAAACCTTGTCCAGGTTGTTTGTCTTTGCGTCTTTGAGTCTCAAATATTTTCAAAACATTTTAAAGATATTAAAGAATCTCATGAATGAGGGGTGTCTACTTGAGCAATCGCAGAGAAATTATAGATAGCTGCACAAAAAGGAGAGGGACTGACATGGAAGGAGCTACCATAAAATGGTGCTAAATTATTGCCTAATGCTCCAGAACTGTCGCATAAAAACTGGGTGCCTGGACTGGGTTGCAGATGATTTGGAGTGTGAATACATCACACAAGGTCCCTGAATTCTTCTCTGACCCGGAAGATTTCGACCTCTCTCTGTTCGAAGGGGCAGAGCCACAGTCATGATATGTACTGTAAACATCTTGCATTTGGAAGGGGTCCTCACACTTGCCCAGGGATTGAGTATGTCGAAATGGGGATGTTTCAAGGTTTCAGTGGTTTCCTCTTTACCCTCATGAATCCAATTCCAATTCCCAAATAGGGTCTACCTCTCAAAAGCTCACTATCGTACGCACTGTGGTACGCACCATCGAGGGAAATGGCAACCCGATGTTTCATTTGCCCCGGAGCGTTACTTAAGGATCAAATATTAGTTGGATTAGACTCTGACTAGAGTTTTCTCGGCAGAAATGTGTGAAGTTGTGAACCATGGTAGTCATGGCCACCTCACTTCGAGCAACGTGAGTCCTTCAAATAGAACAAAAGGGGGAGTAGTCCTGTCCTCTACATATTCTAAGCAGTGTCCGCTGGAATACGTAACATTACACAAGATGCTCATGACACTGTTTTTTGAAAAACAAAACACTCTTTGACCAAATGGATATTAAATAGTCAAACACAACACAATAACATGTCAACGATATGTACAATACATAGCCTACAATCTATCCCGGACTACCTGAATTTAAATTCTTTCCAATTGCGAAACTGCTTTACCTCTGCGTTCAAATATTCTACACTTCGAGAGATCAAACACGGAGCCTGTATGTACACAGCATATCAAGTTTCAAATACACCTGAGTAATAAAAACTACTACGTAGTATTAGCCACTTGCAAATGGTGCAGCCCAGGGAGGTCGATTGTTCCAGCCTCCGCCTTTGTCCCAGTTGCCTCCTTCATCCCATCCTCCTCCTTCGTTCCACTCTCCTCGGTTCCACCGAAGACCCCCTCCGTCGTCACCTTCAAATCCGTCGGCACCTTCAATTTCCGCTTCTACTGCACCGTCGGGCCGAACGTACCGCTTCTGCATTTCAGCACTCGTCATCTGCACGCTCGTAAGACTTAGTGAGCAGAATATAATCAACATCAATCAGGACTGTTGTAGTGTAGGTAGATTCCTTCAAGTTAAGTGTGCCCACAACTTGAGCGAAAGAGGGAATCGAAATCGTTACTAATTATACAACTTCATTGTTCGTTGTTAAAATGGCTGATTCAGTGAATTTGACGCAGCTTCAGTCGTTTCTCTAGCTTACAGAATGTAACTGTATACAATCTGTCACAATTACATTACATACAATCTGTCACAAATTTATAGCAATTTGTCACAATCTTGGTGCGCTGAAGCATGCACTTCAATTTAGCAAAATTGATCTTAAGGCTAAGAGGTTACCTCGTCATGGTGGTTCGTGGTTTTGTCGTCCAGAGGTCGAGCTGCAGAGTGGGTGGCGAAAGTATGAAGAGTAAGGAGCGCAACGAAGATGATGGACAGAGCGCATGAGTGCCTGATCAGCTTCCACGCCATGGCTAGCTGCCGAAGTAAGGTCTAAAAGGAGTATTTGCGATGGAGGGACGTGACAGGAGAGTTTATAAGCTCTGTGATGAATCGATGAATGGCTTGCAAGTTGCGGTTTCGAGTACCGAGTTTTTAGGAACTTTTTGGCAGACGATCTTTAGAATCTAGAAAATGGAAACATGCCTTATTGAATGGAAAGTAGTGACCAATCTATGCTGGCCATGCCTCAAATCTTCGACGTGTACATGAGATCGTGGAATGCCACCTCGATCTGAACGTGACGCAACTGTGCAAGGTCGGATTGATCTATTGAAGGCCAGTTCACACTCAGGCATTCATTTAAACTTGACCTGTTGATGTACCGTTTACCATAGTTACAAGGTTTTTTAAGAGTTTAACATCATGGTAATAAAACGGAGTTCATCACATACGTGGTAATGGTTCAATTGAGACGGTAAACTTCATTTCATTTCCTGCACGGTAAACTCTTGAATCTTGCTCTGTGGATCCACGATTTTGGGAAAATTAACGTCACAATGCCACAATTGATGCACGTGTCAGGAGCTCCTGAACGTGGTGTCACATTCCCAACTATCTGTCAATTTTACTTCCTGCATTTTCTAGACAAGTGAGACTGATTAATGACGAAAAGCAGGTGAAATCTCCATTAAAAAAACGGGGATACCAATGTAGCTTCTCAAAAGAAGCCAGAGGTATCCAATAATGAGAGTTTTGATGGGGTCTACTGAGCTACTTCTAACAATTATGCCAATCCAACCTAAACGAAGTAGAACCTTTGTAGCTGAGGCTCTCAGGAAAGACCAGACCAATGAGAAGTAATTTGGAAAGGGAATGTCTAAAGCACTCAGGCGCTGATCTTTCTCAAGTAGGTTTTATACGAACATTTTTCTAACCCTTTTCTAAACACTGAATGTGTCTGGAACTACAACAGCGGAAAGATTGCTTCCAAACAGACTTTGAAGTTATTAAGCCGAACGCTCCACGGGTTCAAAGAGATACCGGTACTAAGCAAGAAATTCACAAGCAGGTTTCGCCCCTTTCTGTATTGTTTGGATGAGTCTGGCCAGGTAGTGTGTCAAAAAGAAGCATATCTTGCAGTAAAGTCCATTAAAAGCTCCTTCCAGCATGCTCCTTTGACGGCTTGAAACTGTTTCGAGGATGCAAGTGGGTGAATCGAAACACTTCTTACAAGCAACGTTCATGGTTCCCTCGTACAAGCACATCCAACCAAGCTGTTCATCCCAGGAGGTTCTCAGAACTTCATCCCACCTGCTCCAAGGAAAGATTTAGTAAGATTGTAAGCGCATTGTCATCGGAAAGAATAGTATCATCCACTAAAAGATATCATCCACAAAAGAGCTTGTTGTTAAAACTGCAAGCACCAATTGTTGACACACATCCAAATAAGTCAGTAACAAGAATTCTGGTATTTGCATTTTCCTCTACCACAGCAAATGCCCATGCTGGCATTGCAAGTGTTCATCACAAAAGTTCCTCCCCAAAGATCATCAATTATTTCAATGTTGCTTTAAGTGGTCGAAGGGTTAATATAGATATGCATCGTTTTAGTGACATTTGCGTGTCTTTTCAGTATCTTCAATCGAGTTTAAAGAAGAGAAATTGAAAATGCAGTTAATAGACACAAAATAACTTATCAATCCATCAACTCATTGAAGCAACATTCAGACAATTAACAATCAATGGGACAAGACTTTTGTGATGTTAATATGAAATACGTGAAAAAAGGTGTGATGCAATACTTACTGATCTGCGATGGTGAAAATCCTCTTCAGGTGTTCTGCATCGAGATTCAGGTTCCGAACTTGAAGGGCAGTCTTAGTCCCTGCCGAACTGAAACAATAAGCGACATGTAAGAAAAAAGGAATTTCACCACCCAAAGACGAGCTAATACGGTTAAGCAGAGCAGTATCTTCCAAAAAAACATAGAAGAGAGATCTCTTATCATTAAACGGTAGGAGGACAAGAGAGAAGGGCAGACCCAAAAGCCACGACAGGATATCCCGGGGACGTGGATACGGCCGCAGAAACTAAAATTGCCAGACCAGCTCCCAAACTATGTCCTGCCGAGTCACTTACAATAATCAGCCGAGTTAAAACTCAATTTCTCTTACCCAAGATCACCAGCACATCTCGATTGCGACTTTCCGTTCGAAGCCAGACTTAAGAGCTCACATACTGCCGATTCACGGGGTTGCAAATTTCCATGCAAGGCTGACATTACTAATACCATACCAAAATTGCTAAGTTGACTAGTCAATGCAGATTGACTATTCAAGTTTTCATTCAGTTAAGAACAAGAGGATTATTGCTCATAACGTTCAGTTCAAAGTGAGCCACCTGATAAATTAAACACTTGATTCAAGAGTACAACTTAGCATTATGTTCTTTAACGTTCTGAAAACAGTTGGGTCATGAAAGTTATCTATCATGATCAACCAGAGTTCTCTAGAACGCGAAGTGCATGAGAAGAATTTTTTTAGCATGTTCCTGGCACAGAAGAAGATAGCATACCTGTTAACAAAAGGGATGCAGACGGATAAGCACTTAGTACCTAAACCAAATCCACGAACGAAGAACAAAAACACCAATGCAACAACCACCACGGTCAAGATTCGGGAGTCATAATACTCAAGATAGTTGCTAAAACTAATGCTGAGGAGCAGTCACTTGACATGTGCAGGAGATCAATCACCTTCAGCGTGTAATCGACCGCTTGGGCGAAATAGTCCAGGGTGGCATTGTCAAACCGAGAGCACTTCGCAGGATTGAGCTCACAATCACCCGGAAGTACCCACAAAAATAAGTCAGCGCATATATCAGCAACACAATCTAAGGATTTCCCGATTTGAGTGCCTCTGAAGGCCAGCACAACGCGACCGTCTACGCCCCCATTCTCTTCCTGCACAGAGAGAACAAAGCCACCTTAATTGACCACCTTACGTAACAGTGAATGGGACTATAGAGATCTTAGTGTTCTATTGATTTGAATGGCACCCGTATCACCTCTTGTGAAACCACTGTAATTGCAACCATCTTTTACCCCTGTTTTAGCATAAAAACAATCTAGGTTGGGTCCTCAAACAAGTGTTGTTCTTGAATGTTCAGAGGGGCTACTCAACAAAACTAGATTCAATAAGGTTTGAAACCAACTATTGACAACATACATTAGAGCTAGTCTCCGCATGCTGAGAGCTTTACTCAGAGAGTCGACTAATCCCTAAACCTAAGCAAAACAAGAGTTGTGCTTGAATGTTCACAGCGGCAACTCAACAAATGCAAATTCAGTAAAGTTTTGAACCAAATGTTGACACCATACAGTGGCTCTCATAAGTATTCATACACTTCAAAAATGACCATAACTAATTGACAAATTAAATTTCCCAGCAAATTTTGGACATGTTGAAGTACGAGTAACACGCTTGTATAAAATGATTTTTCAAAAATTTCGAACACTTTCTGATATTTTATAATTTAATCAAACTTATTAGTGAAAAAAACTTTTGATACGAGTAAATTTTTCTCATTCCACTTACTAAGGAATCTATGAGATTTTTTTACTTGTATCAAAAGTTTTTTCACTCATAAGTTTGATTAAATTATAAGAAAATCAAAACATGTTTTAAAAATTTTGAAAGTTTCTGTATGCAAATGTGTTTCTTGCACTTTCACATGTCCAAAATTTTGTTTCAAATCTCTAATTCCTCTATTAGCTATGACAATTTTTGTAAGTGTATGAAACATTTGGAGAGCCACTGTAGATGTGATAGAAGGTCTCGTCTCCACATACATAGAGATCTACTTCGAGATTCGACTAAAACGTCAAACCTAAACAAAAATCACTGTAGGGTTTTGCATTTACCTCGTAAACCAGCGCATGCATTCCACCTTCGGCAGGTGCAACCGGTGCTACTTTTGAGGACGGAACCCATCCTGGCACATCGATGACCTCGGGGTACCTGTACGCGTTGGCACTGAGCTGCACCAGAGGCTCCGCCACTCGGTCTCGGAATGTTGGGCCGTCGAACTCAGTCAGGCCGGTGAGGATTTCGGTCCAAGCATCTTCAGCTTGCGATGACGGCCCAGCTTGGTGGAGCACCAGCAGCAGCAGCAAATTCGGTAGCCAGAAAAGGCGAGTTGATTGCTTGCTCGCCATCCTTGACACAAACCCTAATTGACACAAACCCTAACCGACACCGCTGGGAAGAGATGGGAAGAGATGGACTGGGGAGCAAGATGATTGCAATGCTGATAAAGGTGATTTCATAATTGCACTCTACAAATTTGCCAAAAGTTTGTGCTTGTGAGTGCCCCTCCTTGGCCGGCCAGGAAGTCTGTATTTGTGCCATATTCTGCAAAAAAAAATTATTTCATTTTGAATGTATGATAGAAACAGATACATGTACAGTAACAACTTTAACTGAAGGTTAAATTCTTTTTTAGGCTAATGCAACATAAGTGGGTTGTTTTTATTGTCACATTGAGAATCTTAAAGGGTTAACAAATTACTTTGGAGAAAATTTTAAATGGTTGGAAAAGGAATGTGCACACACGTACATCAAAAAAGAATCAGAAGAAAAAAAAAAGTGAATCTGAACCGCTCATGTCACTCACATGAAATGGTTACAAAATATTTTTAAAACATAGAAATAGTCAATTATTACGATGTTTTTTCTTTCAAAAGGTAGAATTTTCAATGTGTTATCTAATTCATTTCAATTAATATTGTCATAAGTATATAGTGATTACAATCACTATATATTCACTAGCAATGTAACCCAAATCTCAATTATTCAAAAGTGGCCGCTTTCAATTGAATGCATGATTCCTATTTGCTTGGAATTGGTCAAATCTCTTCAATGGACCTTCCTATTCATCATAGGACCCTTATATAAGGTACTCTGAAAAAATACTAGATACAGAGTATAAATTATGAAGACCTTTGAAAAGAAGCCCTAAGGATAGTTGTTGATCCATCATACCAAAAGCAATTTCAACTTTGAAGATTAGCACAAGAGACAAGTCAGTCTACTACTCGACTATTATTGTTGAAGAAAGAAACCTTGATTCAAGGCAATTATACATGATCACCCACTACACTACAAGAGGAAATAGCGGTTACAACACATCATTAATTATTTTCAATGGTTTTTAGTAGTGATTCCAACCTTTGCCTATAACTTGTGGTCGATTTTGAACCATTGCAAAAGTACTACAAACTTGTTGCAAAAGTCTTTAGCATTGATTCAATGCTTATCTATGTCTTCATTGTTGCAAAAAATATTGCAATCTCATATAGTTGCAAACACATTGCACAATATTGTACTACACCATTGGAAATTGTTAATAGGTCAATTCTTAGTAGTCATATTAAAAACATTACAAAACTATTGCAATCTCATTTTTATATACAAGTGACCCTATACTAATAGTATTACTATGGAAACACAAGGTTTTGGAAAGATGATATTAGTAAAGGTCTGGGGTTTAAATTAGGTCTTCAATAGAACCTAAGGTAAGAAAATCCATTCCAGACAAACATTAATGGATAGCTAAATTACTATCTTAAGAGTAGCTCTAATGTAGTCAGAACAAGCACACCAACCACGTAATGACAAGGGCACTAAAAAAACACGCTTCAATGCAACCGGCATTGGTCTCTCTTTATTCCCAGCCTTGCCATTTTCTATCTCCGGTTCGGCAATTTGGCAAAATAAGAAGAACCCTCAAGTTGACTCATAAGAGGAAAAGTCAAAAATGTTAGATATTTTCAAACTTTGTTACATATGCCAATTGATTGAAACTCCCCTTTTTGCATGAAATGTCTTTTTTTTAATGTAGAATCTTTTCCTCTCTTTTTGTTTTATAATGTAGAAAAGTCCATTAGAGGTTTGGATTGGTGGCTTTACATTCGGTCAATTTTTTTTTCAATAGTCACCGGAACGGAATGACGTCCGGCCTACGTCTACTCCAAAATCTGGATACTGTGCCTGTAAGTTCCTATCTCGCAGTCTCGGCACTGAAGATGCTCTCTAAGGAAACGCAAGCCTTCTTGCTGACGGCAGTGCGCACATTCCATCCGCATTAAACCGCCTCAAAAACCTTGATGGACCTGCTGCAACCGTGTTGCTTATCACGTGCTAGCTTGACATGAAGAGCACTCTCGGCGCACGCACTAGCTAGCTTCCTTTGCACCTGAATCAAAGCCCCACTTGATTGACTGTCTGTCGATCCGTCTCGAGCGCCATATCCAGGCAGCTAGTGGAGTAGTGGATTGGTATGCCCACTTGATTGAGTGTCTGTCGAACTCGGCATATATATGCAGGCAGCTACAGTAGTGGATTGGTATGCATGCATGCATGGAGGCAATTAAATTAATGCTCCTGATCTCACTCTGATCGATATTAGTTAATGTAACTGATCGATCGCCAGATGAGACCCGGCCAGATCAGAGCTTCACAGACAGTGTCACAGCGTGTAAGTTAAACTCGTTAATTTTTTTCAGCAGTGGAGTCAGGAATTCAGGATCCGTAACCACGTACTCCAGTACTGAGTCCACTCGATCAGTCACGTCGTCGCGCGCATCTAGCTTCAGATTTTCAGACTATTCAGACTGTCTGTCTAGCTCCGCCACGCAAACCTGCTTCAGGCTCACAATGTCAACGCATTCTGCACCTTTCCTAATTCCTACTGTAGCTTACAAGCAAGCCTGACAAACGCGTTGACACGTTGCGAGAAACGCAGTGGCTCGCGCGAGCACCAGCCATTCCTTTTTTCGGGCTACGAGAAATATCGTCAGTGTTCTAGACGACACACTTCAGTTTGGTCTCCCCACAAGTTTAATGTTATAACTCTCAAAAGCCGAGATCGACTTCACCAATGTACTTCTGCTTTCCAAAAATTGATCTGACTTTGGACTTATGGGTGCATTCTTCATTTTTATAATGAAATCGGAAGTCATCCGTCAATCACTTTTTGACCATACGTTTAGAAGGAATTTGAACCGTTGGCGTTTGAGTGAATTCCTTAAATTTACTTTGGCAAAAATGTGATTATAGAGTCAGGACAAAAGATCCGCCATTCTTCATTGGACCCTACTTCACATAGTTAATACTTCACCAAATTTTACAACTAATTAGATACATTCTAAAATCTATGAAAGAGAGACAAAAGGTGTTAACCCTAAAGCACGCCGGTGCCCATATTTTGGAAGATGAACAGAGGGCTTTGAGGCACTGATTTGTGCAACTAACTTCTCATTCATCATATAATACTTGAATCTAGAAAAGGCAACCTTCCTTAATGACCAAATTCATTAAATTCTGGTAAATGATATTTATGTACAAAGATATAAGTATAAATGTGCAAAAATTCAAAAAAAGATGGAGACATTTAGGGATTAAACTTTGAAGCATATCAAACAAAGAGCAATAATTATTAAAAATATCTAGAAATAATAAACAACAACCATAGTTAAAAGGCTCTAAAAATTGTTGTCAATCCACCACCAATGTTTTACCAATTTAAAACCAATCCATTATCAATATACAAGGCACTTGCTTGATTTGAAGCACTTTCAAATTCTAAAGAGCAACTTAGAGGCAAAACAATGCTATTGATGTTGATGAGCATGGCAAATTCTTTATGAATAATAAGTGCAAATTGTCTTTGGCAAATATTAAAGGATGGTAAAGCAATTATTTTCTCTTCAAATTTTAATACATTTCTTCCCACGTCCTCAACTTTTAAAATATATAATTAGTTGTTCTAATTTTGGTGGAGAATTGACTCCTTTGGAAAGGTTCAAGTGAGAAATGGACTTTTTGGTCCTCATTTCTAAATCAATTACGTGCTATAAAATTTTCAGATCTTTTTGTGAAAATTTGAAATTCCAATGAATTTTTGAGAAAATTCTGAAGAATTTTTTATCAAATACAAAGAAGTTTTAAAAGTTTGACAATTTACGATGAGAAGTTTATTGTAGTATATAATATTTTAGAATGATTGCAATAAACACCTCCTGATTTTATTGTGTTTCAGAATATTCATGCATTTTTTTTGGGGGTACTTTAAAATTAGAAGAATAATTTTGTTTAAATTTAAAAATATGGTCAATGTCTACACCTTTAAAATGAAGGTAACTACCAAAGAAAAAGCATAGTAAATTCTCCAAATAGATGAGAACTAGAAAAGTGCCAAATCTCAAGAAAATAGATACTTTAATGTAAAAATAAGAAAAAAATGAAAAATGAAAAAAAAAATTGTCCATTTGTAAAGAGATGGTCATTCATAAAATGAACCACCAAAATAAAAAATTTAGAATTTCTTTGGATTATGGCTACAAGTCTACTAAAAGAAGGATTGTCTTGTCGGACATGTTTTTGGGTTTTGGTGTCGTGTACGACGTCTGACATTGTATATCATACTGGACAAAGTGTTGGACGGACGTTGCATCCCGTCGCGTAAGTCCATCTCCAACAGTTGAATTTTTTTTAAATCTCACTATAATTATGAACCCACATTTAGAATGTAATATGCATTCATTAAATTGAGACACTTCATTGAAAGTAATTTGAATATGTCAAAATCATAAATTTTTAATGATATATTTAAAGTCAACTTGACGTTTACTCTACTAGACATCTCGAGGGCTCTATAAGACGTTGTGTGACGTCCAATTGTTGCGCTGTTGTTGTGCTTGAGAAGACAACCTTAACTATAAGACCACCTTTGTGAACTCCCACACCATATAAAATTAACTATTTTTAGAATTCCTTTGAACTATGGCTTCAAGTCTACTAGAAGACCATCTTCTCCAAATTTCAGCTTCAAATTTTTTTTTTGAGGTACTAAATAGTTCTATCCCCCCTCCAATTGGCCACGGTTGTCATATTGGACAGAATTTTACTGTTCACGGACGAATTGGACGAATCTGCAGTGACTAGCTGCAAACTTTGGAGGCCAATAACTTCTAGAAAAACTGTCCAAATTGGGCATGTGATATGTTTTTCGGAATATACAGAAACTATAGATGCCGAAAAACATATCACATGCCCAATTTGGACAGTTTTTCCAGAAGTTATTGGCCTCCAAAGTTTGCAGCTAGTCACTGCAGATTCGTCCGATTCGTCCGTGAACAGTAAAATTCTGTCCAGTATGACAACTGTGCAATTGGCAAGTGTGACACAGAATTTGCGACTAATTTTGGATAGTGTCACATTCTTTAAAATTTCCAAAAAATAGACAAGGTGTATAATAGTCATTAATATCTTACTTAAGAATCTTGAGTCATTTGGAGCCAAAATGCAAAAGTTATGGCAAAAACAAGGGCAAAAAAAACAAATCTGCATGTTCAATGTGATGTAAAATAATAAAAGTGTTTCTTCTATCACCTTGTAATATAAAGAAATTTTCTATGTCACTATATTTAAAAATATGGTTATAGATCCTCAACCTCAACCTTCAATTAATTGCTCATATTCAAGAAGTTTTTCAAAATATTTAAGTAAGGTAGAAACCACACTTGAAAAACTTCAATTCTTTTGCTTTGTTAAAAAGCAAAGTACTAATATTGAATCTCAAAATCAAGTTTTAAGGGAAAAAGATTCAAAAAAATAGAAATACACTACGTAGGTATAAACAAATTTTGGATAAACTATCCCGTACAAATTAAAACAAAAACCAGTATGATCTAAACTTATTTTAGTAATTTGGATGTGGCAAAAATTAAAGTTGCACTCAAAAATTTGATGAAAATCATTTATTCTTCAATATGAAAAAAGATTGTTTGACCATCCAAAAGACAATTTAGTCCTTGACATTCTTTCATGGTTAAGCTTGGAAAACAAGACCTATTTTTGAGGTAGTCAACTAAAAACAATCCATTTAAATGATGAATAGGTGTATTCTTTATTTCTACTAAACCGTGAAAGTCAATGATTAAATATTTGTTTTTCTTCTTTAGCATCACAAGGTTAAGATCACTGAGGACTATCAGTAAAAGTGTTTGACTTCTAAGTTTTGTAGTAACAAAGATGTACCTATAGATGATTCTATTAAACACATTTTTGTATTTTGATCCAATACTAGTGATTTTTCTAAAAAATAATTTAATATTATAATTTTAATTTAAAAAAATCAAAATAGAGACCATATTTAGACCTTTAAGGAGATTATACCCTAAAAAGATCAAACTTTAGATTTTGAAGTTCTTGAGATTTTGCATTGAGCTAGAGGGGATAATATTTTCTATTTGTTGGTGTCAATTGCACACATTAGATGGCATTTGGGGGCATTGGGAGACCGTGAGTTTCCGGAGAGTTCCTTGCATTTTCAAACTGTGAAAAATGCAATTGCAACTAGTTGATGTGGCCAACACCGTGGCACATCATTTTTGGGAAAAAAAAATGCTTAAAATGATATTTGTAAAAAAATATTAAAAACATTAAAAAAAATCTGACAACCTGTACTACTATTCATGAATCGGGCCAGATTGGAAAAAATAGGCTTGAAGGGTGATTGAAAGAAAGATTAGTACTATTTTTTGTCACACTTGACGTGTCAGAGTTGTTATCGGCTATACCTTTTGAAGAATGAATCCAATTAACCTAAAAATTTTATTGGAGATGGCTAACCTGATCTTGTTTAGATCCCTTATTTTTCAAAAAAATTTAAAAATCATTTTATATTTAAATTTAAATTTAGCTAATTTATAACACTTTACAAATTAGGGGGGTTTAGTATTAGAGAGTGTCCAAACTTAATGATCTAGATCTGAAACTCCTATGGTCTATTTCCATAGTAGGAAGTCATGTTTCTACCTAAGGAAATTAAAAAATATTTTATTTTTATGCCCTCCACATACGTGCAAGTAGGGCTCCCTTACGCGAGCAGTTTTGAACATTCAAAATTGTTTCAAGATCATTTTTTTGGTAAAATCTCTTTCCTATAAAGTCCTTCCAAATGGCCAATTTTTATTTTCCTTAAAAATTGTTTTTCCTACTTTTTACAAATTAAAATGTGAAAATACCTATTTTCATGAGATTTTGCACTTTTCCAGTTCTCCTACTTAGAGAATTTTTCTATGCTTTTCCTTCCTAGGGTACCTTCTTCTTAAAGGTGTATACATTGAATATATTTTTCAACTTTTTTTAAAATTGTTTTTCTAATTATACAGTATTCCCAAAAAAACATGAGTATTGTGGAGAACGCTACGCTTTTCGGTCGGTCTTTCTTGCAGTCACCCTGAAACAAGCTTCAAATGCCCCAAAATGTCATCTTATGATTACTTTATATCAAAAGTGAGAACTTGAAGCTCACGTCCAGATCATTAATTTTGGTTAATCCAAAATTTAAAAATCTATGAAACTCAATTGTGACAAATTAGCAATATTAACCATTAAATAGAAATAGATTTTTTAATTCAAAAAATAAAAAATACAACACAACATATATCATACATCTTTCTTAATTTTAAATTTCAAACCCATCCGCTATATAATTCAAAAATCATGGTAGAAAATATGATGTACACGTAACATGTGATACCCAAACAATAGATTAGATGTTATTTGGGGGTAGTATAGGACTATTTCAGGCCCGTTCTCCAATTTGTTCGCGATGCAGGGAAGGAACGTCGGGCTGCTATCAAAATCCTAATTTAAAAAAAAAAAAAAAAAAAAAAGAAAGAAAGGAAGTGACTTGGCCGAACTTCGGCCATGTCACATTGCTATAGCAGCAACTTAGCACGTTCCTTGCAGTCGGGAACTTGCAACCCTTTGGGAGGGCCAAATCCCCTCTAATGCAAGGGTTTCATGGAATCACCCATATACATCCAAGAATTGGATCATCTTTGTTTGGATACCTATATGATCAAATATATCCTTATAAATGTGATTGTTTTGCTAGCATTGTAGCAATTTTGTTGAAATTTGTTGGAATTCAAGAAAAATTCAATTATAGCTACTTGAATAACAAACAAAATCAGCCAAAATTGATAGCTCACTAATTTTTCTATAAGCACGTTGGGCTAATGAAATAAAATATTGCCTCTAGCTTACAAAGATTGTTACAATTGCAGATTGTTCTTTTGTTTTCATTCCTAAACTCTTTTAAGAAAGGCAGACATGAATTTCTAACATTTTTAATGAGTTTTGGTCCATAAAACTATGTAATCATTCTAAGCTCTCCTATACACAAAATAAGGAAATTAGGTTGCCTTATTCCAAGATCTACAAGCCATCAAAGTCAATAGATATTTCTACAAATACTTTCATTTTTTCACATGGAGGATCATGAATCCCATTATAATTATAATAACTTATTCAAAAGTAGTTTATTCTTGTACATTAACAATAAATATTTATGTAGTATCAAATGTTGAGAAATTAGTGAGGAGCAATCCAATTTCACTATTTTGTATAGGTAATGTGGGAAATAGGATAATGGATTTTTTCTTTTTTTTTCTTAGACAAATGAAATTATAACTTATTGTTGACAAGATGGGCAAGTCTACATAATTCCTTGGACCATTTACATTCAAAGAAATTATGTAAGATATATAGATGGATCCATTATTTATTCTTGTTTGATAGAGCAATATTAACCCTTAAACGACGCGGAGGCCATTTTGTGGTCGATGGATGACAGAGAATCAAACTGTATAGGACAGAAATGCAATCATTCATCCTCGGAATTTGTTGTGGAAAGGGGAGATCTTCTACAGTAGCTTGACTTCCAATACATTAAATTGGATGTTTTAATGTAGATGATATCACACGGTAATAAAAAAGGAGGATTTCCAGGGTCATCCCTGTGTCCTTTAAGGGTTAAATCAATTTGGGCTTCATGGTCAAAGTACCTAACAAACATAAGGTAGGCATAGCTATTATGGTCCATCTTTCAATTGCATCCTCAATCTATATTAGTCCAACAATAACCAACAAATCTTGTACATAGGAGATGCTCATTTGCTCTATGACACCTTTGCTCTACAATATGAGAACTTGATGCTGAAAGACATTTTTTCTATTACGGTACCAATTGTCTCCTAGGAATAGAATGCCCTAAGTGAATATGGATTCCGGATTCCAGATTCCAAGTGATCACTTCCAAATGTTGAGCTTAAGGAGTTCAAAAAAATAAACCTAAATATTGTACCTAGTCATCAAGGTCAGTATTCCCTACCAAATCAGTAATTGAAGTTGAAAAATGCTATTGGTGATATGCTTAAAATTAGAATATTTTTTTCATATAATTTTTAAAAATAATAAATAAAACAATTGACATTTATTTTTAGAATTTTTTTCCAGCCATGACTACTAGATACAATATCTTCTAAGTCATCTCCAATTACTAATATTGGTATGCTTTTACTAATTTGCAGCTCACATGTTGCAAATGCACTTTTCTTCCAAGTCACCAAAATATTACTCCCTCGGTCCCAAAATGATCTTTTTGTTCACTTTAATTTTAAACCCCAAAACAATCTTCCTATTGTACTTTAAACACTAGAAGAAAACTGTGTTGGATCCCACAAAATGATGTGGGATTGGTTTTGTTTGAGTTCCTAGTTTGAGTAGTTTCCCACGCAAAATTTTCCGTTGGAAAATCCTTTTTAACACATCCCAATGCAAAATTTTGCATTCGAAACTAGGAACTCAACAAACCAATCCCACTTGGTTTTGTAGGATCCAACACAGTTTTCTTCTCATTAGAAAAGATTTGAGGCCTCTAAGAGACTGCGAGTTATCCTGCATTTCCAAATTGCGAGAACGCAGGAAAGCTGCTGGCTGCTGTGGTCAAGAAAGTGCCACGTCATTTTCAAAATTAAAAAATAAATGAATAAAATGGCCTAAAATGATATTTGAAAGAATATTTTATTTATTTATTTATTTATTTTTGAAAAAAAGAATTCTGACAGCCCGTACCGGCTGTTATAGATCTGGCTAGATTAAGAAATGGGCTTGAAACAGCCCTCTAATGCCCTCAAATCTCCCCTAATGAGTGTTTGTGGCATTGTGAATTGGTCAAATTTGTTCTTCAATTGCTTTTTGGGAACAACAAAACAACTCCAAGTAGTAGTTCTCCTTCCATCTATGCAATCATCAATCAAAAGACAAATGAAATGACGAAAGGGGTCAATCAACATTGTTCATTATTATTTTTTGCATCTCTTCGAATGTTGCCCGATTGAAGGAGATGAAACTCTAGGAGGCGGAACAAAGGGCCGCACATGGTCTTAGGCATATACTAAATGCTTACAAAACGACAATTGCACACTCAATAATTAATTGACCAGTGGTACTCCTGGAAAATGCCCCAAAAATTCTACTTTTCAATATTCCAAAACTACACTTTGGAAATGGCTCCAAAGCTCAAAGTTTCCTTAAATGCTAGGAGTGCACCAAACTCTACTTATAGTGCAAAATTGGTTTTTTAAATGTTATTTTTGGCCATAATCTGGAACATTCATCTAATAGGAAGATCATTTTGGGACAAAGTAGCACAATTATTAAATTAACTTACATTACTATCATCTGTAACGCTATATTCCTCAAATCGGGAGCCCTTGTCACCTAATGTAAACTAGCCTATGATAGGCATAATGACTAGTTTGCCTTGTTGACATTGTTGATTTTTTTTCTTTTAATTTCCTATATAAAGACAAATGTGAGAATTGAAGGGAGCAATTGAAATTTTATTTTATTGGACAAAGTATGAACTTGTTATGAGTTTTTAAAGTGTGTTGCCCAATTGATCCAAAAGAGTCTCTAGATTATCCCAAAACCACCAAAATGTGTATCCACAATCGTCATCTTACCACCTAAAGCAATCACAAATTTTCCTAACATGGTCACAACATTTTTCTAATATGGCCATGAAGGTTAAAAAAGTTACTTCTTATTATGAATTTACACTAGAAAGGTAGAGGTTCCTATTGACCAATAATTCCTTTGCCATCACCCAAGGCTTTGATTGTGGCCACTAACTCAACCTAATTAGCTCAAATTTCATTTATTATTGCAATTTTTTTTGTCATAGATTGATGTAAGATTGTAACATTTGGGTCATTTCCTATATGTTTGCATAGGGCGGTTTGCCTATTATAGGTTGATTTACTTTACTTGATGTTTGTGTTACAAATGCATCATCAAGTAATGTAAGGTTTGTATCCTCCAAACTGCCACTTTTTGCTACTAGTTAATACTATGCGAATGGTCAAATTTTCATATTTTCTTGTTCACAAATAAAAAAAGGTTCCAATGCACCAAAGAATGCAACATTTGGATACCTCAGTCAAATGAAGGGTCAAGAATTTTTTGGTAGATTTTCTACAAGCATTTCTTCCACATACGTACAAATTGAATTTGAAGATGCATCTAGAGTGATGATGGCGGTTTTAGGAGGGGTGTGATTTTGGGTGTATCCACCTTCATCTAGTCCCAAACCACTACAATCTCCCATTTGGATACCATGTCCTAGGGCTAACATTTAAGCCCCCAATAATCAAATAGAAAATTAGGCGTGTACATTTGCTGTCATTTTCTGGTAGGATTTTATGGAAAAGAACTGAAGATAGGATAACAAATTACATTGATTTGTCCTATTAGTGCTTATTTCAAAATGAACCTATATTACTATGTGGTCATCACTTTTACACAAAAAAATATTCTTACCCATGATATATGTACAAGTGTTATTCACGTTGAAGGGTGAAAGCATGAAACACATGTATTATTTTCACTACTATATGTTGGATGCCCAATACAAAACTGAACAAAACTTTTAGGAATTTTGCTTGGTATTAATACTTAAAATTCATATTGAAGACAAATGATATATTGCCTATATCAATCTATATTTCTGTATAATTTCTAAAAATAAAATTATTATTTATTATTCAGTTTCTCTAATTTGTCCCACTTTAGATCTTAGAGATTTTAAGAACTAAAATGAATTTTGAAATGATGATTTTCACTTCAAAATTTTAGACACTATGATTCTCTATTAGAATTGCATAAATTTGTCAAAGGAATTCTAAAAAATTAAATTCATTGTTCTCTGTATTGATGCAAACAAGGCTTTATTGTATAGGTATTTTTAAACATCCTAAAGTACACTTCTATAAATAAAAAATTAAATTAAATCTTATCTCCATCAAGTTGTTAAAATGGCTTATTTTTGTTATATTTTTTTGAATGATTTCATTGTTTTCTAGAAATTAAACAAGAAAGCAAAAAATTGCCATTGACTTTTTTGTGCATAAATTTTTGCATCAAATTTTTTTAGTTTCCAATTTTTGGGAATATGTTATTTGTAGTATCATTCCCATTATCCATATTTTACTTTTTTTTTATATATATTTTCCAAAAGCTCTAGTACTCCCAAGACTACCTCCCAAATGCAATATAGTTAGCTAAAGAATCTTCACAAATATCATAAGTAAAAATATTCTTCCCTTGTAAAAAGTTATAACTATATGAAAGTCCATTTTATAAGACATACTAATAGACAAATCAATGTAGCTTTCATGGAATGTAAACTTTACTTTAATTGGTGCTTGGGAGTAGAGATAAAACTACACAAATCTAAAAATAGTCAAACTTGTGCAACCCTCTTTCAAAACATAAAATTGAAAAAACAAACTTTAAAAGTTTGTTTCTCATAGGATAGAAGGTGTTAAAAACTTGTTAAGCTTAATAGGTTTCTAATGAAAATTTGCCAGGAAAAAACAAGAAATTGAACATGACTCTTTTAACATATGTTTGTTATGTCCTCTTAGAATATGTACTTTTATCATGATTTAACAAGAGTTTACTAGACTGTAACAAGAGACTAACATGAAAAATGTTAAAGAAAATTCTAGGAAAATGTAAACGGGTGGGTGGATGGAGGTGTATTATTGATATAAATCCAACTATGAGAAGAGCCTCTTTCTCAATCATCGGGAATTGGAAAATGTATAGTATCACTTTGTATGATGTGAATGTAAACTATATCTTAGGAATAGGGTGATTGCAAGAAACACTTGTCCTATTTTTTATCCCATTGACTTTAGTGTTTTTTGGTTCATAACTTTTGCACCATTTGTCCGTATTCCAATTAAATTTGAAATGAAGGTATATGTAATAGTTGTAGATGTTGAGTAATTTTTTGCATTGAAAAAAAAATATTCTACTATTTTTAAATGTCCCCCAATTGGATGTCTACCTTGGCCAATTGGGGTGGGTGGGTGGGAGGGGGAGTACTATTTTTGACCCAAAATTGTGATCAAAATAGGGAATAAGGACTTCTACTAAAGTTATACAAGCCCTAGAAGAGTTTAAAAAAAAATATTAAATTGTCCACCTTCCACATGTACTACCTTTACATGAGTGCAGAGAATACAATTTTTTTTCGAAAGATGAAAATGGTTGAGAAAGGAATACCTTCAAGTTAGGAAAATGTGAAATTTACTTCATTTCTTGAATTTTTTTACTATTTTCTAAAAGTCAAACATCAAAGTGTCCATTTTTTTGGCATTTTTCATAGTCCTTTTTTGTGCATAACTTTTAGGAATAAATTTTTCTGGGCCTGGATTTTTAAAGATATACTATTTGCAATGCTTTCAGACTTATTCATATTTTATTTTTATTTTTAAATAATTCCAAAAGTCATAGTACTCACTAAAATAAACCATGTTGAGCCAAAACAGTAGGTGTTTCTGCAAGGATCCAATAATTAAAAAATTAAAAAATCTTCAAAAGGAACTTTAGAATTTAGAGTGTATTCACACCAAAGATGATGATTGATGAAGAGGTAGGATAAAATTTATGACCTCAAGAATAAAAGAAAAGTTTAAAATATAACCAATGTGAAAGTACAAAAGACAATACTATAATCATCAAGGGGCAAGGAAGGAACAAAAGAATCCCAACCTCTCCACGGGTCTTAAATACCCTTGTATCAATTTCTAACATCTGATTAATTTGAAGATGATAATCCTATAGGTGCAAAAAGATCAAATTATGAAAATATGTAGTTTTGGGGGGGACAACTCATAAATTTAACAATGGAGATTAGAAAATGGAGATGATTGCAATGCCAAAAAAGATTGTAAGGAATATAGTAGTTCAAAGATAATTTAGTGATAAAGAAATCGTTCATATAAGCATTTGAGTATTGTTTTTAGTATAAAACCTACATTTATTTTTGATGGATTATGTAGTCAATTTAACCCCTAAATACCTACAATAAGCTTTTTTAAGTGTGTTTTTTCTATGAAAAAAAAACATGGGCTTATAGGTATCTCCAATGAAGCAAATTGTTTTCTTTCTTCAAAATCTAACCATATAGATGTTTAAAGAGCTTGTTTATTAGTAGGTATACTAGTTTTTACTATGAAATTGCATAGGAGTTGTGAGATTATAATAAAAAACGTATACTTATCCTATTTTTAATATGCTGCCCACAATGTTTGAAAAAATTGTATATAAGAGTTTTTGGAATTGGACGTGACATGAAAAAAATAAGGGTATAAATGACTTATCCACAATGGCTGTTTTCACAATAATGACTGCAAAATTGTTTTTGTAGTCATTATGGACAAGAGAGACTACTATAGTCATTATGGACAAGAGAGACTACTATAGTCATTATGGACAAGAGAGACTACTATAGTCATTGTGGACAAGTCATTTATATTCTTGTTTTTTGTAGTGCAATTGAAAATCGTGTTAGCACACTAAAAATGAAATTCCAAAAACCTAAAGTTGAAATGAAGAGCTATCAAACACATCACACAATCCACCTTCCAGTTGTTCAAATGCATTTTTTTTTTATAAAATCAATCCATACATGTTTGAATTTTCAAAGATAAAAATCATGAAAACAATAAATTCTTTCCATTGGGACCATTTTCAAAGCACATGGATAAGTACAACTTTTTTTGATTTTAAATCAAATGAAATTGACAAGCTTTGTTCAAAGCCATGAAAATAAGTAAAATTGGCAAGCGTTATTCTTCTACTAATGGTACATATACGCATTTGAAGACCTCTCCAAAATCAATATTTTTTTTTTTTCGTGAAAAATAAAAGCTTCTAATAGTAAGCCCTCAATATTGTTTGTAAAAAATTTTAGAATAGTCAAAGGAGTTTAACTATCTACACACAAACAAGTTGAAATTTTTGAACAACTATATGGTCGCTTTTGCAGTTAGGGATTTAAGAAGATATTAGATTCACTTTGAGTGCATTTTGGGGGCACTATATGAATAAACTATGAATTTTCAAATTGTTGATCATAAATATATTCAAAACTAATCTTAGATTTTCATGTTCAAATTCTATAGTTTAGGCAAGTATTTGCATGATTTTATTTTGTAAGAGGTCACAATTATATGTAGTTACAATGTATTAACAAAAAGATGCATCATGTCCTTTTGGCCCCCCCTCCTTCCAAAAATTGAGAACCGTTGATATATATATATATTTTTAAATTCCCCCTCCCCCTTCCAATGCCATTGATCTCAATAAACAACTTGGGATTGATATTGGATATGGATATAGGATATTATTCTAGTTTTTGATATGGAATATAGAATATGGAATATATAATAGATACAGATATGAATTCAAGATATTGTATTGCAACGGGATACGGACACGAGATATGGCGGAGTGGGATAAATTCCATAAGGTATGCCAAACCTAATGGCTTCTCAAAATTACAAATAGGAGAAGGGGAGGTAGGGTAATGAAACAATTTAAATTTAAATAAATTTAAACTATTATTTTTTAACTTAGACGGGGGGAGGTTAAATGAAATGAATTCAAATTAATGTAAATTTTTTTGAGCTCATTGTGACAGTCATAATGACTATGACAATGACAATGACAGTGACAATGACAATGAGCTCAAAAGATGCAGGAATTGCATTAACAATTTTAGTTACAATTCCATTGACAAAAGGCACCAAAAAAGTAGTATGCACTACATGTCTATAAGATATAGACTATCAAAAACCATATTTTGTCTTACAAGAGAAAATTTGCTCAAGAGTGATACAAATTTTTTGGCGACAATACTCAACAAGAAACTCCTCCTCAATGGCTGATCAAAATCCCTAAATTTCTACAAGTCTTATTACACAATGTTGTTGTTATTTTTGGATGAAAGTCTACACTTTTGAACAAACAAATGAGTGTGTTCATCCATATTTTTGCATCTTCCATCCACTCCAGTGAAGTGAAGATCCATCCCTTTCTACATTGTCCACTGAAATAATGAAAGAAAGCAAAAAAAAAATTTAGGTAGAAGTACTCTTTCTTACTCATGATGTTTTTCTCAACCATTGTAAGCCAGTCTCTTTTTTTTCTTTTTTCTTTTTTCTTTTTTTTCTTTTCTTGTTAGAACTTGAGAAAAGGTTTATCTGACCCAACAAATAATTTGATTTCGACAAGGAAAGTGTTGTGACGTTGGCATGGGCTCGTGCAAAATGAGGGCTGCCCCTGTCTTCACTGAGAACCACCAAGCCACTCTTTGCCAAAAGCTGCCGATCCTTCCTTCTGGTTCGCTTCCCCTTGCAATGGAAATTGTCCATGTGTATTTTTCAAAAAAAAAAGGGGAAAAATAAAGTCGCCAATCCATCCATCCATTCCAAACATGCGCAAAACAGCCCAAGGCTCACCCAAGGCTCCTAAAGGCTGAAGCCAACGCTGGAGTCAAATTGCCGTCCTCCTCGGAATCTGGACCTTCCAAAAAATCATTCTCCTACAAGGCAGGCCCCATTGTGAGCAGTCTATCAAGTTGCTGTGTATGTGGTAGATGCAACTTTGAGGAGAGGATCGGTACTTTGGCTTCTTTTGATGAAGGAACGTGTCCCCGAACTTTCAATTGGCCTCTTTTTTGGATGGTTTGGGCCGGAGAACATGTTCTGGCTCTTACTTACTACTACATCCTCCTCTCCCGGAGATCGAGGGCCACTGTCGAAAAATTACATGTGTCTTTACATTTTGTCTTCCTATGTACAACAAAGTACTTTTGACAATACTCACTCTTTACAGTCATGAGGAAGCTTCTGTTCAATACAGAAGTTTGTCTTATGAATGTCACAAAGAATTCGTGAACATAGTAATGGGATATTAAAACACAAGAAGTGAAGAAAACCATACATCTGTCTATAAGCCTGGCTCATAATGGTGCTACAAACATTGACATACTCACTACATACAAATTACTTTTGACAATACTCACTCTGAGGAAGCTTCTTTCAGTCAATGCACAAGTTTGTCTTATGAATCATGTGACAAAGAATTCATGAACATATTAATTAATGGGATATTAAAACACAGGAACTGAAGAAAACCACACATCTGTCCATAAGCCAGGCTCATAAGGGCGCTACAAACATTAACATATTCACTACATACAAATTACTTTTGACAACACTCACTCTTTTGAAGTCATGAGGAAGCTTCTTTTCAATACAGTTGTTTTGTCTTATGAATGTAACAAAGAAGTCATGAGCATATTAATTAATGGGATAACACAACAAGAAAACCACACATGAACATAACATCCAGTAGCTCTATAGTGATGGTGTGGTATATTCCACACCTCAACAATGCTTCATGAGTAGCTACTGATGAATTAGAGAGGTTTCGAGGCACACTATCACAGTAGAACCAAGGCAACATCAACACATGCTACTGAATGTTATGGAAGAAAACCACACATGAAGAAAACACAACAAAAATACCACACATCCATCTATAAGTCAGGCTAATAAGGTAGCCGACCCATTTCCGACCAAATAAGCAATTGTGTATACCTGCAGGGTAGAATTCTTCAAGGGAGGAATTTTTCCGTGTGTAGAAATTGAATTTGGAAGGTTCCCATAATTTTCCAGATTTTTATATCACAAAACATAATTATTATGAATTATTTTGCTAAAGATTCTATTCGACCTATATTTGTTATATAGACCTCCTTGATTCCAACCAAAGGTTGGTTGCAAATCCACCAAGGGTTGGTTTCAATATTGATCGTCTTGTAGCCAATCATAATGCACCACAACTACACCGGGAACCATGCCCTAATTAATGATTGTTAGTCTCCTGCTAAGCGGAAAGAGAACAGTCTACTAAGCAAGAATGGGTCGGCTCCCTTAATGGCGCCAAAGCTGATTGACATATTCACTAAAAACAAATGTATTGTACATATACACATATATACACGATTACTAAACTAAATATAATACAATAAATTTTATTTCATTCATTGAATCACACTCATTTATAAAGTAACAACACCTAATTGTGAAATGTTTACAAGAATCATCCTGCCTAGATTCTTGCATGAAATGTCAGTCCTATAAACATGAGAGCCTAAGTTCGATGTTAAATATATCTATTTTCATTATTTTGGGACATTCATAGTTTATTCATACAAAGTCCAACACATGCACTCTTTAAGAATTTAGAATTCCCTTCCAAGTATCAACAAAATCTAACCCAAAAAAAATCTCACACAATTCAACAGTAGCAACCATTATTGAGATGCATTCTGTAGAGCAGTTCCACAATAACACACTACAACTGACATTGAAAGATTCTGTACCATTAATCTTTTATGATAGAAGAATGTCCTCCATTGATTTTGCTTGAGCATGTTGCTTGAGTGTGTTGTTGTGGGGCTGCTCTCTAAGATAGTTTGATCTTAAAGCGACCATGTAAGAGCTGATTGCCTAGTCGGGGAAGCTAAACTTCTTCAAACAATTTTCAGTAAATTTTTTTAAGAAGAAAAATGGAATTGACATCCAACCCAAATTGTTTCATATTTTTTGAACCTTCATGGAATTAGTTATGAATTTTTGAAGTTGAAACACAATAGACATTAGAAGCGATCATTTCCTGAAATGTACACTGATGGTACATTGAAGAAAGAAAAATGTACCTCTGTGTCTTGATTGCTTTTAGAGCACAGTTGCTTTTAGACCACACTACCTTACTTGTTGCTGTTATCTTATTACAATTGGACACAGAATCATAACACGATGAAACTTGGGCGAGGTGCGACGACCACTAAAAATTGTCAAAGCTGACCTTGTAGGTACGGTATGGAAACAGTCAGCCTTTTGACCCTTATCTTCTCCCCCTGGTCAAACTCCATGTTCACAGTCAACTGTGTAGGTACAGTACGAGAATTTCACTTGCTTTTGAGAAAGAAGAAAAAAGAATGAATCAATGACTTGCTTGCATCCAGCTCCTACTACAAGGCTACAAATTTCCAGTTCATGGCATCCAAAAAGAGGTCCGAATCCAATTAAAAGAGACTGCAAACTTCTGGTACAGTATCTCGGTGGTAAAATATGCTATAAAATATGTTCTCGGTCCCGCAGAAAAGATCAAGCGTACCAACTAAAGAGATCGGGACCTTGTGACATGTCTGCCATAAACTCATAAAATATGGTTCGCTAGCTTTCTTTTGGAAACCAAAGCGCAAGTCCATTGCATGGAACTTCGATATTGATGCTCGCAGTCCCCGTAGCCATGATGTGAATAGTGTACTGTACAATTTAGGGGTTCAAAACGAGAACTATCTAAGTACCAATCATTAGATGTGTATATTTTTTTTATTTGTACACAATAAAAAATCATGATATTTAAAACAAAAAAGAGGATTTTTGTAATTTATTTGAATCTTCAAAGTAAAAAATTTAAGGAATTTTGGTTCCTAATAGTCCTTTGTAGGAGAATGTAGATTGAAGCCTTTTTAGGCAAAATAAATTATTACTATAGCTTCCTAGTAGCTTAGTCAACAAATAAATAACTCAAAGGGTGCTTGAGTTTTTGGAAAACTACCAAATTAGCTTGCCCAAAATATATATAATCATGTATAAAAGTATTGCATGACTCATAGAAATTCAACTTGTTTTCACAATCTTGCATCTCCTCTTTGTCAGTAATTGTAAATATATCTTACAAAGTTTTTGCCCTGCCATTTTGGCCATTCTAAATCACAATTTTTCACAAATAAAATATTTCTCTCATCTCAAACGCAACAAACCGTGACACTTAACAAAGCCTTAACACACAAGGTATAGAGTTAGGATTTGGAGGTCAAGACAAGGATTAGGTAAATGCGGCGACTTTAGATGAAAGTAGTAACAACCATCCAAATTTTTTAAGAGAAACTGGATGAATGCCTCATTATTTCAATTATGTTTTAAAATTGCCTAATTTTAACATATTACTTTTTGGATTGCCTAACTATTTTTTGCACTTTAATTGATTACTAGATGGAAAGTTGTCCAAGCTGCTAGGAAGCTACAATACTTAAGAAGAATCTAGAACTAAGATTTTCATTTTTAGCAAAATTTCTTTATCTCCCCATTCCTACATAAATTGATTCTAAACCTTACTCAAAGATCGTGGAGCCCCAAATGACTACTTCAATTACATCATTGAAAAATAGCCAAAAATTACCTTGGAACACTTCACATTCTTTGAAGTACTTCACACTTGTTTCAAAAGCTTATTCTCTGATCAGACAATAAGTTTTTGAAACACATTCATAATCCCCCTGGTGGACCCAAAGATTCTTAACCCCTAAAATTCATTGACAATATTTTCACCAAAAATGCTTCAAAATTGCCATTTCTAGTATAAGTGCCAAATTCTGGAGAAAAAACATAATTAGACAAATATGACCATAGGATCTTGTAGTACATTAGTTAGGAAAGATGTAGAATTTTTTTTAGAAATTTCCACATTGTGAATTGCAAGATATCAGCATTTAAATTGATATTAATTACATATTTAAAATTCTACTAGGTGAACCTTAAATTTTCAATTTTAATTTAATTATTTGAATCATAGCTAATGACATGCTACAAACCTAGCTTTAATATATGAAAAATGTATCTATTCCAGTTGTAGTTTTATTTGTATATATGATAAAAATGAATAAAAATGAAGTTCATGGAAATGAATATATAGATTGAAAATTTTAATATCTAAATATCTCATAAGTAATAGAATATGTATCTATTATATTAAATACGCAATGTACTAATTCCTATCATGACTTGTGTCATAAAATCCATTATGCTTTCATCCAGGATAAATATCATCCAGTTATTTCATCTAATATTTACAATTAAAATCTAAAGCTTGACAAGAATCTTTTAATTCAATGTCAATGTTCAAAATTCTATGATGGAACTTCAAGGCTATCAACTTTAATTGCCTGTAAAATGACTGCAATGTCGTTGTTGTAGCTTGTACATATATATATACATATTTATGCATATACATATGTATGTATATATGTAAGGATCATTGCATGAAAGATCTATTAGTTTTGTCACACTTTGGCAAAATTGGTGTTGTCATAATTTGCTATAACTTTTGAGTTATGAATCTAATGCCCAAAATAAAAAAAGTACTTCTAGATGTCTTGATTCTTATTCAGTATAAAAAATTGCAGGCCTCAAGTAGGCCGCTCCAGAGCAGTTGAAAGGACCCCACAATAACATTTAACCCCTAAAGTCCATTGTCCCATCGAGGGACAAATCAGATTTTGGGCAGGTACCTACAGGCTCAATTTTTAGTGAAACTTTTTGAAACTTTTCCATAAGATAGAAAAACTGATTAGCTTCTTGGGAATATAATTTTTCTTTCAATTGGTGCCCGAGAGCAAACATTATACCACAAAAAGCCTCAAACTGAACTCGACGGGCAGCACAATTTTTTTTGCAAAAAGTCAAAATAAGTTTTAATTTTTTTTTCTCTGAAACTTTATATTTTTGTGTACATTTGAAGCTTCAATTCATTATATTTGGACTAATAATGAGCAAGTTATGGACAATCTTGTTTTTCGGGCAATCTAAGCATCTTTTTGAAAAATTAACTTATAGGATTCAATTTTGAATGCAATTTTCACAATTTTTTGACAATTTCTTTTTGAGAATGTTGTGTTTTCTTGCTAAAACAATCTCACCATTGGGATTATTATATTCCAATCCCATCTAAGAGCTATTAGAGATTTAGTGTTTTTTTCAATCTTGGACTTATTTCTACTTAACAATTTTTTATAGAATGAAAATCAAGTGTGTTTTTTTTTATTTTTTTTGTAGACTTTCAACTTACATCTTCAACATTAAAAACCTTAAATTCAAAGTCTATAGTGCAAAAAATTTCCCAAATGGTGGTCAAAGACTCAAAGTAATCTGAAATTGTAGGCCAATGTTCAAAAAAACTTTCTTTTTCAACTTTGAATGCTAATATCTTCCAATCTTCACGGTCAAAATTCATGAAATTTTTACCATATGATCTTTGACAAGTGAAGTACAAGATCCTACAGTTAGGTTTTAAGAAAATGTGTTTTTCTTAGTCTTGGGTGAACGCAGCTGAATGGCAATTTTGAATATTTTTTGATAGAAAATGGCCTTGGGACTTTAGGGGTTAAATTAGATAAAGGATCCCCTATAGTCGTTCATCTTGCACCGCAACGTCAAATGTGTCACTGGTTCAATATTCAAGTACAAGGCATTAAATAATCAGAGTTCAAGTATTATAATGCACCTTAATCCTGATTATTGCACACCTTGTACTCTAACCAAGTTTTGGAAAATAAATCAAATGTTGAAATTAGTCCAATGACATCTACTATCAAGATCTTTTTTAATGGCAATGTGATGGTAATAATTCATTGACAATTGATGAAAATGAAGGGTAAAGAGGTTGTTTATACAGAAAAATTAATTGTCCATGTTGAAATCTTAAAGAATATGGGATATTTGAAGAGAGGTCACTCATTGTTCAAATTCAAGAATTGTATTAAAAGTTGAATTTTAGACCTCATTTAGGCATAGTAGAATAATTTTTTTTCAGTTTTTTTTGGACTACAAAAATGTGCAGAATCAATGTAGTTTTCATCTCCAGAAACCTGTTTGAGGTTTAGAGCTTCCAACAAAAAATTATGGAAAAAAATTCTAAAAGGGTGTTTAAATGTCAATGAAAATTTTGCTTCCAACCAATTTTAGAATTTTGTCCAAAACTTTTTGTTGAAAGCTCTAAACCTCAAACGGCTTTTTGGAGATGAAAACTACATTGATTTTACACATTTTTTGTGGTCCAAAGATTTCTAAAAAAAATTATTCTACTATGCCTAAATGAGGTCTAAAATTCAACTTTTAACACAATTTCTACTTTTTACTTAACTATGAGTGGTTGTGCTCTTATTAATTCTAATTTACATATCCCACATGGATTGTTGTACCTACTACTATCCCTTCTATCACTTGTATAAATATCTATCACTTGTATTAATATCTTCACTTCTCAACTTCAAATTCACTAAACTATTTAGCTTACAAAGTTAGTTCAAAATCACTAGTATTTTTGATTTTTTTGATAATTCGCATCAAAATCCACTTCATTTTGGTTAAGTTGATTGAATTTGATTAAATTACCCAATTAATTAGACCTGTACTACAATCACATTAGTGAGTCTTGACATCTTCCCAAAATTCACACACTTTGACTACTCACTATGGCTACATGCCTACTTTCAAGTAATAGATTAGTTGGGTCACTCTGGAGCAGCCTTCTAGAGGCTTGCAATTTTCTCTAATGGTATCTCTTATTTTTCAAAAAAATTGAAGAATCATTTAATATTAAAAAGTTAATTTCTCTAATTTGTCACACTTTTGAGTTTAGGGATTTTGAATACAATTGAGTGGTTTAAATTAATGGTTTTTAGTTGAAATTTCTATGATATATTTTTATAGTCGGCAAACATATTTCTATCAAGGTACATCTAAAGAAACATTATTTTATATCTTCTATATTTTTGCAAATAGGCCTCCCTTGTGGGCGTACTTGTGAACAATAGGAATGGTTTTGACCTCTTTTTTTTGCTTGAAATTCATCATCAGAAAGTTCTCCCAAAGGGACAATTTTTTTGTTTTTTCAATAGTTGTTTTCTTTCTTTTTTATAAATTAAAACATCATAGTATGTATATTTTGGGACATATTCTTGAACATAGAATTGTGGCGGAAAAAAAATGAAAAAAAATTTGCCATTTTAACAACTCTACGGAAATGGTCATATTCCAAAAAGAATCACCAAAATAATATTTTACATGTTTCAAAATGCAAGTAGAAAAAAGTTCATTTTGTTGACTTTCATACATCATATAATTAACTATCAATAGATTCACTTTGAACAACAATTGCAAATCTATTAGAAGACCATCCCTTCAAAATGTTAGTCCTAAATTTGTTTTTTGGGGCACTAAATAGTATGAAGTACTAAATTCCCTCCAATTGATAATTGTGACAAAAATTGGGGGCTATTTTTGGATAATAAAATATTTTTGAAAAACAATATAAAAAATAGCTAAGGTGTATAATAGTCAAGAGAACCTTATCCATAAATCTTAAGTCATTTGAAGCAAGAACACAAAAATTATAGCCAAAAAACAAATCATAATGCTGGACTTGACCAAATAATAGTACAAGTGTTTCTTGCAATCACCTGTAATACATGGTTGCCGTCACAAATGACATATCTATGCAACATTAAAATTGGCAAGTGATTTTGACGAGGATTTTGGCTTGTTTTCCATTGTTGATTGTTCATGCCTTGATGAAGTGACAAAATGTGGAAATATAATATTTTTGCTTGTTCTATGAGTACAACATTTTATGAAAGCTGCATTGTAACATCTAAAAATTAACATATTTTATATAATACTTCTAATGATACATCATAAGTTCAAAAAAAAATTAGGACAAATTATAACTTTTTTGCACATGTTTTTTGTGAAATTAATCTTGATATATCAAAATAGAGTCTACAATAAGAGGGCAAATGTATTTGAACCTGTTTAAGGATTAACTTCTAAAAAGGGTTGAAACATTTGCATTTGTTTCGTATGAAAAATAAGAGAATTTTCTAAAATACTTAAGTGATTTTTGGTAATGCATAGACAATATTTCTATGATACAAATGATATAATTTGCCTAATTTTACTTTTGAAGAACAATATTTATTTTGGCAAATGTGTGTAGAATCTACTACAGAAGTCAAGTCAATTAAAGTGCCTCACAATAGAAACACTAACACATGCTAATGTGATAGTTAACAAACTCAAAATATTTTAGATAAAATCAATATAGTGTGCTCTACACTATTTCTATAATTATTATTTCTACTTATGAGGTTGAACTTCAACGGACCTTCATCCGAAATTCATCCAACAATTATCTAAGTGATTATGGGGAGATCATGCTATATTCAAATAGTCACAAATATTCAAATATTCATTTATGTAACACACTCCAATAATCAAAATAAAAACAACTAAAGTAGAAACACCCATTTCCATTCTGCCCCCATTCTTGACCAAATTGTCAACAAATTTGTCCATAAGCATCCATTTAAGTGTCCTATAAATGTTTAATTCTAATTTACTAACGCAGTTGAAAGACACATATTTACTTCTCATTCGCTGACAATTGATCTTTGCAGATTTCGGTTCAAAGTACACCTCTAGGACAGTTTCAGTGATCTAGAAAGCCAACACTTTGAAAAATCATAGAAATTACATACTACAACCAAAATTCTATTTTTTTTTTTGTGAATATTCATAATTTTCACTCACCAATACTACAAAAATATTATTTTCAAGAAAAGGTGCCTCCAACTATGCTGAATTCTTTATTTTGAAGTTTTTGGATGCCTCCACCGTAATTTTAGATGTGTGGCAATTGGGCCAACAAACATTAACGTGTTCAAGAGCGGTTATCTTTAAGGTAGGAGGTTCTTAAACCGCTCGTGCTCTAGAATTGCCCACCTCTTCAATGTTCACTACTTGTACATGTTGCTTCTTGCAATGTACAAGCAGTTAACACTTGAGGAGGTGGGCAATTTTAGACTTTAGAGCCCTCTAAAGCGTCAAAATTTGAACTTCAAAACTTCATAACTAATTCTTCAAAGCTCCAAAAAATATGAAACGACTTGGGTTGGATGCCAATTTCATTTGTCTTTGAAGGAGAATTACTGAATTTTTTTTTCAAGAAGTTTCACCTCCCCGAAATTTAGTTTTAGTTCTTAAGTGGGCGCTTTATGGACCTCCTACCTTAGACTGATTCTGACGTCGCTGCTGATGATCACTACTGTCAAGTCGAATGCCCACAACAAAAATGTCCTGTCGATGAGATTACCGACCCAATCACGTGGGCATTAGAATGCAAGTCACGATAGTTAACGATTTGAGCAGTCTGACTTAATAACAGTTCATTCTCGAAAGGAAAATGGAAACAAAATACTCGGACCTATCTCCCAAGTTCACTGTTTATATACTGCACACCTGTAGGTTCTTAACTTCTTACTGTTACTGTAGAAGTTACGGAGTATAAGTAACGGAGTGAAGTTATTGTACTGTACACACGCCGATTGAATCTATCTCCCAAGTTCACAGTTTATACACTGCACACCTGCAGGTTCTTAACTTCTTCGAGGTTACGGAGTATAAGTAATAACGGAAGTTACTGTACTGTACACACGCCGATTGAATCTATCTCCCAAGTTCTCTGTTTATATACTGCTGACCTGTAGCTAGGTTCTTAACTTCTTCGAGGTTATGGAGTATAAGTAATAACGGAAGTTACTGTACTGTACACACGCCGATTGAACCTCTTGCTCATGATCGAAAAGTTGCAAACGTATAATAATACTTCTGGAAAACTGGCAGGTCTTTGTACTCATGCAGATTGAACTGAAGCTCGATCTTGCGCATGATCGAAAGGTTACAAACGAGCTTATAATAATACTTCTGGAAACTGGCAGCTGGTCCCAGTCTGCGCCTCAGTGATCGAGTCAGTGGCCTCAGTTCCGAATGACTTGCTGCTGTTGTTCGGCATTACGACGTTTTGTTTTGGTTTCTTGAATAAAATTTGAAGGGTTTCACTCATATGACTGACCCGCATTTGCTCGGCGGGAGTGTTTGTTTTTTTGCATTTGTCGAGAATTGGACCTGCCCTGCTTTTAGAATATTATCCATCCTTGACAAATAGACCTGGTCAATGTGGCTCCATGAAAGCATTTTTTGGACGGAAACGACGTCCAGGCACTCATGGCTGGCCACCTTGCTCGATCTCTGGCAAAAAGACCAATATGGCACGGCCGGGCAGATCTATGGATTCATCTATGGGGAAGTGCACTCAGGACTATTTCTGTGTTGCACCTGATGGGACAAGTCTGTGAATTGGGAATGGTACGGTTGATGATCGAGGATGGGACATCGGGTTGGGTGGTTTTCTATGCAACTACGTCGTGACATCCCATCTTGGCTGCAAACATAAAATAAGAACCAGAAAATAATCAAGTTTGATGACGTTATGCATGTTAGAAAAGGAGAATTGAATGACTCCGTAAGAGCATTATTCGATCAGCAGGGGCTTGATGGAAGCTCCCCATAAGTTAGTACAATCCAAGAGGGAGAATATTTTGTTCGTTCTCAACTTGTCACATGCGATGAACCTTGAACAACCATGTGTCCATGCAAAGAATGCACTAATGGAGAAATTATTGGCATTGACCATTTAAATACAACTAAAATATAACCAAAGAAGATATTGGTAGAAAATTGCACCACATTTTAATTGGTGTTGAGATATATGGTCCATTTAACCCCTTAAGAATCAAGGCATATTTACTTTTGTGCAAAAACTGTGAAAATTGCCATTTTTATGTCTGCAAGCAAAATATGAAAAAAGAAGATTTTTTTTTCCTACACTAAACTACTATGGGAATGTGTGAAAAAATTTCAGAAACTTTGACCACATAGATTGAATATTATAATGTTTGAAGTTAGAAGAAAAAACTTTTTTATGACCTTGTTCGACAAGGCCAAGAGACTTTAACTACTTGCTTGAAAGCTTTGCACTAGTTTGCACTATTAATCCAAGTCTTTTGGCCTTCTAGAGGCCCCATTCTTTCTCTAAAAGGTGACTCTCAAAATCTTTATCTAAAGGTAAAAATATTCAATTGTAATCTATGATTCTCGCCCTAAGGAAGCTTTCAGCTTTGGCACCCCTAATAATGAAGTGGATAACAGTAAGATGAAAAAAATTCTCACATAAAGACCAAAATACATTGAAATCTTTGAAAATTGAACTGAATAACTTTCATAGATAGCATCTATATTATATATTTATAACTTAATTTGCTTTGAGTCAAATTTGCCTTATTTGCTAATCTATTATTAATAATTCATAAACACATTCAACTATAATTTTGATTCAAAACAATCAAAGAGATTCTTGTCTAAATTATAGATATTCATTAAAGTAAAATAAGAACTATTTAAACATAAAACTAAGATTCTTAAATCACTTATAACCTGACTTTGAAAATTTATAACATTGTTTTACTTTACGCTTGCCTACAAACCCAGATAGTGACACATGGTTAGCTTAGGACAACATTCTTCAACTAAACACAACTACAAGGGTTAGTTACGAGTCATCGCATCCAATTATATTACTATGCCTACATTATAGAAATTCTGGACCCTACAGAGGGTTGTTAGGGTTTTGGCAAATGTGCAATTACAGTGATTATATATATATATTTGTAAAAAAATAATAAAAAATATTTTTTTTATCGGAATTTCAACGGGGTACCTTGGCTGACTGCTCACCTTACAAATTGCATAATAGCCTTTTGGAGCTGATATTTTCTTTAAATTCATATTTTCATGCATCCATTCAACCCTATAGAGGGCTGAAATTTTCTCTAATGACTATTAACTTGACTTTGTTGTAATAGATGGCAAATTTTATTAACCCCTAAAGTACCAAAGTCCCCTTGGGGAACACTTGGGATTTTGGGCAGGCTCGTACGACCTGAAATTTTGACCTGATTTTTTGAAACCTTTTTGAAGATAGGAAATCACATTATCTTTCTAAAATTATAATTTTTTTTCCAATTCGTGCCCGGGAGCAAAAGTTATGCCACCCAAAGTCAAAAGAACAGTTCATCAGGCAAAAAAGAAAAACTTTAAAATATTCTATTTTTTTTTTCATTTTTTTTCCTCAAAGATTATGTTTTTGTCTACATTTGAAGCTTTAATTCATTCTATTTGGACTCACAATGAGAAATTTATGGACAATCTTGTTTTTTGGGCAATCTAAGCACCTTTCAAAAAAATAAGTTATAGAATTCATTTTTGAATGCAATTTTCAAATTTTTTCAAATTTTTGTTTTGAAAAGGTTAAGTTTTTTTGCAAGAACAATCCCACCATTTACCATTGGGATTATGGTGTTTTAATTCAATCTAAGAGCTATTAACTATTTAGTGTTTTGTTCAATTTTGGACCTACTTCTACTCAAAAAAAATTTTATATGTGAAAATCACGTTTTAACATTTTGAAATTTTTTCCCCGACTCTCAACTCAAATGTTCAACATAAAAAGTTTTAACGTAATGGTGTGTAGTGCAAAAAGAATCCACAAATGGCCATAAAGTCATCTGAAATTGCAGGCCGCAGTTCAAAAAAACTTCTTTTTCCAACTTCAAATGCTAATATCTTCCAATCCGTACGGTCAAACTTCATGAAATTTTTACCACATGATCTAAGACAAGTGAAGTACAAGATCCTATGGTTAGATTCTAAAAAAAAAGTTTTTTTGGTTTAGGGAGTGATTGCAGAAGAAATGGCAGTTTTTAGTGATTTTGGACCCAGAAACTGCCTTGGTATTTTAGGGGTTAAGAGAGCCCAATTCCAAAGCTTTGGCACTTTTATAGTTCAGACCGGCCATTCTGAAGTCTATACCCGTTCTAGATGGTCAAAATGGCGCGCTGAATATCGCCATTCTAATGAAATTCTACATTCATCTCCTTGACATTACAAGATTGATACTTTGATAGTTACTTAGTTACTAACTACGGGCTGGGTGGCCACTGCCTTGATTAGTTACTCAAAAAAGAATGTTGGAGGTAATTGTTGGCTAGCCCAAGCCTGAAGGAGAGAAGGCTTTGCATTGAGAGAAGCTACCCATAAGGAGGTTTGAGTAGAACTGTAGAGCCTTACTCAAAAAGCAAGCCTGTGTTCCAAGTACACAACCTCTCATAGAATAGCTTCTTGTAGAATAGCCTCTCCTAGAAGAGCTTCTTGTTACTGGTGCTGAAACTGTCTCGCCACTGTGTCAAGCCCGGTTCACCACCAATAAGGCAACAGTAACCTCTTTTGAAAAAAATGCCCACTAACACATAATTCGTTCATAGTCATAGTCTCCCAAATTAAAAGCAGATGCTCAAGTGCTCTGAAACCCTCTCCATCCTTAACAATTCCTCACAAGTTTGAACCCAAATTAAGTTCGTCTCAACAATATTAGTTCGGCACTTTGCTGGGGTACGTTGAGTTGATCATTCTCACATTGTTTCCATGGGCTAGCGTCACCGCTGAGGTGATTTCAGGGCCACCGGTCACGTGGCGTGAAGAGCGGGTCTCTAGGAGCGTGACTTGTTGCTCCAACGGTGGGGTATGTTGATGTCTTGTACATACCCTGAAATCCCTGATACCCACCCCGCCATTCCGACAGCCAACCAGCCAGCCTGCCTGCCAAGCCTTCCTAAACGAGAAGCCAACCCCGGCAGCCAAGTCTTCTTCAACGAACAAGACTAGTTCGGCAGCCATTTGGGGCAAGTCAAACAGAGCATGCAGTCATATATTTGGCCAGCCAGGAATCCCAGGAGCCTCCTTCGAGCTCTCTTTCAGTCTTGAATCTTAGAGCTAGTGAGCACTTGAAGTGCTCCCCAGCTAGCTAGGCCAGCATCTTCCATTTCATAGCGGCAGGTGCAGTACCAATTGCAGAAAAAACGTTTCAACAAGCAGCTGCTGCCGCCTCCCCTCAAGCGGATGGAATTGGAGCACTAGTGCTGCGCGCAACTTACAAGGTTGGCGGGGTATGCATGTATTATCCGACTACTTGCTAGTGTCGGAAAACTTGCGTGGCATCCCGGCCGTAGCTCTCGATCATTCCATGGCTGCAGTTCTAGAATACTAGTTGCATCCCAAGTTTCATGCCTCGTGCTGGGGCTTAGTCTAATAATCATTAATTCTTTAGAGAATTCTAGCTCCAGTCGCCTCGCTTTGGCCGCCGTGGAAGGTGCTTCACCACCTTCAGTGGTCCGTATTCCCTCGCGGGATTCCAGTGTACTTGTTGACGGACGCCATCACGCCACAAGGGGTTGGGGAGCGAGCACTTAGAGCTCAATTGCAGACACAGCCGACTTCTGGTTGTTGTGGATAAATTTAAGTAGTGTTTGGTATACATGGAGATAGTTCATCCACTGAATGCTCGACGACTCCTGGCTTAGGGAGTTTCAGTCTTTTCTGAAGTGCTCATGGTCTGTAGGAATTTCTACATCTCCGTGTTGGTTGCATGAGCGTCCGGAAGCAGCGCCCCTCTTCTAGCTGTATGTGCTGAGTCTCAAGCAAGTTCATTAGTAACACCTTCGTTCGTGGTAATCCAAAGGGATTAGTAGTATCATTTTCATTCAATCCAGTGATTCTCTAGCTCCGGCACTGCAAGTTGTGGTGGTATTAGCTGGGATTGATTTCTCAGTGTGTCGACGTAAGCCCCAGGTCAACGCGATAATTTAAGTCCACGCACTGCCTTTGATATCTTACTGAGATGACGAGACTTGTGTCGAGGTCGAACGTCGAAGACGTTCGGAAAGGAGCGTGGACAGCCGAAGAGGATGAGAAACTTCGAAAGTATGTGGAAACGTATGGAACAGGCCACTGGCGAAGCGTGGGGAAGAAAGCAGGTACGTAGGTCGCTAGTGATCAATTGCTCTAATCCAATTTGTGGTTATCTAATTAATTATTGAATAAATTCAACGAAATTTTTTGTTACTAAACTTTGTATTGAGCTAAATTACCACTGGACGTTGTGCAGGTCTTCAGAGATGTGGGAAGAGCTGTCGTTTGCGCTGGACAAACTATTTGCGACCTGATATACGACACGGAAGTTTCACCCCTGAAGAAGAGGATCTTATTGTGCAGCTCCATGCAGCTCATGGAAGCAGGTAATCAATTAATTGAGCTGAAGCAGTCTCGTAACTTAAGATCAGTGTCCTGTAAACTACGGTTTAAGTGAACTACGTACTGAGATGACAACTTTACGGTATGCGAAAATTTCGTTTTTCAGGTTTTCATGGTGCTCGCTGGAATTTCATTCTTTTGAATATAGTGGTTGATTGCAAGAAATGAGCTCACTAGACAGCAATTGGCATGCCTGTCCTGGCCCACAGATGGTCCCTCATAGCTACACAAATGCCCGGCCGAACCGATAATGACATCAAGAATCATTGGAACACCCGGCTGAAGAAAAAGCTGTGCGACATGGGGATTGATCCCGTCACACACAAACCCATTGCCGATTTCCTCAGAGACTTGGCTGGCACAATGGCTCAGTGCTCGGGAGCTGAATCCCAGGTAACAAACGTGCCCTTCACGTCTTGTGTCGCGACCCCTGTCGTTCCTCACATTATTTTAGGCATATTTTCTGACACTCAGCCAAAGTATTGAAGTTATCGAGCTTCCTAACGTACACCATTATTTGCAGGTGGCGGAGGAAGCAGCACGAAGGTGCTTCCGTGACAGCCTGATTAGCAAAGCCGTCCGAGCGGAGTGCGGCAAAACCACTCCTTCCCAATTCATGCTCAACCAAGCTCTCTCCAATCACGTCCATAAAAAAAGCCTCAACAACAATTCAGGAAACTCGAATAGCATGGACGAGAGTAGTAGCACCGAGGAGGCTCTGTCTACCGACATGGAATTGCATTCCAATCTCCATAGGTATCCAATTACCAACATCCCTGAGCAGGATTTGGCAGAAATTGCAATGGAAAGCTCTGGTGCTTTATCTTACCTCTCCGGAGCTCACATGGAACCAATCTTGGGTAGTTTCGTTGATCCTGGGATTCCTGGCAGTACAAGTGGGACACTGAAATCAAGGCTGGATTACACTCGCTGCCTAAGTTCTAGAACCTCAGCACTCCCGCTTGAAGACCAGTTTCTGAGTCGGTTGAATTCGGAGTTTCAGGCAAGTGAAGTGTCGAATTCCATGCCTGGGTCTAGTAAGGTGGATATCCGGATCAACTTAGGCTTCACTAATCAGCAGCAAGGCTCGTTTCTGCAAGAGAGCAATAATTTCGGTTACAGGGGCTTTACGAGTGGGCCATTGATGTCTCCCAATAGCTCTGGGAATTTGAGTTCCTTGCTTGATAGTAGCACTCCGCTACAAAGCTACAATAATGGTGTACAGTATAATACTTCGGGTTTGATGGGTCCCAATTGCAACACCGCTGCGCCTGCCACGTTAAATAGCCCTTTGCCTGGGACTAATTCTTCGGCGGTAAGGCTGCATGAATATGAAGTGCCGAGTCCGCGGATGGTGTTGTGGGACTTTCATGATCAGGATTAGAACTGAATTCAACTGGTAGAGATTGATTCTCTTAGAAATTTTGGTTGTTTTCAGTAGACGAGCAAGTGTAGCTGTGCATGTTAGAGAGGGTGAAATTGTACATTACGAGGTGATGTCGGTGGGACCTTGTAGCTTCATGAACATTATTGATATTATTCATTCTTTCTACTCTACTTTAGAATTGACCTCTTGATCTGTTCATTGACCCTGCTCCTTTGTTATATCTAGTTGGGTTACATTGATGATTGTCTGCATGGAATTGTCCGCTCTCTTGAATCTACGTCTTCAGTTTAAATCTAACCGTTTGTAGGTTTCGTTGCATTCCCAAACCGCCTGTCGACTAATTAACTCACAGTTAAGGTTGTACTGAATGCGCTTACGCCCCTAAGAGTTGGTAAGGCAATGCCCCTTCAGCTTCAGTACAATTTACAGTTCCTGCATAATACTGTGGATACAGAGTATTTGTTCACCTTGGGAAGATTCATACACTATTGAATTAGTATATAATACTCTGAAATTTAGTTCTGAAACTCCGGAGGTTTTACTACTCTTTTGTTTGTTTGTTTTCTAAAAAAAGGATTACTAGTCCTTTTTCTCTTCCCCACACAAAAGAATGTTGAATCGAAGCTTGGAACTGAAATTTTGTGTACCTTCCGAAATTTGGACTGCTGCTCTTTCATGGCACACTTCCCCACAAAAAAATTCCCAGACTAGGGTAGCTACTGACTAATCCAATGATTCAGTCTGACGAAAAGCCACACCTAAACCTGCTTCTCTAATCCTTCAGCGAACTCTTAACTGCACCCAATTCCCAACAGTATCTTCGTCCTTGCTCGTTACTCCCTGCAAACATTTAATGTCACGCTTTAGATCAGCTACCACTCTACCACTTTCTATAGATAAATATTAAATGACTAATACTTGATTCCTCCCCGTAGCTACCCTGCCCCATAAATGACACAAATAAGCCTCTGCATGAGTTTGCAAAAGCTATTCTCATCATTACCGGTATCTTCCCCACAGAGTATTTCAGCAAGGCTGAATCACGTCATGATGCCTTGGTTGTTGGTACACAGTCCTTCTCACAGCCATTAGGAGCGCTAAGTTGTCAGGCCGGGACGCAGAGTGAGTCAGATTCTCAGATTAAGACGACATGGGAGATTCGGGTTACGCACAAATTAACTTGCATGCTAGTGCTAGCTCTGACAACGACAAATTTCCGACTTTGCCTTATCTAGTCGGCCTAGTCCATAAGTCCATGATCTGTCGAGAACCGGAAGAATTGAAAGCACTATCGGACGTAATGCCAAGTTGTTATACAAACGTCAGAACTTTCTAGTTGATCTGAGAGCTTCCAACGCAACGACGGGAAGGATTATGGGTTATAAATTTATAATCCTCTTCTGACTAGCCAATGAGACAGTGATAGGATTACCTTGAACACTGGTCTTCACATTATGAAATCTTTTATTTTCATGCAATTTTACTATACAAAAGTCTGGACGCCTGGTAGATGATCAGGCAGAGTAAGTTCCAGTGGGATCTGACAGGATATGGAGAAGTCAAAACGGGTTCTGCAGAAGCTCAGTTCGAGGAAGGCGAGTTCACTCATCAAGAGCAGGCTCATGTGAGTTCGTTACATGGCGTTGATATTTGTTCGGACACCGCCACCTTGGGGTTGCCGATCAACTGCTTTTCTGCCTGGCCATGGCGGGACAGCAGCGGGATCAGTTGTGTGTGAGCAGTACAGGCCATGGCCAGCAGGCCGGCTGGCATGGCCTGGCAGACAAATAATGATTGGGACTTTCGTGTGACGTTCTTTCCAAGGAGTGGACTTCAATCGTTGCTGAGATTTGCGCAGGATTTGATGCAGCAGTTTCTGTCAGATCCAGGCAGTTCGAAGATGGCACGTCTTGCTTCGGACAGAGTTAGTCGCCTGAATCATATTAATTGGCGTCCGGCCTCGGAGAATACACCCCCTGCGCAGATGAATATGGTCATATTCGCTAAATTGGCGTGTTTCAGATCTAACACCCAAATTACGACATGCAACGTGCAAATAGGCCTAAAACTAGGACTGGTGTAGATCTGAGGTTCCTGACAAGCCGTGGCAATTTCTGAAAATTTAGTCATTTTAAAGATTGAAGATTCATAATCGGGGCCGGCATATATGCATTACTTTCGAGTTGGCTGGAGATTCAACGGGACGTCTAGGCCTGTGATTTGAGAGCTGGCTTTGTCGAATGGCAATGTCAGCCGCTGATAAGATAGCTCAATTTAAGAAACATCTTGGTCTCAGCTAGCTAGCCAGTACCATGTGTAACAGAATCCTGATGATTGAACTTCTGATACATATTAAGTTCCCAGATTGGAATTGCAAACTAGACATCTGCAGCACATTACAAAGCTCTAAGCGGGATCGACACTGGATTGACCTTACGCGTGACCCAATTTAATGCATTGATACTCTCATATGCAAACTTGTAGTCCACGGATTTGCCAGTAAGCCGTCAAAGCTCCATCTGGAAATCAGTAGAATCTCATTACACTATTCGTCTATGGCAGGGTGCCGCTTCTCGTGCTACAAATGCAATTGAATTGATATCTGCTCAGGAGTACGACGAACATAATGGGAAGTTGGAAAGAGACTCAAATGCTTCTGAAAAGGTTCGAGACTTTTGCTCCTATTATTTGGCAGTAGAGACCTTGACTGCGGTGGGAGTCAAATTTATCGTAACGTGATCGAGCCATCGAGTACTACTCCTTTGAATGTTGTACTACTCCTGGGCATTCACGTACTCGTTCGTCTGGACTATGCTTGCATGTGCTTTATCCATATGCATGATAGCCAAATTTTGTCAGCATCGTTTGCTATTTTCACTAAATTCAGGAGGTTGGATCCCCGGTTGGATCAACGATCACTTTTGAAATCTGCAGGCTTGCCGTAAGTTCATGAATGATGCCGGTGAGTCTCATCACTTCGGTACATAGTGGTCTGCGCCCTGAAATTTCTAACTGTCGGTCCATGTTCCCTAGTATGACTAATTCATACTTACGATGGATCATGAATCGGAGTAGCAGCTTGGAGTTTGAAAACTTCAGCAAGCACACCTAAAAAGCAACACCTTCAATGCATCACGCAGCATGGTCAATTCTGGTGTAATCTGAGTAGCAAATCAAAGAGGAATCCAATGCATTATTAGGATTCCTTATAGAAAGGTTCTGAAGGCTCGAAGTTTTATGAGGAGATCACCGAAAGCCAAAATGAGTTCTTAGGTTAACTTAAAAGAGGTTTACGTACAATCATTCACAATATCAATTGATCGTGCAAGTCTTTACGGGGGAGTGCATTTACGTACTTGTTTTAGTTTGAATTAGAATCTCTGATTTATCTTGTTCTATGGGCAATTTCATTAAAATGGCGATATTTTTTTAAATTAATGACGTGAAAACAGTTTAGAATGACCCTTTTAAATCTATACCTATCCTAGATGGTTCAGAACAGCCATTCGAAAATCTATAACTTTTCTAGATGGTGAAAATGGCACACAATCAAAGTGGCACTTGAAATACCACCATTTTAATGAAATTGTCCATTTGTGCATGTGATGGTAATGAAAACGTTATACAGTATATTAGTGATCATATTGACTTCAGTAGACTAATTATGTTACAAATGGCTATTCTAGACTTTATCTAATTAGATAGATGGCCACATGCACAACCAAACTCAGAGCACAACTTATAAATCAATTTTGTTATTAGTAAGATGGACCATTTTAAAGTGGATCATAAGTTTGGATGAAAGCTTCTAAAGTTTTGGAGTTGATGTCATTCATTTATTTTAAAATACAGTAAAATATTAAATACTAATATACAATCTATGTATTATTGATGGAAGCACTTTGATGACTTAGTTCTTATAAAAATGTTTTATTAGAGATGTGAACCAAAAAGTCCATTCCTCACATGGACCTATCCTATAGAGTCAATTTTCCACTAAATAAAAAACTAACTACATATTTGAAAGCTGAGAAAGAAGGATAAACTGTTATAAAAAATTTGAGATGTAGGCAATTGTTCTTCCATTCTTTCAATCCCACCAAGCACAATTTGGCATCTGCAATACCTAAGCAATGTGCCATATTCATCAACATCCAAAAACATTAATTTGGCTATAGCCTGCTTTTTGGAAGTGCTAGGATGTGAGCATAGAATATATGAGCCAATGAACCTAAGAATCTATATTATAGGCACCTTCTAAGGTTATAGCTGTTTATATTATAGGTACTTATATTATAAACTCTTTCCATGTTATATTGTATCTATGTTATAGGTACATATGTTATAAATACCTTCAAATGGTTCAGTGTAGATACATACCTACAACTAGATTCAAGGCTTGTAGGCTCACGTTTCTATGCTCACGTGCTAGCATTATTGGCCTACTCTTATATCAGCTAAGTATCTTTTAGTTTGAGAATAGATTATTATTAAAATGGCAATGGATTTAAACAACTTCTACAACCTTCTAACCATGGTTTTTAATTTATTAATTACAATTGTTTTACTAATACTTCTTCTTCTTTGATATTCCTCAAAATTTAATATCCTTTATTGCTCTTTTATTAGTTCTATAGCTCTTAAAATATGTAGTTAATTGTAAATTTTGGCAAAGTGTTGACTATGTAGGGAAGCATTTCAATGAAGAATGAATCTTTTTGACCTTGACTTTACATGATTAATGAATTGCATATGTTCAAATTTCAATTCTTATAAGCATGAGGTGAAATGACTTTAATTATTCAAAATTATAGCAAACAAAAGTTTATCAAATAAAGCAAATCTAAGAAAGACCTAAATTATTCCTATTACAATATCACTATGTTGTATTTAGCTTGGTACAACTCTTTTCAAGCAAGAACTTTGATTGTAGAGATCTAATATGGTTAGAATTCATAATTAAGATAGGTGTGAACAATTTAAAATTTATACTCATTGTATATATTGTTTTCTAAAATCAATTTGGTATAAAAGATTGATATTTGAATATATATCGTACTTTTGATTTTTAGAGTATAGACTACCATTGAGTATTCATTCTAATGAATTTGAAGCTAATATTTACATGAGATTTTTTTCTAATGGACTTGCAATTATAGTAAAATGGAATTATAGAAAAAATAAATCAGTTTTGTATTGTATAGACATTTGCAAACTATGCTTCTTTCAACTTACATTTTCACATAGAGAAAACACGTTTTACTGTTTATTTTTTGTACAACCATTTTGTAGAATTTTCTTTAAAAACAAGTTTTATGATTTATTTTTATACATTTAATGAAAATTATCAAATTAAATTTTTTTCATTTTTTATTTCTAAATTCTCTTATTTAGAGAATTATTCTATATTTATGTTCCTAATACAATGTTATCTTAAGAGTCTTAACATTGTCTATATTTTATATTTTTAGTTTTTTGTACTCCAAAATTATTTTTTTTTAAATAATAGACAAAATGAGACAAATAGAAAAAATAGTACATACATTTCATACTATGTTGCAAGACCCAACTTTCTAAATCCTAGTTCAAAGCCCAATGCCCCAATCTAACCTTCTTGGGTTGTAAGAAGTGAATAAAAAATAATTTATGTGGGACTTGAGACTTATAGCGTGAAGGTCAAAGGCCCAGCTCTAAGTCCCAACTTGTCTCTTGTATAATATTATATGCAATCAAGTGCCCCCAAAATGGGGTCAAAAAGTCAAAATTCCATTTCAGGTGCACTTTTAGCATCAAACTGCAATTCTCCAGTGGACAAATTTGGAGAAAAATTTAGCTCACTTGAATGTTATATGTTGTTTTTCACTTCTTTTTTATATTCAAAAAAATTATTGGAACTTGGAGGGTGAGTTGGATTCTCATTTTGGCTAAATCTAATTCAACCTCCAAGTCCTCCCTAAGTTCCACTTTTTTGGTTCCCAAACTTCCAAAAAGCGTTGTCATATAAATGTTTTGGAGTGATGTGAGACTTGTGACTCAAGACTTGTGACTTGTGAAGCCCCAAGTTCCAGTTTTCAGCCCTCCACCAATTTGATTTCAAGAATTTAGTGGGACTTGGGGCTTGGGGCTTGGGGCTTGGGAAGTAGTGCAAAATGCCCCTTATATATCTTGCAATCACTCAACTATATTCTACTCATAAACTAAATATCCAAAATATAAAGTATAGCTTATTAAACAATAATTGTAAGCATTTGAGGCCTAAAAAACTTCAAATTGATGCATATCTTTAGTTTATATAGATGTACATTTATAGAGATAAGTACAAAAAAAGGTTTTCTTACACAAAACCACAGTCTTTTACAATGTCACATTCAAATTTTTTATTTATTGAACTATAGTCTACTAATATTTACTTTGTAGAATATTAACCCCTGAGCGCCCCAGCGCCTCAAAATGGCGCGCCTAGGATTGAAATTTTATGAAAATAAACACCCTATGAATTATGTACTCTCACAAGTTTGTATTGGCAGATATGAGTTGTTTATGGGTTATGCGGGAGTACTAGGCGATCATTGACTGGAATGATGTAACTCTGTGGGACCAAATGGCCAGGTAATAGGGTCCATGGGTTTTCCATTTTCTGCGTTCTGGGCTATTGCGCCTGATCCTGCATAACCAGATGGGACTAATGTAATTCTGCCCAAACCAACAAACTTTGGGGCACCAAAAATACTAGTTTCACTTTAGTGACAACCCCAAAAATTTGAGTGGACGTCTAGGTATATTATACCTAGCACGTAGCAGAGTTTCATCCCCAAAAGATAGGTATTTCACTGAAATTGGTAACCCCGAAGTGAATGAACCCCCCAAATTCCATTGAAATCTCAGAAGTCAAATGTAGTTTGATCATTATAATTTCAAAAACCGCATGGTGAAAAGGTCCGAAACTTGGCCACCTCGTGCGAATGCAAGTCCTTCGCCATTTCCAGCGGTCATTCCTCTCGGATTTTCCGAATCAATCCATGGCATACAATTAATATTAATAATAAATTCAAAGATATTAGGCAAAAAATAATAAAAAGTCTTAAAATAACAATTAAAAATTAATTATTTTTTCTTTCTTATGAGTAGCATTAAATTTAGGATGAGTATATTAATTGGATCAATTCTTTTATATTTATCAATTTATTTTTGCATTGACTAAGATGTTTATTGTTTATTTTCAAGAATTTCTATTAATAAGTTAATACATAAATGGAAACAATTAGCCTCATGTAATAAAAGCAAAATTTAATTAAATTAAAAAAGGATTGTCAGAATATGGCATGCAATTAGGCATGCAATAAAGACAATACAAAAAATGGAGATGTTTATGTTGTTATAGATGATACTTCCGATTACCTAGTTGTATATAAAATAGTCTACGTGAATTTGTATTTGAAAGAATAATAAACCTCTACAAATTATAAACCTTTACAAAATAAACCCTAAAGGGCCAACAAGCCATGGACCAACAATCTATTGAATCAACATTTAATAATTTGCGTAATTTCTTACAAAATGAATTTGTAAATGAAACTTTCCAAAATTTCTATATTCTCCTTTTGTGGGAATTAAAAAATTAATAGGATGCAAAGATCAAAAGCTCTGATGCTTGGAAAAACTTGGGCAATTCAAACAATTCAGGCAAATTATGTAAGCATTTAGTGCATTCAAGCAATTTTTTTTTTTTCAAAAATGACATGGCAGTCGCTTGGCCACGTTAGCCTGGCCATTTGGCAGCGTTTCAGCATTCTTGCAAAGTTCACAGTCCGCGAACTTGTAGTCTCTTAGGAGGCCCAAAACTCCTCTAATGAAACTTGACATGTATATAACTCACATAATGTAGCTATATAGTATGCAATCGTCACAAAGAAATTATATTTTAGTGCAAAATCTTCACTCTAAGAAGAGTCTAATTTTACTAATTGTATTGAGTCAAATAAAAAAAATCACTTCTATCTTCAAATACTATAATCTTGCAATATGTGCAATCATATTGCAAGGAATTATATTTCATAACTTAAATTTGAAGTTCTATGTTTTTAGCATTTAAAAACATTTCATATTTTGGAATAAAGGAATGTGCATAAAAATATGAAATAATTTTATGCACATTTCCTTTGTGCAAAAGAAACCATCAAAAAAATTGCTAGTATATTGTTGGTTTTGTTGACCCAATTTTATTGCAAGTTGACTTAGAATGGCATCCTTATTTGCTTAAGAAATTTTGCATTTGTGTATCTAACAAGATGCAGTACTAAATTATGTAACAAATTATTGTAAATAGATCAAAATTTCACTCCAAGAAAGTTCAAACTTAGTTTATAAATCAAGCAAGGCTAAAAAAATTCTCACTTTAAATGTTATAATCTTGCAGAAAATACTCTTTACATGGTTGTATGCCTCCAGACTCTTAAATAGGTGTTTTGGAGGGCTATAAATTTTCAAATTAAATGAAATTTATTGTATTTATTTATCTTGACTTCTAACAATCAGTCTCTTTGTGGTGTTATTTCAAAAGTTATGAAAGAATCTAATATTACTGAAAACAATGTCATTAAATACTACGGATTTGTTGATTATCATAACAAGATACAAGCTATATTAAGTTATTTGGTAGTACAAACATTGCAAACAAGTTTCTCCACTTCAATAGTGTTTTCTAAGTACGCCAAATAATGCAAATTATTTTTTTATCTGGTAGTCATTTCTCAACCCCTAAATTTATTTTTCTTTTCTTTTTGTGTGTTTAACCCCTAAAGGACCATTGTCCCTTTGGGGGCCAAATGCATTTTCGGGCATATACTACGGGCTGAAATTTTCTCTTGATTTTTTGAACTTTTTTTGGAGTTAGAAAAGCTGATTAGCTTTGTGGAGAATATAATCTTTTTTACAATCGATGCCCGGAAACGAAAGTTATGACCAAATAAGCTCAAAACAAGGGACAAGGGGCAGCGCGGGCAACAAAAAAAAATTTGCAGTTTTTTTTATTTTTTATTTTTAAAGTATTTTCTTTTCTCATAGATTATATTTTTGTCTATCTAAAAAGTTTTGATTCATTTCATTTGGATTTGTTATGAGAAAGTTATGGACAATCTTATTTTTCGGGCAATTAGAGCATCTTTTTGAAAAAAATAACTTGCAAGATTCATTTCTGAATGCAACTTTTCAAATTTTTCAATTTTTTTTCCTAAATGGTTTAGTTTACTTGCTAGAACAATCTCACCATTGGGATTAGTGCATTTTAAGTCCATCTAAAATATTTGAATATTTTAGATTTTCCTTCTATCTTGTACCTACTTTTATTTAACAATTTTTTTAAGAATGATAATTAAGATTTTTTGAATTTTTTTTCCTGGACTCTCAACTCAATTCTCTACTACAAAGATTTAAATCTCAAAACTCTATAGTGCAAAAATTTTAAGTTAAAAATGTTCCAAGTCAAAAAATCTAGTCTTGCAATGTGTTGAAAAACTTGTTTTTTTCACTTTAAATGCAAATATCTTGCAATCTGTGCAGTCAAAAATTCTGAAATTTTTCCCACACCTTTTCATGTTGGTTAGGTGTAAGATCCTACAATTAGATGTAAGAAAAAAACAATTAAATTTTTTTTTAACTCTTTGCTAAAGAAATGGCAGGTTTCAGTGTTTTTGGGCAGAAAAAAGGCCTTGGTCCTTTAGGGGTTAGTCCAAAAATTATCCTAAACCACCTTTTTCCTGAAGCAATGCTAGAGTCTTCATTCTTTATTATTTTTTTATAGATTCAAGTGTAGAAAGTTAACTCTTAATTAACTTATGGGTATGCAACTCTTATTGTTATTAATAAAGTCTATTTTAATTCACATATAGTGCATTAAGGTAGAAAAATCCTATGATGTGAGTCATCTAATTTCGACATCTATTGAACTTTTCTATTTGTTTTAGTCACCCACCCATTATTACAATCTTAGCAACCCCTTAGTATTATGACAATGTACTTGGAGGGGAAACACTTCATCATGTGGTTTAGCATACCGTATCTAAAGATCTGATTTGGCACTCAACTACTAAAATGGAATTTTCATGTCAGAGTCTCACACATCCATGTCACTTCACACCATTCACAAGTTGACACGTGGCACCTTTTTTTATTTTATAGAAATTAATTAATTTTTGCCAAATTTGACCTTCACATAGGGTAGGTCTATCCACACTTTACCAATTTAGTCCGAACAAACTTTGAAAATCAAAGAAAGTCCATTTCTTGCAGGAATATATTGATTCTACTTGCAAATGGCTTCTTTGAAACTTTCAAATCTTTGAAAAATATGTAAGTTGACAAATAGCTTTTCCAAAGTATCTAGATAGTAAATTTAAGTAATAATAGGTTGATCTACCTTAGAAAACTAATTAACCCCTAAAGGCCCATGCATTGTCCCTTTGGAGGACAAATGGTATTTTGAGCAAGTACCTACGGGCTGAATTTTTATCCTAATTTTAAAAAAAAAATTGGAAGATAGAAAAGCTGATTAGCTTTATGGGAATATAGAAAAATTTCAATTGGTGCCAAGGAATAAAAGTATGCCCAAATAAGCTCAAAAACAGGGGAGAGGGGGAAACAAAAAAAAATTCAAAAATTTGAATGAAATTTTTTTTCTCATACATTTTATTCTTGTCTATTTGAAAAGCTTGGATTCATTCTATTTGGATTTGTTATGAGAAAGTTATGGACAATCTTGTTTTTCCAGCAATTAGATCATCTTCTTGAAAAAATATCTTGTAAGATTCATTTCTGAATGCAATTTTTATAAATTTATCAGAAAATAAAAGCTCCACATAATTTAGTTTTCTTGCTAAATAATCTCATAATTGGGATCTGTTCATTTTAATTCCATTTTAGAAATATTAGTAATTTAGATTTTCCTTCTATCTTGTACCTACTTCTACCTAACAATTTTTTAAAGTATTAATTTTTTTTAATTTTTCTGTTCCTGGACTCTCAACTCAATTCTCCACCATGAATATTAAAAGCTCAAAACTCTATAGTACAAAAAATTAAAGGTAATCCCTAAATGACAGACCCATGACCATTGATTTCAAACCTCACTACTCCATCACTCAGTTTGCTACCATTTGCAATTAGATACATATGAAAAATTTTATTTTTATTTTTCAAACATGAAATTACATGTCTTCTATACTTCACAAATTTTTTAGATTTTGTTTGTAGAAAATTGATTTTTTTGAGAATTTTTGAAGAAAAAGTGAAGAAAAATCACATCAAATAGAAATTTTTTCAGAAAATCTGAAAATTTCACCATGTGTGTATGTTACAATGACAAAAATCATAGTACAAACTCAATTTCCGTATCATTTTATAAATTAGAAAATAATAGATACTGAAAGTACTCCCAAAGCTTAAATTGCAATAAAATATTCAATATTAGGAATTTTTTCAGAAATCAAATTGGAGTAGAATCTAGAGTAGATGACCTTCATTATGGTAGTTGGACTCAAATTCAAAAAAGATCATTTTGTTGAGAAATATCAGATTTAACCCCTAAAGGCCGAAGGCCTTTTTTTTTGCCAAAAAACACCCAAAACTACCATTTTTTTTAAAAAGAGTGAAAAAAAGTTTAAAATGTTTTTTTTGCACAACTAATCATAGGATCTTACACCTAACTAGTATAAGAATGTGTAGAAAAAATTTCAGAATTTTTGACTGCACAGATTGCAAGATATCTACGTTTAAAGTGAAAAAATAAGTATTTCAGCACATTGTGGGACTGGATTTTGTGACTTTGAACATTTTTAGTTTAAAATTTTTGCACTACAGAGTTTTGAGCTTCAAATGTTTATAGTGGAGAGTTGAGTTGACAGTTTACCAAAAAAAAAATACAAAAAATCTTAATTTTCATTATTAAAAAAATTATTAAGTAGAAGTAGGTACAAGATAGAAGGAAAATCTAAAATATTCATATATTTTAGATGGAATTAAAATGCGCTAATCCCAATGGTGGGATTGTTCAAGCAAATAAACTAAACCATGCCAAAAAAAAATTTGAAAAATTTGAAAATTTGCATTCAGAAATGAGTCTTACAAGTAATTTTTTTCAAAAGGATGCTCTAACTGCCCAAAAAACAAGAATGTCCATAACTTTCTCATAACAAATCCAAATGAAATGAATCAAAACTTTTTAGATAGACAAAAATATAATCTATGAGAAAAGAAGTACTAAAAAAAAAAAAAAAAAAAAATTGCAATATTTTTTTGCTGCCTGAGCTGCCCCCTGTTTCTTGTTTTGAGCTTATTTGGTCATAACTTTTGTTTCTGGGCACCGATTGTGAAAAGACTATTATTACCACAAAACTAGTCAGCTTTTCTACCTCCAAAAAAAGTTTCAAAAAAGCAGGAGAAACTTTCAGCCCACAAGTACCTACCCGAAAACGCATTTGTCCCCCGAAGGGACAATGGGCTTTTGGGGGTTAAAGCAAGGAGCAACAACTTTCCAAAATACACTAAATAGCATATTTAATAATCCATTTTTTTTACTTTGTTCTCATTTATGTGAAGAGAAACATTTGCAAGACTACAAATTCAATTGAATCAACCTCTTCATAACTCACCATGAAAGGTCAATAAGAAAAATATGGATGAAAAAGTGCTTTTGAAGTCATTCTATTTAACAATATTGTCATCAAAATGCCATGGATGGTGCCTGAGGTGCTCCAAAGTTAAGAAAGTTCAAAGTCAATTAATCTAATCCCAAAATGTGCAAAAAAAACTGGGTTTTTTTTTCACTTTAATCCTTTTAGGACCGTAGTTAATTTTGGAGGTGGACAATGCATTTTGTGGTTGAAGCAAAATGATGCCTATCAAAGATTTGATCATATCAATGGATGCAGGATGACTAGTTTACTATGTGGCGGTGAATTTGTGGCAAACGATGGTGCGATCCGGTTTATTATGATGCATCTCTATTTTCAAATGTTGTATTTTCAGCCAAAAAATCGTCACTAATTTCAACCTTGAGCCCACATGGAGGCTCAGATTGGTCCGATTTTTGTTCTTGTGAGTGGAGTTGGGAATTCCCTACATCCGCCTCCTTTGGCCTGTCTCCCAATTCACAATTAATCTAACTTACAAATGAAAATGTGGCAATTTTGACCCCAAATTGGTCGACCGGTCCTTAAAGGATTAAATGTAGATATCTTGCAATCTGTGCGGCCAAAAATGCTGAAATTTTTTCTACACATTCTCATACTAGTTAGGTGTAAGATCCTACGGTTAGATGTGGAAAAAAAACAATGAATTTTTTTTTTTACTCTTTGCTATAAATGGCAGTTTTGAGTGTTTTTTGGCAGGAAAAAGGCCTTGGACTTACAGTTGCTAATATGTAACCAACTTTATTTTAACTTCATTAGTTAAAAACAACCTTATTTCTACCCTGAAAAAGACTATATAATAATGTGACAACCCAACCTCGGTGATCCAGCCGCATTCTTACAGTATAAAGTTGGAAACTGGATGAAAATCATTGATTCTCCAGACGCTGTTTCTCATCCTTGAATAAGACAATTTGGGCCCGCACTCCAAGACACGGAGAGAGAGACAGAAACGGCCTTGCAACTTCATCATTGGCTCAATTATTTGCAGGCTGGGGGAGGCTACGTTAGACAGCAGTCCAAGGAACAAAGCTCCAAGACCCCTCCTTCCCCCAAAAGAAAGGGATTTCTGGGACCCTCCCTCCATCCCCAAGTACATTTTGGAACATTTTGGAACATTTTGGATGTTGTTTTTTCCACAATTCCATCCACTTGGCAATGTCACAGGGTCTCAAGGTTGGGTGCCAAAGAACTATTCCTTCCAATAAGTGAGACGTATGCAGAAAGGAGATTCATACTATTCATTATCATGGCGTGGGGTAAGGCAAAAAAGGGTCCCATAACTATAAGCACTACTATAGTACAAATTGGGGTTGTGTGGACTACGGAAATGATCCACAAGAAGACCTATGAGAAGACCCACATGATGAATTTGACTACTAGCAGGTCTTCTTGTGGTCGTTTTCTTAGTCTACGTGGACCAAGTTTCTACGCGTGAAGGTACCTACACCTAAAATAGTGACCTTCTGGGCTTTTATTGTAGCAATATAGATGCGAAAGATGTCAAAGAATTTTGATGTATTGACAAATTTTTATGAAGCAAAATGTTTGTGGTTGAGTAAAATGATAATTCATTTTCAAAGGTAAAAGGTTGTGAGAGGCTACAAGTGTAACCTAAGTGAATCCAAAAAGCACTTGAATCATACTATCCCCTTCACAAACACCATATAAAACCATTAAAAAAAACTCCCACCCAAATCATTTCAAAAAGAATTTAACCTTAAAGAACTATTGTCCCTTTAAGGAACAAATAGGATTTTGGGCACGTATCTATGGGATGAATTTTTGTCTTAATTTTTTGAAGTTTTTTTTGAAATTTTTTTTGAAGATAGAAAAATTGATACTTTGTACGAATATAATTTTTTTCAATCGTTGCCTGGGAACAAAATTTATGCCCATATAAAATTTTGCACCTCTACATTTATTATAAATGAATTTGTTCATTAGTCAAAAAATTAATGGTCCCTAAGTCCCTTACTTCAATTTGTTATTGTACTTCTACAAATTGTGATTTAGGACACTATATTCAATTTTTTTGCCATTCAAAATTAGCTCTGTTTTCATTTGTGCAAAAAAACAAAATAAAAATAAAATCTATCTGTAGCATAGCTATCTTAGTCATTAATTTGAGATGTATGTACCAATTAATATATCTCATTTACCATACTAGCTTGTCAACTTTCTATTGAACATTCTTGAATCTTTTGTAGTGATTACTTCTACAATGAAATTTATGATAATATTTTGTTTACAAACATCATCGTAGACCAACAAATTAATGATTTCTTGCTTATAGTTTCCTTGCTATGTAGGCTTGCATTTTGAACTAAAAACAACTTAGCATGGCAATCCAAAAATGTTATGTATATATTCTTTTCAATATATATTTGCAAACCATAGTTTTTATTATATATATATATATATATATATATATATATATATATTTCATACTTTATATCATGCCTTGCCATATTCACATTCTCCCTTAGTTCTGTATTTCTAATCCTTTTTTTCTTAATTATGAACTAACGGTTGGCGCTTGCTATGCTACGCATTCATCATTAAAAAAATTTTAGAACTTTTATATATTAGATAAAATGCAAAACAAAAATTTCAATAAATCTTCAAATAAAAATTACTAAAATCTTTGTTTAATTTTGTTTATAAATAAGCATATATTGAAATGTTCAATAGAAATTTATTGAATGATGAATGAATATATGCAAAAGATATTGAATACTGCAAAACATACACATTCATTGTAATGCATTCAAAAGTTGACTCAATTGTTACTAACAATGGCAATCCAAAAACTTGGTGAATTAAAAAGAAAACTTGTAAATTTCAAAAACTTCATGAACAACTTAATTGTTGTGAAATCCAAAATCCCTTCAATTGAATAAATTTCTGAAATCATTTGGTAGTAGCAATAGAATTTTGAAATCATAAAAGCTGTAAAAGTGATATTACAGAGGTGATTGCAAACTACTACTCTATTTCTATAATATAACATTGTGTGAAAATATTACTTATATGTATGCATGATTGAAAATATTTTTATAAAATATTAAGATTAATTATTTCAAAGACTTATTGAAATCATTATCATGCATTCTATTCAAATATATCAAAATTTTACTAATATGTGATACAACGAATGCGTAGCATAGCAAGCATAAGCCCCTATTATTAACGGTAGCATTTGTAATGTTACAGAGGGAGTTATGATTTTAGTAGTATGAAAGTATCAAGGATTTGGAAAAAAAATTAATTCATGTAACATTCAAATGATTCTATTCTAAATGAGCAATGTGTCTACATTATTGCAAGAGAAGTTGACATTGATGTTAACAGAAATCAAAGACTTACATACTTTATTAGATTGCAAGATATCTTTGTTTAAAGTGAAAAAAACAAGTTTTTCAGCACATTGTAGGACTAAATTTTTTGGCTTTGAACATTTAACTTTGAATTTTTGCACTACAAAGTTCTGAGCTTTAAATTTTTATAGTGAGAATTGAGTTGAGAGTCTAGAAAAAAAATAAGAAAATAAGAAAAACTTACTTTTTATTACTAAAAAAATTGTTTAGTAGAAGTAGGTAGAGGTAGAAGGAAATTCCTATATATTAATATCTTTTATAGCAAATTAGAATGCACGAATCCCAATGGTGAGATTACTCTAGCAAAAAAACTAAACTACATGGAACTTTGGTTTTTGCAAAATTGTAAAAATTGCATTCAGAAATGAATCCTACAAGTTATTTTTTTCAGGAAGATGCTTTAAGTGCCCAAAAAATAAGATTGTCCATAACTTTCTCATAACAAATCCAAACAAAATGAATAAAAGCCTTTCAAATAGACAAAAATATAATTTATGAGAAAAAAAATTCAATTTTAAGAAAATTCAATTTTGCAAAATGCTTTTGCTGCCCCTTTTTCCCTGTTTTGAGTTTATTTGGGCATAACTTTTGTTCCCGGGCACTGATTGAAAAAAAAGTACATTCCCAAGAAGCTTATTAGTTTTTCTATCTTCAAAAAAGGTTAAAAATCAGGATAAGAAATCAGCCCATAGGTACCTGCCTGAAATCCCAATTGTCCGCTGAATGGACAATGGTCCTTTAGGGGTTAAGCAAATTTTTAAGTATCATCCTAAACATAAGATTATAAGTATTGACCTTCGAGAAGATTTTTAGTAAAAATTTACTAGACATATATAAATTTCTAGTAAATTTTTACTATTAATCTCCTTGAAGGTCAATACTTATAATCTTATATCTACGACTATACTTAAAAACTCACTTAAAACATCCGTTTTTCTTGTAGTGATTTGAAAGGAGGTTTGAAAGGGAATTTAAAGTATACTACTAAAGGAAACAAGAAATTTAGGACCAATGAAAAATATAAAAAGACTAGTATCATATGGGACAAACAAATGAAAAATTGAAAGTGACTAGTATTTTGGGATAGAAGGAGTATTTGGTATTTGTGTCACTTCAAGTGCAAAAATCATAGAACAAAATTTTATAGCACCATTGCCAAATCCTTCATCTTTCTCATGCATCCATGCATTTCTCACAACCGGCTATCATATTAATAATTATCAATGTTTTTGATTTATAGTACGCAATGATGAAGCTAGTATATAAAATTTAAATGTCTTTGTAATATTCAATGTAAAATAAAATATCTTGCAAATATATAAATAAATATAAATATATTAAGTATGTAGTGTCATGGACCCTGTTACAAAATTTGGCATATTTTCATTTTAGAAAAATATCATTCAATTATTTCATCCAACGCCCAAGATGAAAACCTAAAGCGTGATGAGCATTCCTGTGATTTGTCATGCACATGTTTCCCTTTGTCTCTTGCAAACAAAAATATGCAACAATTATACAACTAGTATAAATATATAAACCAAATAAAAAATCATTCATAAATTAAAATTATTGCAAGTTTAGAAGTTTTGGATACAAAAAATTTGTATGAAGTATTCTCTAATGGTTTCTATTCAACAAAGTTTGTACAAGGTGCTCAAAATTTATATAGAGTGTATTGTTTTTTCAAAATAATCACATTGAAAATTGTAGTAGAATATTATGAAAATATGAATGTGAGTATCATATCAATATTTGGAATCATAGGATATTATATTAAAGTTTTAAGCATAATAGTATCTGTCCAATTGGCAATTATATTAAGTCTTTTAATAGCAATAGTTTTCAAGTAGACTAAAAACTAGATTTATAAGTTTTTTTAATATGTTGAACTCAAAAGTCAATTGAATATATCTTTACCAAAATGAAGTTCAATTATGAAATGTTTTGAAAATGAAAAAAATTCATCGCTCCTTAATTTCCTTGTAATTACTTTGGCACTTTAAAACCTTAGAAAATCTAAAAACAATAAATGTACCTTGGATTTTCTTCAACACATAAATGCATAGGCCATAAATTGTTTATCTTGGCATTTTAATTTTAGTTTTTGTAATTTCTAAAATAAAATTTGACTTCTAAAAATGCCAAAATATAACACATCAATAATTAAAGGTTGTCACTAATGAAGTTTATCAATCATAAGTATTCTTTTGTTTGAGATCTTAAAAAGAAATCTTGAATGTAACCATATTGTACAATTACTTGTTGAATAGATATTACTCCGTACTAGGTAATACTTCTTGTATACACCTTACAACAAATAAATTCAAAACACTTCTTTTAAGAATATAATTTATGGCATATTTTTCTTATTTTAAGCGATACAAAGTTGTAGACACTAGCAAATATTTAGTAATAGAAGACTAACAAAAACCCCATGAGAAGGTCTACAATTTCTTTAATTAACACATGGCAACTTTGACTTTGTTTATAGTAATGAAATATTCTCATCTTGAATAATATTTTCAACCATCTCAACAAATGAATGTATTTGGCTCTTGATTAAGTTTGAATTTCTATACATTTTAATAGTCATATATGCAAACACTAATAGATTTTTAATAAGTTGAAAATTATGTACTTTTCTAACACTTTTAGGTTCATAAACAAATGATTCGTGTAATTTGAGCGCTACTTAAAGAACAATTTGTTCTGTTCTATATATTATTTTTGAAAAACATGTATAGAAATTGGATTAATAAAATATTAAGATTGCATTATGAGAGAATATGGTTCTCATAAAATTCAACGTACAATACATTTATCAAAAGTTAAATCCAAGATTATGACCTTGGCTTTTGGCCGTTAGTTCTTTGTGTTTATTTAGAATAAACTTTAGATTTGAAAAAAAACTTAAAAAATATTATAGTAATATTTTCTTTGTGTTTTCAACTTAAACCAGAGTACAAAGTTTTCAAATAATAGTGAAACAATATATAAACAAAAAACATCTTAATTGTAAAATATTCAAATAACATTTAAGATAATTCAGCCTATGCCAAATTGCCATTGTAGGCACCTATGAATAGCCAATTGAAGTCTTGTATCTACCTATGAGGGACTATCTTCAATAAATGAGATATGGAAATACAAGTTGAATTAATGGCTACAATCAAGGTCTTAGATGATGTTGATCCTAAAGGATGACAATAATGGAGTGATTTAGTATCAACACTAGGAAGTTCTACCTATTGAGAGCAAATTCATTATGAAAAGTGATTTTTTCAAGCCTTTGATGTTGCAATCGTTAAGAAATATTGAATCACTTTAGATCAATAAGATGACCACTACGGATGCATTTTTTTTGTTAGTTTTGAGGTAGTTTAGCATTAGAGAAAATTTCAGGCCTTTGGAAGGCAAAACCACAACCCTCTAAGGTACCCTGAAATTTACTTTTTTTTTGCTCAAAAACAAATTTTTTTCCTATTTCCACGCAGCAGTTTCCGCTATGACAATGGCACAAGAACCAAAATTTGCAAATAAAAAATTATTATTATTATTATTATTTTATTTTTTAAATAAAAAATTAATTTTTTTGCAAAATCTGATAGCCACTTGACTGGTTACCGTAATAGTCAGCTGGAGTGACAGACCAAGTTTTTTAATAGTTTGGTTTGTCACTCCGGAGCAGCCCTCCAGAAGGCTGGATACATTGGAGAAAATTTCAGCCCCTTGGAGGCTGCTCCACAACCCTCTGAGGTACCCAGAAATTTAACTTTTTTTTTGTTCAAAAAATTATTTTTTTCCTATTTCCGCCTAGCTGAAATTGCAGTAGCAATGGCATTGGAACCAAAAATTTTGAATAAAAAATTATTAATTATTATTATTATTATTATTATTATTTTTTTAAATCTTAAAAAAAAATTTAAAAAAACTTAAAAATTTAAAAATTAAAAAAAAAAAAAAAAAAAAAAAAATTACGAAACTTGACTGCTCTGGCAAGCAGTCAAAGACTTTGATTGCTCACCAAGAGCATTTTCGAAGTTGACAAGCTATGCAAGAAATAGTATGGCATGTCAACTTCAAACGGCCCTCCAAAGAGCTAAAATTTCTTCTAATGTTTCTTCTAAATTTCTAATGAAAGACTTTTATAGGCCGTTTGGGAGCAACACTTCAAAAATTCATAACAATTTCATAATTTCAACTATTCTTGCCTTTTTTTTATGTAAACACAAAAGAAAGTATATTTGAACAATACTATGGGGGAAAACCAATCATTCTGCTTCTATTATGTTGATTTACCTTGGTCACTAACTTATTATTGTTTGCTCAATTGTAGTACAATAAACATGTTTTTTTGGTTAAATTTCCTCGTTTAAATTTATTCAAATAACTTAAAACAAGATTCCCATATACAGTAGAACTTGTCTTAGTGTATGGTGCCAAGACTATGCATTAAGAGAGGTTTATGCAGTTAGAGAAGGCCGGAGTTTCTCTCTATTTATCTATCTATCTATCTTTAAGAGAGGAATGATGCACTAAGATGAGTTCTAATGTATGTGGATTTACATTAAAAAAAAATCACTTAAACATTGAAACTCTTTATAGTAGCACCTCCTTAGGAATTTTCATCTTATGTGTAAAATGTAAAAGAAAACCCATGTGCAATGTAAAATTCTCACTTTTTTTCCACACACTCCCATAGTAGTCTCATACTGACAAATTTGCACAATCAACTTTTGAAAAAAAACTATTTTTTCCATTATTTTCTTACTATCCTTAAAAGTGAATGTTTTTTACAATTTCTGCCCAAAAATGTCCCTTGGTCTTTTACAATAGTCAAATATTGAAACTCTTTCCAATAGCAACTCTTTTAGGAATTTTTGATGATGAACAATTTCATTAAAATGGCGGTATTTCAAGTGCCACTTTGACGGTGTGCCATTTCACCATCTAGGACTGGTATAGATTTCAGACCAACCGTTCTAAACCATCTAGAATAAGTATATAATATATAGATTTAGAACGGCCGTTCTGAACTCTTTTCACACGATTTTAAAAAGAATATTGCCATTTTAATTAAATTGCCCATAAGGTCTCATGCGTACACAAGAAGAAGAGTCCAGTCCTATTCTAAACTTGCCTCCGGAACCGCTAATTACTTAATTAACTTACCAGACCAGACAAGTCCGCCAGCAGTCGAGGCTTTGGCCAATCTTCTTACAAAAATTTCATCTTTCCTTTGCCTCCGTAGTCTTTCCAAAGGAACAGAATGATTGTTCACATCCCAATCAACTGAACAAGTAGCCCCAATAATGATCCCTGGGTCCCGGGACAAGAGACCAGGTCCTGCACTCCTGCATCACTCTTACTCTCCCACCAAACAAGCTCACCAGCACACGATTCCTCACTCAAACTTCTTCCGACATTGCGGCACACTCATCAGTTTGATCACTTGATGGACCCAAAGTCAAATCCACTGCAACAAATCCAGAACACAGCCACACACACACACACACAAGCAAAACAACAAAATTTTAAAAAATGAAAACGAAAATTTCAATGAACACGGTCACAATTAATCAGAATTCAGAAAATAAAAAGGTACCCATGCCTGCAGGCTCTGCATCCCCAAGATCCCGCCTCAATTATTTTACTATGAATCATAGGTGATCATAATTCGAATGAGTGACAGGTGCTGTCAACCCCGCCGCCCTCATCAAGGCGCTGGGTGCCAAGTTGCTGACACAGAATTGAAGCTCGCTGGGATCTGTCCCAGGCTCTCAAAACTTTCTTTGAATTCGAATTTGGGACCGGACCGGGTGTGATCGACGATGTCAAGACTCAGAGCTCCGGGCACGAACTAGTGCGCTGTGAATCTCGACCATGTTGTTGTTGGAATTGGAGGGTGATTTGGAACATTAGTACGCGAATTGAAGACTTGGGGGGAGTCAATGTGAGTGGAGAGATTGGCGTTTGGGGGAAGAATGGCGTCTAGTAGGAAAGGAGCGGGAGGGGTCCTACTTTTCTATGCTGTTTTGGTGTCGGTGGTGAGCTTCGTGAATGGAGTTTCAGATCCTAGTGAAGGTAAGCAAAGCTTTCTGCCTCTCCAGTTTCGGTTATTTTTCATTGCCTTGCTAGAGCTTTTGGTGAAGCATTGTTTATTTTAGTTGGTGTATGGATCGAGTCCTTGACGGCCCATTTTCAATGTCACTAGCTCAAGATCAATATTGAAATGTATCGCTGTGGGGATCGATATTGATGTTATAAACTAATTCGACAATGTGAAGATGCGCAACTGATGTTGAAGCTGTGAATGAGCTGGAATGCTATAATTTTTGAGTAAACATTCTTGACAATATTTGTCAAGTATTTAATTAACATGGTGAAATTTCAAGAAATTGGCACTCGCCTGGAGAGCTCAAATATATCTTTACTCGTTCCTATGTCCTAGTTTTAGATCTCTGTGCACCTGAATTGTCACCATTTTGGTGCACTGAAACACGCAAATTTAAGGACTAAATAAGGATCATAAGTTTTGTACCAATTGAGACGATTCTGGTGTTCTTCTAAAGAAATGTTGGCATTAATTCCGGTTGGTTCTCCACATTCTGCAGTTACTTGCTCAGTTGAATTGAAGGTGTGATTTGTGAAAGACTTGCGCTGATCGTCAAGTTAGGTCTGGAGGCGTTGGAGCTGATTCTGAAAGACTGATCAATTTGGCTTGTGTGGTGACTTTGGGTGCAGTAAATGCATTATCCACGATGTTCAATGACTTCCATCAAAATCCAAGGCTTACTGGGTGGACTCAGAATAATGGCGACCCCTGTGGAGGCAGTGGAGCAGCGTGGTATGGCATTTCGTGCTCGCCAGACAATTTTATTACATCCATGTAAGAATCTCCATTTCACATCAATGTTACATGCATGTACTATCCTTGCAAATCAAACATAGGACTATGCATTTCATTGTATGCTTACGTGAGCGTGCTCCTCATTTTTGGAGCTATGGCTTTTGATGTTGTCATGTTGTAGAAGATAACATCCATAACAACCTGTTTTTCAGAACCCTAGCCTCCGTTTGTTGATTCCCTCTGCTCTGTCTATCTGGGCTGTATTCACATGTTGTGCCTGTATCTGTTGTGCAGTAAGATACCGGGTTTGATGTTAAATGGAAAGTTGCAAGGGTGGGTTCTTCAAAATTTGGAACTTCTTCAGGTTGTGTAAGTACATGCACTGCCCATTCTTCTCATTGCATTTCTTTGGATTGATTGTTTACAATACCATTGTTTTCCCTATGGGATGCATTACCCATTCACATCAGCTACATTGGAAATACTAAACAAAATAACATGTGAAACGTGCTCTCCTGTGCATTTTCGACACAGGGACGTTGGTAACAACAACTTGACTGGAGAAATACCCCAACAATTCCCCCTTCACATCACTGAAATGTAAGCTGTGCACTCCACATGACTCAGTCTGCTCCATTGGATATTTTGTTCTCTTGACTCTTAATTGCAGATTGACGTGAGCTCATTGTTTTGATTCCACCAGTTCGTAGAGGGCTTTTGCTCATCAACAGTTTCTCATTCCTTGCAGAACCATGAACAACAATATGTTTACCGGTAGCCTCCCACAGCTGGATCAATTGTCCTCGGTGGAGATTATGTATGTTTCCTAAACCCTTATGCGTTACACACGTGCAATTAAACATAGGCTTTCAATTTCACGGATTGAAAAGGGGATTTGAGATTAGGGCTGCTACAATAATATTGATTGCGCAAGGAAACCTGTCTGTAGATCGATTTTCTCCTACATACAGTAATTTTAATCCAGAATGTGATTTCCTTTATTCTTGCCTTGATGGATGCAATGAAAGTCAGACAGACCCTAAAAGACTTTATGAAATGTTTCATTTACTTGCAGAAACTTGAGCAACAACCAACTGGACGGCAACATAAACCCCCAGATTTTAACAGCACTTGTGAGAGTGGTCACACTGTGAGTCTTTTGAAAACCCTGTGTAAGATGCTCTCAAATTCCATGTTACAGGGCTTCGGAGTAGGAGCAAGGCATGATACATTCTCTAGAAGTTCTCATTGACCAGAGTCCCATTTCCACTCAACCATTCTCTAACCATAACCGGTTGTTTCACGTGGCACCGTCCCATTGGCAACCCATCACCATTGCCATTACAAGTTGGAACTCATAACCTTCTCTCCTCTCAACTTGCTTCCTCCACCCTTGGATCACGGAGATCAAAGGTTGTGATTGAAAAGTGAACAACCGGTTATGTCTGATAACCTACTCGCCGGCTCGTAGGTTATCTAATACATAACCTCAATGGAGGCCATTTCAGTAGACTGAGGTGGAGACCAAGGATTGGATAAGGAGAGCATGATTGTGTTTCGTAATATTATCCTTATAGTATCCTTCATTAGTGGGTATCCAACCATTGAAGCTATACCCAGTCATACGAAAGTACAACCTGGAAATAACATCCCTTCCATGTCTAAGCATGGTATTTTTCATAACAGTGGGGATTCTACTTTTACAGTACCTATTTACAGCCCTGAAGCCTCCTTATTTTCATTTTTATTAGAATTATCTGCTCCCTTGGTTGTCTCAAACGCAGTGCATGTGTGTGATTGTTTGTCACCAGGGATCTTTCATTCAACCAGCTTCAAGGACCTCTTCCCGACACAGTCAAGAGTATGGTTGCACTGCAAACATTGTAAGAGTCCTGCTGCTCATCAGTTCTTTTTTCAGTGTCAGTTGTAGCAAGAAGCCGAAGGATTCAAATAGCCCTGATTCTGCCCTGAAAATACCAAGAATTTGAAGTCTAATCAGGGCTCTTGGTATTGGACAGGAATCTACAGAATAACCAGCTCAGTGGTCAACTTCCTGCAACTTTGTCTCAGCTCAATAACGTGCAGACATTGTAAGCCATTCTGTGACTTTCCTTTAGATTCCATGGCATAGTTGTTTTTCTTTGTTATGTTAACGACGTACTTCTAATTGGGTTTATTAAGTTGATTTAGAATCATTGGCTAATTAAAACTCTGCTATTGTTTTCTCAAAACAGCAACATTGAAAAGAACCAGTTCACGGGGACCCTCCCAGCCGGGTTCAACCCTAGGAGTTACAAGTAAGACTGCTTTCCTACTGCTCCTGCATTGGATTAGGTAATGTCCATTTAATTGCACATTAAGTATGAACTAGGTGAACAGGCAGAATTACCCATGTTACTGGGAATGGTTTGGTCGTGTTCCCATTAAGTTTCTCTCCAATAATTTGGCTGCTATTGTTGTTTGCCTAACTTAGTCTGAATGAAAGGCATTGGGTTGGCTTATAACAACTTTCCTGCAGGCAGTAAATAGAGGAACATTTGTGAATTGGATGAGTTTGTGGACTAGGTAGCTGGCCAAGTTATGAAGAACTATCGCAGTTTAGAACTTACTAAGCCGCTTCTGCGGCGAGGGAGTTAATGACATGCGGTTGTTCTTCATGACCTAGTGTGTTTTGTCCTTACCTGACATAATGTCCATACAAACAAGATTGAGCCATTTCATTGCCGTTTGAAGTCTCACAATACTCACACATAAACAAAATTATCATCACATAGTTAAGGCATGTTGTCAAAGCTTGTCTTACCTTGTCGCTACTTTGCCAATGAAATCTTTCCAACGATGGCAAAACTTGCCTTCGTTGAGATTATGACCTTTGATAGTGAGAGGCACTTCATCTAGATAGGTTATGGCAATAAACTCATAGAATATAAACAGTTGTGGACGATGCTTGTTCATGCAGGGTATGATTCCAAGGTTTAATCACACTGAAGTATATAATGGGTGCTGAATCTCAACACACTTGTCTCGAGTGTTAGCAGCATTTGACTTACTTTTTAATTTCTTCTTTTGAAGGTATGGAGGAAACCTGCTCACCGGTGAAAGCTCACCTTCACCCCCAGGGACCTCTACCACTCCAAAATCTCCAACTACGAAATACTCGGGAGGGGATTCATGGTTCACTACCGCACACATTGCTGCAGTGGCTGCAGGAGGTGCTGCTTTGGCGCTTATTTTATTCTCAGCGTTCCTCTTTTTCTGTGTCATCAGAAGACGACGGCCTGCCAAAGCTTTAGACGATCAGGAGGCTCATCACAGTAGCCGGCGGATGCAGCTCCCTCAGAGCCCTGTAAAAGGTCAGAATAACTCTGTCACGATTGTAGTCCCTTTCTGCTGTCGAGCTCAAATACTTTGTTTGGCTTTGTCGAATGTAAGTGGCTACAAATAGCCAATTTTAGAATCACGGCAGAGTTCACGCAACGCAAGCTTAAGTCGGATTAACTATATCAAGTTCATGGTATTCCTGTCGGTTTTGTTCGAAAAATCATTACTGACTTTGATTGCCATGTGTTCACAGCTCCAGTCGCGAATCAGAGAGTCTTCGAAACAGGTAAATATCAATACCAAATTTGCCATTCCCTTCTTCATATCTAATCATTAACCTCAGTTAGAGATTGCATTCTTGAGCGAGAATTCTTCATGATTGCAGATGAAAACCAAAAGAAATCTCGAAATCTGATCCATTGTAGAGAGCACACACGATGCTTCTTAAATGGCATATCTTCTTTGACAAGGAAGTTGATGCGGCTCCCCAAAGAATCTAAATTGGTTTTGCAAAGTTGTTAAGAGCATCTGTTCAAGAACCTAATGGAAATAGTGTTTAAAATTTCGTTAAAATAGTTGGTGCAGTCCCATTCAAATAGCACAACGAACCCTCGAGGAAAGGAAATGGTTCCAGGAGTCGGGAGGGGATACAGGTGCAAATCCTGATTAGCAGTGCACAATGTTGTGGATGGAATGCAATTTGCACATTAATTTGCAATGACCTATGAACACAACAAATTAACACAAATGACAAAACGTCGCATGAAATACCACCAATATACAGAATCCAGGTTCAATGCTCTTATCGTCCATTCATTGAATTCTCGTTACTCTGGGCTCCAAATTCGTTTCATTCCACGCTCTCTGAAAACGGTTTCATTCATGTATAAAACTCGGCCCCATTTAACAGCATTGTTGTCCATCTTCATAATGGCTGGTGCAGCTCCCCAAGTTGAAAAAGCCACACCTGAGGAAGCGTCCCAACCAGAGGCTTTGCCCCCGGTGAAGGCCCTGAAGGCCCCTCCCTCCTTTAAGGCCTCCTCCATGGCGATGCTTTCCTCCAATCCCAAACCGTCCGCCTCCAGCAAGCCTGTGAGTCTCGCCGTGACCCCTTTTTCGGTGGCGGACCTGCAGAGCGCTACGCACAGCTTCTCTCCCGAGGCTCTGGTCGGGGAAGGCAGCCTGGGTCGCGTGTACAGGGCCGAGTTCGCCAACGGCCAAGTGCTGGCCGTGAAGAAGATCGACAGTTTCAATGCTCCCCTGGTAGAGAACGAGGCGGAGTTTCTTGGGGTGGTGCAAAGCATGGCACGACTGCAGCATGCCAACGCCGTGGAACTCGTGGGGTACTGCGTGGAGCACGAGCAGCGGCTGCTGGTGTTTCAGTTCGTGGGGAGGGGCAACCTCGCTGACTTGCTGCATCACGACACCAGTGCGGAGAAGAAGGGCAACTTGTCCACGTTGACGTGGAATGTACGCGTCAAGATCGCGCTGGGGGCAGCGAGAGCGCTGGAGTAAGTGAAAGCAGACTGACTGACTGAAGTTCCTCCCTCCCTCCAGAATTAAGTGTTGGCCGTTTTGTTGAAAACTTTTGACAACTCGATCGATCGTTTCCTGAAGAATATTATTCAGAATGGTTTCCAAATTTGATATCACGAAAATCATTGAAGATCATCTCATGTGTTTGTTATATTGCAACAGAAATGAAATGGGACACTGATTTCTGGATGGAAGGAGTAAAATATAACTCTTTTATGATCTATGGTTCAAATGTACTCTTGAAAACCTTAAGATGGCCTTCTGTGATTTTTTTCAACGTTTTAGATTGTACCCTTTAGTTCATCAGAGGGGCTTGAGTTGAATTTAGGGTTATGGTAAATATATTTCGAGCTCTTAAGCAATGAAAAATTGTCCTGTTAGCGTGACACTAATGTACTAACGGTGCGTTAAACTAGTACGACTGAAAAGTTACTGGTACCAATTTCCACCATGATTTCTGGTCTGGCGCTAATTTCTCATTTGATCCTATTGCGCCGTCACTGAGAGGATTAATCAGTGCAGTCAACTTAGTATCATGGAGTTTTAGCTTCTCTATGTACATTTTCTAGTCATGGAGCTCCAACTTTACTTATGAGACGCCTGATCTACTTCTAACGATTGCTTTTTTTCCTTTTGAGTTTCAGGTACATGCATGAAGTGTGTGCGCCACCCGTGGTTCACCGTAGCTTCAAATCTGCTAATATCTTGTTGGATGACGAACTCAACCCCCACGTTTCCGACTGTGGACTCGCTGCTCTTTCCCCATCTGGCTCCGAGCGGGAGGTTTGTGCTTCCAATTCCTATACATGCAGTTTGTGGTTTCTTTAAATTAAACATGATTTTTTGATTGACACCAAGAAAATAATTCGCTTGTTAAAATTCATGTTGTTCTCATGTATACAAACGTTCTTGTGGGACTACCTAATTTGATTTGAGAATTTGACTATGGCTGGTAGGTGTCTGCACAAATGCTGGGTTCCTTCGGTTACAGTGCTCCTGAATACTCCATGTCAGGGACCTATACCGTGAAAAGTGATGTGTACAGTTTTGGTGTTGTCATGCTGGAGCTTCTCACCGGGCGTAAGCCTTTGGACAGGTGCTGAGTTCCTTACCAACTCACAGACACATGAATGCACTATCTCCATGGCAGTTCCCCTTCATATATTTCACCCATTTCCCTAGTTATCGTTATCAGTTTTTCAAGATGATAGATAGAAGCATTCAGTTGAATTGAAATTATATGATCAGACATAGTATGGATCTTCTCAACATAGCAAGATATAACAAAATCACTCATAGCAAACCCAAGTATATTCTAGAAAACCTAACCACATGACGATTGTCAAGACTATTGTTTCTGTTGCAATCTGAAATATTTATATGGATTATAGCTTATAACCTACTTCTGGTATGTGCAATTGTAGTTCTAGGCCGAGATCAGAGCAATCTTTGGTGCGGTGGGCTACACCCCAACTCCATGATATTGATGCACTTGCAAGAATGGTGGATCCAGCATTGAAGGGCAAATACCCCGCCAAGTCCCTGTCCCGCTTTGCTGATATTGTTGCTCTTTGTGTTCAGGTGTGTTCTTTACAATCCCTATAAACTTGTCATGTCCCATGATTGTAGGAGAGCAGTGAAAGCAAATGCTCACTTATGTAATACTAGATTGGCCCGTTGTGGAGAATGTACAAGACCATACATGTTGAGGAGTGAAAAGGGGTGAAAATGGAGTAATAGTTTGCATTTATTCTACATTCCATTCTCTAAACAAATTTGATAGGATTAATTTGAGTTGCAAGAGTTCCAAAGTGTAAAATGAAGATGACAAAACATGAACCCAGGTGATTGCGAATTCACTTCAACTTATCTCAACTTGAGTCAATATTGAAGGCACCAAGTAATTCCACGTGGAGACCATCTTTGTGATTACAAACAAAGAGACCGATGGATATCATGATCAAATCCTATCGTCCTATAGAGTTTAACCATGAGAGGTTGTTTTGAACCCTGGATCTGTGAGTGGTCAAAATAACCTCCCTCCAACCTCAATCCTCCGCAATGGCTTGTACATAAGTAAATATGCTCAGTTGCAGTTAGGGATGATTATAGGAACACATCCCTCATTGCCCTCTGTAATGTGCTTTTTAATTCTATGTTGGGGTGTGTGCAGCCGGAGCCAGAGTTCCGACCTCCCATGTCCGAAGTGGTGCAGTCACTTGTAAGACTAATGCAGCGTGCCACTTTGAGCAAACGAAGATCCGACTCGGAAGCAGGGTTGGACACCATTGAACCCTCTGAGAATTCAATCTGAGGCACTGATTTGTAAGAAAATAATAAAATACAGCTTCATGGCCAGCATCTGCCTCTGATGCATTAGTTCGATTATTGACCTGTATTCTAGAAGTGTAGAACTAGCTTCTTCAGTTCCAGATGAATGCAAGAATAGTCCTAGTTTCAATTCGGTGGCTTTGACCAAAGCAAGGGAGAATCACTTCGTCTTCTCTGCTGAATTAAAATTATCACTCCGTCGCTGCAAATTCCATGTTGCAGTTACGATGTGGAGGTTGACTAACACTCCCTAGCTAGAATTCGAGGAACGTCATTGAATCCAGAGTTCGTGTTTGATCGTATGCAAGTGAGTGATGCTATTTGGTTTCTCAGATGAGCGTGTTACAACAGTACGTGGCGTGGTGTTTGGAAGAATAATACGAGTACGATTTTTTGGTTGCTTGGCCTCACGATAGGCTAAGTACTTGGACACGAATATCTCTGTTCCTAATCCTACTGTCGATGTAGACTGATAATCTTCCCGTCTTCATGTCTTTGAATCCTTCTGAATTCACTTAAAAACGTCGACTCATTTCCCAGCTTTGGCTTTGTCCTCTGATGTTTGTATATCCGTTTGAGTATGCTCTAATGGGATTGAATCAAGGTTACCTACAGAGAAACTGATCGAAACCTGTTCCTTTAGAAATGTTCGTGACCATGCTCGGGTTCTAAAATGTTGAAAAAAGTTGACTCCAGATGGTGCGCTTATGCCGGATCTCAATCCTATCCTGGATTGGGATTACCGTAGCTTTGCAAGTGGGCATTATGTATAGTTTGTTTTTGGCCCCAATGATCCATACCTTAAGTTTGTCTGTTTGTTTTGTTATGTTGAGATCTCCCAGAGTGTGCGTCCCTCAGCCACGTGCTTTGGCCATTGTGCTTGGTACCGCTTGGCGAGGAGGGGTGAACGGGCTTGTTTTAGTGGTGTTTGGAGTTACAGTGCGGAAGTTATTGAATTTCAAAGTATTTATGGATCAAAAAATTAGAAAACTACTTTTACTTTGATTTTGGTTGCGTTTCTGGTACCGTTGGAAAGCTCTTGACAAGGAAGGGTGCACGAACTTGGTTTCGTGGTGTTTGGAATGACATTTTGAAATATTGAGTTTCAAAGTTTTTATTATGAATCAAAAATTAGAAATTTTTTTTTACTGTGGCAACGGCATAGGCCACACTAGTATGGTCTAGAAACATATCGATCCAATTTCATATGTACTAGTGTGCCTTGTGCCGTTGCCACAGCCAAAATCATAATAAAAAAAAAATAATTTTCTAATTTTTCAATTCATAATAAAAACTTTCAAATGAAATATCTTTCACACCGTAGGTCCAAACACCACGAAACAAAGCTCGTGCACCCCTCCTTGCCAAGGGCTTTCCGAATGTACCAAGAATGCAGCAAAAATCAAAGTAAAAGTAATTTTCTATTTTTTTATCCATAAATACTTCAAAATCCCATAACTTCTACACCATAGCTCAAAATGCAACGAAACAAAGCCCGTGCACCCCTCCTTGTCGAGAGCTTTCCAACAATACCAAACAAGCAGCCAAGAGACACACAATCCGGGAGGTCTCAACGCAACAAACAAACAAGAAAAAAAACAAAAAAACAAAAAACAGCCAAACTGAAGGTATGGATCATATTTCTCTAGCCGCGTGACAAGGAGCAATGAGGAGGAATTTGAACCCCTAAATACCCAAGGCCTATTTTGGCTCCCTTGGAATTTGCTCTAAATTGAACAAAATGCCAACATTTTGTTAAGTTGTATCAATTTTTTTTTAATTGTATCCGTACAAATTCAAACTAGACATATTAGAGATCTTATAGGAAAAGAAAGCACAACAATATCACTTATGGAGTAAAAGATTATAATGTTTGACCATGAGGGTGCTAAAATTGCAAAAATATTTCAATCTTCTTTACACAAGTCAAATCTAAGAAGTTGGTGACTCAAAAAATATGAGGTTAAAGGGCCTAACTTGAATAATTTCTATCAATTTGTGGCTTTTTAAAATCTACTCTATAATTTTTTTTAATGAATTTTGAATGTGATTTTTTTCTCCAAGATCTAATGTATTTGAGGCTCATTTCCAAGAGCTCTCAACACTGCCAGAAGTCAAGATTGCAATGCGTACCCTTGTACAAGACTTGAATAGAAAAATCACTATCACTTGTTTTCAAGATCAAACTTTTGATGCTAAAATTAGACTTCAAGATGAACTTTCTAGAAATATAAACTACTAAAAATAGCAACTTCATTAGGTTTTATTTAACTTCAAAGTTTTGATTTGGGTGCCTTGGGCATTTAGGGTTAAACTATCGCTGTATTCACCTACAGTACAGGTGTAGCCAATCAGTAAAGCTGAGTTCAAAACTGAGTTCGAAATCTCATTAGCGCCAGCAAGGTGATCAAGCTATTCAGAGAAGTCCTTTCTCAAAATCAGTCATGTGAACATGTGCCGGTGGACCATTCCATATTAATTGAAATGGCATATTCCAGAGCCCAAAACTGTGACATTTGGAGTGCCCGTAGTTGACAACCAGGGCAAATCAATACTTCGTATAGATTTGAGGTTTCAGTCAGGCAACAAGCGGTGGCCGGTGCGGAAGTGCGCCCATTGCAGTGAGAGAAATCCGCAAAGTCAACGAATATGTATTAGAAAACCGACGAGCGGCGGTAGCGGTGAGTAGGTTATCGGACATAACCGGTTGTTCACTTTTCAATCACAACCTTTGATCTCCGTGATCCAAGGGTGGAGGAAGCAAGTTGAGAGGAGAGAAGGTTATGAGTTGCAACTTGTAATGGCAATGGTGATGGGTTGCCAATGGGACGGTGCCACGTGAGTGTTGAAAACTCAACAACCGGTTGTTACGGATCCCCGTCTGTATCCGCCCCCCCCCAATACTCCGCAATTTGATTAAAATAGTAATTCTTTGACCCGACCTACCACCAAGTACTGTACACAACGCGTTGGAACCCGAAAACGCGTTGCTCAATAAACAATGAGTATTTTGTCAGCTAACTTATCGTGTGGTTCTAAGATACTCCTCCCAGCTTTCCTTCTCCATCCGAGCAGCACGCGTTTTGCAAGTTTCCGAGACTGCGAAACCCTTCTCTCGCTCTTGAATGAGTTCCAATTTGCTCTGTGAGAGCCCTGTTAAGCTCAACTTTTAGGCTACTTCATCTGCTCCCAGAGGAGAAAGTTCGTAACTTTCCCGGTTTCACGTTTCTAAACGGCTTTACCCCTGAGATCGAGTGCCACTAGCTTGTCACTGCGCAGTCTGTTTGTGAAAGACGAGTGAATAGGGTTTCTTTGGAGGACGCCTTCTTCTCCCACGCGTAGTGTTGTTCGGATCTCCTGCATCGAAGCATGAAGGCTCAGTTCTAAAGCACGAAGTCTGAACAAGGGTGATGGTACTTTGGCTCTGACTGGGAGATTGAGGGTTGTTGGTAGAGTGCAGGCTTACACGAGCGGTGCAACTGGTGAGTATGATTCTGCACTTGCCGTCTTTCAGATTCTTGTTTAGTTCTATGCGATTGCTGCTAGGTTGATTTTCTGTGTGAAGTTGTGAAGTAACCACTACAAGAGAGTTTGCAACAGATTTTGCAATGGTTTTGCAATGGTTTCCTTAGTTGCACTACAAAACCATTGCAAAATCTGTTGCAAACCATACACTCTCTTGTAGTGAACTGATGGTAGAACAGTGAGAACCGAGTATGAACATCGGAGAGTTGTACAGTACTACAGAACAGCGAACTCCTTGTTTAGGGTAGTTGTACATGCCAAATGCCTCACAAGGAGCTAGGTTCTTTTGAATCCCCAGTGTGAGACCAGGCCACCAAGGTAACACATATGAATCCCCGCAGGATCGGACTCCCACCTTTCATGTTGTTTTTGGTTGTATGTACGCCCGGCGTGTAATCTGCTAGTGAAAACTTGAGGCTTGAAATCCCCTGTGCAATGATATGGTAATTGTCTTGCAAATCGCCGGGTCACGGGGATTGCAAATTGCCTCCTTCGGTGTGACGATTGAGTGCTTTTGACTGTGTGCAGTCTCGACGTCCTATTATTTCTGTGCGGGAGGGGTTTGTACTGCACGAAGGTTTTTACCGACCTTTTCGTTGGTATTTGTCTGATCACCATTTGTCGGTAAAGGTTATGTTCTATTACGTAAGCAGTATCTCTTTTCATCCTCTACGTGATTGAATTGCGTGGGGACACTGAGAATTGATCGTTGGCACTGAATCTGAAAATGGCGGAGGCCGAGAGTGAAGAAGCAGTCAGGCTCCGAAACAAGGCTTCTGAAATGCTCAAGGGTCCTAGCTTTATAGCGCATCCTACAAGTAAAGAGCACAAGTCTTCTTATTTCTTCACACAAAGCTCAGCGGAGATGGTGGACAACAGGCTCCAAAACCAGTCTTGTGTTATCCGCAAGGAAATTGGAAAGACTCCGTATGGTGAACGGCCTGTATACTCTTCCTTAGCTCGCCTTCCCACTTTCTCAATCGGTCTCTCCAGCACTCAAGATGAAGCCCCACCTCGAGCCCCGCCTCATGAAAGCAGAGTTGATCCAGAGGACAAATCTCCGCACCGCTATTTCCAGATGCCAGAACTTGGTGCGAGGGTATTTGTTGGTGACGTTGATGGTTTTGATACTATAGCTTGCCATCTGTTTGCTGGACCTTATTCTGCCTCCGAATTTCATCTTGATTCCGAGTATGCAGCAGTAACGTCTCTCTATAAGAATGATCGCCCTGGCGGACTCAGCGGTTGGTTACGAGCACGACCTGAAGAGTTCTTTGGAAGCGAAAACTATTCAGACATGATTCTCCATGGTACCGAGTTGTTCGTTCCCGCTGTCAATTGGCATGTTGAAACCATGGTGGGGAGTCTAGGAGGAAAGAGCTCGAGTGCATCTGGTTCTAGCTCTGATTACAAGGATGGTGTCGGTAACGAAACCATTAGGCAACCATCAGATATTGTTGAGCAGCCAAGAGACCCTGTACCTGGTGTGTACTATTATCGGGCAGATCCTTGGACATGTTGTTGGAGAAGATTTGAGTTACCTGATTTGCCGCGATCGTACTTGAAAATGCGCATATTCATGGAGAAGTATCGACATATCAAGTATCAAAGATCCCGTAGTGAGCCTTCACTAGGGGGGGTTCCCCTAGGGGATGGCCTACAGCTTACAAGGTTTGATGACTTTGTAATTTTGGGCAATGGAGACCTCTTCTCCTTGACCCATTACAAGATCATGGACATTGTCCGAGAGAATGCTTCTGAAACAGCTGATGTTATCGCCGCACAACTTGTCAAGCAGGCTGCCATGGGAAAGATTGCATCGTTTATGCACCCAACCACTGCCATTGTAATTTTTTTGGACCATCAAGAGATCTTGCTAAGAGACCACGAAAACAAAAAGCAAGGTAATTCTTTTAGTAGTGCATCTAATCCTATCTTTAGTTTCCACATTTACCAGATCATGTTTTAGTACAAAAGATTGAAGATTGTTTCTGCTTTGACATTCTTACACAAAATGTGAATTTGTATGAGTTGAATTTTTGCACTACAAGTGAATAACCAAAGTGAAGGTGATGTGTGGTATAGGTCTTGAATCATTAGTATTTTTTGGCAAAATTTAGAGAGCCTTCTATGATTTATGACAGTGTGTGTTTGTAAGTATTGTTATCATTTCCTTACAACATTAATAATTGTTTAGTTAATTGAAATTTATATTTGTAATTTCATTTCAATAAAGTATGATTTAAGTATAACTGAGGTTTCATTACTGTAATGCAGGGAATATAGCCACAGAAAACAAAGCTATATTATTGGGATTGAAGGGAATTTCACAATCGACAGTATTGAAGGATGACAAAAAGATTGCAGAGTTGACGAAAGAAGAGAAGATAACAACATTGAAGAATGAAGAAGAGATATTTGCATCAAAGAGGGAACACAAGAAAGGGATTATGATGGAAGTCGATCAAAAAGTGAAGATACTTGGTGGTGAACCTTTACCAAATGATCCACAAATATCAACAATTTCATCTCAATTTCAAGAAAATGAGGTCAGTGAAAATTAAGTTATGACTACTAAAATTCTTTGTTTAGGGTTTTAAGGTATAGTGTCTTAAACACTAAACCCTAAAAAATCTTGACATCTAATCCTAAACCCTAAATAATCAACACTATTAAATCCTTTTAATATTATAGTATTTTGAGGTTTAAGGTATTTAATGCTATTTTATATGTACTTGTGTGGTGTTGTAAATTAATGTTTTTTTTAAATTCATTAGTTCTGAAATTGCATCATTGGACTTTGATTGATAATATATGATACAATCATGCTTTATTAAAACATTTGAATCAAATTTTTAATGCTTTTAACTAAATTGTTGTGTTTTCATTCTCTGATCAACTTGGAATGAAATCACCAACAATAAGCTCCAACTTGACAAATGCAAAAATGCAAGATGATTGTGAAGCCTCATCATCCGTAGTTTCAATTGATGATAATGATTGCAAGAGTCAAGATTTTATGGTTTCTTGCCACATCACCAAGTGGATCATTTATGAAGACCTGTTAGAAAAAACTTTGCTCTGCTTCTTCAATATTGAAGAAATGCAATATGAGTTCTACTTTGAAGATCATAAGAGCATGGCAGCTATTATTGGACTTGGGATGCTTCATTCAAAGGTCATTTTGGAATATGGGAGTCCTCATGTGACAGTTGTTGAAATTCCACAAGAAGATTGGGATGATATGTGGGCCCGTTCAAATGGGATCCCACGTTCAATCCCAGAAGGCTATGTTGTGAAACAAGAGAGCTTTCCTGACATCCTCCATCGCATTGCAAATGTTATTATCATCGACAATATTGTTAGCAAGGCAAATAATGGTGGTGTCGGGGGAGATAATGGAAAGGGCAAGCCTCAAAGTAATGCTGATGACAATAAGGGCAAGGGCAAGTCTGGTCATGACCATGATGATCATGGAAATACTAGTCATTCAAATGGGAGTTCTAATGGAGCTCCTGATGATAATGACAACAAGGAAAATGACAACAAGGAAAGGAAAGGGAAAGACGGGAATGATGATAAAAAGGATGGTCATGATCGAGATGATGGAAAGTCTTCTAATGATTGCAAGGAAGTCCAAGCTGTGGTTTATCTCCGCTTATTGCCAGGGGGAGTTCTTGAAGATAAGGGAAAAAAGAAGGAACTTGGGGAAGGTCATGAGGAAGAGGTAGAGGGAAAGAAAATGGAACTTGGGGAAATTCATGAGGAAGAGGTAGAGGGAAAGAGAATGGAACTTGGGGAAATTCATGAGGAAGAGGTAGAGGAAAAGAAAAAGAGACTTGGGGACTTTCTTGAGGAAGTGGAAGAAGTAGAGAAAAAGGATCTTGGAAAAGGTTGTGAGGGAGTGGAAAAGAAGAAGAAGAAGAAGAAAAAGGATTTTAAAGCATTGTGGAATGCCCTTACAGTAGGTAAAAATGGCAATGTTGCTGGAAACCAACAAAAGTGGTCAACTACTGAGGGAGTTGAGAACGGTGATGTTGATGAAAATTTGGAGAAAGAATTAGAGAAACAAATCCATGCTCAAATGATGTTTACCTTCACAATCAAGGATGAGGCTGGCGGACCATTGAAAACTATTCAAGCAACCATTGATCCAATAAGTTTCCAATTTCCCTTTAGCAATAAAGAGAATTATTTGCAAAGGCATCGATTTGGTTGGTTTCATAAAAATTTGGAAATTGCCTTTGGAATAGTCAATACACAAGCTGCAGATTTGGATCCAAAGTCTTGCAAGGTCCTTGATTCTTTTGAGGCCAAGGAAATAAACTTACAAGGTAATTCAAAGGGAAATGCAAGAACAAGTACAAATGTCTACAAAGCAAAAATGGGAATAAAGCATGGTGTCATTGCAAGTGGTGAATATGATAGAACCAATGGATTAGAAGCAAAGACAAATGAAGAGGTTCATATTTCTCGGGAAACCAACAAGATGCTCACAAAGGGTGGCTTTTCCATCTCAGAACATACAGATTTGAATACTCATCAACTCAAGTATTCATATTGCCCTCACTTTCCATTCAATGAGAAAGAATTTGAGTTAAGAGATGAAGACAATCGCTTGAAGATGTATGAAAATCCTATTTGTCAGCTACAACGAGTGAGTTGTGAAGGCACATGGCATCCATATGATTCAGAAAATTTGGAAGCATATAAACTTGAAGCAAGCAGAGAACTTGGAATGACTAAGATCTACAATTTGGATCTTGAGACTGGAGAGGAGAAGCAACAGAAGGTGTAGAAAGTAGGAAAAAACCTGCCTCTTTGCTTCATTCAAAAGCTAGAAAAACTGGTATACTTGAACCATGCGATGTCACACTTGACTTCCTCAGCCACCGAAGTGTACTGCTTGAAAGAGCAACAAGGTCTAAGTGATCCATCAACAACATTTGTTACTCAAGCCCAAAATAAAAGAGAACCTCAATGGCCTCGTAACGATCCTCTTGTGGATGTGAAGCAAAAAAAAAACATTTGAGTGTTCTCAATTGTTTCAAGACATTAGCAATCAAGGCTTTTGAACTTTCTTGTTTCTTATATATGATTGTGAAGCAAATTGTCATTAACCCATATATGACACATACGAAGACCAACAACGTGTTCAACTGGTCATTTAGGAATTAATTAGTGGGTATTCAGTTTGCCATCATTACCATCTCAAAATGTCATTTAGAATTGTAGACTAGATAGGGTTGGTTACCCCAAGACTGAAGAATTGGCCTCCACCACAACTTGAGCACCTCACTATGGAGGGGCACCTAATTCACATACTTAACCCCTTCCACCTATTGCCACTTGAATTTGCTTGTTCTCATCAAAATTTAGCACCAACGTTGTGAGTCATGGCTTTTCTTTTGCAAGGGCCGGCAAATGGTGCTAACACCAATTAATATGTACAAAAAGTTGTTTCTCAATGTGGTATTTCCTCTTCTTTTATCATTTTGCAATTTTTGTTGTCCATGGTTTTCGATTTTGTGATTTGATTCAATTCCAATGTCATCAGATTGCCAACAAATTAGTCCATTTATTTAGATTTTCTTTCCAATTTTGGATGCTTGATTTATGTTGGAGAAATCTTTCTTGTTGTGATTGTCTTTGTTTGTTTGTATTCCTTTTAGTACATTCACTGAGAAGCTAGCAATGTAATTTTTGAACCCTTTGCAAGAAATGGAGGGTTTTCCTTTCCTTTCTACATTCTTTCATATTGAAATTATGTGGCAAATCAATTTTGAACATAATTTAGGGTAATGCTTGAAGGATCAAGAATTATACTTCTAAGCAAGTCACATGGAGAATGCCTCAATTCAATTTTTAAGTTTTTCTTGGCTATCACATGCAATGTTCTTTTCTAAATGTGGTGATACAAAGTTTGGCCCTGTTTGGATTATGTTTTTCAAAGTATAGTTGACCGCATTTGTATTATGAAATCTTGGCCTTGTAGGAATTAATTTGACTTAAATTGGTTGTGTGGAAATTGTTTTCTTACTGAAAGTGCCTTTTGTGAAGGAAAAGGATGTTATCACTTATTCCGGTTTTGATTGTTTCAAAGTCCAAATTGTGTGTATATTATGAGATGATATTTGAAATCATTTATTTGTTTGATGTTGCAGAGAAGGGTCATTTCGACTTCTATCTACTCATTTTGAAGGTATTGGAGATTTCACCATCTGTGGAGGTAGGAATATACTTGGAATCTGAAATGAACACTACTGACATTTAGGTTGACATTGAATATATTGAAGCCATGTCAAATTGGTTAATTATTGGAATCAATGTTTTGGACATAGATGTGATTTCCAATCCTTTTACTCATATTTACTAGTTTGTCTTCTTTGGATTTTTGATTAGCAATTGCTATTTTCTATAATCTATAGTTGGCAAAGATTTCATGATATTAAATGATTATTGTGCTTGTTGATATTGTGAAAAATAATTATTCAAACAAGGCCAAATTCTATATGACTAGCAAGCGCAGTCATTAGGTATTCACTTCAAATGTTATTGTCCGTGATTATAAAAGCCATAAAGTAGGATTAATTTTGTTCTATATGATTTTGGCTAGATCATTTTGTAAGATCCATTATGTGAAGTCAATTTTTCCTCATTTATAGAAGTTGCAAATTAGGATTAACTTTATACTTGCAAATCTACAGGTTCCAAAGCATGGAGAGTAGCAAAAAATCTCAAAGATTGAGATTACATTTAAGGATATTTGTACTAAGAACATGCAAATTGAGGTGAAGAGAGAAATATGAGTTATTGCTAGTCAGTGCCAGATAGGATTTGCAAAAGGAATGCAAGCTTAGAATTTGTGAGAATGGAAGGAAATTGGAGCTGGTTGGATGGGTTAGGTGCAGTGTTGGTGGCTCTAACCTTCTGCACCTGGGCTATGTCGGCTAAGCAATCCTCTACAAGGTGGCTCTTAGCCATGGCGCCAACCGCCTTGTGTTGCAATTTGTAAATCTTCCAAGATTTCATTGCCCACCTCATTTTGGGCCCTATGGCATATTTCTCCAAGAGGTACAGCAACTCAATCCTTTGTGCATTCAATCCAAAAACTAAAATTTGGTTACTCAGATGTTGGTGTCATCTTGTTCTTGTTCAGAATGTTATGTCTTTTGAAGAATCACTCATTTTTTGAAGATTTCAAGTTTGACCTAATGAATCTACGCATTATGTGTTGATGTTACTCTTAACAGTGCTAAGCTTACCAGTAATATAGTTTGTATGACAAGTGTGATGAATCTTCATAACACAAGGGTTTGGGTGTACATTAGAGCAAAAATTAGCCCTCTGAAGGGCCGCTCCAAGTTGACATGCCAAGCTATTTCAAGCTTGGCCTGTCAACCTGGAAAAGTGCCCCCAGTGAGCAGTCACAGTGTATGACTGCTTGCCAGAGCAGTTAGATTTCGCAGATTTTTTTTTTTTTTTAATACTTTTTTATTTGTAAATTTAGGTTCTTGTGCCACTGTCACAACAGTTTCAGTTGCGCGGGAATAGGGGAAATAATAATTTTTCAAATTCAATAAACAAAATTCCAGAGTACTAAAGGGATTGTGAAGCAGCCCTCCGGAAGGCTGATTTTTTCTCTAATGACTTGCGTTGTGGAAATTATGTGATGCAGGGAGCTCCGGCCACCATTGTCTCGAGAAGGAATAGTTACACTGGTGATTAGTGGACTCATAGGGTAAGGGATTGTATTCATATCGACATTTGTTTGTAATGTGATTATGTGGAGAGATGGACAACTTTTCAGTAATATTGGCTTATCTGGCCCTGTCACAATGCTCAAGAGCTGTCCAACCTTTTCATCATAACTGCATTGCGGTTGGCAGTACCTTTGTTTGTGTATAATAGTTGGATGAGTATCAATGCTTTCAGAGTTTCAGTCATGTAAGGGGACTGATGTTAGAAAATAAAGCATTTTCAATAACCTCATTCTTTCTTGAATAACTACTCTAGCTCAAGGTATTTGTAGCTCCTTTCGTTAATGTTGCGACTAGCATTAAAATTCTAAGAACTAGCTTCATGTGTTTCTTATTTGCATTGCATAAGTAGGAGGCTCAGAAATGGATCCTTTAAGGGCTGATCCCCCTTTTTCATGTATTTCCTTGGACGCAAATATTTTTGGCTCATTTTTCAGACAAAGAGAAATTGATGAGGAATCTAACCCAAGTGGTTTTGTATTTTTCCGAGCATTTTTTAATTACTTATGAATTTTCAAACGAGTTGGGTAGTAGGTCCCTATTTGTGAGCCTTAGGTCTTTCCTAAACTATTCACTTGCAATTCTAAATAAAAATGGGGAAAGCAAAGAGAATGATTGGCTCTTGCAATTAATAATGCTTTTTTCCTTGATTCATTCAATGACTATAGAGGTCAATTTTAAAACCAACTCGTGTCCATTTTACAGCCATTTATAGGGGCGGTTCTTAATGCCCCATCCATTTTATAGCCTCCTACCTTAGTATACCTCTTTTATTGACTCGATTGATGTACACATCAACGGCTTTCGCTGTAGCCATGCAGAACAATATCCCAATATTTGCATTCATAATCGAAGTTGTGTTCAGGTAATGAGTAAGTCCCTTGCCTCTAACCCCTCTTCCTGTCCAGCTCCTGTTACCTAGTCACCAAGGTAACATAGCTTCAGAATTCTTCATATGATTCTAAAATTTATGATTTCTTCATATGGTTTTTAATCCTCTGCACTTTATCATCCCTTTGCATAGCATTCTCAAAACCCTTTTCTTCAGCACCTACTGAATTGGAATCCCTACCACCTCACCAATAGAAAACATGCATCAATAGATCAAGCTTTAACCTCTTCGTGCTCCGATGTCCAAAATCAGGACAATGAATAGAGATTTTCTAAGGCCTATTATGACCACAAAACTTCTCATTCATCCAAATCAATGTTTCACTTTTTTTAAAAGCAATTTCTGTTTGATGAAATTTGAGGTAAATAATACATATTTATAAAGATATAAGCAAAAGTATGCAAAAATCCAAGAAAAGATTCTAGCGCTAGAGGGTTAAGAACCACACTTGGTCTAATCCTTCATTGTGTGGATCTTGAGCCTGGTCTACTCAAATATGTTTTTTGCTTGTGCTTTCTTTTGTTAAGTTGAGCTCAATAGAACAAATCAAAGTTGTTCAACTAATGAGCAAGTGTAATCATATGTGAGAGTATGCTAGAGTTTTAATTTTGCTTGTTTTGGTATGACTTTACTCTAAATAATTCTTAGTTGACATTATTCTCAAAGTATAAAGACTATGACCAACTATATTAGGCTCTTAACAAATGGCATCCACATTTAGAAATATGGGCAAAGCCTCACTAGTTCCTCTTCCTTGTGGACGTGTAAATCTCTTGCTTTGGTAGTTAGTTGTATGTGTTTCTATAGGGACCTACATCAACCTTTAGATAGATTAGAAATTTATGGTACTAATTTATATATAGTGGGCTTCCATAAAGAAACATGATGGCAATTTGGACTTTGGACCATTCAATTTTTTTGCATAATATAAAATAAAGTGGATGATTTTTGTTTTGCTCAATCAACATTGATATCTTATGCAACCCAATCCAACATACCAAATTTCAATTTCAAAGAAATAAAACTCCATTTTGGGGGAATTTTTTATTTAATTTTCATGGTTTTACATGATAATTCATTGAAAAACAGTGGTGATGAATTTTTAAATTTGATTGCAAAAATATGTAGTAAACCTCCATACACACATTTTTCCCTCAACAAGCATCTTCAAGAATGTTTCACAATTCCCTCTATAGAGATTTCAATGTCGGCATGACAATGTCCTAATTTTTAAAAATAAATATCTCTTTATTCTAATTAGATTTTTTACAATCTCACTTTTGGGATTATTGTATTTCAATTCATCTTGGAGCTATTAAGAATTCAATTTTTCTTTCAAGTTAGACCTATTTCTATTTGACAACATGCTAAACTATAAAAGCAAGTGTAAGTTTTTTGGAAAAAATATTAAGACTTTCAATTGGATTTATTCAATCAAAAAAATTCTAAATTCAAAGTGCATACATCAACAAATTTTCACAAACGGCAGTCAACCATCTAAAGTTACAAGCTATCATTTAAATTTTTTTTCCAATTTGGAATGCTTATATCTTCTTATTTGTTTGGTTCAAATTCAATAAATTTGTATCACATGATTTCAAATAAGTGAAGTATAAGATCTTATGGTTAGCTTTTCAAAAGATATTTAATATATCTGTTGAGGTGAACTATACTTCCATGATATTTTTCAATGGTCTTTGACCAAAAATGGTCTTGGTCCTTTAGTAACAAATTGAATTTGTAATAAATTTGTTTATTTTAAGATGTTTTCTTTTTCTTTATACAAAATTTATTTGATTTTGAATGAAGTTTTAAACTTGAATTCTTTTTTAGTTTCTTTTCCTTATATACAAATATAGACATTTTTAGATTTATGCAAATCAAAATGGTAAATGATCTATATTTATTGCTGAAGGATTTATTTTTATTTTTTATGTATTACAATTCAATCTATTATAATGATTTAAATTTGTTATAATTCAATCAAATTTATTGGTGAGTTTTTTTAAAATTTGAGTACCAATAAAAAAATTTCAAAATTTTTTAGTAAATTGAATGAAAATCCTTTTCAAAATTTTCAATTAAGAATCTCTCAAACTTTAAAATTTTGTTGAGTGAAATATTACTAACTAAAGTATGACTCCAAAGTTTTACATTTATTGTCATTAACTCCTAAAATGTCCAAAAAAATAAAAAAATATAATATATAAATATTTAAAACATTTTTCAAAGTTTCTACAATTTTTGGAATTTGAATTAAAAGAATGTTTTTTCTAAGTTGTAAAAATTACTTTAGAAAAGATAAAAATACTTTACAAATGTTAAAAAAATTGAAAAGTACTTTGTGGAGGAAAATCAGTCTATGAACTTTAAGTAATTCTATAATACTTTATTAAAGTATTTGGTATGTGAACAATTCTTTTTAACAAATAGAACATACTTGCATTTATTCCTCCAATTAAGAAGCTTATTTGGCATTTTTTCTGTAGCAAAAAATGGATAGGAACAAAAAAAATTTCTAATCTTCTAGTGCCGGAAGCAACATATATGTAGACTCTAGGACGGCTAACAATCAAATCCCCCAAAAAATATATATTGTAGAATATACAATACAAAATATAAATTTTTTTACAAAATATGTACAAAAAAGTACAAAAAAGTACTAGATTTTCTTGCCAAAACCGTACCTAGTGTAGTGTGCTTTCACCCAAAAAGAGACATACGAAGGGATTGACCGTCACTTTCGTGGCAATGACAAATGACATACTAATGGTTGTGACAACAACATAGGGCATACTAGTTTTTAATGCAATCATTTAATGTGCAAGACTGTGACAATAAACAATCCCATTTTCATGCCACAAACTACTAGCAAGTGAACTCATACTTCCAGTGAACATGCAAATTGAAGTGAAAAGAAAAAAATCAGCTGTTGTTGGTCAGTACAAATAGTATTTGCAAAAGAAAAGGGAGCTTCAAGTTTGTGAGAATGGAAGAAAACTGGAGCTAGGTGGATGGGTTACGGTAGGATGCTCTAAAAGCGACCGGCTTCTTCAAATCAACCCTACAAAATGGTATTGAATTAATATGAGTTGGTCTTTAAATGGACGACTTTAGTCATTGATTGAACCCCCCCAAAAAAATATTCTTTATTACAAGAGCCAATCATTGGCCTTAACTTCCTCAAATCACTTTAGAAGTTGTAAATAAATGCATTTTGGGAGACCTAGGGTCACAAATAGGTACCTACAACAAAAATCTTAAGAAATTCATAACTAATTTAAAAATTCTTCAAAAAAGATGAAACCACTTGGGTTACATTCTTCATCCATTTTTCTTTCTCTGAAAAATGAGCGAAAAATATTTCTAATCATACAGATTTACGAAAAAAGCGGACCAGCCCTTAAATGGTTGCTTTTAGAGCATCCTACCTTAAGTGCAGTGCACAAAGGACTGAGCTATTGTACCTCTCTGAGAAATATGCCACAGGTCCCAAAACAAGGTGGGCAATGAAATCTCGGAAGACTTGGAACACAAGATAGTTGGCACCATGACTAAGAGCCGCCTTGCAAAGGATTCCGTAGTCAGCATAAGCCCAGTTGCACGATGGATAACCTCTAAATCCCCAAGGCATATTCTGGCTCCAAAACCACTGAAAACTGTCATTTTTGCTACAATCACTCAAGAAACCAAAAAAAACTTTTTTTTTAATTATCTAACCGTAGGATCTTGTACTTCACTTCTCTTAGATCATGTGGTAAAAATTTCATGAAGTTTAACCGTATGAATTGAAAGATATTAGCATTTGAAGTTGGAAAAAGAAGTTTTTTTGAACTGTGGCCTGCAATTTCAGATGACTTTGACGGCCATTTGTGGAATTGTTTTGCTCTATACACCATAAAGTTCAAATTTTTTCTATTGAGCATTTGAGTTGAGAGTTGGGAAAAAAAATTTCAGAATGTCAAAACTTGATTTTCACATATAAAAAAATTGTTAGGTAGAAGTAGGTCCAAAATTGAACAAAACACTAAATCGTTAATAGCTCTTAGGTGGAATTAAAAAACCATAATCCCAACGGCGAGATTGTTTTTGCAAACAACCTTAACCTTTTCAAAAAGAAAATTGGAAAAAATTGAAAATTGCATTCTAAAATGAATTCTATAAGTTTTTTTTTTTAAGATGCTTAGATTGCCTGGAAAACAAGATTGTCCATAACTTTCTTGTTGTGAGTCCAAATAGAATGAATCAAAGCTTCAAATGTAGACAAAAACATGATCTTTGAGAAAAAGAAAAAGAAAACGAAAAATTTAATTTTTTAAAGTTTTTTTTTTCTGCCCAGCAAAGTGCTTTTTTGACTTCGGGTGGCATAACTTTTGCTCCCGGGCAACGATTGAAAAAAACTTATATTTTTAGAAAGCTAATGTGATCCCCCATCTTCAAAAAAAGTTTCAAAAAATCAGGTCAAAAGTCCAGGTCACACGAGCTTGCCCGAAATCCCAAGTGTCCCCCGAGGGGACTTTGGGGATTTCGGGGTTAACTTGCTCTTGTTTAGAATGTTAAGTCTTCTAAAGAATCACTCATTTTTTTGAAGGTTTCAACTTTGACCTGATGAATCCACGCATTGTGTGCTGATGGTACTCTTAACCGCACTAAGCTTACCAGTAATACAATTTGTTTGTCAAATATGCTCGATTTTCATAACACAGGGGTTTGTGTGTATTTGCATTGAGGAAATTATGTATTCAATAACCAATGAGCCGCGGTAGCGGCGAGTAGGTTATCGGACATAACAGGTTGTTCACTTTTCAATCACAACCTTTGATCTCCATGATCCAAGGGTGGAGGAAGCAAGTTGAGAGGAGAGAAGGTTATGAGTTGCAACTTGTAATGACAATGGTGATGGGTTGCCAATGGGACGGTGCCACGTGAGTGTTGAAAACTCGACAACCGGTTATGGGATTCCGGGCGCTTCGGACACCATTGTCTCCGGAAGGGGTGATTATGCTGATGATTAGCCCTGAAATGATGGGTGGGTCACCGTGGAGAGGAAGTGCAAAGTTGGTCTAAAGCCGTGGGGTGACAGAGAATTGGAATTAGCAAGCGATGTGCGCAATTTTGAGTTGAAAGCAACGTGCTGTGAGAAAGCCACATCTCCTGAGATCCCGAAAAGCTTGAGATATGAAGAAAAGCAGGTAGGGTCATGATTTGGTGGCGCAAATCAAGAGAAGGCATGCTTTTTTTGGAAGCAAGGCAGGTGCATTAGAATAGGAAAAAAAAGAGCAAATCGATTGGCACGGAAATTGTGAACCACAATTTAGAAAGGGAAACAGCAAGGCAGTCAACACATGAGACAAAATCGAGCAAGCAGAGAAGAATATTGCCAGCGTCGACCTTGCATTCCATTCGCAAACTTTGCAGACAAAAAAGTGAACAGTACCTTGCACATGGAATTCCAGCTTGATTCCGATAATTTTCAAATTTTTTATAAAATGACGAAGCACCGATGATGCGATGCTGAGGTACTTTACAGGAATTGCAGGAAAAAAAAAGATTGACGGAGGTACATAACGGACTCACAAGGATTCGATGCTGTTCCCAGCGGGCAGCTTACTGGGTCTCCGTCGTTCTTGTACGTACTGTTCGGGCAGAGAAGAAAAGGCGGACCGCCCTGGAAGTCTTCATAGCCTGCAAGTGCTGCCCTGCCCCTCCTTTGCGGCACTTGGTACTGAGTATGCCCCCACGCTGGCACGTATCCCCCTCGATGTGTCTGCCCAACTGCTGCTGTTCCGAGTCCAGGGACTGCTGCGTCCATCAGCCCTTGTGAAGGAAGTAGTGTTCACAGTCAAAATATTCACTTCTCTCCGCCTTCAGTAAATAGTTTTGCTCCATATCCATATACGATTAGTACTACTAATAGAAGGTGCTCTGTCCCCTACAGAGAGGAAAAAAAAAAAGAGTGACCAAACTAAAGTATATTTACATTTATATTGCCAAGCAAAAAGTAACTAGAACAATCTCATATATTTGTTCACCAGTGATTGTCCCAATAACATGTTCCCTTGCAGATATGTCCCCGACAACCGGGACATGCTTGATTAGTTCGCTGTCCACATATGAGACAATTTGCCCTTTTCTTGCCCATACTCTTCGTGCCATGCGCCGATAGTACATGAGGTGAGAATGTTGAGTAGCCTTGTGTTCGCCCCACCCATTTAGCGAGGAACTCCTTTGCCAATTGCACTTGAAACGATAAATGTGTCATGGGTTCCTCTAGGAATCTGAAACTCATATCACTATGAATTATCCATGCATTGCATATGATGGTATCTAACAAGTAGAAGAACAGACGATGCCACCATTTGTGGCTTCTTGTGAGACTTGAATAAACACCTCTGAGTTGATCGGCTGTGTCAACACCCCTCATGTTTTGTGTGTATTGCAAATGCATGGGGCCGGTCTGCACTTTCTTTTTTTTCCCCCGTATTCTACGATACACAAATTCTTTTTTTCCCGGCGGTGATATTGGTTCCGCATGTGTGAACAATAGAACCACAGCGTTTTTATCCTTCCAAACCGCACAACAGATTTGTCCTTGCTCATGCATGCGGTAGTCTATCCACCCATAGTCTTGTTTTTTGGTTATGGCTCTTGCGTACATTGCCCTTGGTACATACTTTCTATTGGCTTTCAAGGTTCCTGTTGCCATTATTCCATCCTCTAATAAATCAAGGAATAGTGGCATTGAGGAAAAGAAATTATCCATTGTCACAATGTGCCCCCTCTGACCCAAATCCTTCAAAAGATGTTTCACAACATGTCGGCCTTGTAGTCCTTCACCTTTGCCACTACATGGTGGCATGTCTAGCACTAAGTTTTCTTCATCACTGGTGTCACGACCATCTGATTCTTCATCATGTGGATTACCTTTGCGCCCGCAGTAGATTTGAAAATTCCGGACGTACTTTGATAAGGCATCGGCCGCCGCCCAAACCTTAATGCCAAAACCAACAGGTTTGTTCGGCATATATTGTCGAATTGGACAGTACTTGCCTTTATACCTTACCATACTCTCATCCACAGTCAACTGTTGATTTGGAGTCCACACGGCCTTAAAACTATTACACACTTCATCTACCAACCACCGCATTTTGTGCAATTTATCGTATGTACGACTTTCACGGTCCCTCACCTCTTCATCCCCATATACCACATGCAAGCACCTAGTAATACTTTCAAACCGATCCCTCTTCAATATTTGAGAGATTGTATGGCAATAGAAGAGTGGCTCTTCCTTAGACCAGTACAGTCGCTGATTTGGTAGCTTCTTTATACCCATGTACAACAATATAGCAAGGTAAGCTCAAAATTCCGCTAGTCCCAAGGGGGTCCAGTCCAGACCACCTCTAGTTCGTCCATCATCGTAAATGACCTCGGAAGCATACATATTTGTCTCCCGCACAATTTGCCTCTGTAGTTTCTCAGACCAGAACTTACTGAATAATCCCATGACAGAAGGAAGACGCCCATATGGATGTGTGCAACCTGCTAAGGGACCTGTAAAAGGCAATGCAGCAACCCTGTAATGTGGGGCAGTCTTCATCCAAGTATCAGCTGCAAACCGGCTCAGCAGTGGGTCATCTACTTTACCCTTGCCTTTACCCTTGCTTTTATCCTTTACAGTTTTTTTTTTTTTCCTGACTTGTTTCTTCAATTTCTCAGGCCTGTACCACGAATCAGATGAACCGCTGCCGCCACCGTCAAGCTTATCCTCCGGCAATGATAGGTTTCCGTTCACTGTAGGGGCCGCCGCCTACGCTCCACGTTCTTCCTCTACAAGTTCGGCCATTTCAAATGTGGAAGGTGCCCCGCGCTTAGGGCGGGCCTCAGTTGCTGTAGCCTGCACAAGTTCTGCGCCGCGGCCACGAGCTCCCCGTCCACGACCTCTCCGCCCACCACCTCTCCGCCCACCACGTCCCCGTCCACCATCTCCTCTCCCATCAGTCTGCCCCTTCTTTTTGGTCACAGCGCAGCCACCATTGCGTCCTAATGCTTGCCGTCCGTGTACTCTCTTTGGACAAGGCCTGCCTGCTCTTTCATACTCCCGCTCCGATAGTGTGGATTCTGAGTCATACTGATCTCTCACGCATTGCTTGCTAGAAGAGGCTCCGGTGTCCAAGCCCTTCCTCATTTCATCTTCTGTATCCTCGGAAGAGGTGGTGGTGTTGAAGCCCTGTTTCATTTCCTCTTGTGTATCCTCGGAAGAGGACGATTGCTGTGTTAGGTCATCTGAGTCGCTAAGGTAGAAATAGTCGTCTGCAGATGAAGGATTTCTATCGTATGGGGCTTCCTCTACTTCCGGTCCTCCAATCATGCGAGCAGGTATAGAACTTGCAGCCCCGATAGTTATTTGGGCGACGTCACTGTCCATTTTTTTTTGGTGTGACCGCTTCTACTGCGGCCGATGCACAGCCCCCTTGCAGATTTCTTCTTCCTCGCCGTTTGGGAATTTCAGGCGTAGTAATTTCTGCTTTGTCTTAGGATGTACTCTCTCATGTACAACGTGTGCTACGCTCCAATGCTCGATGTCTTCAGAGGATTGCGGCATGTCTACAAGTAGTATTTCCCTCTGAACCCTAACCACCTAAGGATTGTGCAGCGGAACTAATAACCTACTGGGCTCCATGACAAAGGTCTTGTTGGTTGTGGCTCTCACCTTCTGAAGTGGGTGGCTTGTTGCAGGCAGTTGTATCCCCCCTCTGCTGGAAGACGCTCTGCACACTGCTTGCATCTCCAGTCGCTGCGTTCCCTGATCCGCCGCTATTGCTGTGACTGAGGTTGGCGTCGCTGACGAGGTTTGCTCTCCAGTCCATTGAGCGCAACGACTGCCCTAGAGCACCGTTGGAGCTGCCGCCGCGAGCTGCAGGGGAAGCGATTTCTCCACGGTTGTCTTCCTATATGTTGTAGTACTTCGCTCATCTCCATCGTCTGTACCTGTCTTTGAGATCCTGCCGCTGTGGAGAGGCTCCTTCGTTGAGCTGCTGAGCGTACTTGCATCTTCAAATTCATGGTCCTGGTTGTGCTCAATCTTTGGGATGGGGAAGATTTGTTCTCTGAGCATGGTATACACTTCCTTGGAGAAGCCTCGGACATGACCCTCGGGCCTTGTAGTACACCAACCTAGAAGTTTGGAGCCCCACGCACACCACAACCAACGCAGGCGCTGTGGGGATCTGTCTATAGCGTCACTCTTGTCCCTTTTTAGTTTTGGTAGGCTCATAAGAAAATTCTCATCTAGCATTGCCAGGAGATACTCAATTTGCCACTTCCTTGCTCTCAGTTTTGTTGCTAAATGTGTGGCTATGACCCCTGCCTCAACTGCACACCACTTTGGTGAGGAAGTAGGATATGGAAGATGATAGTATTCTCTCTCTCTCCTAGGTTTCGGCATTGCTCTCACAGCTTCACTAAATTACCAAGCGCTACACACTTGAGCACAATTCAACTCACCCTTCTGCTCAATTCAGCTCACCGTTGTGTTCTCTTTGCTTTCAGTCGACCTCACACTTGTTGTCTCCCTAGTCGCACTTCTTTTCCTACCTCTTCCTGCCGTCATTCTTGGCTTCTGTAATTGCAATTGTGGCACTGAAAATTTTTGGCCTGCGGAAGCGCCGTCTGCAGCAGTAATGACTCTGGCATCTTTTTTTTCTTATTGGAACCACATGCAGTTTCTGAAACTACAGTTCTAAATGGCCAACAACCAACGATGGGCTTTCCCAGCAGAGGGAACTGCCCGTAAGCTGACTTGGCACCATGCCCGTTCATTCCATTTAAAATTTTGGACCAAAGTTTTCAGTCTCGGGCCACTTTTCTTTCTCCGGACAACTTCCTCAGCCAACTGACCAAAACGTATTTGGTCAGATAGGCTGACCGCTACTTCACAACTACCCATACCGTTTTTATTATTGTCATCAATACTACTTCCAGAAAAACAGCTACATGACTGCGTTTTCAATTCCCAACAACTCTTAAATGGACCAACCACATGCTGAGAAAATCATTGGATGACAAATCTTTTCATTTTTCCGTCGACGTTGCCAAACAGTCATCCAAACGCCACAAAATGGCGTCGGCGTCGTTACAGGGTTAGTGGACTCACAAGGCAAAAGATCATATCAGCACTCGGCATTTGCTTGTTATGCGATTATCTTAAAAGATGGACTGAACTTTCCAGTAATTATATTGCTTGTCTGGCCCTGTCACAACACTCAAGAGCTGTGTTGAATATCCAACCTTTTCCTTATAGCTGTATTGTGGTAGGCAGAACCTTTGTTTGTGTATAATAGTTGGATGAGTATCAATGCTTTCAGAGTTTCAGTCATGTGAAGGGATGGATGTTTAGAAATAAAAGCATTTTCAATACCCTCATTCTTTCATGAATAACTACTCTGGCTCAAGGTATTTGTAGCTCCTTTCAGTTATGTTGCGGTCAGTGTTGAAACTTGAAAAACTATTTTCATGTGTCTCTGCAATGTAATATTGCAGAGTATACCTCTTTAAAGTTTTTTCTTAGACAGAATTGAGGTAAACATCAACGGCTTTTGATGCAGCCATGCAAAACAGTATCCCAATATTTGGATTCATAATCAAAGTTGTGTTCAGGTAATGGAAGGTAGCTGCCCTTAAATTGCACAGTTAAGCAATTTAGCATGATTCAGCATGGTTTTCACTATTATATTGAAAAACAAATTGTGAGGTCCCATTGATATTCAAAAGGGGATTCTAGATTCTCTTTAGAATGCATTTTTGGACACCGTGTGAATAAACTATGAATATACAAAGTGCTGAAAATAGGTGTACCTAAAAGCGATCATAGAGTCATATGAATAGTGGGAGTACATTTTAGGCAAGAAAATTTGTTGTGCAATTTTAGGAAGCATGTGATTTTAGGTGTAGTTACTTTAACCCCTAAAAGCCTGTTGTCACCTCGGGGGACAAATTTGTTTTTGGGCAGGTACCTATGGGCTGAAATTTTCTCCTGATTTTTTGAAACCTTTTTGAGAGATAGAAAAATTGATTAGCTTCATGAGAAAATAGTTTGTTTCACAATCGGTGCCCGGGAACAAAAGTTATGATCAAATATGCTCAAAGTAAAGGACGGCAAGGCGGCCAAAAAAATTTGCACCTATATGATTCATTTCTGAACGCAATTTTTAAAATTAGTTTTTTTTTTTGCATGGTTAATCCCTAAAGGACCGTTGTCCGTTCGGGGGACAAATGCATTTTTGGGCAAGTACCTACTGGCTGAAACTTTGTCGTGATTTCTTGAAACTTTTTTTGAAGATAGAAAAAATTGATAAGCTTTGTGGGAATATAATTTTTTTCACAATCGGTGCCCGGGAAAAAAGTTCTAACCAAATAAGCTCAAGACAAGGGACAACGGGCAGCAAAAAAAAATGGACAAAAATTTGATTTTTTTTTTTAATATTTTTTTTCTTATATACTGTATTTTTGTCTATTTGGAAAGCTTTGATTTGTTTCATTTGGATTTGTTATGAGAAAGTTATGGACATTCTTGTTTTTCGGGCAATTAGAGCATCTTCTTGAAAAAAAATAACTTCTAGGATGCATTTCTGAATGCAATTTTTCAAATTTTCCATTTTTTTTTTTTTTTTTCATGGTTTATATTACTTGCTAGAACAATCTCTCCATTGAGATTAGTGTTTTTTAATTCCATATAAAAAAGATTAATACTTTAGATTTTTCTTCTATCTCGTACCTACTTCTATTTAACAATTTTTTAAAGAATGAAAATTAAGTATTTTTGGATTTATTTTTTCTCCCTAGACTCTCAATTCAATTCTTCACTATAATAATTTAAAGCTCAAAACTCTATAGTGCAAATATTTTAAGTCAAAAATGTTCAAAGGGAATAAAAATCTAGGCCCGCAATGTGCTGAAAAACTTGTTTTTTTAACTTTAAACGCAAATATCTTGCAATCTGTGTGGTCAAAAATTTTGAAACATTTTCCACACAAATCTCATACTAGCTAGATGTAAGATCCTATGGTTAGATGTGGAAAAAAAAATCATTTTTCAATTTTTTTTACTTTTTGCTATAGAAATGACAGTTTTGAGTGGTTTTGGGCAGAAAAAGGGCCTTGGTCCTTTAGGGGTTAAGTTTACTTGCTAGAACAATCTGACTATTGGATTAGTGCATTTTAATTCCATCTAAAATACATGAATATTTTAGATTTTCCTTCTATCTTGTACCTACTTCTACTTAACAATTTTTTCAATAATGAAAATTAAGTTTTTTTGATTTTTTTTTTTCAGGGAAGATTGTCAACTCAATTCTCCACTATAAACATTTAAAGCTCAAAACTCTGTAGTGCAAAAATTTTAAGTTAAAAAATGTTCAAAGTGAAAAAATCTAGTCTCACAATGTGCTGAAAAATTTGTTTTTTTCACTTTAAACGTAAATATCTTGCAATTTGTGCGGTCAAAAATTTTGAAATTCTTTCCACCCATTCTCATACTAATTAGGTGTAAGATCCTACAATTAGATTTGCAAAAAAAACAATTTTTATTTTTTTTCACTCTTTGTTAAAAAATGGCAGTTTTGGGTGTTTTTTGGCAGAAAAAAGGCCTTAAACCTTTAGGGGTTAAGTCCATCGCCTCCTACCCCTCTTCCTGCCCAGCTCCCATTAACTAGTCACCTAGGGTAGCATAGTTTCAGAATTCTTCATACTTATCTCAATGATTCTGAAGTTCATGATTATGGTTTTCAATCCTCCACAATTTATCATCCCTTTGCATAACCAATTCTAGAAACCCTTTGTTGAGCACTTGATAAATTAGAATTCCTACTAGACATGTTTTCTGGTAGTGCCTTCTTTTGTAAAGTTGATCTCAATTGATCAAGTGAGAGCTCCTCACTTCAATGAGCAAGTGTGTTCACATGTGAGAGTATGTCATAGCTTTAATTTTGCTTGATTTGGTATGACTCTGCTCTAAATGATTCTTAGTTGACATTGCAATTCTCAAATGAAGTCATGTGACTACAACTTAAGATTAGATGATTGTCATAACATTTTAAACCTTTGTTGGGGTTCCCATTTGCTCCCTCAAAATCAAGAGCCCCCTTCAACAAAGTTCTTGTGCCTAGTAATGACGTTAAGCCCAATCAATCACGTCCTCAGCATTATAACTAGAATCCCCCCCCAAGTATCTAGAGGGGAATTATACCTCCACCTAGGGTAGACAATTGAGTTGGTTAAATGATGTTATGTATGTTGCTTTGTAATGAAGGCCTTGTCCTTGAGCTTATTGAAACAAAGTGGAAGTTATTCATTACTTTAGACAAGATGGTCTACTCAAGTGTTGGGGGTGGTTGCTTGCATGACTAAAGAAATGATCATTTTATACCATGGACCGACTAAGGGATATGTTCAAAGCCTCATTGGTTGCTCTCTCTTGTGGATATATAGATCTCTTGCTTTATTAGTCAGGTGTATGTATTCTAAAGGGATCTACGTTAACCTTTAGGTAAAATAGAAGTTCCTTGCACTAACTTGTGTACACTTTAAAATGTATTGGATATTTCATTAAAATGACAGTATTTCACAAACTTGGCACTTTTAGGTTTAGATTGTGTGGTTTGAAATGTACACCAATCCTAGATAATAAATTAAAAATGGTGTATGGAATATGCCATTTTAACGAAATATTTGTTACTTCTAAATAAGTGTTTGAACATGATTCCAATTATTAGACTAACTCCGGTCTTGTTAGCATGTTAGAACTTGAAAGAGGATTCCAACATATTTTAGCATATATTTTAGTGGACCCCATACAATAAACTTTCAAAGCAACACTTATAAATATGTGAAATTTGACCTTTTTAAACTCATTTTCTGATCATGTACAATTTTGTTCAGAAGCTACAGGGGTTGCTTTGCAAATAAGGGTCACAATTAGGTGTATATTTCCCAGCTAGGCTTTTTTTTAGGTGTATTTCTCCCTTAAATTTTTGAAAAGAATGGGTGCAGAGAAATGCTTGAAGCATTTAATTGTAAGTTCCTCCTTGTATCATTTAGTTGTCATGTGACCTGGTATCTTTTTGCTTCCTGGGATTGACTGATGGAGCTGAAGTGATGGTTTTGCCACCCTAAACCTATGTTGAAGAAAGACCCAGCCCCCATATCACTCACGACATTCTACTCGTCTTTTCGGGATTCTTCCTGGTGGAGAAACAATCTCACTGGGTAATTATAGGTGGAAACTGCGAGTCTCAGTACGCGGTAAGTATTGCTTTCTACATGCTAAGCTTTTGATAGGTTTCTGCATTAAGGGCGTTAGATCTAGTGATTCCTGCCCTGCAATTAGTAGCTTCGTTAGCAAAGTGAGCACAACACGATTCTCGAAGTACTTGCGTTTTGGGAACATGATGCTTTGTTTCCCAGGATGTGGTCAATCCAGCATTGAACTTCTCGGTACAGACCTACTGTTGCCAAAAAAGTGGACTCATCCTGGTGACGATGTTTGCACCTCTTCAAACCCGATATTCGCAACGCTGCTCACTCTTGTTTTCTTTTTCTTCGGCGACACTTACTATCTGGGCAGGTACAGGCTTCCGTCCATTGCTAACTCTTGTCCTATTTCTCCTCAAAATCCACAGCAATACTTGAGCTTACCTCCAAGTTACTATATCGCTTTGTCTTTCACAGTCCTTGTCCTGACCTCCGCCATCTTTTGGTTGTGCAGAGCGCTGGGAGGTCTGTTGGTGATCGTAGCCTTTTGCATGGTAACATGGGGTCAAGCTGAAGCAGGGCGGTTGGCAAACTGGCCGTTAAAAGTGATGGCTGGCACCGCGGCCAACCCATTGTAAGACCACTAGATTCTTTCGATAGACCATTGCTGCGCTGATCACTTCGCCCTGCTTGCATATACAATGCCGATCGAGCACCGACTTAACATCGAAAACAACGTCCTGCTGGATCCCTGGATCAATATGTTTGTAGTAGACAACTTTCCAGTTCCAATTCGGATTCAGTTAACAAACTCATCCAAGAAGACTTCAGACCATGACAGCTATCGAAAGTTAAAAAAAAATCGCATTAAAGAAGTGCAAATCATTCGATTCCAGCGAGTACATACCATGAGCTATGGTGTCATCTCAAAAGAAAAGAGCAAAAGACTGGAAGTTTTAATATACATTAAGAGCACCTCAAACTACAAAACTAATACGTTACAAGACTCTCTCAAGTTATTGAGCTTCAGAGCAACACCGACACTCAACCTCCGCGTCACCTCACGAAAGGCAAGAATAACAGTTTTGGTTTCAGCTTTGCCATCAGAAATCAAAGTTTGGCGTTCTGCTTGTCCTCTTTGCCATCAATACTCGTCGTTTCCTTCCCACCCAGGTGCTCATCCACATTGGATCCAGAGCAATGACTCTGTAACCTCCCCGGGCATACAAGGTGCGGGCAGCCGAATCATCTTCGTAAGCATGCAGGACGAGATAGTCGAAACCCCACTTCATGGCTAGCAATTCGCAGGCTCTCAGGAGCAGTGTTGCCACATTTTTCCTCCTGCACAAACGCATCAATAATAAATAAAAGCTGTCCAGAGAGTAAACAGCTGGAACACATATACAAGATGAGCCAACCATAACACAACCGGATTAGATCCCACAAGTATCCTGAGCAAAAGCTCACTCTGCTTGTTTCAAAATCACTTTAGCAGTGTTACAATAGCAGCACTGGACAGCATGCTTTTCAGCATATCAACAAACTACTTGAACGAAACAAATGCAAGTATCTGACTAGAGCCCACCTGAAGTTAATATCCACAGCCATCCCACTCACATACAAGTATTCACTGGCACTGTGTAAATGGCGTAACACATCATTATCGACGGACGCTGCCAAGTTCACCGCACCTACGACCGCCGGAACGGGTTCATCGCCTGATTCTTCCTCATCCATTAATATTGCTGGTTCAGCCAGTAAGCATGCATACCTGCACTGTTATAAGACAGTTGTCACGAAATCATCATATATAAGACCCTCATCATCCAATCCAAAATTGACATGTTGCAAGATCTCACAATTTCCTTTTCTCGCCCCCATAATTCCAAAGGGTAAACAACCCGACAGAACTCAAACCGTCAAGTAATGCAAGTCTCTTTCAATGCTATTGCTCCCTTCGTAAATGCAATGAAGGTCTTCCAGAGAAAAGTTGCATAGGAGATTCCTAGATTATTCTTACAATCAAAATGCAAAGAGAAGAAAAGATAAGTGATTGAACCTGTCAGACGGAGAATGCCGAGCTTTGTAGATGAGAGCACTCAATATTTCAGCCTGTTCCGATTAACACAAGTTAGAAATCAGTCCACAACGATACATTACCAATTCCTATACAAATCTAAGATAACCAATTCGTCGCCCCAACTTGTCTGCATAATGGTCACAGAAAAGTGGCAAAACTCACCTTGAAGAGCTTAAAAAAGAGCTCATCGAAAACGGCGGTTTGAAGATGGAACGACGACGCTTGGACATGCGCCACAGCGCGGAGCTCCTCTGTATCGAATTTGGCTTCCCGGACCTTCCAGCCATACCCTACCGTAACCACACCATCTTCGTCTTCGACCTCCGCAGCATCCACGAATCCCGAATTCCGAATCGATCCTTCCTCCCGAACAGTCTCCGTCACCAAGCTCACGTCTCCAGGCACCTGCGCTCGGGCAGCAATCGAAACCCTCGTGGACAAATCTCCACTATCATAATATACGCTGCCCTCGGAAATCCCAAATGAGCTCCATATCCTGTAATGAGGTTGCAACTTTCTCGTATCCCTAACGGCCTGGAGCGACTCGGGCTGAGAAACCCTAAACCTGATTTCCACCATCGTCTTCTTCTTGGCCCGGCATGTACTACTCCTCCGGGCACAGTAGGGCACTCTGTGCGCCTCCACCACTCCCACACCCGTTTGCACCAACGCGTACATTGCGAAACTCCAGAAAATTCTTCAACCCCAAAATTTCTCAAAAACCCAAAACTTCGCGACCCAAAATTCTCCAAAACTTCGCCTCTCACGAGATCCTCCTACAAAACTAACCACGACAAGCACCCCTCCAACCTCGCCATCAATTCGGAGACGAAATTATCTCGTTTCTAGGGCAACAAAAGAGAGAAAAACTCGCACTGTCACATTGCTCTCCACGGTAGCCTCTTACAACTTGCACTCTCAATTCCTTCTCTCCGGGGTTACAATCCTAACAAATTCTTTAGAAACTGAGCTACATTTTGCAAATTTGTGCAGTGGAAAGTGGCGCTACTCCATCAATTTTCTGGGAGATGGGAGCTATCGAATTGACGAGCATGGACCAAAATTGTGCGAATTGAAATGGAAAAATTTGCAGGTGAGGTGAGATTGCGGTGAAATTGGTGGTGCGAGTGCGGATTGAAGGATTGCCGAGGTGGTGAAAGGCGATGGCGTGAGCAAATGGGAATCCGGGAGTGACGAGGGGATAAGGAGCGTGGTGTGCCGCTGGGGATGTGTGAAAAGGGAGGTGCCCACGAGTGCACTCCACAATGCACGTGCACGTGCATCACCCTCAAAAGTATTAGCAATGGGGACCTCAAACAAGCATACTTTTTTAGAGCTTGGGAGACTGCATCAAACAGCGACTTGAGGAGGTCTAGAGGTGAGGCAAAACATGGACAAACCCTGGGTTGCCATTTTATGTTTTGGTTATCCCATGATGAGTACTTTGTGAGCGAAGTTGTCTCCACGGACACTAAACAATTAGTGAAGGTTGTCATTTTGACAACCAAAATTATTAGAACTTGTCCCTTGGAAGTCAATGTTGGTACTTGCATATGGCTCAACGCAATTGGGTGTTTAGCAAGCTAGGTTCCTTTGATGAGGATTGGTAATTTAGGATTTAGTATTCGTCTTTAACCTTAGAAGGACAAGTTGGTCATTGTGGAAATCAACTTTTTTTGGTACCATGTGAATCATTTGCTTAATAAAACAAGAGCACTCTTTGGAGGTCTACTTTGCAAGACCTCTCCTTTTTATACAAATTCCAGGGATGAATATATGCATTTTGTCCTACATAGAAAGATTCTCTACCATCCATTGAACACTTAGTATTTGTGGCATCCTTCTTTGTCCACAACAAGGGGCTTAGGGCTTTTGCCTTGTGGTATCTGGCTTATTGCATTGCTTCCAATTGAGTGCCATCTCATGCAATTGACTTTGTTGCCTACCACCGCTTGATTGGAGGCAAGGCAAGCCACCATTACACGACGTTGCAGTAGTAGTGGAGTCTATCTTACTAAGATCATACATTCTCATTGTTTATATTATAGAGCATCGCCTCACAAAAGAGATTTTGGAAGGGATGGGGTTTTTTTGGTTGCATATGAGACTAATGGCATCCAAACATTGGATATGTGGTTTTAACATTTGAAAGTGTTCTAAGCCAAGTTAGTTTGTCCCATTTGCTTCCATGACAATCCAATAATTATATACAAATATACTCAATTGTAGCTTTGAACTTTTATTGAACATTTTTGTGTGTTTGAATAATATATTTTGTTAGATATTTTTGATGCTCATGAATTCATATTTGACCTTTGAAATTTGTAAAGATGGTTCAAATCTCATTCATTGGTTTACAAATGCACTAAGCTTAGATGATGTTTACACATCAACTATTTAAGGCATTGTCCTTCCATGACAAAATTGTAGAAGATTGCTATTAAAATTCTAACTTATATGGCTTCTTGTGAAAGAGGATTCTAGCGACTCGAACTCATAATAAGTCATTATTCTAGATAAGTTTGAATTATAGAAACTTTAGAAATCCAAATGAAAATTACAACAAATACTATACTTGTTCATTTGAGACTTTTCAAAGTTTAAAAGATGCATTACCTAAAATCTAACTGAAGCTTCTTCAATCTAAATACAATATATATGTACATATTTTTTTAGTATATATAATTTTTACACAAGTCTCAAGAAATGATTTATAATATACATTTATTTTGAATACAAGTGTTTTACCTTGAAATTCATAAAGTACCAAATTCATAAATAAAAAATTAATGAATATAGTGTTAATGGCAAATTTTGCAATTGATTCAATGAATTTTAAAGAAGTTTGTATCAAGTAGTGTAGTATGAGAAGCCGACGCATTTAGAAACAACTTGCGTTGATTGAGTATTGCTAATTTCTCACTTGAAGAGTGCAAAGTTGGCACACATATATACCTAGATGTTTCATTTTAGGTTACAAGATTTTTATAAATTTATATTTTGTAATTGAAATTTTGAATGCCCTAGTGTATCTAGTTTGTCCTAGTGTATCTAGTTTTTGCAAGCGGAGCCCATTTGGTATGAGCATTTGTCTTAAGATAGGTGAGACATACAATTTTTTGGTTTTGAGATTGCCACCTATTTTAAAGTTTGATTTATGAATTTATATTCTAGACATTTCATAATTTGAGCTCAATATGTAATTCTTTGGTATAAAGAGGTTGTATTGATGCAAATGTAATAGTGCATCAATTATTACTTTATGTAGGCAAGTAATAGGTCAAATATGTACAAAGTTGTGGTGTTTGAATCTTTGGAAAGTTTTTATCTCTTCTAACATAATAGCAATTGGTCACAAAGAAAACAATTATTCATATCATCTCTACTGGCAAGCATTGTTAAGATTTGGCATTGCCAAGCATTCATCCAAATTATTAACACATCCAATTCCATTGTCTCTTATTTTTCTCTCTTTTAACCCCTAAGTGCTTGAGCAACCATATTTGGTCGCTTTGAAATTCCAAGCTTGTTTTAATGTGGCCAATTCAATTCCTTTGACTGTTTAAAAAAAATTTATAGGCAATTTTGAAGGTTAACTATTGAAAACTTTTATTTTTCATTGAAAAAAGGTAAATATTTGATTTTTGAGAGGTCCTGAAAGGCATATATACAGGTCTCTTCTTGTAGAAGAATAAAGCTTACAAATTTTACTTGATTTCTCAACTTTATGCAAAGCTTATCAATTTCAGTTGAATTGAGGTCTAAGAAATTATACTTATTTGTTTGCTTTGAAAATGGTTCCAATAGAAAGAATAAAGTGTTTTTATGATTTTCACCTTTAAAAATTTAGACATGCAAGTGTTGATTTGGAGTTATTTGCAATTTCTACTTATTACAAAAATTGCATTTCAACAATTGCAAGGTGGATTGTGTAATGAGTTTGATAGCTTTTCATGTAAAATTAAGTTATTTGAAAGTGTATTTTAGTGTGCTAACATGATTTGTGGTTGTTCATGTCACCTCCAATTCCAAAAAACTTTTGTATGCATATTTCTCAAACATTGTGGGAAAGGGTAGCATACTAAAAATTGAAAATACACATTTCTCTTGTTATAGTTTCACAACTTCTATGCAAATTTACACTCAAATTTGGTGTGCATATTAGTAAGTAAGTTCTTTAAACATCTATATGGTTAGATTTTGGAAAAAGAATAATTTGCTTCATTGCCCACTCATCACTTCCATGGAGTTTGCCGCAGCCGCAATCCACTTGTGATGCCTGGTTCCACTTGGCCTAGACTTAAGGTAGGAGCACCCAACGTCATTAGTGTACCTAATGGCGTTAGAAACTACGTAAGGCATTGATTTCAGAACTGAAATGTAGATAGACCATAGATAGCTCATCATTTAGGTCAAAAAAATAAACTATCTATAATCTACCTACATTTAAGTTCTGAAATTTTCATTATGTGTAGAATCTGACGCCATTGGGTACACTGACGCCATTGGGTGCTCCTACCTTAAAAAGAGCTAAAAAGGCGCCAGAAAGGGGTTGGAAAGGAGTTAGATTATTGGGAAGGAACTCCTACAATTATCGCGGGCAGAGAATCAAGATATCTCCAAAGAGACATTCTGCAGAGGAGTTTCTCGTTATGTAGAATTGGGAACCCCATGCAGTTTTAACACTGACACCCCTAGATAACTCCTGTTAAAATGTCTCTGATTGGGATATTCTGCAGCTAAGGTTATTGATTTGTTTAATCACAACCCCATTGTTGCCTTCCCTAGCTAGATGGCTCCTGTGAAAAGTGTCTCTATTAGGAACACTCTGCCGCGGAGGTTCTTTATTCTAAATGTGTCCCGGGCAAGATGGAAAGATCCACGACCGATTGACCTCTAACATATTTTCAATGTGCAGGGCGTGATCCAACCCCACGAGCACAACAATTGGAACGCACCCGTGTTCTACTTCACCTTGGAAGAGATCAAAGATGTCGTCACCCAAATACACACTTACATATAGGGCAATGCTCGAGGAGGAGGGTGTTTTGGGAAATAACGGGTCGACGAGGAGGGCAAAGCCCGACGAGGAGGCTTGTTATTTCCAAAATGCCCGACGACGAGGAGCCATTGCCCGACGTAAATCACGAAGAGAAGGATGAAAAATCGAGGATGAAAAATTGAAGTTGAATGAGTAATGTGTAATGCCCGATTACGCAAGAAAACCCACGCAATCAGGCATTACGCCTCAGAATCCTCCCCGCAAATGTACGAGGAAATTCCTGCGAGTGGTTTACGACATCCAGCACCTGGAGATGCAACGCGACCACCACTGGCTGCCCCCTCGGGAGCTAGCAGGCGCAAGACTATCGGGACCACCCTGAGTCGTTCGGGCTGTGGACGAAGAACTTCGTGCGCACCATCTACAACCCGCTAGTGGAAGCTCATATGGACCTTGCGCGCACAAGAAAACTCTAGGATTGCTTAGAGCACAGCACCACACTCTACACAAGACACACGCAAAATATCTGCTTGAGTATGAATGGGGCCAATTATGCTTTACACAAAATAGTGAAATTAGGTTGCCCCACACTAATTTCTCGATAGTCCACGCTATAGAAATACTCACTGCTTTTGTAATGCAATTAAGAGTCATGTGTATGGCATAGATTTATTGCCCAATTCAAGGCCTGGTTCAAAGAGTGGCATGCGCCTCTATTTGGAACAAGCATTGATCCATGAGGTAATGTATCTCAAGTAAGGCAACCTAATTAGATTGCCTTACATGAGATACATTACCTCATGGATCAATGTTTGTTCCACATGGAGGCACATGCCATTCTCTAAACCAGGCTTTGAACTTGTGCACAAATCTACGCCATACACCTGGTTCTAAATTGAATGCATCATTATACAAAAGTAGTGAGTTTTTTTCTAGTGTGGATTGTTGATAAATTAGTGTGGGACAACCTAATTTCTCTCCAGAAAGACAACTTGACTAGCGGGTTTTTTTTGGGCGAAATTTTGCACTTGTCAAAATGTTGCAGCCTGTCGGACACCCTCCCTCCAGATTTGCTCCAGTGGTTTGAAGGCTTCTGGCAACACTTGTCCAAAAAAAAACCACTAAACTTGACGGATGGTCGATCTCTTGGGCATCATTGCAATGTATCGATTGTCAGAGGAATTCTTCTGTACTTTCCGTTTGTAAAAAAAGTTGAGTTTGGGATTGTAATGACCGTTGCGTCCAGTTGATCTTCAGTTACGGAATCTTACTGCAAAATTTCTGACGCGTGAAAGTAAACCCCCCCGGCGGAGGCTCGATCATGTGGACCCGATCCGACCTGCACCAAGGAGTCTGGGACTGCCTGGCTTCTTTAAACCGGGCCAATTATGTATTAGATAACCGACGAGCCGCGGTAGCGGCGAGTAGGTTATCGGACATAACCGGTTGTTCACTTTTCAATCACAACCTTTGATCTCCGTGATCCAAGGGTGGAGGAAGCAAGTTGAGAGGAGAGAAGGTTATGAGTTGCGACTTATAATGGCAATGGTGATGAGTCGCCAATGGGACGGTGCCACGTGAGTGTTGAAAACTCAACAACCGGTTATGCTCTAGCTTGTGCTTCTCTGCAGCTAGAAGGAACACAAGAGATTGATCTCTTGTGGAATTGTTATGTATTGATTCTCAGTGAAATTCTATTGTGGTTTTGTTTCAAAATGAAGAAGTTGAGTGCGGATTGTAAGGACTGTTGTTATCGGATATGGTATCTCAATGAGTGTTGTTTGGCATACAATAAAGTAGGAGGCTCTGAAAGTGAGCGGGCATTTAGAACCGCCCATATAGGCTTGCCGGAAATGGACATGAGGTTGTTGTTGAATGGACCTTCTATAATCATTGAATGGATTGGTTAAAAATAATTTATTCATCGCAAGAGCCAATCATTCTCTTTGCTTTACCCAATTTTCTCTAGAAGTTGCACATGAACAATTTTGGGAAGACCTAGGATCATAAATAGGGACCTATAGCTCTTCTTGTTGAAAATTCATAAGTAATTTGAAAATGCTTCAAAAAATATGAAACGACTTGTGTTACAATCAAAATCTATTTCTCTTTGTCTAAAAAATGAGCTAAAAATAACCCAACCAAGAAACCACATGAAAAAGGCGGATCAGTCTTTAGATGCTCGCTTTCAGAGCCTCCTACCTTAATACGTAAACCAAGATGCTTGTACAATATGTATTGTAGGTGGAATTGTGTGAATAGTGTAGCCCTGTGCCGATGCCACAGCCAAAACAAAAGCAAAGTAATTTTCTAATTATTAAAGTCATAATAAAAACTTTCAAATTCAATAACTTTCTCACAGTAGGTCCAAACGTCACGAAACCAAGCCCATGCACCCCTCTTCGCCAAGCCCTTTCCGATGGTACCAAGATTGCCACCAAAATCAAAGTAAAAGTATTTTTCTAATTTTTTGATTCTATAAATACTTTGAAATTCAATAACTTCCGCACCGTGGGTCCAAGCGCCACGAAACCAAGACTGCACACCCCTCCTCGCCGAGAGCTTTCAGACGGTACCAAGCACGCTGCCGGAAGACGCACGGTCCGGGAGATCTCAACGTAACAAACAAACAAAACAAACAAAACAAACAAACAGCAAACTCAAGGTATAGATTCCCTCTGACGTACTAATCTCGGTTTGCTGATCAGCTCCTTGAAGGTTTACAACGATGAGAAAAGGGAATAAATACAGATTCAACAGCAAGTCAGTCATTGGATCAGGTTACGTAATCACGGTGACCGGCTAGCTGGGTTCTATTGAGGGACCTTGACTCATGTTGGAACCGTGGATGGAGGGCACGGTCATAGCCGTCCTAGCTCAGTTGGTAGAGCGCATGGGTCTTAACCTTGTGGTCCAGGGTTCGAGCCCCTGGGGTGGCGACACGTGGCATTTACTTTTCTTTTCCTTGCAATATTTCTTTTCTTTGGGAAACTTTAATTTCAGCTGGTGACACGTGGGTGGTGACACGTGGCATTGAGCTGGTTGCCACATTCACACAGTAAAGATAAGTAAAACGTCCTTAGGTCATTAGAGGTTGAGGTTGAGGGTTGAGCATGGATCCTATAATTGAATTGTAAAAGTTTTATTGGATCTTGTTGTCCATCAAAAGGGGATTATAGATTCTCTTAGATACCATTTTTTTAATTTTTGGGAAACTTCAAGAATAAAGTATGATTGTTTAACCCCTAAAGGTTTTTGACTGTGTGTTCACCAAAAACACTCCAAAATTGCCATTTCTAATTCAAGTACCAAATTTTAGAAAAAACAACATTTTTGGACACATGTAATCATAAAATCTTCTAGTGCGCTGGTTTGAGAAGATGTAGAAAAAAATTCAGAATTTTCTACCATGCAGATTGCGAGATATTCGTATTTGAATTGAGAATTTTTTTTTTTTGTCCTTGCAAAAAATCGGGCAGCTACACTTCATAAGATCATTTGTATGAAATAATGGTGGTTACTCTTTGGATTGGTTTTTGAAGTCAAATTGGCTATATGCTTGAAAATTTTCAGATCATTTGGAATTGTACAACATATAGGAAACACCAAATTGTTAAGAGTTTAATTATAAAATTGAAAAATGCTAATCCCAATGGTTGCAATGTTGAAATAAACAATCTACACCCTATGATTTCTTTTTTTTCAAAAAATATTGAAAATTGAGTTAAATAAAGGATTTCAAAGTTCATTTTAGATTAGAGATTCCATGACTACCCGCAAACTAATACTCCTCATAATTTTCATCTTATTAATCAAGATGGAATGATTCAAAGCTTTCCATGTATATATAAATCTAAAGAACCAATTTCAAATTTTTTATTTTTTTTGAAAGTGATTTTTTAAGAATTTTTTGAGCTGCACGCCGAGCATTGAAAATTACATATCATACAATAACTTTTTAACCATGCAATCAAAAAATATGAAAATTGTTGGGCCTTAAAGCTACTCCTTGGGAAAATGTTGTGTGGAAATGTCAAAGAAGAAAAAATAAAAACTCCGCTAGTAGTGAGTTGCCAAAAAATGCTATATTCTCAAAAAAGTATGTTCAATGCTTTAGAGGTTAAAAGTCAAAAATCAAATACTTCCAAACTAAAGGATGTATATTTTGGGTAAAAATATGTAGAGGTTGGTTTTAGAAATAGGTCATAATTTGGGACAATAACCATCTAGTCCAAATGTATCTTTTTACTTGCCTAGTGTCAAATTTATTATTCCGTATTAAACAAGGGCTTATAAATGAATTTAAATACATCTTTAAATTGGATTCATTTTATTAAACGCATTTCCAATATGAAAAGCAATTGTACATTTATAATCCCTTTCATCTTATTGCTTGAAAGATAATCATATTAAAGGTCAAGTAGTTTAAATGTGAGGCAAGTGTCCTACAATCAATGAATGATGGTGTTGCAAATGATTGTGTAAGATCTTCTAGAATGCCATAGAAAAAAGGGTCACATTAACCATTAGTGGATATTGGGACCCTCAAGAAGGCCCTTCATTTTAACAAATAAAGAAATTAAAAAAATTGTAGGGGAGACTATTAAAGGTACTACAAAAATGTCACTTTGTTATGTCCTTGTGTGATGTACATTGTGCCAACATATACAATTTTGAGCATTCTTTGTTTTAATCAAAGTATTCTAATTTTTTTTGAGGACACAAGTCATAACATACCAAATGGTAAAAAAAAGTGCATAGCCACAAGGTACATACTTCATAGTACTTAGCATTCCAATCACTAAATTTACTAATAAACAATAAAGAATGACCATGTTTTTGTTAATGTGCACTATTAGGGGACTATGCACATTCAAAGTTGTTCTATAGATTGTTGTATCAAGGTCTTCATTATGTCGATAGAATATAATTAGATAAAATATTATTAACCTTGATAAACTTATAGAGAAAAATATAGCAATATAGTACTCTAATGGAGCAATTCCTTTCTAAAACCATGATCATTACTTGTATGTACATAAGGAATTAGGCATGTGCCTAACGATCTACAAAGAACATAAAATGTGATGAAATGTAGTGAAGGAATCCAACATATATGTGACCTTTTTCCATGAATATTCCTAAATGTTTTAGATTTTTCAGTTTTAAATTTATTGATAAAGTAGAAAATTGAAAAAAAATGCCATATTGTTTCAAATTTTCAATTTGAATGTACCAAAGCTTGCAGCTAGTACAAATTTCCAAAATACATCAAACTGAGTCTACTTGACAAGTGCCTTTTTTTTTTTAATAAAAATGAAAATCCAAGAATAAATTTTTTGAAAGTCAAAACTCAATATGTTCAATGTACAACTACATTTTAGATAGAAGAACTAGAAACTTAAGGGTTTAAGGTTAAGGAAATGAAACATATGTTGTATCCTTTATTTATCCCTCATCTAATAATTCTAATTGAAAAGTATAGTGACAGGCAAGTGCAAAACCTCTCTTACAAAAATAAAAAATAGGGAAAGGATTGGGCATAAGCCTAAAGCCCTAAAATATTTATATGGATATAAGATATTTGAATTATCACATATAGAGTAGGAATGGATACATTTTTACCTTTAATCCTTCATCAAAGGGCAAGCTACAGTCCAATGGTCCTTAATGAAGTTATTTGAGCACCAATACATACTCAATGAGTACTCACATATATATTGACAAAAAAAATGGTTTTTAAATCATTCCTAAAAATATTTAGCAATGAAATAATATAAAATTTAGTATTTAATTTTAAATTTACATATCAATAAAGAATGCATTAAGCTTTTCATATTTTGAAGATGTAGAAATTTAAAACCTCTTGTTAAATAATACTTTGACTAAACAATTATAATAAATTAGAAAAAGTCTGAGGCCTCAAAGAAGCTACTAGTGTTTGATGTTCAACACCCTTGCGGTGCAACTATAGAAAAAAATAAATATATTTTTTCTTAAAAATTCATTTATATTTGGAAAAAAATACTAAAATGTAATCCAAAATTTTAAAAATAAAAAATAATTTTTTACTGTCATTTTTTTCCATAATTGTACCGCAGGGGGTGGAAAACTTGCGGCCCCTTCAATGGCTGAAATTTTTCCTAATGACTTTGAAGATAAAAGAGGATCAATTTTAATTATACATTTGGATTTTCATTAGAAATCTTATTCAAAGATTTTTCTTCAAAAGCACATCTAAAATCTAAAATTAAAAAAATTATAATAATAAAAAGATAATGAATCATCTAAAAAGTATAATATACAAAAAGTAAATTACGTTATAACAAAATATAAATATTTAGTGTTTTTTATTTTACATATTTGTCTATTGGAAAAATCTAGAGGTAAAAATTCCAATCACAATTTTTTGCTAATTTTACAAAAAAGAGATAAAATTCCATTCACACAAAAAATTGAACTTTGGAGTATGCTGGGGTTGTGTAACATGCACAAGTCTATTACAGAAGGCCTTATTTAATCTAAAATTTGTTCTTTGTTTTTTATTTAAATTTTTTTCAGTAAATCATACGGTGATCTATCTATGTAAATATTGTTTTTGCAAAATAATGGATTACAATGTATGTAGATGATGATTTGAAAGTTTGAAAATCTTGAGTAATAACAATAAACAGTATAATATGACATCCTTATTTAAAATTACAATTGCTAAAGCAAATGCAATTCAATCCATAAAAGGCTACCATTGTGTAGGACTGTGCATCTAACTAATTCAATCCAATACTAATTTTGCCTATATTTGTGGTATAGTTTTTTTGTTTCTTTTTGTCATTATTTCAAATTTAAGAATAGGAAGTAATATTTTGAGAAATCAAAGCATCTCAAACCAAGCAAATTTGGAATCAATTTGCAAAAAATTTCAAATGACTCGATTCTCAATCTCGTGTTGTCCTATGCAACATTTACAACCTATTGAGCTACTAATAGTGAATTGTTTGTTTTAAAGAGCGGAAGAAGTCAATCTAATATTTTACAATTTTTAAATACAATAGAAAGAAAAAAATTGAAGGAATAAAATAGAAGTTTCTACGTTATTTTCGTGACATGGAAGATAAATCCTATAGTCCTATTGTCCCCCTCGGGGGACAAATTGGATTTGGGCAGGTTCATGTGACCTCAATTTTTTATGAATTTTTTTAAAACTTTCTCATACGATAGAAAAAATGATTAGCTATGTGGGAATATAATTTTTATTTCAATTGGTGACCGGGAGCAAAAGTTATACCACAAAAAGCCTCAAACTGAACTTGGCGAGCAGCACAAAAGAAATTGCAAAAAGTCAAAATAATTTTTAATGAGAAAGTTTTGGACAATCTTGTTATGGACAATTTGAGCATCTTCTTGAAAAAATAGGATTCATTTCTGAATGCAATTTTCACAATTTTTCAAAAAAAAACTATTTGAAAAGATTGTATTTATTTGCTAAACAATCTCACCATTGGGATTATTGAGTTTCAATCCCATCTTAGAGCTATTAATGATTTGTTTATTTTTTCAATCTAAGACCTACTTCTACTTAACAATTTTTTAAAGAATGAAAATCAAGTGTGTTTTTTTTTAACTTTTTTTCAAGACTTTCAACTCAATTATTCAACATAATTTTTTTAAATTCAAAGTGTATAGTGCAATAAATTTCCACAAATGGTGATCAAAGTCATCTGAAATTGCAGGCTAGTGTTAAAAAAAAACTTTCTTTTTCAACTTTGAATGCTAATCTCTTCCAATCTATGCGGCCAAACTTCATGAAATTTTTACGACATGATCTCAGACAAGTGTAGTACAAGCTTACGGTTAGATTCTGAAAAGAAGTTTTTTTTTGTGTTCTTGGATGAACGCAGCAAAAAATGGCAGTTTTTAGTGGGTTTTGATAGAAAAATGGCCGTGGGACTTCAAGAGTTAATAGATGGACAACATATTTTTCATGCTTACTTTTTAAGAATTATGGAATTGGTTCTCTAGATTAATATATACGTGGAAAGCTTTGAATCATTCCATTTTGATATTTGAGATGAAAGTTATGAGGAGTCTTAGTTTGAGGGTTATGAAATATCTACTCTAAAATAAAGTTTAAAATCCTTTATTCAACTCAATTTTCAATATTTTTGAAAAAAAAATAAAAATATTGGGTGTAGATTGTTTATTACAACATTACAACTGTTGGAATTGGCTTTTTTCCAATTCCGTAACTAAATTCTTGACAATCTAGTATTTTGAATTATTCTCTACTCCTTTCTACTTATTTTTTTTTGTCTCCTATATGTTGTATAATTCCAAATTTGAAAATTTTCAAGCATGTTGCCAAATCTTGCCTTGAAGAATGAATCTGAAGAATCACCACCAACATGAACATTTTTTCATATAAATGTGACCTTGTGAAGTGCAGCTGCCAGATTTTTGTCACTTCAAATGCTAATATCTTGCAAGCCATAAGGTGGCGGGAATTTCTGAAAGTTTTTCCACAGCTTCTCAAACTAGTGTAATACAAGATCCTACAATTGCAAATGTCCAAAAATGTTTTTTTTTGTACTTGTACTAGAAATTGCAGTTGTGGAGCAGTTTTGATGAAACAATAGTAAAAAGCTTTTAGGGGTTAACAAGTACTCACAAAACAAGACTTGACATTAGGTGTTTTTTTCCATGAAAAATTGTTTGTGAAGAGACTTGCAAGATTTTGGGAGTTCTTCATGGGGTAAAGTTTATACTCCAGTTCTCCACCAACACTCCAAAGATATGCTTTTTACCTTTTTTAAGAAAAATTTGCTCAAGGCATTGCCTTAGAGCTTACAAAGAAAGCTGATTGGACTAGATTTGGGTAAAAAAAATGACAATGCTCAATGCAACAAAATTGAAACTTTGAGGAAGAATTTTTTTCATTACAAGAGTAATGTAGAGGCACCAATTGCCAACCATGCCCAATATCCAACATGTAGGGGTGCAGTATTATTCCCAATTGAAGCTTGGAATAGATTTTCAACTAAAGTTTGGAATGTATGTATTTTGGTTTTCAAAATTGGAACCTATAAGGTTATGACACATTTCCGAAGTAGTGAGCAAGAAAACAGGAAGCAGTGAATGGAAGTGTAGTTCTTGAAGTATCCAAATTGGAAGACCCTAGACATTGGCCATTGGTGGAATGCACTTTTTGGATCCCAAAATTCACAGAAATTTCAATTTTAGAAATACAATTTTGAAAAATTTTCAATTCCCATATTTCCTATTTTCCTATATGGAAAAATTTCCACCACCTCATATTGCTAACTATCTGCTCCAAAATTGCTTAAACGGTCAACTAATTGGGCCTCCACCTTAAAGGGTTAGAGCATGCCCGCAACAAGACAATAAGTGGGCCAAACTGGGCAAATGGTCGTGGGCACGCACGGCGAGGGCCAAAAAATGACCGAGCACAATCAAATTTGATGAACACCCGGCCAAATGAAGAACCTTGCTTGCAGTTTGGTATGGGCTATTTTATCTTTGTTCTCAAGTTTCGAGATACCTTTTCATTAAGGAATGTCTTTCTCAAGTCGGCATTCATGAGTTGGCACTTTGGAGGCCGTGTAGACCTGATTTCCCATGTTCATAGCACGTGTTCCTATGGAGTACATGGAGGACACAAGGGCTGGGCTCACTCAAATCACACACCAAATGTGCACTGGCCGTCTCCGGCAATGCTCTTAGAAATGAAACTGTAGGATTAAATTTCACATTTGTTTCTCCTCAATCAATTGTTTCAGTATCGAACCCCATTACGGTACTTGGAACATTCCTGAGGTGGTCCTCCCGGGTACCATGGCAACCTACCAACCGGATATGACGTTCCGGATATCCACCGACATTCCACCAAACTTGGACACCCCGGACACTTGGCGCAACCTCCAAACGGAATCCCCAAATCCCAGACTCAGCTGCCAGCAACAAGAGCTCGAAATGAATGAAATTCACCACCTCAGCCTCCCTCGTTTCCTGTATCTGTTGCCGCGTGTCCTCAACTAATTCAAATCCATTGTCTTTACTCCCCTTGCTCTTCTATGTACAGTAATAAAATTCCAAGGCTCTTGCATTCGATCTACTGTACTACCCCACCTCCAAAGATCTCAACAATCTAAGTTAGTTTCCATAGCTCTTGCATTTGTCACTCGCAAGCTTCACACTTCTCTGATCAGTTCTCTTCTTGTCCGTGTCGTTTTTTGTATAATCTCCCAGCTTCTACTTTCATTTAGGTTTGATCGAACATTGTACTCCGTACTTTGCTTCTTTTTATAATCTTGTGAGACCTTGCTCTAGACTTCAGTGGAGGTCAGATTGTGCTCAGCTCGAAATCAAGCAGAAAATGACGACGGTGGACGGTCATACTTCTCATCAGCCTGGAAAACCTAATGAGGTACTTGCATTCGCCTCTCATCTGGAGATTAGTTTATGTACTGGTGTATGTCTTTATCTCATTTTGAATGTCAATGTTCATCTAGTGAGGTTGATGTGATTGTAGACTAGACAATTCAAGCATTTTGAGCTTGGGTTCTCCACAGTTTGAGTTTTGGGGGTCTGCTAGGCCGAGATCTGTTAAGGAGTACGGTGGAGGATACCCGATTTGAACCAATATGTAGAGTTTGCTTTCATTCTAAGGAGATCTGTACAAGGCTCATTGAAGGGATCACTCTGGGCGTTATGAGAGCTGTAGTCTTTTGAGAACAAATTTTAATAATTATGCAATCATACGCATGAAATTCTTATGCAATCATTCAATGTGGGAGTTCTGAGACCATTATTGAAAGGATAGTAGACAACCCTATTTCCATTCAAAGATAAGTGGTCATATGCATGCTGCCAAATCGTGTTTGCATTCACCTTGCTAATTGAAGACCAACCCATTTCTAGATTTCTAGATTGGAAGAGATAAGTTTGTGTAAATAGCAGGGTTAGTCAATAAGAGCCGGAATCAGATCCTTAATGGTTTTAGTATCTTGCAGGTTAACCCTTAACCCTTGAGCGCCCCAGCGCCCCAAATTTGGCCTCCTACTATGAGACAGTTGACCATTATAATGTCCTAGGTTGTATGGTGAAAACTTCCACAAGTTTCCCCAGAGATGTCCTCCCTACCTCTCTTGCAATCTAAACGGTCATGTCTCTTGGATCTTATTTTTTAGTCGGTGGGGTCTACGGAAGTGGCAATTTGTAGCTTGTTTTTGGAATTCGCGCTGGGTGCTCAAGGGTTAAAGATCCCATAACTGCTTGTATATGTGTGTTTTGTATTTTGATACTACCATATTTGACTACATCATCATGTTTAATTAGTAACACTTCATATCAAAATATACAATGCATACAAACACAAAGTCGTACTTCAGTACGTAATGAGGGTTTTACAAGACTTTATATTGTGCATACATTCATACTGTTCCCAAGGGACATTTGACGATTAAATTAAACGTGCGTGTGTGATTTTGTTTAGGCCCTGCAACAAGTATCCATGGACGAGCTTGTAGAGCTTGTCACAGACTGCGGGGTCTTAGTGGTGGACAACCCCAGGCTTGCAAATGAGCTTCAGAAACGGGGGTTTATGGTGACTGAGGGGGACGGCAATGACGGGAGCATTGTTCTTTATAAGACCGAATGCGAGCCTCCAGAGAGCGACTTGAAGAGACTGCAAAGCCTGGTGGTGGATGCGTATGCACCGTATAGTCCCAAGTCGTCGCTTAGGCGCCACCCAATTGCACCAGACCTTGAGAAACATGGTAGAATTCTGCTCTTTAATACTCACAAACAAATTCTCATTCAGCTGTTATTGTTGTATGGAAATAGTCGGCAATGTACTAGTGATTTTTGACGCAGACTATTATAAGAATTGATGGAAGGAGCTGTCAGTATTTGCTTTTATTTCTGAATGGTGTACGTGGATATGCAGCTCGGGTCTCTGCTCCACAGCAAATCATAATGCAGAGTCCTTCGGAGCCCGAATTCTTGAGGACTACCGAGGATTTAGTTACTCACGCAGGTGTGGAACAGGAGGTTTATGCTGATGTTCGTTTCCGGGCGGCGTATACGAGGTACAAGAGTCTCAATGATTCTCATTTTCTGTTTTGTGTTTCTAGTTTGCAAAACATTGACAGGTAATTAAGTAGATCAACCCGTTCTCTCAGCTCGGTGAGATCCATTCGTAGTATCCAACAAGAACACGAAAACTTGCATCTTTTGAACAAAAGCTTGCATCTCCTTGGGATCCATTTAATGCAACACAAGTTAAAAGACTAGGCTTTAGAAATGACTGCTAGCAAGGTCAATCTGCCCACGTAATGTAAAGTCTGCATTCACCTTACAACAGAGTTTTGAACCTTTTCCTACAGCAATCTAGAAATTTTCACCGTCTTAAATTTTGCACATTTATTTTGCGTCAAGCTGAGAATCAATTGCAAAATACTAGATGTCAGTCAGTAGATCATGTCTTTTCACATGGAGTATCTAATGTATTAATGGAGCCTCTCCTTAATAGTCTGTATCTGTTACCACACAAAATCAACCTTTTTTAAGGCTTGTGCAACATTGATCGAACACAGTGCTCCATCAAAATGACTCTAAATCCTCTTCTCCAAATGCTGTTGGTTTCACAGACTAGTCGGCTCTCCCCTCCTGGAGCTCCACCTGATGGTCGAAGAAGTCCAATTCGGCGTCACCCAAAGCTCCAACACCCCCAACACCCGCGGCCCCTTCATCTACACCATCGAAATCAAAGCCTTCCCTTCCTCCAAATGGTCTCCCCACTGCACCCAAACCTCCGCCATACCCTCCGACACCTACAACTTGCAACGGCACGCCACTCTCGGCGTCACCGAGCGTCTCTCCAAGCTTTCAGCACCAGAACTCACAGACACAAACCCTGGGACAAACCTTGGATCCCCTGCAGTGGTGAAGCACCGATGGTTGCCAGCTGCCTATGACCCCAAAAGCTCAGAGAAGGCCGTTGAGTGGACATGGAAGATGACGACGTGGGAAGATGGTCATCCATTTGACGAAGAGAATCCGAGTTCTGTAGCAAATGGGATTCCTGAGTTGCCGTTCAAGAACCCCGAAGTGGTGAGATTCAAGGATTTGGAGGATGTGAATGAAGCGACGTGGGAAGTGCCGGCGGAGGTGGTGAAGGGGTTGCATGGGAGAGTGGATTGGAGCTTTGAGATTATGATTTACACGGTGTGTTTGCAGCAGAAGAGGTGTTTGGTAGGGGAGGATGTGGTGGTGTATAGAAAGAAACCGGAGAGAGTAGTGGCCAAGTATAAGGGGAAGACGTCCAGGAGCAATGCGCTTATTATACCACCTTCGTGATGATGTTTGGAGAAGTGAAACCGTAAACCGTAAACCCTACATGCTCTTTGGTTCAGAGTTTTGGCTCTCTTCTTTTTAGAGTCTGATACTTTCTTGTAATTTGAGTTGGGAGTGCTGGGAAGTCAAAAAAAGTTGGCAATCTGTAGTTTGTCATCTGAGATTTTGGTTGTTCCTTGAAGACGAAGTTGTGAGGGGAACTGTAGCATGTCGCAATCCAGTTCATGAAGGTTGTCATTTTGACAACCAAATTTTTTAAAGCTATGCAGTATAAGCTTTTTCGTTAAGCATATTGGCAAACAGACGGCAACTTGAAAGGTTGGCACCTGCTGCTCATGGCGTAGCTGAACTTCAAATGTCTAGATGTGCTTACAACTCCACGTTACATGAGTTGCAATGAATTGGAATGGTAAATATTGCAATTGATGTATGTCAATTTTAAAAATATATGGGTGAAATGAGGTGATATTAGATCACGAAACATTCAAGAGTGGTGTGGCTTGATTGTGGCATCTCCCTTGCAAAGTGTGTAATTGATGGACATATATAATTAGATGTTTTATATTTGGCGTACAATATTTTGTAGATTTTAGTTTTGTGAATTGAAAATATGAAATAAAATCAATTGCTGTGAAAAGTATGACTGACAGTCAAAACTATGGAGGTTGGTATTTTCTAACCCAAAAAGTTTGGGCCGTCCTTTTACAATCAAAAATTAGAGAATGAGACATTTTGGAGGAAGCTAGTCAGGTTTCCGTTGTGCTGGCATAAGCTATTTGAGCTCATAACTTTTCTGTAATGCAACTTGGTGTTGTGTTCATCCGAAGTGCCTTTCGATAAGGTAATTACACCTAAAATGGACCGCTCCTAAAAAGCAACTCCTATTTTTGAAGTGAAAATGAACACAAAGAATACTCAAAATAGTGCGCATTACAAGGACAATTGTCAAGTGAAGTTAAGGTCCATTTTGAGTAGTGTGCAATTCTATAATAGCACTATAGAAGTGGCAACCGCACAAGTGGTCCATTTTGGATCTACTTGCTAATCCAAGAACGACGTTGATATCACTTTGTGGCGTTTGGATGACTATTTAATGAATCGGATAGAGTTTGAAAGTACTTTTGCATCCGGATTTTTGTTGTTGACTTTTCATGTTGGATTAACTTAAGAGTATCCAATTGTGTTTGTAGTCTTGTGAGTGGTTGCCTTTACATAAATGAGAAGCTAGCAAAAAAAAGGGATCACAAAAATATACCATTTTAATGTATTTTGGGAAGTTATCGCTCTTTGCTTCAAATTTGAAATTTCTCTACAAAAATGATAATTTTTGAGTTTGAGCCTAATTAACAAACCAAAGGTCATTTAGTCTAGTTTCTCTTTCAATTTGAATTTTGAAAAAATTCCTGACATTGAATATTATATTGTAATTTGAACTTTGGATGTATTTTCAATGTCTATTATTTTCTAATTATAGAATGACATGGAAATTGAGTTTACACCATGATGTTTGTCACTGTAATATATATACGTGGTGAAATTTTCAGATTTTAAGAATAATTTTCTATTTGATGTGATTTTTCTTAAAAAATTCTCAAAAAAATCAATTTTCTACAAAAAAGTAAAAAAATTTTGTGAAGTAAAGAAGATATGTAATTTCAATTGTGAAAAATAAATATAAAATTTTTCATACATATCTAGTTGCAAAATGGTAGTAAATTGAGTGATGGGTAGTAAGGCTTGACATCAGTGGTTATAGGTTCGTCCTTTAAGGATTAACTTCTTGTCTATGTCAATTTTTCATATGCATCAAATCTATTTTTGCATGACCTACATGACACTTTTATCACTCTACACCTTGCATCTTGAAACTTTGTAATTAATTCACAATGCGTCCAAAAATTATGGAACCACTTGCAATTTGATTCACGGTTCTTCACCTATATACAAAAATTGTTGTTCATTTTCTACAGCATAGTGGTTATGCCACAAAGCTTAACTGTGCAAATTTAGGTGAAGTTACATTAATGGCAATTGATCAAATGGTTGAAGTTGTGACGGAGTTTGTGTTTTGTTACAATCACAACTAATTCTTGTGCAGACCATCTTGACGATGTGAATAATGAACCAAAAATTGATTGGAAAGAATATAAGGTAACCGACCCATTTCTAACCACTTACGCAATTACGCATATTTGGAGCATAGGTTTTTGAGTGCAGAATTTTCCGAAGTATGGAAATAGAGTTTAGAAGGATTGCATATTTTATTACAAAAAATGTAATTACTATGAATTTTTTAGTGGAAGATTCTCTTTGACCTATAATGGTGATATAGACCTTTCTATTCTTTCAACTTTGGAATCAGCATGACATGTGATATTGGATACTGAGTCTGCTAATTGGATTGCCATTTAATGGATCGCTATCCATTGAAGAATGCCTATGGATACAAATCACACAAGAAGCTCAAAACCAGAGATATGGACGCTGTCGCACATCCCAGAACAAAATATCCAGACCAAACGCTAATCAACACCGCCACAATTTCAAACGCAGTACCGAGAATCGCAAAAACACCAATTGAAAAAAGTTGCGTCCAACACAAAGGATCAAAAGTTGAGAACAATACAAAACCGATTTGACACAAACTTCCAAACCAACTAGGCAACAAGCGTCAACCGGAAAGAGCAAAAATAAAGTACAGAAAGATGAGAAACTGAGAATTCAATATAAATGCAACTTCTGCGAACATTTCTGTTTCACTTGTAGACGAAAAAAATCAATTCTGTTCCTGACTATACTTCCTCAATGCCAATACCCACAGTTAACTTATTCGAAGCATTTGGGGGAATAGGTTCGTGAAAATCCCCAGGTTGAAACCCATTGCAGAGCGACCCCGCTGCTTGCATAATTAAACTGTGAATGAAGCCACATTTGCAGAAAGATACTGCGAACTATGTCGTTATTCAATGTCGTTATTCAATGTACACTTGATGGAGGGAGATGTAACGACTCGTTGGGCCGGAAGCGGAGCAGGATGTCCACAAGGCGACAATGCACCGACACCAGCAGCAAAATAGAGGGCACTTCGATGGCTTTTTCAGTGAACGGTTGACCAGCACTCAATTAAGTAGAAGCGAAGAATTTCTTCGCGGTTTCGCAGCTATCATGCATGACAACGATGTCATGGTCACAGCAATTTCCAGAACAGGAAGCCAAGATCTCATGGAAGAAAATGTAATAATGCTTGAAGGCAATAATAGCTAGAAACTGCTGAATTGGGTGCAGAATGTAGCTATAAACCCCTTTCAGTGATCACCATGGAGAAGAAATTCGACGCCCTTGCTCGCTCGAACAAAAGTAGATTACAACAATACTCAAGCTTGTGCTCGCTTTCTTGAGTTCCAAACCTGGGGATGATAATATTTGCTTCATGGTCTTCTGAGTAGCCGTCGAGACTCTGTTTCCTTCTTGCAAATGCACCCTGGGTAAGGATTCGAATAAAAATTCTCTTCAAATTTGGGAAACTCTCCAACCTGTCTCCAGTGTGGAGCTCCAGTACGAGGGAGGTGGATCTTGCGTACTTGGCATTCAAAGTCTTTCCATGTGATTGTTCCTGCTTCATAATCGTCAATCAGGTTCACTAACCGCTGCCTGCACAATGCACAAGAGAACCACAAGATAAGCAACAAAAGTCACAAAAACACAAGAACCTAAACCCCTAAACTACCTATGAGGGTACTCGCAAAACAAGAACGGTAGAATCGCAAGGCTATGTTCCAAAACCCTATGTTGCAACACAGAAAGATATCAAGAGCAATAATTCAGAAATAAAAAATAAAAAATCTCTACTGCGTGGTGGCAAATTTACGGAAACTTCAATTGCAGATCGTTTGAGTACACATTTTGCGCTACCAAGAACTATTGGGCATCCAGTTTGCTTAATATCTGGAGTAAACATTATCCTATTCACATCTAACAAAATAATAAGTATTTCGTCTTACTAATAAGAAATCAGGTGAAGTGAAATCTCTATGTCAAGAACAAAACCAAAAAATGGACAACGAATTTGGTAAATTGCCGGTACCAGACGCTTGGTGAGAAAGAGGGTTCAGGGTTTAGGGTTTCGGAATTTGATAAAATGCCAGTACCTGTCGGGGCTGATGGTTTTTCGGTACCCCTCAAACTGCCGATGCCCCATCACAGCCTTGGCCATATTTCCATCATAAGTGTACACGAACACATCACTCTCCAGCGCCACCATGTAGTCCAGTCCCGCCAGCCGGTTCTGAAATTCCTTCAAAGGAGCGAGCTCCATCTCGGTGGCAAGCGTAGCATGACTATAAACATGAGGAAACTCATTGTAAAGACTGTTCATCGTACCCTTTCCATAAATCTCCCCAGCCACAATGTAGATTTGTGTGGACGAAGGGTAGCCTAACGCCTTCAACAGCAATCCTGTTTCATGGGGAGTTAGTGGACAGCCCCCCAACTTCCGCTTCTCCTCGCCATCAATCTCCTTCTCCTTCCAGTGCTTGACCTCGTACCGCATCTGCTTCAGCACGTCCGCTTCCTCGTCGGACAGACCGTGCGCACAGCCTGTGAAGGCCAACATGTCTTTCTCATATCTGCACACAAATCTTCATTAGGTCTACGTGAAAATTTAAGATGCATCACACATTACTCTGTACAATCTTGCGAATGTGTCCTCGTGTGATACATTTTTTTTGTAGTGATATCCAGTACCCCTTACGTATAGAAGCTCACAAGGATCGGCGAAACCTAAAATGGGCCAGACATAGAAAGGATTATGATGTACTGGGTGGCAATTGGAAATGAGTGGTTGGTGCAATAATTGCGACGTGATCAGTCTAGAGGATCTGCAGTCCAGACCCGGGATTCCAAAGGGTGTCGAAGGCAACGAGGTCCGAAGAATCGAGGATCCTAATGTATGCATAAACTCTAAACCCTAAACCAAAGGTCAATGAGAGCAAGACCTTTCTCTGGTTATTGACGCAACTGTTCCAACGTTATCACAAATCCTACCCTCTTCAATCCATAGGGTTTGTGATTTATGAGGGTCTTCAAAGGGCACCCTAAAGGCAGGATTGGGGGGTTTCAAAGTATCAGGCCTGGAGGAAAACCCTAATAGTATGTTGGGTTCCCCCTCCAGATTCTCAGTAGTACAAACGAGCCCAATCATCTAGAACATGGGCAAAGTAATGCACAGCTTAACTCCTAAGCCATCTGAGGTCCATATTCTGGACGAAGAACAGAATGCTTCAAGGTGATGTTTCGTCCAAATTACTTCTCACTCAACCCAGGTAATGTTTGAATGTTTTCAAAACAACCTTCCTTTACGCCCAATTTGATGAATTGAGGCAATTAATATACTTGTACAAAGATTTAAGCAGAAAACATGCAAAAAGCCAAATAAAAAACGGAGAAATGAAGGGTTAGCGCACCTCAGATGCAAAGCTAAGTAAGGACTGTCTTCTCTCATGCGGTTGGTGAGCGTGCCCGCCAACTGCCGAATGGGTTCGGAGTATTGCAGAGACCGGTAATTCACTCGGCACCTGAGCTGCTGAACGTAATCTGGCAGATCGTTGTTGGCCAACCTTGAATCAGCGTGAGTGAAATACACAACCTTGCTCTCCTTCAGTAACGGCACCAATTCCTTCTCATAGTAAGGTGCCTGAAGAAAATCAAAATGTCAGAGACAGATCATATCACCACCACAAGGACATGACACAAAGTTGTTAAACAAAACAGTAGAAGGAATTCCATGGGGTCACTTAATTCCTGTTGCACAATCCCTATGGACTTTACTTTACATCGTGACAAATATACGACTAGACTAAAAGACGTTTCAGACGAGGCCTCTGAATTTTGATTATTTTGACACATGGATAGTCAAATGAAACTCGAATATGCAAAGTTTTCTTGCAAGGAATCTGACTTCCAGAGATTGCCATAAGTTGCAACAATGGAAGGTAGAAATTATATATTACCTTCGACCATGAGATGGGCGCTTTTGTGACAGGCTCAATGCTGGTGAGGTCAGGTGGTAACGCTTCTACAATGTTCACATCTTCTTGAAGTGACTCGATGAAGCCTTTCAAGTCGAAGATGTCCTTAAATTCACTGCACAAGGGTCCATTCACGTTCTAGGCAACTATACAAATAGGCAGCCAATTGTAGATCACTGAGTAGTGGGTCGATATTTAGAGAGTTCTATTCGTAGTGTAACTTAGTTCTGAAATCACAATGGATGCTGACCTTGGATCAGCCCAGAAAGAGCTGTGGTCAAGTTTGGGGACAACCAGCGTAGCATTCATCAGCTTCGCAATGGCCACCATGTCACAAATCTGCATAAGACCAACGCTGATCGTCGTGAGTAACAATTCATGGTTGGAAATACCCAAAACTGAGCACACGAATGCAATAAAAGGCAGTGTCAATTACAGTTACTACAAAAGGAGGGTTTAGTAAAATCCTATACTCACTCCTGCGCGCATCTGATTCAAACCACCATTTGCATTTACAAGAATGTAGCCATTTGACTCAGCTCCAGGCTCTACAAACAAACAAGACGTCCCTGGAGGTCAGTGAGACTCCAAAAAGAGCTCTTTTCATATCAGTCCCAAAAACCTCAGCCCCTTTATAACCAACGCAAATTTTCATTCTTCCCCCATTCGAAAGAAAAACTACATCTGGAAGTGCCTAAAATCACAGAGTACGGTAATCACAAGGAACCGAACATACAATAAAATTAACTCACTTTCTGCCTTCTTGGCACGGTTGATACATTGTTCATACTTTTGACCGCTATCTGGCTTTGACCAGAGCTCCCCAGCCCAAAAAGCTTGCGCCTGTCATACAATAACATTACAGAATGTCAACACTCTCAAACTCAAAAACATTTTTGATGAAACGTCTTACAGTCTTCACAAACAATGCATTGCCAGTTCCACTTCATCGGATAGAATAATAAGAACATCGTACAAGCACTTGCAAAGTCACAATTATGTTATATAGATTTTATTCTTCTTTCGAAGCATCGAGTCAACGCAAGTGCCTTTCGTATGTTTCAAAAATAACTAAAAAAATAGGGCCTCCAGCTGGTGAAAAAGAAGCTCAAATATGCACGTGTATGGAATCGTCTCAAAGTTGAAAAGAATAATCACCTTGCGGTGGTCCCTGTGGCGCCGGTGTGGCATCTTCAGAAACGATGATTCATCAGCAAACGACTTTTCATCTTTACCACTCACATCCACGGCGTTCCGTTGAAAAGAGTTCAACAAAACCTTCTCTCCTTGAAACTGCAGCCACTCAAATAGCTCTCAATGAGCAACCCGTCCCATTCAAAACCGTCCACCTAGTGGCCTACTACACTCAAACCTCTTTATACCATGGCCCTGAAATCTAATGAACAATGTAAAAATGCGAAATCGCAGCCTTCTCGGACACTCAAACCTCTTTATAACGACCCTATCTAAAATAACATTCTAGGAAATCCTGCACGCTTGCCACACTACTATCATGGCCTATAGCACACTTTGCCACAAATTCAAGCTACATCAAAAATTGGGACCCCAGGTGTAAAAATTACAAAGGTTTGAGAGCACTACAGCAGAAAGTGTTAGTACTACCATGGCCATGAAATCTCTCGAATACTACAACTGCGAAACGTAGGTATTAATTTATTACTGTGTCGGTGAAAAGATGCCCTAAACGCCAACCTCGTTACTAAATGGCAAAATTTCTAGAGGTCGGTGATTCCAGGCGCCCCGTCTAGAACCTCAAAACTACACCGCTCCTACTACGTACATAGAGCTCCGAGCAATTTCGACGGTGCTTTGAATCAAGCCAATTTAAGGAATTTGACAGACATCCTAGTACTGGAGAAATTGTTATTTCTTTAAAAAGGATGAATAGCTGCAAATACGAGACATTTCTACATACCTGCATGCCATCTGGCATTTGATGATGAACAGAACACCAGGCAAGTAGCATAACCTTGAGCACCAAAAAACAAACAACCAACAGAGTAGACGCGTAGAACGCCGATTGCCGCCAGCTCTTCTTGACCCCGGAACTATATTGTCCCCCAGAGTCCGCAAACCTGGAAATCACATAAGCATACTCATGTACAGAGTTGCTGCGCCGGTGCGCTTTCAATCCATCTCCCCCAGTCTGAGAATTCGCCAAACTAGGGTCCAGATGGTCACCAGGCTCAGGAGCCCGGTGTCCTTTGAAGAGCTTGAACAGCAAGTAAGGCGATGGCTCCGACATGCGCTTCTGCGACAGCGAGCGTCGGCTCATGGGGTGGAAGGAGGCGTCAACTCTGGGACTCATGAGCACATGCGTCACGTCGCGGTTGCCTTCGGCATTGGAATTGGAGTTGGAATTCGAGTTCGGCCATACCGCTGTCGAAGTACTCAATCTGTCGTCGAAGCCTTCTCCTTCCAGCTCTGTGCCCAAAGAGTTGGCACAGTCGTAGTCGCAATCCAGTTGCACTTGGACCATGCCGATAGGCGCCAGCTTGACCTATTTTGGCTTCGCAAGCTCTCCCTAAAAAGAATCCTGCTTTTGTTGTGAAGAACCGCTATGGCGTCCTGGTGTGCAGGATAATCTGAACCCCAACCGTAGAAATTCAGGGAGGAACTTGGCCCTGTGTGCGGGCATGGAGGTGACGCCCACGTTACGCTTCCTCCTCCCTCATCTCTCACAAGGACCATGTGTGATCAACACCCACTAGTGATAACACCCCCTATGCTTGCTGTCGTTTAGTTCCAGGTACATTGTCCGGAAATCCGGGACTTCTGCAGAGAAAAACCATCAGCAAGTGAGCATTTTGTTCCAGCATTGCGAAAAGTACTAGAAGGATTGGTAGTAGAGAAATAGTAGAGCGTCGTTGAAAAGTAGTATGGGAACCCTAATATCTCTGACTAGCGAGACAAAACGAGAACTGCGCAATCATCATAGTATGCTCAGAGGCGCAGACTACGTTATCTACATTTTTAGGGAGTCAGAAGTAGCACGTGTCTGGGACGAGGAGATGTCAGAGGTGACAATGTACTTCGCTCTGGCCACCTAGATTGGATAGCGTCTCCTCCAAGAGTCCAAGGGGAATGTGAGGAACGCTTCGCAATCGCCATATCCAGAAGCGTGACCAACAGGTTACGATCACAGTTACTATCAACCTCACCACGCCACAATGCAGCGAATTCGATGTAAGTTTATGGTCAGGATTAGACTCTTGCAACCCAATCCAACTACATTTTTGACCTCTAATCCCCAAAAGCCAGAGCTTCGAATATCGTGCCCCTAGCTACCATTGATTCGTAGCGACAACTATCACCAGAGCTTCCTCCTAATCCCTGAATTCCCACACACTGAACACAACTCGCCAATGTAACAGACACAACCTGATCTTCCCATAGCCACCAAAATTTATCAACAGATAAATCTATTTCAGATTCTTCGACACCAACACAGTTGCATCCAATCATTGACACAAAACTCAAAACCCAGATCTAGAGAATCTCCAACTCCAAGTTAAGTCCTAGAAAGACTCCACCTTCACACTTGAACACTCTAACAAAGCCAAGTACGAAACTAACCCCAATCCTCCCCATCTCACAACCACTCCACTCCACTCCACTCCACTCTAAATCTAGGAAACCATTGCCGCCATCTTTCTCCCCATCCATCCTCCAATCTTTCCGCAACTACACATCCACCTAGCTCATTTCTTCCACACACCACCACAATGCCACACCACCACCATCCGCAACAACCCTAACTACTCCTCCAACACCAAGTCGACACAACTACAGACCCCAAAACCTCACCTGGAGCGACCTGCAAACCTCCCCAGACCCATGAAACCAAGCAATCCCAGCCACCATCTAGCTAGATCTGAGCCCCAGCTAGCCGCATTGTCGTCCGCCCACCCCAATCAATTAAGCTCCTGGACGTCTGCGCATTTCAGAAGAATGTGACTGGGGTGTGCCCCATGTGCGGATCTAACTTCGACACACACACACACACAACCGCCGGGCGAGTTCCGAAACTACGACTCCCCCGGTAGTATAGAAAACTGCCTGATGTGAGCGCTTTCGAGAGCTGGTTCCAGGGCTCAAGGGCAGACGTGTGGGAAACGGGAATTGCAATGTGTGGAGATGCAGAATTATTTTGTGAGAACTTTGTGGGAAGAAGCGAAGCGCGCCGGACGTGAGCAGACGCGGGGGGTGCGCGTTGCAGTCACGACGGGGCAGAGATGGTTGTGTTGGCCCCCGGAAGCGGCTGGAGCGGCTCTGGCTGCTGGGAATCCGAGTGTGATGGGGGTGCAGTGAAGGTTCGTAGTTCTGGCCGTTCTTAACTTGGGTTTGGCCAGGAAAGGGGGGCAACTTTAGGCGCGATTCTCTTTTACTGTGGAAGCTGGGATCACAATGGAACAAACTCCTCATGGAATGGGGAGCTACACTAAAAACAGGGCTTTTTTAAACCATTTTTATCCATTTGGAGAAGGGAGCCAGCTATTTCGTCAATACTCATGTGATACTTCGGTGATACCTAGATGAATCTTGGATGATACTTGGGTGAAATTTGGATAATACTTGGATGAAATTTGGGTGATACTTGGATGTTACTTGGTGATATCTGTATCAAAGTAGGTGAAACCTATGTAAAATTTGGCTCATGGTTGTAAAATACAATACTAATTTGACTACTTTGACCCTCCAAAAAAACATCCTTTACAAATATAGCCAACGTCTTTTGGCTATTGGCTATTGCTTAATCATGAGGGGTGGAAGATGTGAATGAATTTCTTTGTTGAGTTTTAGAGTTTTAAGAAGCGGAGTTGTTGAGCTTGGTGATGCTTCTACTTTTACATAAGGAGGGAAAAACTTTATTTTAGAAGAAGATAAGACAGAAATATCTCCAACTATTCTAAGTAGTTGGCTTTGTTCACAAAGAGTCTGTTCACTTAGGGTCTCCTAGTGGACTCCAAAAAAATCAATCAGAGTGACACCTAAACTAAATATCTTTGTAAAAAGAGAGACTATCCTAATTGAATTTCAACTATACATGCATTAGAAGAGATTTGGGGGGACTAAAGAGCTGTTTTAGGCCTGCTCCTCCAAAGTTCTTTGCCTGGCAAATCGGGAAACGTCGATTGTCAGAATTTTCTTTTTTTTTTTGAAATTTTTTTTTTTTTTAAAAATAATAATTTTTTTTTTTTTTTTTGTGACATGGCAGTTGTTCTACCACGTCACGCAGCAGCTGTGAGGCTGTTCCCTTGACCCTGGCAGCCTAGGGAACTCGCAGCCCTTTTAAGGGGCTGAAAATCATCTAATGTTATATTTCAGAGTTTTCTAAAGGTAGAATTGTTTTTGTTGGGTTTCAAAATGCTTCTACTTTTATGTGAGTACGTAGAGAGGAACTACATTTGAAGAGTAGATTAAGAGAGAGAGAAAAAAAATAACTCCAACCACTTTAAGTAGTTGGTGTACATGTAGAATTTGTTCATTTAGGGTCACCTGTTAGGTTTTGGAAAACAAGCTCAAGTGACACCTAGACTACCTACCTTTGTTAAAAAGGAGACTCTATACTAATAGCTAAATTTAATTTGAAAATGGAGGGGGAGTAGTTTGAGAGTTGAATAATTTGTTAGAGTTGTAAAAAGGTATATGATGAGCACAGGGATGGGGCAAAAACAATGTAAAGAACATTATTATTTAGGATAATTCGTGTATATTTGTAAGTGTTTGATTGTTTTCTAACTTTCATTTGTATAGTAGTATGCAAGTGGTGTATTTAATAGCAATGCTATTAGTGTGAGAAAGTATATTTTTAATAGCTCAAGTGGGAATTTCAAAGTATTTGAAGCAATTGTTTGGATGGCAAATGACTAGTCATGCTATGGGGACCGACAATAATTACCAATGGTGATTGTGTGTTCCAAAGACAATCTTGAATTCCCATTTCCTCCTAACAGCCTAACTTACATAGTTTGATAATGAGAATCCTGGCCGTCAAATGCTTGTGGGGCAATTGAGGTGCAATTAGAATACCTAAGATCTAAGAGCAGCTCCAATGCATTGACTGAATCACATACAAAACGGCATATGACGGGCCTACCAAAAAAAAACCCAATGCATACGGCATGGTCTCTTTATTTTTCCAAGCCCGGCAATTTCCATCCACTGCACTACAATTTAAGGAAATTTGAAGAGCTCAAAAATTGACTCATAATAGCAAACATAAATGTCTCTCCTTTTCAAGCCTTGTGATGTGTGCCGATTGATTGGAGCTCCCTTTTTTGCATGAAATGTCTTTTTTTAATATACAATCTTTCTTCTTCTTCTTTTTATATTGCAAAAAGTCAATTTGAAGTTTGACTTGCCGGCTCTGCATTGGGGCATTTTTTTCTAAAAGTTGCAGGAACGGAATGAAGTCCGCCTCCTTGCGCTTCAAAAGCTCAATACTGTACGTTTTTCCGTGTTTGCATTGGGCTTGCTCTAAGCTTAAGTGTGGACTTGGTGTTGTAAAATTTTCACAACCGAGAGCTGACTTTGGTTGTTCAATTGTCTGGTGACAGCTTACCTATTAGCTGGTAGGTTAGAATGCCATGTCATGGATGGAGTTGGTGGTCATGGTCCCTTATTTCCCAAGCTTTCACAGACACCTTCAATCCACGCTTGTTTTAGATGCCAGCCAGCAGTGGTCTGGAGACCATGAGTAGTATGCCAAATAATAACAAGAAATTGAAAATCTAAAACTATATGTACAACATTACAACCAGATATGAAAAATTCCTAACAATGTCGATTATGCCGATTAAGGGGACCCATACTAATTAATCGACAAGCGGAATACATATACAATACATGAAATAAAGCACGTGTAGTCCAATGTTGGGTACGTTGAGTGCGAGTCTAGTATGGATTAGAAGGAATTATGCACAACAAATTCTTCTTTCATGCTTACTCTTCTTCTGGTTTAGAAGGTGTATATTTGCCATGCGCACAGTGGGATTCAAATTATACAAGAAGACTTATTTTAGGCAAATCTGTGTTTTAGATCACAGGAGCAATCACTTTTTATTCCTACATTGTCATCTGGTGATTTGTAAGCGATACATTGTTCATGATATGTGCATCAATAACTGTCACAAAACTGCATCCATAATGCCAATGAGGGTTGAGCACAGATATTATTAGATAACAAAACTTATTTTTATTGGATCTTATGGGCAAGTGAAAGATGATTCTAATGCACTTTAGCACGCATTATTTGAACAATGTACGAATAAGTTATGAAGTTTCAAAGAACTATGCGTAGGTGTACTATGCTTCAACACTAGTTGTGGTATGCAAACGATGTACATCTCTAAATATTCATATCTTAATTCTAGGCAAAAATCTACACTGAATAGGGATATTAAGGGGACCAAAAAATTGAAGGGACTTGTTCTCGAAAATGATAGATGTTTGAAACATGATGTACAATCCCTACACACTTCAATAACTATTGCTGTACAAAAAAGGTAGATATTTATACAATGTGAGATGTCGATTAATTAGTATGGATCCCCTTAACATTAGGAAAAATTTCAGCCCTCCAAAAGGCTGCGAGTTTGGCATCCGCCCGGTGCAATTATGAAAAAAAATCCAAATAAAAATTTATTTTTTAATATTTAAAAATTGGATGCTGACATGGCACTAGTAGTGCCACGTCAGATTTATATTTTTTTAATATTTTTAATATTTTTTTAATATTTTTTATTCATTCTGAAATTGCACCAAAGGGGTCCCATAAATCAATTCTTTAGCGGCCTTGTGGAGGGCTGAAATTTTTCCTAATGATATCCCTATTCAGTGTAAATATATGACAATTTGTGGCAAGTGACCACTTAATTTGTACTTACTTTATATATGGTGCATATTGCATTTGTAGAAGTGCAAAATTTGAGGCTTCTGATTTACATTTTAGCCATGGTGGTCGGTATCAAAGGCATTTCATGCTCGTGCTCTCACTATAGAATAAGTATATTACAATACAACTAGTCTTGCACCCTAAATGCCCAAGGTAGTACATTTTGGTGTCAATCAAACTTGAGGTTAAATTAAATCTTATCCAAATTATTATTTTCAATATTTTTTTCTAAAGTGAAGACTCTTATAAGTTTATTTTTAGCATCCAAATATGATTGATGAAATGTTTAGAAATTTTCTATTCACTGTTTTGTACAAGGAGGGCTATTGAAATCTTGATATTTTAGTATTAATGCTCTTGGAGATGAGCCTCAGGTACATTGGATCTTGTGAGGAAAACCACATTGCAAATTCATCTAAACAAATTGTAGATTATATTTTGAAATGCAATTAATTGATTATTGTAACGCATTTATATCCTTTAACCTCATTTTTTTTATGTCTACAATTTAGATTTGTTGATGAAAAAGGTAATTGAAAGATATTGAGTCATTTTCAAATTATGATCCCCCTAGTGATCAATAATATAATCTTTCACTCCATATATGATGTATTTTCTTTTCCTAAATATTCTATAATACATGTAGTTTAGAATTGTATTGTTACAATTTGAAAAAATAATAATTATCAAAGATTTAGCTTTTTGTTTAGATTAGAATAGACTATAAGAAGCTCAAAAAGGTCTAAGGCATTTAGAAGTTGAGCTAAAGGTTTCCATAATAGGTTGGATTGACTAATTGTTGAAAAATAATTTATTTCTAAATCAGTAGAAATCTCTAATTCACAATAAATTGTAAATGCTATTTTATTTGTTCTATTGAATGAACAATAAGTTTGATATCTTGTTGGTTTAATGCTAATTAAATAAACTTGTAGTAGTGCCTATTTGGACAAATATAATGAGCACATGGTGATTTTCAATGTTGGCTACTTGTTTGATTGACTTCTTATCTATCTACATTTATTTTTTATTTAATTGTTGAAAAAATGACAAATTGGATAGAAAACAAACTTTGATTTTCTACAGAGTACAAATTCCTTGCCTAGCCAACAATGCTAGTATGTAAGCATGGAAATGCAAGCCTATGGCTATGAGCCTCAAATGCATGTATATGTAGATACTCTACAACAATCGAAGGTGCTTATAGTATAAAACGCCTACAATATATGTATATATAACCTGAATATACTATAATCATGGAAGGTTTTTAGAATATAGACACCTATAACATATGTGTATAACTCTTGTGCTCATGTACTCATGATTCTAAGGCACCCATTCATTTGGCCCAAAACAAAAATTCTGATAACTTTGGCAATATTTATCAAAATTGAGTAAAACAAAATTGGACATAAATTGTTTGAAAATTAGCTACTGCAATAAACATACATCCCAAAAACTCAAAAATCCAAAGTCTTTAGCTTGTTGAATGTTGCAAAAGAACTTTTTAACCCCTAAAGACTTAAAATCCCCTTGGGGAATACTTGGGATTTTTGGCACGCTTGTGTGATCTGAAATTTTGGGCTGATTTTTTGAAACTTTTTTTGAAGATAGGAATTACATTTTCTTCCTATAAAACTATAAATTTTAACTCAATCGATGCCCAGGAGTAAAAGTTATGCCACTCAAAGTCAAAAAAGCAATTTGCCGGGCAGAAAAAAAAACTGTAAAAAATTATATATATATTTTTTATTTTTTCCCCCTCAAAGATCATGTTTTGGTTTAAATTTAAAGATTTGATTTATTCTGTTTGGACTCAAAAGGAGAAAGTTATAGACAATCTTGTTTTTCGGGCAATCTAGCATCTTCTTTAAAAAAAAACACTTATAGAATTCATTTTTGAATGCAATTTTCAAATTTTCTCAATTTTTTTCTTTTGAAAAGGTTAAGTTTGTTTGCAAGAACAATCCTAGTGTTGGGATCATGGTGTTTTAATTCCACCTAAGAGCTATTAACAATTTAGTGTTTCATTCAATTTTGGACCTATTTCTACTTAACAATTTTTTTATATGTGAAAATCAAGTTTTGACATTCTAAATTTTTCCCCGATTTTCAACTCAAATTTTCAACTTAAAAAAATTTAATCCAATGGCGCGTAGTGCAAAAAAAATCTACAAATGGCTATCAAAGTTGTCTGAAATTGCAAGCCACAGTTTTAAAAAAAAATTCTTTTTCCAACTTCAAATGCTAATATCTTCCAATCCGTTCTGTCAAACTTCATGAATTTTTTACCATATAATCTAAGACAAATGAAGTACAAGATTTTATAGTTAGATTCTAAAAAAAAAAAAAATTTGGTTTCTTAAGTAATTGCAATAGAAATGGCAGTTTTCAGTGGTTTCGGAGCCAGAAACTGCCTTGGGCATTTAGGGATTAAATGGAATTATCAATCTATTATTCTATTACGGATTGATTTCATTTAATTTTTTTATATAATTATAGATGTTTGGCTAATCAAAAAACAATGCTCAAGTTATTCTTCTCTTACCATCCATCCAAAATTAAATGTCTGCTTTAGAACTTGTATTTATAAGGATGTTTTGAGTAGGTCATGTCGAAGCTTATTTATGTCTAGATTTTACTCACATTGCAAGAGCACATGCAATATTTTTCATTGACTTTAGTGATATAAAATTTAGAAATCTGTTTCATTTGTGCTTTTCACAATATGATTAAAGATATTTGAATCAAAAATTAAAGAAATTAAACAACGCTTTGTGGACAAAGGGAATAATCATGATTGTTCCTTCTTTTATGCCTCCAAAAATTCAAATATAAATTAGAGTTCTTCATCTTCCTCACATGTCAAAAGGAATTAGAAAATCATAATTAAAATCCTATTCCGTATTTTTCAACCATTTCATTCTTTCAAATATGATGGCATGGGAAAGCCAAGATGATCTTTTGTACTCCATTATTTGGTGTATTAGTTATCACTTTATATAGGTAGAAGTACCTATTTCTTGTTCACCTCCCAATTTTTAATGATGTAGGGATCTCTTGAAGTGTTTCAAATATAACCTTTAATCATCTATGTGGAATGTCTCCAACTTTACATATGACACAACATGGCTGCAAAGTAATAGAGCCTTTAGTTTATGATTTGGAACCTTTCCAAAAATGCTTCAAACATACATCTAGAGACCACTTTTATTTTGGGTCTTATAATCAACGTGAATGAAGAATCTATTGAAGATAGTTCTACATAATATTATCTAAGCCATAAAGATTTAGGTAAAGGGTGCTATCCTTGGTGCTTTCTTATGCACCTACAGAACACCATTAGGAAAAAAATGAACCCTGGAAGGGGCTGCTTCGTAGTGTAAGCTTTCCCTCCAGGGAACTCCAGGGAACTCAACAATGATTTACAATTAAATAAAATTTTAAAAAAATTTTAAAAATAAATTTTTTTAAAATATTAATAAATAAATAATAATAATAATAAATAACAAAAATAATAAAATAATAAAAATTGTAATGATTGCAGTCTGACATGGCATGTGTAGTGCCATGTCAGATCTGAAAATTTTGTAATTTTGAATTTATTTTAGTAAGAAAAAAGTTTAATATTTTTTGAAGCAGTTCAGCTGCACTGTTCCCTGCTGTTCCGCGCTGTTCCGCGCCTGCAGTTCGCTGTCGCAAAAAAAAAAAAAAAAAAAAAAAAATTTTTTTTTTTTTTTTTTTCGGCTTGTGTTCCCTGCGTTCTCAGGTCTCACGGCCTCTTCCAGGGTTCAACTTTTTCCTAATGTTTAAAATAAGATGCCTTTGAAAACTTATAGAAATTCAAATTCCCCCAAATAAGAATATTTTACTTTTTGAAAAAATTCTCATTTTCATTTCTCTCCTAATTCTAATTTAGACTCCATACACTTATAGATATTTCTATTTTAGTTAATGACAATAATTTTCCAATGATGTTTTAAATTCTTTCCCTCGTAAATATGAACCACCTATCTCGATACAAAAATGTAGCAAAGACCACATGGAATGTCGTTTCATTTGCTTCCAAAAAAAAGAAAAAAATGTAAAGACCACCGACAGTCGATAATAAATGTACCGAGGTAGTTTTGTTCCGTCTCAAACTGATCAGGAAATAAAGTAAAGTTTATTTTGTTTTGTTTTTTTAATTTTTGAACAAATGGGAGACCCATGCATTAAAAAGAAAAAAACAATGAACAAAAAAAAGTAAAGTTACTGAGGAACAGTAAGTTAGAGCGTTGACTTCGAGTCGAATTGGGCACATTTTAAAATGGAATGGAATCAGTGCAATCGGTGGATAGTATTTTCTTTCTTACTTTTGTGTAAAAATAGAGAAAAAAGGAAAAAAATTGGAACAACTCTGTGGACGTAAAAATATTCCCCTGAAACAGCCAATGAGGATTGCAGAAGGGGACTCATTGGAACAGGTTATGGAACAGATATGGAACAGGAGAGTCCACTTGCCCTCTCAGCATTGACGAATATTTTATTTTTTATTTTTATTTTTAACAAATGGAAGAACCATTGCATTAAAAAAAAGAAATACAAGACAGCCAAGCCAATGGCTGGATAATGATTTGTCCATGTGTTTGAAGGGAAAAAAAGGTTGGACATTGAAGAGAAATGAGCACAGGATTAACCCTTAAACGACGTGGAGGCCATTTTGTGGCCGATGGATGGCAGAGAATCAAACTGTACAGGGTAGAAATGCAATCATTTATCCTTAGAATTTGTTGTGGAAAGGGGAGATTTTCTACAGTAGCTTGACTTCCAATAGATACTTTTTGATTTTTTAATGTAGATGATGTCACACGGTAAAGATGATTTCCAGGGTCACCCCTACGTCTTTTAAGGATTAAAGATAATAAAAAATAAACTACAAAAACAAACATGGAGAGGAAGGAGCATTGGCGAAAGTTTGGAGGGAGCCAGGTGCATAGGCCAAAATACTCAGACAAGTTGCACCTATATGTTGCGAAATTAAAAAAACAAATGCTTTGAGGAATTGAGCTAAGAACAAAGATATAGTAAGGTAGAACCATCCATAGTTGACCACTTAAGCAATTCCGTGCATGTTCTAAAGCAATAGAAGGCAATGTAATTTTTTGCCACGTAGAAAGATAGAAATCACATGGATTGTCAATTTTTTGATAATTTTATGTCTTGAATTGAAATTACTATGTGTTTAGGAAGCCAAAAGTTAGCCTAAACCCATGCCCAATGTATAGACTCTTCCAACTCCGATCATTCAAGAACTACTTTTTCACTTTATACTTCCTTTTCTTTTGCTCAATGCTTTTGAACATGTGTTATGACCTTATTAGTCCCAACCTTGAAAAGGAAAAAAAATAAAAAATTCAAACTTTGGTTGGAAATATGTTTCAGCCTTGGTTGGAAATAACTGCATCCTATAGGTTGGCTATGGCTCCTTGGTTAGGAATGGGTGCTTCTACCATATCCCATTACAGACAAAATGAAAAATACGTTATAATACAAGTAACTAGAAAATGAAGGAATAAATTTCAATATAGATAAGCAATGATGAAAACAACATTACAGTTGAAAAAGTAATTTTCAGACATTATGTAATTTTTTTTAAAACCTGTAGAAGGGTATTGACTTGCACATTCCATTTTAGCCTTCAGACATGCATATGAGCATTAGAAAAGTAGATGTTGTACGGCTTCTATCGACCCAAGTCCAACTTAACACATGTATGATCCATTCTATAATGACCTCAATACCAACTACTAACTTCTATTGCAATAATGAATTCACGAACATTAATATGAATCGTTTTTATTTGTATTTTAGCAACCAAAATAATAATTTTCACCGCAAAATTTTGGAATCCGATATATTAGTTTGGGAAGATTGAATATAGTTCATTTGTTTGGATTGTAGGTGGTTTCATATAATGTGACAACAACAAAGTAATACCAAAATTTTGAGTTTTTTGCAATACACATTTTTAATTGAAATCCAATAATATATTAATGCATGAAATATCTATATTTAGTATATTATAGAATAACAAAAATATATATAATAAAATGTTGACAAACGCATTTGATAAAGATATAAACATAACATATTGTCAAAATTTTGGTACCACTTTGTTGTTGTCATATCATATGAAACCACCTTCAATCCAAACAAATGAACTATATTCAACCTTTACAAACTAATACTCCGTATATTGGATTCCAAGAATTTGCGGTGAAAATTATTATTTTGGTTGCTAAAATACAAATTAAAATGATTTGTATTAATTTTGTATTACAACAAATATTTTCAAATCTATTCAAAATAGATGCAATAACAGTTCAAATTGCAACCAATAGATCATCTATGATAGTAAATGAAATCTCAAGTCTTTGATTCAATCATTGAAAATCTTCAATTCCATTCAAATTAACATTATCTACATTTTTCTCTATATATAATTTTTTTGAAGCACACTTTTGTCAACTTTTTAGAATACCAATGGGGATGAATCTTAAATGGTATACAACTACATACAATAAAATATTCAAGTCATCAACACTACAAAAATAACCTTAGGAGATTTTATTGATTATGAAACTCGCCTCAACAATTGAGTTTATGGGGTAGTTGGCTTTAGAATTCATTTACTTTGAAACCGTAAAAAAATTTTCTTCAATTTTTTTTAAAGTTGCAGTATACAAAGGATACTACAATAATAATGTTTGCTCATTTCGATTTTGTCCACTTGTTTTCAATATATTGTGCATGGAGTGAAACTGAACAAAGCGTAGGCTCAATTTTTGATGTCACTACCTACCTGAGTCCTCTTAGTTGGATAGTGCTTCTTTCTCCACCAAGTGAAGTCAAACTACATTAGCCTTGGTGTGCATAGCCCAAAATTTAATTTTCTACTAACTTCAAAGTTATGAACTTGCAATCTATGTGGTCAAATGGTCTACATTTTTTCACAAATTCCTATTGTCTAGTACAAATTTGTAAAGTTGAAAGTTTGAAAAATGTTTTAATGCTTAAGTTATTCATAATGCACTAGAAAGTAGTAGTTTTGGACATTTTTTGTCCAAGACCTTTTTTGTATTTAAATTATTAATTGGCCAATGATATTGCACAAGTCATTCTGAGTTTTTGACCTCCTAACGGCCAAAATTAGGGTCAAAATTTGGTGCCAATTGGTATATATTTCACTATTCTTCACATTTTCAACATGAATTCTCATAACATTCTAGGATTTGTGTGCTTCTTTTTGCTATAGTTTTATAAGGTAAAAGACCCCATTGCGGTCAAATGGCCCATGATGGACACCTAATGACCCCATTGTGTTTTTTCATACCACAATCAATGCCTTACATGGTAGTTATGGAGTAATTAGTGACCTCAATAGGTACTTCCAAATTTTTAGTGTAAAATTCTATGTAAAAATTGATTTTTTAGGTCTTCCATGTTTGAAAATGTTGTGACTACATTGGGTAGGAAGATGACCATATTGGATTCAAATTTTGTTGGTCATGAGGTAGCCTACAGACCTCTATGGGCTGATCACTTAAAAAATTTTGAACTAATTCATACTTGATCCAAAAAAATATAATTTCATATGTCCACACTATCTCTCACACTTATCTTCGTGTGGGAATTTTTTTTGAAAAATTCCAACAATGGCATGTGGGGGCACACTTCTAATTCTAAACACAATGGGATCTTTTACCTTGTGTCATTAGAAAAATTTTCAGGCCTCGTTTCAGGCCTTCAAAGGATTGGTCCACAGCCCTCCAAAGTACCCTGAAATTTGATTTTTGGGGGCTAAAAAAATTCATTTTTTCCCTATTTCCATGCAGCTGACTGTAGTGACAATGGCGCAAGAAACTAGTTTTATGAATTAAAAGTTTATTTTAAAAAAATAAAAAATCTTAAAAGGATGTTAAAAAACAAAAAACAAAAACACAACATCTGACAGTTTTGGCAAGCAGACAACTTGGCTGACTGCTCACCAGGAGACTTTTTTAGATTGGCAAGCTAAGTTTGGAAATAGCTTAGCATGTCAATCTGGAGCAGCCCTCTAAAGGACTGATATTTTCTCTAATGTTTGACTTTCTTTGCTGTATTTTTACACTTTATTCCTTCTAATGTAACTGCACTTGGATTTATGTATTGTAGTAAATTCAGTTATTTATTTATCCTATGCAAAGGTTAGATTTAGTAGAAATTAAGTTGTTTTTGTAAAACAAGTGCCACATGTCATCTTGTGAATGGTATGAGGTGACGTGAAATCCTAAGAATCTGACATGGAAATAAATTTTGGCACTTAGATATTCTACAAAGTAAATTTAAACCATGCAATTACTAAAATTCTCATTAAATGCTTTGCCAATTGAAAGAAAAAGACCAAAGGAGACAATCCATCACAAATGGAATTGAAAACAAATAGAGTACTAAAAATTAAATGGAATCCAAACACTACAAGAGAATGGTGTGTTTTAAATGTCTAAGACTATACTTTAAAACTCACTTAAAACATCCCATTCTCTTTTAGTGAAATGGCAAGGAAAACAATCCGAGTGGATATTGGATCAAATAGGAATAGTTGCATTGTGTCAAGATGTCACTTTTTTTTAAACAAAAAAATAAAACCTGAGGGATTTTGAAGGTCCCTTTTGCTTTTGCAAAAAGCAAGAGCCTCTAGGGCTCAAAGTTCTTGAAACGAGTGAAAAATCTGTTGTAAAATTCCACCACCCAATCCGTCAACTCCGGTATCCGTGCGTAGAAAAAAAACCTCTCTTTGGCTCTTTCAGTTGGTTGGGGGCGGAGGCTTTTGCCTTGGCATAGGGTTTTGGGCTCTATCTTGGGCCTTCTCTTGCCTTTGTTCTTAAAAAAAAGAAAAAACAAATAGGAAAAAATTTGATGTTGATAGTACAGAAAAAGTTTTAGAAAATGAAAAAATTGTCATCGAGGGTGCTCCCTCTGGTTTGTGTATTGTTTCCCCTTATAAATGGAAATTGTCCATGTATTTAAAAAAAAAAACACTAAAAAAACTCTCTTTTTAAGCAACTTTCTGAGTTGCTTTTGTGTACCCAGAGATGGGCTAGCTGACCAAATTCATCCCCTAGCACTTACAACCCATCAAGAAATTACTTTCGCCCAAACAATAATCTCCATCACATTATATCTCAATTCCCCCTAGTTATCTAAGGGCAAATTATAGCTCCACCTGGAGGGAGGGAATTCAGCTTGTTAACAATGTTACGTGATGTATTTGAACCATAATAAAACAATAATTTGGTGTTCAAAATCAAATACATTATAATTCAATGAAGCATATGAGGTTAAGCAAAGGTATTATACTCAAGCACCCAGAGACGATCCTACAGACAAGTAAATGTTGCTATACTTCCAACCAGTAATTGGCATAGCCACTAACCATGATGCATTTTATTGACTATAAACCACTTCCATTCTCAATCCACTCATGTTCTTACATCCTATTCTATAAAGCATAAATGTCCTTCTCCAAGGAAAGAACAACAAGCCAAGGGGAATGGATGCCACAATTGGAGAATGAAGATCACCTCCAAGTTCAATGAGGTCACTATGCCCACATACAATCAGCATATGATTGTGTTTGCATACCATTCTCCTTATATGAAACAAGTGTATGGTGATTTCAACTCCAATGTAGTATAAACAGTTTATCACATTTTCACTCTCTATTTATTACAAAAGCAAACGCTTGAAAGTTTACTACTTTCACAATTCGCATTATTTATACAACACAAAAAAATTTGGTAAGATTTGGAGCTTCTTTCTATAGTTCATAGCCTAACAAAGTGGTAGTATAATTACGAGGAATTCTTTCATTTCTACATGTTCTATAAATACAATACTATACAAAAATTGCACAACAACTTTCCCAATAATCATAAATTTTACGCAACACTCTTTATGGTATCTTATAATTGTACCAAACACTACAAGAGATTGGGGTGTTTTAAATGAGTTTTTAAGTATAGTCCTAGACATAAGGTTTTAAGTAATGACCTTTAAGGCAATTTTTAGCAAAATTTTACTAGAAAAACATGTATTTCTAGTAAAATTTCACTGAAAATTGCCTTAAAGGTCATCTTATATCTAGGACTATACTTAAAAATTCACTCAAAACATCCCTTTTTCTTGTAGTGAGAAAAATAAGGTCAACGGAAGCTTTCTTGCACCTCTGCATTCTAAACCGCAAACTAAATACCATGAGAATATGATATTGTTTAGAGTATTTTAAACTCTTAATCCTTAATAGACATTTTATGCCAACGCTTGGTCAAACTTCATTGGCTTTCTATATTGAAACACAAGTTTCAAACTTGATATTTTTCTCATGTAGTAATGTATATCTAAAATTTATCTTCAATTTTTCATAATTAAAAAATTATGAAAAATGAACTTACTGAGAAAATGAACTTGATATGAAAATGAACTTAATATGATTTATTAAGTAGTTTCTTTGTAAAAATCATATAAGTTACAAAAAATTTAAAACAATATGAAGTGTTCACCAGAAATAGAAACCATAGAGATAAATATCATGTTGAAATTGCTTTCTTCTTGAAATCACACCCATTGAAAGTTTGAAAGAAAAAGTTCAAAAGTGTTGTGTCAGTTAAGATTGCAAGATGTTACCTTACAAAGATCACAAAAAACTTGAAAAAATTAGAAAAAATTAAAATGAAATAAAAAGTAGACTGTTGTATACATTTTTTAGTTGAGCTTAAAAAAACATTTAAAATCACAAACTACATATGAATTCAAGTTTGGTTTTCGAAATGCCACTTGGATTTGCACTGTCCTTCAAAATTCAAAAGATCGAGTGCTAGTTTAAAAGAAGGATCAAATTTTTGGAAAAGGTTCATATAAAGTCAATTTTGAATGGACATTTTTGAAATTATGCATATAACATCTGAAATTTGGCAAGTTTGTAATTTAATGTGATATAGGATGTAATTATCAAAAAAAAATTGTACGTAAGTGCAAAAATCTCACTCTAAAAAGAATTAAAGTCTACTAAGCATGTTGGGCAATGGCACAATCAAAAAAAAAATTTCCTTTTAACTTCAATCACAATCATCTTTCATTCTATGTAGTAAAAGTTTTCAAAAATAACTGTATACATACTCATATTAGTCTAGTTCATGATTTCTGTTTTTTTATTATTATTGAAAAATGAGTAAAATTCTATTATCCTAAAATATATAAGTTTTTTCAAGTTTTTTCAGAAATGTAACCAATTCTTTATGGGTTAAATTAGATATTCGTTTTAAAAAAGATTATAAATTATTGTTACTGTTAAGACTTTTCTAGAAGATTGTCCTCTGGGACGATCAGACATTGAATAATCCATTAGGTATAAGAACTAAGAAAGTAAAAATTTTAAAAATGAAATATGTGCTTTGTAAGTATAGGGAAACAAATTTAAAAATATATATTATTTACATGTAAGTTTTCAAAGTGTTATATACATGCATCTTTGTTTGTTGTTCAAGGATGCTCAAAACCATTTTCTAAAGGCTCTATTATGTTAGAATCTTGTTTTGCAATGCAAAAAGTTGGAGATGTTCCACGATGATGGTTTACAATTACAGTCATATTGGTAACACTCCAAACAAACCGTAATGATATAATTTGTTTCATCTATTTTAGTGGAGGAGAGATTGACAAAAGTTATAACGGACTATTTTTGCAAATTTTTTTATTCATGTAAGTGAACAAGCAACTATTATACAAGGAGCATTAGAGAAAAAATCAACCTTCTGGAGGGCCTCTCCAGATTGATACGCCAAGCTATTTCAAGCTTGGCCTGTCAACCTGTAAAAGTACCCCCGGTGAGCAGCTAGAGTGTATGACTACTCGCCGAAGCAATCAAACTTTGCAATTTTATTTTATTTTTCTTAAATTTTTTATTTAAGATTGCTTTTTTTACTTTTTTTTAAAGATTATTATTAATATTAATATTATTTTATTTTTTAATTATTTTTTTACTTGTAACTTTGGGTTCTTGTGCCATTGTCATTGGAGTTTCAACTGCGTGGAAATAGGGGAAAAAATAATTTTTCAAACCCGATAAACAAAATTTCAAGGTACTAAAGGGGTCTAGGAAGCAGCCCTCTAGAGGCTAATTTTTCTCTAATTCTTTGTTTTTGTAGCATTGACTTGCTTTTTTAAGAACATCCTATTTTAACTTTCTCACATTTAACTTTTGTTGATGCAAAGCCTCTTCTCCAACGGTCCAAGCCAATAAATTCTTTTTCTATGAGGCAACTACATCTTTGCTTGAAAAATTTTCCTTTACGATTCTTACCTAAAATGTAATTGAATATAAAAACCTAATATTGATATACCTATGTTTTTAGATATACCTATTTTCAAAACTTTTTGAAGTTTTTGCACAATATTTTTACAATTGGATGTGTGCCAATCATCCTAATTTATATAGAAGCTTTGTTTTAGGTCATTCCAATAATGATTGCAAAGGTTATAAGATCTTTTTAAACTTCAATGTCAGATGGGAAGCTAAAAGTATATTCTAAAAGATATTAATTAAATTATATAGATTGGTACCTACTCAAAAAGATTTTATCTATTCAATTCCAAATAATGATGTGAGAATCAAGATGAGTTTTATTTTGCGGGCAATGAAATAGAAAAAACATTAAAATGGATTTTAAAACTCATCTTTGAAAATTTCAAATTAACCCCTAAATGACCGTTGTCCCTTTGGAGGTTCCTTTGGAGGTCCCTTTGGAGGGCAAACAGGAATTACGGACAGATACCTACAGGTTGAAATTTTGTCCAAATTTTTTGAATATTTTTTGAAAATAGAAAAATTGATTAGCTTTGTGGAAATATAATTTTTTTTAAATCGGTGCCCGGAAACAAAAGTTATGCTCCAAACAACTTAGAACTTGGAAGCTGGAAGGCAGGAGGATGGGGCAGCCAAAAAAAATATATTATATTTTAAATTTTGAATTTTATATAAATTTTTTTTTCATAAATTATATTTTTGCCTATCTGGAAAGCTTTTGTTCATTCCATTTGGATTTGTTATGAGAAAGTTATGGACAATCTTATTTTTCGTGCAGTTAGAGCATCTTTTTGAAAAAATAACTTATAATATTCATTTCTGAATGCAATTTTTATAATCTTTCAGAAAAAAGAATTCCATGTGGTTTAATTTTCTTGCGAGAACAATCTCACCAATCGGATTAGTGCATTTAAATTCCATTTTAGAGATGTTAATAATTTAGATTTTCCTTCTATCTTGTATCTACTTCTACTTAATAATTTTTTGAAGTATGAAAATTAACTTTTTTTGAATTTTTTTTTTCCTAGAATCTCAACTCAATTCTCCACTATAAAGAATTAAAGCTCAAAACTTTGTAGTGCAAAAAATTAAAGGTAAGAAGGTTCAAAGTCAAATAATCTTGTCTCGCAATGTGTTGAAAAAATGTTTCTTTCCACTTTAAACGCAGATATCTTGCAATCTGTGAGGTCAAAAAATTTGAAATTTTTTCCACACATTCTTATAGTAGTTAGGTGTAAGATCCTATGGTTAGATGTGCAGAAAAAAAACAATTTTTAAATTTTCTTACTCTTTGCTATAGAAATGGCAGTTTTGAGTGTTTTTTTGGCAGAAAAAAGGCCTTAGAAATAAAAGCATAAGATGTTTTTATTTTACTAGAACATTTTTACCATCAAATATAATAATTTTTAATTTCTTGTACAGTTACTGATGGTTTAGTTTTTTCTTTCATCTAGTACCAACTTCAATTCTTTTCATTTTTTTAAAGACAAATATGAAAGTTCTTTTAGTAGAATCATTTTGCATATATTTACAATCCATTTTCCAACATATTAGCTAAATTCCATAAGTTTAAGACAAACGTGTTTCTTCCTAAAATTATTGAAATGCAAAACTTCATCTTTTGAAAGGGCTAGAAAAACATGCTTTTTGAAGTTTTGGCACATTGAACTTGCATGCAATTGGTAAAAAAATTTGCTTAAAATTTTTGGAGTACATATAAACTTGACCAAGTTCTCTAAAGGGTCCTATAGTTGGGTTTGATAGTGGATAAATATAGATGAAGCTTTGGATACGAGCATTTTGAAGTAGTTTTGTTCTTCAAAACACCACAATATTGTAGGAATTAGTGAAAACAAAGCTCAAATTTTTAGAGCACCCGCATCCATACCCCCAAAAGTAGCCTTCTATGATATAGAAGACCCGCGTTGGATTTGTTTTTGAGATCTATAGCACGTTTTCCACCCTTGCCCACCTTCCAATTCTAGACAACCATGTGGCACCACTCCAATGCTCTGAAGTACAAAACCAACCTTTTATAATACCAAACAATGTCAAAGATACACAAGATCTATGCTCTAGAATGGTTGCATGGGCCCTTTATTGTTACATGCTCCAGATTATTTTTATGCAGTCTACTCAATTCTACTTATTCCAAGGGTGTAGGTGGCGGACCTATTCTCATGTATGCTCTTGGAGAATGGTCAAGCCTATTTGTTTGGAGTATGAGCGTAGATGCTCTTAATCCCTAAAAAATCGTTGTTTCTTTGGAGGACAAATGCGATTTTGGACAAGTACCTACAGGCTGACTTTTTGTCCAGATTTTTTGAATTTTTTTTGAAGATAAAAAAACTGATAAGCTTTGTGAGAATATGTATTTTTTTCAATTGATGCCTAGGAACAAAAGTTATGCCCAAATAAGCTCAAAATAGGAAAGAAGAGGCAGCAAAAAAATTTGCAAAAATATTATTTAATTTTTCAATTTTTTTTCCTTAATAGATTATATTTTTGTCTATCTGGAAAGTCTTGATTCATTTCATTGGAATTTGTTATGAGAAAGTTATAGACAATTTTGTTTTTTGGGCAATTAGGGCATCTTCTTGAAAAAACAACATGTAGGATTCATTTTTGAATGTAATTCTTGCAATTTTTCAAAAAAAGAAGTTCTCCATGGTTTAATTTTCTTTCTAGAACAATCCCACCATTGGGATTTGTGAATTTGATTCCATCTAAAAGATACTAAAATTTAGATTTTCCTTCTATCTTGTACCTACTTCTACTTAACAATTTTTTTAGAATGAAAATTCATTTTTTTGAGATTTTTTTCCCTCAACTCTCAACTTAGTTCTCCACTATTAAGATTTAAAGCTCAAAAACTTTGTAGTGCAAAAATTTAAGTTAAAAATGTTCAAAGTCAAAAATTATAGTTCCGCAATGTGCCGAAAAACTTGGTTTTTTTACTTTAAACACAGATATCTTGCAATCTATGCAATCAAAAATCTTGAAATTTTTTCCACGCGTTTTCATACTAGTTAGGTATAAGATCCTACGGTTAGATGTGCAAAAAAAAATTCAATTTTTTTAATTCTTTGCCATAGAAATGGCAGTTTTGAATGTTTTTTGGCAAAAAAAAGGCCTCGGTCCTTTAAGGGTTAAGATATACAACATTTTTCCAACTAGGGCCCCATTTGCACGAGACAAGGTGACCTATTTTCATGAATGGCAAAAATATGAAGTAGACTTTCATTCATTCAAGGTAACCATAATTAAATAACATTGTATTTCCTTGTTTCTTTGTTTCTTTGTCTTGTACACCACCACGACTAGTTTTCAGTTTTGTGCTTCTCGGAAATAAATTTGCTTTTACATTGAGAACAAGTCAGACTATAATCTACACTTCTTTAATTTCCACTAATTCCAAACTTGATGAAATTAGCAAAAATAATGCAATCTTCATTATTTCTATTTTTTGACCTGTGAAAATTATCCCACTACTATCACTCAATCGGACATATGCTAAAATGCTTAACATTGTAAGAAACAAGTTGTATACCTTCAAGTAGTGTGCTCCAAAAACGATTGCCTTCTTCAAATTGACCTAAAATTCACTTTGGAATGGATATGAGGTGGTTATAAAATTGACCTCTTTAGCCATTGAGTGGATTGAGGAAAAAGTGTTATTTATTGCAAGAGCCAATCATTCCCCTTGGTTTCTTCACATCTCTTGACAAGTTGCAAGTGGATGGATTTTGGGAGACCTTTGGTTACAAATAGGTGCCTATGTCACAAAACTTTGAAAATTCATGAGTAATTCATCAGTGCTTCAAAATATATAAAACCAATTGTATTACATTCCGCATCTATTTTTCTTTCTCTAAAAAATTTGCAAAAAATCTTTCTGCCTGTAAAAACCATGAAAAAAGGCGAACCAACCCTTAAATGGTCGCTTTTAGAGCATACTACCTTACCGATGAGCACAAGTGCCCAACTCAAAGTCAGTTGCTTCACAATGAAATTCCGTTTCATTTGTTTAAAAAAAAAGGCAAAAAATGTCAGTTGCTTCACAATGAAATTCCGTTTCATTTGTTTAAAAAAAAAGGCAAAAAATGTCAGTTGCTTCACAATGAAATTCCGTTTCATTTGTTTAAAAAAAAAGGCAAAAAATGTCAGTTGCTTCAACTGTTGAATAAATGTTACTCCGTATGTCCTTTGTCAGATTCTTTTGGGCCAATCTGGGATTCTGGTTACATCTGAAAAATCAAATTAAATGCCTGTGGAAGGATACAACACAATTAATATGGATAAGATCTATTTATTTATATTTTAAAAATAATATTATGGATACGTTTTCTGTAAGGTCTCAGACACCAAAGGAACTGAAGATCATAAATCCCCAAAAGATTTAAAAAAAATCTCTTCAACTGACTCTCCAGGCAAAACCTGTGCAAGGATGATATTGGCAAGGGCTCTGACCAGGTGGCATCTCCGTGCAAAACAGGCACTGTCGGTGCAGTCTGGCCCGACTGTGCAAGAGCCTATCAATCAATAAATCCAGGCATAAAATCCATCTCAATATCTGATCTTTTCTGAGTAATAAGCAGTGCCGACCAGTTTTTTCAATTTTTTTTTTCATTTTTTCATTTTTTTTCATTTATTTAACCCCTAAGCGCTCAAGTGACCATTTTATGGCTGCCCGACTTTGGGCAAAATTTTCGGCCAAAAAAATAAATAAATAAAAATAAATTTTTTTTTTGCAAAAGATTGGGTTGTCTATCGATATTTATACTCAAAACTCAAATTGAAAGTGTCTAGATTTGCCTAGTGTTGAAATACTTACTATTTGGGGAAAGTATTGGTGTTCTCATTACTAGATCTCATGCATTTTTTCACAAATCAATAGAAACCACAATTTAGACCAATCAAAAAAAAAAATTCAAATGCTAAAAATAGAAATTATACTTTTGGTGAATTTTTGAAGTTATATCTTCAAAATTCATTTAAAACAAATCTGAGAATAATTTTACAGTTTTGACCGTATGGATGCTTTCTACTTTTCATGCTTCACATTATCTTCTTTGATGCAAAATTCAAAAAGTTTTAGAACTTATATTTTATAATACATTTGTATTTTGTCCAAACCCCTTGGGCTTTTAGGGGTTAAGGCAGTGCAAAAAGCGATAGTTAGAATGATGAAGTTGTTTCCATCCATGGAAATGGATGAAACTTGTAATATATGGACAAAAAGTTATTCATTCATCTAAATAGCAACACTCATCCATAATAGAGCAATACCATCCAAAGATTTGGTAGCATTTTGTAATTTCATCCACTAAAAAAGGAAGAATATCTTGTCAAGTATTCTGTTTAAAAAAATTGCATCACTTTTAAGCAAAAATTCACTCCAAAAAACCCCCTAGTACTGACAATGATTACTATCAAGCAAACTTAGAGTATTATGGGTGTTCATAAAGCGTCCTTCTAAGCTATGATTTACATCTTTAGAAATGTTGTGTCCTTTAACCCTTAAAGGACCAAAGTCCCGTCGGGGGACACTTGGGTTTTTGGACAGGCTCGTGTGACCTGAAATTTTGGCTTGATTTTTTGAAACTTTTTTTGAAGATAGGGAATCACATTAGCTTTCTAAAAATATAATTCTTTTTTCAATCGGTGCCCAGGAGCAAAAGTTATGCCATCCGGAGTCTTAAAAGCAGTTCGCCAGGCAGAAAAATAAAACTTCAAAAAATTGAATTTTTCTTTTTGATTTTTTTTCCTCAAAGATCATGTTTTTGTCTACATTTGAAGCTTTGGTTCATTCTATTTGGACTTAGAACAAAAAAGTTATGGACAATCTTGTTTTTCGGGCAATCTAAGCATCTTCTTAAAAAAACAACTTATAGAATTTATTTTTGAATGCAATTTTCAATTTTTTTCACATTTTTTTGACAAGGTCAGGTTTGTTTGCAAGAACAATCCCACCATTGGGATTATGGTGTTTTAACTCCACCTAAGAGCTATTAACAATTTAGTTTTTTGTTCAATTTTGGACCTGCTTCTACTTAAAAAAAAATTTATATGTGAAAATCAATTTTTGACATTCTGAAATTTTTTTCCCCAACTCTCAACTCAAATGTTCAATACAAAATATCCACAAATGGCCGTCAAAGTCATCTGAAATTGCAGGCCGCAGTTCAAATAAGCTTCTTTTTCCAACTTCAAATGCTAATATCTTCCAATCCGTACAATCAAACTTCATGAAATTTTTACCACATGATCTAAGACAAGTGAAGTACAAGACCCTACGGTTAGATTTTAAGAAAAAAAAAATTTGGTTTAGGGAGTGATCGCAGCAAAACTGGCAGTTTTCAATGGTTTTGAAGCCAAAAACTGTCTTGATATTTTAGGGGTTTAAACAATTTTAAATTATTTCTGTTGTAGAAGAGGGGAAGAAGTAGCATCTAATTTGAGGCTACTTCATAAGCCATAGATAGATATTTAATTTTTAATTTTTAATTTTTAAGGTGTTTTAAATTGCAATCTTGATGGGAGTATTGAAGCTAAACTCATTGAAGTATGTGGATTATAGAGTGGAACATCATTTATTCATCAAAATTTATATACATTCTTTCAAAGGTGTTAGTATCTTCTATTATGATTTTTGGATTTTGTTGGAAGCTTAATGAATGAAGCTTTTGTTATGTGTAGAAATTTTGTGTGCCATATGATTGTAATGCATAGCGGTGTTCTTTAAATTCTTGAAATGGTGACTTTTGAATCCAATTCCAACCCTTTTAAATCCTAATTCTACATTGTGTGCAATTTATACTACATTAGGATGTAAGAGAGCAAAGTTGAGTCTGAGAGCATTGCTAGCATTTCACTGGCTGGAATCTTGGCTCGAGCTAGGGTGTGGCCAGCCTCACTTTACACCCCCACCAAAGACCCGCCCAATGTTCAAAACTAATTGTCCTTTGCAAAAACAACCCTCCAAACACCATCCTCCCATCCCCGCTAGCTTCTTCAGATCCTATACATCTTGTTGTTGTCAAATTGCCTTCAATGTTATGGATTTGGTTGTCAGGTTGGATCGCATTTTGTATCCTCCTTTCAAGTGGCAGTCCCAACTAGAGCTCCTAATTAGGTGGTTTCAGGAATAGACTTGGGTCTATCCTCCTTTCACTGGGCTTATATGGCAAGAATGAATGGGGGGCCCGACTAATCCATGGTTGAAAAGAGCAATTGGAGCATGATGGATACCCTATTGGATTTGCCTGCTTTTGGAAAAGCAAATGCCCAATAGTATCCTTCATCTAATATTTTTTTCCATAACAATCTTTAAATTATTTTTTTCTCCCAAGAACCAACAAGACACTTCTTAGGCTTGCTACCATTGTTGGATAATGTTATACAATCCTTGAAGCCCGGAGGCATATTTTGGGCATAAATTGCCACTTCTTAGGATAGTAAGAAAAAAATGATTTTTTTTTTTTTTTTCAAATTCAACCATTCATACTAATATTGGACTACTATAGGAATGTGTGGAAAAAATTTCAAAATTTTTGACTGCACGGATTGAAAGATTATAACATTTGAAGTTATAGGATTTTTTTTTCACCTTGCATGACAGGACCAACAAACTTTAACTCCTTCTAGAATGAGATTCTTACACTATTTATGCTTATGTCTTTTGACATTTGCATCTTGTATTATATAAGTTACGTACATGCTAAATTTTAGGAGTTGATGAACTTTTTTGCAAAAGAATTCCAAAAGATTCCCAGATTGCTCGAGCTACCAAAAAAAATCAAGGCAATATGATTTTTGATTTGGGCATCCACTTGGGAAAAAAGTTAGATTTTCACTAAGTAGGTACATATTCACACCTTGTGCCAAAATTTTGTGAACATTTGACCAAAATTGACTTCATAGGAACCCACCCAAATTTTCAATTGTTACAATTGTCTTTTAGGGGATAAGCTAGGAGGTCCTAAAACTGACCTAGATCTAAAAGCGTCCTTAACCCCTAAAGGACCAAACACCATTTTTTGGCAACATAGCGATTCTGGGCAGCTCACTACAAATGGATTTTTTATTTTTTTTCTTTAAAAATTACACAAAACATGTGCCCGAGGAGTAGCTTTAAGGTCCAACAATTTTCATAACTTTTGACTACACGATTAAAAAGTTATTGCATGATATGTAATTTTCCGCGTTCAGCGGGTAGCCTGGGCAGCTCAAAAAACTCCTTCAAAAATCACTTTTTTGAAAAATGAAAAATTCGGAAGTGGTTCTAAGGAAACATTTAAGAGTGGAAAAGTTTGAATCACTCCATTTCGTTAAATGAGGTGAGAGTTATTAAGATTTCCAATTTGTGGGTAGATATGGAGTCTCTAATTCCACAAAAGTCCAAAAAAAAAGAAACAACTTGGATCAGATGCCAATTCCATTCTTCTTTCTATGAAGATTTACTGCAAAACATGTTAAGGAGTTTAGCTTCCCCCAACTGCAATCAGCTCTAAAAGGCACTCATTTGGACATCCTACCTTGCACGCTAGGAATGAACTGACTCTTACTTGCCTTCAGTTCGCTTGGAGCGCACTCGAAGTTACACACTGTATTACTGTAAGCTTTATTTCAACTTCTGGCCCTAGTTCCATCAGAGCTGGATGACCAGATAGATGTACTTTCAATCCGGCATTAAATCCTGAAAAAAAGATGAGTACCTACAGTACTCCTCTGACACCGTGCGAGTGATCCAATAACTTGGTTCTGAAGAAACACGTTGTGTGAAATTCTGTTTCATTTGTTCCCAAAAAAAAAAAAAAAAACTTTCGACTCAAACTTCTGGTCAAACCAAATGATCAAAGAGTGGTGGTCAGGTCTGTTGGGGAGCTTGCTCCAAAACGGTTTATAAGTGCATGTCCAAATCGCTCTGACTCCCCTGAGTTGTCCTCTTTATGATCCCACTGGTAGCATTCAATGGCAAGAGCCTTGCATCAGTTTTTTCTGAATTATAACAGAAAACCCAAGTACACGACACAGATTGAGAAAACCCATTTGAGGGTGGTGTCTTGATGTACACGACACAGATTGCAGAACACCCAACACATACCATTTCATTGTCATTGTTAAGTTTTCAATCATTGTACGTTCCAATGGAAAGGTCCTCTAGCTTAAGCTTAAAATCAAAACTCGGTTATAATTGAAAGAGCTCAATCATTAAAAGTATGCTGTCAACACAACTGCACAGCATATTTTGAGACCAAATTTCTCAAATCTCCATAGTGGTAACCACGTACAAGGCAAGAGTTTCCCAAGTGTAGGGAGCCCATTACAGACACCCAACTCAATTCAATTCAAATCTATATCTGCCCAACGTTTTAAAGCCTGAAAGGACTCCCAATCTTTGCATTGGTGGAGGTTGCATTGGTGGAGGTTGTAAAAAAGGAAACATCCAAATCTTTTCATACATGAATGGACAAAAACTGGAGAAAAACACTGACTACACTGAACACCACACACATCATGGCCATGAGGCAGCAAGAAATAAAATTGTGCTTCTACCTCAGATCACATCAGGGATTGCAATTTCAATTTTTCCAAGTTTGTGCAACATGTGATCTTGACTGGTGTGAAAAGAGTGATTATTGGTCCATAAACACTTAGGTATGGATGAAACATCATAGAAACCTTACTTAGAGGCTTTTTTTTGTGGCTTGCTAGTGCACTTACATACAGTAGTGGAAACATGGTATGCATAGACAAGGGAAATGATCCATGAGAACACCAAGGATCAATTTGATCCGTTGTGGGACTTCCTGTGCCAAACCAGAACCGTGTTTCCTCAAGAGTTACTCAGTGGTAGCAATCTGGAAGAAGGGAATTGAGTGTTGTGTGCGTATCCATGTGTGTACAGCGGGAGATGGAAATTTCTAGATACTACCAAAACTTATTAATGACATTTTGCATGTCAAAATAAGGACTAGACAAATTTATCTTCAGGGATTTAGGACGTCTGAGAAGGTATTAAAGCATTATGCTAAACTATACTCTAGAATCAAAGAGCCTCCAAGGATGCTTTTTTAGCTCTTAGAAGTCTCAGATTGAATACAGTATTTTGGGGTTACAACTCTCACTCTTAACAAAAGCAAACTGGACACGTCTGCAAACACTAGGCAATAACTGGTGGACTCGATAAAAGCTTTGGAAAAATTGTTGTCAGCTTCAAATGCATGCTTGTGCACCTCCTGAACAAGATCTAGTCATGGTGCATCAAATGAGAGCCATGCTAATAAAACCGAGATCAACCAATTTAGCCGGGTTTCCCTGTGAAAAGGTTATGTTGTTGCTATGAACACATACTTTTAGAACTTGGACCTGTGTTCTGGCCACCAAAGTAGAGTACAAGGGCTGCTGGAATTTGCAACTAAGTCAGCTTTCAATTGCTTGCCCTCAAGGCTTGTATTTTGATACTCTGAATCTGTAGAGAGCATGTGAAAGGGCCACATTTTCACATAACTGGTGGAGGTAATTAAGCAACAATTGTACCCTCCAGACTTCCATATGTATGTGTTCCTTTGGAGAATTAATAATGTCCAGGTGCGAAGATCTGAAGAGTGAAAACCGCATCTAACAAACATGATGCTTTTAAAAATAAACATACCAAGATCTGTAACTAGCTACATATGTTGGAGTCTAAATTAAAAACTCTTTATGCTACTGGTAGAGTCTGCAATACATGTGACCATTACACCTCAATGCACCATTCCAGTAATAACAGCAGTAATTTTATGCTTCAATCTAGCCAAGAGTATATGGTGGATACTCAATACCACTGCTATTTGCCGTCTTGTATTCTAGTGTATTGCCATTTTGTTATTAAGTTTTGAATATACTTGCAGTGATGTACATCTTTTTGCAGTGAAAATGTGTGGTGTGGTGAGCACAAAAGAGGGTCCCTGACATCAAGTAGGTGAAGATGAAATGGAACTCTTTTTGTGTGATCATATATTTAGCACTTTTGTGGAGCAATCAACAACAAAAGGAACATGACCATGAGGACCTGCCTCCAGCTCCCCAAACAAAACCAGAGTCCATAATCTTTCATACACCAATTTTGGAGGTTTAGAAAGTCTTGAAAAAGATAGGATCCTTCTCCACATCCATCATAGAGACTTGATGTTTACAGAGACTTGCGTGTTTTGAAATTTGGCGTGATTAGTAAATGTCTTGTTAAGATTCACATTAAAAAAACAGAATGCAAAAAGATCTCTTCCAACAAATTTTATTGCAATTTAAAGGCAATAAACTAAAACCTAGCTAAAAATTCCTTGCGACCATGTTAACTGTCCGGTTATTAGATCTGTGAGGTAAATGGCAGGCTTACTCTATGTACTTACTCTTTTCCATTACCTTGATTTTCCAAGACCTTGGTTAATGGAGCCGACCCTGCACACCAAAATGACGGAGGCAGTATGAACCTCAAGGAACAAAACAGAACTAACCTCTCAGCACAAAAGTGCATTGAATTTTCATACAAAGTTTAATAATGTTCATACTCATGTGAAGTCCTCCCAACTCAACACAAAGCCACTCCCTGGAGTTAATGTTCATACACTATTGATTCAGAATGGACATCCCACACCAAACACTTACATAGTGCAAGATATCTTGTGCAGCATGGTTCTAAATCTTTTTGGAAGAATGCAACCAGCAAAACCCTAGAACACTAAGAAAGTTCAATGATATATAAAGCTGAGGTAGATTTGCAAAGACATGCTACATCAACTCATCGGATAATTTCCTCTATAGCCATCACTGGAGGATGTTCTTGCAAATGGTTCCATTTCACATAGTCTTTCCCTGCAGCTCCCCAATACTCCCAAATCATGTACCTTACGCGTAGCTTAGTTTTGGCACCTTGCTGCCAAAGTAGTTTAGTTTTTGTACTTAAACAATTCGACAGTGTGATTTGAGTTTCTTGGTTTTTGGCACTTTGTTTTCTCTAATTTTTAGACACTCCTAATTTTGGATTGATTTGTTCTATTCATACATAAATGTGCTCCTTTTTCTAAATTTTCTTAAGAATAATTTTTGGGTATTCAGAATTAGCAATAGTGAAACTTTTTCAGATTTTCAGAAAGAGTTGTAGAATTTTTAAAATTTTAGACATGATCCAAATTTTCCCTACTTATTTCCAAAACTTTTCCGAAACTGATCTACACATACGATGCTTCCAAATCTCTGCTGGAAATGGACATGGATGTTTCTGCACTTCCATAGAATTAACAGTGGCTTTGAAATCATGAGGTCTTGGAAGAAACACAATTATTTGTACCAATTGCTTCATGAATTGCAGGCAACAAATTCTGTTCTGTTGCATTAAGGTAGAGGATACCATTTTATGAGGCATTTTAGCCAATATATAGGAGTGTCCAGAGATCACTTAACAGAGCTCAGTGGAAGGATCACTTGTTTACTACAAGGGCCAAGTTTTTTGAGATAAAAAAAAATTTCATCCTTCTATGAATTTCTTAACCAATCATTCAAATTGGGAGATTGTAGACAATGCCCACTTCCATTCAAAAAGCAGTGGTTAAAGACATTTAGTGAAGTCATGCTTAACTTAAATCCAACTTGCTAATCAAAGGCCGACCCATGAATGGTGCCAAGAATGGCCGGAAGAAATGAAGAAAAAAGGGTCCGGCCATTCTTGGCACCATTCAAATTTGAAGTTTAGCGATAATTTTTTGTTATTCATCAATTTAAAGGGATGGTATTAAACGTGCATCCTGCTGACTGCCATCTATCAAGATCAAACATTCCAAATGGAAAGAAAAATGTATTTGGGATCAAGGTGAAAATGGATTATGAGAATCACTTGTTGAACAATTCATCAAACACAAAGTGTCCATTGCGGCCCTTAGGAGTTAAGATTCAATGAAACCTTAGCTTGGGAGTCAATTGAAAAGTAAGTTACTTGAATTGATAAGCTGTACTTCAAGGACTGGAGATGCTTTCTGCATAATTCTGCTTGTTATGGCATCAGCAACTGCGTCACTCGCTTCCTGTCTCGTTAACGAGGTATTCATTAGAATTCGAATTTCATATGATCAATCATTCTCAGATCTAACAGCAGTAAGTTTGACAGAGTATGAATCTGCGACAACCTATTCAATCCTGGTAGAAAGACTGGGGTTCTCTATTCATGCTTTGTTTGAAGAATGTGGAGCCAAAACCCTCTCTTGCAAACTTGAGGAAGATGCTCAAATCTTGGAGATTTATGGCTCTCTCAAAAAGTGAACGTAAGATGGGATAATGACTGCAAACCACCGTCACCCTCGCTGTTTCCGCCAAACGTGACGAGAGTTGGTTATGTATTAGATAACTGACAAGCCGCGGTAGCGGCGAGTAGGTTATTGGACATAACCGGTTGTTCACTTTTCAATCACAACCTTTGATCTCCGTGATCCAAGGGTGGAGGAAGCAAGTTGAGAGGAGAGAAGGTTATGAGTTGCATCTTATAATGGCAATGGTGATGGGTTGCCAATGGGACGGTGCCACGTGAGTGTTGAAAACTCAACAACCGGTTATGTAAGGCAGAATTGTAGAAGTATCTCATTTTGTCCATTCTCCCAATTCTAAGGAGTAAGGATTTGTTGCAGTGCTAAGAATATGACAACCGTATAAATCATTCTAGTAGAATGTCTCTAACTTTACATATCATCTAGCACAGTTGTAGAATAAGTGGGCTTTTAGTGAATGGTTTTGGGCATTTCTGAAGGCACTTTCTCCAAAAATATTAGAAAGATCACTACAAGATAAAGGGGTGTTTTAAGTATATTCCTAGTAGTATAGTCTTTTAAGTGATAACCTTTAAGTAAGGTTTTTAGTAAAATTTTATTGAAAAGACTGTCTTTTTAATAAAAATTTGTGAAAAAACTTACTTAAAGATCATCACTTAAAAGACTATACTACTAGGACTATACCTTTCTATACTAAAACATGCCTTTCTCTTGTAGTGGATTCTCCCCAACAAATAATTTTTCATTTGAAAAATTCTGATTTTCATTTGCCTACAAGTTAGAAATGAACTCTAATTGTAATTTTGGCTCTATCGATACTCTCCAGCTTAACCCTCAAATGATGCAACCCTATCAGCAAGGTACCCGCCAAGGTAGTCACACAATTTTTTTTCTTAACAAATTGAACACGTTCTATCACTTGCAAGTTTGATTGCAAGAAGTATTGTTCATATGCTGCCTGCTTACAAACTAACTCATGTCAAATGCTGATTCTCACGTTGCTTTCCGGTTGTCCTGAGCTTGCTTAAACTGTATTGTGAGCTGGTTTGGCCAAAGTGGCTGCTTCTAAACTCCATTTTAGTTCAAAAGAATTAAGAAGAAGAATTGGATGCTTCAGCTGTTGATGTATTTCAAATCTCATGGCCACGTCTGTCACACTGACGTGCATTCTTCGTGTTGTCGCGATACTTTCACGTATCCAGGAGATGCGTTCGCATATGCTACCTCGCTGGTTCACTTTGTACTTCGCAGTGGGCCAGTAAGCATCTTTTTGTAGCACTTTTATGTTGGTCCTACTGAGGCTCCCTTTTACTTTCTTTTAAATTTTCTTCACTGATTCAGGAGATGCGTTCGTATATTCACTGATTCTGACTTTGAATACTACTTGATCAACGTGATCAATCGAATTCGACATTCTTAAACCTCGAATCCTTGCTCCTTGAGGACGCTTAATTTGTTATCTCTTTCTCTGACGTGATAAATTTATCAAGGTTAACGTAAGGTACGTACTTAAACACTCAGTAATGTAAGGTTCACACTCACAGGGATGTCAGAGTCTGATAGAGTTATCTACTAACTACGGCACATGCACATTTTGCATCTTTTGGGTTTATTAATTTATTTAACAAGAGACGCAATGATGTTCACTGGTTCTGGTGATATAAAATTGAATGACCTCATCTGCATTCTACTGATGGATCCCAAATCGTCATTCTAAAACCCAGTGTTGGAGAGCACCACACAACGGCGCGCGTTAGACTTTCATTGCAGCTGCATGTTCTGAGTCTGTGTTGAGAGGAATTGCAGAATCTATCGATCAGCTATGGGGTTTATGAGAGGGAGGATCACAGTAGTGTTAGCACCTGTGTTTTTAATTTTTTGTCTGGTGCAAATACTATTGACAGTGAGTGTTGCATCAGCTTCCATTCCAACGACATTGGAAGGTCCGTTTAGGCCTTACACGAAGACGTTCGATTCAAGCTTGCGCACTGGGAGTGAGGACCTGCCAATGTATGATTTCCAGATGGTTAAGAAGGTCCCTGCTCAGTACCCAGAGCAGATCACATTGGCTCTGTCGACAACCGATGCTATGTGGGTCTCCTGGGTCTCTGGTAAGTAAGTCGCCTTTTGATTATTCATTTGACGATCTGAATAGTGAAATTGCAGCTTTGCAATGACAGTTTTGTTTTTGATTCGTTTAATTCACTGTAGACCGTCTTGGATGTGGATCTGATAGGGTCAAAGTATATATGGTGTCTACAGTGGGTTCTGGAATGGGTTTTAGAGCTCTTAATCTCATTGAGGACCTAGAATCTACATGTGGCAAGAAGATGAGCTGCCTTGTAATTAAGGCATAACCACTCCTCTTTTTATTTTCGATTTTGACTCTCAAGATTAGATTTTCTTGCTTCACAATCGAATACGAATGATTGAAGCGTTCTCATGGAGGTTAAGCGAGGTAATTCAAATTTGAAGCTCGTTTGTGGGATATTATAGCACATTGTTTAAAATTTGTAGCTTACGTTGCTCATCATGTGCTATTTTTCCTCAATCTCTGCATCTCAATTACCGAGGAGGTTTACGATACTCTTCATACGGCAAGAAGAGGAACTGCCTTAATTATAAGCCAAAATCACTCCTTTTCTTTTTCGTTTCCATTTTGAGAATTAATAATTTTCCAAACATTTCTTGCTTCACCATTTGGTCACCCACAATCGCACAGTTCTCCTGAAGATTTTGCTACATATATAACTCTGAAATCTGGAGCTTGGTTGTGGGAAAGACACATCCTTAGTCTCTTCTGTGGCTCAACATGGTACTAGTGCTATTTTCCACCTCCAAGCTCCAGATTAGAGTAATCTCATTCATTGCTAAAAGCGTGTTATCTTCTGCACTAGCTGGTGAGAACCCTAATGGTAACGCTGTATACGTGGGGTAGGTTTTGGATCGCTTGTTTTTGAATCATACTGAGAATAGTTACTCAAATAGCTAAATCAACAGCTTTGGGTTTACAAATTCATGTTGCAGGGGATTGGGAGATGGGACCTGAAGTAACGCCACTGGACCCTACCAAGGTGAAGAGTGTTGTCGAGTTTGGAACTGACTCCGGAACGTACACACATTCTACAAATGGAACATCCGAGGTCTACAATCAAATATACCCCTTTCAAGGTCTGTTAAATTACACATCAGGGATCATCCATCACGTTTGCATTACGGGTAAATTCTCTTCCTTGTTACACATTTTGAGTTAGTGTGAGCCGGTTTGCAACTCACTTTTAATAAACACTTGTAATTGCATTGTGGTTTGCACTAACTATCCTTGCCTACAATAGTTAGTACACCAACATTTTCATTCTCAAACTCAAGAAGTGAGTGAATCTGAACCGATGGAAGAAAAATTTGGAGCATCTTGGATACCTTAATTCCTTGAATTAGTAGTTGGGCCTTGGGACCTTTTTTGTGATATCCTTGGTTTAGTTTCCTCTTTAATTGTGATTCAGTTTCCTGCTCAGTGTGGATGTTTATGGAACAGGACTGAAACCAGAGACCACATACTACTACAGGTGTGGAGACCCAACGATATCGGCCATGAGCGGCGAGCATATATTCAAGACACTGCCATTGCCAGGACCTTCTAGTTACCCAAAGCGTATTGCCGTGATTGGAGACTTAGGCATGACCTACAATTCCACCTCAACACTTCGCCACCTGCGTGAGAATGATCCAGATCTTGTTCTCATGGTGGGCGACTTGTCATATGCAAACTTGTACATCACGAATGGAACTGGCACAAATGACTACGGCCAAACTTTTCGGAATATTACTCCTACTCACGAGACGTACCAACCTCGCTGGGATATGTGGCAGAGGTAACCGACTTCATGACTTAATATGTAACTATAATCCACTAGAGAACCCAACCTCATAGCTGTGAAAAAAATCTAGAGAAAGCCTAGGCACCTCACAATCAATATGATTGACTTGGAAACTGCGAGAAATCGCATTACAATTGAAAGCGTTTATTTAATGTGCCCAGTTGAGTTTTCTAGAATAAATACCTCTGGGTTTATTTTTTTTAATTAAGTAGTGTTTTTATTCTATTTTGTGATTTTATTGAGTGCAGTTTGTAGTATGAGCAAACTTGTAAAACGTGGTTGTGTTTGAGCAGAATGGTTGAACCTTTGACGTCCACTGTGCCCTTCATGGTCATTGAAGGGAACCACGAGAATGAACCGCAAATCAACAACGAAAGCTTTGTAGCGTATAAAGCCAGATTCGCTGTTCCGCAGGTAGAGAGTAACTCGGGTACCAGTATGTACTACTCTTTCAACGCAGGTGGTATACATTTTCTCATGCTTGGAGCCTACATTGATTTCAAAAATACCAGTAAGACGATCTTTCTTACGTTTCTGTCATATGTTTTTTTAACTGTGAGATAGATAGCGTTTCAGCTTTGAAGCGAGTCCCATTTTGGGGTACCCCAAGCCGACCAACCAAACTTGTTTGCTTGATTTTAAGCAAACGATTTTAGTATTCTACGTGATTTTTACGTGTCATCTTTCTGTTGGATTTCAAATAGGTGAGCAATATCGGTGGCTAAGTGAAGACCTTGCACAGGTGGACAGAAATGTGACACCATGGCTCGTTGCATTGACACATCCCCCGTGGTACAACAGTTACAAATCACACTACCGAGAAGTTGAGTGTATGCGACAGTCAATGGAAGATCTTCTGCACAAATACCGTGTTGATGTCATGATCCATGGCCATGTACGCCCAAGTCTCTCGTAACCACTTGCACTTGATCTAATGCAGCGGAGCTTTTAAAGTTGAGAAAGAAAGATCCAAACTTTAGTTTTGCACACTACCTAATACCCACCCCCCGCGAGGAATTCTACAAAACCAAACCGTATTACAGTTGACACGTTATATTTTTTAAATGCCTCAAATCCTGTCACAAGTGGGTCAATAAATGTGACTAGGTTTTCTAGAATACCTCTTGAAGGGGTTGTTTCTGTCCTAGTTTTGCAATGTTGTGCGAGAAACGCAGTTTGCATATCTATTGGCACATCAAGCTAATGTAAATTTAAAAATGGGCCATGAGTTATAGCCAAATCAATTAACGGAATCGACGTTCCCTGTGATAATCTTGCACTGCGGCGTGCAGGCACCGTGATAAATCTTGTGTCAGTTTTTATGCTGCAGGTGCATGCTTATGAACGAACTAATCGTGTATACAATTACAAGCACGACCCGACAGGGCCAGTATACATCACTGTTGGAGATGGTGGCAACGCAGAGAGATTGACTCTACTCCACGCAGACGATGAAGGAGGATGTCCTGATCCATTGACAACACCGGACCATAATTTTGCTGATGTAAGCGGGTATTGTGGTTTCAACTTCACCAGTGGCCCTGCCACTGGCAAGTTCTGCTGGGACAGGCAACCAGAATGGAGCGCTTATCGTGATAGCAGCTTCGGACATGGTATTATAGAGGTGAGTATAGTAGAGCCTCCCGTGGTGCTTGCTTCGATCATATTGGGTGCTATTTTGCGCACAGCTTTTGTCGGCTATCAGTTCAAAAACGAAGTATTAAATTCAATAGTTGATTGGTTATGCTCAACCTCTGTTACCACAACATGCTTACCACAACATTTTTTCACCATAACGCAGCTTGAATGTGTGAAAAGTGTGCTACAGTCCGTTATGATAGTGTAACAAGTTTGAAAGATGTTCAAGAATGTCATTTCAAGAATATAAGAGGTTTGAGTGTATGGAGGTGTTACGTTGGTCATTATTCAGTCATCTCAACCAGAAGTTCGATCTCTTGCATTCGAGCTGGAATCAGTTGTCGACAGTTTCTTAAGCTTTGATTTGTGGAATGCACAGGTGAAGAATAGTACGCATTTGCTGTGGACGTGGCATCGAAATCAAGACCTCTATGACGAAGTCGTAGGTGATCAAATATATATTGTGCGCCAACCCTCAAATTGCTAAAAGAACATTCTTTTGAGTAGTGCGATGACACCTTCGGAGAATGGTGCCAACAAAAAGTTATTCAAGGTGAAAACACCCAGAATAAGCAATTCACCATAATTGGAGGCAAAAAGAAACATTTTTGTGGTATTAGAAATTCATAATTAATTTGAAAAAAAAAAGTAGAATTTTTGGATAAGATAGGTTTAACTACTATGAATTTTCAAGTAGAAGCTCCTTGGGCCTTTGAAACAATCATATAGTGTGGTCATGAAACCTAAATCTAGAGAATCCACAATCAACCAATCACAATTAAATAAGAAAACAATTTAATGGCACTTTGGGGAAGACTTTCAATGAAAGTCTACTTATGACTAGAATGGGTACAAGGGTTGTTTGGGGTGTTTTCACCTTCAAATAAGGTCATACCAAATTAGAGCAAATCAAGTAAGCATTAGAGGAATTTTCAAGCCTCTCGAGGGCTGCTCCATAATCCTCCAAGGTACCCTGAAATTTGCTTTTATTTTGCTCAAAAAGTCATTTTTTCCCTATTTCCACCCTGCTGAAACTACAGCAGCAGTGGCGTAGGAACCCAGAATTCCGAATTAAAGGGAAAAAAAAAAATCTGCAAAATTTGACTACTTCGACAAGCAATCAGAAACTCTAACTGCTCTCCAAGAGCATTTTTGAAGTTGACAGGCCATCCAAACAATAGCATGGCATATCAACTTCCAACGGTCCTCCAAGGGGCTGAATATTTCTCTAATGACTCAAGCTTTGATAATGGTTTATTGACTTGAAGAACTCTCCTTTATTCAAATTGAGCTCAAAATTGCAAAACAAGGTGTCAAGTTCTTTTTCATGGCAATTCAAGGGTGACTAACAATGTTTCTTTGACGATTGTTATGAAGAAATAAAACAAAAGAAGATTTTCTATGGCAATCTTCATTCTCTGATAATTGATACATATTGTAGTGCATTCCGGAAGCACATTGACCTCTAAATGCCTAAGCCATCAAATTCTAGTGTTGACAATAAAAAAATTTATCAAGTTACTAATTTTTTTAGTTTAAATTTTTTAAATTTTCTTTAAGAAATCTAGTTTTAGCATCAAAATATGATTTTGAAATGAATGTTCATGATTTTTCTATTGAAGATTTTGTGCAAGGGTGTTCACTGCAAATCTTGATTTTCTAGCGGTGTTGAAGGCTCTTGGAAATGAGCCTCAAATACAATGGCCAATTTCATTAAACTGGCCCCATTTTGTTATTTTGGCACTTTAACTACAGTTCAGGCTGAGCAGTTTGAATTGTTAAAAGTGCCAAATAAAATCTATATTTGTTCTAGATGATTGAAATCTATAAGAGTCCTAGATATATGAAATCTATAATAGTCCTTAATTTTTTTGACCATGCAGTCTAAAATCTGTATATCCTAGATTTTTGAAATCTAAAATTGTCATAGATGATCAAAATCTATATCAATCCTAGACGTCATTTTTGCGGTTTAGCCTGTGCGGTCTAAAAATGGCACTTGGAATATCACCATTTTAATGAAATTCACCATTACACTAGATCTTGGAGAAAAAATCACATTAGTAACTCATTTAAAAAAACTATAGAGTAGATTTTGAGAAGCCATAAATTGATTGGAGTTATGCATGAGTTATAATCTTTAACCTAATATTTTTTGGTGACCAATTTTTCAGATTTGACATGTGAAAAGAGTATTGAAAGCTTTCAAATCACTTTCACAGTTTGAACACCCTCACGATTAAACATTATAACCTTTCAATCCATAAATGATATTGTTGTGTTTTCTTTTCCCATGTGATCTCTAATATGTCTACTTTGAATTTGTATGGTTACAAATCAAATTTTAGATAAAACTTATCAAAATGTTGGCTTTTTGTTCAATTTAGAGCAAATTCCAAGAAGGTCAAAAAAGGCCTTGGACATTTAGGGGTAAATATGTCAAATTGTCTCATAGTCCATTTGCAAGTTCCATTTTCAATGCATTATAAGCATTGCCAATTCACTACATGGAACAGGCTAGGGACTAAAAAAAATGAGATAGCAAAATTAATCCCTTGAAAGGATTGAGAGCAACTTTTAAGAGAAATTGTCAAAAATTGATGTGTTTTCATATAATGACAAAAATGAATTTTTCTTTTTAAAATTTTTAAAATTTAAACCATACAAAAGTGCAATGTTCCATTATAGAAATTTGTGGAAAAAATTTCAGCCCATTTGACCATGTGGATGAAATATTATAATGTTTGAAGTGGAAAAAAAAATTCATTCTTGCAAAACAGGGTTAGCAAACTTTGATCCCTCTTGGAGTAAAATATTTTTTCTTGATGAATTTGTGTCTCTCTTCCATTGAGTTCTAAATCTTGTTATGTATACTTATGCAAAATCATAGAAGTAAATATAGAGTCTGGCTTACTTTAAATCACCTTACAATGCAAGGAGGTTAAGTGAATTGGCAATACACTAGACCCTTTTTGATGATTTCTTGCATAGTGAGGAAACTTTTATTTGAAATCAAATTGGAGAAAAGTTAGAAACAAACATTTGGAATATGTGAGAAAAATTTCAAGTACTTTGAGATTATAAATTTCAGATAATAGCATTTGAAGTTAGATAAATGTTTTTTCTCAAACTTTTCTGGCAAGGTTAGTAGACGGTTTAAATCCTATTGGAATGAGATCTTAATGCAAAATTTAGTTCTTCTTACAATTACATATTATATCATGTTAGTTACCAATATGCTATTCTCTAGAAGTATATGAAGAATTTAGCAAAAGATGCCCAAATTGCCTAAGTTGCCCACAATTTTTCAATCATAGCTTTTGATTCAAGAATTTGATTGGTATATTCTTGTAAATAAAGTGAATGTTCCTATCTTCTATCAAAATATTGAGAACATCTACTAAGAATTGACTTCAAAAGCCTCCACTTGAGTTTGAAAATGTCCATTGGATGCATATATATTCCTTTATCATTAGATGTTATTCGGGGGCATTGGAGGGCCATTTCAGCCCGTTTTTTCAATTTGTTCCCGATGAAGGGAAGGACTGTCGGGCTACTATTAGAATCCTAATACCAAAAAAATAAAAATAAAATTTTAAAAAAATTGCTTCTGAAATTAAAGTTTAAAAATAATAATAACTCAAAAATAAATAAATGACGTGGCCAAATTTCAGCTACATCACACTGCTGTGCTACGTTGTTGTGGCGCAACGCAATGCGTTCTGTACAGTCGGGAATTTGCAATCCTTTGCATGGCCAAATTCCTTCTAGTAGGGATAAGTATTAAAATCATTGCATTCGGTGGCAAATCACACTTGTACTTAGTTGGAAGACAATGAAGTCATATAAGATAAATTAATCCCTGAAGTCCCAAATTAAGTCCCTCAGAGGACTCTTGGGATTTCATGTAGGCTTGTGTGACTGTGATTTTTGACATGATTTTTTGAAAAAAAATTAATGTTAAAAAATCACATTAGCTTTCTAAAAATATAATTTTAATCTCAACTAGTGCCTACAAAGCAAAAGTTATGCTTCCCTAAGCCCCAAAAGCAGTTAGCCAAGCAAAAAAAAATCACAAAAAGTTGATTTTTTTCTCAAAGATTATATTTTTGTCTACATTTGAAGCTTTGATTCGCTCCTTTTGGATTAGTTATGTGAAAGTTATGGAACATTTTGTTTTGTGGACAATTATTTCATCATCTTGAAAAAATGGCTTATAAGCTTTTATTCTTAATTTAAGTCTTACAATATTATAAAGAATAGAAAATTCCATATAGTGTAATTTGTTTTCTAGAACAATCTCACTGTTGGAATTAATGCATTTCAATTTTAACTCAGAACTATAAATGATTTAGATGTTTATTCTATTTCACACCTATTTCTAGTTTTATTAATTGTTAGGAATGAAAATCAAGTTGTTGTTTTTCAATTTTTCTCCAAAACCTCTATTCAATTCTTCAACATAAAAATTTGAAATTTGAAATTTGTAGAGTAAAATTTTGAAGTTATAAAGATTTAAATCTTAGTATATAATTAGGCAAAGAACAAAACGATTTATTTTCCTCAATTATCTTGTAATCTACATGGCCAAAGTTAAAAAAATAAAAATAAAAATTTGGGACTATGCTCAATCAATCTTACAACACTTACTAGATGAACAACTTGTAATGGGGCTCCATGTGCATTTTGACCGTACACTGTGTATTTTTGGCTCAATTCTGCCTCGACAATTCTATGACTTCCGAATCATCTTGTCCCTTTTGAGAAGATCGTCACTTTGGCTAATTTGGATTGCTCAGAACCAGAAGGTGTTTTCTCACACATTGTGGCTGCGTGGTCTCCTACAACAAGCGCTATGGGACTTGCTTCTTGACTTGGGCAAAGCAGCGTTACTTAAGGCTCAAATGACTGCTAGGCTTCAACCTCACCTTGCAGCCTCTGCGCGGCTCAAATTTGATAATATTTAGCTCCGCTCCAAGTTGTTAGCATCAAGGGAGGGTGGCATTATTAGGTGGTAACGGTGTGGCCCTCCCGTTTGTAGTTTTACCTAGGGTTCTTTGGTTTCTTTGTTTTCTTTGGTCCTTTTTGCTTATATTCTCTTCATTGTCCAGCCTCACGGCTTGGTTGTTTGGTATTTTTTTTTAAGCATTAGGTTTTCCCCATTTGTTCAAAAACAAAGTTAAAAAAAAAAATCAAAATAGTTTTATACTACAATAGTCCAAGGTAACTAATCCTAAGCTAATTCCTAATCTACCCTAAGATATTTTCAAAATAATCTTTTGTTTAATCTAAGAATTTTTTCTTTCATTTTTAATAAAGTGCCAAAGTGGCAATATTGAATGATTGTTTTAAGAAAAATGGAGAGTTGTTTTATAATATTTGCAATCAGCACTGAGATAAATTTAGCATTATCCACATATTGGATAGAAAATATCATATTATAACATATCACATATCCATAATTCAATTTTCATCCACAATCTAGCAATTTCATCCCCCCAAAAAATTTAGTTGATGTTCTCTGGCAATTTTCCACCAAATTGCCAAAAGACACACATTGCAATCGTCTGGTGCAAGATCCTACAGTTAGTTATGCAAAATTAATAGTTTTCAAAAAAATTTGCTCCTTGCAATAGAAATGACAAGTTGTGTGCTTTTTGATGAAAAACATGCCCTGAAATTTAAGGGGTTAAATGCATAGTATTGAGAATATGCTTGCGCATATGTATAAGAGTTATTCAATGATGGCATCAGCTAGCAAGTCTTTAGCTAGGGAGTTTTATTCTCTAACATACAGATCTAGAACATATTAAGTAGTGGAGAGGGTCACTATTTAATTAACCTAGTATCTATCCAATTTCAACATTTAATACCTGTAGAAGATTCTACCACTCTCATTTTATTGTTAAGGGGAACATTCAACCTTTCTAAATAACAATTTTGTACACAAGGATGTCTATTTAAGTAGAATCTAGAATTATACATAGGGTGTTCTATGTTTGCAACTTTGAAAATTTGTAAAATATTATCTGTATCAATAAATTATGAAACAACTTTTGTTGCTTTTATCTTGAATTCGCTTAAAAGCTCATATAATTTTTTTGATCATTTGGTCACTAAGATAGTGAGTTCAGAAAAGTGTTGCTTTCAAGTGCACATCCCTAACATCCCTCACACTAATGGAGGTTGTGTTGCACAGCTACAATAGATGAAATAATCATTGAATATTCTCTCAATTCATGCGTCAATCTTAGTTATTGTGTCAAATGCAAGTCCACTAAATCTAAGGTTATTTATCTTTATCCTACATTTGACTTTAATTAGTCATCTCACTATATAAGGGATAGATTTGGTATGTAAGGGCTTCTTCAATGGATCTAGCATTGAGCTCCACAATGCATTTTGGGAGTAGGGACTTTGTATAAAATAAAAGTCTTAGCGCATTGCATTTGTTATATTGTTCATCATAATTATTCCCAAGACACTTTCTTTATCCAAGTTGGAGCTTTGAGACTATTTAGGCCCACAACACTCCTTGACATGAGCATGAATTGTTGACTTTTGACGCAACAATTGAGACTTCCTATATTTCAAGTGCCAAACGGCATTCTCAAGTGTCAAAATCGCATTTGTAAGTGCCAAAGTAGCTATACTGATTCTACAGGTGTAATTTTGCACATATATAAGAGTCATACGTCCAAAGCTCAATGATCATCGTAAAGTATCTACGTTGATAATTACATCCCAAGCAAGTTGTTTTGCTAAATTACGATGGTCACACATGGATTTCTTAGAATGCATGGCAAATTACATAGAATTTGGATGAATGTTTACACAATTGTATTCAAATTATTATTTTGGTTTTCAATTCAAGCCAATTAGGCAACATGAAAAAATTATAGTTTTTGAGTGTTTTTTTCCTTTCATACATTCCCAACTAAATTTCAAAGCAACTCATCAACTTAAAAAAGTTTTGAGACATATACTTAGGACAAAGTCATGAAAAAAACTTTTTCTCAGAGTTTCAAGGTAAATATCTTACAATCGGTGAGTTTTTCACTTTGAAATTTTGACACAATATGCTTCAACAAAAAAGCTATATGATGTTACGGTTGGTTTAGAAAAATTCATCAAGATAAAATATATTTCTAAATGTCTTGATTGAGATTGAATACACATTTCACCTCATAATTCTTCATTTGCTTATCCAAATTGGGCAAAAAAAAGTGCACTAGAAAGCTAGTAACATGACACGTTGTTGTGTTGAGAGGATCGCACTTTGGGAATACGCAAAGTATCTGGCTGCAACTGGAACTAGTTAGTCATTGACTTCAAATAATCTTCAAGTCTTCTAGTCTTCAATCTTTTCTTTGTTCTTCGGCCTTCAAACTCCTCCCCGTTGGCCTATCCTGTGTTGGCTCTAAACAGGTCAGGATTTTATGAGGTAGGTAATAAGAACCACGGGCCTCGGATGGGTAAAACGGGACAGCATAACACGAGATGCCATCCGAATGATGGGCTCCTAAACTTCAAACTCCTGGTGACCAGCTCTAACTAGGCTTTAGCTTTCACCGTGAGAACAAACAAATTCGACCATGTAGGTGATTAAATCCCACCGTCTCTACAAACACAAAACGAAGCTAAGCATTATTTTAACCCAAGCTGTCTGCAACAACAAAAGTTTACAATAAAAGACAAGCCACAAGCCACAACACACAAATTCTCCTCCAACTCCAACTTCAAATCTTCACTCCAACTTCAATTTCAAAGCTAAACTTTGAATGAACGCCACCAATGCTCCACAACTCCAAATAGAATGAGTGATAGCTCTTTGTAAAGCTAATACAATTTTCTATACTTTCACCAAATTTCAATTCATTCAAATACTCTCTCCAATATCTATGACTGCCCAAAGTTTCGGCGTCTAAAAGTGAGGGCAACAGATCCTCCTTCACTTCAACACTCACAACTCACTCATAAATGCTCCAAATACAACAAATGATAGCTATTTGAAAAGCTAACAAAATTCTCTACAACTTCTCAAAATTTAATTGGAAAATAAAAATCTGTCCGTCTTCTATGGTTGGTCAAAGTCTCAACCCCTTCAATTGGGAGGCAGTAGACCTTTCTCCACTCAAATTAGCACAAATCTCCACTCACAACTTCAATTCAAGCAAGAAAATACCTCTTCCAATCACAACATCATAATACACAACTCCTCCAATTTTCATTGAAAAAACCCCTTCTCCAAAACATAACACAACAACAACCTCCAAACATTCGGATTCCCCCCTAAACTCACAACAAGAGAGAAGATGAAAAAAAATCACCTTTTTCCCACCTTAACTTCACTCTATCTCTTTATCTTTTACTTTTCCACTCAATCTCCATCTTATCTTATCTCTAACTTCACTCTATCCACTCTATCTACAGAATAAAAAACTAAAATCTACATATATCTAGTAGAGGTAAAAAAAAACTAGAACCTCAATTTCTTGAGACTCAGAAAAAACCCCTCTAGTTCGACATAGTATAATCTAAATAAAACACAAAGAAGAATATCGAATGAGATGAAGCCACCTCAAATGATGTCAACTTCTTTATAATGCAACAAATATTAAAATCTATCTAAATTATATATACATAGTCTACATAATGTCTGCATTTGCAACACGACAACGTGCTATCCAAAAAATAATTTCAAGAAATAAACATTTCTATTTTTCAATGGCTTAGTATCCTAATATGGGCTTTTTAGTCATTTAGGAGTTATCTCAATTGCCGAACACGGGTGCCAAATTCCCATCAAAGACACCGTAAAGATGAAAAATAGGGAACTTGTGAGCTTTTTAAATATAAATGTGAAATTGTAGTATGTAAAGGTGAATATGCTTTTAATACGTCACTCTTGTATGATATAGATTAGTATGACCTTGACTTTAGAGCATCTAAAGTGCTAATCTTGCAAATGGCTAGATTTACCAAAAGTTATACCCAATTTTTGTATGCGTACAAATAATGAGAACACTGTGCCATGATGAGAACTTGTTAATTTTGAATTAGTAGCACATTTAAGCACTGCTTTCAACCACTTCAGCTATTAACGAAAATCCCATTTATTACCGCTGATCTGGAGCGTCATTTGAGGCCCCTTCAGTGCTGCACAGAAGTTCCTTTTGACGGCTGCCTCGAGTGTAATGCGGGTGCAAAAGTAACGTCAGGACAGAATCCCAGGCTACTTCAGTCATAAGATAAGGTGGGCACCCCAAAACCGCCTCTTTTGCTACTGTGCCTTGTTACTATTATTAGATTGGTTTATTTTTCATATTTTCTTGATTGCAAGTGAAAGGAGGTTCTAACGCACCAAAGAATGCGACATTTGAATACTGTATGCAAAAGTTATGAAGGATTAAAGTTTTTTTGGTAGAGATACTACTTGTATAGAATCGTTTCTTTCACATGGGTACATATTGATTTTGGAGATGTGCCTAGAGTGATGATGGCATTTTTGGGTAAGTGGTGCATTTTTGGCTGCCTACCTCAGTAGGTCCTAAAAGTGACCTTCACTAGGTGAATCAAAATTGGTTTTTGTTGGTGCAATTGATGAATTTGTAGTAAAAAAAGAATAAATTTCTTAGTGAATACAGAAAGTTGCATAATTTTTGGAATGCTAGACATTTGGTTATAATTTCTCAAAATGAAAACAAGTAGGCTGCTATTTTAATGCAAAGGAGGTGTAATAATCGTTCTATGGTATCCCCAAAGTGATCCTCATGTATTTAAATGGCATGCAGTAGGGGTTCAAAAGTTATCCCTCACTAATTGAAAATGGAACATTCATCACCATATTTTTACTAATTGATAACAAAATATTTATAGCTTCTTATTTCTTGTATGTTACATTACCTTTCTCTTCTCATCCATCTAAAGGGTGAATTTTGTCCCTTGCAGCTTCCAATTATTTGGACACTATGTGAAGACAAGTATCGAACTTCTACATATCAAATGGCTAGTTGAATTTTGCCCAAATTCAGTTGTTTTATTTTTGTTTTGTTTTTTGTTTTTTTATGTAAAACAAATGAAGTGGAATTTCATTGCAGAGAGAAAATACAAAAACTTCTACATATCAATTTTTCAGTTGTGCATTAGCCATACTAAGGGCCTCTTCACACTATGGCCATCCAAGTCGAGAGTCCGTCGTTTCCACCAATCATATTGCAGGGTCCATCGGTTCCACCAATCATATTGCAAAGTCCCACGGCCTCTGGACTTGGACGGACATAGTGTGAAGAGGCCCTAAGCTTAGACCCTTTTACAGGGTTGGTCTGAAGAGCTTGGTCACTCAATTACATTACCTTGGAAGCTTTCTCAAGGGTGTGCCAAATACAAGTTTCACTTGTACGCAACCTCCTTCACGCTATCCTTACTCATCCAAATACAGCAAATGTGGCCATGGTCGTTCGAGGGTTAAGGACCTCAATTACATTACCTTGGAAGCTTTCTACAGCAAGTTGCTGCTGTCCCAGCCAGACTCCCAGCAGCTTATTGTATGTGGAACATCAAGTTCCCAGTGAAAAAATTCATTGTGTCAGAGTTTGAAATCACATTGGGTCGCCAGCTACCCGGAGCCCGCCATTTGGGCGATGCCGCGGGGATTTGGCGATGCTCTAAGTGTCTAAGCTTAGATCTATTTCATAGTTTTTGGAAAAGCAGAGACTTTGAGTACAGGTCCCACTTAATTTGCGCAATTGCAAGCTACTCTGTCTTTTTCATCATTCTCCTTCGTGTAATGCACATTCTTTGCAATGCAATGTTTAGCCACTTCGATTTGAGTGAGCGAGAGCATCATCGAGATGTATCGTGCCTGAGTTTTGGGTTTGTAGTTGTTTGAGAGCAATTTTCACGATCGATCTAAGCTCTACTCAGTGGAATCCAGTATTGATCACAAACGTTAGAGTTTGATCGAGCTAGTATCACAGATCTTGGATAGTTTCGCCCACATGCATGTGAGGTGGATTGTAATGCAGGCTATTGATTGACATGTTCGTGCATTGAGGTGCCCTTATACTTCACAGGGTGCTTGAGTTGAAAAATCAGTCTTACTTTCAATCCTCACGACTCCAACAGATATTAGATTTCGATTCAAGTACAAGGAACTTGCATTGTTTGTTTCTGTAACCAGCTGAGTCAACAAGTGCAAAGTCTTGTGCAGGTGCATTTTGACATTTTGATATGCTTGTTTTTGACATCAGGCCATACGAGATCCGCCAAGTGTAGTGCGGATTTGGTGTCACTTTGAACCAAAAATTTGATGGTGAGGGCCGTCGTCGAAGCAGTTATCGAGGGAAGAAGCAAGGTTAACTTCCGAGGTTAACGAAAGGGTGAGTGCATAATCCGTGTTTCTTCTCAGTACAATTAAAGTTGATCTTGAAATATGTTTTTACCTTCACTTCTGTCAAAGATGTATTTTCCGTTCAATCGTACGTATGTCAGCATCTTGTGTCAAATAGGTATTTTCATATGTGCGAGATGCCTCAAGAATCGAGAAGTGCCTTCGGTTTTTGTACTTCTCACTATCTTTGTCTATCAGTGCTATGTTCTGCATTCATTTTTGTGTATAAGGAGTTGACAAGTATGTCTGCAGGAGGGATGAATTGACTTAAGAAATGCAGAAAATTGGGGTTCTAAGTTATGGTTCCACTGTCGAAGCTCATTGTGTAGTAGCTCAAGAGATTTAATTCGACGTTATTGTGGATGACTGTAGGTGAGGAGGACTCGATCGAAGTTTTTATTTTAAAATGTTGTCAGCTTCGAAGAAATTCGAATTCGAGGAAAAATTGAAAAAGGCCGAGGAGAAGATAGCCTATCTCGAAAGAATCTCCAAGCTGGAGACTCAGGTCAAAGAGTCGCAAACCGAGAAGATATCTCGGCTGAAGCTCAAGTTGAAAGAAAGTTTGCAAGCAAATGCGGATTGCACTACGAAGCTCCATGGCTTGGAACAACAGCTGCAACAAACTGAACAATCCAAACGGAAATTCGCAACCACTTTCTTCTCAATGCAGGCAAGATTCAACACGACCAACAGTGAACTGGATAATGCCAAGTTGAAGATTGCAACGAGTGCCATTGATACTGCGTCCCGGTTGGAAATGATCAAGGTACATGCAACAGTTTTGCCCTTTTCTTACTATTTCCATTCCATTAGAAATGTAGTTCACAAAATTAGTGAGATCGAGTTTCTGTCCACGGGACTTTGAATATTCTTGCTAGCAAATGAAAGTGGATTCCAACACACCAAGAATTGATCATTTGGATGCAACATGCAAGAGTTACAAGTGTCCAAAGTCTTAAAGTTTTATTGGTAGATGATTGGAAACGAGTTCACTCCAACTCTGATGTTGAGGGAATGCTGACATTCTCAATATCAATATGTACTCTTTGTGCATGATTTTGAAGTCCTGCATTTAGGGAGGTGTTGCAATTAGGTGTGTCACTGTTAACAAACTCATGACATTGAATGTTTGTGTATTTGTGACAGGCATTGCACATGTTGTGCAAGGAGGACGACAGAATAATGGTCAGGTATGAAGGAGCTCTCGACATACATGGCTGGCATACTGCCAATGAGTTTAAGTTCAAATACGGAAAAACCTACTCAGATTTCACAAGCTTCTGGGATGCACGTCGAGTCCAGAAGAAGTTCGACCACCTTCTGAAGCTGGATTTTCACGAAGGAGAGCTAGAGGTACAAATGTTCTCATTCTCCAGTGTTGTAAAGAAAATCACATCTCCCACATTAATGTAAAGTCTCCATTCACCATACAGGTGAACTTTGAACCTTTCCCTACAACAAACAATCTAGAAACTATGCATCGTCTAGAATTTTGCACGTCTATTTTGTGTTAAGCTACAAAACAATTTCCAAAAAACAAATGTCAATAGATTTTGTATAATTTTCACGATTAGCCCAATGGAGCCTCAAGGAGTCCGGGTACTTGATGTTGCGGTTGTATTGATGTTTTCAACTACCATTGCGCAGTATATGATACACGATGCAAACGAGGAGGTATCCGAACTGAAGAAGGAATATCGCTTAATGGCGACTCGTGTAGAAACGATGTACCTGAAAGTGGTTTTGTGGAGTGTCAGGAATGGGTTTTTACAAGCCATTCCTTGGAATTGCAGCACCAAAAAAAAGGCCACTAAGGTAGAGATCCTTGACTTCATCCTGGAAGTGATCACCTCAAAATATAGAAGAGTCAAAAAAAGATGGTAATCAACAAAGAAATGCCATGGCTCGCCATGTTAGTGTAAATAGTGTAAGCAGTGGATCTGGCAGGAGATTGAATAGCTTATTGATCATATCGGTGCACATCAGAAGAGTTTGGTTTTGTTCTTCAGACTGTTGTCTTTTCCAACTACAAATGTAATCCTCTATTTTTCAGTCCATCGGTGGAAATTTTAACAGCGGATTAAGAGAAGGAGCAGGACAGATAATGTACTGCGTGGCTCATTCAAGTTGTGGGTGAAGTTTCTGTTATTGTAAAGCGTATCATTGTCGTGTAATAACTTCAATGTATTAGGCGGGGAAGAATGTTCTTACAGATCATGAGCCTTGGCTCCTTGAGCTTTCAACACTCTTGCAAAACAGTGTACTTTCCTCATTTCAATTTTGACTATTTCATCAACGTTTTAATGATTATCATCCACCATTTGGTGACAAAAAGATTGAGTTGATGAATCAAAAATGGACTTTTTCTTACAAAATTCTTGCTAAACTTTTTCATGTAAAATTTAACATTGCATGCAAGGATAGTACATAACTTACTTCACAGTATGATTGAATCTACTGACATCAAATGTTCATTGAATACTTCCATCATCTCCTACCAACTTCATTGCTACATGGTTCATTGTGATTGGGAAGGAAGAGGATTTAGAAGAAGGGTTTAGATTTGTAACCCCATCCTCTTCCACTCCATAGAGACACAAATTTCTACAAATTGATAGTTAGGACTCTCAGGGCTATGTCTCATAATCAACTTGGCCTCTTGACCATGGTTTGATTACCTCATGTGTAGCATATATGCTAATTTATAGATAAGCTTCACATTTGATTCTTTCATTTGAATTTCATTTTGATTCCTACTTAAACTCATCTATCATATGTATTCCAATATCATATCAATGTCATTTTATAATATAACTACACTTAATTATAATCCTATTGCAAAATTGACCCCTACAAATTCTTGCATAAAATGTACACCTTTCGAACATGAGAGTCTAGGATCAAATTTGAGTACATTGACAATCAATTTTGAATCTCTAAATGGGAATGAAAAAAAAATTAGCGTTGTTTGAAGCTTTGAGTTGCTAGTGCTATAAGGAAAATATGTTTGCTATAACCGGTTAAAGAATAAATAAGTGTCCTATATGATTGATTTGTGATTGTAGCCCTTATTATTAGCACCAAATCTTTTGTGTACATTATTGTTGTAGCAAAGTAGTTGTAGAATTGAAGATAGTAATATGGGATTATAATAGAATTTAAATTTAGAATAAATGTGAGCTATTCACTATGCATTATTTATTACAATTGTTGGTGTAGACAAGTCTATGCTTCGTGGAATCTATAGTGTTGATATGAAAAAACTAAATTCTACTAGAAAGCAACTGCAATTGTATAATGATTGTGTTTTTTCCAATTGTCTTATATCAAAATTTGTTCCATGTCAATTGTCAAGGGTACCATCAGGTTGGACATATAAGACTTGTAAGTTGTTGTACTCTTAAGTAATGGATTTTGTTAATAGAATTCTGAGATTTCTACAATCTATTGATCTCTAAAATTATTTAAAATCTAAGAAATTTTAAAATCTATGAAATTATTATGTTTCCTAAGTAAATGAAATCTATTAAATACCAATGTTTGAACTTTTGAATTCTAAAAAAGAAGTTAAATCTAAAATTTTAAAATCTAGAAATCATTGAAATTAGAATTTCAAAATCTACAAATTCACAAATCTATGTGATATTAAATGCTACATAGCCAACCACGTCATAAGAATATGTTGACAAAGTTCCAACTAGGCTATTGGATGAGAAACAATCCCATTGTCCTTTACAACTATGATTCCAAAAGTGACTTGTCCACAATGATTGCGACCCTATATTACCACTAGTCACAAATGTCCCATGCAACAAAAACAACAATTATTCTCTGTAGTTGCAAAACCTCCAATTTCTTCTACTGTAGGATGGAGTGAAGATTGCATTAACACTTCAATAATAGAAGAAGAAAATTTTGTATGACAAGATTGCTTGTGAACATGCCTTGTTTTTGTTTCCAAAAAAATCCCAAACTCAAACAATTGCGGTTTAGAATACAAATGAAAGACACGCCAAATGAAAGGCAACATTTTGTAAATTTAATGATAATTCTATTCTAAAAATTAAATTATAAATTACTCAAATTTGAAGCTGTAAATACTACTAGAAATGTTGTGACCGAAACAACTAAAATTCAACTAAAAATTGTGGATTTTTCATTCATTTACAGGGCGTTGTTTAGGACAAAATATAACTAAAAGTTGTTGTATTTTTCTGTTGTTTGGACAAATAGCTAATATTATTTTTTAAATTTTGCATTTTTTTACATTTTTAATATTTTAATATTTTCTTTTAAATTAATTTTTTTTGTTGCCCTAAAAATCCGGGTAGCATGAATTTTTTTTATGCTGCTCACTATAGGAGCCACGCCATGTAGGTGAGCAGGTCAAGTAGGCAAAGCCCCACCACATAGGCGAGCAGGGCAGATAGGCAGGCCCTGCCACCTAAGCAATCCGCCATGTGGGTGGATGTCGCCATAGAGGTTTGAACCTTGGACCTTATGATTGAGGTTCAAGGTCCTAACCACTAGGCTATGCATTATTACAAGTGTATAGAAAGGTTGTGGAATTTTATATATTTTATATATTTTGTTCTTGTAATTGTAAGATCATTTGCTTTGTAAAATCAACAGACTTTGGAGGCCATTTAGACATAGTAGAACAACTTTTTGCAAAAAACTTTGAACTAAGAAAAGTTTGAGCAGCAAGTTAATTTACATCTCCAAAATCCATTTGAAATTTGGAGCCTCCATTAAAAAGTTATAGACAAAATTTAGAGAGGATGTTTGAAAATGTCAAAAAAAATGTCCCTTCCAACCCCACTTTGAACTTTGCCTATAACTTTTGATTGGATGCTCCAAATGTGAAATGGGTTTTTTGAGATGAAAGTTAACTTGCTTTTCTAACCTTTTTTAGGTCAAAATGTTTTGAAATAAGTTGATCTACTATGCCAAAATGACCACCAAACTCTGCTGACTTCAAAAAACATTATCAAATTGTAAATAATTAAGTTAAATAAAAAATTCTAGAATGAACATAGAATTCCATTGGATCTAATTTTCAATAATCTTGTTGAATTAAAGTATGTATAAAGAATTCCATTAGATCTTTGGAACTTTTTCCAACAATCTTGTTAAAAGTATGGATAAAAATTTCAATTCCATTGAATCTAGCTAATTGTCATGTCTGCCCAAATTTGCTTGTTTAAAAAAAAATGAATTTTCCAAACATTAATTTTTAATCACAATTTTATTTAAATTACCTTGAAATTTTTTAGGCACTGAGCTAATACTGAAATATACTTTGAGTAAAGATTTTATAAGATTCTACAAGATTCCAAAAGATTTCTAAATTCTTAGAATTTTTTTATAAGAGTCTTAGAATATTCCACAAGGTTCTAAAAGATTCCATGAGATTCCACAAGGTTCTAAAAGATTCCATGAGATTCCACAAGATTCAAAAAAAATTCAAAAAGATTCTAAAAAGATTTTCTAAAATTCGGTTGATTTGGTCTTGATTTTCTAGTAGTACTCATTGCACTACTCAAATTTACAAAAGGGTTAACACACTTCTGTTGATCTTTACAAAAAGTTCAAAAATCAACAAAAATGGTCATTCTTCTACTCCAAACAACAAAAATCTGTTGATTTTCTATTGATTTCGTCATGGTTTTCTAGTAGTGAAATAACATTTTTAAACTTCAAAATACAATAGAACTCTTCTAAAGTGAACTTCTCTAAGGCAATAACTTCTCTAAAGAGATGGACCATTGATTGCTTGGTCTCGCACTAGGCCCAGTCCAAGAATAACACATTAAAGATTTTCCTTGATATTCTTGAGCATGGAGATTTGACCCCGGTTCTGGGGCTATCACTTTACAGACGTTCTACTGTATGGGGTTCCATTAAATTGAGGCTCATTTTAATATAGAAAATCCTAAATTCAAGTTTGCCAATGAATTCTAGACCTTTGTATAAGAAATAGTTCCTTGTAAATTGACATTATAGAAGGATCCTTGCCTTCCTAATCATAAGTGTTATGTAGGGTTCATATCATGAACTAATGCAAGTATAAGACTACAATTAAAACCAACAATATATATTGTTCTTGTATAATTGATGCCCTTAGATTCAATAAACTACTTCATAATGCCAATTTTTAATTTGATCACGGAGTAGTTTTTGATGTAGTTTTTGACAACCCTTAGAGCTTAAACATAGCATCTAAAGTAAATCAATTTATGATAGGTAGAATGATTGGTTTGCCTTGGTATTGTTAAAAATTAAAAAAACTTTCATATAAAGACAAATTTGAGAAATAGGTAGAGCCGTTGAAATTTTATTCTTTGGACAAAATATAACTATTTGTTGTGAATTTTTAGATTGTGTTGTCCACTTGGCCCCAAAGAGTCTCTAGGCTACTCTAAAACCAATAAAAGGTATTTCCATAATGGTCATTTTACTCACCTAAAGTAGTCACAATTATTCTTGATATGGTCACAACGTTAAAGCTTGAAAAAGTCACTTGATATGATGAATTTACATTCAAATGGTGGAAGTTCCTTTTGCAGTCACTAATCATTCCATCACCATCACTCAAGACATTTAATGTGTCCACTAATTCAACTAATGTAGTTCAAATCTCATTTATTAATTTTTTTTGTCATGGATTGATGTAAGACTGTAATGGATCATTTCCTAGGTGTCTACAATGGGCTGAGGTGAACCGATCCCCCCTTACTCAGCCATCAGGGAAGACCCTAAATTTTTTTATTTGATAAAATTCACACCAGGTGAAGAATATAGTTTTAACACGGCACAACATAGTTTTTTCTTTTTCACATACATCCCTAGAATGGCGTGGGCGGGCCGAGCAAGGGGGGCAATTCACCCCGGCCCTACCTACGATGGGTGGTTTGCCTATCATAGTTTGGTTTGCCTTATGTAGGGGAGGCAACCCATTCTTGATCACATAAGGAATTACAGAATCTGGAACTCATTAATTCATAGCAACTTCGTTTTGATACCAAAATATCTGAAAATCTAAGAAGGGTTCAAACACTATTGGTGCACATGAGAAAGTTTTCCACCAATGAAACCGTCCTCTTCCATACCTGTAATTCCCGAAATGAATAAAAATGGGTCGTCGATCAGGAATGGGTTGCCTCCCCTATGAGGTATCATATTGAGAGTCTATTCAGACTGACTTCTTCTTGGAGTCAAACGTGGGATCCCAATTGATGTATGGCTTTAACTCCTAAACAAAAACAAAGTGGTCAGCTCTTCTTTGAGACATCTTTGACCAAACACACTGTGCTGAAAGTATCTGAAAATATCTCATTTCATCCAAGTCTCGTTTTGAACAACAATTTCATTATAAATAACAGAACTTCAGCGCTTTTTAAGTTTCAACCCAAGTGAAGCTCTACTTTTCCAAGTGAAGCTCCGGCCGGACAGCGTGAGAGACGTCGATCATTCCAGTTGACTCACCCGCTCAGATCCATTCTTTGTTTGTTGTGTCCCTTTCTCGTTTCTTCTGCTTTTGACTCCGCAGTTTCTATCTCGTGCTGCACTGCTGCAGTTCATTGAGTGTATTTGGCGGCGTAGCCAGTGAGGGGGAGTCAGAGCCTGTTGCCATTGGAAGCAGGAACTGGAGGCCCGTCCAGCTTGACCACGGGCAGAGCGTGCAAAACAATCTGAAATCTCCCCCTCACGTACAGTTCACAAAGCAAGGTCCGGCGGAGGCTCCGGAAGGTCCAATCTAATTTTACAGATCTGGAGGCTGGAGATCCAGGCCTGGATCCCTCCAGCTCCCCAATGGCAACTAGCTCTCAATTACAGGAGACGGGGGAATTTAACCCCTAAAGGACCGGTTGTCCCCTCGGGGGACAATTTGTGTCCGGGCAGGTTCCTACAATCTCAATTTTTAGTAATTTTTTTTGGGATTTTTAGAGGTTGTGTATATCTGCAAGATCTTTGCGAATATATAATTTTTATTTTAATTGATCCCCGGGAGCAAAAGTTATGGCACAATAAGTAAAATTGGAATTTTGCGGGCAGCACAAAAAAAATCACAAAAAACCAAAATAATTTTTTTTTCAAATTTTTGACTCAAAGATTATATTTTTATCTACATGTGAAGCTTTGTTTCATTCAATTTGGACTAATAATGAGAAAATTATGAACAATCTTAGTTTTTCGGGCAATCTAAGCATCTTCTTGGAAAAAATAAGTTGTAGAATTCATTTTTGAATGCAATTTTGAGAATTTTTCAAATTTTTTTGTTAGACAAGGTTAGATTTTTTTGCTAGAACAATCTCACCGTTGGGATTATTGTGATTCAATTCCATCTAAAAGCTATTAACAATTTAGTTTTTTCTTCAATCTTGAACCCACCTCTACTTAACAATTTTTTAATGAGTGAAAATTAAGTGCTTTTTTTCCTAAATTTTTTTGGTAGATTCTCAACTCAACTACTTAACATAAGTAAGTAGAAAATCAAAATCAGTAGTGCAAAAAATTTGAACTAAAAAGATTCAAAGCCAAAAAATCTAGTCTAGCAAGGTGGGAAAAAACTTGTTTTCTTCACTTTAAATGCATATATCTTGCAATCTACGTGATCAAAGTTTTTGAAATTTCTTCCACATATTCATATACTAGTCAAGTATAAGATCTTACGGTTGGATATGCAAAAAAAAAAACAATTTTTTAAACTCTTTTCTCTTTGCAATAGAAATGACAATTTTGAATGGTTTTTGGTAGAAAAATCACCTCGGTCCTTTAGGGGTTAAGTTTGAGCTTACTTAGGACCACCTTGCATGTCGAGGAAGACAGAAGGACCCGGCTTAGCAAAGAATTAAGAATGTTATGTTTATGACATGCAAGGTGGTCCCAAGTAAGTGCAATTAGGTTACCCCCACACTAATATCTTGACATTCTGCACTATATAACTAAGTGAAGGTATTGTAGAAGGATGCAGTAATGGAGGACCCATCTCTCTTGCATGGACTGGTGCATTGCTTGATGGCTTGGATTTAGAAGACTGCATGCACCTCCGTGTAGACAAAGTAATGAGTCAAGAGGTCATTTCTCTCAATAAGGCAACCTAATTGTTAAGGCAACCCAATTGCACTATTTAGTATATATAAAATAGTGAAATTAAGTTGCCTTATCAATTAGGTTGCCTTATCTGAGATAAATTACCTCATGAATCAATGCTTGTTCCACATGGAGGCGCATACCACTTTTTAAACCAAGCCTTGAACTGGTGCACAAATCTATGCCATACACATGGCTCTGAATTGAATGCATCATTGTACAAAAGCGGTGAATATTTCTATAGTGTGGACTGTCGAGAAATTAGTGTGGGGCAAACCTAATTTCACTATTTTGTATAGTTACTATCATTAGACTAGACAAATTTTAACATTTCCTTGTTGGTAAGTGAAAGGAGGTTCCAATGCACCAAAGAATGTAGTATGTGGACACAATATGCAAAAGTTATGAAGGGTTCAAGTTTTTTTTCGGTCGAGATTCTAAAATCATTTCTTCCACATAGGTACATATTGATTTTGGAGATGTATACAAAGTGATGATGGCAGTTTTAGGCATGGTATGATTTGGGGTGTACCCACCTTGGCTCTAGCTCAAGGGTGATCCACACACCAACAAGCACTTCATGATTGAGCCAAATCCGGTTGAAGTCGGCAACAAAATTCATCCCTGAAGTAGACGCTGTTGGTGAAGGTTTGATGGCATTTGCTTGTACACTCACTAGGGGAGTTACAATTATGTGCAATTCCCTTATCCCTTCATAGCTCTCTATTTGGTCAGTGCTTTCAACATAAAACTGTCGTTGAAACCAGTAATAAGGTAGGCTGCTCTCAAAGCGATCACATAAGAACTGCTTGCGTTTTGGGGGAAGCTAAACTCCTTGAAACAATTTTCAGTAAATTTTTGTAAGAAGGAAAATGGAATTGGCATCTAACCCAAGTATTTTCTTATTTTTTGGACCTTTGTGGAATTAGTTACAAATTTTTGAAGTTGAAATGCAATGGTCACTAGAACCAACCACCTTTTGAAATGTACACCGTTGGTACATTGAAGAAAGCAAAATGTACTTGTGCGCCATCATCGGTTTTAGAAGCCAATTGCTTTTAGAACAGACTACCTTATGCAAAGAGCATTCAAGATGATGAATGGAGCCCTGGAGTCTTGTAAAATATGTGGACTTTGTATCGTCATTCATTACAACCAAGCATATTATATAACATAACTAATTATTCTTGGATCTTATTAGCAATTGAAATAGCAAGTAAAAGAGGATTTCAGTACAATTTAGCTTGCATGATTTGAACACCATATGAATAAGCTATGTATTTTCAAGTTATTGGCTCTCGCGATTAGTGGATCCAAAATTAACTCTAGGTTCTCCTAAACTCTTTGAGGCTCTTATGTTTTGAGTGTATACATCTTTGTGTCATTAATATCTAGGTTGTTGTTTAGCTTTTGGGTTCAAATATACATGTCACATTTTGGACAATGTTGATTATGGAAATACATACTTTGGCTAGTGCTTTCAACGAATTTGTTGGAATTCAAGGTATGAGCTCATTCTTAGAGTGTATCCAGAAGCATACCCTAACCATCCTAGCATTCGACCTGAATTTGTTGACTACTAGAGCCAAAGAATAGGAGATGAAGGAGTTTGCATGAGGAAAGAGTTACAATGTCTTTAGTGGCTTCAACAAATTGGAATCGAAGAAGCCTTAGTCACCACTTTGGGCAAGTACAAGATTCCTCACTGAGTTAGGTGAAAACTTTCTAGTTATCCACTATCTATAAGCTCATCTCCTTCCACATGTATTCTTTCAATGAGTTGGGTGAATGAGGGCTCCCTACCTTCATTCCTTGTATTTTAATGAATAGAACCTTTCAATGGTGAAAGGAGACTTTACAATAATAAACACATGGTATGTTGAAAAAGCAGCTTTTGTTTACTCTTCAACAATGCAACTAGAGAATGTGGTCACTTGATGCTTCATGATTATTGTGCTAGGTCCACAATGAGTTCATGTAAGAATGGGAGGAAAGTAAAGACTTGCAAACAAAACAATGATGTGTAAATTTTACTCATATCATAATTTTATTTTGCCCAAACCATTCAAAATCTATTTCCGCCTCCCCCCAATCTTAGACATTAACAATAGAAAATGGTTGGAACTCCACTCCGTCTCTCTCTCTCTCAAAACATGGTCACCCTAGTCTAAGAAAAGCCCCACTGGCTTGTCAAATTTGACTACTGGTGAGTCTTCTCCTCGTCACTTCCACCACCAATGGATTCCGCAGAGGCATGGTGGCAAGATCCCGCCATCATCTTCTCCTGCAGATCCAGCCGCCCTTTCACTGCGCCAGGGAGTGATTCCTGTCTGTTCAGATAAAGCTGGATCCAAGGGCACCAAAGCGAGCTTGATAAACCTCGTGCGGAGACCCAAAAGGTTTCTCTCATAGTAGTTTCTGTCTGCGGACGGGCTGTCTCATTTGCTCATACACCCTGAGAGTTTTCTTCGAAGACTTTATTTGAACTCCCCCACATTTCACATGCTCTGTGCTTCTTCTCAAAACTTCGAGAAACCGAATTTGGAGACCGACGGAGCTTTCGTTTCATATCTGGCGTTTGTAGTTCACTTTCAGTTTCCCTTTTGGCGTGGAGTGTGAGTTGGGAGTGCGTTTTTGGGGGGTGGAATTTCCTGGGGTTTTGATTCTTGGTGTAAGGTTTGGGAGTTGCGAGCAGAAGGATTGTTGGAAGTGGAGGTGGGGAGGTGGAGTAATGGATTTGTTGGTGTTGTTTCCTCTGGAGTTTCTGGCGAATTTGCCTGGGAGTAAGCCAGTGGCGGATGCTGATACGACTAGGGTGAAGAAGCTGCGTCCCAAGAAGACGAGTGAGGAGGAGGGGGAGGCGAGTGATGAATTGGAAGTGAAAGCGAAGCTGCGATTCGAGTTCATGAAGATTCCGGCGTTGTTGAGCTTGAAACCCAACTAAGTTAGATGGGGGAGTGCAAGGAGCACTTGTGTATATATGGTTTTGTGGCTCTTCATCAGGAGCCATTCTTCAGAAGGGGTTTTATTTTTTCAAGGTAAGGTCTTCGCATGGTATTCTTGAGCTTAAGCCGTCAAAGTTTGAGTGGGATGCAGCTTGGATTCTTGGGGTGATTACGTAAGCTTGTGATAAGAAGAGGGTACTAGAGAGGATCGTAATAGAATTGTTAGAATAATCATACAAATTTTGGTTAACTGTGGAGGTTGTGAGGGATGGACTACAGAGTGCTCCGTGGACTAGTTGTGGGTTTGACTTTGTGGTTTCAAGATAATGGTCATACTGTGACTCATGATTCTTTAGCTAAACTTTGAATAGGAGCCAGTTTAGATTCCTGGGTTATTCTTTGTTAGAGAGAATAGAAATAGAATCGAAATTGGTTTAACTTTGAGGGTTTAAGTAAGATGGACTATAGAATGTTATTTGGGCCAATTGTTATCGTTCCTTCCTGATGTCAAATAAGCATTTTTACACCAGTCTTTTTCTGTTTTTTCCAAGTGTGGTTGCTTCTGTAGAATTCTTTTGCAACAATTCTGTCTTATATAACAGTGCTATGAGTAAATGGGATATAAAAAGTTGCCATTCCATGTAAAAACCTTTGCATTACTCTCATGGTTGTGAGTAGGGTACCACTTCAATTTTTTGCATATTAACCCCTAAAGGACCGAGTTGATTTTCCTACCAAAACCCATTCAAAACTGTCATTTCTATTGCAAAGAGAAAAGAGTTTAAAAAATTGTTTTTTTTTGCATATCCAACCATAAGATCTTATACTTGACTAGTATATGAATATGTGGAAGAAATTTCAGAAACTTTGACCATGTAGATTGCAAGATATATGCATTTAAAGTGAAGAAAACAACTTTTTTTCCACCTTGCTTCACTAGATTTTTTGGCTTTGAATCTTTTTAGTTCAAATTTTTTGCACTACTGATTTCGATTTTCTACTTATTTATGTTAAGTACTTGAGTTGAAAAAATACCAAAAAAATTTAGGAAAAAAATCACTTAATTTTCACTCATTAAAAAATTGTTGAGTAGAAGTGGGTTCAAGATTGAAGAAAAAACTAAATTGTTAATAGCTTTTAGATGGAGTTGAATCACAATAATCCCAACGGTGAGATTGTTCTAGCAAGAAAATTTAACCCTATCTAACAAATTTTTTTGAAAAATTCTCAAAATTGCATTCAAAAATGAATTCTACAACTTATTTTTTCAAGAAGATGCTTAGATTGCCCGAAAAACTAAGATTGTCCATAACTTTCTCATTATTAGTCCAAATTGAATGAAACAAAGCTTCACATGTAGACAAAAATATAATCTTTGGGTCAAAATTTTGAAAAAAAATTATTTTGACTTTTTGTGATTTTTTTTGGGCTGCCCGCAAAATTTCATTTTTACTTATTGTGCCATAACTTTTGCTCCCGGGCATCAATTAAAATAAAAATTATATATTCGCAAAGATCTTGCAGATATACACAACCTCAAAAAATCCCAAAAAATATTACTAAAAATTGAGATCGTAGGAACCTGCCCGGACCCAAATTGTCCCCCGAGGGGACAACTGGTCCTTTAGGGGTTAAATCAGAGGTCAATCTGATATCAAATACACCTTCTGTGCTGACAAAGGAATGTCTGGCTGGCAGGACTTTTGGTTGAGATCAACTCTAAACCTCCAAGGGTGGAATTACATATGGAACAAATGCATTTCCAAGAATGTTGCTCTTCACGCGTCTGCTTCACCAGAATGTTGTCCTCCGTTGCGTATTGGCATCTGCAGACTGTATATATGAGTGCCTTTGTGTATATAATTTGTAACTAGAAATTTGAGAGGCTTGAGTTTTGGTTGCTTTCAGAGGCCGCCATGCAGTTTTGGAGCTCTGTCTGTAACGAGCTGCTGCACTTATACGTAGACCAGTATTCATATTAATATGGGTTTTTTTGCAAAAGAAGGTATTTCACTTGTGTATCCTGTCATCCATGTTGTCAACGATTTGGATTTTGGTCAGTTCTCTTGCCATCGACTTTGGATTATTTTGAACCTGAAGCATCATTGATTTGTACACCTAACATTTAGGTTACTAAGGTAACTGCACCTTAAATCGCACAGTTAAGCAATTTAGCCTGATCCAGCATGGGTTTCACTATTATATTGAATTTTTTTTGTGGGGTCCTGTTGGTTGTCAAAAGGGGATACTAGATTCTCTTAGAATGCATTTTTTGGACACCGTGTGAATAAACTACAAATTTCCAAATTGTTGAGAATAGGTGTATCCAAAAGCAATCATAGAGTCATATGAATAGTGGGAGTACATTTTAGGCAAGAATATCTGCTGTGCGCTTTTAAGGATTGTGTGATATTAGGTGTAGTTACCTTAGCAAAAATGGTTTGATCCGGTTCAAAGGACAATGCAAGTATTGCTGTCCGCTTTTAAGGATTGTGCGATATTAGGTGTAGTTACCTTAGTAGAAATGGTTTGATCCGGTTCAAAGGACAATGCTTGTCGCTCTGTTGAATTGAAGAATTTCAATGTGATAGAAGGACCAAACCATTTTCTATCTGCCTCACCCTTACATGTTTTAGTGTCGCCCATTTTGGTGGTTTGAGGCTTTACAGTGCAACTAGGTAGGATCCATTTTTGATTAGTTAGAAACACTCTACGAAGAGCATAACATTGTTAAGTGGCTTGATGCCTTTCCTCTGAAAATAGGGGTAATTCCCCCATATGCTTGCCCAAGACTTTAGTTATAATATAAAAGGAAACCATTGGCTGGTGACTCAAAGCTTGGTGATTCCAAATTGGTTTGCTCAATTGGTGGGTACAGTGATGCAATTGTCAGAAGAGCTTGGAATTGTCAAAAGAGCTTGGTGACTAAGGATTGGTTTCCTAGGTTGGTGGTACAAGTAATTTCCTAGGTTGGTGGATTGGTTTCCTAGGTTGGTCTCTATCTTGCGGGATGTAATAGGAAGATTTCAACCCAATTCAAGCACGTTAGGCCCAGTACCAATGGAACTTGGAGTCATACAAGTGAACTCAAGTCTTATCACTCAGGAAGCAATCGTCGAACTCGTCATCGGAGATCATCGAGAAACGCTAGTAGCAAGGTGGGGCACTTGCGAGCTAAATGCTCGATTCCGGAAAGAGAGAACATCATTCAGGATAATTGTAGACTTGGCATGAAGAGATTCACGAGGAACCCATGCAGATTGAAAGTAACTTATCTTGCTGTGTATTATAAAAATATTTTGCTGTGTATTATAAAAATGTCGCGTGAGGAATAACCCTCCTCACAAGGTATTTGAAGAAGAAGAAGAAGAAGAAGAAGAAGAAGAAGCCAGTTGTCTTAACCGCCTCTGGTTAGTACAGGTAATTTCCTAGGTTGGTGGATTGGTTTCCTAGGTTGGTGGTACAGGTAATTGCACAGGTTTCAAGGTACTCCTTCTATCCTTTTGTGGTCTGTAGTCAACAAAAGAATCATATTTCACCTCTTCATTAAAAATAAGCTTCACAAAGGTTGTGATCCCTACATGTTTTCACCATTTCAATAATATTACACTCAAAGCTGTATTATATATTGATCTTCTAAGTTTGAATATTGCAAACTTCCCTATTAGTACACCTCTCAAATTTGCACCCTTCCCAAATTAGTGCGATTTAGTGTATTTACTATGGGACATTCTAATTGAATTAACTTGAGTAGTAGAAAATATTTTTATCAACCTAAAAAAATAAAATTGTTTTTATACGCAGATGATTTCACAAAAAAATTAAAGTCTTCAACCAAAAAAATCACAAATTTGCTTCAATTGTAAGACATCAAACTACTCTATTCAAAGCTACACCAAAAATTGAGATGTCTTTTGAATAGTTTATTACCATCACTAGAAGGGACATTTCTAATAGATCTTTAGTGATATTGAAATAAGTCAAGGTAGTTTTGCAAGTTTGACTTTTGCAAATATTTCATCTTTCAACCTTTATATCTTTTGTTTTAAAATTCTAATACTTGATTTGATTGAAGATTTGAATTTGTAAGGATACAATTGGTTTAATAAAGGTGGATTTCACTCCATTGAATTATCATTGATACTCATGTCTTGAAGGTGAAAAGAAAAATCACTAGATGTAACTAGAAACAAATTGATTGTCATTTTTAACCTTGGAAGGATGCGACCCCCTATGACCAAGGTACTCACCTAAATATTTTGATTATTGAACCAATAGGTCCACTCTTTGTTTCTAAACTTAACAATAAAGTCATTCATCAAACCTTTCTGTCCTCTAGAGGGTTAAACTTCTTTTATCACTTGTATAGGTAAAATGATTCATTTGTTTGAAAAGTTGGGTTTGTAAGGATAACTCTACTTTCAACAAAATTCTAATACGCTTTAACCCTAAATGGACAAGACCTATCACCAAAATGGTCATTAGGTCATTAGCTAAAAATTATCAAATTCTTGGATGAATAGATTCATCCTTTGTTTCCCTTTAAAGTCATTCATCGGACACTTTTTGTCCTCTGCAGAATTTTAGTTTAATTTAGCACTGGAGAGTACAAGATACACAATGTAAGTCAAGTGGACAACAAGTCAAACGTTGAAAGGGTTTTGGATATGCACACCTCCCAAGAGAAAGTGAACTCCTTTCTTTCCACGTAAACTCAGACCTTATTTTTTTAATGCTGTAAATCTTTGATCGCATTGACTTTCAGCTCCTTTGGCTTGATTCTCTGTTACATCCGCGCACAATGATGTCATGTCTCAAGTAACTGAAAACTAATATACTCTGAGTTGCAAGACTAACAAATTAAAAAAACGTCCTCCCCTTCTCATCACTGTAGTTGAGAATTTCTTTATTGAATAAAATGAAATCATAAGCACTGCACTTGAACATTATCATAATTGATGAAGTAGGGAAATCAAAACTCTAGTCACTTACATGTGCCAAGTCATCTCTTAGTCTGGTTTGGTTAGCTCTTCCTTTGAGATCTGCAACACAATCAGTTCACGTTGCAGACTTAGTACCACGGGGGTTATGTCTCTTGGGCGAGATGCTGAAGAACTTCATTATTCTATATAGACCGGAAAAAGACATGACCAACTCAGAATAAGAATAAAAGTGGAAGAGTTGAATGCAATACTTGAAAAATCAAACCTCCAAATTCCCTGGTACTCCAAGTGACAAACGATGTGACGTAGATAAGCCGCAAGAGAACCCAAGAGAACTCGAACAGTACGCAAGTAATCCTAATACAAACCTCAGAGCCAAGGTTCTTGCTCAATTTCGCAGATTCCAGGATCACATCACTAGCATCATGGATTGCGAATAACTTACTACTGAACCAACTCAAGAAAGTTTGTTGAAATGGAAAATACACATTGATTAGTTATATATGAATGAGGGCAAGTCTTTCATGAATACTGTTTTCCAGCATTAATGAAAATACGACAGTGGTAAGAAAGTGAGTCACCGTGTCTGAGCATCTCACATAGCCTACGATTTTCATGTATTTGTTTTCATTTTTTCCATTTTTTATGCTTGGAATGCTTCATGACACATAGGATAAGATGTAATGCTCTGTCTGACACAACTTAAATCAGCCATAGCCTTCACACGCATACCAAGGAGCTTAAAAAACCATGAACGTAACATTATTCAGTAGTAGTGGCATGGCAGCTTCTGAGAATAGTGCCGACTAATAGTTGAGGAAAGTCATGTCAAATCAGAACAAGTCAAGGAAACTCAAACCTCCAAAACTCTCTCGCGTGTGAAGATAATTGCTCATTGCCTCATTGGGTAGAAGAGCTCACACGTTTAAACTTCAAGGTGTCAGGATTCCTTTTCACGCAAAGTTCAAAGACTTCTCAACAAGGATTCTCCTGAATATTATGAGAAGGCCAAAGGCCAATTACCTGGAAAGGTAAGAGAAATTGATGAGGACAACTGCGGCAAAATGATGTCTCAGACATACCTACACCAAAATCTATTGTTTGGTCTTCCAAAATATCTACAGTAGGCGAAGATGCTGAAGAATCCACCCGCGAATTCATAGAGCACTTTCAGCTTGAGCCTGATCAATCGACACCAAAGCAATGGTACACCATGAGCAGGAGATTCCAAAGTTTGTACTTTTCAAGTGTGGATTGCAGAATTTGTAACTTGAGATACAAAATTTTGAAACTGTAGATTTAAGCCAGAAGAATACGAAATTTCATGTGCAATAACGTTCAACTCTTTCTCAGGGTGAAAATGTAGAAGCAGGTACCGTGTCAACTGATTGGCCATCACCGATTGCCCGAGCCTACCCGAAACTATGTGCCCTTGGTGAACCAGGGCTCATTGCCAGTGACTGCGAAGGCAAAAAGATCCGCTGTGAGATAATACAAATCCTTCCACGCGGACTCCTTGAACTTCGTGAGTCTTTTACGTTGATGTGTTTCAACTTCCTAAATAAGACAGAAATAGGAAACAGAAACAGAACCGACGAAAAAGTGCAGAAGAGAAGCAACCATTGATATTCTTCCATCGAAATTACTTGTAGCTCGCCTTCAGAAAAGCGCATAGGGTCGACAGAAAAGCGCACATAGGGTCGACTATTAGGTAAACCGTAAGCAGGCCTAGCCATGACACTAGGCATCTCAGATCTTGCCAGCCAAGAATCACAAGATTTTTTTCTGTATTTCAGGTTTTCGGAAGGTCACTGCTGAGAACACCACTTCCTTCATCTGAAAAATGTCGAATCAAACCACCAGTCAAAAACTTGTCCTTACGTGATCATCGACATTTTAAGTAGTGTGCATTAAGCACATCGGTTTTAATCGACCAGGCAGGCATCCCAAACTGCATCAATAGGTGCCCTGAAGTGCAGCAAGCATGTATGTGCTCACCATAAAGTAGTACAAGGTATACATACCTTGATTGTGACGTCTTCAACGCCATCAGCTACTACAATACGAATCGGAGGTCTCTCTCAAGATCGGCATCTTGAAAACATTCTTGAACTGCACGTAAAGAATTTTTACCAATTCAAACAGTATTTGGTGCAGGCGTGCAGGCAGGTAACTACCAAATAAGAATCAAACCTTCAGATCGGTTTGTGGAAAGTGACGATACATGAGAGCAGGAACTAGCATCAATCATCCAAATGAAACAAGAAGTCTGCTATTCAATGTGAACATATCTTAGGTAGCTTTGTCAACTGCAAATACTACTCAATCAAGATTATCACTTGCGCTGCAGGAGAATCAAGATAACAACACAGATGAATAGAAAGAAGAGAATTAAATTAAGTATAAGTCAAATTAAAGCCTGTCTCTAATTCGTACTTTTCACGAACAGGAGATGATGTTTGCTGCTAAGCACAAAGAGACTTGTAAAAAAGATGTAAAATAGATGTAATACAGATTGCAAAATCGAAGCAAACACAGAATGTTGCTTCAAGACAAGCGCAGAACCAAAGAAACAAAGCATATAATTTTCTTTTCAAAATCCCTGAAATGCCCGATTTTATCAAAAGTTGCAAATCAGAGCATGGAAAGACGATTTTGTGCATCACATCAGCTGAACTCCCAACGCAAACACTCACAAACAATCAGAAGAATCACCTAAAACCTAAGCACAAAGAGACTTGTAAAATAGATGTAATCCAGATTGCAAAATTGAAGCATACACAAAATTTTCCTTTCAAGAAAAGCGCAGATCGAACCACAGAAACAAAGCATATAAATTTTCACAATCATTCCCTGAAATGCCCGATTTGATCAAAAGTTGCAAATCAGAGCATAGAAAGACGATTTTAATTCTGCATCAATTCAGCTGAACTACGAACGGAAACACTCACAAACAATCAGATGAATCACGTAATTAAACCTCTATTTCGGTTGCACACACGAGCGACGATCGCGCAATACGTACGCTTCATGCTTCCGTTCTGGATCGGCAAACCCTAACTTAATTGAGAGAGGAGAGACCGACCTCCCATGCCATGGGCCACACTATTTTGTTGGATCTCGCAAACGGCACCATTATTGCCGACAAGCGGATTGAAACGCCAAGAGAGAAGACGGATCGGCAGCTGCTCCACGCGAATGCTCCCAAGCGAATAGGGACAACGACGGGCGGACGAGACGACTTGACCGACCAGGTCCCTTCCTCTGTTCGCTTGTTTTTTGGAAAATAATTTCCCAATAATTTCAAGTTCTAATTCTATAAAAATAAAAATAAATTGTTATTTTTTTTTTCTGGTACGGTAGTCGAGTCGGTCCAACTTCCTAGAAACTATTTGTGTTATTCAAAAAGGTAATTCAGTTCGTGTGTCACACAGCAAAAACATGAACCCTGTAAGCAGACTGAGGCCAAAAAGTGGTCGATGGATGACTTCATTGTTCCCTATAAAAACAAAGAATGCACCCAAGGCCATACAAGGTCCATAAAATATCCACTATAAAGAATTGAAATTGAATTTGGAGAGGTGAAACTTCTTGAAATATTTTTCAGTAAATTTCCTTGAAAGACAAATGGAATTGGCATCAAACCCGTCGTTTCATATATTTTTGGAGCTTTGTGAAATTACTTATCAGGCTCTAACATCGCCCACTTCTTCCAATTTACACTATTTATACATGTCTTTTTTTACTAGCAATGTACAAGTGATGTACATTTGAGGAGGTGGGTGATTTTAGAGCCCTATGCCATTTCAACTTCAAACATTTAGAGCATTTTTAAGAGCTTCCTACCTTATTGGTTCAATAATTGAAGCATTTTGGTGACTACCTTGGTCTAGGGGGTGGCTGTATTCAAGTGTTAAATCTATACTACGAACTATTTAGATCCCGTGGATGATCAAATAGTCTTTTTTCATATTAAAGAATGAATGATGACTTTCACCTAATATTTCACATGTAACTTTTTAATGCTATAATCGCATCATTGTATTAAGTTTAAGTTATGCTGTTTTTAAGAAAAAAATTTATATAGCGTAGTTTGGCAGATATAGGGTATTTCATACTTTGAATCTTTCTTCCTTAAAATTGGATTTTGGCATTCAAATTTGTTTTAGCTTTTGAGCAAACTAAAAATTTGAAGTTTTAAAATATAGTTTCTATTCTGTTGGAAGATTTTGAAAAAATCCTTAAACATCGCATTTTATTGTAGTTTGAATTTGATGATCTATGACCACATTCTAAAGATAGTCATAGAACCATTACTTATACCATAATTCTCTCTAATATATTATACTTCTATTCCAAAATTTTCTAAAAGTTTGAGCATGTTTTGTATTTGATATAAATTTTCTTCACTAGCTCTTCAAAAATGGTCATAATAACTTGAAAATCTTCTCCAAAAATATGAAATGTTTTTGACATACCCAAACGTCTGATTTTATCTTTGAAAAATAAAGTAAAATATTTCAGTCATAAACAGAAACAAAAATGGAGGATACAAAGTGGAAGGTTTTGAGATTTGACTATATGATCATGAGCTTCATCCTAGCACGTTAGAATTAACTTGCACTAATATGATAATTGTGGAATTTATGAGACTCATGAGTGTGGATGTTATAGCATTTTATATAAAAATAAATAAAATATATGTGATCACACTATTTTCATACTTTTGTAGTTTATTGGCATTTTGGGAAGAAAAAGATTAATTTCTTGAGGATGTTCCTTTAAGTCATATTTTTATTGAATGGAACTTTTAAAAAAAATGCATGGGACCAAAATAAATAAACATTTGGTATGTAAAGTGTGAAATCTAGTAACAACACATGATATTGAATAAGGCAAGCAATTGTATGTAGCATTTTTTAAATACTCCTTCTAATTTTGATATTTGGCAAGTTTGTAAGTTGTATGAAACTATTAAAAAATACATCTAGTGCAATAATCTCATTCCAAGAAGAGTCATAGTCTACTTTTCTTGTCAGATAAGGTCAAAAAAAAAATTTCGTTCAAATTCTAACTTTGTAACCTTGCAATCTATATGATCAAAGTTTTTGAAATTTTATCCACTTCTTTCTATTGTAATCTAGGGAAATATTGTTTTGAATCTTGTTCAGAATTCTAATTTTTATGCAAGTACAATGAATTATCTTTGTCAAGGTGTATTATAAATCAGAATTGATTTATACTTATTTTTTTTAAAGGAATGAAAACAAAGTGTAAATTATTATTGAAGTGTCAAGAGAAATGTAGGAAAAACTATGATGTATTCTTGATCAATTTCTTAGGCTATTTTTTGCTAATAAATGAAAGATTGAATGCTAAGCAATTATAAAAAAATTATATTTGAAAAGCAACAATTTTATTTTTTAAGAATTTTCAAAGTTAAGTGTTTTGAAACTAAAACAATGATCATAAGTCCTCAAAACATTGTTTACCCTCTAAGAATATAAGCTCATTGAAAGGTATTATCCCTTACTTGAGTCTAAAAACTTAAATAATCTTTTTTTCATAGTTTTGTAGAAACTTGAATTATCTTGATTTTAATACAGCTTGTAAAATTGGTAAAGAATATTATGATTGGTTTCACAAACACTATCTATCAATATAATTCTAAATTTGAGAACATCCATAAAGTCTATTCAAAATGCAAAGCATAACCTTTTTTTGATAAAAAAACCCCTTGAGATTTGATTGTAAATACATTTTTCATTCCACATGCAGGTTTTTGTCTAAGCCCCTTTGGATCATTGGGATGAAAGTCTACAATACTATGGTCTTTTGACATCAAAAATTAGTTCAAAATACTTATATTCAAAGTATGGCTAAGATCTTCTTCTTTTTTTAACTTTTTGATAAATTTGACTATAGGAACTCCTAGTATATTTGATCAAAGATATTTATTCATAAGTTTTACATGAAATGCCTTTTGATTGCAAGATTGTAATAACTAAACTTCAGAGAGTGAAATTTTGTGTTACAACATTTTTAGTCTAAAATCTGTGCCTCCAACAACTTTCGCATTTAAAAAAGTATTGGAAAATGACTCGAGGGTACATTGAAAAGGAATTCTTCTTCTTCGAAGCAATTATCTACTTTTCTTGAAAGTAAAAAGAAGAATAAAATGAAAAGAAGAACTATGTTGCTAATAGCTACGGCTTGAAACTGTGAAATGTCAACTCAATGCTTAACCCCTAAAGTCCCTTTTCTTCAAGGCCTTTTTTCATCAAATTCCACTCAAAACTACCATGTCTATTGCAAAGTGCAAAATTTTTTAGAAATTGTTATTTTTGCATATCTAAGTATAGGATCTTGCACTAAACTTATATAAAAATATATGGAAGAAATTTCAACAACTTTGCTTCTATAGATTGCAGGATATTTGCATTTGAAGTGGAAAAAACATTTTTTGCACCTTACTTGATTAGATTTTGAGGCCTTGAGTCTCTTTATCTTAAACTTTTTGCACTACAAATATTGAATTAAAAAAATTTTATATTAAAGAATTGAGTTGAAAATCTAAAAAAATAAATTTAAATACACATTCAATTTTCACTCTTAAAAAAATATTGAATAGAAGTACATATGTGTGTGTATATATATATATATATATATATATATATATATGATTGAAGGAAAAACTAAATTGCTAATAAGTTTAAGATGAAATGGAAATACAATAATTCCAATGGTAAGCATTAGAGGAGATTCGGATCATTTGGAAGACTGTGAGTTCCCCTGTGTTTTCAGATTGCGGGAACACAACTGCGGTAGCTGGTTGATGTGGCACTATCATTTCATTTTAGAAAAATAAAAAAATATGCTTAAATTTTTTTTTTTAAATAAATATTTTCGGACAACCCATACCTCTGTTCGCAAATTTAAGCCAAACAAGGAAACGGGCCTGAAATGGCCCTCCAAAGGCCCCAAATCCCCTCTAATGATTATTCTAGCAAGAAAATTAAACCCAATCACTTTAATTTTTTTGAAAACTTATGAAAATTGCATTAAAAAATAACTCTTGTAAGTTATTTTTCCAAGAAGATGCTTAGATTGCCCAAAAAACAAGATTGTTCATAATTTTCTCATCACTAGTCCAGAAAGAATGAATCAAAACTTTCTATGCAGACGAAAATACTTTCTATGAGAAATAAACTTTTGAAAATTTTATTTTGACTTTTTGTAATTTTTTGGTCTACTCGATGAACTCCATTTGGACTTAGAGTGGCATAATTTTTGTTTCTAGGCACCGATTCAAATAAAGACTATATTTACAAAAAGCTAATGTATTTTTTGTCTTCAAAATTGAAAAAAAAACCATAATAAAAATTGAGACTATAAGAGACTATTTGAAATCCATTTTGTCCTATGAGGAGACAACGGGACTTCAGAGGTTAAAATACTTTGGTAAGTAAGGCATATTGTATGTTTTTGTTTTCACTTTAAAGTCATTCAATTGTTCAATAAATTACTTTAAAGTTAATTTAACCTTCATGACTACAAAATCTTGTTAATCAATATGGAATGATGGGTCGTTGTAAGAAACACTTGTCCTTTTTTTTGTCCCCTTGCTATTGGATAGGTAGTTTTTTGCTCATAACTTTTGCGTCTTATGTCTATTTTGTATGAAATTTGAATTGAAGATATATACAAAAGTTCCACACATTGAGTAATTTTTTTAGATTTCTTAAAATAATTATACTATTTTTAAATTGCACCCAATTGGATGTCTACCTTAGCCATTTTGGGGGGGTTTAGTACTATTTTTGACCCAAAAATGCAAACTTGAAGGTGAAAATTGGCGAAGCAACGATTTCTTCTAAGGTTACACAAGCCTACGAAGAGATTTTCTAAAAATAGTAAAATGTCCACCTTCCACATGTGCTCAAAGTGCACTACCTTTGAGCACGTGCAGAAGATACCAAAGATGAAAATACATGAGAAGAAGAATCTTCAAGTAAGGAAAAATGGCATTTTTTTTGAGAATTTTTTGAATTTTTTTACTATTTCTAAAAAGAAAATCCCAAAGGGTCTATTTTCTTGCCTTTTTCAACACTCTTTGACCGTGTATAACTCTTAGAGATAAATTTTTTTAGGTCTGAAATTTTCACACATTCACTTTTTTGAATGTTTATAAATTATCCATATTTTATTTTATTTTTAAATTTTTTATTGTAAAAGCCACAGTACTCCAGTACTAAGGCCGTTTTGAGCCAAAATCGTTAAGTGTTTCTTGCAACTACCCTGATTCATTTTTTGTCTACACATGAATCTATCATATTCAATAAAATAATTCAAGTATAAAAGAGAATTTATATAATTAAGTAAAAAAAAATTGATTTAAAAATTTAAAATTTTTAGTGCCTTGATTTGACAGTGAAATTATTAAAATTCCAATAATTTTTGCAATATTTATATGATGATAAAAAACAAAGCTTCACATATAAAGCATTAAGATAAGGAGTGATTGTAAAGATTCATGTAAATTTATAAAAATACTGAATCACTAAACCTTGTTCAAATTTAAAAAATAAATACAAAATGACCTCTTTAGTCCTTTCTATGAAGGGAATAGTGTCAATATTTTTGGTAATTTATTGGTAAAAGTTGACCTATCTTAGAGGGTTATGACAAAAATTAAAAAAATTGTGTTTCTTTAGGGTAGCTACTATAAACCTCCCATGGCTTACAACTACAATTCAAACTTTCAAACTTCAAATAGCATAATTAGAATACAAAAATATATCAATTAATAAAACAATTTATTTATATAAAACCCAAACTACTCAATTATAGAAGAGAGATTAATGTAAAAGATTCCCCCTATATCTGAGCTTTGTCTTTAAATAATGAAAGATTATTAGTTCATAAAATAGAATAAATTATCTTTTCTACTCTTAGCTTTCTGCTTCTAGTTTTTTCTAGAAACATACATTAAAGTAACAATCTTAGTCATACTTAGAAGTATTATAATTTCCAATCCACATCTTATCCAAATCTTGATCTTCCACTTGAAATTGTCTAACTTTGGTGCATTGTTTAGTACATTTGTCTTCATCTGGGAGTTGTCTAACTCTAGTGCATTGTCCAATGTACTTGCCATGAATATATAGGAGCTATCTAATTTCAATATACATGTACAAATCTACCATCTAAAGCGAGAACTGAAGGTATTCATCATTTCTCGGAACCCTCCATTTGCATACTAAGAAAAAAAACTTCAATAAGTTTTGGAGGGCTGATATGAATTAAGGGCCTATTTATATTGGATTCCATATACAATTACTATAACATTTGCTTGCATATTAACTATAGTTAAATATAATTAGTGTCCATTCCATCTTGAACGAGTTCATCTATCAATATTTCATCTATCAAGGCTCAAGACAATGACTTTTTGTCAATTCCATCTATTCTAAGCTTGAGTTTGGTCAAGCTTGTGACCAGATCTTTCTTATCATTGTAAAGTATTTAACCCCAAAGTGACAAAGAGGATAGAAAGTGTCCTCAAACAATTTCAAGTCCATTTCAAAGTGCTTTAACTTTTGCATTGAAGGTCCAAATTCAATAAAATTTGTTGGAAAAGTTGCGTTCTCTCTTCTAATTTATGTGGTATAATTTCAGATCAATCCAAGATGTATAGATTTTTTGGAAGCCAATCGGAGTTCAAAAACTTCAATTTGAGATCACCAAATTGCATTTTAGGGCTACAACTTTGGGGCCTTGTATCTCCTTCATCCACTATTTGTTTTCAATAAAATTTGTTGGGTTTTGTTTCCTTTGAAGCCTAGTTATTGTGGTAAAATTTTCATGTTAATCCAAGTTGTTTTGAAGTTTGAGAGCAATTCAAAGCTCAAATTCCTGCCATTTTTGGAGTACATTGAACTTTGGCGGCTTGTTTCTTCTTCATACAGAGTCTATTTTCAATTATTTCTTTTGGAAAAGTTGCGCATACTAGTCTAGTTTGTGTTGCTAAAATTTCATATCAATCTAAGACGTAATGAGTGATTGAGAAACATTCTAGTAGAAGGAGGTTCACCCTTAGATGTGTTTTTTTTGCAGTTTTTTTTGCTCTTTTTTGACATTTCAAAGCTATTTTGTAGACACAATGAGTCAATTGAATGAATTTTTTTTGCCAACACGTTTGTATACTACTTTTTAATCACTTTTTAGTGTTAAGTTTCTTCATTTGAGTAGGTTTAGAAATCAAATTTCACCTCCACACTTGTTTTTAGAAAAGTTTCAGCAACCATTTTTAACAAGTGCTAAGACATTATGATCTTGCAATCTATATGGCCAAATGACTTCAAATTTTGTACATGGCATCTACAACATGTACACTAGAAAATTGTACGGTTGAGATTTATATAACTTGAAGACATTTAGATCTATAAATCTTCATAAGCAATGACATTTTTGAACCCTAGAAATCGAATGTCACTTTGGGGTTAACCCAAATGAATCATTATAATTAATCCTTAAAGCACCAAGTAGTCATTGAACAAACAATTGAAAATTGAGACAAATTTCTACAGCTTCAATTTTTAATGGATCTTCTTGAAATTCTAGCACAAAGAGTGAACTTGTTTCTTGTCTAGGTAGGACTCAATATAATCTTTTTATGATTGGGTGCTAGGATTAAAAGTTATGCTGGTCAAAAAAGTTTGGATAGTTTGAACATTTCATAAATCTTTTATTAATCTCCACATTTACCTATTGAGATTTGGTGTGTGTAACTCAATATTACAAGGTGTAATTGTAAAAAGATACCATGTGCAATGTATAATTCTCATTCTAGGAGTTAAAGTCTATTGATCATGTCAAATAGGGTCAGAATCTTTTTTCTAACTTTAGATGCTATAATCTTTCAATCCATGCAATCAAAATTTTGAAATTATTTCCATACATTCCTAGAGTAGTCTAGTATAAATTTGTACAATCAGTCTTGAAAAAATCTTTTTATGTTTTTCTATAAAAAAGTATTGACAATTTATGCTAGAAATATGCTTTGGTCCTTTAGGATTTTAAAAATGTCATAAATAGGCATATCATCTTATACATTAGAAGAGATTTGAGGCCTCCAAGAGCCCGCAAATTATTTTGCATTCCCACGCAAGAAAGCTGCTGGCTGATGTGGTTGAGAGAGTGCCATGTCAATTTTGAAAAATAAAATAAAAAATAAAAAATTGGCCTAAAATGATATTTGGAAGAGTTTTTTTTTTTTTTTTTTTTTTTTTTTTTTGGAAAAACAAATTCTGATAGCCCGTACCGGCTATTCACAGATCTAGCCAGATTGGGGAAGGGCCTTGAAACAGCCCTCCAATGCCCTTCAATTTCTTCTAATGCTTGATCACCAAATGAATAATGCGTTAAAATCCCAAAAAATTGCACTAGCAAACAATATCCATTCTAAGCCCAAATTTTAGCTCGTTAAGCAACCAAAAAAATCTCACCAAAAATTTGGATTTTTTTTTTCATAGATTGTATTTTTGTATTTTTGTCTACATAGAAAGCTTTTAATCATTCCATTTGGATTAGTGATGTAAAAGTTATAGAGCTTTTTATATTGTGGGCAGTTGTAGAAACTTTTAGATAAAAAACACATAGTAGATTTGTTTTTTAACTCAATTTTCAAAATTTACTAAAAGAAAAAATTTCACAAGGTTTACTATACTTATTCAACAATCTCACCTTTGGAATTAGTGTATTTTCAATTCCATCTTAGAGTAATCAATAATCTAGATTTTTCTTCAATCTTGTACAAACGTATATTTAATAAATTTTTAAAGAATGAAAATCAAGTTGTTGTTTTTTTGAATTTTTTTCCTCGACTTCAACTGAGTTTTTTTAATATAAAAAACTTTAAATTCAAAATTTATAGTGATAAAATTTGAAGCTAAGAAGATTCAAGGTCTAATAATCTAGTCATGGAAGGTGCAAAATCTATATTTTCTTCTCTTTAAATACAAGTATTTTGCAACCTATAGAATCAAAGTTTCTGAAATTTCTTCTACACATTCTTATACTACTTTAGTATGAGATCCTATGGTTAAATATGCGGAAGAAAAAAATTCTTATATTTTTTTGCTCTTTGCAATTGAAATGATAGTCTTCAATTGTTTTTGATGAGAGAAAGGCCTTGGGACTTTAGGGATTAATCTTTAAACAACATTGCCTTGTCTAGTGGGCAACTTAACCCATAAACGTCGCCGCGGCCATTTTCTGGTCGATGAATGAGAGGGAATCCTTTGGTGTAGGACAAAACAACAATTATTCATTCTCGGAATTTTGTATGGAAAGGGGAGATCTTTTATAATAGCTTGACTTCCAATAGATACTTTTGGATTTTCTAATGTAGAAGATGTCACACGATAATGGAAAAGGATGATTTCTAGGGTTACCCCTACGTCCTTTAAGGGTTAAGGGAGAATAAAAAATTTGTTTGGTTATAGGGCATACAAAAGTGAATAGTGAATATTGCTTTGACTTTGTAGCCCAAATGAACACTTTTTACAACGATTCTCTCATAACCAAGCCTAATGGACTTAACCTATCGTTTTAAAGTAATGTTGGCAATAATTTTAACAAATGCCAAAAAAATAGAAAGTTTTTTTTCTATATAATTTTTTTGGAAAAATAATATTTCAACAAATTTTGGCATCTATTTTTAAAAGCATTTTTTGCAATCTGATCACCAAGTGCAATATTTGTTGTTCCCTAGCCCCCTTATTGCGGCCGAAGTGAATAGTGACCCCCTTGCTCAGCTGCAAGGAGAAACCCTAAATTTTTTTTATTTTTCACACGTGACAAAATTTGCAAATTTTGAATTCATATTTACAATCAAAGACTCCAATTTAGCTAGGAGAGGTCAAGAACATAAATTAAACACGGCACAAATAGGGGGCTATTTTTTACATGCACCCCTAGAATGGCTTGGGTGGGCCGAGCGAGGGTGTCAATTCACCTCAACCCTTATTGCCCCACGATATATCCCCAAGAAAAACACAAAATTTTTTTATTTGCCATCCATGATAAAATTCGTAAATTTGGTATTCATATTTGGAACTAGAGTCACCAACTTAGCAAACAGAGGTGAAGAAATGCAAAATTTCCGTGTCACAAAATAGGAGGCAATTTTTTACATTTGTGGGGCAATAAGGGGGTCAATCCTCCCTGTCCATCAGCAGCAAAGTTAACTGCTGCACACTGTACCGCACTGTACCGCACACTGTAAGTTACCAGTTGCCAATTAGTCCAGCACCCCGAAATAGTCTTCCCCCGGAGAAAAACAAAAGAAACAGCCAAGGGTGGGTAGCTCGTGACCCCTAATGTGGTGCGCTTCTTGCCTCTTCAACCTTGCTGCAGTTGAGGACCTCCACGGCACCCCTTTTCCAAGACAGACAGCACAACCCCGCCAGCCCGTCCCGCCCGCCCCGCCAGCCCCTTTAAGCCAGCCAGCTAGTGCTGTTTCGACTACTGTTCGTGAGCGCAACACATCATAAAACAATTCGTGAGCTAGCCAGGAAGTGCGTGCCGAAGGATTTGACTCGCCTGCCTGCCTTCTCATCTCGTCTCGTCTCGTCTGAGGAAAATGGGGACGGAAACTTCGAAACACATGGGGCCGTTTCTTTGGAAGGAAATGGAGACTGAGCTGCCTTAGTTTAGGAGTCACCACTTGTAGCTTTAGCTTAGTTTAGTTTAGTAGCATAGCTTATAACTTTTGGCCTCTAACAACCAAAAAGTGACAGCAGAGAGTTGTCGCCGTTGGAGGAAGCTTGCTCACTTGGTTTTGGTTTGGGGTTTCATCAGTTCGTCTAACTTATTACACTTGTGGTTGGGGAACGTCCGGAAGGCCTACGACGCAGACAAGTACCGACAAAGGGTGGGACAAAGATTATTAGGGTATAGTTGGCCTGAGGAGAAACACAACAACTGTTGGGTGTAGTAGTAGTAGTAGCAAAGTTGTAACCCTCGCTCGCTGTCTCTCTCTCTCTTGCACACACTCTCTCTCTCTTTCGCACTCACACTCTCTCCTTGCAAACCTACTTGTGCGGATTGTTTCTTCTTGGCAGGGGCTCATTTGGGTTGGCTTCGTATGGGACACAGAATATGTGGTGGAAGACCCACAGACCGGTATGTGGTCGAGGCCGTGCTGCTGCGCTGTAGTTGCTGCTCTGTTCTTGGTTGTAGCGAAAAGCATTATTATTATGAGAGAAGAGGCATTGGTGTAGTTGGAGCCCAACGTTGGGTTCTTGGGGTGTCAATTGGAGGATGGTGGCTTTGATTTTTTTGGGGGGGTTAGAGGGTGGGTCTGGTCTGCATTTGTGGTCTTGGGTTTCCGTCAAGAGCTGAGAGAGGCTATGTGTTGTGTTGTGGGTGTTTCCGGTGCTGTTTGTAAGCTTAAAGCGGTTTAGTTGTGGTTTGATGTGGCGGTGAGGTTGGTGTTTTGGGTGGTGAGTTTAAGTATGGTGTTGATAGACGTTATTCTTGGTACCCTAACTGTTTGGCTGCACCATTTGAGTGATAGGTCCCAATTGGTGGGGGTTTCGTGCAGAATTCCATTAGATCATGTGTGGCATTTTAGGTCCTTGTCGAATTGATAACCTCGTATTTAGGTAGGCTTCAATTGTGTGGAATTTCTTGGACTGTGGAAACGGCCTGTTGAAACTTTGATAGGTAGCTTTTTTGCTTGAGTGATTCCGTGGCGTTCATCTCCTCGTCACGCCGCTGTCGAGCCACTCATAATTGGTACTTTTAATTTCCTTGTGACAGTCCAGAAATTTACATCGGTTACCTGCAGTACCAAGACGGCGTCTCCTGTGCATTGTCCAACTCTGGGGTTGAAAACCGTTCCTGTGTCTGGAGAAAATTTTACTTTGAATGGCCGCCGACAATACTCTAGGCGGTATAACATGGCTGGCTGATGGGCTAAAAATTGGACCCCAGACCTCGGAAGGTGAGCACATAACCTAACGAATCAGATTTCAGGGTTTTATTTATGGTTGATATCACTGCGCTGCAATCCTTACAAGTGGATTGCATTGTAAGGGTTGCATTTTAGTCACAGATTTGCAGTAATGGCCGTTACGAAATATCTACATCATGACGAACAGTTCGGGCAGTCCTGTGCATTGCTGTTTGATTCTTCGGTCTATGTCTGCAAGTTTAACGTCGGGATTCTATAAGAAATTGAACTCGCATTCTTTGCGATTGGCTGCCGTATTCATCCCTGGCCTCGTAGCAGCTCTTGATGCGTTTGCAACACATCTGAATTTTATGTGAAATGCTTATTGGCACTAGAGTTTTAATTTGTGCCATAGAATGTTGTATTTCTACATTCTGTTATTTATCCGAAGTACTCTCAACCCTCTCTTATGATTCACTCTGTAATTGCACATTCCATGTATATCTTCGGAATCTATCATGCTGTGTACATATATGACTGGGCGACGTCCACTTGTCAATTGACAGTCTTGGGAGAGTGCATCTTCATGCGCGGACTTCTCATTCTATGCACGTACGTTGCAGGTGGTGAAGAGCAGGGTGATGGGGATAAAAAGGAACTCAGGGACATGGACTTAACTGCTGATAGGCAGCCGTTAGATCCAGCCATAGTCTCTGGACAGGGAGATGAAGCGCTGCTGAACTCCCGTCACCCAGTGCCTGATGACTCGAACTGCAATACAAGCGTCTGGCAGAATTTTGAAGGTCTTCAAAAGTCTTCAAAGCTTCAAAGCGCCTCGGCAATTTTGTCACTCTCGCCGCCCCATAGCCCTCGTTTGTGGAGACCTGACTCTGACGAACAGGCTCCTTCTGTCGAAGCCAGTGACACCGTTCTCTCGGATTATGTCAGCTTTGCGAGTGACACCGTTCTTTCGGGTTACGTCAGCTTTGCGGGTGAATTCAAGATACCAGAGCTCGATCCTGAAGCGCGGGCTTCTTCGGACATTCCTATTGATTACATTCCGCTTCAGAAGCTGAAAGAAAGACTGCTATCTGATGAAGATGACGGCGTTCAGTCGATGGAGTCTTCTTTAGTGTTGAGTTGTTCCCTAGCGTCTTCAACGGTGGGTTTTTCAACTTTCAGAAAACTATATTCTTAATATTTGGTGGTGTATGTACTCGATTCCAGGGCTTTTAACCAGTAATTGCAGATATATTCGTATTCTATTTATTTAGATCGTATCCTGGTGTTGCAGCCGCGTTATTAATTGGTTTGGTAGTGACTGAATTAGGATTTCTGTGTATACTTTTGGTTATCCTTCTTCTCCCTTGTGTATTTAAGCATCAAACTCTGTGCACATCAGTTTTAGAGCCTGCTAACTGAAGCAATGATATGCAAGAGTAATATTAAATAAAGTTGCTGTTATTGTGTCCATATATGCAGGGACCACTTGAAGCTGGGAATGCATATGATGTTGCACCTGTGCAAGGAACTCCCCTCCAAAGACTTGAGGCATTCCATTCACACGGTGTTCGAAGTTCACGACATCTTCATGCGCGATCATTCATCCACCATCCGACCACACCTCTGAAGAGCCATCTCCAACGAAAGCGTGCCAAATTTCTTCCTCTCCTCTCGTAAGTACCTGTGATGTCCAACTGCCTGTAGTATCTCCGTTGGTACGGATTTCTTTGAATATTATTCCCTCTGTCTTAGGCAGCTTCTTCCAAGCGTGAACTTGGATGTCCTTGTGATTATCACTTTAGCATCCACGTCGTGGAGAAGGTCTCGTGCAAACTTTGAAGTATTCTGTTGCATGTAGAGTGAATTCATTACGCAGATGTTTTAATTGTTAGCTACATAAATCCAAAGATTTTCAACAGGAGGATGTACGTTTCATGTGTTCTGGTAGTATGTTTCAACGCGAAAATTATTTATTTTTCATGCATATTCCGTTTCAAATTCTGTAGACCAGTGCAAGGCGAACCAGTTTGCTAAGTGTAGTGCACTTATGCAGTAATGTCCCATTTGTTTGTGCAGGAGGCAGCCCCCCAGTTCGTTGGCGGGTGGTTCGTCGACAAGCCACTCAGGTTCTTCTAGCCGTCAGTCATTGCAATTTGAAGGCTGGGCCAAAGAAGGTTTGTCTTTAGGCCCCCCTTCCAATCCTTCATCTCAGTTGCCGGGTGGAAGTGAGAGCAATATGGAAACTGACAATGACGGAGACGATGAAAAGGAAAAGAACGCCGAAGAAGAGAGAGATAATGAACCGCGCTTTGATCTGACGGACGATTTGCTCCTCAAGGTGCGGCTACAGGGCTAAAAACTTAATTTGACGTTTTTGCTGCTAAGTAGCAAGTTCTCCTTCGAGTGATCAGAGGGCGTTTTGATTGGTGTACTTATTGCAGATCTTTGGAAATTTGCCTTGGTACTCATATGTCTTGACGCAGAGTTGTATTTCGTTGTCCTTGCTCCTCTAGGTGTTCTCGTTTCTGGATCATGTCACCCTCTGCCATGCGGCCATGGTATGTCGACAGTGGCGTGCAGCAAGTGCTCACGAGGATTTCTGGAAGTCGTTAAATTTTGAGAACCGTCAAGTGACCAATGCTCAAGGTACTGAATGCACTGCACTAACCAATGCGGCCATTATTCATACGCGTTCTAGATCAAAAAAATTTCCTACAGTACTAGTTTAATTCCTACAGTACTAGTTTATCAAAATTTCCTACAGTACTAGTTTAATTACTGTGTAACAAGTCATTTTCAACTAGACTACATGTGATATTCATGTCAATGTAGTGGAGAAATCTGACTGTTTTATTTTTTTCTGTGTGAATATGTGCAGTTGCGGAGTTGTGCGGTCGTTATCCAAGAGCAACAGAATTGCATCTGAAGAATACAGTCAATGTTGATGAAGGGCGGGTCCGTGATGCTATGCGTTCTCTCAGGTGCGTCTTGTGTATCTTTTGAGTAAAGACTTAGTTATATATACTTTACCTTCCACTTTACATATATGGCTTCTGCTCGTTTATCTTTTAGAACCAAAGTTCAGATCCCCATGTTGGGAGGCAATCTGTACAAGTTCGTGATTCTAGAATGGCTTGAATGGAACCGAAAGTAGCTTCTATAGTTTCAATCGGAGCCTAGAAGCAGGAAGTTACTGTAGGGTGCGTTTCACGCCAAGGGGGACTATCTTAATCTCAAGAGGGATAAAACAAGCCCACTAAAATCAAGGGGTCAAAATATTCCCACTACACTTCCCTCCTATCTCAATCCTCCTTTATAGTGAGGTTGTTTTATCCCTCTCAAGGTTAAGATATCCCCCTTGGTGTGAATGTACAATACATGTGTGTCCTTTTTGTCAAGGGTTCTCCCATTGGTGTTTTTGAAGTTTTCATCAGATCGACTTTGTACTGAATATTGAGAGCATTCTCGCCTAATGACATTGTTTTCTGGGTTGCTGGCAACTGACCCTCGTAGAGTTTTAATGCGGCAAACTGGTACAAATCGAGAGCTTATTGTTTTCTGCGTGTGCGTTTCAGGAACCTGGAGATGCTCACGTTGGGTCGAAGCGTGTACACGGAGACGTTTTTCTATGCACTTTCTGACTGTGCATCCTTGCGCAAGCTGAGTATAACGGATGCTAGTTTGGGAAGTGGAGGCGCTCAAGAAGTGCAGTTACGCCATGAAGGTCTACGATTGCTGCAGATGATCAAGTGTCGGGTCCTCCGTATTGCCATCAGGTTAGTATACTTCGATTCATTACAATCACTACCACCATGCTTTTGGAGATAAGCCACGTTTCAACCACAACTTCCTTGTGGATTGTGGATTGCGAACCTGCATTTCCAGATTGAAGTTGAGGGACAAGATTACGGTTGAAGGTACTATAACCTCCTGTACTGAACCCTGTTACCACCGGCAAATTATCAATTCACACACTTGGTTTGACTTACAAGCAAGTGGTGCAAGCATGACTTGACTAATGGCCATGGCCGTTGATCATTGAATGGAAATAGGGCTGTCTATTGTCATTTATAGTGTTCGACAACCTCCCTTTTTGAAAATGCAGAAGAAACTGATAGTTAGTGATAATAATCTGATCTCAACAGATTTGACTCTGCATCAAATTTATATCTTGTACAGATCCTTATCGGAAGCTATTGTTTTTTTTCATGACAGATGCCCACAACTGGAGGAGCTGTCACTCAAGCGAACCGGGACCGCTTCCGCGATGCTGCAATGTCCTCGCCTCACGAGCTTAGACGTCTCATCTTGCCACAAGCTTTCAGATGCTGGAGTTCGAACAGCAGCAATAGCTTGTCCACTTCTTTTATCTTTGAATATGTCAAACTGTGCGTATGTTACAGATGACACTCTCCGTGAGATTTCTCTTGCGTGCACACAACTACAAACACTTGATGCTTCGTACTGCCCCAATATTTCTCTTGAGGTAATTCCTTTTAATTTGGGGGTTACATCTCAAACTTCCATTGATATATTTAATTTTGAAAAATATTGACCTTCTCAAACGTAAAATTATCGGCTCTGTTCTGATATTTGCATTAAGTCACATCACATTTCCTCCCTGGCAGAGTTGTTGATCTTGTGCTAAGACATTAACCTTTAAATGCCCAAATGGCTTCTATATCGTTAGGAGTTGATTTCAATGATGTTGGAAGCTTCAAGGAATATAACAAAATGTATGATTGGGAAGAAGAAATGAGTCCATACATTGTTTAGCGATAGAAATATGCTTCGGAAGTTGCTATAATCCACTATTAGCTCCCAAAGTGGACTTCCTATTATCAGTTTTGGCACTGAGGGGTTAAACGAGGGAGACGGTCGTGTTGATTATCTATCCGGCAAGACAAAATGGCATCTTGTAACAGTGATAATTTTATTTTGGCAGGGAGTGCGAATGCCTATGTTAACGGAGTTGAGACTTCAAAGCTGTGAAGGCATCAATTCATCTTCAATGGCTGCTCTTTCACATTGTATCATGCTTGAGGTATGAAATAGGCTGATTCTATTGTCAAACAGGCTAGTTCTGTTTCCCTGTTTGAGACTTGTGGTTTGTAATCACCACCCAAGAAGATTGGCAAGTCTGAAAATCTGGGCCCCTAACTTACTGAGATAATACTGCTTCTTCGATTGGTCTCTGGCAATTAATCAATTTCTGACGACGCTTTAAAATTCTAGACTTTTGAGCGTTTGTTTTTGTTCTCCAATTAGGGTTTGTCAACTAGAATTGTTTCTACGAATCCGATCAAGGATTTGCAGTCTGGCTGGACTGAAGCATCTCTGTAAATACATGTTTGATATAATTCTACAGAAGATGTAGAATTTTGTCTGATTCATTTTTGGAAGTGCAGGTGTTGGCTATGGACTGCTGTTGGCTGCTTACATCGGTGAATCTGGATCTGCCACGTTTGCGATCCATCAGCTTGGCTAGCAATAAAAAGTACTATCTCGTGTTTCTCCACATTGAGTGAGCTTGTGTTAATTGTTGGAACCTTTGTAGATCTCCTTTTTATTATTGTTCAGTGCTTGTTAAATTTTCTTGCTAATATTCCAAAATTCTTATATTTGGTTTCTCTTTTCGTAGCTCAGGACTGCCAGTTTTATAAAGTGATTCTTGAGGGTTCATAATACTCTTTCCTCACGAGGAGAGTGAAAACTTAGTGCTGGACTTAACTTTCTAATACATTCTGACCTAGAATTCACACTATATGTTAGTCCTTCGACGGATGATCTGTGATTTAACTTCGTGTTTGTTTTGAATATACAGTGTTATCAGAATAATGACATAGAGTTCGCTGTATGATATATGTTTTTATTTTTTATTCTAGATGAGATTGGTTGATGAGCTTTGCTGATAGATGTATCCACGAGGAGATGAGATGTTTAGAGAGATGTAGTTCATGGGCTCTACCATTTAGAACGAGTTAAATCCCATATTACATATGCGGTATTTGTGTGGATGTCAAAGATTCGTATTGTTTAGGAAGGATACGTCACTTGGCTTGAATTAAATCTTTGTGCTTAATTCTTGAAATACTTTACTCTCTAATCCTTGATCCATTTACTGCGGAGTTGCAGGTTGATGGAGCTCACCTTGCGGAGTCCTTTCCTTGTATCGCTTAACCTGAAAGATTGCCCCGCCCTCAATCGCATCGACCTTACTTCCAGCAGTTTGCCGGTAAAGCTGATAACTCGCTCTCTCATGAGCTTCGTAAATGAGAAAAATTATGGAATTTAGACATCGCATGCTAAAGGTAGCGAGGCGGAAATACAGCATTCAGTTGTGCCTTGTTTACCTTATGAATTGAGGAGCCTGTGGTGATCCTCAAGCAGGAGGAAAATTTAATTTAGTTTGAATCTTTTTTATGTAATTTTGTGTCACACATCCTCATGTTGGTTAGCATGATAGATTATGTTTATTGGTTTTGGCTAATTGTATCGCATATGAATGCACTTGTCTAAGGAAAATTCGAGAATGTTTGAATTTAGAGGATCAAGACTTGAATGAAGTTGGTTTCTGATCTTTATTTCTGACAGTAAACGGATATCAGGCTATATCTTTGTACGGATATCAGGCTCTTGTATAGTTGAAGTCAACGATGCTGAATTGCTGTCTTGTCGTTGGAATGACAGAAACTGGACCTGAAACAACAGTCGGGCTTGTCAAGCATGGCTTTGCATTGCAATCGGCTACAAGTTGTAGACCTTTCTGAGTGTGAATCCCTGACAGACCTAGTTTGCAACGTTTTCAGCGAAGGAGGCGGCTGCCCAAAGCTGAATACTCTGATTCTTGACAACTGTGATGTATACATCTTCCCACATTCTGGTTATTGTGCTGGTTTATTACTTCTGTTCACTTTTTTAAGGACTATGTGACAGGATAAGTAAACATACATATCAAAATATTCTTTATGATTTCGTGACAAGATTATGGTCGTGCAGGGCTTGGTGAAAGTGAAGCTTTCCACTTCCTCTCTGGGAAAGCTCTCGCTGATCGGATGCAAAAAAGTTACCACACTTGAGCTATCATGCCCTGGTCTTCAGCACCTTCACCTGGATGGCTGTGACCGTCTGATTGATGCCTCCTTTGCTCCAGTGGGATTACTGTCTTTGAACCTTGGCATCTGCCCCCATTTGACAAATCTGGTCATCAAGGCTGAACAGATGACGGGCTTGGATTTGCGGGGTTGTGGCCTACTTTCCCAAGCTTCCATCGATTGTCCCAATCTATCGTCTTTAGACGCCTCGTATTGCAGGTACAAAAATGTCCTGTACTCAAGATTATTTCCGTATCATCTCCTTCTTTAGCTTCTTATGTCCTTGCAGTTTGTGCGATGATTTTGCGGCTTAGCTAATCAGTTCATCTGATGGTTTTGACAGTCGATTGGGTGACGAGTGCTTGAACACCACAACCTCTGCTTGCCCAGCAATACAAACTCTTGTCTTGGCTGCATGCTTCTCAGTAGGCCCTGCAGGGCTCTTAGGATTGAAGAAGCTGGTTAATTTAACCACACTGGACCTTTCGTACACTTTTCTTACCGATCTGTCACCAATGTTTGAAGCCTGTCCCCGACTGAAGGTATTTACATTTCCTCGTTTTTTTACTGGTATCAAGGTGTTGCATCAGTGCACCACAATTGGTTTTTCGCTATTTGACAAGTTGGATAGGACAGACACAAATGAAGGATATGCAAGTTTCCGCATTGTGTTTTCACCTTGTAAACTCCTCCAGGGGTCATAGTATCGTTCCTCGACCTGAGTTTTAGCTGAAGTTGCTTGTATGAATTTTCTGGGGGTTGCATCCAGGTCTTGAGATTATCTGCGTGCAAGTATCTTGAGGAATCAGCTCTGGATGCTTTGCATGGTGGCAAGAAGCTTCCCGAACTTGAAGAGCTTGATATTTCATATGGGAGCTTAGGTCGGATGGCCATCGAAGGTGTTCTTGCTCATTGCCCACACTTGGTTCACATTAGCCTCAATGGTTGTGCAAATGTGACGGATCATTTATGGGCGCATCTTTCTTCCCCAACCGAAGCTCTGGAACCCATTGAAGTGATGGACACTCAAAGTGAGGTTTCAACGGACTTTATCGGGGAGCAAAGTGATCCTCCCATCAATCTCAACATGGCTGATTGTGCATTGCAGCCAGTTGTTGGAAAAGGGAGTGGTGTTCAGGCTTCCACTTCTGACCGAGCACTGCAGAACTTGAGTTGTGTTGGCTGCCAAAATGTTCGCTCTGTTCGTATAGTGGCAGAGACTTGCCCTCATCTCTCTACTATCAACTTGTCTCTCTCTAACAATATCCGGGAGATTCATCTTGCGTGCCTGAACCTCGTGTCACTCAATTTGAGGTAAAATATCATGTGTCCACTCAAGGAGTTCTTCCGTGATCATATCTTTTTGGCTTGGAATTCTGTTTATAGTGATTACATATGGGGTGTACCAACAATTTTCATGTTTCACTTCCTTCTGCAAGCATTAGAAAAAGAGAAGAACTGTAGAGTACGTGTTGACTGGCACTCTCTACTTCTAGAAAGCATTCCTGGCCTAGTAATTGTAGTGAAATGGTTTTGGAAACGAGGTTTTGTTCTGATGATTTGAACTTGTTTGTGGGCTCCTCAGTAACTGTGCTGCTCTCTCTCTGCTCCAATTGGACTGTCCTCGCCTCATCACTCTCTCTCTCCACGTAAGTTGTTCAATGTTTTTGTCTTTCGATTTTATTACAGTGATTAGTAAAACGAGAAATCACAAAGTCTGGTCTTTCGCATGTTCAGCTTTAAATCTGGAGTTTTTGAAGCAGTTCGAGTCATTGATATCTGATTCAATTTTCTTGTTGATTTATCTGCTGACAATCAATGAACTGATGGTGCCTACAGGCATGTGGAATCGAGTCTCAGATGCTCAAGGTTGCCCTTCAGAGCTGTGCTATGCTAGAGACTCTAGATCTTCGAAGTTGTACCAAGGTATGGCAAAGTCCTTGGCTGCTGTTTTGTTTATATTTCCTGGGTCTCAATTGTCCAACGGTCAATGTTTTTGCGCAATCTTGCTGCATTGAATGGTAAATGAGACAAGGAGTTTCATGGTTGGAAGTTGCTTGTTGGATGACATTTCCATTTGAGGCTAAACTTAGTTGTGAGGTGCTTGCATTCTTCATTCTTAGATGTGGGGTTCTCCATTGTACTTCCTTGTTGAAGTTTGTGCTAATAATTTATTCTTAGATGGCGACATGGCTGAGCTGGTAGTGTGGACTGCAGATTATCGCTGCTGATTTGGCCCCTATTCGTGGTCTCTGCCCCAATATCAAACGCCTCTATACCACCATCCCTCCTGAATGCCGGCTGCTTCCATTCCCGAACCTCTGATGACCAAGTCTGGGTCCGAATGATGTGGTTACAATCCATTGTCCACAACAACTGAGGTGCAGCCTTTGTACAAGTAATTTTGTTAAACTATCTCAAGACCAGTTATGAAATTAGTTAGGAACATTCCTGCGAAGCTTATATTTTTTTCGGAACCTTGATTTTGTCGGATACGAGTGCTAGTGGGCTGTTGAGATCGGAACCGTATGATTAAATTCTTAGTTTATAAACGAGACAGTTGAGAGCTGTTCTGTATTTCTCTTCCTTACAATCTTTTCCTCCATGTACATCTTTTATTTTTTCTGTGAGCAGCGTCTCTCATGATGTACCCTGTGAAGTGAAGGGTGCTTGAAAACGAGCAACTGGGTACTTTCACGTGTTGCAAGTATGCCGAGTAGAAGTGCCGCCTTTGGAGTTGACTCATAAATACCTTGGTATTAGCATTGTTAAGGCTTGTAGAACTGACATGTTCTTGCTATGTCTGTACATCCTGATCCAATTCGTGATTAAGCGTGGCAGTTTAGTTTTTCGTTTACAAGCGTGCGAAACTGCTGAAAAGTAATATTCATGTTTTGTGATTGGACTCATCTTCACTGTCTCAAGTCTCAACATTGAAAATTCATCTTCCTCCTAATTAATTGAGAATTGACAGAAGATGGGGTTTCAGGTACCCATCACTTTGAACATATTCACTCCGTAATGTGCACTACACTAAAAACTATATTTAGTGTTAGCAACACTATTTACAAACCATGACACTAAATACACTAAAAACTATATTTAGTGTTAGCAACACTATTTACGAACCATGACACTAAATATCATTAAGCCTACTAAAGTACGTAAAATTAAATGTAATTTCTAACACTAAATATACTCTATGGTAAATCTGAAATTTGAAAAATGTTTACAATTAGTGTTAGATTGCAGAGGAAGACTAGGAAAGGGGAAGGCAGAAGGGAAGAGAAGGCGAAGGCGGCCCATTCAAGTCTAACACTATACTAATTACTCCAAAGTTTAGATTTAGTAGTGGGTGGGGTAGGTTGGTAATTATGCTAAATGCAATCCAACACTAAATATATTTTTTACATACAATATCCAAATGTCTCAGTGCGTTCTTTGGTGTGTTGGAACCTTTTTTCACTTACCATTAAGAAAATATAAAAATTTAAACAGTCTTATCATAATAATTAGCATAGTAGCAATTAGTGTCAATTTTGAGGGTACCCACTTTTGTATTGCATCTTTGTCTACAGAGTGATAGAACACATAAATATATGAAATGGGTCCAAGCTGCAATGACAGTGAAGAAACATCATAAGCCATTAAGGTAAACTTGCCTATTACCAAGCCACCTAATATTGCAATTTGGGAGGATTCAATAGTGGTCAGAATTGGGTGAGTGATGGCATTGTTGTTCTACTTTATAAGTCATTATGTGATTTTATTTACAAAACAATGATGGGATAACCCCCATTTCATCCGGAGGTAAAATTTTCACACAAGCTTGCATATAAGGTAGAAGCACCAGTTGTCGACCACGCCCAGTACTCAACTTGTAGGGTGTGCTATTTTCAACTTTAGGTTGGAAATCGCGTTTGAGTGTTGTTTTTCTGTCCTTTTCAAGTTGGGACTAATATGGTTATGACACATGTCCCAAAGTAGTGAGCATCCTTGACGATTGGAATTGAAAGACTCTAGACTTTGTCAACTAGTGAAATGCACTTTTTGGCTCCCAAAATTCACTGTAATTTCAATTTTGGGAATTAAATTCTGAAAATTTTGCAATCTCCATATTTCCTATCTTCCTACATGGGAAAAATTTCCACCCCCTCATATTGCTCACAATCTGCTCCAAAACTCCTTAAATGATCGACTACTGGTGCTTCTACCGTGAACCACTCCTAGGATTGCTCCTGTTCATTTTGCGGGGTGGTTCTCGACTGCAATCCATGATTACTTGGATAAAACTGCATAATCGAGCATTACAGTTTTTTCATCCGGTTCCAACTCTCATCCTCAATTTCTCATCCTTTCTTGCTCATGATTTACGTCGGGCAACGCCTTCGTCGTCGGGGATTGCCCTATACTTAATATCACCAGGCCAGGACGTTCTGAATGTGAAGACGGAATTTTCTCTTCTGCTGAAAAACACCCGCTCCTGGCTTTACTACTTTGCATACGCTAATCTGCCATATACTTATCAGGATTACAGGATTTCCATTTAGGGATTCAGCAAATAGGTGGCAACTAAGAATACTAATATATGCTGCTTCACATTAATCCCTAAACGTCTAGAGTCTCCGTTAATTTGCATAACATTCTAGAGCAGTAAGAGAGACTGCCTTTTCCTCTCCAGAGTCCTCATCCACAAACTTCATCCACATACTATTAATGTAAGCTTCAGTACCGGGATGGTGGTAGTACATTTATAATGTGCTCCATTTTTTTGCTAATTCTCAGACCAAACATACAAACAAATATTTATATAGATAGATGGTTTGCTATAGCCCCAATGAATACATTGAGTATTATACCAATATATATTTTCTAAATAGTTGCTATCTACAAATTAGTTTGAGTTTACATCAGAATAGAGAAGATCTTTTTGTACATATGGTGTGGTAGGAGGTAGAACAATCTATATGGGATATCTAAATTGGAATTTGTAGTTTCTTAGTCACTTATAGTGAAGTCAAAGGTAGGAATTGCTAAAACTAGAATTTTAAACGTCCTTTAGGCATAGTAGAATAACTTTTCTCAAAACATTTTGAACTAAGAAAAGTTGGTAAATCAAGTCAAGTTTTATCTCCAATAATCCTTTTGATATTTCAAGTCTTTAACTAAAAATTATGGACAAATTTCAAAGAGGGTGTGTGAAAATGTCCAAAAAACTTCCCTTGCAACGCCTCTTTGAAATTTGTTCATAACTTTTTATTAAGGTAAAAGACCCCATTGCGGTCAAATGGTCCATGATGGGCACCTAATGACCCCATTGTGGTTTTTCAAACCATAATTAATGCCTTACATGGTAGTTATGGAGTAATTAGTGATCTCAATAGGTACTTCCAACTTTTTAGTGTAAAATTCTTTGTAAAAACTGATTTTTTAGGTCTTCCATGTTTGAAAATGTTGTGACTGCATTGGATAGGAAGATGACCATATTGGATTCAGATTTTGCTGGTCATGAGGTAGCCTATAGCCCCCTACGGGTTGATCACTTCAAAAATTCAGAATTAATTCATACTTGGTCCAAAAAATATAATTTCAAATGTCCACACTATCTCTCACACTTATCTTCGTGTGGGAAAAAATTTGAAAAATTTCAACAATGGCATGAGGGCACACTCCTAATTCTGACCGCAATGGGGTCTTTTACTTTAGATGCTTGAAATCTCAAATAGATTTTTGGAGGTAAAACTTAATTTGATTTACTAAATTTTCTTAGGTAAGTTTTTTTTAGAAAAGTTATTCTACTATGTTTAAATGAGGTCTAAAATTATGATTTTAACCCAATTTGTACGTTTTAAAAAACTATGAATGGTTGAACTCCTAATAATTTTCACTACAAATCCCACATTGTTTGTTTTACCTCCTACCAGTCCATATCTATATAAAAAATTGTCTCCTATTTCAAAAAAAACAATGATGAGTAGCTTTCACATTTCAGTGAGAAAATTCACATTTTGATATCACCGATCTCAAAGAGTTGAATGCTATTTGTTGAGAGTTTTTTTATTTAAATTACGGTTTTTGCAATGTACAAGTACCACCCAGACATTCAACTAAGTATACTTCAGCCCTCTGATAGAAATTGACGCATATATTTGAGCTCTATTGAGGGTGTGGAATATACCACACCATTTCATGCTTTGGATGAGATGATGAGATGGTGTGGTATATTCCACACCATTCCGTTCAGAGGAAGGAATCAGGCTTACTGCTCTAGAATGTTATGTGTGAAAAATCATTATGAAGTGCTATTTGGAAGAATATTTTGGAGTTGATATACAAATAAAAGTTGTAGATTATGAATTGTAGATTCTTTTTGTATAGTTAGATTCACCAATGCTATCATCAATACTTTTTTTAAAATTTTGAAAGAAAAATTTCAAAATTCCTTCAAAATTCGATTACAAGCAAAATATTATCATTTCTTGAATACAATTTGTTGGAATGGATTTGAAATGAGGTTCTCTTGACATGGTGATTTTTTGAAATTTTATGTTCTTAAAATCTATGACCTCATTTTTGCACATCTCAGTTTTGAGAGTCGGTGCAATTTTGGCTTAATTAACCCCTAAAGGACCAAGGCCTTTTTTCTGCCCCAAAACTCTCAAAATTGCCATTTCTAGAGCGAAGAGTAAAAAAATTTAAAAATTGTTTTTTTTTGCACATCTAATTGTAGGATCTTATACCTAACTAGTATGAAAATGTGTGGAAAAAATTTCAGAATTTTTGATCGCACAGATTGCAAGATATCTACGTTTGAAGTGAAGAAAAAAAACATTGCAGGACTAGATTTTTTGACTTTGAACATTTTTAACTTAAATTTTTTGCACTACAGAGTTTTGAGCTTTAAATCTTTCTAGTGGAGAATTGAGTTGAGAGTCCAGGGAATAAAAAGAAATTCAAAAAAATTTAATTTTCATTCTTAAACAAGTTATTTTTTTTAAGAAGATGCTCCAATTGCCCAAAAAACAAGATTGTCCATAACTTTCTCATGAAAAGTCCAAATGAAATGAATCAAAGCTTCTCAAGTAGACAAAAATATAATCTATTAGGAAAAAAAGAAAAAAGAAAAAAATGAAATTTTTTGCAAAATTTTTTTGCCGCCCCTTCTCCCCTGTTTTGAGCTTATTTGGGCATAACTTTTGTTCCCAGGCACCGATTGAAAAAAATTATATTCCCATGAAGCTTACCAGTTTTTCTATCTCCAAAAAAGTTTCAGAAAATCATGACAAAAATTCAGCCCGTAGGTACCTACCCAAAATCCATTTTGTCCTTTGAACGGACAATGGTCCTTTAGGGGTTAACCACTTGACATACTTCAACATTTGTAATTTTAGAAAAATACTAGCAGTTGGCACTTGCTATGCTATGCATTCATCATTAGAACTTTATTAGAATTTTTATATATTACATAAAATGCAGAACAAAAATTTCAATAAATCTTCAAATAAAAATTACTAAAATCTTTATATAATTTTGTTTATAAGTAAGCATATATTGAAATGTATAATAGAAATTTATTGAATGATGAATGAAATATATGCAATGGTGAATATTGTGATTGATACACATTTATTGTAATGCATTCAAAAGTTGACTCAATTGTTACGAACAATGGCAACCCAAAAACTTGGTGAATTGAAAAGAAAAACTTTGTAAATTTCAAAAACTTCATGAACAACTTAATTGTTGTAAAGTCCAAATTCGCTTCAATTGAATAAATTTCTCAAAAAATTTGGTAATAGCAATAGAATGTTGAAATCATAAAAGCTGTACAAGTGATATTACAGAGGTGATTGCAAACTACTATTCTATTTCTGTAATATAACATTGTGTGAAAATATTATTTTTATGTATGCATGATTGAAAATATTTTTACAAAATATTAAAATTAATTATTTCAAAGACTTATTGAAATCATTATCATGCATTCTATTCAAATATATCAAAATTTTACTAATATGTGATACAATGAATGCATAGCATAGCAAGCATGAGCCCCTATTATTAATGGTAGCATTTGTGATATTACAGAAGGAGTTATGATTTTAGTAGTATGATTTACTCTAATAACACCAAATCCAACCCATAACGTATCTCCACAAATTAGGATGACTTTCATCCAAGCAGTATGAGAAAGAAACAAGAATATCATTCTGTTTATCGTCCAGAAATTGGACATTGGAGTGTTTCACAATTAAATGTCTGGTTAGCCTCCACAATAAACGGTTATCGCCTACAGAATTGGCCACCTCCAGTAGCTTTGGTGCCTCCCACCTGAGACGAGCCCAAGATTATGCACAGAAGAATCTGGACTCTTTTTGCAAAGGTGTCGAGGTAGCTCCTCAAGAATGTAATGTCTCTCATGTTTCGGGTGAAACTTCATAATGTTGAGGTTCTGAATGGAAAAGGAAGTCGTGTGTCACAGTAGCAATCACAAGCGCAAGAACGAGATCAAATCAACATATTCAATATCATCATAATCAATTAGAAATCCCCAGGTTTTCAAAATTCACAAGCATTATGGATTGAACAGTGACAAAAATTTCAGAACACGGAAACAATGTCAAAAATTTCAAATTTCAGCAGAGAAGTTCTCTTACGATAGTAAAGGCTCGACCAAGAGAGAAGTTGGCTTTGTGTTATCTGCAGAGAGTTCTTTCCTATGCTTTGGGATTTGAAGTGAAAGAGTTTTCAAACGTAGACCTTCTCTCGTTCCCCAAACCACAAGAAATAAGCCAATGAGAATTGAAGATGCTCCAAGTACACTGCAACAAACACCAAGTGTTATTCTGCGCCCCAATCTGAAAATACGGCATGATCTCAAACAAAGCAATTGTTTCATTACTTTATGAAGCTGGCAGCAGTAACCAGCTACACCAAAAAGTGCAATATATGTAGGCTACACTGGAGTTTACATCATGCTTTATACCTTGGTTTTACTTGTACCAAAGTTTCCAGTGCCTTGAGAACTAAACCATACCTGGCTTTAGGCTAATCCATCTTGCTCGAGTTTGGTTATTAATTGAAATTCAACTTAAAGCTAAAGCTCAAAAATCTGATATAATTAGTTTCACCACAGTAATTCCATTGACTTGAAGTGAGAACATAGAAGAGCACTACGCCAGTAATCGTCAGAAAAGGGCTAATAACCCTGGCATCACAGTCATGAAGATAATACAATGGATCACTAAATCATACCTTCCCATAAAAAGCGCACTATTGAGGAAGATGACACCAAAGACCGTGGAGAATATGTTCTGCATTGGAGTGTAGGCCGCAATTAAAACTGGACCACTTTGGTGATTTGCCCATGCGGAAAAAAAGAGGCACAAACCTGACGCTACCATTCCCTGCAGGTTACAATTGAGTATATCATAATAGGCCCCTGCTGCACTCAAAAAACCGAATCCATCATTTTGATTCTATCGAATCTGTAGCTAAAATTTGAATGCTGGCTTGCTTTCTTGCCCTTTATAACATAACACAGAGCCAATAGAAATTGCTTCTCAAAGGCAAGGGTGATAAGAATGCTATAATAGAGTGAAACTGAGCTCTGGCTGCCTTAATTCGTTACGAGCTGCCCAAGAAATACAGTAGCTGATTGCATTAATCTTAACGTGAATAAGCTGTCAGGGGTATGTGCGAAGAAACAATCAACTTTTGCTGTAGAAAACATAGTGAAGATAAATCTTACGTCAATATAATCAGAAAATTCACCACAAGGACTTACCGCATATATGACTGCAAAGAGGTTTAGTCCAGGGGATAGAATCCACGCTGAGGCCTCTTTCACCCTGAAAAAAGCGGTGGTTGCAAACATGGCAGTCCCTAGCAGAGTTGTCATGGACATCAATGTGAAAGGAGCAGGAAATCTTTTCATTGCTGGAGCCTGCAATACTAACCGCAAATGAAGCATTAACAGCGAATTGAATCGAGAACGACTAGCTCATATCGTCGTTACTCCCAAGGGCCTCAAAATGATGAGAAAAATTGGAAGATAGAAACAATGCCATCTTATTATAAGGTCCTGATTCATTCTAGAAGGGACGCTTTGCATTCAGAAGCAGACAACTGGAAATGATGAACAAATCAGATACACAAATCATGTTGAACAAGAAAAATGCTAAGGTTTTGATAGTGGCAAGGGCAGAGGGGACCTGTAAGTTGATGAACGAGCCGCAACATACACTACCGAAAAGCAGGCAGAGTGCACCAAGTCTCCACGTGTCGATTCCAAAACCTTGCAAAGCAGAGAACAAAGCAACAAATGATACATCAGGAGGAGGAGACATGGGTTGAGGACCTCCAAAAATGATAGGGCCCTTGTACATAGTCAGAATGGTGGCTCCAGTGACGCAGGATAAAATGCCCAGCACTTTCGCTTGTCCATCTCTCTTATCAAAGGAAACCTCTTCTACCCTGACAGCAAAACATGCAAATTCTTAGTAATCAGCCAGTTTCCTTGTAAAAATTCGCAATTCTTGTTAGAGCGCTCGTCTCCGACCACAGAACATTGAGCAAGGCAACTCCAAACACCTGCAAGTACATATATATACTCTGTTGCAATGTAATGGTACCAAAAAGGTGTCATCAAGCTGCAAGGTTTCATTGAAAAGATGCTTGGAGGTCAATAGGGTTTAGCAAGAACAAACGCATGCAAAATTGTGCTGATGAGATCGTGACGGATGAAATCGTGACACAGTTAGCATATAATACAAGAGATCGATACTTACACCCATACCAGAAACTTACGGTTCTGAAGCTCAGCAAAAGAGATGGAGTTACACAATTTTGTAGAACTTACCGGAAAATCACTGCTATGAGGATTCCCCAGACTGGAATGCAGTTCATCATGATTGAAGTAAATATTACGTTTGTGTATTGCAATCCAAATAGGAAAAATGTCTGCTGCAAGTATACTCTGCATATTTAACAGATTATCAGATGAGTTTCAAATCAACACGTATCTGACTGTAGCTGAGGAGTCCTAGTACAATACCAAAAGAAAGTGCAGAATTATTACTATCCATTAAGACCTTACTACAATCCACGAAATGGGCATCAACAGATACAAACTGCCAACGGTATTGTTTAGCGGTGTGAAATTACTGTTGATTTAATGTCAACAAAGCATCATATCAACTTAATAGCTACCAATGTAATTTCAATTCAACCCCAACGATACGATGTGGCTTTAATAATATATTTGCAGAAATATATGTTTGCCACAGCCAACATGAATAAATTAAAGATGCCACCTCCTAAGAATCTTAGACCAGAATTCGAAGGTGTTGTTTCATGAGTCAAATTGTGTGAACCTCTTACAAGAAAAAACGAAGACAAAGGGTATGGACATCTAACATACCCAACAATTGCCATCGCCACGACAAAACCTGCGACTTCAAGCGTCATCTTCGGCCATTGTTCCCTGCCATCCACAGCAATATAGCTTTAACCCTAAAAAACCATGCTCATACAATGCAACGTATTAATCAAGAACACGAACCTTAACAGAAAACCAAGCCCTTCACAGATCTTGTACGGTAGGGGAACACCCCAAACCCAAAATCACACACCCCACCAAAAAGAAACTTAGACAATGGAAACATATGAATTAACAGGATGTAATCCACCGAAACCCCAATTCTACTACGGTACTGGTATTAGGTCATCCCCAAGAAAACTTCAAACCTTCACAACTTTCCAGGTAACCCATTCTCTGCTGCGTGGAAATCCTCTTTCATTTCCCAACAAGAATTGAACACGTTACAATTCAACAAGTCTACAACTAAAACCCATGTGGAGAATTGAGGGTAGCAACCTCTCATAGACCGACGCATAGAGAAAGAGGGTAAGGCATCCAATGCCATCCCGATAAGTGGAAAACAAAAAAGGGTCCACACCCCCAGTCAAGGAGGCCTTGGCCAGCACGAAATAACCGCCATAGCCAGCGCCCATCAGCATCAGCGCGAAATGCACCTTGCCTCTCTCAAACCATTCCAAGAGCGCCATCTTTTCGCAAATTCACAAACAAGCTTCTCCTCTCAAAGTTCAGATGCTTGTGCTTCCGAACTTAAGCCAATGCACAACAGAAAGAAAGGCAAGGAAACTGGGATCACAGTGTCTTCTGGCATGGGGTGGATCTACAATTGGGTAGGGCCGAGGAAAATGACGGAAAACTCCAAAGCTGCTGATTCTCGGCTACAGTACTGTAGCTTGGATTTGCGTTGGATTCGCAATAATATTTGCCTTGTAGCCTTGGAAGTGGCAAAGCATGTAGTTTTGGATTTGCGTTGGATTCGCGTTGGATTCGCGTTGGATTCGTGAGCTTCGAGGAGTTGCCCATGATGCTGCCATGGAAATGGTGCCGCTCCTCCTGTTTCTTCCACGTTTCCGCCTCGTGGTCGTTGCTTGCATGGACCAGTTCAGTCTGTGTTCTTCAGCAAGAAAAGGCCAGCAAGTCCGGCACTGTAGCACACCATAGCTTTGGAACGTGAGGTTCTTCTGACTTTGGGTTTTGACTTGGAGAGGGAAGTTCACGCTCAAGTACATCAATGGAGGACATTCCTCTATTAGAGAAGATCAATGGTACAGAGCCTTTCCTTTGTCAGAGAAGATCAATGGTACAGAACTTTTAGAGGTCAGTTGTGAGCTTGTAAATCGACAAAATCAGCAATATGGCATGCTTATATTATTATATTGAAAAAGGTTTTGTGGATTTTGTGGGTTTTGTAGGTAGTCAAATGGAGATAGTAGATTCTCTTAGAATGTCTTTTTTGGACACCATATGGATAAATTGTGAATTTTCAAAGTGTTGAAAATAGGTTTTCAAACATTGACACTTCTCATGAATTGAGGGAGTATGTTTTAGGCAAGAATATGTTTTAGATGTCGGTTTCAAGGAAGGTGTTGGTTGCAATTTAGTCACCTTAACCCCTAAAGCCTTGAACATGCTTTTTTGAGAACATAGCAAATTTGGGCAGCTCACTACGAGTGGAGTTTTTAATTTTTTAGTTTGAAATTTTCACATAACAATTTCCCGAGGAGTAGCTTGAAGGCCCAACAATTTTCATAACTTTTGACTACATGATTAAAAAGTTATTGCATGATATGTCATTTTCATTGCTCGTCGGGCAGCCCAGGCAGCAAAAAAAACTTCTTTAAAAATCACTTTTTAAGAAAATAAAAATTTGAAATTGGTTCTTTAGATTTATATGTACGTGGGAAGCTTTGAGTCATTCCATTTGGATTAACAAGTCAAAAGTTATGAGGATTCTTAGTTTGAGGGTAGTTATGGAATCTCAACTCTAAAATAAACTTTGAAGTCCCTTATTTAATTCAATTTTCAAAATTTTTGAAAAAAAATAAAAACTTTGGGTGTAGATTGTTTATTCCAACATTACAACCGTTGGAATTGGCATTTTTCAATTCCATTTAAATAAATTCTTAAAAATTTTAGTGTTTTGAATCATTCTCTACCTCTTCCTACTTACTATTTTTTTCCTATATGTTGTACAATTCCAAATGATCTGAAAATTTTCAAGCATGTAGCCAACTTTCCTTCAAGAATAAATTCAAAGCGTAACCACCATTTTGGACATTTTTTCATACAAATTTGACCTTGTGAAGGGCAGCTGCCCGTTTTTTTGCAGGGACAAAAAACGGATTTATGTCAATTCAAACGCTATTATCTTGCAATCCACATGGTGAAAAATTCTGAATTTTTTTTCCAGATCTTCTTAAACAAGTTTACTACAAGATCCTATGGTTACATGTATCCAAAAATGCTTTTTTTCTAAAATTTGGCACTAGTTTTAGAAATAGCAATTTTGGAGCGTGTTTGGTGAAAACATAGTCAAAAACCTTTAGGGGTTAATCCGTACAGGACCTTTGTTCCTTCGGGGGACAAATGCGTTTTCAAGGAGGTACCTACGGGCTGAAATTTTCTCCAAATTGTTTGAAATTTTTTTTGGAGGTAGAAAAGTTGATTAGCTTCATGGGAATGTAATTTTTTTTCACAATCGGTGCCCGGGAACAAAGTTATGACCAAATAAGCTCAAAACAAGGGATAGGGGGCAACGCGGCAGCAAAAAAAAATTTGCAATTTTTCTTTTTTCTTTTTTCGTATTTTTCCTTCTCATAGATTATATTATTGTCTATCTAGAAAGATTTGATTCATTTCATTTGGATTTGTTGTGAGAAAGTTATAGACTTTCTTGTTTTCTAGGCAGTTAGAGCATCTTTTTGAAGAAAATAACTTCTAGGATTCATTTTTGAATGCAATTTTTCAAATTTTTCAAATTCTTTTTTCATGGTTTAGTTTACTTGCTAGAACAATCTCACCATTGGGATTAGTGCATTTTAATTCCATCTAAAATATGTGAATATTTAAGATTTTCCTTCTATCTTGTACCTACTTTTACTTAACAATTTTTTTAAGAATGGTAATTTAGTTTTTTATAATCTTCTTTTTTATCCTAGACTCTCAACTCAATTCTCCACAACAAAAATTTAAAGCGTAAAACTCTATAGTGCAAAAATTTTAAGTTAAAAATGTTCAAAGTCAAAAAATCTAATCCCACAATGTGTTGAAAAACTTGTTTTTTCCACTTTAAATGCAAATATCTTGCAATCTGTGCTTTCAAAAATTCTGAAATTTTTTCTACACTTTTTCATATTGGTTAGGTGTAATATCCTATGGTTAAATGTGAAACAAAAAAAATTTAATTTTTTTTTAACTCTTTGCTATAGAAATGGCAATTTCAGTGTTTTTGGCCAGAAAAAAGGCCTTGGTCCTTTAGGGGTTAAACTTTGTATTGGTGCAATGTTGAGGTTTCAAAAGGTGAGATTCTTGAAAAGCGGATTTTTTTCCTTCAAAATCCAAACTATTTATTTTAGACTCCATTTTTTTATTAGAATGGTTCATGTTATTGAGAAATTCATGTTCAAGACTTTCCATCACATTAATTTCTAGAAAAAATTGCTTTCTTTAAACAAAGTAATTCTAAAGTAATAGAATTCATATTTTAGCAAGAATATAAGGTTCTTGAACTTCGTGGGAGGGGATTCCTATAAATAAAAGCTCCTATCATTGTAGAAAATCTTGAATTGAAGCTTGTCCATGAGTTATAGGCTAGTATACATAGAATGATCCTTAGCACGGTGATGCTAGAGACTTGAATTAACCTTCCTATTCAAAAATGTTATGGATTGATTCGCCAAGGAAGAAGATTAGATTTCATTTGGACTTGTACATTCAACTCTTAATTTTTTTCCTTGGGAAAATCTTGAGAACTTGTTATTTAACCCCTCAAGTCCCAACAACTTTTTGACAATGAAGGTTTTCAATGAATTGTCCCACTTTGATATTTCTTTTGCACATAATTGTGCTTGACATTTGTGATTTTAACCATACAAAAGTAAAGAATACTTTATCTAGTATGCATGGAATTAATTGTGGAAAATATTGACCATTGGATTTTTAGACTATAACAATTTTGGATAATCAACCTCATAGGTGAAAATCACAATTTTTGGCGGAAAAAAATTATAAAAAGATGAGTAATGCTCTTTTACCCCCCTCCAAAAAAAATTATTTTGAAATCTAAAGCAAATTTTTTATTTTTTGGTTTTAAAATATGAGAAATAAAAAACCCTCCCAATTTTGTACATATTTTCAAAGAGAAGGACTAGAAAGTCAAAATTGACCAAATTAGATCCTATAAAAAATTTAAAAATTTATATATGCATCAATTTTTTATTTTTACTCAATATTAGCATATTTTGGGAACATCCTCCAAAAAATTAGGATCATTCTAATTATTTTGTGTTCTTAATTACATTAAATGGAATTTTATATTTTTTAAATTACAAAAAATACAAATTTGAAAAAAAATTCTCCAAAGTTAGTCTATTTGTGCAAATCAAAGACAAAAAATGTTCAAGAATTTTTTTTTCCATCCACTCTAAGGTGGAACCACCCATAACTAATCATTTGATTCTAGAGCATATGATGAGTTGTATGCAGCAAGGAAAAAATTTTGCACATGTAGAAGGATAGGAAATATTGGGATTGCACATTTTTCGTAATTTTATTTGCAAAATTGAAACTACTATGAATTTTGGGAGCCAAAAAGTATTCCAAACCAATTTCCAATCTCTAGAGTCTCCTAATTTTGATCACTTAAGAAGTAGCTTCCTATTTTCTATTTTTATGCTACTTTTTGCATACCATAGGACATGTGTCATGATCTTATCAGTTCCAACCTTAAAAAAGAGTAATAAACACATTACAAGCTTTGATTGGAAATAGGGGCACAACCGGTTGGGCATTAGGCCCTGGTTGGAAATAGATGGTTCCACCTAATTCTTTTTGTTGTAAAAAAATTATATTTGCTCTTTTTTTCTATAAGACTATATTTCTTAAATATTTTTTTAAACGCTTCTCACATTGAAATTTTGAAAATTGGAAAATGCAACAATTATGTCAACTTGTTACTCTACAAGATTATAGTTTATAAAATATTGAAATTTGTAGAGTGAGAATTTGTCATTGAAAATTTAAAGAAGACACATTGTGTCTTGTTGGTACTTGAAGGGGTCATAGAGACAATTAAATATGAAAATTTGGAATTCATATTTGGAATTGAATGAATTGTAAGTAGCTGAAAAATACAAAATTAAACAAATATAAAAAAGGGGACAAATTTTTACATTCATCCACCAAAATAAAAAATTTGGAAATTTTGTACTAAGGGATTCTCAATGACTAGATGAGTTCTAATTGTAGCCATGGGTCAAGAGGCTTGTAGTGGGGGGGTGCTAGAATCTCCATATTCTTTCCAAAGTATATAAAGAAAACTTTCTAACACAGAAAAGCGAAGATAATTTTTTCCATGGACTACATCAATCTAAGGTCGTTTTATTTATTTATTTGATAGAGAACAAATTTGACCCTGAACTCCTTAACCCCTAAAGGACTGAGGTGATTTTCCTACCAAAAACCATTCAAAATTGTCATTTCTATTGCAAAGAGAAAAGAGTTTAAAAAATTGTTCTTTTTTGTATATCTAACCATAAGATCTTATACTTGACTAGTATATGAATATGTGGAAGAAATTTCAAAAACTTTGACCACGTAAATTGCAAGATATATGCATTTAAAGTGAAGAAAACAACTTTTTTTCCACCTTGCTTCACTAGATTTTTTGGCTTTGAATCTTTTTAGTTCAAATTTTTTGCACTATTGATTTCGATTTTCTACTTATTTATGTTGATTATTGGAGTTGAGAATCTACCAAAAAAATTTAGGAAAAAAAGCACTTACTTTTCACTCATTAAAAAATTGTTAAGTAGAGGTGGGTACAAGATTGAAGAAAAAACTAAATTGTTAATAGCTTTTAGATGGAATTGAATCACAATAATTCCAACGGTGAGATTGTTCTAGCAAGAAAATCTAACCCTGTCTAACAAAAAAATTTGAAAAATTCTCAAAATTGCATTCAAAAATGGATTCTACAACTTATGTTTTCAAGAAGATGCTTAGATTGCCCGAAAAACTAAGATTGTCCATAACTTTCTCATTATTAGTCCAAATTGAATGAAACAAAGCTTCACATGTATACCAAAATATAATCTTTGAGGAAAAATTTTGAAAAAAAATTATTTTGACTTTTTGTGATTTTTTTTGTGCTGCCCGCAAAATTCCAATTTTACTTATTGTGCCATAACTTTTGCTCCCAGGCATCAATTAAAATAAAAATTATATATTCACAAAGATCTCGCAAAAATACACAACCTCAAAAAATCCCAAAAAATATTACTAAAAATTGAGATCGTAGGAACCTGCCCAGACCCAAATTGTCCCCCGAGGGGACAACCGGTCCTTTAGGGTTAAGGACCATGAGTGCAAATTTTGAACAGTAAATGAACGGAAACATGTCCCAAGTTCACCAAAATGCGTATTTTCATCCATCAATTTTTTTGAAGATTCTTATATTAAATCTTTAATATTTGTATGATTCAGATTATAATGCTTTGTTTTGTAAATATTCTATAATTCAAAAGGTATTGGGAGGTTTAGCCTCAAAAAGTAACTTTTTAGGTTTAAAAAATGACCCTTCAAGAATGACTTGAATCAAAAAATCGAATTAAAATCTTTTAAAAATAAATATAATTAGAACTCAATATTTTGAACTTATAGGAAAAGAAATCTTTTAAAAATCATAAATATTCAGTCTACAATTGATTTTAGAAGGAATTTCTAATTTTTAACTTCAAATTTTATTGAAAAATATTGGTATGTAATTTTGTTGACCTAACCGTATAGATGTGATCTATAAATAGCATTTTACAACTATTGTTAGAGAGTCATCATTAAAATATTTTTTGAAGATCTTTACAATTTTGGAAATTTGGACATCCCTCCGGTCCTTTAGGGATTAAGGACTAAGGATTCATCCACATTTCCACAATTGTGGAGATGTATTTTAAATTCAAATTAGAAAAATTATTCTAACCAATATTTTTTGATAAAATTTGAAATCAAAAATTGAAAATTCCTTCTAAACTTGATTGTAAATTGAAAATTTGCAATTTACACAAAAGAAAAATTGAATTCAAAATTTTAAGCTTTAATTACGGTGATCTTTTAATAAATGTATTTTATTCATTTATTCAATTTATTATGAAGGGTCTCTTTTTGAATTAAAGAATTTGTATTATGAGGTTAGACATATCATTATCCATTAGGAAAAAAATGGGGCCTCAAAAAGGCTATTTGACTCTAAACAATCAGCACAAACACATGAAATAAAATTAATACAAATTTTGACTTATTTTTTAGTTTCTTTTATATGTTGCATGCACCCTGCTAGCTAGAATCAAACAACCCTTTTGAGGCCCTATTTTTTTCTAATGCCCTTGAACTATAGAAAATTCACAAAAGATAGTTGTAGAAATGTATATCAGATATATATTAGAAAATTAACCCAAAAGTATACAAATATCTATATGAATGAAAAACAAAGATTCTATGCCCTCAGGGTATGTTTGCATTCATCTGTTGTTCAAAACTTGAAGATCTAGTCTATTATAGGTTAAATATTCATTTCAACAATACTTAAATTTTTTGTCATAATTGTCATTGTGCCACATTCAAATCCTTTTGCAAATGTTTTTCTTTGAATGCAAATGCAAGTTTATATTGAATAAATATTTCACTTATGTGAGTAGCTGGAATATACTATAAGGTACTGACCACAATTTTGAGCAGTACTTTGAAGAGGCATAGTCTTTTTCATTGTTAAGCATTAGAGCAAATTTGGGGCCTTTAGAGGGCCGCTTCAAGCCCATTCTCCAATCTCGCCCAATTCTAAGAACAATGGTATGGGTTGTCAGAAACTATTTATTAAAAAAAAATTTAAATTAAAAAATTCAATATCATTTTAAGCAAAAAAAAATAATTGATTTGATTTGATTTTTTCAAAAATGACGTGGCACAGTATGTGCTACATCAGGCAGCTGTTGCAGCTACATTCCCGCAGTATGGGAACGCACGAAAACTTGTAGTCTTCCAAAGGTCCCAAATCCCCTCTATTGGACGAAGAAAAAAACCCATATATGACAACCTTGGTTTCATTGCAAGATGCACTTCTACCATGGTTATTGGGGACCAATTTTCTTTCATTGAAATTCACCCCAAGGTTCATGATAGGATCTCCAAAAAAGGTGCTTTGCGGTAAAAACACCTAAAAGCAATATTTTCTTTGTCCTACTATTTCAAAGGTTAAATAATCAAAAAATTTAATGAGATTATTAGCATACTCAAGACAAATGGCCCTCAGATGGTTTTATAATTTTTTGATACTTACAAATACAAATTTTCAAACATCATATATCCTATATTTAATATTAGACTCACCTTGAATGAACACCCTTGGAGCATGAAATGTCTCAACTTTCATTGGTTACTTTAAAAAGCTCCTCACCTCTCACTAATTAAAAATTATAGTGGTCTTGAGCTTTAGAAGTATTCATTCAAACGCCATTATTTAGATATTTGAAAATGAAAATGTTGCATTCAAGTATTTCTACCTTATATCACCAAGCACTATGAAATACTTTTGATAAGACTTGGTCATTTTTTGATAGCTAGAGTGACTAAGTGAAATCAATTTGGCATCTATAAAGAACATAATAAGAGAATTTAGGTGCTTGAAATTAGGTGATGTGGTAGATGTCAAGCACTTAGAGCATGTCATGTAGCCTCCAATATTAAAATATTCAAAATACAATATTTTGATTTTGAAAGACTAATCTAATGCAAGCTTCACTAATAATCATCTTCACCCCAAAAATACACAACGGATCTCGAGAAGGGAAATTTATCTTCCTTGGGACTATGCAGAAGGTTAAATCACAAGTTGCTAATAATGTTATGAGCAAAGCATGAGAGCATGTTGAATGGCTTGATAACAAGACAAGAGGAATTTTAAGACAAAAGAAAATTGGGACAAATTGCCCAAAAGATGGCAAGCTTGCAAAATAGTTGTTGCATTGAGGGGAAGGAGGCTCAAAGTCACGAGGTTGCATTTGTTATTAAAAAAAATAGTAGATTTTAGAGAATGTGATTTTGGCTTGACTATAAGTATTGCGGATTTCAACTTTCACAACTTGGAAGGACTACAGTAGTTAGAGGGCAACAAAGGACGTTGTACTGGTCATTTGAGATTTGAGATTTTTAAAATCAAAAGTTACAAAGGAAAAGTGTTATTTAAAAGATTCTATCACGCATGTGCTAATAACATTCCTATAGATAAAAGCTCTTCTAGACATACAACATGTAGGACTAAAACATTCAATCACGTGATTAATAATTGTCTCATGCATAGGATGAAAATCACTACCGTAGAATTATTTTTAAAAGAAAAGTAGACTAATACGGAGTATTTTTTTAATCTATAGATGCAAGAATTCTTAACTACTAGATTAGTTCATAATCCTATATAGAAGAATTTTTTTAATTAATGAAGTGATTTTATCCTATATGTTGAGAAAACTTCAATTACATGATTATTTTTGATTTATTCATCCACTAATATCTTATCTTTAGAATATTATTATCCTACAAATATAAAATCTATTAAATAAATATATAAAAATTTTCTACTATTTATAGAAGCTCTTTTAATTGCTAGGTGCTGGACAAACTATATAAAAGAGAAATTTCAATTAGGAAAGTAATTTTTATCCTATATATAAAAAAAATTAAACTACAAAATGGAGTGAGTGGGACAAATTGCTATGTTTTGGGCTACAAATGGAATTTCTTTTTTGCTTTTGAATTTTTCTCACAAGTTGTTCTCAAGGAGTAGCTTTGATGCCCAATAATTTTCATAACTTTTGACTATTGAATGATATATGATTTTCATCGATCTTTGGGAAGATCACAAAATTCTTAAGAAACAAAAATTTGATATTGGTTTTCTACATTTATGTACATGTGGAAAGCTTTGAATCATTCCATTAGAGGAAATTTCAGGCCTTTGGAGGGCTGCCTCATAGGCCTCTGAGGTACCCTGAAATTTGCCTTTATTTTGCAAAAAAACTTGTTTTTCCCCTATTTCCGCCCTACTGAAACTGTAGCAGCAGTGGCACAGGAACCAAAAATTTCGAATAAAAAATTATAAAAAAAGGTTTTTTCTGGTACAGCCCAAAATTTGGGCACTTATCTAATCTCACCCAGACAAGTGCTTGTTCTTACCATAGTTATCAATGACTCTAGTGTGTATCTCAACTATTCCTATCCCAAACTTGTATTATTGCCCAAGCAGTTTATGAACAAGATAGACTACAGCCTTTTGTGTGTAACAGCATTGCACATGTAGTTTTAAAATCTTTGCCAAGATTAGAATAATCACAAAAAGACAAAAGTAGACTAGAACCACAATGTAAACATGTAATGGAGTTTTTTCATCATCTTTGTAAATTGGAGAAAAACTACAACATGCATGAAAAAGAGAGCATCAGAGTTTTTTGCACTTGTCTTGAGTCCAACATTTCTCTAAGAGGTTTAGGGCCTCACCTGTGCCCGTCCCAAAAACCACACAAAAAAGTAAGGTTAGTGAGGATACACTAGATGTCTTAAGCCCCAAAACGCATGCTATAACCTTCACATGGAAAAAACATTACACAACAAAGTCTATGCAAAAAAACTCAAATAAAAAGAACCTGATTAATACTGGTTTGGGTGGAAGCCATGAATGATGACTAGCTGCTAAGCCCTCGGAGTAGTTGGTAACAGTACACAGTAACTCAGAGTACCACAGCTCACAGTCTCTACTTTTTACTTCATAGCACAAAGAGAACTCTAGCACTACTAGTGCACACCATAAACCACTCCTGGTTCCCGTCCCGTTCAATCGGCGGGAAGCTTTTGTGCCATAATCCCCGATTACGCGGGCAAAACCGTGTAATCGGGGATTACGGATTTTTCATCCGGCTCATCGTTTCATCCAATTTTATCTCCTCTTTCCGTCGTGATTTATGTCGAGCAATACCCTTATTGTCGGGCATTGCGCCAAATAATCAGCCCTCCTTGTCGGCCGATTATTTGGCGCAATGCCCTCCTCTGCGAGCATTGCCCTATACATACTGAGTAGCACCTTGAGCTAAGTTCAATACAGTACTAAGCTCACAGCATCAGCCACTAGTAAAAGCAGTGTAAAACCTCCTTGGAACAAGAGATTTAAATTATGACAGAGTGTCAAGGCACCTACCATATTTCATTCACTTGTAGGCCCAAAGTACTTGTAAATATAAATTCACCCACTTTTTTTGAATGTACCATGGTGATTGCAGAGTTATGATGCAGACCTTCCAGTCAGATTTAAATGTTATTAGTGAGAAAGATCACTAATCAATTTAGTAAGTGATTTATTGATATAAATCACACTGTTTTTTTGCTTAGTCAGGTGTCATAGCATACTCCACCTGGTCCGATTGGTCCGTTTTTTATTAAACCATACTTAAGCAGTATTGATTTTGATGGTAAATCTGATTGATATTGAGTTTTACATAGCTGTTGCATACGGTAGAGTTGCATCCAGTGTGGTCTGTTGGTGTTCAATTTAGGTACTTGCACAATCCAGCTATCCTGATCAAATTAGGCATATGACAATTCATAGTTTTGAATTTGCAAGCCCAATAGGAAGTTAAAATCCAGCATATTCTGAGAGCAAAATGCTAATGAGCATATCCTTTTTGTCCAAGGATCATAAGAGAACCAAGTAGCTGTAAATAACATCCGTATTTCCTAAAATTAAAAGTAAGGATTCGTTTTTTCTGGCAAGAAAGTTCATAATGGGCAAATTTAATCTGTTAAGGATTATACGTAAGCACCATATAGATGTGATAATGGTTAGTACATCTAAAATCACAAGGCTGTAAACCACCATAAGACTAACTTTGGATTAAAGAATCCTTAAGTTGTATTTGCCATAACGCTCATGTATGCATGTTTATTCTTGTAATTAAATATAAATCACAAGTCATGTGTCAAGTGCTAAAAAATGAAAGCTAGAAAAAAAGAAAAAAGGAAAAAAAAATTAATTAATTAATCTTAAAAAAATATTTAAAAAGAAAAAAAATTATAAAAGAAAAAAAAGAAAAAAAATCTGCCAAAATTGACTGCTCACCAAGAGCAGTTTGGAAGTTGACAGGCCATGCAAACAATAGCATGGCATATCAACTTCCAACGGCCTTGAAATAGGCTGAAATTTTCTGTAATGATACTTTGATTGATGAGATGAAAGTTATGAGGAGTTTTAGTTTGGAATCTCTATTGTAAAATAAACTTTGAACTCCTTCATTTAACTCAATTTTCAATATTTGTGAAAAAAAATAAAAACATTAGATTTGACATTTTTCAATATTATAACTAAAATTTTGACAATTTAGTATTTGAATCATTCTCTACTTTTTTCTACGTAGTACTATTTTTTTTCCTCTATGTTGTACAATTCCAAATTATGTAAAATTTTTCAAGCATGTCGCCAACTTGCCTTGAAGAATGATCCAAAGAGTACCACTATTTTGGACATTTTTTTATACAAATGTGACCTTGTGAAGTGCACAAGGACAAAAAAAGGATTTTTGTCAATTTTAATGCTAATATCTTGCAATCCACACTATGGAAATTTGATTTTGAAATTTGTTCTATGTCTTCTCAAACCAGTATACTATAAGATACTATGGTTACATGTGTCCAAAACTGTTTTTTTTCTAAAATTTAGTATTTGTACTAGAAATGACAGTTTTGGAGTAGTTTTGGTGAAAACATAGTCAAAAAACTTTAGGGGTTAACATTCTTATCTTTAACAAAAAGAAATGACTTTACAAAATATGCTCATTTCTAGTGGAAATAATCAAGTAGGTGTATTTGGAAATCACAATCACAATTTCAATGTTTGCCAAATAAATTCTATCATTTATGTGCTAGTACTTCTGCACTACACAGCAACTATAATATTTTTTGGTTACTTTAGTTCACACTAAAACATTAAATGGGTGAACCATTTATGAGCTTCTAAACATTGTCATTCTTCTCCTTTAGTTTTACAGACTTGTTTTTGTTCCTTTATTCCTTTATTTTTTGAAATTAATCCAAGCACCTGCATATCACATAACATTCAATAGCAATCACTGGTACAGCCTCCCCCAGACGGAATGATGTGGAATATACCACATCATTTCATCCAAGGGATGAAATGGTGTGGTATATTCTACACCAAATCAGTAACTACAAAGACACTTGGCAAAATTTGTCAGAACTCAACTGGATTCCTGGGTCAGTTACAAGGTCGCAGCTACACATTGGGGTCAATGACAAATGAAGTACTTTCAATAAAACTGAAAATAAAGTAGCAAACTTATTCAAAATGGCAATCAATTTAGAGATACAAATTTTCTCAATGCTTGAGTTACATTACTTTGATGTGATTGTCATTCATGTTTTGGGTTTTTGAGTGACAAGAGAAGCTCTTCATATACCCATGGGGTGGTAGGAGGTAGAACAACCCATGTGGGATAAATAAATTAGAATTTGTAGTTCTCAAGCACATAGTTAACTCAAAAACAAAGAAATGTGTTAAAAGTAGAATTTTAGACCTCATTTATGCGTAGTAAAATAACTTTTTTCAAAAAAATTTGAACTAAAAAAAGTTGTTAAACAAAGATAAGTTTCACCTCCAAAAATCCGTTTAGCATTTTGAATCTCCAATCAAAAGTTATGAACAAATTTGAGAGAGGGATTGGAATGAACATTTTCTTTAACACTTTAAAAAATCCTCTCTCCAATTTATACATAACTCTTGATTGGAGATTTAAGATGACAAACGGATTTTTGGAGGTGAAACTTGTCTTTATTTACCAACTTTTCGTAGTTCAAAGTTTTTTGAAAAAAGTTATTCTACTATGCATAAATGAGGTCTGAAATCCTACTTTTAACACAATTCTTTGACTTAACTATGTGCTTGAGAAACGACAAACTCTAATTTATTTATCCCACATGGGTTGTTCTACCTCCTACCACTCCATGGGTATATATAGAGTTGTTTTTTCACTTGAAAACCCAAAATATGTTATTGATTGCAAATTGTTGTCATGCATGACACATCGGATTCTTTCCCACCATCTTTTTCATTGGTTGATTTGTATGTCTGGTTTTAAAGTTAACAAAAGAAAATGAAACATATCACAATGTACTGGCACTACTTTGGTACTCAAAACTTACATTAAATATGTAAGGATGAATTTTGTGGATGAGGACTCCAGAGAGGGAAAGGCTCTCTGAAGGCTACTGAATGTTATGATGAAAAGAGGATTCACTCTTGTGCTCTAAACTGTAAAGTAGTATCCAAACATGATAAGCCAGCATTCAGGTGCTTTCTTTTTTGAAATTTGATTCAAGTATTTTAATTGAGTTAAAATAAAAGAATATTTCTTTACAGTATGGATTCTTTTACTTCAAAAGTAAAAGGAATTGTCTTTAAAATTAAAAAACCCAATTTTACTTTGATTGTTTACTTTAATTTTTACTTTAATTTTTTTACTTTGATATTTTATTTGTTCTTTTACTTTGATCTTTTACTTTGATCTCTTACTTTGTTTTTACTTATTTAATAGACACATTTGTTTTGCTAAATGTAGTGGAAGAAAGCATGCCAAATATCTAAATGTTTAGTTGTGTTTTTATTTGATTTCATTTTGTTAACAGTGTACTATGTTCTTGATAGTTATTGATTATCTATCTATCTACAATGGGAAACCACTTGGCCAAAAGTAAGGTAGAAGAGAATGAAGACGAGGAACAAATTGCCAAAAATGTTTTTTTTGAACTAGAAAAGTTGCAAAGCATGGCAACAAAGAAGCAAGCCTTAGGCCAAAAGGTCGAACAAATGAAAATGTTGGTCCAAAAGTCTTTGTTTGAAAATAAGAGGCAACAAGCATGTCTATGTAGACAAATGGCAAAAGAAGTGGATAAGGTGGCCAACAAGGCAGGTGAAGAAGCTCCAACAAGAACCTTATGCATCCTACAAGAACAAATGGACCTAAGATCAAAGGCAACTTCAATCCATGTGTCCAATATTCTTCAAAAAATACATCAAGTAGAGAAGGAGCTCAACAATATGAAAAATGACATTTTGCATATGCATTTATGATGTGAGGAGGTTGTAATTGTCAAGTACATTGAAGCAAATGAGGGTGTGTCACCTACATTTCTTAAAAATCACATTTAATTATAGCTTAACCCTTCAAGGCCCAAGGCCTTTTTGGGTTTAAAAACATCATTACCTTTGAAGTGATATTAATAGTTCAAAATGTTAGTAAGGTATAAAAATCTCAACCGTACAATCTTGTAGTGTACGTGTTGTTGATGACATGAATTAAATTTGGAGTCATTTGACCTTCTAGATTGCAAGATTACAATGTTTTAGTGTTGAAAAAAGATGCTGATTTTTTCCTAAAAACACATTTGGAGGTGAAATTCGAATTCTAAACCTCCTCAAATGAAAAAAAATTAAACTACAAAGTGATTCAAATCAACATATAAACACATTGGTGGAAAAAAAAATCTTGAATTGACTTATTATGTTTGCAAAATGGCTTTCAAACATAAAAAAATAGCAAGAAAAGTTGCAAAAAAACACATCTAAAGCTGAACCTCCTTCTACTAAAATGCTTCTCATTCACTCACACCTTTTTGGATTGATATGAAATTTTAGTCACAAAAATTAGACTAGTGTGCGCAACTTTCCCAGAAATATTTATTGAAAATAGACATTGTATGAAGAAGAAACAAGCTGCGGAAGTTCACTGTAATCCAAAAAATGTCGGGATTTTGATATTTGAATTGCTCCTAAACATTCCAAACAACTTGGATTGACATGAAATTTTTTCCACAATAACAAGACTTCAAGGGTAACATAACCCCAACAAATTTTATTGAGAATAAACATTGGATGAAGGAGATACAAGCCTCCAAAATTGCAGCCATCAACAACAATTTGGTAAACTCAACTTGAATGTCGTAACTTTGATAGGCTTACAAAAAATCAATACATCTTGGATTGATTTGGAAATTTTACCACACAAACTAGAAAAGAGAGCACATATTTTATATTAGTTTTTATTGAATTTGGACATCAGATGCAAAAGTTACAACAATTTGAATTGGACTTGAAACTCTGTGAAGCCTTTTTTGGGCCCCTTGGGCATTCAGGGGTTAAAGTGTTCACAAGCTATATATGAGCCCAAAAAATTGTGGCATCAAACTTGAAACTTGAGACATAACTTTGATGTTGAATAGTCCAGGCCATCCAGTTCAATGACCAATAAGGTCTTTTTCCACATATATGGGAATTTGGTCACAGCTACGTATAACTTTTGCAATCAAAGTGGCTCAACAGGAAGATAGAATTTTTACACAACTTGAATTCAATTCAATTTGATGTCATAAATATGCAAATGTGAAAAATGAGACATGCACAAGTGCTGAAACTCAGTTTGTGAAGGAATGCAGAGACAAATGAAGATAGGGCTTGCAAATCAAAATTAGTTGTTGGATGACAAAAAAGATTGAGATTGACTTGTTTATCAAAAGTAATGAATTTGGCTGACATAATCAATTGTGGAAGTAGAAGCACAAGCACTAGCTGAGGCCAAAAACATTGATAAAAAGCTTTAAATACTAAGACTGGCATTTGTCTAGATCACCTGTTTGATAAGTGCTAAAGTTGTGTATTTCCGCCAGTGCAAAGACATGGACAATATCACCCTTCATCCTTCATTTGTAGGAGACAAACTTGTGGGACTTCTACAACGTCCTTTGAACATTGTACGTCATCAAGAGAATAGAAACCGTGTAAACAACAATCTTTGGGTGGCACCTATGCTTTTAATATACAATACATAGCTTGAACCCTAAACTTGCCGGTAGTGCACTCTAAACTTCTTCATTTCCTCCCTTTGTAGAAAATCCATGTTAGGTTGCAATGCAAAGCAGATATTAAAAAATGGTGCATATAAACAAGTAGATTTACAAAACCATTTGCAAATTGTTACCATGTTACCATGTCATAAATTTTCTATGTTTCTTGTAGGTCTCCATGCCTGCATGGATAGAGCTCATTTACCAAAAATTTACAAACGCTTGAATGATTTTTGTATGTCACGCTTGGGAGTGACTTGTACCAAGATTCACATAGGCTCCAAATGTGGTATAGCATATTTTGTACTAGAAATTTTGATCCATCCAGACTGAGAAAGCTGGAAATCCATTTCCAATAGGCTCCATCACCAAAATGGACATAACTTGAATGTGCACACAATGCCTTGTTGCAAGCTGACAAATTGCTATATTTGGTAAAATTTTGAAGTATTTTCTACATTTTACATATTACAATGTCAAAGTCCTTATTTTGTTGATATTTTGTACTTTTTAGTTCTCCTATTTTGGTAATTATTCTATGCTTCACCTTCCAGGAGTACAATTTTTCAACATTGACTATGTTTTTAGATTTTCTTTATTTGAAAAAGTTTCAATTCTAATTTTAACCCTCAAAGGTCAAAGACTATGTTTTCACCAAAAACACTCCAAAACTGCTATTTCTAGTACAAGTATCAAATTTTAGAAAAAAAATATTTTTGGACATATGTAACTATAGGATCTTGTAAAAAAAATTGTTTGAAAATATGTAGAAAAAATTTCAAAATTTTCTACCTTGTAGATTGCAAGCTATTAGCATTTGAATTGACAAAATTCCTTTTTTTGGCCTTGCGAAAAATCGGGCAGCTGCACTTTATAAGGTTACATTTAAATGACAAAATGTCCCAAATGGCGGTTACTCCTTGAATTCATTCTTCAAAGCAAGTTGGCTACATGCTTGAAAAATTTCAAATCATTTGGATTTGTACAACATATAGGAAAAAAATAGGTTTTAGAAAGAAGTAGAGAATGATTCAAAACACAAAATTGTTAAGAATTTAATTATAGAACTGAAAATGTCAATCCCAACGGATGTAATGTTGCAATAAACAATGTACATCCTATGATTTTATTTTTTTCAAAAAATAATAATAATTGAATTAAATAAAGGGCTTCAAAGTTTATTTTAGAATAGGAAATCCAAAACTGCCCACAAACTAGAACACTTCATAATTTTCATCTCATAAATCAAAATGGAATAATTCAAAGCTTTATATGTATATATAAATCTAAAGAACCAATTTCAAATTTTTATTTTTTTAAAAGTGATTTTTTAGAATTTTCTTGAGTTGCCCACCGACTATTGAAAATGACATATCATCCAATAACTTTTTAACCGTGTAGTCAAAAGTTTGAAAATTGTTGGGCCTTAAAGCTACTCCTTGGGCACACGTTGTGTGAAATTTTCAAAGAAAAAAAAGTTAAATCTCCATTTGTAGCAAGCTGCCCAAAATTGCTATGTTGCCAAAATACCGTTTGGTCCTTTAGGGGTTGAAGTATTCCAAGAAAAATCAACAAGTCTTTTTTTCAATCACCCCACATTATTAAGTTATATAGGACTATCGTAAGAAAATATCATAAAGTGATATACAACTGAACACATGTAATACAAATACAACACTGAAACTCAAATATAATTTAAAATGCTAAATTGAGTTGAGAAAATATGTTGGAACATGTAATACAAATATAGTATTGAATCTCAAATATAATTTAAAATGCTAAATTGAGTTGAGAAAATATGTTGGAACATGTAATACAAATATAGTATTGAAACTCAAATGCAATTTAAAATGCTAAATTGAATTAAGAACATATGTTGAAATATGTAATGCAAATATAGAATTGAAACTCAAATATAATTTAAAATGCTAAATTGAGTTAAAAGAATATGTTGGAACATCTAGCAATGGACCTGATCTTTTCGGAGTAAAAATACAAACACTTTTAGCGACATGTGAGAAGCAATCTGTGGATACACAAACATTTGAAGGAAATTCAAGCTTGTACGTATCATTGCATTCCATTGTATCATATACTCCGTCACTGTTCCTGACCATCTCGCTCACCCTACACTTAGAACAGTTTTTACAAACAATAGTCTAGATAAACTGTGAAACATAAACATAGTGCTTGAAGCCCTACATTGTTGTCATGCAGATGCTTTATCTATACTCTCCTGTTATGCAAATTGCATAAACGAAACACTGAGTCTGAAAACTCGAATGTTTCAAGCTGCACTGATTCCTAAAACCACAATCTATGCAACCCCTGTTCAATCGGTTCTAGGAGTTGAGTCCACAGAGAGAATGTACCTTGGAGACTACCGTTGCCACCAGTTCAGGGGAGTATTGGGTGCCACAACCAGGAAGATGTTTCGGTGCCACTTTTCGGTCGAAATAGAATTCTCCACTCTGAAGCTTTGTTCGTGGTTGCAAACTTAGCCAAGTAATGGTGTCTGCACCTTCATCCAGGCTTCTCAATGATGTCTGAAATCTGCGCAAATGGAGGAAAAAAATCAGCAACTTACACGCTCAGCAAGTCGCAATCTCTTCCACTGTAGTTACACCAAGTTTCTAATCCACAAGTTTTGCATAATCTGAAAAATGCACATGCCCTTGACACCCGATTCACTTGTATCGATAGTAACAAGACATCTACTTGAGAAGCAAGATGATGCCACCAATATAGGGAAACAAAGCAACCCAGAAAGATGAGGTAGGAGACCGTCTGCTGCTACAATCAAAATGGTCACCAACTAATGAAGAGGCTCCATTAACCATACAGTACATTAGAGACTCCATTGACCATACAGGTGAGCTTTGATTTGTGCTAATTGTGAACATACTTAATCTATTGACATTTATTCTGTAACACAAAATAAATGTGTAAAATTTTAGATGGTGCAAAGTTTCTAGACTGTTGTACGGAAACTTAGTTTTCAAAGTTCACCTATACGGTGAATGTGAATGGAACCTCTCCCTTACTGTACGGTGAATGGAGACTTCACGTTAGCGGCAATTTGCAAGTCTCTACCCAAAATTGAAATGCATAATTATCGTCAGTGTCTTTGGTACAATCCTCAATATAGTCCTCGACATAATCCTTACTGATTCAAAATATCAGAAATCATTGTCTGAAAATCTCGGAATATCACTATTCCTAAACCACCAATCGCAATTAAGATAACTACACCTAAAATCGCACAGTTAAGCAATTCAGCATGGTTCCCATTATTACGTTGAAAAAACTTTTTGTGGGGTCTTGTTAGTAGTCAAAAGGAGATTCTAGGTTCTCTTAGAATGCATTTTTTGGACACCGTGTGAATAAACTACGAATTTTCAAAGTGCTGAAAATAGGGTTTAGGGCAACCAACCATACACTCTCATGAATAGTGGTAGTACATTTTAGGCAAGAATCTAGATTGTGCAGTTTTAGAAAGCGGTCGAAATTAAGCGTAGTTACCTTATACGAGACATGTGAAATTCTTTCCTTAAAATGATAGGCCACAACATGCTACTATTGCTTTTAAACGCTTGTCTAATTCTCACTGGACATAGCTTGCAACATTTTCGAACCATTGCTTCGTCTCACCCCTCGAGGTAAACAATATATAATCGCATTGTAATGTGCGGATTCTGACTTGGAAGGAAAGAAAGGAGAAATTAACATACTTTGCGTAGAAATCAGGCATGCTTTTCTGAACGCCTCCTGTATCCACCCAGCCTGGGTGCATGGAGTAGAATTCTACCGCACCTTATGCTTTTCAGCCCAGTACTCTGTCAAAGCCACCTGTAACAATGTCTACGATAATTAGTCAATTCACTCAAACAATGGCCAACTTAGGTCGCTGTTGCAAAACTGGTACTGCAATCTGCAAACACGAAGTTCTAGATTGTTGTTCATTCTTGTTCATGATTAGAGTTTAGGGTTTAGACCCCCTCAACACCGCTTGCATTCATTCAACATGTCAGAAAATTATTTTCAATGATTTTACAAATTGGGCCAAGTCTTCTGGATTGTGACCACTCGCTTCGTTATTAGCTCATGGCTAGGTTTGTATTGTTATGGTTTAATTCCAAAGTGAAATTGGATGGTGCAACGACCCTTGCAACCCTAAATCCTAAACCCTAAGCTGATGGATACTTCAGGGGAGGGTTTCAAACCTGCACACGCTTGTTTCGTGCATATTGAGCTGTTCCGTCAAACGTTTTCTTGTCTTCATACTGCACATTAGAGCGAAGAATCCAAAATGTTATCCAACTTCAGAATATGAAAATTACCTGCAACAATACTCTCTATGAGAGAAGTCTTACAGAAGGGGGAGAATACCTGTAAGTTTTCGGTAAGGTTTTCAGTGTACATGCCCCCGGACGAAACTGAAATGACACAAGCATCAGGCGACGCCCGTTTCAATGCAGGCATCAGGAGCTCTGTCAATGCATAGACACCAGCCACGTTCACAGCAAAGTTCATCTCCAAGCTGGATCCACAAAACCCCGGTCAGTAATGGCCTTTTACAGTGCTGATAAAGGAAAAAGACCAAATTAATAATTTAATTCTTTTATTTTTAGTGAAAAAAAGTTATTGGTTTTCTTATTTTCTTATGAGCATTCAAAAAGTACCATGCAGGCATTCAATGATTTTTTATGAAACATTATGAACTTGGTTCACTCCATTGAGAATCGTTTACAATGGATGTCCCAGTCTCTTACCCATCGACATTTGGAGTGCGTTCGTTCGTCATCGACCCTGCATTATTCACCTGCACCCCTTTTACAACGTCATGCCATATCCAACCAAAACAATCCTCAGAACCCAGTTCAGATCTCACAAACTTAAAATTTCGAGTATAAGAATGTTACCAGTATGTGAAGGGGCTTTTCAGTCGATGCGTACTTGGCAGCAAAGTCTTTGACTTGCTGTACTGATGATAAATCACAGACCTGCATTCAGAACACAGTTACTCGAATTGGCAGTGACCAGGTAACAAGGTTTCCAGTAGAATTAAATTGTTTCAGGAGCTTTTAGACAGCACCATAAAGAGAATCTTCATCGAGATTTAACGGGGCAGGTCTCTCATGCTTTTAAATAGGATACATCCTATGAATCACGGGAAGATTTTCTTTATGATTTTGTCGAAGGGTCCTGAAACAACTTTATGTTACAGAGAATGTTGTTATGTCCACTGTCTACATCACAATGAAGAAATGCTTGCTTGAAATCACACTCAATGTGAGAAGTTTACACGCAGAAGTAACACATAGGTTTGTGTGTAAGGCGTCACTCTTAAATGTTACAACAAAGACCGCTTGATCTTAACGTGGATTAACAAAAGAGCAAGCATGCCTAAGCTACCTCAAGAGTCACATTTGAGTTTCCAGTTTTGGCCTTAATCTCCTCCACAGCTTTCTCCCCTCTTTCTTTCGACCGGCAAACCAAGTGCACGGTTGCACCCCTGCACGTAATGAATGTAATCTCAATGCCAGACAAGTGGCCTTGACATCAATCCCAGTCTCAAACTCGAACTCCTAAATTTATCATCTCCAAATAGTCTATATCAACAGTTGGGGACAGAATTATAGAAGACCTAATCACCATGCAGACCTGGCGTTCTATAATACATACAAGGCAACGAAGTCCTACCCGAAGAATAGAGGATCCTAGTGTATCGATAAGAACCAAAGGTCAATGAGGTCTACCCTTAAGGACCGCTTTTCGAAAAAGATTTACTAGACCCTAAACAGGGTGCTCTAGTAATCATTCCAGCCGTATCACAAACACTTCCCACTCCACTTCACATAAGTTATAGTGTCCTAAATGTCCTCCCTCCAGGTCCTCTATGGCACAAACTAGCCCAACAGTTGATTTTCAAACATCAAGAAGAAAAAACTCTAATTTCTCACGAGAATGTACTTGAAGGACAGTGTACTAAGAATCATTTGCAGGAAGGTGAGAGGACATGAGCAAAAACAGTGACTATTTGTAAAACTCAGTACCTGGCCGCCAGAGCTTCAGCCGAGGCAAATCCAATGCCCTGATTGGCACCCGTCACCATGCACTGTTTGTCCGTCAAGTCCACTGCTATATCCTCATTCTGAAACTCCTTCGAGTGCTTGCTGCTCAGGAATATCAAAACCCAGAATAAAAACTAATCTCGATGCCAATGGAGGAAATGAAGGAAAATGAACTCTAAACATAAAACACCCTAACCTCCTTAGATATGACATAGTAAGTTTGAATGTATGACAAGTGTGCAAGCTGTTCCAGAATCTCATTTCACAGAAAGTCGTATTAAAGAGATCGGAGTGAAGCACAGATCAAAGAAGCCAAGACAATTAGGTCTTGCTTGAACAAACCCTAAATTACGCTAATCTTAAGCTAAACCGCATTGTGTGCATTGGTGAAATTGAGTGAAAAGAGCTCATACAGGAAGGCGCCTTTCGTGAAGTTCATGTATCCATAGGAGATGAAAGCAGCGGTCCTATATGTCTGCAAAGGAAAAGAGAGATACATCGAGTCATGCTCATGCCAGGAACACACAGCATTTGCAGATGGACTACCAGATCATCTGCGTTAAAGTTTTGATCTTGTTACTAAGATTCACGAAGACACTGTTTGCATGGTTCTAGATTCTCGTTAGCTTGATTCTCTTGGGCTGACTAGTGGTCCAAAGACTCAACTGATGAACTCACTGCCAATTTGAAAAGCTCAAAGATAAAATGTCAAATTGGAGCTATTTTAGGTGCAAACAAATCAGATCAAGACTATCTACACCTACCCCCTTTCCCAGTAATGCTCCACAAGTCTGTTTTTTAAGTGCGATCTTGCCTTCAACCACAATGACAGACACCACTCCTCTTCCAACTGCTAGAACTAAAACGCCATAGCCAGCTCACTCCACCTAGCCTTGTACCCGTCAAGACATTCCAGGCAACTTCAAATAGTATCACAAACAAAAGACTGACACAAGTCAAGTGGTAACATGAATTTAGCAAACCTGCTGGAGAAACATTGCGGGAGAGAGATCACGATTGCACTGATTATGAATTGCTGAGTTTCTGTTTGTTGTCCGAAGAGCGAACTGGAAGTGTGGCTTCTACTTGAACTGGAGATATAATAACTGTCTGATGCTTGGAGAGAGGCGTACAACTGTATAGATCCTGCACCTGAAACTTCGAAGAAACCACTTCGGATCGGCCGCACTGCAAGCTTTGATTTTCCTCTACTGTAGTGTTGACTGGAGTTCGTGGTTCCGGAGTTGAAGGAAACACTTTTGGCTAAGAAAGTTAGGGCGTCTGTGCCCGCCGAGGTGAGGCTTGGACACTTGGCAATATCACCCCCTTTGTTTTACGGAGCACTTTCTGAGAAAGTGCTAGGATGGCGATCACTTAAAATTTACACAATTAGGTTGCCCCACAATAATTTCTCATATCTAACACTTTCAGACATGGTCAACTATAGTCTGTGGCAACCTAATTTCACTATTTTGTGTAGTAAGGGAAGCATTGTATTTCTACATTCATCCATCTTTTGAGCCACAAAAACGCTTTTTTGATCATACTCATACACTTTTCATCTACATTTGGTAACTTCATCCACATTTTTAATAGAAATGGAAATTTTTTAAAAAGGAATATTTATTTCTAGCAAAAAGTAGATATTTATTTTGAAATGGAGCAATTTGGCCCCGCAGTGCCATAAAATTGAAAGGGTTGCTTGGTATGGCAAGCTTCATTGCAATACAAAAGTGTAAAGTGTGTGTCCATAATCATCACTGCCCAAAATGGGACACCTAAGTTATAATTGGACCAAAGAACGTCACTTTTCCTAGATTTTGATTATATGAGATGTACACAATCAAAGTATGGAACATAACATTCTTGAACATCAAGCACTTGGTACCTTTCCTTCCACCCTTGCCCACTTGCTCCTTGTTTTTTTGGTTTAATTAATTAATTCTTGAAAGGCCGTTGGAGTCCCTCTATACGATTTGTACTTAGCCTTTGCTTTGTATCGAAAAGTATTGGATCAATGGATTTTTTTATCAAATACAACCAAATTCATCATACACTACATATAGTTGCAAAGCGGGGCTTTCAAGCCCTTCAAGGATTAATCTCCTTTATTCCTTGTCAATCTATAACGGCCCTATCATATTAGTATCACCATTTTTGAAATCTTGAATACAAACTTTTCACCAATTATGACAATCCTATCATGTAAGTATCACCATGATCTCTGAAATCTTGAACACAAATTTTCCTCCAATTCATACAACTATAATACAAATATATTTGTGTTATAATCTATTGTAGAAGAAGTGCCTTGATGTTCTTCTTCAAGAATTAATGTTAAGAAATCTATGAGAGTGTAGTTGCCTTTGGTTTTGGGTACATTTGTAGATAGTATTTTGAAAATTCAGAACTTATTTGTATGGTGTTCAAATAATGCATGCTAAATTCTGTTGGAAACCTCTTTTACTCGCCTATAAGATCTAATAAATATAGTTCATGTTTTGCCATAGTAAATACGTTCAATTGCTATTAGTATTGATTATAGATTCATTTACTTAAATGTAATAAAAAAAATTTAATCCCTAAAATATTGTGATGTTTTGAAGCCCAAAATTGCTTTAAAAGACTTGTACTAAAAGCAAAGAAAAAAATTATAATCTATATTTTTATTTTAAATATCTCCACTGATTGCAAGTTCAGTGTGCCTAAACTTCAAAAAATGGTTTTTTCTAGCCCTTCCTAAAGGTGAAGTTTTGTCTTTCAAGATTATAGACAAAAAAACATGAATGTTTGGAACTTGTGGGATTAATCCAAAATGTTGGAAGTTGGGTGGAAAATACGTGTAAAAGAATTCAACCAAAAAGACTTTCATGGATCAAAAAGACTTTCATAGCCAAAAAGACTTTCATCTTTAAAAAAATTATGGAGTGCAAGGTGGCATTTGATGAAAGAGAAACTTAAAAAGCTAATCAATGTTGTTTTTTCTAGCGATTTGGTGCAAAATTGCACCAAATTTTATGGCCTAGCACCACATCTATAGAAAAAAATGGTACTAAAAAGGTGGAAAATTGCCAGAAAACTTCAAATAAAAAAAATCTTAGATGAAATTGCCAGATTGTGGATGAAAATTGAATTATGGATATGTGATATGTTCTAATATGATATTTTCTATCCAATATGTGAATGAATGTTGAAATTTGGAACACCACTTTAACATTTATTGTTGCCACTTTGGCACATCATTTAAAATGAAAAAAACTAAACTTGTTGGTAATAACTTTGACAAAAAATTGAGAACCAATGGTGAGAATGCTCTAGCAAGCAACACAAACCCTAAATTGTGTTTTTGTTTGAAGATTTTCAAAATTGAGTTTGATAAATGACTTTACATATTTTCTTTACCTTTGTTGCACGCAATAAAAAACTCTTTATAACTTTCATTTCATTATTCATATTTGAATGATTCAAATGTTTTTGAATGGATATCAATCTATACTTGGTTAGCAATTTGTGAAAAAAATATTTTGAAAATAGGTGCATGTGGGTGGGAGGGTGGGGTGGGGCTGGTATTTTTATAAAAGAAAAATTCTATACGGAAAAAAATTTAACAAATTTTTTCTATTTTCAGCATTTGTCAAAACTTGTATTCCAAAAGAATTTACAAAGCTACAATTTTTTATTATAAATCTATTCTTAAATGTCCCTTTATATTATATTTCAAAATAAATCTTTCCAAATTCTCAAAAATAAAGAGATAATGAGTCATTTAGGAGTTAAAAGTTTAGCAATTGCACAATATTCTACCTCTAGCCATACGTCCATCCATCCATCCATCCATCCATTACCTCAAATTAGGCTGTTTTGTTTTGTTTTGTTTGTTTGTTAATTGCAGTGAGATCTCCTAGACCGTGCATCCCCCATTCACGTTCTTGGTAACTTTGGAAAGCTCTCTCCAAGGAGGGTTGCATAGGCTTTGTTTTGTGGCGTTGGAATGTATGGTGGAAAAGTTATTGAATTTCAAAACTTTGATGAATTAAAAAATTAGAAAATTACTTTTACTTTTATTTTGGCTGAAACGGCACAGTGAATAATACATTTCTAATAAACCTGCAAAATATGAGGCGTTTGGAGGGGTCAGATCTCCTACGACCAACCCCGCGGCACTGTATCCATTACCCGGCACAGGCTTATCTGTGTAGCCGACGCAGAGTCTGCCGCTCATTGCCGCAGACTGCCGCTCCAATTCTAAGTGCGGCCTGTTCGTTTAGGCCGCGGAGCTTCTCGTTTTTGCCTGCTCCTGCTTGCTCAGTCCACCCCTTCTTCTTCATTTCTCCTCAGCCTTTGCATTGTTGTGTACTAGAGTACTTCTCAATGGACATTCAGAGTTTTCGAAAAGCTTTATTAGAGCAGCAGATCGAGTCAATGTGGGAGGACGAATTCTTTGAAGATTACTTTATGGATGCTCTGTGGTATTCAATGCAACAAGTACTTGAAGACGAAGATGAAGAAGGTGAAGATGATGAAGATTACGAAGAGGAAGAGGAAGACGAAGACGATGCTATGGATCAGTTGCCACAAGCAGTTGAAGACGAAGATGATGCTTTCGATCAGTTGCCACAAGCAATTGAAGACGAAGATGGTGCTCTGGATCGATGTTCAACCAACAATGGATGACGATGGACTGCTTCGTGGGGGTGTAGGTAGGGTTTTAGTGTGAATATTTTGAGGTTTACGTGTAGTTTCAAATGCTTTTTTAGGGTTTGTGCAATGGTGGGAATAGGAAACTGAGAGTTGGGGCCAACTGAGTATGGAGTTTCTTCTCTGTACGTTTTCCTGGACACATTTAGTGCACTCTCCTGGATCCTTGGCTTGCTTTACGGAAAACACAGTATGCAGGGCAAGTGGATAATGCGGCAAAGGATTTAATGGACAAGAGTGTTAAGATTTCTAGTTGGAGATTGTGTACTCCTTGGGCTTAGTGTGCATGTTTTGAAAGTGAAGCAGGAGGAGAAGTATCTGGAGGAAACAGTGCTTGCTGATGAAATTTTCCCTTTCATCACATGCGATGCAATCCGTGTGCTGGAATTTTTTATTTACGTGATCAGGAGCACTTCAAGTCCATGTCTCTATTCTCTTGCTATGATCCAAAGGTAAATTTCATCATGTGTGCATTCTCTTGTCAGGAGTGCATATCATCAAGATCATCCTCTCTAATGTAATCCGTTTGAAAATATCCCTGGCTGTTTTCATTCGTGGTTTGTGTCTGGACTGCATCCTAGCTACTGAAAGACTTCTTGGTCCATTGTATGTATTGATGGTCATATTCGTTTGTTCCAAAGTCCCAAAATTGTGAATTCAAATGTCCAATTCAATTAGGACTTGATTACATCTGAGCTTTGGAAAAATGCCAATTTCTTGAGATTTCGCTATTTGTACGAATGTTGACGTCGTAGTGAGAACCCAACAGGAGAAATGAAAATGTATTGATGGGTGCAATGGATCTGTAGAAACAATGTTACATTGCTACCTTATAAGCAGACTCATGAATTTGCCAGATGGGAGTTTGTCAATGTGTTATGAAATGCTTGTGCAAATTCATTGCCAAGTATGTGGACTTCATAATTAGAGTAAAGTAGGAAGCCCATTGTGGATTGTATTGCACTGTGCATTGAGTTCCATTTGTAGGTTTCACAAAAAAGAATTTGCAAAAGGATGGTAAAATCAGGGAATATTTTGCAAGTATTTATGTCAACTCACTTTTGAAAAAAGAAACTTTTGCATTGTGGACAACTATTCTTGTTCTTGAGGATATAGGTGCCGGCATGCCGCTCTCTTAAATTTTACCCTCCACAATTTCATTGGCAATTCAAAAGTGTCCCTTGAGATTGTGGAATAATGAATGTTGAACCTCTTGCCAACAATAAAAGAAATAGAAGTTGCATGGAGGTGCTCATTGAGTTCATAATAAGAAAAGCAAAATTGTTTGTCTACATTACATGCCTTTTGAAGTCATAGACTCAAGCTTGCAACACAAGGATTTATTTTCAATTTTAACTCTAAAGTGGTACAACTTACAATCTTCACTAGATTGATGAAGCTATTGCATTCATCCAAATATTTAGATCATGGATGAAATTTCAATTTTTCATCCAAATGTATGTATATTCATCCAAATATGGTGATATCATATCATTATTTGAAAAAAGGAACATGCAAGTATTGAAGATTATATTCATTGCAAAATATAACAACTTTTTTTTGAAAATCACAATCATAGTCAGATTTTTGCCACAAACTACTTTCCTCCCATATCTATAATGTGGCTGCATTTGTAAAAGCCACTAAGGTAGCTACATCTAAATATGTCCAGATAAACAATTAAGCATTGTTCTCATTATTAATCTCTAAAAGTCCAAGACCTTTTTTTCATCAAAATCCACTAAAGATTACAACATCTATTGCATAGTGCAAAACTTTCAAAAATAGTTTTTTTTTGTATATCTAAGCCATAGGATCTTGCACTAGAAGAACTATAAAATTTTCAAAAAATGACTATATATTGTGCAAGATATTTGAGTTTAAAGAAGAAAAAAAGGGGTTCATTTTTCACTTGTGCCATTAGATTAATATATGATTTTGAATTTTTTTAACTTATAACTTTTTCATTATAGGTTTGAATTCAAATTTTAATATGTTGAATAATTGAGTTAAAGTCTAGTAAAAAGGATTAAAAAAACATTGAATTTTTCATTCTTTAAAGAATTACTAAGTGGAAGTAGCTTCAAGAATGATAGACTATTGAAAAAGTAAATTTCTTAATAGTTCTATGATGGAATTGAAACACTAATCTCAACGATGAGATTGTTGTAGCAAGACAATTAAACCATAGATTGGACCTTTTTTTTTTAAAAGTGTAATTTTTGAGTTCAAAACCGAATTTAGTATGCTGTTTTCCCTGCTATTTTCTAAAGATGATATAATAATTATTTGCAAAACAAAAAGCTCCATAACTTTCAAATCTCTAATCCAAAGGAACCAAGGAAAATTTTATGTGTAAAAAATGTATAATCTACAAGAGGCAAATCCATTTTTTTTTGAAAATTTCAAGTAGTTTATTTTTTTTTTGCTTATGCTCAAGTATTTTGAATTTAGGAAGGCATATCTTTTGCGCTTGTTTATCAATTGAAATAAAGATTATTTTCCTAGAAATCTAATGTATCTTCTTCCTATATTGAATTTTTTTTTCAAAATATCACGTCCCGAGGAGATCACCGGTGATTCTTTAGAAAACTGCATGCGTGAATTAAAAGATAGGATCCATTTAATTCAAAGGGGAAAATTTTATATAATATGTAGGACCACTATAGGATTCATAAAATGCTACACATTCTAATATATTCGGAGTATAATTTATGCCGTGTAAAAACATCATGTAAATTTGAAATTTTTATTATTATAAAATCCTTGATAGATGGAATTTGTGCAAATTTTTCACACCATGGTGAATATAGATGTGGGTACTTGAATTGGGTTGATTGTTGTTGGTTTCATGATGTATACATATATGTAGTACATATACATGTATGTAATACATATACATGTATGTATTACCTATACATATATGTAATATATATATATATATATATATATATGTATGCAGTACATATACATGTATATAGTAGAGGGAATTTTTTTTGTGAAGAAGTGAGAAGATGGAAAAAAATTGGACACTTAAATTTTATATGTAAGATCGCTCCACTTAAAAAATTGCATTAATGAATTTACAAAATATAGGATACTAGAAATATGCCCCTTTGTAGCTTTTTATATAAAAATACAATGATTGTAAATATAAAAACTAAAATAGATAGCCCTATATCAAATACTTCTAAATTTGAATGTATACTTTAAATTACAACTGGAGTGATCTTCGCTAGAATAATGCCAAAAATTGAGATTATAAAAACCTGCCCAAAACTTCAAGTGTACCTAGAGGGAATACTTAGGACTTTAGTATTTCTAAAGATTATCTAATTTTGGTTGAATCTTGTTGGAAGTCAAAAGAATATTTTAGATTATCTTTCTATGCATTCATTGAACACAAAAAGAATAAATTATGAATTTTCAAAGTGTTAAAAAATGTTTATTTCAAAAGTTGACTCTAAATTTTTATAAATAGGGGGAGCAAGAATTTGTGGGGTTTGATTTTAGAAAAGGGTTACAATTAGATGTAGTCATCTTATGTCCAATTGCTAATTATATATGCTTATAATCCTATATATATTGTGGTTTTTTTCTTTATTTATTTATAGAAAACCATATTAGACAATGGTGGAATTGTGGACACTTTACACTTAATACATAGCTTCAAAATCTAACAATTTGACAGATTTCAAGCTTTTGATGCTAATGCCTCATAGTTTTTGAAGCTTCCAAGTGTGCCATAAAGCATAAATACATGGATTTTCTTACTATAGACCACATCTATAATAGGACAAATTCAATGGAAACATGTCTTAAAATAGATTCTAAAATTTTATATAAAAAACATTTTTCATATTTTTCTATTTGGGAAAAATAAAGAACACTAATGTGCCACTTAGACATTGCTTTTAAATCTCTATAAGTGTAAGACTTAAAATTTACTATAGTTTACACTAATATTATAAAGGAATATAAAGTTTATAAGTTTCTAAAAGATTTTATTCTTTTACTCTAGCTCTTAGAAAAAAATGCACTATAAGTTCTAAAAATTGAACTATAGTATATTAAAAATAGAAGTCATTGTTTTAAATTAAAATCCTACTTTTACTTTGATATTTTACTTTATTTTCCAAAAAATGCATATATAAATATATAATTGTATCCACAATTGTTTTGTTGTTTGTAGTGCAAGATAAATATATATTTACATGTATATTATTCATTTTCATTTTGTGAAGAGTGCGTTACATTGTTAATAATCATATTATCTAATCATCCGCAATGATGAACTTCTTGCGTAAAATGACACAAGTGGAAAGGCCAATGAAGGAGGCCTCAAACAAGAACGTAGAAGAATTGAAATATTTGGCACAAAAATTTTTGGGTATAAATGGGAGACAATTTGAAGCACTATATTCATGTATTATGGAAGAAGTCAAAGAAGTGAATAATGCAAGAGAACAAAATTTAGAGATGGCTTTTTGCACTATGGAAGAAAAAATGAACCAAAATGCAATCGAAACTACAACCAAGTTGTCCAATATTTTGAAGAAATTCAAGAAAGTGGAGGATAATGATTATAACAAGGATGAGATAGCTAATCTAAAAGTTGACATGAATCGTATAATCGATGCACTGAAGAGTGTCGAGGATGTAACGAAGGAACTCAAGCGTGTCAAGGATGAGGTCTCAAGTCTAAGGACATACGTAGTATGTTTGAAGGAGGAACTAAGGACTTTCAAGGAGAAAATGAGAGGTGCAAAGGATGAACAAAGAGAATTGATGAAAGCAGGTTTAAGAAAGGAAGTGATGGATGCAAATGTAGTCGAGGAATCGGATGATGACATAGGAAGTGCACAAAGAGATCATGTACAGAATTTAAGACAAGCAAAGGCTCAGTTGGAAGCTTCCAGGGAAGAAATGGTAAAACTGGCCAACAAGAATATAAAACGAAATCGGGATTCAACCTTCAAACAAAACAAGAAGCTGAAGATTGTATATTCAAGTTCTTCAGAGTCAGACTCAAGTGCGCCTTCAGTTTCTCCAAGGCCATATTCAAACACAAGTCTAGATTCTTCAAGTTCTTCAGATTCTTCAGATTCTTCAGATTAAGAGATATAAATCACTATAGAAAGAGATGAGATTTGAATGCAGAATGTATGTTTGGCATAAAAATTGTGTTAGTATTAGAAGATGGGCTTGTTCTTTTTGTCAATTATGAACCTATTACTTCTATCAAGAAGGCATAGGAACACATTTTCTATAAAATGTCAATTTTTCAAATTTAAGTATGTCTTTTTGCTCATACAATCTCTACTCCTATGTAACCATGCTAAAGTTCCATATTTTCCATTCACTTGTTAACAATATAATTCAAAGAAATTTCAATCAGCATGTTTCATCAAGACAATATCACATTATTTATTGTCTATTTGCCATATTCATTTGAAGTACGTCATATGAAACTCATCCTCATCAAACTTGTATTAAAAGAGTATAAGTTCTTAAAATGCCCAATAAAAAGATAATTAAAATGAAACAAATATAAAAAATAATTATTTCATTAGCATTTGAACCTTTCTGATGAAGCCCATAGGAGTAACTGGTATGGGACTTCATTGACCATCGCAAACAATTTATATGTTGTAATTATTCGGGTGGTCATTGGATCAACTTTCAAGATCAACTTTTAAGATATGTGGTAATAAATTCTTTGTGAATAAATATCAAAATGTTGGGAAACAAATGAAATAACATTCAACCACCATTTATTGGCTTTACATTGTGTATTGAACTTCCATGTTACAAAAATGTGAAAATTTTACAAATTACATTCAGTAATAGGAATTACTTTTTTGTAAATGAATGTATAAAAAAGATCTGTATAATTGAAAGTAGTAAACATTTATTCAATTAATGAGGTCCTTGGGATTTGCAAGCAGAAGGAAGAGATGAACCAAGCAATGTGATGTATGGATTGATGCCAAGTCCAAAGGATGAACAGAGACAACTGATGTATGCAAATTTCGGTATAATGAAAAAATTTAACAATGCATGTACAGGTGCAAAGAGGGATTATGTAGAGAATGCAAAGCCTGAGGAGATCAACAACAAGAAATAAAGAAAAGATTCAAGCTAGCCAAACTCAAAATAGATAAACATGAGATTGAAAAAACAAATAAACTTTCCATTCTTTCCAACACATCCATAATTATGTACAATTGCTTCAATTAATGGCACAAGTCTATCTATCCAATTTCTTCATGTTTTTTTCATTCAAGCACATCTCCAACTTCAAATTCTTTTAGATTATATTATTCCAATTCAAGCTAAATCTTTATAGAAAGAGTTCCATTCCTTAAGTTAGTCTGTTTGTCTGTTTCGTTTGTTCTCTTGAACCGTGAGTCCCCGACTGTGATCTTGGTACCCCGACTGTGTTCTTGGAGGAGGGGTACACAAGCTTTGTTTTGTGGCGTTTGAACTCATAGCAGAAAAGATATTAAATTTTGAAGTTTTTATTGAATCAAAATATGAAAAAATTACTTATACTTTTATTTTGGTTGTGGCAATGGCACAGGGTACACTGGTAGATTTGAATGCACAATGTATTTCTTTAAGTCCAAACTATTAAGTGTGAAAAGTGGTATAGTGGTAATCGTCAATAGAATCCCTGTGCTAGGCCTGAAATGAAAAATACATCAACTCACTGTATCCCTCTACAATCCACTTATCAACTTAATTCTTGCTAAATCTTGTCCATTTGCAACACGGGAACTTCAAGTGGAACTCCAGGTTTGGGTTCCAACACTTGGCAATTGGGGACTTCTCTTGCGAGCATTTCCTGAAGTACCCAACAACAAGCAAATCAAACATTATTTGTAGCTAATAACCACCACAAGTTGCAGACAGATCACACAAGTGCATTACGGCTGAAATAGGTTAGGTACCTCTATCCTTAATTTTTGTTTTTGTTATTGAGAGAAGTAGAAGTTTGTGTACCTTGAAAGCATCGACAGTTCCTTTTTCCCGGACAATTGCGGACAAAACACCACGAGAATCCAGCTCCGCGTTCTTCATTGTCACCACGTACCTGCACGATGGAGAAAACGAAATAATACAATAACAAGCGTGAGGTGCCTTTTCCTACACACTTGGTGTACTCAAATCCAAAGTTTGAATCCCGAGACCTAAATATTAGAATGTACAGCAGTTCCTAAAGTCACTTCATGAGACAGAGGAGCCTTTTTCCAGGTTTGATCGAGTGAATCCGCAAATTACCTGGAGTATTCATCAAGCATTCCAGTTCTATTCTTTATGACTCGAGTCACAAAATTCAGATTCAAAGATGCTAATCACAAGAAGTGATGCTAATCATAATAATAGCAGAATCTCTGAACGTCAATATTCCTGACTTTATGATGTAGAGGTCAACTGCAAATCGATGAATGACAAGTGTTGTGCTTCTAATACTGGAAAGTGCGTGGGGATGCCAGTTTACATCAAGTGCACGTCTCCTGGATACAAAATTTGTAGGACAATATGATTTGCTAGTAACCCACTGTAGACAGCTCCATGCACAACATGTGTTTAATCCTCAGGTGGCTAATTTTCCAACAGCATCATCTCCATGTTCAGTAACGAAACATTTGAATAATCTAAGAAACAACAATCCATAGCAAGCTTACTTGGGTTGAAGAAACTTGGCAACTTGCACGGCATCTTCTTGGCCAGAAACGAGGGTGTAACCAGGCAGCACTTGCTTGTTCACAGGCGTCACAATTACATCCGCCCTCTCTTTATCCAATGATGCCTTTCCAAATATACAGTGAGGTTCGTAGTATATAACAAATTTGGGGTCAGGAACCTCTACAAAGTACCTGCACACGGAGCAGCACTGCAAGAATCAGAAATCGTTCAAATATTTTATGTCCTCCTGAGCGACAAGAACTACCCATAAATCAATTTACATCCAACAAAAGGATATTGTAATTATTATCAGCTGCATTTCAAGGCATGCATACTGGCCAAAACGACATCGATATCATACCGACAGATATCCAATCTACAAGATAGTAGATTAGGTGCTCCCTACTAATTTCTTGACATTTGACACTATATAAATATATACTGATATTGTACAAGAATGCACTACTTTTGAATTATGCATTGTTGTAATTAGGACTCGTGAACCTCTATGTGTACAAATAAAAATATTTGTAATAGTATTTGTTGACTTTGATGGCTTGTAAAGTAAGTAAGACAACCTAATTGTTAAGGCAACCTAATTTCACTATTTTGTGTACAATCATTCAAAATGCGAGTGCCGTATCATAGTTTCTTGTTTCAGACACCTAAGCATAACAAATAATAAGGGGAGGTGGAAACTCCAACCCGTTCTCAGGTCGTTGCCATGGAGGCCCCAGTACAGGCCCTGCACTTGCTCGAATGCGGATATCGCCCAACATGGTGGTGCTTCGTGGCTCCAGATACGTCACCTGTTGGTGTAAGATAAAGTACTTCGACAATTGTTATACCGGCACTAAAATTAGACAGGGTTTGGTCAAGTGCACTGAACCAACTCGACAAATTGACGTGCACAGGATACATAACATATAGGAGCAATCGCGAGCAATTTGAAAAAGGAAGACTCAAAACAGCAGAGGTCGAAAGGAAGCCAAAGGTCGATGAAATCTGATGAATTACATGTTTGTAGCCGATTTTCCCTATGATTGACTCAGCATTGGGTGACGCAATTACTCGCACGTCGCCAAACTTCTCTACCATAGCCGTCAGTGTCGATTTGTGACAATGATCATCGAACCCTTGGGTAATCAAAATGCAATCCAGTTTTGGTAAGTCGTCCAACTGCACCAGTAAACCATTCCAAACAGATCTTCAGAATGCATTCAAATTTAACACTGGCACTTGAATAAATATTCATGTTTCAACAGTCTAGATATTAGGAAGATGGGAAAAGTGGAGAACATATTACAGTAAATTCCTTCATCAGCTTCGACTTCTTGGCAGCATCATACAAGTAGGGGATGCCAAAATCTAGATTTCCAACAAGAACTGGATCCACCAGAATGTTAACACCGTTCAATGTCCACAGCCAGCTGTTTCCCTGTAAAAAAATTCAAGAGTAAAATAAAGCCCCTACAAAATTCAATAGAATCAAGGCACTGGATAGCAAGTCGAGTAAAAGTACCAAACTAATTGGTTGGCTGTCGCCATTCAACGGCAGAGGGCATGTCACAAGTGCATCATCATCAAACATGTGCATGTGAAAGGGTGGTGGAAATATTGCTACCTCAAGGTAAGTCATTTCCAAGGGAGTTCTGCCAGAGGGCTTTTCAAAGCTTTTCTCAGATTCCTTGACTCCGGTTTCAGTGCTACCTGTAGCTGAAGCCGCCATAGATAACGATCTCCTGTCTCCAGAAAGCACAACGTTTAACTAAATATCTGAAAATGACTTTCGTTCTGATGAATTTTGTACCTAATAAATCATAGCAATTCAAAAATAATTACGCACTTAAACTTTATCAAAGAAACATTTAGCATCGACTACAACAGGTCGACGTACGCTTCCTGTCCTGTGACTCGATATTCATTAAATTCGCGACATTCCAAAACTTTGGCACTTTTCAGGCCGGGCGGCCTGAAAGGTAAACCTACACCTCTTCATATTTTTTTGGACCATAGTGTAGATAACTGTCACAATTTGGCACCCAAAATCGCACCAATTTAACAAAATTTGCGATCTCGTGTCCATCAATCCTCCCTTCCATTGTTGATTTTTCACAAACCCCTCCTAGTATTATGTATTCAAAAATCTAGCAAGTCAGCGAATTACTAAGTTCATCGAATACTATGTCCACTTCGAATCGGTTGCACAAGGAAAATTTATGGTTATCAAGTATTTATGGTTATCACAGTGGTACTTCATACTGAGACCTGGTTCCAGTTTTTTCCTGCTCATTTTACAAATTCACCCGAACTTACTTACTCGGAAACTCGATCATTGCCCACACGGATCCGTTAATTCCTTTCAGTAGTATAATCTATAACACATCTCAATAATTTGCAATGACACAAGCAGTCAAACCTTCAGCAGGATTTTTTATCACTTACTTCCGCCCTATATATATGTTTCTCCCTTTTGAATTGTAATATTTGAGCCTCACATTCATTCACCACAATTGAATCCCAGCCTGAAGTAATTGTATCAACATGTCGTAAAAAACAGCAGTGCCTCACATCCTGACTTCCAAAAAAGATATTCCCACTCTCACAATTCTTCATTTTAAAAAAAAATAGTTCCTATTGTTCCTGCGTTAGAAACCGGAGAACGAGGATATTCAATTCTCCCAACAGGATTCTACTGAAAGACTGTAATTCACAAGGCTCTAGTAATCGAAGGAAGCCCGCTTAACCACAACAATGTACACCTCGACTCCACGAAAAGAATATTCCCGTCTTCCCAAATTCCCCCAACACCTTCCAATACATTTTTCCGAAGCTCCAAGCACACACACAAACACTACCAAAACCTTAAACCTAACGTTCAAACTTCCGCTAAAATCAGTAACAAGAGATCGAGACCGAGAATAATCCGCTAACAAGCCAAGAAGCTCAGCAAATTAAGTACCCTCCCGCGAGGACATTAGAACTGTAGTCACAAACTCACCTCCCAGATGGTTGCGAAATCTGCAATTGAGCATCAAACGCACGCAGGGACGCCGCAGATGAATTCAAACAGAAAAATTGCGAAGGCCGCGAAGCGCAAGAACTGACTCCGACGTGGTGACGAACAGGCTGCTGTAAGGAAGATATGGATGCCACGCATTGGCGCAAACAGGAAGCCATTTCGACAAAGATCGCAATGTCAGCTTAGCTTGCCATCGGTGAGGTAGAAAGCTGGGTTGGGTGGAAGAGAAATTGGATGAAGACGGAAAGCGACGAGCCAAGTGGCGAGAGGGCATGCCATCATGGCTATGGAGGACAGCAGAAGTGGAGACGTCGACATGGCGCTCGTTCCAGCGGCGGAAATTGTGTGGCGCAGAGAGGAAGACTTTCTGGTGTCTGTGTTGGGCCAGCTACGAAGGAGGAAGGCAGTTGTTGAGGTGCGACGCTGTAACATAAATTCAAGGACGAGGAGTTGCGTGGCTGGTGATGGCGAGGACGAGTGCCACTCGTCTTTCTTAAAATTTAAAGTAATTTCTTCACAACTGTAGCCAATTCAGTACGGAGTACTGAATTGGCTACGTAGCCTTGTTCAGGGCCCCTTGACCGCGGCTTACGATTCACCGCGGTCGCCCATTGCCGTGCTTTTTCAAGCTTTGAGCCTTATTACCGTAGTCGGTGAGAGAAGTTGAAAGGCCTAGTCTTGGCGATCACTTACACCAATACCCTCGCTCTGTCTTTCTGCGAGGTTTTCTGTTTCCGCTCTATTGTGCTGAGTCACTAACACAATTAGCGTTACTGGGAAAAAGCTGAGCTTTTACTTCTTTTACTTCGTTAGCTTCTTACTTTCTCAATTTGAGGGTTTTCCACTTCCAAGTTCTGGGTTTGTTGTTTGAGTTTCTGCTGGAGCCTGCTTGTTTGCTGATGGGCTCAGATGACGTGACACAACAACTGCACGTGAGCATTTCGACATGGACCACCTTGTGAAGAATTTGGAGAATGCTTACTCGGTATGCATTGTCTCAATCAAAACCTCCGATTAGGGTTTCTACTCTGAACTCTTACCTCACAAGACGAGAACGTTAGACATGTTTTCGCTTGTTACCTGGAGTTTGAGAATCTGTGGAGAGTATCGATGGAGACGATTTCTTTTTTGCTTCAATTTTCTATCGTTATGCATCAAAGCTCTGTGTTTGGTCATCCCTCTAACCTCGAATGAACTGCTTCTTTGCAGAATTTAGTAAGTGCGGCATCTGCTGTCTTGGAGGCGAAGGAGGTTTCTGATCTTGAGTACGAAATTTTATATTCCTTCCGAATCTGGCAATTCTAGAATTTTTGACATAGGTCTCGTACAAAAAGTTTGAATTGTGACACTGGTTGCCGGTACAAAATCCCTAAACTGAATTCGATCATTTTAGGGTTTCTTGAAGGTAGAATCCACAGGGCCCTCACGGACGCGCGACGGTCCATCAGCGTCTGAGATTGATAGCAAGGCCTAGGGTTTGCCCAAGTTCTCTGTTTTTTCTTTACTTTCTACAACGCAGCCTCTATTACTAAATTCTGTCCAGATTTCTAATTCTTAAAGACTGACGATGCACGGTCTTGGCAATGCGCAGGAGAACTGCAAAGACGGACGATGCATTGGAGCGCTTCTACAACAACTTGCAGCTGTTCCACGCTGCCTGTGATCAGACTCAAGAGTTTGTGGTATGTTTTCATTGCCATGTGGAATAACAAGGCTTTGAATAGTATTCACAAGGCTTTGAGTTCTGTGCCAAATCTGATGCGATTGTTTTGCCTGGCAGGAGTATTTGCGACTCAGGATAGGGTCCGAATGTTTGGTGGATGAAGCCACGGGTCCATTGACAGCCAAAATTGCCAAATCTGGTCAAGATGGGGCAGCAGACAACAGGGTTGCCATTCCTTCCTTGAGTGCTCTAAGGCTGGAGCAAATGAGCAAAGCAGTGCGATGGCTCGTCATTGAATTGCAGCAAGGAGCAGCCTCGGCAACTCCCCGCCCTGAAGATACTAGTGGAGCTCTAGACATCCGACCAGAAGATGATACACAGCAGTAAGGGAACAGCACTTAAGTTAAATGCGTCCAAATAAGGGTTTGATTAGGGTTCCTATTATTGAACTGTATGAGCTTTTATTGAGTTTTTGGTGGTAGTTGAAAGAGAGTTCTAGATTCTCTTAGTTATGCATTTTTTGGACTCTTTATGAATAAACTATGAATTTTAAAAATTGCTGAGAATGGGTGTACTTGAAATCAGCCTAAAATGGATCCTAGGTTCTCATGTATGTAGTTGTACATTTTGGGCAAGAATCTAGATGGGATGGTTTTGCAAACATGTCACAATTAGGTGTTGTTCCCTGAATAACTCATGTTTTTTTTCCTGAAATGTTCATAACAGTGGAATAGCTGTGCAGTGCTCTGATGTATGGTACTTAGTATATAAGAACCCTTTTCTATACATTTGGACACAAGCCATGTCAATTTGTAATATGTACAGAGAAGTACTGAAGTTCTGTCTACAGTTCTCTTCTTTCAACCTACCGAACTCATCATTGACACTCATATTCTAGAATGCATTTGCATTCTTATTCTACTTGAATTTTTTTGGAATGACAACAAATTATGTTTGCATGCAATCTTAGTCACATTGAAGCGTTTTCTTCTTAAATGGAGATTTCGATCCAACCTTTGCAAAAAGATGGAATAAATACAAATAAACACCTCAAGTGTTGCAAATGTTTGTTTGATCTTGATCTTTTCTTTTTGCAAGGGACGTACCTCTAGTTAAGAAGAAGACAACTTGATGTGATTTAGATTGTATGCAACCATGCTTTGTTGTCATTCCAAAAAGCAAACAAATTGGATTAGACTTCATGTGTTTTCTACAATAAGTGATGATAGGAAATACCAAACAAATGTTTTTTTCAAATGATTTTACAATTAACACTAATTTGCACACGATTTGTTTTTATTGGCATGACTCCCACATCCAATGGTCAAGGTCAACAAAAAATAAAATGCTATTAAAAATAGATGCCAATTTAAAAAAATATTATTTATATAAATTGTATACAAAAAAATTTCTATTTTAAGGCATCTTCCAAATTACGTTTCTTTTATTATACCTAACTACTAAATATGTTATAATCTAAATAAGTACTTTATAACAATGTGGTACCACTATCAACTTATCCTTGAAGGTGCCTACATTGAATATTTATTAACCCCTAAAGTTCCAAAGTCTTTGTAGGATACCCTTGGGATTTGGGATATACTTGTGTAATCTCATTTTTTGACATAGTTATGAGAACCTTTTGCGGAAGACAGAAAATCAGATTAGCTTTCTAGGATTTTAATTTCTATTTCAATCAATGCCCAGAAGTAAAAATTATGCCATCCTAACTCTAAAAAGCAGCTTGAGGGGCAACCCCAAAAAATAAAAATAAATGGAATCTTTTTTTCAAAGAAGGTCATTTCTTAAAGGACTACACTTAAAACACTTCTTTCTCTTGTAGTGGATTTGGTTCATTCTATTTGGACAAGTGATGGGAACGTTATGGACAATCTTGTTGAATAGGCAATCTAAGCATCTTTTCGGAAAGTAAATTACAAAATTCATTTTTGAATGCAATTTTTACAATTTTACAACAAAAATTGTTAGATAGAACTAAGTTTGCTTGCTAGAACAATTTCACCATTGGCAGTATTATATTTCAATTCCACCTTTAATTAGAGCTGTAAACGATTTAGTTTTTTCTTCAATCATAAATGGGCTTCTACTTCACAGTTTTTGAATGAATGAAAATTAAGAGTTGTTTTGGTGAATTTAAAAAAAAATTATCAACTAAATTCTTCAATATAAAAATTAGAAAATCAAAATCAATAGTGCAAAATGTTTAAGTTAAGAAGATTTAAAGCCAATAACTCTAACTAAGCAATCTACAATTGTAGGTATGAAAAAATCTTATTTTCTTCACTTTAAATGCAAATATCTTGCAATCTACAAAATCAAAGTTTTAAAAATTTCTTTTGTGCATTCTTATACTAGTCTAATTCAAGATTCTACAATTAGATATGCAAAAAAACAATTTCTTGAACTTTTTACTCTTTGCAATAGAAATGGCAATTTTAAGTGGCTTCTGATGGAAAAAGGCCTCGGAACTTTAGGAGTGAAGTCAAAATCAATTGTGGCATTTAAAATGTCCATATTTTATATTTGGTTTAAATAAAGAAAATGAAGCTTAACAAATTTTGATTCTAATCCATTTAAAAAATTCTATAAATTTCTAAAGCAGTTCTATTTTATGTTTTTCTCCATAATCACTCTTAGCATTGGCTTCTAAGCTAAATGATTATTTACTATCAATTTAAATTTAGCTATTACACAGTTCATTCCAACACATTGAGTGAGCTTGCAGTGGCAACAATTGAGCTTTAACCCCTAAAGGACCAACATATGTTTTTTGGCCGTATAGAAATTTTGGGCAGGTACATGTGACTAGAGATATCCATATTTGAGGCTGAAATTTTAATAGAAGGTGGGGGCAAGGAATATCTTCATGTGTACCAAGTTTCATGACATTTCGAGATACGAGTCAAAAGTTGTGACCTGATATGTTACTTTTTTTCGTAACCGGGCAGTTTGGGCAGATCAGAAAAAATCGTTTTTTCCAGATTTTTTTTTTGAAATTGGTTCTCTACATTTATATATACTTAAAAAGCTTTGAGTCACTCCATTTCAATCAATGAGTCAAAAGTTATGAGGTTTTTTGGTTTGCGGGCAGTTATGGCTTCTCTACTCTAAAAAACCCTTTAGAGTCGTTTATTTAACTCAATTTTCAATATTTTTGGAAAAAAAAAAATCCTAGGATGTAGATTGATTATTACAACATTACAACCGTTGGGATTGGCATTTTTAAATTCCATGATTAAATTTTTAACAATTTAGTATTTTGAGTCATTTTCTACTTCTTTCTACTTACTATTTTTTTCCTATATGTTGTATAATTCCAAATGATGTGAAATTTTTCATGCATATAGACAACTTGTTTAGGAAACTGAATTCAAAGAAGCACCACCTTTATCGGCATTTTTTCATTGAAAAGTGAGCTTGCAAAGTGCAGCTGCCCGGTTTTTCGCAGGATTGAAAAAATGGTTTTCAAGACTTTGAATGCTTATATCTTATGATCCACACGGTGGAATTTTCTGAAATTTTTACCACATGTTTTCAAAATATCATACTACAAGATCCTACGGTTACATCTGTCAAAAATTGTTTTTTTCCAAAATTTTTGTAGTTGTATTAGAAATGGCAGTTTTGGAGCGTTTTTGGTGATTACATAGTCATGAAACTTTAGGGGTTAAAATGATGTTTGACAGTGAGGAAATGATACCAAATGCTGCAACAAAAAAAGTAATATACTCACATCACCAAAATGCATGTAAGATCACACTTACAATCGCACAAGTGAGCAAGTCTACATAGTTCCCATAACCATCTTGATAAACTTTTTGTAGGGTCTTCTTGAAAGTCAAAAGGGGATTCCAGATTCTCTTAAAATGCATTTTTTGAAAGTTGTATGAATAAGGTACGAATTTTCAAAGTGCTGAAAATAGGATTTAGGGTGACCAACGTTACCTTGATCAACCAAGAGTTTTGTTGTCTCTGAAACAAAAAGGATAGAGGCCAATTACATCAGTACAAGCTACACCTACAATGAAGTGAGAGAGTTTCAGTAGGTTCTAATGTGCAATATTTCCTTGCTATTAAAAAAACTAAACCCTCATTTCTAACATGAATCAAGCTCCATCTATGAAAGAAGCTACAGATCCTCTTATATGCAGCCTTAGTACACCTCTTCCAAGAGACGAACAGCTATAATTTACATCTACAACGCCCTTATTCAACAATAATAAGTTAAACCTCTCATTGTTGGTTTACTTATTCGGTTACCCTACAAAAAGCTCTAATAGTGGCGTTTACAGGTATTTCCTCATTAAACTTAACAGTGCTATAAACTAATCAATACAGATCCACCTCCCTGGTTGCACAGGAAAGACGAGTCCTCAACCTTGTACTAGCCTCATCTGCAATTGATGCTGGAAAGAACTCCACTTGAATCAAAATCTAGAAGAGGATGCAATGTTCAGCTGGTGTGCACGCATCCCCTTCTCAATCTGTACCAATATAAAAATAAAGAAATTTTAGAACATTCATAAATAAAACTCTACATCCAACATCCAAATCCTACATCCTTCAAATACCACGGTATGTTAAAACCCAATTTCACTCGCAAGAAGGCATAAACGTTTCGCTTCTCACACTAGGAACTATGATCAGCATTTAACAACATGATTTCATTGTCGAAGAAACCACTACACAACATCTATCAACAAAACTTCGATCATCAACAACTTTAATTTGCATACATCCCTCGAATAACACGGTATATTGGAATCCAATTTCACGTTTAGCTATTCTCACCCTAAGAACTATGATCAGCATTCAACAACATGATTTCATTGTCACAGAAGTCATTACAGAACATCCATCAACTAAACTTTGATCATCAAAAACTTTTGCTTACAGAATACAAATACCCCATTCTTGGGTGCATTGGAATCCTCTTTCAATAGCCAACACAGAAAATCATAAAAATACACCAAAATTTGAGTGTCTTTACCTTAGAAGGGAATGCAATTCGAGATGCTGGGTCGAACCACCATGGCAGGGTGGGCCATGAGGCTCTTCCCAGTCTTGTGATTGCAGCACCACACTGCAGCTCCAATGGGCCACTCGAATACTGCGGCCACCACGAAGCCGATGAACCCCAGCGTGGGTCCGATGATTTTGCACCGGCATGGGTTGTCGGTGTTGCCGCACTCAATGCAAAGCGGAATCGGAATGCACGCCATCTTTAAAATGCTCTAAAATTATTTAGAAGCTCACAATCGCCAATATGAAGTGCACCTGGTATCAATCGAGCATTGCAATGATCAAGTCATGTCAATAGAGGTCATGCAATGGTAAACTAGGAAACGCAATTTTAAATTTCGCTGAAAGATTCATGAATTCGTCTACGGTTTCTATGTTGTATAGAGTTTCTAAGTGATCGCTAAAACACGATACCCAAACACATAACAAAGCTACACTTGAAAGAAAGAGTGAAATCTCGCACTAGAGTTCTCACATCCTTGCATGTAGCTGACTAAGAATCGTGCAGGGCTCAGAAAAAAGAGAACCTTGACACAATCTGACACCATTTACTCCGTCCAAGAAAGATCGTAACAAAATCACTGAGTTTCTAAGTCTCAGCATTAATTTTAGAAGAACTCCGCAAAACTACAGGAACAAGATCTCCCACTACGCAGTAAAGAAGCCCTAGAAAGCATTCACCACCAACCCAAATTCTCTGCAAACACAATACTGAAACAAACTCAACAATCTAATGCATTCACAAAACACTTACCGAACAAAACTTAAGACACGAGAGTAGAGCAAAAGTTCCACCAGAAGGCTCAAAATCGAAAACTCCGTCACGTTCTGGTGCATTCTTCCAAATATGATGGAATTGAGCTTCGGCAAGTTGATTGTAGCACCGGCCATGGAAGGTCACCGAAGTTGCCAGCTGTCGATTTCAGCATGACGTTGCGCAGCGTACGTGTGACAAATGGCAGACGGAGAGGGCTCCTGCTCTTTGTCCGAGACAGGATTGCGGTGATTAGGTTTGCACTTTGTAGAGTGCAAACTCTCTGAGTGATGCGCATTTTAGAGGCTAAGTTAAATCAATTCTCTATTTGAGTTCAAGGGCTACGAGGGTTGTCGAAGCTCTGCAATTCCTGCTCCACAATTTGCAGTGTGGCTACCAAATTGAGCATGACGCGATTCTGTGGGTCTTAGTGATTCTCGTAGAGTTTCGAATGGTGATTCTGAATCGTCTTCTTTTGCACCCCTAATATTTCTTAGTTGAGATGCTTGGAGTCAAAGTTTCATGGACCCAGAATGGAAAACGTCGCACGAGGAAGCTTAAACCACAAGACCCTTTCGTTTGTGCTGTTACATGAAGTAATCGGATCCCAACCCCTAAGTTAAACACATGAAGAGATCAAAGCTATGATCTCCAGTAGAGACATCACTTCTTATTTTTCTTAATTTTATTTTGCAGCTTGAAAGTCTCGAGAACTGAGCGCAATCACTTGCATTGTCAAGCCCGGTGGCAGCAGAAAATTCACGACTTCTTCGTTTGTGCACTTACATGAAGAGATCAGATCCCAAATCCTAAACACATGAAGAGGTCGAAGCTATGATCTCTGAGAGAGCCAGTAGACACAATCATTTCTTATTCTCTTGATAATTTTTTTGGCAGCTTGAAATTCTTCGGAACTGAGCACGATCTCTTGCATCGTCAAGCTCGGTGGCTCGCACAAACACGATCAGCAGAGAACTCCGGCACAACCCCCGGCAACGTCAAGAGATCCCTCCACAAAAGCGGCCACCGATCCCCCTCCCCTCGATCCTCCACCATCTTCACCTCTCCCAGCAACTCCCACTTCCACGACGTATACGTCAACACATCCGCCAACATACAATGCAGTGCTCTTCTCGACATCCCTCCTCCATCCCCACTCTCTTCCTCAAACCTCTCCAGCATCTCCTGCGTGGTGATTCCCGACCACCTCCTCCGAAACGTCCTCATCTTCTTCTCATCAGGTTTCCGCACTCGCGTGTGAAGCCAAAACGCGAACTCCACGGCTCCTTCAGGAGGGTAGACTCCTCTTGAGCCTCCGCGCGCACTGATTTTCCCTTCGACCCATGCCATGAGCTTCTTCCGCTCGTCGAGGCTGAGCAGGCCGGAATCTGGCCATTCGGTGATGTTGGCCGGGAGTTTACCGAGGGGCTTGGTGCGAGGATGGCGCGGGCGGGGAATTCTTGGGGAAGGGAGATGGGAGCAGGGGAGTGACAGGGGAGGAAACTGTTTTAGGTTTAGGGTTTGCCGGCTTCGGCTTCCCGAAGGGATCCACGGGGGTTTTGCGGAGGTGTAGCGGAGGGATCCAGTGGATGCGAGCGCGAGAGAGAGTGGCAGGGGCTCGATGGGCTCGTCAAGCTCTTGCGCTAACCATCCGAAGCACGAGGAGGCTTTCGCTTGCGTTGAGAACAAGGGCGGGTCAGGAGATTTTGATTTTTTGGGAGTTTTTTTGCTGGGTTTGCAGTCCAAATCGTGAAGCTTTCTTGCATATTGCGTTGCCCTTTCTATGCACTTAGCATGGCGACCGATGGACATGGCGTCCGTGGCGCGTTTCACTGCTACTTCGATGTTGTCGCAGGCGACTTTAAGCTTGTCGTTCTTGTCCAAGCGGCGGGTAATTCTCAGTTGCTGGGGGATGGAAAGGATCTTTTTTGTTTCGGCGTCCATGGTCTGGATTTGATCTTGAAGCGTCCTCTCCTCGTCGTCATGGAAAGCTTGGAGACGGTCGAGCTCGTTCTTGTAATGGTGGATGCTCCTCTCCATGAGTTTGCTGCAGGGGTCGGCTATGAAGCCGCGACATCGACTGGATCGACAGAAACAGAGCTCGGCTGCGGGGCCGTTGATGACTCCCGTCCATCTACACACATGTTTCCACCACGATGCGCCTGTTATGCATTTCACAAACTCTTTGGCACCGTGCAGCGTGCTCCTAAACCCTCACTGATGCAGAATCCATTGTGACTTGAGGAACCCCCGAAACACGCAAATCCTATACCCTAATCCGTTGACTGTAGGTAACCTCTCGCACATTCATGCAGAGTCTAAAGCCTAATCCGTTGACAGTATGTGATTCTCCTAAACCCTCCCTCATCATGCAGAGTCTAAATCGTAATCTGTTGATGCCGGTGAATGTTCTGTTATTCATACAGAATTTAAACCCCTAATTTCTCGGCTGTCGATGTGCAAGTCACTCACTTGTAATCGAACGTGAGCGCTTCTTTGCAGAGGATTCTGCGGAGAGTCCTCCCGACAGCATACACCTTGCCGTTCGCCCAGCTGCATGAGCCACAGACTGTCATCAGCTTGCACGTCTGGGTACGTAATGTTTTTCGATCTGCCAATTCCAAAACCAAAATCCTCCAATGTATCAAGGTCATGAACTTGTCAATGATCTATCATTCAAAGATTGTGAGCAATCATCCTATCATCATTTTAGGGTTTACAGTTTTGGGTCTTAGGGCTTGCTTACCACGGGCTAACAGCCGTGTTGGGATCGCAGCTGTGGTTTACCATTCCGGAGATATGGTTCCAAGGATCCACAACGAATCTGACTTCTCCAGGGTCACCAGGAACGTCCTTGGTGTACCCAGGCCACGAGACTCGCACACCATAGTAACATCGACGAGGGTCGATCATTGCAATACCCTCGAACAGCGATTCGGTGAGAATCTGCCCACACACAACGAAGGCGAGTTTCTGTTGAGTGAGGTTGTCTCTGGTGTACAATTCCTGTCCCAGGGCGCCTTCTCGCACGTCCAGCTTCGGCATGGTCGCGAAGCTGTTGCAGCAAAACCCATGGCAGTTGCACGTGACCTCACAGACCTTCATGGCCGTGCGACACGCACAGGTTCCGGAGCAGGTCTCCTTCCCTCTCACGTAGCAGTCACATTCACTTTCTGCCATGGCCTGGTTGGTCTCGGCAGTGGGGACGGAGAGAAGCGGAGTGCCGCTCATGTGCGCATCCACATTCGTTTTCACGGCGTGATCGAGCTCAGCTTTCAAGTAGCACAAGTTTATCCTCACTCCTGATGCTTCACTTTCCGCATAACTCCTTGCAGAATTAGGTCTTGCAGAATCCCTTCTTACAGAAAAACATCTTGCAGAATTCATTGCAGAAATCCAAACTACGCAATGAGCTTCATCGACGGAGTGGTTGTGAACTAAGTGGTGACAAGGTCTTGAAGCTCCCTCCTTGGCACATCTCTAGACCGACTAGCACATATGCCTTTCCATGTGGGCATCCACATTCGTTTTCGCGGAATGTTTGAGCTCTGCTTTCAGGTTCATACTCACACCCAATGCTTCACTTTCCACACATCTCCTTTCAGAATTCATCGCATTTATCCAAACTATGCGATGGGTGCCGTCGAGTCAGAGGTTGCGAAACAAGTGGTGACATGGTCTTCCTCCTTTGGGAATGGTCGTCACATGTGGGCATCCACGTTCATTTTCAAGGCATGATTGAGCTCCAATTTCAAGTGCCGCAAGTTAAGTTTCTACGCTCGATGCTTCACTTTCCACTCAAACTGTGTTGTGAATTACTCTTGCAGAATTTCAACTACTTGATGAGCGTCATCGAGTCAAAGATTGTGTTTCGAATGGTGACACAGGCTTGAAGCTTCCTCATTGGCACCTTGAATGTGAGATTCACATGAAAAGTGCCTCTTCATGAACTCGCACCTTTTGGATCTAATCGATCCAGTCAATGATAAATTTCCTTGCAGGGCGACTTGTCAAGGGGCTGTGAGTTGGCGTTGACGTGGTTACACAGCAAAAGCGTGCGAGTGATGGAGTTCGTCCGCGCAAACTGGAAGGACAACTCCTGGGCATCTCAGAACGAAGCTTCTTCTCCGCGAAATCGTGTTGGGGAATCGGGTGTGAGACAAGGGTTCGACTCTGGTGACGTCCGCCTGAAGCTCCTCCTCCTCCGCTGCTTCCTTCAGCTCCTGCTTACGAGAAAACAGCGAGCAAATTCTGCGCATGAGTTTTCTCAATGGCGACGCTTGAGTCTTATTCTCTTGCGGAATCTGCACCACGTACGTCGTCGCAGTTGATGCATCTGCAAGGGAGGCCCTGCAGCGAGTCACGGCAGCCAACCATTACCTCAACGTAGGCTTTCAGTTTCGCTTTCTCATTCTCTTTCTGAATCTGCTCAATTTCTAGCTCTGCAACATCCTCAGACGACCCAGATTGCTCCGTGGTCGCCAAGATTTCGTAACGCTCTTGCAATGCCGTCTCTGCTTCCGCGTGTTGCGCTTGCAACCGAGCGATCTCGCCTTCGTAATGCAAGGCGCTCACTTCTATCAACTTACTGCCTTTCTCTGCAATAAATCCTCGGCACGCCGCTTCCCGATACCGACAAAGTTTCGCGCATTCCTTGGGGTTTGTGCTTCCTTTCCTTCTGCAAGATTGCCACATTCAATAAGTTGGGTACTTATTCCACCAGGCCGGTGTCTGTTTTACAGCCGGTAAAACGAGCGCCGGAGACCGACTTGTAATCAACAGTGAGAGCCTCCTCGGGCATGACGTTGCGCCTCGCCCGCCCCACCTCGTATATCTTCCCATTCGCCCAGCTGCACAGCAGTCAGAGCTCACTCATCAATCAACACAAACAGGAGCTAGCGCCTCCCGACTGATCTTCGTCAAAAGAGGAATCAACCCTAGAGGACCAAGGATTCATAGTTTTCAAATAATCAATTTGATTGACCATATTCAGCAAAACAGATGCGGCCAAATTTTACATAAGCAGAATCAGTGAAGAAAATCTTCATGGACAAAAGAATCAATCACAAATATTTCATTCACGTCAGATCTCCCCTCCTGTCACATATTACCGCTGAACAGACTCTGGTTTGCCCCGTCCACAACCAAATGCAAATTGCGGAGTATTCCCAACTTTTTCCTCTTCACCCTGGTCAACATGCGCAAATTCTCTCGCAGACCTCATGCAATTCGTCGTCCATGACCAGGGATTTGCATTGCACGTCATGTGAGTAATGAATCTGTCAATACCTTGCTGGGATTTAAAGCCATCCTGATAACTATGCTGAGGGAATTCTTAATTTGGTTGCAATCACTCCAGGCGTTTTTATGCCAGGGAATTGTACCCCTGCACCGAATCAACGATGCTCTCAACACGTTGCTTCTCTCGATCGAATGTATGACCTTCTCTGAATGTCCTTCGCACTGTCTTGCCACACTGTATACAGTGCCAGGCAGCTAGTCACAAATTCAAACTATATCTACTGTAGTGAATAAGGTAGATTGTAGTATTCAGTGTGCTCATTTCTGGAGCTTGCCTACTGATAGATATCGATGCCTTTTAATTTGCTTTTCGGGACTCCAGTCGATATTTTTCCCGAAAGCATCATTGTTTTTGAATTGGCCTGAAGCGGAGAGGAGACGCGGAAAAGCCGCTGTGGAACTTGAGCAGCCAGGCCCGGGCAGAGGGCAGCTTCCCTGGAAAACTGCCCAGGAAGCCGAGCTAATAACCCATATGGTTAGTCGGGGTTCCGGAAGGTCTGTGAGTATATGAGCCCCAAGTCCGCCCGTTCTCCTCACTTACCTGGGCGGGGTCTATCCATGATCACCAACGTGGATGGCCTAGGGCAACTGTCTCCATTGCACTTCGGTCATGGGAGCTCTAGTATCTTCCTACATGGAGGCATACACGTCATAATTTGTGGCAGCGGGGGCTCGCGTTCGCGCGGCCCTCACCAACTCTGAATCCCCAAACAGGACTATGTAAACCTTTTGAACCTTCTCTGGAACTTTAGGGTTAGATGTCCTTAACTGATCCACTTTGATGCGGTGTCGGCGATTAGATTTGAATTCCGAGTCTGCAATATATCATCTTTTGAATCCGAATGTATCTTATACAAACCCTAGACTGACTGGAAATTCCAATTTGTGAAGGTTTAGGGTTTTTGTCGCTAGCCAGTTGATCCACTTTGCTGTGTTTTCTTTCAGCAGACTGAAGGAAATTCCAATTTGTGAAGGTTTAGGGTTTGTCCCTACCCAGTTGACCCACTTTGTTGTGTTTTCTTTCAGCAGACTGAAATTCAGGGATTCCAATGCTATTTGAATCTGGTTATGAGCAAGGATCGAAGTGTGTGTTTTGCTCTGGAATTTGAGAAAAATGCTTGAATCCAATTTCGTAAGCCTTGAGACGTGCTCCAGTCACGAGAACGCCTTAGCGATGAGCACTGTTTTTCTTATGATTCGGGTCCGATTTCTTATGGTCTTGTTTGCAGATCAAAGAGGATTCGAATGCTCTCAATAGTTAGTTATTTGGATGCTGCATGTCTAAATTACGAGGATTCAAAGTATTTTAAGGAAGGCCCAAAAAGAGTGTATGTTCTCAATATCAATCAATGTTCAAAAGTTTCAAAAGTTTCGAACGTTTAGAGTATTGGGTTGAGGCATGTAACTCAGTCAGGTCTTTGTCTTCCTTGGCATTGAAGATTTAATGTAATCTCCACAGATTGGAAAAGCGGGGGCTGAGAAATGTAAGGTTTTGGACTGAATATGCGTCGACAACGAACTAGACAAGGAACTCGACGTGCACAAATTCCGGGCCTATGCTCAGTTACGCAAATTCATGAAGTTCATGATGCAAAAAGGTCGCAAGGTGAAAAAGCAAGCAATAGTTCTGCGGAAAACAATTAATACGGTAACTCCCAACATCAGCATCAACATCAAGAAAAGGCACCGTCAAAACCAAGAGAGACGATACAAACGCAAACGCATAATATAACCACACGTCTGGTTTGGAGGCAACCAATTGAGACTTTCCCTATTGACAGAATAGGTAAAAAATTACAAATTCACAACCCTAAGCAAGTAACGTAATAGTGTTGTACAAGTCTTGTTTGGGAGCCATTTCGGCATTGCATATTAATACACCTACAGCAATTGCTGCACTATCCCTAAATTGAGCGTGTCACGCACCATGAGCACCACACCAAATGCAAGCAAGAGCAGAATCCCCGACGACATGATCCCTTTTTCCACGCCTTCCGGGAGCTTCTTCCCCCTTAGAGCCTCGAGTGCAAGGAGAAACAAATAGCCACCATCCAGGGCCGGAAGAGGGAGCACATTCACAACCGCGAGGTTTATATTCACAATTGCAGCAAACTGAAAAAGACCTGCAATATCAGAGCGTGCCACTTCTGCACCCACTGCCACAATTGCCACTGGCCCCGAGAGCTTGTCTGCAGTCTGTGCAAAATTGAAGAACACTTGTTTCAGCCCTTCTGCCACAGTGGTTGTGAGTCTCATGAACTCCTTGGATGCTTTTGCGACCGCTTCGACGAGGTTGTTGGCCTTCACTCTGTGCAGACTTGCATTTGTTGAGAGCTGTACTCCAATTTTTCCGGCTCCATCATAGGCCAGATCAGGAGTGATTTTAATGTTTAAAAGGTCGGGAAATCCTGCACGACGAACCTCAAAATCAAGGGACCTCCCTGGATTGTCCTTGATGGTGTCCACAAGCTCGAAAACTGCACCCACATTCTTCTCAAGAGTTCGCCCGCCTACTGATAACACCACATCTCCAGCCTGAAGTCCGCCTCGAGATGCAGCAGACCTAGCTATGATTTCTGGAATGATTACCCCAGGCAGATACTCCTGCTCCACTAAACCAACGGTAAGCACTTGCCCAAACAGTACCGAGTATGCAAAAATAATGTTGGCAATCACACCAGCTGATATGACAAGGGCGCGAGCAGGGATTCCTCGATTCTTCATCAAGTCTGGGTCATCTGCTTGGAATTCCGAATTTGGATCGTCGTCTGGAAATGCTACATAGCCTCCTAGAGGAATAGCCCTCAAGGAATACTCCACTTCTTTGCCCTGGTACTTTGCAAGGGTCGGCCCAAACCCGATAGCAAATTTGGTTACATGTATCCCCTGTAGCCTGGCTGCTAAGAAATGGCCGGCTTCATGCACTGAGATGACGGCTGCCAACACTGCTATTGATTGCATTACAGATCCAGAGCTCTCCAACCCTGAAAAAATCCCGGGCAATCCAGCAAGCGCAAGTAAATATTTATGATTCCAAGCTTGGTTTCGGAAGTCTTCAGTTGATGATGCGAAAGATGTGGATTCTTCGAGGGTGGCATCTTCTTCTTTAGCGAATTCCTCTTCTTCATCCTCTGCTGGTGCGAGCTCTGCTGGAGTATCATCTGGCAATGCCCGTTTACTTGACGTCTCTAATGTCCCCAACCAAAGGTTTCTTCTTAGTCGAGAACAACCCCTACTATGATGACTTGAAGATGGAGAAAAAGAGCGTTTTGTAGCACCTGCAGGATGCTTGCATTGACTTGCAAACACTCTTACTCTTGCTGTCGCAAAGATATTCAAGGTTGGAGCATGGGACCTATTCTTACTGGAAGCTCTAGATTTCTCGCACAAGGATAGATTTCGGTAACAAGCTTGAAGGGACGAGGACTGGGAAGGAATCATCCCATGAGTATGAAGGGTGGAAGATGGTGAAGACCATAAGCAAGTAGCCATGGATGCTTATGGCGATCACTAGACCAGAAAAGGCTTGAAGACTCCAGAAGGAGCAGAAAAAACTGTCCGATATTGCAAAAGAAGGTGATGGATCGGAATCCTGTACAGCAACAACATAACCAACAGATCAGATAGATTCACATCTTGACAAATGTATTATCACCCACAGCTAAATCCCTCACAGGTTTAGGAGTTCTGAATAAACCTTCCATTGCTCAAGCTAATAAATGTTTTACCAACAAATGCAATGTCCTTCACTGATTCTAGTGACATAAAACTTGGCCCTCATACTTTACAAAGCATGATCAAAGACTCGGTCATTCTAAAACCGTGAATCATTGGTCCTTCAAAGGGTATGCTACGTAAAGAAGATTCTGATGTCCAAACCACATAACCATACTAAGATTCCTTTTTACAGACGAAATTACTGGTTTAATTTGAAACCTTAACTGGCGAGGTCCCCAGTTCATTCAGCAATTCTCTAACTACCAATTACCGTAGTCAGCAGTATCAGGAGCTATACCAAACCGAAAAAATAGTAAATATGAGGCCCCCGAGTGCTAATGCAATTCGCCTCATATTAAGATCAGGACAAGGCCAATTGTTCTCCCTTCAAATCAAGGTTCTAGACAATAATGCAATCTTTACGGACATGAATCACAAAACCGCGAATTGTGTTTTTATCAAACTATAAACAAAACACTCCGGATCTCTGATGTACTTACAACGTTTAGGTTTCGAAGCCGTTCAATACAAGCATCTTTACCGATACGAATCACAAAAACACGAAGTAAAATTCTCAGCCTTAAACAAAGAGTTTTAGATCCCTGAGACGCTTACAGCGCTTAGGTTTTGAAGCCGCTGTATACAAAGACCCAGCTCTTCCGCGCTTCGTCCTGCGTTGATCGTCTCGATTAGGTCGTCAAGCCTGTAGAAGCAAACCATACACCGTAAACCATTACCACTAAAAGTAGAAGCTAGTGACGGACATGTTCTATTGGCTTCGATTTCCCAGTGATTCCAGTGAAAGGCGAAGTCCAAACCCCTAATTTCAGTTGAGCAGTAACAACACTCCGTAACGCTTTGCACACAAACGAGCACTGCTGCTAACATAACGAACAGAAAACTGATAATGGCTTAAAATAGTGAAAGAACCCTGCGCGAGAATCGATACAACAGCTGAAACTTGAATCACAATTGCAACACAACAGGTAACACGTATGGAGTACCATTCTACCAACTTTCAACGCTCCAGGTTAACCATTCTATACAGAAGTCCGAGCTGACAGCAGGCATCGTAAAGGTTGCACACATCTTGGGACACCATGGGGAAAATTGCAGCTGTCTGCTTACCTGGGCTCTAACAAATCAAGCAATCGATTCCTTCGCTCCTCTGGAATAGCTGCAATCTCCTTCCTGCACCTCTCAATGAAGTCAAGTTACCATAAAATCCACCAAAAAAATACAGACTTCCGTCTGGCAAATACTAATTAGGATTTGAAAGAGCCATTCCAACTCTAGGCTAATAATTCCCAGCTTTGAAAACTGCCTGTAAGTACCTCTAGAAAATTCTCCAACCGTAAAATTTCAAGCAAACTCTCGCAATATGTCCAATCTAATAAGTTCTTTAGATTTCCGACAGAAGCGAATTACCCTCTCTTTCCTCTCTTTTCAAAGTCAGCTCAAAGGAAGGTTACTCAAAAGAAACTGCGATAAAATCCGAAAGACAAGCGAGCACCAAATTCCCCAAAAAACATACAAGGAGTGCTAGATTTCGCCACTTGAAACGTCATGCTCGGGAACAGAAATTAAAATTCACAGCTGCGTCGACACACAGAGACCTCAAATCCACATAGAAAACCAATGAAAGGGCCACACCTTGAATCTCCAGAACTCTGAAGCCAAGCCCTAAAATCCCAATTTTCTTGGTCTTGTTTGCAGAGTCTTGTTTGCAATCTCTCCTTGTAAATCACAAGCTCTCCCGGAGCTTGGCTTGGCCCGCACCCGCAACGAACAGAAAGGGAGCGATAAGACGACGCTCCTGTGAGTTGGCCCCTTCCCAAAAGTACAATTGGTAGATGGGTCGCCTCAAATCTACGACTCGTGGCAGGCTGAGGTTTGGCCACCAAGGTGGATAATGAGGCGCCCACCAATCGAGCGCTTTGGGGTATGTTGGACGACATCCATCGCCATTCCATCGACGGCATCGCGCTAGGGATCGACGTCTCGCAACGCTCGCGTGACAACAATAAAGTGAAAATTAGAAAACATTACGGTGATCCTAAACCCTAAGACGCTTAAACCTTCAAAGGAGACGTAAGCGAAAGCGAAGCGCTTGCTTTCATCGGCACCGGTTATCTTCGGTGGTTGATAGTTCAAACCACCGCAAAGTTCTCTTGGACTTTGTAGTGAAAAGCGAATGTTGTAAACCAAGTCGAGGCTGTGGCGATCGGCTCTCGATATATTTTTCTTGCCGGAGAATTTGAATGTTTGACCTGAATTTGCTGTCTCCGTCCTTGCGAAAGAGAGGATTGCGCTGCAGGCTTTGCAGGACTTCGTGACCGGAACTTTTATTTGTTCTCGAAATCTACTATTTTTTCTCTTTTCTTTTGAGACAAATGGTGGGTTGTCGATTCTATGTCAATTTAGGGATAGTGCAGCAATTGCTGTAGGTGTATTACTATGCAATGCCGAAATGACCCCCAAACAAGACTTGTACAACACTATTACTTTACTTGCTTAGGGTTGTACAAGTCTAGTTTGAGAATTTGTAATTTTTACCTGTTGTGTCCACAGGGAAAGTCTCAATTTGGTTGCCTCCAAACCGGACGTGTGGTTTTATTATGCGTTTGTATCATCTCTCTTGGTTTTGACGGTGCCTTCTCTTGATGTTGATGCTGATGTTGGGTGCTACCATATAATTGTTTTCCGCAGAAAATTTGCTTGCTTTTTCACCTTGCGACTTTTTTGCATCATGAACATGAATTTGCGTAACTGACCATCCACCCAGAATTCTGTACCTCGAGCTCCTTGTCGAGTTCCTTGTCGAGTTCCTTGTCGACGCATATTCAGTCCAAAACTTTTCATTTCTCAGCCCCGCTTTTCCAATCTGTGCGTGGAGACTGCTCTAGAGCTTCAATGCCAAGGAAGACAAAGACCCAACTGAGTCACATGCCTCAACCCAACACTCTAAACTTTCGAAACTCTTGAAACTTTTGAACATTGATTGATGTTGAGAACGTACGCAGTAACTTAAGAACTCTTTTTGGTTTTAGGCCATCCTTAAAATACTTTGAATCCTTGTAATTCCGACATCCAGCATCCAAATAACTCTCTATTGAGACCATTCGAATCCTCCTATATCTCCTAACAAGACCATAAGAAATCTGACCCGAATCACAAGAAAAATAGTGCTCATCGCTAAGGCGTTCTCGTGACTAGAGCATGTGCATAGGCCTATGAAATTGGATTCAAGCATTTTTATACCAGAGCAAAACACACGCTTCGATCCTTACGCATAACCAGATTCAAATAGCATTCGAATCCCTGAATTTCAGTCTGCTGAAAGAAAACACAGCAAAGTGGATCAACTGGCTAGCGACAAAAACCCTAAACCTTCACAAATTGGAATTTCCAGTCAGTCTAGGGTTTGTATAAGATACATTCGTATTCAAAAGATGATATATTGCAGACGCGGAATTCAAATCTAATCGCCGACACCGCATCAAAGTGGATCAGTTAAGGACATCTAACCCTAAAGTTCCAGAGAAGGTTCAAAAGGTTTACATAGTCCTGTTTGGGGATTCAGAGTTGGTGAGGGCCGCGCGAACGCGAGCCCCCGCTGCCACAAATTATGACGTGTATGCCTCCATGTAGGAAGATACTAGAGCTCCCATGACCGAAGTGCAATGGAGACAGTTGCCCTAGGCCATCCACGTTGGTGATCATGGATAGACCCCGCCCAGGTAAGTGAGGAGAACGGGCGGACTTGGGGCTCATATACTCACAGACCTTCCGGAACCCCGACTAACCATATGGGTTATTAGCTCGGCTTCCTGGGCAGTTTTCCAGGGAAGCTGCCCTCTGCCCGGGCCTGGCTGCTCAAGTTCCACAGCGGCTTTTCCGCGTCTCCTCTCCGCTTCAGGCCAATTCAAAAACAATGATGCTTTCGGGAAAAATATCGACTGGAGTCCCGAAAAGCAAATTAAAAGGCATCGATATCTATCAGTAGGCAAGCTCCAGAAATGAGCACACTGAATTAATACTACAGAGTACAGTCTACCTTATTCACTAGGTACAGTTTGAATTTGTGACTGGCGACGGTGTGAAGGACATTCAGAGAAGGTCATACATTCGATCAGGAGAAGGAATGTGTCGAGAGCATCGGTGATTCGGTGCAGAAATTAATACATCATTCACTGGCATAAAAACGCCTGCATGGATGGCAACCAAATTAAGAATTCCCTCAGCATAGTTACCAGGACGGCCATAAATCCTAGCAACGTATTGACAGATTCACCGATTACTATCATGACGTGCAATGCAAATCCCTAGTCATGGACGATGAATTGCATGAGGTCTGCGAGAGAATTTGCGCATGTTGACCAGAGAGAAGAATAGGAAAAACTTGGTAACACTCTGCAATTTGCGTTTGGTTGTAGACGGGGCAAACCCGAGTCTGTACGGTGGTAATATGTGACAGGAGGGAAGGGGATTGATGAGAGATGTGACCTGCAACTGACCGACGTTTGCCAAAAAGAGTTTGTCACTCAGATTGAAGGCCACACGCGCGGCTCATGCAAGTCTTTGCAAACAAAGCCGAGCGTGGAAGAAGCGCACACAGGGCATGAAGCTCTATAGCATGAGGGTGGTCGTGCAAGAGGCATGAACGCCCCCACCCACCCACGCACCCGAAAGACAAGATCACGGAAACATCAACAGAACCAAGCAAACTCTCTGCCACGGTGACTCACCCCATGCCAACCAACAGAGTGGGATAACTACGTGTCAAAGCTCATCACCAGCCGGCATGGTGATGCAAGATTTCCCTGTTTCTTCCCAAATATGGCAACTATGTGTCTAAACCCTCGTGTCCAAAGTACTTGCAGTGGCGTTTAGAGGATTGAAGCCTCGGAACAGAACCGCTTCTGTTTCTTCAACCAGAGCAGCTGTCAACAATGACTCGCTCAGACGGAGCAACAACCAAAACATTGAGACGAGTCGCACCTTGCAATTTGTGCTGCAAGGCCGGTTTCACTGTTTCTCGCCGAATCTGATCCCGTGCAATTAATTCTGCGTCCAAAATCTCGTTACGAAAAAACATGCACAAGTCTCGAAACAGAAAGCTCACCATCTCACGCATGGGCAGTAGGTGTACCCGCAATGTGCAGTAAACAATCATCTTTCAGCAACCAAGAATGTGCGTAAAGACTTGAAGTGTAATCGCTCTACAGCTTGCAATTTGTGCTGCAAGATTTCACTGTTACATTCCGAATTTGATCCCGTGCAATTCTGAGTCCATACTTGCACACATGAAGAGTTCTCAAGTCTTGAAACAGGGCTCACCACGTCATGCCCCGCACCACGCTTGGTGACGGCTAACTCCTAACCTGCACAAGTATTTCACAACACAAGTTAGTATTCTGGACTTCATGGTGAAGACCACTAAAACTAATCACACACTGTTAGTCCAACTCTTGGGGTCTCTCCACGTCTCACCCTCGGGTCCCCGCAACTTCATAACTTCAAGTCCCGGGTGTGTTTCACCACAACGCCACCTTCACGTGGTGACGCCACCCTTTGCACCGCCTTTGCAGCACGGGCCCTCCTGCACTAGTGTTGGTCCTCCCACCCAACATTAGGTACCCAACCAAAGTTAGCCCACTACTTGACATAGCCGTGGCGTTTCCACCACGGACACAATCTCACGCATAGATAATAGGGCTACCTGCAATGTGTAGTTAATTTAGGGCTTGTTTATACTTGGGGTTGGATTGAAGGCTAGACAGAACTCTCCAAGTTTGAACCAATAGGATCACTCAACTTCTCCAAATCTGGCCCTAGGGCTTATACTTGGGGCCGGATTGAACTACAATTCATCCTTCGTGTGGCCTTAGGTGGCATGGTTTTGGCGCCAAACCATCCGGCCCCAAGGGAGCAATCGGGATGAGGTTTTGGGTGGCCCAAACTTGCATCTAGGGCCGGATTGGGGCCGGATTGGGCTCCTCCGTTGGATCATAAACATCTCCACCGTCAATTAACAAAAGATATTATTTTAAACTTTGACCCTTCATAACTTTTGCATATGGTATCCAAATGTCACGTTCTTTGGTGCGTTAGAACCTCCTCTCACTTGCCAACAAATGAATTTGAAAATTTGATTAGTACATAACATTTGGAAAAGTGGTTATAGATTTATAACTTCAAATTGCACGAGAATAAAATAAAATTCTCAAGTATGAACTCACATAAATTCATATAAATTTGAACAGTACTTACAACTTCACATAAACTTGATAGTATAAACTCACAATATGAATTCACAGTATAAATTTTACAGAATTCATATTAAAAAAGAGACAGTATGAACTCATATTGTGAATTCACATTAACCCTTAAAGTTCTTTGACTGTGTTCTCACCAAAAATGCTCCAAAACTGCCATTTCTAGTACAAGTACCAAATTTTTGAAAAATATCATTTTTGGATACATGTAACCATAGGATCTTGTAGTACTTTGGTTTGAGAATGTGTGGAAAAAATTTCGGAAATTTCCATTGTGTAGATTGGGAGATATTAGCGTTTGAAGTGGCAAAAGTCCTTTTTGGGGCCCTGCAAAAAATCAAGCAGCTGCTTCTTTGAGTTCATTCTTTAGGGCAAGTTGGCTATATGCTTGAAAATTTTCAGATTATTTTGAATTGTACAACATATAGGAAAAAAATAGTAAGTAGAAAGAAGTAGAGAATGGTTCAAAACACTAAATTGTTAAGAAGTTAATTATGGAATTGAAAAATGCCCATCCAAATGGTTGCAATGTTATTGTGATCAATCTACATCCTACAATTTTATTTTTTTTGAAAAATATTGAAAATTGAGTGAAATTATCGACTTCAAAGTGTATTTTAGAATAGACAATCCATTACTGGCCGCAAACTAAAAATCCTCATAACGTTTGAGTTTTTAATCAAAATGGAATGATTCAAAGCTTTCCACGTATATATAAATCTAATAAACCAATTTCAAACTTTTATTTTTTGAAAAAAGTGATTTTTTTTGGTCTGCCCGGACTGCCCGAGTTGAGAAACAAACAACATATTAGGCTATAACTTTTGACTCGTATTTCCAAATGTCATGAAATTTAGTGGATATGAAAGGTATTCCTTGTCCCCACCTTTTATAAAAAATTCAGCCCAAAATATGCAAATCTCCAATTACACGTACCTGCCCAAAATTTCTATGTTGCTAAAAAATGCATGTTGGTCTTTTAGGGGTTAACAAACAGACAGTTTGAACTCAATTATGAATTTACATCAACAAACATTAGTTTGCTATGTTGATAAAAGCATCATTAGTTTGCTATACTGATTAAATGATTTTTTAATATTTCTCCATGATATAGTCAACAATTTAGATGCACTTTTACTTTCCATAATTAAAAGCATCTAAACAAAATGTAAACTTTTCCTAAATAAATTATTTGCAAAATCATACTCCGGAGTAGTATTGTTTTTAATGCATATCATACTTTGAAACTTTTAGCAGAAATGGAGGTAATATTGATATTAAGTTAACATTGTGATCTAATTGGTATATATTTCCTTGCGCTCATATAAAACAAGTTTAGTAAATAAAAGTTCAGATGTATTTCATAATCAGCTTTCAAGATATTGCCTACTTATCTTCAAAAAGTCCATAAAAAAAAATTAAATTACACTTGATTACATTTATAAGAAATTAAATTACATAAAAAATATAAAAAAAATCTCTCTTTTCTATTTTTGAAATAGAATAAATAGGAAAAAAAAAGGAAAGCATTTTTTTCTTTTTGAAATAGGAAAGAAAAGAAGAGAAAGAAAAATATGCATGCTTTTATATTTTATTATTTGAACATTGAAAAAATCCAAGAGTACATGAATTGGAAATTTGGCCCTAGAATCCGGCCCAAGGGCTTTACATTAGTGGGGCCGGATGGAAGAATTGGGGCCGGATTGAAGGCAAATCCAGCCGGCCTTCCATTCGACCCTAGGCCAAGTATAAATCAGCGCTTACTCCGTACTATCTTTCAGCAGCCAAGAATGTTGAGACTTGAACCATATTCACTGTACCTGGCTATGAAAGGGCTTGAAACAAAATGCTCACAATCTCACGCACGCAGAGTAGGAGTAAGGTAACTGCACCTTAAATCGCACAGTTAAGCAATTCAACCTGATTCAGCATGTTTTTTACTATTATATTGAATTTTTTTTTGTGGGATCCCATTGGTAATCAAAAGGAGATTGTAGATTCTCTTCAAATGCATTTTTTGAACATTGTGTGAATAAACTACGAATTTCCAAAGTGTTGAGAACAGGTGTACCCAAAAGCGATCATAGAGTCATATGAATAGTGGGAGTACATTTTAGGCAAGAATATCCACTTTGTGCTTTTAGGAACCGTGCGATATTAGGTGTAGTTACCTTAGAGCAGCCCCACTCCAATACGGGAAAGCAACACTTCAAATGTTCTGCACCATTGATCTTAGAAGATTTTCTAAGATCAATGGTGCAGAACATATGAAGTGCTGCTTCCCCGTGTTGGAGTGGGGATGCTCTTACTCGCAATACATGTGCAGCAAACTATCATCTGTCGGCAGCCAAGAATGTCGAGACTTCCGGAATCCAAATTCAAAAATCAACAAAAGTCAAGAGATTGCTTGAGACCCACCAAGACCGGGGCAGTAGCCGGTACCTGCCCCCCCTCACCCGACGGATATCAGCCCCAGTTCTTCACCTCTCCTTATCCATCGTCCTATCGACCTTCTTCGCTGCGCGTCGGCCGTGTTCGCTTCGCCTCGGCCTTTGCTTATCCCCTCGCTTCAGCCTTCTTCGCATTTGCGGCTCAATCCCCGAGCTCTGCATCCCCAATTCCAATTGTTGTTCTTTGCAGGCCTTCCACCATGGCGGCTGCCTGCGGGATCGCTCTCTCGGGCACCAGATTGGACTCCAAGCTGGCGTCGTCGTTCCTCCCTCGCACCGCCGGGCTCTCGTCGTCGTCCTCCTGCGGACTCAACAATGGCGCATTCCGGGCTGCTGCCGTGGTGTCAATGCCATTGCGCAAGTCGTTGCACGTCGTGTCTATGGCGCCTCCCAAGCCTTCGGGAAAGGCTAAGAAAGGTATGAATTGCCTCGCGAGAACTAGGGCATGAGGAAATTGAGCTTTTGGTGGGGTTGGTTTCAGTTGTTGGCATTTTAGGTTATACACGCAAACTGAACCAGCCATGGTTTTTGTTGGGTGTGGAGGAATTCAGTGGTTGGAATTGTGAAGCTGGCGTTGGAAGCTGGAAAGGCCACCCCTGCGCCTCCAGTTGGTCCTGCTCTTGGTTCCAAGGGTGTGAACATTATGGCGTTTTGCAAGGAGTACAATGCCAAGACTGCTGACAAACCTGGCTACATTATTCCCGTCGAGATCACCGTTTTTGATGTATGGACTCTATATACCTCGTCAATTTCCGGCGACTCAATCTTAGTAAGCCATTTGTATGTGCATTGATCGAAGGATTTGTTAATATTCTCCTCAGTAAATTTCTAGATAATTTGTAAAGTGAATTGCATGCTTGTAAACGTAGGGAGCCAAGTCGCGTGGTTTCCAGCTGGTTTGAGTGGTTCCTCTAACTAGAATGAAATTTTCTCTGAATGTGGTTCTTGTCCTCATTTCAAGAGGATTCCGATGCTCTAAATTAGGTCTTATGTGGATAATATATAAATACGTTGTGAATTTTTAATGTTTGACTCATAGGGTGAGTTCAACTGAGGGTATGTTTTAGCGCCGGAGCTCTTGCACAATTGTCATATTCAATAAATTCTAAATACGTATTGACCTAATGCGATATACAGTCTCTAACGAGAAAGGATTCACTACTTTATTCTTGAATTGATCGACGTTCTTGTCAATATTCCCCTCAATCAAATTAGTAGACGAATCGAGGTAGTATCCATTAGTAGATGAATCGACGTAGTACTCTTTCTGTGAATTGAAATTCATGCTGGTGTCGTTAATGGGTAAACCTGTAATTCTGATTGCAGGATAGAAGTTTCACATTTGTCTTGAAGACACCCCCGGCTTCAATTCTTCTATTGAAAGCAGCAGGTAAATGGATCTCCTTTCATGCCCCATGATTTTTCGTTGCTAGAGCAGTACCTTATTTCCTTGGATTCTCCGTCATCCTGTAATGAAAACTTATACATGGTGTGCAGGTGCTGCCAAGGGTTCCAACGACCCACAGAAATTGAAGGTTGGTAAGGTCACCATGGACCAGCTTAGAGTGATTGCACAGGAGAAGTTGCCTGATTTGAACTGTACGACAATAGAGTCCGCCATGAGAATTGTTGCCGGAACAGCAGCCAACATGGGAATCGATATCGACCCCCCTCTCCTCGTAAAGAAGGAGAAAGTTATACTCTAATTAGTTATTATGTTTCTCACTTTTTTCAATTTGTAACTGTTGTGTACTCAACACATTCAAGTTTTTGTCGCTTCAAATTTATTTAACTTGAGTCCCTGCATTCAGTAATTTAGCCAGCTGGTCATTGCTTATTCCATTTCTGTGGTGTCGACATGGATTGCTCTTGTGTGCCTACACGAGCTCTGGTGGAATTTTTGCTCTACTCTCGTGTCCCAGTTTTTGTTCGGGAAGTGTTTATGAATGCGTTGGATTGTTGAGTTTGTTTCAGTCTTGTGCTTGAAGAGACTTTGGGTTAGTGGTGAATGCTTTTAAGGGCTTCTTTACTGGATAGTGGGAGGTCTTGTTCTTGTAGTTTTGCGGAGTTCTTCTGAAATCAATGCTGAGACTCAGAAGCTCAGCGATTTTGTAACATCTTTCTTGGACGGAGTAATGTGGTGTCAGATTGTGTCAAAATTCTCTTCTTTCTGAGCCCTGCACAATTCTTAGTCCCCAAATTCTAGCTATCATGCAAGGATGTGAGAACTCTTGGCTTCTAATGTGAGATTCCACTCTTCTTTCCATCGTAGCTCAGTTATGTGTTTGGGTAATCGTGTTTTAGTGGTCAATTAGAAACCCTACACAACTTAGAAACCGTAGACGAATTCATGAACGTCGCAGCGAGTTTCAAAATTGATTTGCCTAGATTACAGGTAGATGACCTCCATGGACATGTCTTAATCATCGCCATGCTTGATTGATTTTAGGTGCACTTCAATTTTGCAATATTTGCCTAGATTTCAGGGTCTTTCCATCGTAGCTCTGTTTTGTATTTGGGTTTTTGAGTTTTAGCGGTCATGTCGCAAACTAGAAACCCTGCACACCTTAGAACCCTTAGACAAATTCATGATTCTCTTAGCGAAATTCAGAATTGCTTTGCCTAATTTACCATTGCATGACCTCTATTGACATGACTAGATCATTACAATGCTCGATTGATACCAGGTGCGCTTCACATCGGTGATTGTGAGCTTCTAAATAATTTTAGAGCATTTTTAAAGATGGCGTGCACTCCGATTCCGCTTTGCATCGAGTGCGGCAACAATGACAACCCATGCCGGTGCAAAATCATTGGACCCACGCTGGGGTTCATCGGCTTCGTGGTGGCCGCAGTATTCGAGTGGCCCATTGGAGCTGCAGTGTGGTGCTGCAATCACAAGACTGGGAAGAGCCTCATGGCCCACCCTGCCATGGTGGTTCGACCCAGCATCTCGAATTGCATTCCCTTCTAAGGTGAAGACACTCAAATTCTGGTGTATTCTTATGATTTTCTGTGTTGGCTACTGAAAGAGGATTCCAATGCACCCAAGAATGGGGTATTTGTATTCTGTATGCAAAACTTGTTGATCAAAGTTCAGTTGATGGATGTTTCATAATGATTTCTGTGACAATGAAATCATGTTGCTGAATGCTGATCATAGTTCTTAGTATGAGAAAGTCAGACATTTATGTGTTCTTGCGAGTGAAATTGGATTTTAATATACATTGTTATTCGAAGGATGTGTGATTTGGATGTTGGATATGGAGTTTTATTTGTAAATGTTCTAAAATTTCTTGATTTTTACATTTGTACAGATTGAGAAGGGGATGCATGCCAGTTGCACACCAGCTTAACATCTCCAATTGCATTGTCTTCTAGATTTCGGTCCAAGTGGAGTTCTTTCCAGCGTCGATTGCAGATGAGGCCAGCACAAGGTTGATGATTCGTCTTTCCTGTGCGACCAGAGAGGTGGATCTGTATTGATTAATTTATAGCATTATTTAGTTTAATGAGGAATTACATGTCAACGCCACTATTGGAGCTTTTTGTAGGGTAATCAAGTAAGTAAACCGACAATGAGAGGTTTCACGTATATTGTTGTATGAAGGCATTGTAGATGTAAATTGTAGCTGTTCGTCTCTTTTCATGTGGTGTCTCGGTACATTGGAACCCTCTATGCTCCACAAATAAATTCATACTAGGTACACCCCGTTGCAAAATTTGCAACAATCCCTTCGGAGCAACTAAAGCTTTGCAATGTCATTAAGGTTAGGCTTAGTGTGAAGTAGTCATGCATGCACAGACAAGGGCAATGAAAAAAGGATGGAAAAGTGGGATAGAAAAAATGGGATGAAAATGTGACCATATTCATGACAAAGGGTTGTGATAGATTGTGTGACAGTCTATACTTAATATAATAGATAAACATTTGGCTATTCAATTAACACTGCTTAGCATTACAAGTGCTGCACTTTGGTCTTGCTACCTTAGGGCCTCTTCACACTATGACTGTCCAAGTGGAGAGGCCGTAAAACTCTGCAATATGATTGGTGGAACCGATGGACCTTGCAATATGATTGGTGGAATCCGACGGACTCTTGACTTCGACGGCTATAGTGTGAAGGGGCCCTTAGTTCCGTTGTGACTCATAGAATGTGCAACACCTAAAACTGCCACTTGGAAAAACATACTCTGAAGCTCCGTAACTTGAAGACCCCCAAGAGATTCTCCTATCAGCAAGTCAGGAACAAAAACGGAAGTTTTCTAGAAGCTCGGAATCTTAGTCAAGGTGGATTTCGGGAAGTTTTTAAAACTGTAGTGGAGACCACATCTCAATTGTCAACGACTCTTCTGTACAAGGGGAAGTTTTCTTTTAAAGTGAACTCGATTCTTGATCAAGTAAATCTCTGCACACTGTTCTGGGATTTTTTGCAAATGGTCCAAGGTCTCCTTGTGTGTGAATTCATGGCCGTTCGAAACTTACAGGAGGCCTTCAATTCTTTGCAGAGGTTCCCATACGAATTGATCGCACATCTTAAATATATGCCTCTGTTGTTTGCTGCAGCGCACTTAAAATTCGGAAACACATGTCCTAATTTAATGGAAGAAAAAACTTTAATTTTTGATTGTGGCGAAACAAAACTTCGTTGCTAATCTAACCTCACTCATAGTACGTAGTTGCTAACAAAAAAGGCCACCGGACACCACAACTTCCTCAAAAGATTGGTTCTCCAAAACCAAGACAGTGGAGCTGGCTGGCGTCTCACAAACAAAGCAAGTCAGACAGTGGAGCAGAAGAGGTCGCAGGTGGATTCCAGGTAAGATCGAGCTCATTCCACTCAAATCTACAGTACTGTACTGTACTGTCCTGTAGGAAAGTTCGGAAAGCTGCACGGAATCCGAAGAGATGACCCAGTTGCGCGGATGGATCGATCTGGAGCTCGATCAGCAGGTCACCAATTTTTTGGGTTCCCGTCGTCGGACATCCAAGTTAGACCCGCGCTCCTAGTATCGGCGTTAGGACCACTTACTTGCATCCTCGGTCGGGATCTCGAATGTATAGTACAGTAGTGTGCACCGAAGCTGCTCTGAAATGCCGGAGCTCCGGAACTATTTCGAAGACTCATGGCACATGTTCTGCTGAAGGTTCGCAAGAGTTCTTGGAAGGGGCAGCCAGCCCACACCCGAGTGTGTTTCTTTTCATTTTGTAGAAGGAGACAGGTAATTCTTCAATACTCATGTGATACTTGGGTGACACTGAGGTGCAAGCACCCATTCCTGTGCATTTAAGCAATTCAGCATAGTTGGAGGCACGTTTTGCTAGAAAAAAATATTTTTGCAATATTGGCAATTGAAAATCAGGAATTTTCAAAAATAAATAAATAAACACTGTAGGGAGTACATAACATTCAGTAGCATGCGTTGATGTTGCCTTGGTTCTACAGTGATGGTGTGCCTCTACATCCTCCACCTATCTAATTCATCAGTAGTTACTGAAGAGACACTGTTGGGGGGTGGAATATACCACACCATCACTGTAGAGCTACTGAATGTTATGTAGAATTTTTGGTTAAGGCATCTATTTTTTGTGAATTTTCAAAGTATAACTCGATCTCTAGGGCACCCCAAATTGCAAACTAGTAAAGTTGCCTTAGTTCTGACACGGAAATCTAAAAAAAATAGCACCCACCAACCACAGTTCAACATGGGGACAATTTCAAGGTACTTTTGGAGACACTTTAAGCGGAAACTCTACAGTGCATCAGTAGATACATAGATGGGAATGGGTGCTTCTATCTTAGGTGAGATCTATGTCAAAATTAGGTGATACATAGACTAAAATTATCTATTAGTCTTGATATGCAGCAATAATGTAGCTATTTTGATTGGAAAAAATGAAAAATTTCTTTCATAAAAATAGGCAACATCTTCTAGCTATTATAGCCAAATGGCAAAAAATTGTACATAAAAGAAACACTAGCCTAATTACACAAAATCCAAGCAAGGTAGCAATTCATAAAATGAATGAATCCCAAGACGGGGAGTTAGTGACAATAAAAAAATATACAAGGTTTCGACAATTCTATTAATTGGAGCAATGCAATCAAAATCCCTTAAGCCTTGAAGTCCCTTCGTAGGACCATATGGATTTTGGATAGGCTCCTACAATCTCACTTTTTGTCTTGACTTTCTGAATTTTTTTTTATAAAGATAGAAAAATTCATTACCATACATTTCTAAGAAAATAAATTTTATTTTAGTGGGTGCTTTGGAACACAATTTATGGCACACAAAATCCAAATTTATATTTGGCTAACAAAGGAAAATCCCATAAAAACTTAAATAAAATATTCAAAAATTCCTATCTCATACATTGTATTTTTATACACATGGGAAGCTTTGATTCATTCCATTTGGATTTGTTATGTGAAAGTTATGGACAATCTTCACTTTTGAGCAATCATATCATATTCTTAAAGAAATAACTCATAGGATTCATTTTTGAGCTCAATTGTCACACTTTCTTCAAAAAATGTTCATGTGGTTGAGATCTCTTGCTAAAACAAGCTCACTGTTGACATTATTGCGCTTCAATTTTGTATTAGAGCTATTAATGGTTTAGTTTTTTCTTCAATTTTGAACCTCCATCTACTTAAAAATTTTAAAAAAAAATTGCTCTCTACAGTAGAATTAGTAGTTCTGAGTGGTATTTGATGGAAAAAGACCTTGGTACTTTAGAGGTTAACCTTGAAATGTTGATTCAATCCCTAAAGGACCAAACGGCGTTTTTTGGCAACATAGCAATTTCGGGCAGCTCACTACAAATGGAAATTTTATTTTTATTCTTTGAAAATTTCACACAACGTAGCTTTAAGGCCCCACAATTTTCAAAGCTTTTAAATATATGATTAAAAAGTTATTGGATGATATGTCATTTTCAATAGTCGGTGGGCAGCTCAAAAAAATTCTGAAAAATCACTTTTTAAAAAAATTAAAATTTGAAATTGGTTCTCTAGGTTTATATATATATATATATATCTCTGTGTGTGTGTGTGTGTGTGTGTGTGTGTGTGTGTGTGTGTGTGTGTGTGTAAAGCTTTGAATTAATCCATTTTGATTTATGAGATGAAAATTATGAGGTGTTCTAGTTTGCGGGCAATTATGGACTCCCTACTCTAAAATAAACTTTGAAGTCCTTTGTTTAACTCAATTTTTAATATTTTTTGAAAAAAAAAAGAAAAATAGGATGTATATTGTTTATTGCAATACTACAACCGTTGGGATTGACATTTTTCAATTCTATAATTAAATTCTTAATAATTTTGATATTTGAATCATTTTCTACTTCTTTCTACAACCTATTTTTTTCCTATATGTTGAACAATTCCAAATGATCTGAAATTTTTCAAGCATGTAGCCAACTTGCTTTGAAGAATGAATCCAAAGAGTAACCACCATTTTGGACATTTCTTCATTTACATGTGACCTTGTGAAGTGCAGCTGCCCGGATTTTCGCATGGCCAAAAAAAGGGGTTTTGTCAATTCAAATGCTAATATCTTGTAATCTACATGGTGGAAAATTCTGAAATTTTTTCTACATATTCTCAAATAAGTTTACTACAAGATCATACGGTTGCATGTGTCCAAAAATGTTTTTTTTTCTAAGATTTGATACTTGTACTAGAAATGGCAGTTTTAGAGTGTTTTTGGTGAAAACATAGTCTCCGACCTTTAGGGGTTAAATATTGTTTAGAATATTGTGTGCATGAAATCACAGAAGATTATAGGATGAAAAAATACATGTTTCCATAGAATTTTTTTGGACACTTGTAATAGACATCTTTAAAAAATATATATATAAATTTTCATTCATATTTATTTGCGTAAATTGAAGCAAACATAGTTTGTAATGGATAGTGAAGCTTAAAATCAATGGTCATAATTAGGTTCGTCCTTCCATGGTTAACAAGGATCCATTGGAAGGCAAGTCCAGTCCCAGTAGTCATGATAATTACAACACTAATAGTATATATTTAAGTTGTTGCATTATGAAACCTATAGCTGGATTTTGAGTTGGGGGAAGACTTGGTTGTGGATTTGGTTTGCTTCTTGTAGGTGTACATTGATCCACCTGATCCTTCTTCTAGAAAGCGCTTCTAGCCTTTGTGTACATGCATAGTCTTTAATTGATGTAACTTTGATAAGATTGTAGTATTAAAAGCAAGCCTATTGGTTGTTTAAGAAGTCAATAATGATCACTCTAGATATACTTCTAATTTAGGGTTGGAAATTTACAATGAGATCTTAATTTGAAGGTGGCTTTTGTGAAGGTTCCTGTATTTAGGAAAGTAGTTCCATATTTGTGGGGTTTTTGTTCCCTAAAGATGGCTAGTTTCTCAAAGCTTCATTTCATTTGTAGCCATGAAGACGACTACCTAGGTAGTCAGAATTTTTTGGTCCTCCAAATCAAAGTGGAAGTTGCTTCATATAATCATGTCCTACATTCAACATCCTTCTTCAACTAATATGGCTTTGAACCATGTGAGACCAATTTAGATATTGTAGGGAAGGGAATATATAGAGGAAAATGAAGGCTGCTAGATTGTAGAACCTACAAAGAAGGAAAAAGGTAGACCTAAGAAGAAGATGACTCTAGCTAGAAGAGAGCTAGAAAGGTGAAGGTTGAAAAGGTTGAAGAAGGTTGAAGAAGAAGACATAGAGGAGAAGAAGAAGAATTGGGTGGGTGGTGACGTTGAGCAACTGATTGCAATTTGAGGTAAAATGTATGGACAGTTTATAAAGAATGCTAAAAAGCAAGGTAATATGCCCTTCATTCATTAACCCAATACTTTGTACTATAGAAGTTTCTTGGATTAATGTCGACTTTGAAGAGGTGTAATTTTTTGCATCAAGTGTCTAAATTCAAATAAAACTCTTGGAGAATATGCGTTATGAATTTTAATATGAATAGCATATTTTTCAAAAGATTCCAAGTGTATTGAATTTTTGCTAATCATTTTAGTGCATAAAGTTTTATTTTGATTCACCAATGTCCACTCTCATGACTACAAATTTTATGCCTTAGAAATGTCTAAATGCAATGTAGTTTGGCTCAAATTAAGCTACAAATATATATTTCAATTACACTATACCCAAAGCTGGTAAAAAAGAATTGCGGTCAAAATTGGTTGTAGTTCTATTATTGGCCTAATACGACCACGGTCAACTTTTTTTTTTAATTTTTGATTGTAATTTTGAATGCAAATCTCTTTTACCAATTCTAGATATCGTGTCATATATTTGTTCAATTTCTAACTTTTTACTATCATAACTTCATTCTGTACTTACGCAATTTGTTATCCTAAGTTTTTTTTAGTCATATATGACAGTTTAGGCAATGTTTTAATTCTAAACAATTTTACATGCTTCAAAATATAGTATTGATTACTTCAATATCTAACAACATGCTAAATTTTATGCAAGTGTGGACACATTGATTTGACTTCAAGAAAAAATGCTTCCTACAATTTCCGGATTTTTCAGCACTTATGAAGCATGTCAAAGAAGTTTGAGACTGTTTTCAAGTCTTTTAAAGAAGATAAGCTTGCCAAGTTAATCTCAGGGAATGATAGACATAAATGTAGGTTCTACCTCTTTTCAAATCAATGTTGGCATCAATCAAGATCTGTAATGAAACATGTAAGTGCAATTACAATGGTCAATATAAATGGTGGTGTATAACATAATAATGAAGAATGAAGATGCACCTCAAGATGCATCTCATGAGGTATCATATGAATGTGCATCCCAACTTGACTCTTCACCACCTTCAAAAAAGGCCAAATTCTAGGATCAAACTCTATTTTATTTCACGAAGATGGTAGACTATAGAACAACAATGTTGGAGCATTTTGGTACATGTGACTAGAGATTTCCATATTTTAAGCTGAAATTTTAATAGAAGATGGGCGCGAGGAGTATCTTTCATATGCACTAAATTTCACGACATTTGGAAATAGGAGTCAAAAGTCATGGCCAAATATGTTACTTTTTTTTGTAAATGGGCAGTCCGGGCAGATTAGAAAAAATCACTTTTTTTAAAAATAAAAATTTGAAATTGGTTTTCTAGAGTTATATATACATGGAAAGCTTTGAATCATTCCTTTCGACCAATGAGTCAAAAGTTATGAGGGTTTTTAGTTTGCGGGCAATTATAGATTCTCTACTCTGAAATAAACTTTGAAGCTGTTTATTTAACTCAGTTTTTAATATTTTTTGAAAAAATAAAATTCATAGGATGTAGGTTGTTTATTACAACATTACAACCATTGGGATTGACATTTTTCAATTCCATAATTAAATTCTTAACAGTTTAGTATTTTGGATCAGTCTCTACTTCTTTCTACTTACTGTTTCTTTTGTATATGTTGTACAATATCAAATGATTTGAAAATTTTTAGGCATGTAGCCAACTTGTTTAGGAAAAAGAACTCAAAGATGCACTACCATTTTGGACATTTCTTCATACAAATGTGACCTTGTGAAGTGCAGCTGCCCTGTTTTTTGCAAGGACAAAAAAAGTTTTTTTTGCCAATTCAAATGCTAATATCTTCCAATCCGCGTGGTGGAAAATTTTGAAATTTTTTCCACATCTTCTAAAACTAGTTTACTATAAGATCTTATGGTTACATTTCTCAAAAAAGTTTTTTTTCAAAAATTTGGTACTTGTACTAAAAATGGCAATTTTGGAATGTTTTCAATGAAAACATAGTCATGGAACTTTAGGTGTTAGTTATGCAGTGTCTCTAGACAATGAATTTATATAGTAAAAAGGCTCCCAACATGGTTTAATTTCTTTCCAGTATTTGATTTCTAAAATAGTGTCCAATCATGGATCACTTCCATTTCAATTAAAATTGTAATTCCAAAATTTGTAGACGATTCACATTGTATTAAAAAGGGTGATTTCCTGGATTGGGATTCACATGGACTTTTGGGCAGCTTGCCTAGGTCGTCTCATTTGAGGCCTGGCTCTGACAGGCAGGCTCCGCGTGCTATGGTTGTCATTTTTTGACCTTCTTTCTCTCACCTTAGTTGTTAGTTAACCCCTCACTGCCCAAGTCCCATTTGGGTTCAAAAATAGCAGATCTTTTGAAGTGATGTAGATCTCAATGCCACTAAGTTATAGAGATCTTAACCGTACAATCTTGTAGTGAACATGTTGTAGATGATGTGGATCAAATTTGGAGTCATTCGACCGCATGGATTGCAAGATTATAATGTTTTAGTGTTGAAAAAAGATGCTGAAATTTTCCTTGCAACACACTTGGAGGTGAAATTTGATTCCTAAACCTACTCAAATGAAAAAAATTGAAACTATAAAGTGATTCAAAACCAACATACAAACACATTGGTGAAAAAAAATATCATTCAATTGACTCAATGTGTTTGGAAAATGGCTTGCAAATGTCAAAAAATAGGCAAGAAAAGTTGCAAAAAACACATATGAGGATGAACCTCCTTCTACTAAAATGCTTCTCAGTCACTCATAACTTCTTGGATTAATATGAAACTTTAGCCACACAAACTAGACTAGTATGCACAACTTTCCCATAAAACTTTAATTGGAAATGGACATTGTATGAAGAAAATACAAGCCGCCGAAGTTCATTGTAGTTCAAGAATGACAGGATTTTGAACTTTGAATTGCTCCCAAGCATTCAAAACAATTTGGACTGACATGAAAATTTTACCACAACAATTAGACTTCAAGTAAAACGTAACCCAATAAATTTTATTGAAAACAAACATTGGATGAAAGAAATACAAGCCCCCGAAGTTGTAGCCTTCAAATGCATTTGGTGAATTCAAGTTGAACCTGTGAACCTTGATTGGCTTCCAAGAAATCAATACAACTTGTATTGATCTGAAAATTTTACCACAAAAGCTAGAAGAGAGAGCGCAACTTTACCAACAAATACTATTGAATTTGGGTATCAGATGCAAAAGTTACAGCACTTTGAATTTTCTGTGAGGACACTTTTGGTCCCCTGCAGCGGTGAGGGGTTAACCCCTAAAGGACCATTGTCGGTTTGGCAAACATTTCGGATTTCGGGCAAGTACCTACGGGCTAAAATTTTGTCTTGATTTTTTGAAACTTTTTTTGAAGATAGAAAAAGTGATATGCTTTGTGGGAATATAATTTTTTCACAATTGGTGCCTGGAAAAAAAAATTATGACCAAATAAGCTCAAAATAGGGGACGGCGGGCAACAAAAAAAAAGGACAAAAGTTTGAATTTTTTCTTTTGAATTTTTTTTTCTCATAGATTATATTTTTGTCTATTTGCAAAGCTTTGATTCATTTCATTTGGATTTGTTATGAAAAAGTTATGGACATTCTTGTTTTTCGGGCAATTAGAGCATCTATTTGAAAAAAATAACTTCTAGGATGCATTTCTAAATGCAATTTTTCAAATTTTTCAGTTTTTTATTTTTTTTGCATGGTTTATATTAATTGATAGGAGAATCTCACCATTAGAATTAGTGAATTTTAATTCCATCTGATATATATGAATATTTTAAATTTTCCTTCCATCTTGTAACTACTTCTACTTAACAATTTTTTAAAGAATGATAATTAAGTTTTTTTTTTTGTTTTTTTTTTTCCTGGACACTCAACTCAATTCTCTACTACAAAGGTTTAAAGCTCAAAACTCAATAGTGCAAAAATTTAAAGTTAAAAATGTTCAAAGTCAAAAAATCTAGTCCTGCAATGTGCTGAAAAACTTGTTTTTTTCAATTTAAATGCAGATATCTTGCAATCTGTGCGGTCAAAAATTCTGAAATTTTTTCCACACACTCTCAAACTAGTTAGGTGTAAGATCCTACAATTAGATGTGAAAAGAAAAACATTTTTCAATTTTTTTACTTTTTGCTATAGAAATGGCAATTTTGAGTGTTTTTTGGCAGAAAAAGGGCCTTGGTATTTTTGGGGTTAAGAATGTGGAAAATGTCTTAGAATATGAAAATATTTACACTGGGGATTTAATCCTCTAGTTTTATGTACTTTTTCCTTAATCAATGTAAGAGGAAAAAAAAAAAGGATGATTTCTATGGTAACCAATCTGTCCTTATAGAGTTAAGTAGGTTCAATTTACAACTCAATTTTAAACAATCATAGAGCAAAATTAACAAAAATGAAGGACTTCATGTCTAGTTTTGATGGGTTCAAAATCTTTGGAAAAATACTTAAAACGAGTAAATTATTGCATGTTGAAGTCAAAATGTTGTGACATATTTCAAACCATAAAATGATATGGAAATTGGATTACAGTATAATGTTTTTCACTATTTTATATACCTCTAGTGACATCTTCTATGTTTTTATTGTCTTTTGACTTGGACATGACTTTATTTCCTTTTTCTTTAGATTCAGAGTAATTTTAATGTTCACAAATGAATCTAAATTTTTTTATGAACTTTTGTGAATATAATTTTCAGTTATATTGTGCATGTTGTTAGTAAATTAATAATGATTGAAATTACTCCCTCCGTCCCAAAATGATCTTATTGGACAAAATGTTTTAGATTATGGCTAAAAAACATTTTGCAATGTAAATAGAGCTTGTTGCACTCTTAGCATTCTAGAAACTTTGAGTTTTGGAGCCCTTTTCAAAGTGCCATTTTGGAATATTGAAAAGTGGAACTTTTTGGGCTTTTTCAAGGAGCAGCCAGTGAGCACTTAATTGTTGAGTGTGAGGTCGCCTTTCTATGGGCAATTAGAATGGGCCCAAGGTCATGCATGGACCTTTGTTCCGCGTTTCAAAGCTTCATCTCTTTCAATTGGACAACACTCAAAGAAATGCAAAAAATAAGAATGAACAATTATGTAATTTGATTGATCACTTCAGTTATTTTCATTTACCTTTCGATTGTTGATTGCATGAATGGAGGAGGAACTATTGCTTGGAGTTGTTTGCTAGTTCTATATAGCAATTGAAAGCCAAATCTAACCAATTCTCAAAGTCACAAAGTGCAACAATAAGATCATTTTGGAACAAAAACTTAAGGCCAACAGGAAAATTATTTTGGAAGGGAGGGAGCACTCATTAGAAGAAATTTTAGGTCTCCGAAGGGCTGCTCCACAACCCTCCAAGGTACCCTGAAATTTGCTTTTATTTTGCTCAAAAAATTATTTTTTTCCTATTTTTGCCCTGCTGAAACTGCAGCGGCAATGGCACAGGAATAAAAAATTATTAAAAAATAAATAAAAATAATAACCTTATAAATATATTAAAGATTTCTTTTTTATATAAAAAAATAAAAAAAATCTGAAAAACTTGACTGCTCCAACGAGCAGTCAAAGACTCTGACTGCTCACCAAGAGCAATTTTGAAGTTGACAAGCCATGCAAAGAATAGCATGGCATGTCAACTTTGGAAGGCCCTTGGAAGGGCTGAATTTTTTTCTAATGACAAGAGAAAGGAGTGTTTTAAGTATAATCCTAGCAGTATAGTTCCCTAAGTAGTGATCTTTTAAGGAGATTTTCAGTAAAATTTTATTGAAATTACATGTATTTCTAGTGAAAATTTATTAAAAATCTCCTAAAAAGACTATTATTTATAGGACTATATTTAAAACACTCCTTAAAGGTACATTGCTGTGTTTACTATTGGGGCATAGTTTTCTTTTTATATCTTTGAAAAGGGGACCCCTACTTCAATATGAGATCTTGGACTGTTTGGAAGTCCGTCTGATCCGTTATTTGCTATGTGGATGGAATCTCGCTTTATTTCTCTCAAAAATTATTTGAAAACTTGATAAAAGTAGAAGCTATTTAGTTGTAAAAACTGTGTGAAAATATATATTTTCCACCGGTGACTGATTCTCTTGGTTTGATGTACTGTTTCCTTCTATCATGGAAATCGTCCATTTGTTTCAAAAGAAAAGAAAAGGGAGGAACCTTGTATTGAACAAAATTGTCTTACATAGCTCTTCCAATCCTTGAATTAACTCGTAAGACCATTCAAAGTATTTAGCAAAGCATACTACCTTCCTAGCATAGGGAAGACCATTGCAATGCCAGGTTAATTAGTAAAACATTATCAAACCGCCTGAGGAACTTGTTGGATTAACCCGGGTATCTATCGCAAAAGATAAGCCTTCCAAGTAAGTTGTTCTAAATTTGACTGGGTCCATGCTCCTTGGTTGGAAACCCAAGCATTTCAAGCCAACAGAGCTACACCACTCTCCTTGAACTAGTGACCAGATCACCAGATTGTTGTTCCCAGCCTTACTTTTTTGGACAGATTTGAGCCTAGCTATTGTCAAGTGAACATATGCCACGCTCATTTACTTTTAAGAACTCTTGCGAGAGGTAAAGAATTGCCCGTGCAAACTGCCATGCCAATTGGCTCGGGGCACATTTAATAAATCTATAGAGATAGTTTCTTCATGGCCCAATCCACAACAAGTACAAGCCACATCAATTCTTGGGAATAATTGTGCTCTCTAGCTATTTACCCTAAACCACTTTATGAATCACGGACCAAAGATAACCAGCCTTTTTCTAGGGCCTAGTGTTATGCCATATGTTAAACCAATTTGGTTGATAGTGAATTGGTAAAATACCTCACCATTTCTCTGGGATCGACCGGCATAGTTGGCGACGTAGTTTGATCAACTATCTCTCCTTTCTCACTGTGTATGCATGTAACACATTGCCATTATCCCACCTCCACGGACCTAGGTCAAACTGCAACTCTTTCACTATGCCCGCAAATAAAAGGAAGGATTGAGATGCTAAATTGAAGCCTCCATTAGGGAAAAAAGAGCAAATAAAGAAAGTATTTAAAATAAACATGAAATGATAGAATATCAAATTTGATACTGGTATGAGTGATGCCATGTCAAACTACTATTTTTGAATTATAATTATTTAATTATTTAATTACTTTTAAAAATAATTTTTATTATAATTTTTAAGTTTTTCATTTTTTTTCCCATATTCTTTTATTGTGGCCATTATTCCTCAAAAGGGCTCAAAAGGGCTATAAGTTCCATTGAGGGGAACATTCACATGAAGTAGTCCCTTTGAGGGCTTAATTTTCTCCTAATGGTGCTACAAGCACAACCCTTACTCACTAAGAGCCGGTTGCCACTAGGGGGCTGGAGGGGTCCAGGCTTGGACCTCCAGCTCTGCAAAACTGGGGAACAGATCTAGATCTTCTAGACCCTAGGTTGGAGCTTTTTTTCCCAACCGTACCCTTCTTAAAGATTTGAGAGTTTTTTCAGAGTTCTGCTTGCGGTCAACCTGGATGGGCCTCCAATTCCGGCCCCCAATGGCAACTGGCTCTAAACCACCTCCTGAGGATCTCCCTGTCGAGTTTCCTGGGCCTCAGTAGCGTGGAGGGCCTCCCTAGCCCAGCGCACATGCCAAATTATCCACCCGCCACCCGCCATCCGCCTGACCAGGTGGCAGGGCGCCATTGGCTAGTGCGGAAATATCGGACGGATGGCCCTGGTTGGAAGCGCTTCCCACGTACTTGAGCCCAGCGCTACGCCACGCCAAGGGACAAAATATGCAGGGACATATTAAAAATCAAGTTCGTAGCTGCGTTAAAAATCATCTCAATTCTTGAATCTTTTCATTTTCAAATCAGATTTTCTATGTAAAAGTTACTAGAAGCTCTTCCTTGAAAATCAACATAAAAAATTCCATGCATCTTTAATTACAAAAATGGTAGCCCAATCTTACGGAAAAAAATTTGAAATGAAAAAAACCTTGCAATATGAATTGTGAACTAATCAAGCACTGAAATTTAAAAATCCACCAATAACACCTGCAATGCAAAATTCAATGTAAACCCTAATCATGCACGAATTTCATTTTTCAATCCTATTAAATTTCTGACAACACTAACGAAGCAAGAATTAAAGGAAATTGTGAAGAAATAGTGAATGGCGAGAACAAGAAAACTTGTCATTATCCTTGTCAAATGGAGTAAATTGGTATCATCAAACAAAGTTATTGCTTAAGCAAATAATTCAAGTTAATTCCATTTCCACAATTCCATTTGTATTGCAAATGCAGAATATTGAAATTTTGTGTATTGCAAATGTTTTTAATGTTAAAATTCAAAGTCAATGAAACTGATTTTAGTGAAAGTGCATTTCAACTTTGGAAACTCGTAAGTAATTCCTCAAAAGTCCAAAAAACATGAAACGACTTGGATTAGACACCAATTCCATTTCTCTTCCTACTAAAATTTACTGAAAATTGCCCCCAAAGGCAATCAGCACTTCAAAGGTCGATTAATGAGCAGACTACTTTAGAGCCGAGAGGTGCATATTCTCATATAGGATCACAATTAGAACACGGTTGGTTTTAGGTGTAGTTACCTTAGCTGCGGGTGGTACTGCTTACCCCGCTGCATAGTAAATAATTGGCGCCATGCATAGTAAATAGTTGGATCGGGGAAAAGGCCCAAAAACTCGTGTATCTTGGTGACATGTTTGGATCGGTTGTCAACATGTGTCTCCAGTTCAGCGGTATTGCTTCAACTGTTCGCTCATACATGGGACCCTCAGTTGTGAAAAGATTGAACCTTGCCTGAATATCTTCCCGGCTCCTAAATGCCTCTGCCTCTTGGTCCCACAAGCCTCCAACCTGGAGCATGCCTTTCTTCAATATAACTACACAAAATAGTGAAATTAGGTTGCCCCACACTAATTTCTCAACAGTCCACTCTATAGAAATATTCATTGCTTTTGTACAATGATGCATGCAATCCAGAGCCATGTGTATGGCATAGATTTGTGCACCAGTTCAAGGCTTGGTTCAGAAAGTGGCATGCGCCTCCATGTGGACAAACATTGATCCAGGAGGTAATTTATCCCAAGTAAGGCAACCTAATTGACAAGGCAACCTAATTTCACTATTTTGATTTTCTGTAGTGTGCCCTGTGCCGTTGCCACAACCAAAATCTTAGTAAAAATAATTTTCTAATTTTCTAATTCATAATAAAAACTTTGAAATTCAATATCTTTCACACCGTCATTCCAAACGCCACAAAACAAAGGCCATCTACCCCTCCTTGCCAAGAGCTTTCCAATGGTACCAAGAATGCAATCAAAATCAAAATCAAAGTAATTTTCTAATTTTTTTGATCCACAAATACTTTAAAATTCAATAACTTTTGCACCGTAGCTCCAAACGCCACAAAACCAAGCCCATGCACCCCTCCTCGCTGAGAGCTTTCCAACGATACCAAGCACGCACCTGAGGGACGCACATTCCGGGAGATCTCAACGTAACGTAACAAACAAGCATCCAAAGTTAAGGTATGAAATAGTGTTGCGGCCCTTTCCCGTGGGACTCCGAATGAATGACCAATGTACTGCGATGTCCACTAGAGGTGCGTGGTCCGCACCTCGTCACCGTTGATGGGCCTCATGCACGTAATCTTCATATTTAGTTTTCGCCAGGTAAACATAATAAGGTTCCCTAGGCCCTACTACCGGCCCTTGCTATTAGATGAGATTCGGGGGTCTTAGAGGGCTCCGAGTTCCCTTACTGTCTGCTACTTTCCCAGACTGCGGGAACGCAATAGCAACAGCTGGCTGATGTGGCACAGCGACTGCCATGTCATTTTTTGAAAAAAAAAAAAAAATCTTTTTTTTTGCTTAAAATGATATTTTGGTAAAAATTTATTTTTATTTTCATTTTTTTGTTTGAAAAAAAAAATTCTGACACCCCCATACCGGCGTTCACTAAATCTGGGCAGATCAAGGAACGGGCTTGAAACGGCCCTCCAAGACCCCCGAATATCATCTAATGATGCCGAGAATTTGTGAGCCAGAAACCAAGAGCTTTCTGCCGGCCAGGCCCCTTTTCCAGTTGGGCCCCTCTGTAAGAGCCGGTATCTCATCAGGATCTGCAGGTTGGAGTTCCCTGGCGACGTGGCCCTGAGGACCCACTTCGCTGTTCCAGGACTGGCTTGGGCTTCGAGACAATTATTTGCAAGACAATTGTTTCATGGACATTTAACTTTTTTCCTTGACTTTGTTTTCTTCAGTTTGAGACAACATCAGATCTTGTTCAATTCTTATCCATTTCGAAGCACACACATGGTGATGCAAGCTGGAATTATATTTTATGGGAATGGCAGACACAATGCAAACATTTGTAAGGAGGTGGTAAAATTGACATTTTCTAACATTGTAGCTTGAATGGTTGGATTTTGTCAAGCACCTGACATTCATGGGAAGTGGGTCCTTTGTTTGTCAACAATGCTCCTGTTGAGAAATTATGGTAGTTCTTCAATACCGGCAGTACTCCGTAGGACCAAGTGACCACCAACATAGAAAAAGTGACACTTTTCCTAGGCCCAGTTCCTCAAAAGGTCGAAGGACAAGGAAAAAAAACTTGAGTAAAGTACTGGCGGCTTGGAGAGAAATGCCAAATAAATGCAAGTGGTTTGGAGCAGGGTTTTCATTTTTTTCCATTTATTTTAAGGCACTGCAGAAAGCAATAATCTTTAGAAAGATGAAGCTACTTACATCCACGGAAATGGATGGAAATTGCAATCTATGGATGAAATTGCATTTATTCATCCAAAATGATGTACATTCATCCAAAATTGAGCGATATTGTTTCAAGATTTGGTAGTGAATTAGCGATTTCATCCACTAAAAAGTAAAAATACTTTGTCAAATATTCCTTGCAAAAAAATAGAGTTGCTTTTGAGTGAAATTTTGCTACCACCTCATTTTGCTACCACCATTGATTTTGAGTCATGGAAGTGTTTATTCAAATCCATTTTTTAGGTGTTGAAGAATAAATAGTGTTGCAATTGGATGCTTTCACCTTGATATAAGAGAAACCAACCTATGACATGCAGAATGAGTGTTTTACTCTATTGCAATTAGCAAAAAAAAACAGATATTTTTTTGTACAAAGTCTAATGTGAGAAATAAATGGAGAATTGAAATTTTGCTTATTTTTGACAAAGTATGAATTTCTTATGAATTTTTGAAGCATGATGTTTGAATGGCCCAAAAAATCTTTAAACTACTTCCAAACTAGCAAAATGTTTGTGCATAATGGTCATCCTACCACCTAAAGCAGTCACAATATTCCTTAACCCCTAAAGGACCATTGTCCATTCGGGGGACAAATGGGATTTTGGGCAAGTACCTACGGGCTGAAATTTTCTCTTGATTTTCTGAAACTTTTTGTGAACTTGAAGAATTGAGAGAGGTATGTGGCGGAAAGAAAAATTGAAATTGGATCTTAGAACAAGAAGTTATGCCATTTCTTGGAATGCGTGGGGACGGGGGGCAGTAAACAAATTTAGCAAAATTTTGAATTTTTTTTTAAATACTTTTTTTCTCATAGATTATATTTTTGTCTATCTGGAAAGCTTTGATTCATTTCATTTGGATTTGTCATGAAGAAGTTATGGACATTCTTGTTTTTTGGGCAGTTAGAGCATCTTCTTGAAAAAAATAACTTGTAGGATTCATTTTGGAATGCAATTTTTGTAATTTTTCAATTTTTTTTTTGTAATGATTTAGTTTACTTGCTAGAACAATCTCACCATTGGGATTAGTGCATTTTAATTCCATCTAAAATATATGAATATTTTAGATTTTCCTTCTATCTTGTACCTACTCTACTTAACAATTTTTTTAAGAATGATAATTGAGTTTTTTTTATTTTTTATTTTCGTAGAATCTCAACTCAATCCTCCACTATAAAGATTTAAAGCTCAAAACGCTGTAGTACAAAAGTTAAAAATGTTTAAAGTCAAAAAATATGATCCCGCAATGTGCTGAAAAACTTGGTTTTTCTACTTTAAACGCAGATATCTTGCAATCTGTGTGGTCAAAAATTCTAAATTTTTTTCCACACATTCTCATACTAGTTAGGTATAAGATCCTAAGTTTAGCTGTGCAAAAAAAACAATTTTTTAGTTTTTTTACTCTTTGCTCTAGATATGGCAGTTTTGAGAGTTTTTTGGCAGAAAAATGGCCTTGGTCCTTTAGGGGTTAACAAGGCTACAACATTTTCTAATACGGCCACAACATGAAGGAACTAAAAAATCACTTGCTTTGATGAATTTACATTGAAAAGGTAGAAGTTTCTAAAGTAGACACTAATAACTCCATCACCATCACCCAAGACATTAATTTTGGCCACTAACCAACCTAATGTAGTTGTAATTTCATTTGTTACAATTTTTTTGTCATGCGTTGATGTAAGACTCAAGTGGGTCACTTCCTATATGCTTATTACGGGTGGTTTGCGTGTTATAGGCTGGTCTACCTTAACCCCTAAAGGACCGAGGCCTTTTTCCTGCCACAAAACATTCAAAACTGCCATTTCTACAGCAAAATCTAAAAAAAATTAAAATTGTTTTTTTCTTATATCTAACAGTAGGATCTTACACCTAATTGGTATGAGAATGTGTGGACAAAATTTCAGAATTTTTGACCACACAGATTGCAAGATATCTGTGTTTAAAGTGGAAAAAACAAGTTATTCAGTACATTGCGGGACCAGATTTTTTGACTTTAAACATTTTTAACTTAAAATTTTTGCACTATAGCATTTTGAGATTTAAATCTTTATAGTGGAGAATTGAGTTGAGAGCCTAGGAAGAGAAAAAAAATTCAAAAAAACTTAATTATCATTCTTAAAAAAATTATTAAGTAGAAGTAGGTACAAGATAGAAGGAAATCTAAAATATTCATATATTTTAGATGGAATTAAAATGCACTAATCCCAATGGTGAGATTGTTCTAGCAAGTAAACTAAACCATTACAAAAAAAAAATTGAAAAATTACAAAAATTGCATTCCGAAATGAATCCTATAAGTTATTTTTTTCAAGAAGATGCTCTAATTGCCTGAAAAACAAGAATGTCCATAACTTCTTCATGACAAATCCAAATGAAATGAATCAAAGCTTTACAGATAGACAAAAATATAATCTATGAGAAATTTTTTTTTTTTTTTAAATTCAAAATTTTGCAAAATTTGTTTACTGTCCCTTGTCCCCATGCATTCCAAGAAATGGCATAACTTCTTGCTCAAAGGTCCGAATTCAAATTTTTTTTCCGCCACATACCTCTCTCAATTCTTCAAGTTTACAAAAAGTTTCAAAAAATCACAACAAAATTTCAGCCCGTAGGTACCTGCCCAAAAACGCATTTGTCCCCCGAACGGACAACGGTCCTTTAGGGGTTAATGAACTTGAATGAATAGAACTAATTAAAAGGTTACCGCGTAGAACTTGTTTTTGAAAAAAACGTTAAAATTGAGCTAAAAAAATGAATCCTTTAAGTTATTTTTTCAAAAAGATGCTCTGTTTTTTGCAAAATAAGATGTTCTATAACTTTCTCATCACTTATCCAAATGGATCAAACAAAATCTTTTTACATAGACAAAAATTTAATTTATTAGAAACAAAATTTTCAACCTTTAAGTCAAGTTTTTTGAATTTCTTTTGCTACTCGAGTACAACTATTTTGAAATTTATGCGGCATAGCTTTTGCTCCTAAGTACCAATGGATATAAAAATCATATTTTCAACAATCAATTCTTTCTAGATTGAAAAAGAATTTAAAAATCATTCCAAAAATTGAAATCACAGGATCCTATCCAAACTTTCAAGTGTCTCTCTTGTGGAAAATCGTACATTAGCAGTTGTTGAAAAAAATTGACTTTGGAAAAAGGTTAAAAATACCCTGAAAGTTTAAGAAAGTTTCCTAAAAATTTAATGCTTTTTTGAAGTTATTACTTTTACAATGTTAATAAAAATATAGAACAATACAAAGGAAAATTACCTAACTAGGTTTATATTTCTTATAAAAACTAACATCTTCCAAAGCATCTACTACCTTACGTGTAGGTAATTTTTGGAAACAAGTAGGAAAAATTTGATTTGTGTCTAAAATTTTAAAAAGTCCACAACTATTTTTGAAAATCCAAAAAAATTCCATTGTTTCTAATTCTAAATATCCAAAAATTATTCATGAGAAAATTCAGAAAAAGGAACACATTTACGTATAAATAGTAAAGAACAATCCAAAATTAGGAGTGTCAAAAAAATTAGAAAATGCAAAAGAGCCAAAAGCCAAGAAGTCCAAATCAAGTTGCCGAATTGTCGAACTACAAAAACTAAACTATTTTGGCAGCAAACGTTCCAAAACTGACTACGTGTATGGTACATTCCATTTCATCTTTAAAAATACTACTCCCTACGAACTTTCTTCGACGACGATAAGCTCTTCTTGGCCTGCACGGACCAACGTGAAAGTTATCATCCCGTGGATGCACAGACATCCGACGTCGCGTTCAAAGAAAATCATCCCCCTGGAGGATGAAAAAGAGTCGCCGTCAACTGTTGAGAGAGACGATGTTGTGCGTTGAAACTCGAGTCCTTTGTTGACAACGCTCTGCCGTAGTTGGAATTCGTGTTGAAGTGTTCCGAGCACTCCGCGAGTTGCCTGATGGAACACATATGACGTGTGGAATCCACAAAAGAATGGCCAATCGTCTTGTGCGCGTTTGACGGATCTCTTCAGCCTGTAGGGGCGGGACGAGATGGGGAGTGTGACTAAACTTATAAATTAGCTGGTGGCGTTGCCATTTTCATTATTCAGTGCGCAATTTGATCCTTCAGTACACATCTGCTGCTGCTGTAGGCTCATTGCATCAGACCCCCAATTGTCAAAACTGAGTTCTTTTCAGAATCGGCGCGGTTCATTGCGCAAGTGACTGTCACTCTCTTCTATCTTTTTTCTGGATTCCGCTTTTGTGGGCTCGGTGCATCAAGGCAGAGTTCACTGGGTAATCGGTTCTGGTGTGTTTACAAAGGCGATCTTGATTCAGTAATTCAGTCGACAATGTCGGTACGTTTCTGCACCAGGTTTCTTGTTTGTGCTAGAATTAAGAGGCTTTTCTTGCAGTTTCTGGTCCTTCTTGTTTGTTAGGCACCGTTTTGAAATCGATAGGTCTGTATATGTTAGTCGGACTTATATTGTTAGGACAGTGGATGATGCAATTTGTAGGATACTTAAATTTCTATCGCTTCCTTCTATTTTTCTGTTTTCATTGTTCTCATTCTTTGTGATTTCTTTGTGATTTTCCAGTACAGGGAAGCTTTCTTGATGGCAGACAAGAACACGCTCCGGTTATGTGAGTACCACTTAGAGAGATTACCAACGGAGGTTACCAAGCCAGCCCGAAACCCGATGTGGATGTTTCTGAAGGGGATTGAAGGGTTCAACACCACTCGCGCTGCCGAGTGCCTAGGGCTGCTTCTGGATGCACAGTATGTCTCCATCAGTGATTTGAAGCGAGTTACAGCTCAAAATTTGATTGACGATGCGGGACTGAGACCAGAGGACGCTGTCGAAATAGTTTATGCTGCCAAGGATGCGGTCGCTCCTGTAGATCGCCCTACTGTGCCCGCAAATTCAGCCCCAACCAGCTTCGCTCTGCCATGGGCCAATGAATCGTATCAACCTTTTGTGAATCCTCAGGGCTACAGGAAAACATGGTGAACTTCTTGTACGGACACTTTAAAATCCATGCTCAATTGGCAGGATACGGCAGGATCTGTAATCAGGACCTTTGAGGTCACCTGGTCAACTAGAGGTAGCATGTCCGTTAGTGTGAATAACATTCTTTTGATTGCCTGTGAAGGCAACCTTAGGTATCATTCTTTTGTCTGCCTGTGAAGGCAGCCTCAGGTATCATTCTTTCCCGCGTCCTGGATGTGAGGAAACACCCTCATCAGGACAGCCAGGGTGTAAAGCTTGAACTTGCAATGAAATCATTGTAATCAAAAAAGGTTCAGAACGAGACCTCGATGTTCCCATTTCATAAGTACGTCTTCCCTCTCTTAAAGTGATGGCTGTAAAGCTTGAACTTGCAATGAAATCATTGTAATCGAAAAAGGTCCAGAACGAGACCTTGATGTTCCCATTTCATAAGTACGTCTTCCCTCTCTTAAAATGATGGCTGTAAAGCTTGAACTTGCAGTGAACTCATTGTAATTAAAAAAGGTTTAGAAGGAGACCTCGATGTTCCCATTTCATAAGTACGTCTTCCTCTCTTAAAATGATGGCTGTAAAGCTTCAACTTGCGATGGAATCGTTGTAATCAAAAAAGGTCCAGAACGAGACCTCGATGTTCCAATTTCGTAAGCTAGTACATCTTCCTCTCATAAAATGATGGCAAGTCACGAAGAATCAAGACTCCCGGCTCATGCCAGCAGTTTCTTTATGCTTAGCTTAGCAGGTGTAACATTCCATATATTGCCAGATTTTGTTGGTGTTTCTGAAACAGTCTACGTTGAAGCTGGATTGAACGAAACATTAGTAACTTAATCAAGCCGCAAATCTTCAGCCGGCTTGAGAAATATCTTAATCCCTCCATGGAGTTGATGAAGGATTTTATTATTTGTAAAATACTTTGCGTCCTTGATATCACATCCTCGGGTCCTCTCAACAGGCCCTTGGAAAATGGGCGTATCTGCAGTTGACAGCGCACTCTGTAATCTCTGCAAGACAGTTGCATACAAATGTGATAATAAGGAATTCAACTAAGAGTGAAAAGGCGGGTTCGGACCACCTTCGTCACTACAGTACAGTACAGTACAGTACAGCAGTGCAACCTCGAGTAGTTCTTTCCTAACCCTTAAAAGCTCACATGGGTCTCACTTTAAAAATTGTAACACTCGCTGAAAATTATACTTAGCATGGAAAAGTCCAGTTGAATTTTTTTTGGTGGTTTCTATAGATGATGCACCTTCTACATGTATGTACCTTTAATGTCATTGTTACATGCAACACTATTTTGTCTCAATATGAAGAATCTCCATATCATAATATGTACTAGTGTGCCCTGTGTTGTTGCCACAGTATAACCAAATAAAAGTAAAAATAATTTTCTAATTTTTCGTTCATAAAACTTCAAAAATGCATAACTTTCACATTGTAGACTCAAACGCCATGAAACAAAGCCCGTGCATCCCTCCTCGCCAAAAACTTTCCAATGGTACCAAGAACACGACCAGGGGATGCACAATCCCAAAGATCTCACCATAACAAACAACCAAGCTGACTTAAGGTATGTATGGATTTCTAAAGTATGGAGTATGGACCCTTCATGGCTTAGAAAAGAAGGAAGTAGGATCTATCTCTTCCCCTCTTTTAGTACAAATACATAGTAAAAAATTGTAAATCCCTTCTAAAATGGATTGTAAATTGAATATTTGTAATTATCACAAGACTTTTCTTCCTTTAAGTTCAAATATTAAGTTCTAATCATAGCAATTTTTGAAGATTTTTATTATACTTTTTTAATTGCAGTTGTTTTAGAGGGGTCATTTATTGAATTGAAAAAAGTTTCTTTTTGAGGCTAGACCTACCAATATTCTTTCAATTGTATAGTATTGTAAAGCACAATTTTTAGAATCTATTCCATACATATATTAAAGAACTAACACAAGAATCTTCAAAAAAATGATGGATGAAAAAACACGATTTTGTGCGCTTGGAATGTATTTATATTCATCTGTTGTTTGAAATTTAAACATTTGGTTCCTAACCCCTCAGGGCCTAAAAAGACATAATGTGTCTTCTTCAAATTTTTAACGGCAATTTAAGTTTTTGTTAATGTGAAACAAATCTCAATATTTTGTAAAGTAGGGTCTTGTAGAGCAACAATTTGACATACTTATTGCATATTTGGATTTTTAAATTTTAAGTTTGAGAAGTATTGAAATTTTATTTAGAAGATTTACTGATATAAAAAAAAGAGCAAGTATAAATTTTGGACAAGGTCCAAGTGAAAGAAATAGTGAATTTCTTTTTTGAAGATGTTCTAAAAGATATGCCAATAATATCAACCATTGTATTTCAACAATTGTTGCATATATATATATATTTTTAAACTTTATAGGATCCAATTCGATCAATTTTGGCTTTTCTTACTCACTTGCATGTGTTTGAAAATTTGTATGAAATTGAATTTTTTTAATTTTTTGTTTCAATTTAATACTGCATTTGCCTTAAATTTGAATCCAATTTTTTTTTTTGGGGGGGGAGTAAAAAATCATCATTCATCTTCTTATAATTTTTCTTCTCCCAAGGTTGCATTTTTGCCTATAAGTTGATCATCCAAAATTGTTATTATCTAAAAATCCAACAATCAATATTTCCACAATTAACTACATGCATACTATACAAGTAGTAGTCTTTACTTTGGTGCAATTAAATTAAAAATCTCTAGCACATTCATGTGAAAAAAAATATATTAGAGTGAGATGACTCATTGAAACCTCTATTGTCAAGAAGTTGTTAGGCCTTGAGGGATTAAGGATTAACCCGTAAATGCCCAAGGCTCCCAAATCTGGTGTTTGCAAAACTTTGAAGTTAAATAAAAGCTAACCAAGTTGCTACTTTTAATAGGTTATATTTTTAGAAAGTTCTTCTTGAAGTCTAATTTTAGCATCAAAAATCCAATCTTGAAATAAATGATAGCGATTTTTCTATTCAAGTTTTTGTATAGGGGTACCCATTGCAATCTTGACTTCCTGTAGTGTTGAGAGCTCTTAGAAATGAGCCTCAAATACATTAGATCTTGGTGAAAAAACCACATTCAAAATTCATTTAAAAAAATTGTATAGTAGATTTTAAGAAGCCATAAATTGATTGGAATTACACAAGTTAGGCCCTTTAACCTCACATTTTTTTGGTCACCAACTTTTTAGATTTGAATTGTGCAAAGAAGATTGAAAGATTTTTGGAGTTTTAGCACCCTCATGGTCAAACATTATAATGTTTCACTCTATAAGTGATATTGTTGTATTTTCTTTTCCTATGAGATCTCTAACATGTCCAGTTTGAATTTGTACGATTTGAGTTTGATACAACTTATCTAAATGTTGGCATTTTGTTCAATTTAGAGCAAATTCCAGGAAGCCCCAAACAGGCCTTGGGCATTTAGGGGTTAAATACTCGACATGACAAATAATTTCCAACAATGACAACCTTCAAGATAAAGTAGCTACTGTAAACCACTATTCCAAAGAGTGTCAAAATAATAGGACGAAAAAATCCACAAACTTGTTGAACTTTAATCCTCATTCTATCAATATAAGAAATTGGAACGTTAGGTAGCAAGCTCAAATTAACTCTCCAGGCAACTTCATCACGTCAACTCTCACTACTTCATCTCAACTTCATTACCCAGTTTGTCAAAAACACGAAGACTTTGAGGAGACCACCAAATGAATACTGTCCCTATTTCAAAGAGAGATTCAAAAGAGAAAAGCCCCCTGCTGAATTTCTTACTCACTCTACAGTACTCCTCTCTAGGATTTAGGGTTGAGGGTGTGTTTTTTAGGGTTTGGGGGCTTAGCATCATCCTTTCGCAACCCCACTGTACACCCTTTCGCACCTCTTCCTGGATTGCGTGCAGGACTCGCGTGCCGACAGCGAAGATTTCGGCATTGGTGAGAAGGCGAGAGACAGCCATGGATTGGGACGGGCAGAAGATCTCCGAGCAGCTCATGCAGTACCTTCTGCTGGCTTCAGCGTTGGTGGCTCTCCTTTCGGGCTATGTCGCCGGTTCTTTCCGGTCCATGCTTCAAATCTACCTCGCGGGAGTGGCGGTTACGTTCCTGCTGACCGTTCCCGACTGGCCTTTCTTCAATCGCCATCCCTTCACATGGGCGGAGCCTCTGTCTGCTCAGAAGCCCAGCGCTCATCCTCAACAGGACGGCACGAAATCAACAATGTAGAAGGTCTGGTAAACAAGTTTGGTTCTAATGTGAATCTCTCGTATAACTTCGTGATTGTTACATCAGTTAGGAATACAGTTCTTAATTTTGGTCTTAGGGTTGAGGGTTGTAAACCTAAAACTGACATTCTAAGCACGAAGCTTAATTGATGTGTATAAATGTAGCTGCTTAGCATAGAATGGCGAAATTGTTGTATGTCCTTGTTAGCAATTCAAAAGGATTTCAATGCAGCAAGAAATGCATAACTTTTATTCCGATGTAATTTTTATGAAAAATTTATGAGTTCCAAGCATCCTTCACAGATGACCTGAACTGATTGTTGAACATTGTTTAGATGGTGCAGTACATCCTCATAATCTATATGGCTTCGTTGTCTAAATTTTTTAGGGTTTGTTGATTTTAGATACAGCGTTGGTTTGGGGTATGCATACCTTAATTCGGGAACAAAAATGTTGGACTTAGGGTTAGTGGCATTAGGGCGATTGTGTCGGGAATCTACTTGTTAGTGATAGGCATGGACAGAACCCCCAAGCCGAAGCCTGGTTGTGGTGGTAATCAATGAGTCTCTTGTTAACTCGGATTCCAGGGAACTCTCCCTCTGCATTCAATTCGGATTTCTCGTTTTTTCGATGAGCCTGCCCATTGTGAATCGAGATGGATACCTGTTTTCTTGGGACTGTGGAAGGGATATGTCACGTGTCTCCGTATTCTGACTGACCAGGTGTGATGTGCTGTTGGATTCATTGTGCAAACCTAATTGTATTCGGAGTGTTACAGTACCTTTCCACAGAGGACCCTTCTCAACTTGGGAAGATGATTCGTGAGTGTCCATACTGACGGTATTAGTGGATTAGGGATTCCAGTGTGATCCATTTGACAGAAAAGACTGGGATATTGTAAGCTGAATACTTTATCAGATGCATTTCGAGATTTCTCTATTTCCTTCAGAAACACATGCTTTCTAAACTTACAGTAGCATTCAAGTGGGATGCATCAAACTTTGCCCTGCTCAGACTGCTCTAAGGGATGATCCGAGCTTTCATGGTTCCACTCACAGGCTTGTCAATCAAATGCAACTCTAAAAAAACTCTTAACACCACAGCATGATAAGAACTAGAGCGCAGGACTGGAAGTGATCGCAGTAACATATTTATTACACTATTGAATTCAACAAACTGAGTTTCTAACAATAACAGTCATCCATAGAAACTCCACTGTACTGTATAATTTACTTATGCCTCTGGTTAAAATTTCAAAAATCAGTGAATTTTGAAATTGATATAAATTTATTTCACCTTTTATAAAATTAAAAAAAAAACAATTTTTTTAGAAAGGAATGTGAATTTTTTATATATTAGGAGCAATGAGAGAAAATTCAATTGGAAGAATAAGAGTACCGACATTGTAAGTGTAGTGCGGCACCAGGACTGTAATCGAAGGGGCCCAATTTCGTCCCCTTTGCAGTTTGTTTTCTGATACTGGGGGCGGTGTTAAGGACATTGTGGCATAGAATTGAGTTTAACCTTAGAAGGATGCCGTAGACATTAAGCAATTGATGGATGACTTCACCTAAGACTGTAGGATGGAAAGTAATGTTTTTTCATCTAATATAATTTTTGGAAGTTGTTTGAGTACATTTTCAATGAATGGTGTTGCACATTCCATCATTATGGTATTATTGACTTTTTTAAAGAAGAAGATGCTTAATCACAAATCATCCTTGTACTACATTTTGGCCATTTCCTGTCATTTGTTTGTGATGTAAATTTTAGCCATAAAAACAATATCTTTTGAATTTCAATCCAACGAAAGAAATGAAGTTTATCAAGTATAATTTTTTATACAATTGAAAATATTGATTTTTTTAAAATTTATATATTACATGGAATAATATTTTATAACAATATGAACTTTAGGCTATTGTCATGGTTTATTGGTTTTCTAATTTAGAGTGGCACAATAAATTTGTTTATACCATGATGTTATACACTATAACATACATCTTTGTTGAAATTTTTTAGATGTTTTGAATATATTTTATACTTGATATGAATTTTCTTCATTTTTTTCTTAAAAAGTTAACAAAATTTTCCCAAATTTTTTGAAACTTTTACGGCTTGTAGAAGATATATGATTTCATCTTTGAAAAATAAATGCAAAATTTTTTATTCATATTTACCTGCAAAATGGCACCAAACAAAGTAATGGACAACTAATGAGTTTGAAAACACTAGTCATGGGCCCGTCCTTCTAGGGTTAGCATTGAAATCTATAAAATAAAATAAAAATAAAAAACCTTATGATTCTTCATACTATTTGCACATGATATTCAAATAAAGAATTCTTTGGTACATTTGAATCTTCTTTTATTCATCAGTTAGAATATTTATTTATTTTTTAAATCTAATAATAGATATTATATTTTACAAAAGTGATAGTTTCAATTCCTCCAAACATGTATTTGAAAGGATAGATTTGAAAATTATAATAAAGATTTATACATATATAATGCACTTTAAAAATTTAAAATCTCCTTCTAAGTCCCAATAAGTCTTAACAAAAGACTTAGACATATTCACATAATTATTGAGATTTGGGCCAAAATTGAATGACTTCCTAGTCACAATTAAAAAATTTAGTGACAATAAAGGACTGCCAAATTGATTACAATAAGAATTTCTATTTATTGTATAATAATAAGAGCAATAAGGACTTCTACTTTTTAGATGATAAATTATGAATATTCTAATAACTAGATTTTATAGTCATATTGGGAAAATATTGTGACCATTTTAGGGGAATTAGATGAACATTATTAATATATTTTTAACTAGTTTTGGTTTTGGTGGGTCTCATGGGTCTAATGACACTTGACCATTTTAGCAGTGAATTAGACAATAGCTATCAATGTGTTTCCAATTCATTTTGGTTTTGGTGGAGTGTAGTGGCACTTCCATGTGTATGGGGGTTAGATTTAGCATAAAGTAAATCATTTTTATAAAAAAAAATGGCATAAAATTAAATCATTTTTGTAAAATAGTGTCATACGTCATCTTGTGATTGATGAAAGGTGACATAGACCTTCAAAATTTGACATGGAAATTCCATTTCGGTACCTCTTGCTGAATCTGACCCACACACGATATTAAGAAAATACTATGACCAGTTTAGGTGACAGACTTCACAAATTCATATCAAATGGCTATGGGCTATTTGGGCAACAGACATCACAAATTCATATCAAATTCATGGCATCCGTTCTACTTGCGTAATGGAACAGCATTGAATTGACCATCCAAGTTGTGCATTACAATGTGAACTAGTGTCGAACAGCATCCACAAGCATTAAGCGATGAGGGTTCCGAGAGTTTGGCACACTTGAAACCTCTTGAATAATAAACTCTGCATTACAGAACTTGAAAATCTGGGTACAGATCAGTCAACTTCCATATGTCAAGTAGTTAACAGATGCAAGCTAGAAGTCCATTTGTCCCCTACAGGCAACGGCATTAGAGATGGTTGAGTGGAAGGTAAATCCGCCTTGACAATATGGAAAGAGGATAGCGCTCACAGGAGGGATCAAAGGTAGATCAACCAAATCATACGAGTATCAAATAATGTAATGATGGCTTTTTTAAGTGTCCATGCTACAGCAAATTCCTCAATCTGAAGCTATTTGTAACGTTAGAAAACAAATGGAACTTATATACTCGATGCATGGTTTACTCCGCCATAATTCCTTTGCCGTGAAAGAGATGTCACTGAGGTGCAGCAAATCGGTACAGTAATTACTTTACGCACACTACAACCTGGTATGTTATTTTGTAAGATTCGACCTGCAGAATTGGCCTAACATTTGCAGTTTCGAACAATTAATGACGCAGCTAGAGCAAATGAATATTCAGAAAATATTCTAAGCAGAGTAAAAGGCCTACAGATACAGGATGCAAGGATAATCACAGCATCTTCTCGAGTCTTGCTAGCGTCTGAGAGGCCAAACGGTGGCCAGGTTGAATCTTTAGCACTTCTCGCAAATCTACGATCCCAAGCTTAATTTTCTCACAGCTCTCGTACAAGTGTGCTCGCTGCATCAGAAGTTCTACGCTTCCAGGCTTCAAATCGCATGCCTGCAAACCAAAACATTCTCAGCATCAGTAATTCTAAGATTCACTAAGAAAGTCAGATGTGCGTTACCACAAAATGCGTGCCTGCAGAATCAATGTTAACGAATCCCGCTTCTCCAGAAACAAGGCACATATGGACAAATTTATGATACACAAAGTCTGATCTCAGAGAACAAACAGGAACTCAATTACTGAAGCATATGGTTTCGTTAAAATTTGATAAACAATTAAGCTCTAGGCAAGAAGAGCCATACCTTGGAGCAGTCTGCTATTGCCTTTTTCATTTCACCAATCTCCTTGAAGCATGAAATCCTTTTTGTTAGCACCTCAATTATGGTATCCGTACTTCCGTTCTCCTTCTCCATGAGTTCCACAGACCATGAGAACCATTTAATGGCATTGGGAAATTGACCATCTTTGTAGAAAGAGCTGCCCTTTTGGAATGCTGCGTTCCCAGTGACACCTGCAGGAGCAGAACCCACGCCTTCTAGTTCCGTGGTGAAGGTTTCGTTCTCGAACGAGTGGCTCTCAGCAGCCGCTCCAAACGCATCACCCCAACCATCATGAGCCTGTGCAGTTGTTTTGGCAGCAGGAGCACGAGAACTAGAGACGCCGAATATGGAATCAAACTGGTCAACTCCGGCAGAGCTGGCGAATGGATCAGAAGTTGGCACCCTGGCCGCTGCTGCTGCTGGGGCAGGAGGCGGGGCACTTGACTTCTTCATGCCAAACTCAAATGGATCACTGGATTGGCCATTTGCAGGCTTTGAAAACGAAATGTCGGCAAAAGGATCACCACCCCGAGTCTGTGGCTTGGGTGCAGGCTTCTGGGCCGGCGGTGTGGGGCTCTTGAACATATTTGTGTATAGAAAGGGTGCGGGCTTCGCCGGTTTCGTCTCATGCACTGGAGCTTTCGAGACCTCCGGCATGGCGGACTGCAAGTTGCCCATTCCGTAAGCGCCAGCAGATGCGGCAGCCTGCTGTTGCTTCAATGGGGCGGATGACTTACCACCTAACGCACCACCCAGCAAATCCCCAAACACATCCTCTTTACTAGACGGTTTATAGCCTGGAATCCCTGCCGATGCAAGCTTAGACGCCGAGGTAGACTGACCCCAGCTCTTCCCTGAGAGATCCACTCCCCCTTTCGATTGTGACCCGGTTTGCCCTAAGAAACTACCCATACCCGCCACATTACCTACCTGAGGCCTCGCGCCTCCATAATAGCCTCCACTTGCTCCTACAGGAGCAGGCTTGCCTAAAAAATCATACGTACTCGAAACATTCCCCCCGGTTTGTGGCCTAGGCTGAGCAGCTACATTAGGGTTCGAAGAGCCCCCCGCGTTAGATCTGCCGAGAAAATCAAAGGCCTCCGACGGGCCTGACCCCCAGCCTCCCGGAGAGGCGGACCAACCTGCAGACGATGCCTGCGGTGTGGATTTCAACGGTTGAGCCTTCTGGTCTTTCAAGCTTCCACTCGGTTTCGGCATACCTGGCAGGCCGAAGTCGAATTGGTAGTTGTTCAAAGGAGCCGCCGCATGCTGCAGATTTTCCCCGCGCTTCATGATTGCTACCAACAACCCTAATCTGCACCCTAATCAACACCCCTGATCTCAGACTCACACACAATAACAACACCCATCTCACCATATTCATCAAATCTCTCCAACTCTTTCCTTTCCTCAATCACATCCTCCAACCATCCAACAAACAAATCAACACTACCATTCGGTCGAAACCAGAAAGAAAGCCTAAAAAATGCACAAAACCTAAGTGCAACCGACACTGAAACCGACACCAAATCCAAATCCGTTTCAACCATCATTGATCCGCAACACAAAGAACAATAATTTGCAGAGAGGAGCAACAATCAGAAGCCAACACAAAGAAGGAGACATCGATCGGAGCATACCTCGGAATCGGCTCGATCTTCGCGTTCAAACCCCCGAATGAAAATGCGCGAGGCTCCTCTAGAGGGCAAGTAGCCGAAGAAGAAAGACGGAGGCGATGTAAATGATCTCCAACATCAGGGACGAAGGATCGATTTGAGTGACCACGGCGAAACTGTGAGGAAGCACGTTGAGGCTGGCTCTGCAAGAAAGGGAAAGAGGAAGACCCACGAGCACGTGGTCGTCGGTTACCGTTTCTATGGGGACCCGTTACCGCCACTCAAACTGTCAGTCTGCAAGCTGAATCGTTCAAATAGGGATGAAAAGTTCGCTCATGGGGGACGGATGAGAATTGGTCTGTCTTCTCGTTCGTTTCCGGAGAACTTCATGGTTTAGTCGGAGAAATATTCATATAATATATTGAGTATTAATTAATACCCTAAAAATAAAATTTGGGAAGTGAGGGCTACACACTAATATACTATTTACTGTAAACCACCCTAATTGATTTATAAAAGCTATAAGTTTTTATTCTCAATGAATATTTTTACCAACTATATTTATAAAGAATCCCTTCTTCGAATAGTATAGTTAATTCTTCTGATCTTGGTAGAAATTTTTATAAAAATAAAAACTTATAGCATTTTTAAAACAATTATTGTGGTACACTGAATATCATCATGTGAGTAAGTCTCTAATAAAGTCTCTTTAAATGCAAATTTAGTGTATTTAATTTAAATTATTAATTAATGTAGAGATAAAGCAGATAACTGTATTTTCTTTCCTTCTGAGGGTTACTTTTCACTTGGGACAAAGAAATCATAGAATTTGAGAACTCTCAATGTTAAAGTTGTAGCACTTTTAGGTTTTTTTATTGGTGATGTGAATGCTCAATTTTTAAATTTTTTTACATTTTATTGACAAGATAGGCCACACTCTTTATGAACAATCATGACAGTTAGAAATATGATGAAGGGACCAATAGAATTAAAAAATTCAGGGATAACTTATACTGTATATTATTATAATTGAAGGAATTGAAACTATCACTTTTATAAAATATAATATCTATTATTAGATTTAAAAAAATAAATAAATATTCTAATTGGTGAATAAAAGAAGATTCAAATGTACCAAAGAATTCTTTATTTGAATATCATGTGCAAATAGTATGAAGAATCATAAGATTTTTTATTTTTATTGCATTGCTCCCAGTGTAGGAAAAGATGTAGTTGCCCGAAGCACTTCACACTAATTTATGTGATCTATAAAATGGTAAATAAGGTATTTTGAAATCTAATTCTTCATCATGTACCTATATGTTAGATTGGACAATCTATCAAAATGGCAATCTATTGTAATGAGTTTATTTTGAATAGTAGACTACTTCATGCATAGAGTCGACGAAAGTCACAACAAAAGACCCACGTAACAAACTTAATTACCAAAGGTTCTACTTGTAGTCATTTCTCTAGTTCACATGAACCTTTTTTTCTAATATTAACCTTATCATTATCCTTAACCCCTAAAGGACCAACATGCATTTTTTGGCTACATAGAAATTTTGGGCAGATACGTGTGACTAGAGTTTTTCATATTTTTGGCCCAAACTTTTATAGAAGGTGGAAACAGAGAATATCTTTCACATGCACTACATTTCATGACATTTGGAAATTTGAGTCAAAAGTTATGGCCTAATATGTTATTTTTTTTGTAATAGGGTAGTCTAGGTAGATAAAAAAAATTATTTTTTTCAAGAAGAAAAATTTCAAATTGTTTTTTCTAGAGTTATACGTACATGGAAAGCTTTGAATCATTCCATTTTTATCAATGAATCAAAAGTTATGAAGATTTTTAGTTTGCGGGCAGTTATGGATTCTCTACTCTGAAATAAACTTTGAAGTTCTTTATCTCACTCAATTTTCAATACTTTTTGAAAAAAAACAAAATCTTAGAATGTAGATTGTTTAGGAAAACATTGTAACCATTGAGATTGGCATTTTTCAATTTCATGATTAAATTCTTGACAATTTAGTATTTTGAATCATTTTCTACTACAATCTACTTACTAGTTTTTTCCTATATGTACAATTCCAAATGAAGTGAAAATTTTCAAGCACGTAGCCAACTTGTCAAGGAAAAAGAATTTAAAGAAGCACCATCATTTTAGACATTTTTTCATTGAAAAGTGAGCTTGTGAAGTGAAGCTGTCCTGTTTTTTTGCAAGGCCAAAAAAATGATTTCAGGGAACTTGAATGCTTATATCTTGCAATCCATGCGGTGGAAATTTCTGAAACGTTTACCACATGTTTTCAAAGTCAGCATACTACAAGATCTTATGGTTACATGTGTCAAAAAAAGTTTTTTTTCAAAATTTGGATACCTCTACTAAAAATGACAGTTTTTGAGCGTTTTTTGTTAAAACATAGTCATGGAACTGTAAGGGCTAAAATGGACAAAATTGCTCTACCACTATGGAAGGTTGAGATTGAAAGCATTAGATGATATTTGGGGGTCTTGGAGGGCCGTTTCAGACCTGTTCCTTGATCTGCCCAGATTCAGTGAACGCCGGTACGGGTGTGTCAAAAAAAAAAAATTTCAAAAAAAAAAAAAAAAAAAATTTTTTTTTTTACCAAAATATCGTTTTAAGCGTGTTTTTTTTTTTTTTAAAATGACGTGGCAGTCATTTGACCATGTCAGCCAGTTGCTGCTGCTGCTTTTCCGCAGTCTGGGAATGCAACAGACAGCAGGGGAACTCGGAGCCCTCCAAGACCCCCGAATCTCATCTAATGAAAATAAAGAAAACAGTATGGAGCAACCTAATGAGAGTATTTGGTGTAGTGCCTCAGTGTGAATACATCCTAGCTAGTGAAGGATATTGCATCTTCTAATGATGTGTCTAAGGACCAATGGGATTTTTTGAATAATATCTTATTGTTAACAAAACAATACAATTTTTTTCAAGAAATATTAGGCAATATATTCTTCCATTTTAGTGAATGAAATTGCTAACTTGTTACATCCTCTCAGAACAATGTTGTCCTTTCAGATGAATGTGCATTTTTGGGATGAATAATGTAATTTTATCTTCATTTTTCACATTTCATCCATTTCTATAAATGTAAAGTATTGCATCACTCCAGTGAAAGACTGCTTCTTATATTGAAAAAAATGCTAGCTAAGGATGAAAAATTCTAGGATATGGAATGCAACATTATAATAAAAAACCTTAAATGTGTCACTGATATAAAACCACCATCATCACTTTCTGTACATTTATAAAATGAATATGTGTGTACGTTGAAGAAACGATTTTTAAACATCTAAAAAAGAAAAAACTAACCCTTCGTAACTTTTGCATATAGTATCCAAATAGCAAGTTCTTTGGTTCATTGGAACCTCTTTTCACTTGACAACAAGAAAATATGAAAATTTGAATATTTGAATAGTCTCTTAATAGTAACACAGTAGCTAAAAGTGGCGGTTTTGGGGGTACCCACCTTACACGTCCACCAATATATTCCGAAATTTCGAAAGCCAATTCACGTGATCAAAGTCCAATCTCTCAAGGCTAACCAAACATCAGCAACTTCCACATTTCAAACTGGCCCCCCCAGAAAAGATTTAATTTTCTACAAACCAGCTGCACTCAATCATAAAGTAACCAGAAAATAATATCTCATTCAAAACAAAAGCATTTGCAGAAGCACATCACTCAGTTGTGTCCATCGAATTTTTTTACTTGTTTCCAAATTACAGTCCATAATGTGTTGTCTGCATGACAGAAATCATTTTTTGTTTGCAAGGATTGGCGATGGCGAGCACCATGACCTGCAGATTGAAATCCCATTGCCTTTAAGCTACCGCAAATCCCCAGACAGTCAATCCCCGCACTTACGTCCGCAACTTCCGTTGTCCTAACTGCCACTAGAAACAACAGAAACTCGCACAGAAAGTCACGCAGAAACTGGAGATTGATTTTCAGAAATTCTTAAGGAGCATCTAATCATGAAAAGATAATAGATTCCAAACTGAGAAGCTGCTTCTCAAGCACATTGGGTGCAGCATAAAGTTTTCATGGCTGCACAAATTGTACTGAATTTGTAAGCGAACAATCTCTGAACTCGAGGTTCAGTTGGGTTTCTGGTTCAGTTGGAATTCGGTTCAGTTGGGTAATAATTCGTCCGCGAACAAGCTCTGAATTCGAGGTTCAGTTGGAATTCGAGGTTCAGTTGTGGGTTGGCGATGGCGATGGCGTCCGAGCATCACGACTTGGAGGGAACTATCCGAGCTCGGCACTCGACGCGGAAGTTCCTGTCGACGCCTGTGCCGCGCAAATTGCTCATGGAAGCTCTCTCTCTTGCGCAGCACTCGCCTTCGAATTCCAATATCCAGCCGTGGCACGTTGTAATCGCGGACGGCACCCGTCGCGACAGGCTCAGGGAAGCGCTTCTGGCCGAGGCCAAGCGCGTGCCGCCCGTGGTGCCGGTGCTGCCGGAGGAGTTCAAGCATTACCGGCAGGAGCTCGGGACCGTGGTGTATGGGGCCATGGGGATCGGGCGGGAGGATAAGGAGGCGCGGGCGGCGGCTGTGCTTCGGAATTGGGAGTTTTTCGGGGCGCCCCTCGTAGCCATTGTATGTATTCATCGGGATTTAGGAAGAGCGGATTCGATGAGCGTGGGAATGTATGTGCAGACGCTGCTGCTGGCGCTTACTGCTCGTGGCCTTGGCAGCTGCTGTGAGGTTTCCTTGGCGGCGTATCCCGATATTATTAGTAAAGAGCTCGACATTGCGCCGGAGCTGGTTATCATTTGTGGCGTGGCCATTGGGTACACTGATGAGGCCTTTGCGGCAAATCATCTGCATGTGGAACGGGCGCCGGTGGAGCATAATGTTATCATTCTTGATTCCGTTTGAATCTCGTGGTATGCTTAACCCTAAGTCGAACGCATGGAGTGCTGTCTGTTTCGTTCTCAATTAGAAATGCAATCTAGCGCGCATGCATGTTAATGTGATAGTGTTTGAGAGTCCAGAGAGCTGGCGTTTAGTGTTTGGCATAGTTTATGTCTAAACTAGTGAATGCGAGGACGATGCACGTGGCTCCGCAGCTTGAGCATCTGCGAAGAGAATCGTCTTCGGATATGAAATTTGAATATTCAATTCAAACCCTCAATTGTGGAGCACTTAGCTTTGATTCTTCAATTCTCAATGTTTCAGCTGAAGAACATGAATTGGCACCCTCTGCGATCTTTTTGCACATGAATCCCAATCTTGTCATATATTCTCGATAACTCGATTTTGAAGCACATAGTATGCATGCTGCTGTGCAGTTTTCTTCGTTCTCACTTAGAAATTTCATCGTTTGCAATCTGACGAGATCATGTACTAGAGTCAAGGAATGAGGTTAACTGTACACCAGTGATTACCCAACTTAGCTGATGTGGTCCTGCTTGGATGACATGGGACTTCTTACAGTGGGCGGCGTTTCGTGCTTGGCTCTTCAGCTGCTGTGAATGTCGGATCGAAGTTGGTGTTGAGCTTCGCATGCAGTTTGTGCATCGTCGGTGTGAGATTAGAAAATGACAGTTTCACAGATGAAGTTAATTTCTTTGATTGAAACAGTCGTGGTTGACTCTTCAATTAGTTTTTTAGCTTTCGATTGTTGAGTCTCTAGCTGTGATTGTGATTCTTCGCAGAAGTATTCGATCTCAATGGAAAAACGCTAGCACCGTTCTTCGATTCTCTTCGGTGTCGGTCCTTGCCATGATTTAGTCTATCAGAGACTTTTACGGGCTATGTGATCTTATAGTAGTACAGGTTGAAATACTCCTGTCTTGTCTCAATTTCCAAAAAAATTAAAATTTTGTGGTGTCACTAATTTTTTGGTGATACTAATTCAAACACTAATAGGACAAATCAATGTAATCTACAGACTGAAACAGGATATAGAGTGCTACGTATAGTTGATTCACACTATAACAATAGTATTTGAGTGAGTTGCTTCTTTACTTTTGTACATTAATCCCCACAATTCCTTTGTAATTTGAGCCTAGAAAATGCTAAAAAGACCACTTTTGAGTCAAGATTTTCAATGAAAAAAATTTAAACAATGACAATTGTAACCTAAGATCTTAATAAAAACTTCACTTAGGAGCCATATGAAACTCAAATAGTTTCAAACTCAAATTTCTTACCATTTGTGAGATCTACAAGCTCAAAGTAGAATGTATTTTTTTTTCATTACATGTATGTGGGGACATTTCAACTTCAAAAATTCAGTGAGGACTAGAGGATGTTGAATTTAGTTTGCAACTTTTGGTATGATGTAAATGCTAGGGTTGGATATAAGCATTACCAAAATCAGAACTTGAATTAACTTTGTGAAAAACTTATGCACCTTGCATTACTATGATCCCTTTGAAAAGAATAAAATATCCAAAAATATGAATAAATTCATTCAAATTTCAAAAACACTTGTTTCTATGCTCCAAACAATAGATTGATGTATTGTTAACAATAGAAATTGTATGGAAAGTTTTTTTGCAAAAAGTTCTTAAAACATAATTTTTATGGCCTATAATGTGCTTTTTCATGCCATTGTCTACAAGGAAGAATATTCTCAAGTGTCCAAAAAATGTCAAGTGGCAATTCTTCACATGGCCTTCAATAATTACAAAAATTGAATATCTTAGGCCAAAGGAATTACATCTAAACTTGCATGTGCATGCAAATTGTATTTTTGGATTCATATCAAAAACTTGCATCCAAAAATATAATTTTTGTTCTTGTAGATATGTCAAAAGTCAAAATGCAACATCTATTTATAAAAAACTCAAAAACCAATATGTAGTTGCAAGGAATTTTAGGAATTAAACAATCCACACTATAACATTAATATCTAAGCAAATTTCATCTTGATACTCCCTCTATCCCGAAAATTTTGTTGAGATTCTTCTATGCCAAGTTCATTGATCATATTATGAAAAGCATAATTTATTAAAAAAAGTTTCAAATTTTATATGACTAGAATCAATGAAAAACATTGCATGTGTTCATAGCACCTTAAACAAAATTAGCACCAACAAAGTCTCTATATGACATTCAAAACAATGTTAAAAGAACATGACATTCAAAATAGATAACTGTTTTGGAACAGAGGAAATACTATATTATAAATTGAATTTTTGAATCCACTTTGCGGTTAATTTATACACTTTACATTTCGATAATCCCATTGTAAAAAACATTGAGAAATATCAATAAACTCATCAAACTTCAAAAAAGACAAATTCTAGAATCCAAATACTAGGTTGTAATATAAAAGAGTAGAATTTTCTCTTTTTCTTGTTTGAAAAACACATTTTTGATGGTCAACATTTGATTTTTTTTGCCATTGTCCTCAAGGAGCAATTCAAGTGCCATCACCTCAATTGTCAAAAAACTACCAAGTAGCAATTTTCAAGCAATCCTTCATTACAAAAATTGGATTTTCAAAGCCAAAACATTCAATAATTCATAGAAAGTGTACTCAAACTCAAATGAATGCACAAATTATATTTCTAGATTACCAACAAATACGTGCATTCAAAAATTGAATTTATATGTTCAAATAGGTCAAAAATCAAACAACATCAATTGACCTACACCTCAAAAAGTTTTATGAAGGACTTTTACAAATTGAGGTAGGTACACCTTAAATCATCAAAATAAGTATTTCAATGTTTTTCCTTATGGCTAAATTGTAAAACTTTTATTCAATTACATGAGCAAACTGTAATGAAAGTTGTTGCAAGTAGAATGTAAATTTCTTATTGCTCATATAAATAAATTCTAAATAAATAAATTTCAAAAGCAATAAGTTGTAATCTTCTACAATTGGTCATAGATTCCATAGAAATGAACACATTTAGAACCTTACAAAGTAATAGAAATTAATAGCAACACCCTTGATGTAACACCCTTGAATAGTCAAATTGATCAACTTCTCAACTTCTGAATAGCAAACTTGGGTTGCTACGAGACAAAATTGCTTTCAAAATTCTTGTCTTTTAGGTGTAAAATGTGACTTCATTAAAATAATTACATTATTTTGCAAAAACATTTGAATTTTCCCATTCTAATAGATTTCTCACATTATGAAAATTGAAGATTGAAAATTGAAAATTGCAATTAATACATGTTTGATTTGGTGAGCAAAAGCTCGGTCCTTCTGGGGTTAATCAAATAGTGTTGTTGAAACTCCTAATCTCTTTGCCAATGTACTGTGCGTCAAAGATAAATAGTTTTTTTGGGTATAAAAAGGAAGATTACAAATTCTGCTTTGATAACAGGAGAAAGGATCTGCACACCAAAGATTTTACAAACTCACTTTGATCGTGAAAATATAATGAAAAAAAATATAAAAAAATTCATACATCTCAGATCAGGAGAAATGCTACTCAGAGCTCCCCGAAATATCACCACTGAAGGCACCGCTGTTACCTGAGGTGGACCCTGATTGCATTGAGGAACCACCTCGAGCACGCTGAAGCTGCCGCAACCTAAAAACATCGCGTGGAGGTGGTCGATTCTGTGGCCCAGGCGTCTCTTCGTCGTCTTCACCTCCTAAAGACAAGAATTTCGAAACTGGTAAGTAACTAGAGACATAAGAAAGGACATAATAAGAAAATGATCTATTCCCTATGATCACAGCAACTATTGAAGAAAAAATTACTCCTAAGTGTCCATATGGTGAGAAAGTGGACACTTCCTTACAGTCGTAGTAAGAACAGCTTACTTCGACTTCCATAATAATAGGAGGCTTCAAGAGAGGTAAGAAAATGAACAACAGAACATAGAAATCATACCCTACAATTTTAACAATACTAATAATATGTTTAAAAGTTAATAGAATCGACTAACAGGCTCCACAGTGAACTTTCTCTTTCTAGAGTAGGCACTAGAGGGTTAAGAAAAAAACTTCCTGAGGAACTTACTTTCAGGATCTTTCCTTTTGGGTGGAAGTCGTGATTGTCTAGAATTTGAACCAGCCGCATTTCTTCCTTCAGAAGCTGATTGATTATTAAAATTGGTCCTAGTATGATTGCTGTTTCGTTCTTGACTTTGGGCAGCGCCATGTCTGTCCCCAATCACAGCAGGGCTTGCAGGCCTTCCACCAGTCGGGGCTGTTGTAAGGCCCTCTTCTTGCATCATTGCTTGAAGGTCAGTTTGCAGCAGGTACGCCATAACCGTGTCGGGATCAGGATATGGTCCTACGTAAAAATAACCATGGTAGCATTCAGTATCTCAAAGACCAATGCCACTCCCTGGTATGATTTCTTCCTTCGCTTGAATTCTAGAAATCTAATATTCAAAATTGAGGATGAAAAGATGATGCACGCTTCAAATCAGGCCAACTGTCGTTTGCGTTATAATTAATTACTTCAGGAACTATTAGATAACATCATAAAGAAATTCATCCCTATGATCCGTAGGAAGGACTCACGATGATACAGAGGGAGGCCTCTGTAAGATTACAAGGAGACCTCATGAATTATAGGAAACTTTCCTGAAACAGACTAGTGTTGTCGAAAACTCAACTGCAAAGGCGTAGACGGAACGTGACAATCTACGGGACCAAAAGAAATTAGTAAGACAAGGACAAGCTGAGATCCTTACCACTAACAGATCTTGGAAGGCGAGTAAGAAAAGACCCAAGAGAAGGAGGCAGAAATTTCAAGGCATCATCCAGTGATTTATTATTTCCACCACCTTCACTAGGTGGACGCCCTGGTGGCAGTGGAGGCGGTCGGGGCCATGCAGGCGGAGGTGGATGCATTGATTGCATAGGGATAGCTCCAGTAGTCATCATTGGGACTGCGCCTGCGACACCAAAGCAGACATCCTTAAGCAGAGTCTTTAAATAAATTACACACGCAGATAAATTATTAAATACCGGTAGTACAATATACGACACTCAATGCGGCAAGGTGTAAAGTAGCAGTCAAAGCGACCTGCATACGAACAACCCCTCGCCTAGCATTACCTTTCCCAATCCGCAGGGCATTCCAGATTTTGGGGAAAGAAATTATACAAAAACACAATGAAGTAGATCCAGCTACTTGTAACGCATGAGAACAAGAATAAAACCTTGTAAATGCTGTGGTGCAGACGGATGCAGTCCCAGCAACGGGGGTCCATATTGCATGCCTGCACCCATCCTTCCAATAGGTTGCATAGGTCCTAAAGCTTGCCCTTGGGTGTTAACTCCTGCAAAAACATCAATGAACCCAGTCATAAGCAGAGACGAGCCCTTCCACTTTATTTCTCGAGAGTAAACGCATCTTCAAATATCAGCACAAGAACAGCAGTGAGCAGACCAGAGGCATACCAAATCCTTGCCGAGGATCATAGCCCGTCGTAGCCGAAGAGTCAGGTCGAACAGTATTAGTATTGGAACCTGAGTTCCCAGCTCCTGTCGATGAATTCCTTTCAGCTGCTTCAGATAGATTAAAAGATTAGAAACAGTTCAAGAGGATCATTCTGTAAGAGATACTCAAGAAGTCATCCGAGTGCAACAGATTTATCAGACATTTTTCATACTTGCATTCTCATGACAAAGCTTCACCTGGAGGTCCAGAGTCTCGGTTTCCTTGGGTTGCAGTAGACTTCTCCAACTTTGACGATAACTTATGAAAAGGTATCTGTCGATAAGAAACATATGGAGTCAAATGCGGAGCCACAATGCGCAATACAGAATTTGTAGACGAACTATGCATCTGCAAATTTTATAGGCACTCTTCTCCCATCAATACTTGAACCGCTAAGAAGTAAATTATTGTACCTGTTTACGAGACATGAGATCGAGATCTAAGGATGAACATGGCCAGAGGTCAAGGAAGCGGTATCTATTGATGAGACGCTGCAGCGAGGATTCAGCTGCAACATCGTCCCCAATTTGTGACAGAGCTTCCTTTCGCCGCTGCTCAACCTGGAAACGATCCACAACAAGACAAATAGCCCCCCAACCTCCAACTGATGAGATCACGAAATGGAATCGTTCATATCATGACAATACAAGCCTAAACAGATGCTAAAGAAAGGAAGACGTTCAACAGAAATAAACAAAGACTGATCAAACAAAAAACCTGGCGTGAACTAGAAAACCCAAGGACTAAAACCCAAAACCTGATGTTGACAATGAGTAGAAAACAATGATAACCGCAGGAGAGTCTTATTATACCTTCAGAGTGCTGGCAAGATCTCCATAGATTTGCTCAAAAGCCAAAAACCGATTCCAAACCTGTCTCAACAAAACTTGTCAAACTCTGAGCATCTTCAAATATACCTTCATCACAATATGAAATGACATAATGATACTACTCTTCCTGCAATGATCACAATTCCAAGACAAGAAGAGTTCACACCTCCGCAGACTCTTCAGCAGGAAGGACACTGAGAGCACGCTCAAAAAGCACCCGTACATTTCGCTCGTCGTTCATACGACAAAGAAAATCTGCATATCTGAATAAAGAAAATAAGGACAGAAAGTGTTAGTCACCTTTTGCTTCTAAAGATAGAGTTAAAAGTACAACCTCCAGATAACCGAGAAATTCTAAGCAGTTTTGCTATTCTCAGACTAAAAATCATGGTATTAAATTAGCATCTCGTGAGATTAGAACTCACTCTAAAACGTATGGAGCTTCATTAAGGTACTTCTTCAGCCCTAGTTCAAAGATATTTCGAGCCACCTACAGACAAGAAGCCACATGAGTGTAAACAAACAACCTGCTGTCACCAAGAGATACAATTTCTCCTGGACATAACCAACATTAAGGATCAAACGACACAACAATAGATGAACCTAAACCCAATACTGTTATTCAAACAGATACAATACTTCGTTACTCAGCTGCAAAACACAGAAATCACGACAGGACTAAAACTTCTGTCACAAAGTGATGATCCCGTTCAATTGTATTCAAACTCGTTGTACCTTGGGATCTTTATCAACACAAAGCTCCATGGTGGCGGATGCCACATAGACATGGTATGTGCAAGCAGGAGATTTGCGAGCTTCCATGAAGATTTTGCGAGCTGCTTCAATTCCTTCTGTTCTCCGCACGAAGCGCATCAACTGCAGCACTTCGAAGTATTAACAACGCACGCAGTCTTCTAACCTTCTTTGAAAATAACAATCCCTGCTGAAATTGAGGACGGCGGGTGGCCTAGGTTGACGGTATTCTTCCTACAACCCACTACATAATTGTGATAACTAGACCAATTACCTGAATGTATGCTAAAGCGTTGGCCGTTGTGCCGTTCTTGATGAGGGTCTCGTATACTGCCTTGGCTTCCTGGTCCAACCCAATTACATTTAAGTTACTACCATTCAAACCAAAAGCTTCCAGCAGGTCTTAAACTTCAAGCAACTCCATACTACAAAAACAATTTTCTACTAACCTTGATTCCACCCCGAGCTTCTTCAAATTCAGCATAGGCATAATGTAATACTCCCGTATCTGTCAGTTACAACAGAAGCTTCTTAATAATGTCAATATCCACACAGCTTCAGCTGTATGGATACAATCACTTAATCCGACTTCAAGCATCACTGTACTCGGATTCTGGCGCTACTATGCTCTTGATGAGCTGGATTATGCTACAGGCACTGTTCTCCACCTCGCTGGCAAAAATAATCTTGCGAGGAGACTACGCAATAGGGAAAACTTGTCTAACTTGTGCAAACATACACAAAAAAACAAAATAATTTAAATTAAATCTGTACCAACCGACCGCAGTAAGTCAATCACGATAAAAAAAAATTCAAATTAAACAGCTGTTTATTATTCCTGAGAGCCAATTTAGTTCATTTCCCACATTAGGTCATAATAGACAAACTGGGATTGAGTTAGAGGAAAGCTCAAAGGGTGTTCGACTGCCCGGATACACACCGATCGTAGTAAAAGACGTAAAGTGTACCTGGCAGAGCTGTCAACGCTCGCTGAAATATAACGGCTGCAGAATCAGGTGACCCATTTTGAGCATGCCAAGAGGCATAGTCATACCAGATGTCCGAATAATGATAAAGATACATCAAACACTGCATAAACACAAAAAATTAGATAATGAACCCTAACTTGTTGAGCAATTAGATCAGATCAAGCTCATGGACTATCTTTCACAAGAATAAAAACACCACCTGTACCTGGCATGTCCACTACGAATCCAATCAACACGATTAGGTTCGCTTCAAGTAGAGTTCTCTTTGGAGCAGTACCAACAAGACTTACTAGAATCAGATAGATTACCTGCTCATAAGTGAAGGCCACATGCTTCGTCAACCCCACTGGATCCAGCCGTTGAGGATTCCCCCTGATAACATTCAGTTCTTTTAACCATCAATGAAACTGTTCGCTTGTACTCCCATCAGATGATATTTTGAAAGAAACCTGAGCTAAAACATGTACTAAAGCAACACTACGGACAGACTTGCACGAGGTCATTTCGAGACAAGATGAGAAATCATATCAACAGTTGTCAGAAATAGATGCTTGCTTCAAAACAAGAGGAGTTTCAAAGACTAACAAGACAACTCTTGTGACTCCACAGCAGAAATTTAACAACTGCAAAGCCTCAACTCAACTAAAAAACTTGCAAATATTTGTCCGCAAGAAGTATCTTACTTCTCAAAATTCAATAACTGCTTCCAAGCTATGCACTGCTGCTCTTCCTGAATACATGCACGCTACAAATCATGTCAGACTCCACACCACGATCTCATCACAACACAGTCAAGGAAGAACTCACTTTGATCCAGAAAAAATGAGTGAAAAGAAAGAAGTAAATCCGCAGAATAAATTTAACCACTGCGCATCTGCCTTTAAGAGGGCCCCCTACAAAATGTATGACAATGTGATACCTCACAACTGGAACTGTACACACAACTTAAACAAAAGCAGAAAACGCACAACAACAAAGCATGCACAAAGCCAATCAAAGAAAAGAAACCATAAAACTAGGACACTTGAATGTTACAATCATAGGACAGGTACAACGTTAAGGCCTGCAGACGATGTGATTTGAGAACTGATATGCAATCAGGATGGTGAACACCATAAAACAAGTAAACAATTGCAAGGAGGCAACAGCATGCAAGTACATTTGAACGACGCCAGACAAGTTTAACATGAAATACATAGCGTACATGGCTGATTCCTGTGGAACCTAAAAGGTGAACAAATATTCCACAGAGCCTTCCACTGAATACACAAGCACCTCTTAATCAGTAAGGAAGATTCAGAAACACTTGCAAACTCACTGCAGGAGCATTCAGGTGTTCCATATGGTCACTCAAATCCAACACCAAGTTTGAAGTCACCCAGTCATCTTTAAAAGCCAGACTCATGACGATGGATCTCAGGGTTGCAGATCAATAACTCCAAGCACAATACAAAAAAATGGTGACAAATTGATGGAATCAATGAAGGGTAACCAGTGTGGAAGCAGAATTAAGGAGTCAGGGAATGAAACTTGCTTTGAACGAGCCCGTAAGAGGCACTGCAAGCATGTGTGTATCAATACGATCACAGTACTTCTTGCGCTCCCTATAAACAGCCCTGGCACTGAAATGCTTAGGTTGATACTCTGCCAAAAGACCCTTTGCCTGCATAGACAGTGCGATTCAGCCCTTAGATACACTCAACCGACACCATTGAACCTCCTGAATCAGTCTGCTTGAGATTCAATCATTTGTTGGCGCAACTCTGAGCTTGCCACCACCAAACAGCAAGAGCACGTGGGTTTGTCCATTATAAAGCAACAAAATGTGAAAATAGGCCAGATAAAAGGTGAAAAATGTTCAGCCATGAGTCATTGAGGTACAAAGACAAGTTATACAATACTCAAAATCAGAACCACAAGCATTCATAAACTGCCCAGTGAACGAATCATCCACAATTCACAAAAGAATCTGGCACTCTGATTGACAAGACATCTCATACCACCACCCTCACAAGCCATGGTACCCCGTATTGAAGCATGTACAACCCAGACAAAGGATGGCCATTTGAAAAATTCAATTTTATTGAACCCCATAAGTGCATCACAATTGGTAGCTGTTTCACTCCTAGACTCTGAATCTGATAAAAGGGCAAGCAGCCAACCAGGGCACGGCTGACGGAATTCTCAAAACTTTCATATTCCTTCCAAATCTGCTCAACCAGGTGAACAGGGGCCAAAATAGCTTTCTGATAAGCCTTACGCACTGTCGTCATCCTGAATGACTCTTCTTGAGGAGTCACAGCCTGCTCATCACATTGATCCAGTACCAAGGTCAGATTCGTGAGATAGCTAAATCGTTACATCGGGAAAAACAAGAAATCAATATATATCTCAAGCTCACCCCTGACAAAAAGCAGAAGCAAATAGAAAGTTAAACAGAACCAACTGAACCACTCAAACCGCTTTCAGGCAGCTGTGAACTTACAGGGGCACCTTTCAAAAATGAAATATATTCAAGCCAAACGGGACCTGCATTAATATCGAACCCTGTTTCACATCCACATATTATTCTGGTCAGAATATCTCAGCGTACGCCACCCTGCTAAAGTTTCCATTCCAGAACTGGAAACTGAATATTCAAGTACATTCAGATGACTGAGAAAAAACGTAGAGCTTGCAAAGACGAAGAACGCACCAATATGGCCAAGCATAAACTCGAATGCCTTTTTCATCTCGTCGCGGCCTTCGGGACCTCTACTGTCGTTCACTTTCCGCATGTACCGCAGATACGCTCTCCTAGAATACCATCAAATCAACAATTCACTTTCCTTCATTGGAAAATTGCAAGACACCCAAGACAACATTAAAATACTCATATTCATGGTTTAGACTTGAAGGTCCAGTGCTGACTTGAACTTCTATGAGTAATTCAAACGGAAAACACTCGGGAACTTGCCTTATCAAACCGTTCTAGCAGACCCAGGTCGCTAACAAAAAATATGGCTAATAAATTCAGAAGCTAGAATCTCAAAACAGCGAAACAACGTGTAAGATAGGCAATGCCAAGCGTTAGCCTGAAAGATCTAGGAACGCGCTCCGGCCATGTCTAGTTCATAGTCCGTGACAAATGTTCATCTACAAACATCGTCACACAGCTTAGACCTTGAAACCTAATGATTTGGAGTAAGCTTTTTTACGAGTAGTTCAGAATTAGATTTCACTAAGTTAAGGGGAAAATTGGAGAACGGAACTAACCAAAGGTCCACGTGCAGACACTGAAGCAAACATCGACTAAAAATCTGCTTGACAGCATCGTCATCGTTTGCTGCAAGTTGAGCTTCCACATAAAGTCTCCAGAACTTCGCCTGCAAATAAACCTTTGTGAGTCTCATATAATCTCCACTTTTTCCGCAACAAGTAGCTGCAAGTGCTCTTCCAAGAGGTCATGTGAGTACTTCTATGGTTCAATGTCTGATAATGTTTGCTGCTGAACAATCTCCTCAAATACTTGCTCACTGAATCGCAGACTTTGGACACGACAGGTGCATGGTAAAACATGTAGAACTGTACCGATGTTGGGAATCTGGAAAGCAACTCCTCGTAAATTGGTGCAGCATCACCAATCGCCTTTGTCTGCTCAGACACACCATTCGAGTTGTCACGACCAAAACCTCATCAAATCAAAAAAAGATGCACGAATATCTCTCAAATATATTATAAATACTCGTCAAACCCGGCTAGGAGTAGGATGCAACGGCCCAATCATTAAACCTGAAGTGTGTACTTGCTCTGAAATTAGCCAACTACAAAGTCCTCCAAAAAATGATCGAACAGCATATTTCACCAGTCACTCAAATTGATAGCAATGTTCAAATCTCTTACCTGAGCTTCGCTACAAAGTGCATTCAAGGCCTCCAAATCGTACGGGTTTACTTCAAGAGCCTCCCGTGCACGCCGCTCCTACCATAACCAAAAGCAAAAACACCAGATCATCAACCAAAATGATTAAGCACACCTCCAGCTCACTCAGTAATTTTGCTACAATAAAATCCGCACAAAATTCATAAAAAAACGCAAAACCTCCAGTCCCTTCCACATTCAAATAACAATTTCTTGACAATTAAAAGCTGTACAAATAAAGGACCCTGAGCGCCGCTCAAACCAGAACCAAAAGCAACCAGGAAAAACACACACACCAACTTATCAACACAATTATTACACACACCTCCAGCTCATTCCGTACTTTTGCGATTCTAAAATCCTCACAAAAAATCAGCAGCTTAACAGAGAAACTAAGCCCTCGCACATTAAAAATCACAAACTGTAACTCACATTTTTTGACATATAAGTCGCGTTATTCGACACGACAGAAGCCCCTCCGCTCGGCGCCACGGACGCAAGCAGCTGCCCTTCATCCACCGGAGGCACAAAGACATCTGCTGCTGCTGCAGCAGCTTCCTCCCCTGCCTCCGACACTACTACCACGGGTGAGGCAGCTCCCAGAGACAGAGACGGCGCTGGCGAAGGCGAAGAAGATGCTGGCGCGGGCGCTGCTGCTGCTGCTACTGCTACTGCTGGGGACCCCGCGGGCGTGGCATTGCCATCATCTTCTTCCGCCGGCACCAGCAATGGAGCCACGGCAGGACTGTCCTCGCCTGTTGCCATCATGGCGAGCGCCTCTTCACTACTAAATCAGTCACCAAAAAATTCGCGAGGCAGGGCTCAAACTCGCGGAAGAAAGACGAGGTATTATCAGATGCGGCTGCTGCTGCTGCTGCTTCTCCGGGAGCAGGGGAACGTCATGCCGTCCGACGACATAACGAAGGGGATGCTGTGCGAGGGTCGAGCTTCTTCCAGGACGGGAAGAAGTGGGATTTCGGCACTGTGCGAGGGTGTTGGTAAAACCCTAAGCGACGACCGGGACGACGACGGGAGACGAAGACAGACGGAAGTTGCCCGCGAAAGCGACGAAGACATAGGGCAGGGGGGACGCGACGGACGACGATAGAGGGAGACGACGGACGACCTCATCCGTAGTCAACGTGAACCTGGCTGTCCGGAGCAAATTCTTCAAGGTAACATGCAATTAGTATGGGAACATTGATCTCAGCAAAAGTGAAATTCAATCTTATTTCAATATTAACTCCATTTTGACACAAAACATTATATTAAGTGTATTCATGATGTTCATGTTTTTCATCAAAAATGATCACACTTAATAAGTTTTATGATTGAGATAATAGCCACCCATTTCCAACCAGTGACCCATTCCCGACTTATAGATGCACATATTTTTTACCAAGCTTAGAATGTTTTTTTTTCCTTTTCAAGGTTGGAACTAATAAATTTATGACACATGTTCCAAGTTGTGAGAAAAAAAGTAGAAATAATAAATAGGAAAAAAGTTATTGAGTGATCGGAATTGGAAGAGTCTAAAGGTTGGCCATGGATTTAGAGTACTTTTTGCCTCCCAAAATTCAAAGTAATTTTAGTTCAAGTGATATAATTACCAATTTTTTTGCAATCCTTGTCAACTCTATCGATGTACCTATGAAAAATATTTGTTTGCCTTCACTACTCCAGATCATATTGGAATTCCTTATTCGGTTGGTTATGGGTGGCTCTACCTTAGTAACTCATTCTATTATAGTCATTGTAAATCTTGCTTTTAGCAAGTATTCAAGGACGAAGACGTAAACTTACTTTCAGCTTTTACTCCCTCCGTCCCAAAATGATTGTCCATCTTTTCAAAAATAGATGTCCAGAAACAAATGTTCACTACTCCAACTTTAGTTATACAAAGTTGCAATTCATGGATAGTCAGTTTGTCACAATAAGAGTTTCAATTAGATAAAAATACAATTCATGAAATAGTCAATGTCAATTCGACAAAGATACAATTCATGAAATAGTTAGTTTTAGTTACACAAGTTGCTCACAAGCTGCTAAAAAAAACCCTCACCCTATACTACCTTCACAAAATCTTTGGAGTACAAAGACAAGATGGAAAACAATATGTTGCTATGCTCAATACTCATTTTCAGTGGGAAATCATAAGCTAGCGGGTGATTTATCCTGTAAACTTGCAGCCTCAACTTTCCCGCTTTAAATAGTTCAAGCTTTAAACTTGGTATTGTTGTTTTTGCAAACCGCTAAGCAAATCAAGAGTTAATCTACATGTCTGCATTCATTACTTTACAAAATTCTCAAATTTTGCCTTATTCTTGAGAAAAGTTTGTCATGGGACAATCATTTTTAGACAGAAGGAGTAGTTAAATTTTATTTTTAAAAAATAGCTCATAGTTAACTTTTATTTTTAAAAGTGAAGTAGCGTGGGTAGTTTTTCAAGTACTTAAATCCAACTCTAACATTTATTTCTTCCTCTTTCATTTGTGTTTTCTACTAATGAGCTCTCTTCTTTGAGAGCAAAATTAGTTTGGAATAAATCCTTTGTTGTTTGAGCTTAGAATATAAACATCATCTGTTATTGTAATTTGTTTCTATATCTTCTTGTTTTATAGCTCTCATTTGTATCAATTTGCATTCTATTTCTAACAATTTTAGTCTGCATTCTAAGTTTTTCTAGTTTACATGCTAAAAACCCAAACAAAGTTGTGAACAATTTAAAAACTTGCCCTTAAATCCTACCATAGCTAGCCTTTTCTTATAATTATATTCAATCCTTTTATTATGGTGCAACAAGCTAGTAGTAAATGTCTACGTTCAAATGATGCAGGTCCATCTAACTCTGCTAGACCAGCTCTAACAAAGTTGGATATTATTATGCCTATCCACTATATCAACTTCCTTCAAAAGTTTGTCACAGACGAGAAACAAATCAAATAGTCCTTCTCTAGATGTGAAAAGCATTTAGAAAACCTTTGCTTGTAGTTTAAGGATGGCACTCTTCCTCACTCCCTTCGTATGAGTATTCTTAAGCTTACAATTCCGGAACCTGAAGTACAATCAACCTTAACCCCTAAATGATGGACCCATGACCATTGATTTCAAACCTCAGTGTCCATCACTCAATTTGCTACCATTTTGCAACTAGATATGTATGAAAAATTTTATATTTATTTTTCAGAGATGAAAGTACATGTCTTCTTTACTTCAAAAAAAATTTAGATTTTTTTGTGAAAAATTATTTTTTTTAAGAATTTTTGAAGAAAAAGTGAAGAAAAATCATATTAAATAGAAAAGTATTTCAAAAAATCTGAAAATTTCACCGTATCTGTATATCACAATGACAAACATCATGGTGTAAACTCAATTTCCGTGTCATTCTATAATTAGAAAATAATAGACATTGAAAATACACTCAAAGTTCAAATTGCAATAAAATATGCAATATTAGGAATTTTTTCAAAATTCAAATTGGAGTAGAAACTAGAGTAGATGACCTTCATTTTTTTAGTTTGACTCAAACTCAAGAAATATCATTTTTGTGGAGATATTTTAGATTTTTAGCAAGGAACAACAACTTCCCAAAATACTCTAAAATAGCATATTTTGTGATCCGTTTTTTTTAATAGCTTCTCATTTCTGTGAAGACAAAAATTGGAAAGAGTACGAACAACCAATTGGATACTCTTCATAACCCAATGTGAAAGGTCAACAAGGAAAAGGAGGATGAAAACATGCTTTTGAACTCTTCTCAGCTGAATAGTATTGTCATCAGAATGCCACAGAATGGCGTCTGCAGCGCTCCAAAATGTTATGAGGTTCTCATCAAAGTTCAAGAGTCATTAGGAAAAAAATGAGCCCTCAAAGAGGCTCTAAACTCCAAACAGCAGGGAACATTGGTTGAAGAAAAAAGGGTTTGAAAAAAAAAGTTTTTTTTTCATTGTTTCTTTGGCCAGCAAAACAAAGTGCCTGCATAGTGCAGGACATGTACAATTCAGCTAAATAATTGAAAAAGTGTTGAAAAATTTGAAAAAATAAATAAATGTTAAAATAAATACAAAACTATATAATTTCAAATTTGATGCTAGCATGAGTAGTGCCATATCACATTGCTATTTTTTAATTTTTTTAATTTAACTTTTTTTAATTTTTTTTAATTTTTTACTTTACTTTTATTTTTAAATAAAAAAATTTTAATTATAATTTTTAATTTTTTAATACTTTTTAATATTTTAATATTTTTTAATAAATTTTTTATTGTAGCCACTATTCCTCAAAGGGGCTGTAAGTTCCATTGAGGGAAACTCTCAAAGTAAAGCAGTCCTTTGAAGGCTCATTTTTTTTCCTAATGCCTATTGTGAAAAGTTGAAGGAAAAAATTGTACAGCAGAAAGCAGAAACCTGACTTTGAATCTAGGCTAAAAGTCTTGATAGATCTTTGGATTTTGACTCTAGAATTTTTGAATCCTCACTTTGAAATCTTTGTCCAAAACTGGCATACACAATTTCTTATCTCCTTTTGGTAACCAAATAGACTTTTTCTTTTTAGAACGTCATTTATCACAAATAGTTAGCGTTTCTTCCATAATCTTATCTTGAGCAGAGGCTCAGGCACCAATTGTAGCAGCAATAACTATTTGCGATAAGCAACTTTCTAAAAGAGAAGAGTCTATTTGATTACCAAGGAGATAAGAAGTTGTGTGTGTCAACTTTGGCAAGAGTTTTGGAGTAAGGATTTAAAAATTCTAGAATCAAAATTCGAGGATCTATCAAGATTTTTAGCCTAGATTCAAAAGTTGGCTTTTTATTTTAAAAGTTTTCCTTTCATTTTTCTACAACGGGACTCTTGAGTTTTTTGTTTTTTTTCTGAACAAATGGGAAAACCCACTGCATTAAAATCCAGAAACCAGAAATACAAACAGTCAAGCTTCACTGTGTCAGGTTGAGAGGAGCGTGCTTTGGGAATACACAAGGTATTTGGCTGCAACTGGGATAAGTTAGCCAGGGACTTCAAACAACTTTTGTGTCTTCTGATCTTCAGTCTTCAATCTTCAAACTTCGATCTTCAAACTCTTTCCCGTTGGCTTATTCTGTGTTGGCTCTAAATGGGTCAGGGTTTGGTCAGGTAGGTAATAAGAAATCACGGGCCTCGAACGGGTAAAATGAGACAGCATAACACGAAATGCCGTCCGGATGATGGGCTCCTAAACTTCAAACCCACGGTGACCAACAGTCGTGCCTCACCGGTGGGAACAACATATAAAATCGACCATGTGGGTGATCAATCCCACTTCGTCGTCACAAACACAAAATGGGGCTACTCTTAGATTCCCACAGAGCTCACAACAAGTTTATAATACAAAAAGGAAAAACAACTAACCTCCAAAACCGGCTGGGAATAACAGATAAACAAATCGGGCCACAAACCACAACATAGAAAAGTCTTCAAGTCTTCATCTTTTCATTTCTTTTTGTCTTGTATTCTTGAAGTGTTCAAAAACACAACAAAAAAATCGAAAACTAACTCTAAAATTTCTCTGAACTTCAAACTAATGCTACAGATGCCTCACAACTCCAAATGTTAAGTATCTTAGCTTTTTGAAAAGCTAACAAAATATACTAACACTTCTCCAAAATTCAAATTATTCTAAGCTACTATCCAGACACTATAGACAGAACAAGTCTCAGTCTTCATTTTCTAAAGGCAACAGACCTCTCTACCTTCAAATCTTAGTATCTCCCTCAAAAATACTTCAATTATGAAGTATAATAAGTTTTTGAAAAGCTAGTCACATAATCTTCAAACTCACAAAATCTCATACAAATTCAAACTACTAACCATTCATTGTAGGCCTCGAAAGTCTTGGCTTCTCTTAATTGGGTAACTGCAAACTTTCTACCTTTAAACTATCACAATTTCCTCAATAATCTTTTAAATCAAGTTTGCAAACTCATTTTGAAAAGCTAATTTTACAAGAAACAAATTCACAGATTCTCACTTCAAAAACTTTCATACATATGGAGATATCTCTCCTCAAAATTCGATTCTCTCCCAAAAAAAAACTACACATACACACCTTTCCACACACCCTCAACATACACAAGGAATCTCCTTATCTTTCTTTTTCCCTTTTCTAAGGTGAGAGTGGAGCACATCAGCCCATACTCTTATCCCTAAAGTTCATCTAAAAGATAAAAATATTCTCTTGCCCTCTTCACACTACTATATATCTACATTCCCTAGCCATTTTATTTAATCAGAAGGCCAATATTTTAACCATTTCCAATCTGAACCTAATAAAATAAAACTAAGGGATTACTAAAGATCCCTATTAAATGCCTCTATATGTCGTAAAGTCGTACTAAAGGTTTTAAAATAAATCTTCAATCGCCAAGTCGTGGACTTGGTTGGTTGGTGAAGTGACGGTCAAAAGTTGCCAGCTGATCCGGATCCGAAATCCATCGATTCGGGTTTGAATCCCGATGGCTCGTTGATTGGCTTGGGCGGCCTACGGTTTGGCACGCTAGTGAGGTAGAAAAGTTATACCAGCTAACCTGCTACCTATCCCCCTGAGCTGTATATGTGATAAGAACAGTGAGCGCCTATAAGGTGCAAACTCTCCTTAATAACCGTGGTTCTCACCACGACCAAACCACTTTTATTAAATATTGTATATAGAGTTAATAAAGATTAAATCTAATATTTACATGATGGAAGAATTTTCATCAGGACAACGGCTGGACAATGAAGAGAGAGCAAGTAGAGACACTAAACCCCAAAAAAAAGGAACCAAAAAGGGGAGGCCCAAACCTATACAATCAAACAAGATGGAGGGCCTTTTTTGGTCCACGTGTAAACTCCATCATGTTTGGCAGCTAGCATTGGAGATTGAAGCCAAGTTTTTTCACATTGTGCCCAGATCAACCCATTGTGTTGTGGTCGCAGGCGTGCCGCATTGGCCGCTTTGATCTGTGTTGCCTACTCTGAATCTAGAAGTACTGTCTACATGGCTTTGTGAATACGTTCACAAGACCATTCACTCTGCGTGAACACCTTACTATTTCTAGAGATCCATATGATCCAAAGAGATAAGCCTCTAACTAGGGACCATATCGTTTTAAACAACCAGATCCTCCTAGGTAATGTGCCTCCAAATATACATAGTCTATAACTGAATTTCATGTGTAAGATAGAGCTGAATTGGTCTCCACAAAGATGGATGAATATAGATTGGGCATATTCCCATACCTCCTAGGCCCTTGGGCAATAGTAAAATCTATGAATGGGAGTCTTAGAGATGTCCATCGTACAACAGATGCATCTGGTGTCGATTGTTGCGTTGATACGGGCCCTCCATGAGTTCTCTACCACTGCATTATGCCACACAGACCACATAAAAGCTGCTTCCTTCTGCGATCAAGTCTTGAGGCAAAGATCTCTCCAATCAGGCACAAAATTCTCCGGGAGATGGTCACCCCACTTGGAAGCTATGGAACGCTTAAGATGAGTTTGCTTTGTAAGTAAAAGTCTTCCTATGGATGTAGAGTATGACAACAATGGGACACCATTTTTCCACTTCCATCTGCTTGGGTCAAATGTCAATGTCCGTAAAATGCCAGCAAACAAGAGACTAGTTACCCCGTTTGTGTTCCTCCTTCCTTCCAGCATTTGAACCCTGCGGATAAATCCTTCATATCTTGATGTTTTTGGTAAGTGCTGAATGGGTGAGAGCTGCCTGGACAAATGGTCCATTGTTGCTCTTATGTCTGCGCTAGTTAGCACAATGCTCTGGAGTCGTGATGGAAAACACTTGAGGCCTTGATTTCCCACTTTCCATGTAATACTTGGAAGCTCATCTTCCACTGTACTAAGTAGTCCAACCCATTTTCTAGCTTGGATCTAATCTATTTGACTAGTCAAGAATACAAAGCACTCATGTGGAATGTGAAAAATGAGATACCTCCATATTCTTTGTTCTGTGTCCTCAAGATGAAAGCTGGCTTGTATGTCTTCCCAAGGCTTGAAATCGCATCTTAGTGGGTCTCATAAATCTTCAATGTTCCTTAATCCATGCTTTGCCAGCTCTTGGGCCTTTTCTTGGATAAAGAAAAAATTCAAACCTATGTATTTCGTGGCCCATCAGAGGCTAGTTTTTAATACCTCGTCTGCATTTGTGGAAGGGATAAGTTTGATGTTGGTGGCAATGTGTTTCCAAGCTGAGGTTACTCTATTTCAGATTTGGGACCCCCTTGTGACAGATGCATTGTGAACCGTCAACCAAATCTGGGAAGGATATTAGTACCCAAGCTTTGGGTTTAGCTTCATTTTGTTAATCATGTATCTCAGTAACACTTTCAGGTTAGTTATGCCCGGTTCGATAGCATAGAGGGTCCATTTCACTAACAAAGCTGTAAGCAAAATTTCTGGATCTAGTAACTTTAACCCTCATGCTGCTTTGGGAAGACAGCAATCCTCCCAGTTGACTCGTGTTCGTGCGTTATGTTTCGAGTCGCTCCACAGATAGTTGCGGAGGTTTCCAAAGCTGATGGCACAAATAACTTGAATTGACCCGGTCCATATCGCAATGAAATAGTACAAGGTTGATAGTAAAATGGCGTTGATCACCGTCCTTCTCCTTGCCAGTGATACCCTCTGAGTGGTCCAATACTTGAGTTTCTTTGTAATTTTTCCCTGTAGAAACTCGTCAATATCTGTAGTCTCAAGAGTAATGCCAAACGGTGCTCCTAGCAGCTTAGTGACTGATCTTGGTGGAGCCCAAATAATTTTGAACTTTTCAGTCCATTCAGGTCTCGGCAGCTCTGAAAACCAGTACCTGATGCTTTTGGACCAATTGAGTATAAGTCCAAATGCCGCTCCAAAGGTTTGTAATAGGGAAACGGTGTTTTGTAAGTCCTCCTCTCGGCCTTGAATTGAAAAGCCTATATTGTCTGCATATTGCACCAGGAGTTGTTGTAGCTCACTTTCGGGAAGTTTTATCCCATGAATCCTTCCCAAACTCTGTTCTACTACCGCTACCATATTGAGTGCTTCTCCCACCAGCAAAAAGAGGTAGGGCGCTAATGGGCAGCCCTGTCTAACGCCACGAAGGATGGGGAAGGATTCTGTAGCTTTTTCATTTAACAGAACTATAGCTGAAGCATCTCTAAGAAGCATCATAACAAGTTTGGAAAAGGAGTTAGGGATTCCAATTTTTTCCATCACTTGGAAAACGAAATCCCAGGACACCATGTCATAAGCCTTTGTAAAGTCAAGTTTGAGGAAGATTAAGTCCTGATTTGACTCACTGGCCCATTCTATAGTTTCATACTGGAGAAGAATGTTGGCTAAGATGTGACTGGATGGCAAAAATGGAGATTGCTCTGGGCTTATAACGTCTCTAAGTAAACCCTACAGGTGAATTTGTAAGGCTTTTGCTACTATTTTATACGAAACATTGAGAAGCGTTATTGGTCTCCAGTTGGAGAGGTCTGCTTCATCGCCCGCTTTGAAAAGGAGAATAATTGTGCCTGATGTCATACTTGCAAGTAGGCTGTCTCTTAGGATTGTTTCGTGTATCATTTTTGTAAAATCCTCTCCAAGCATGTCCCAGAATCAGCAAAAAAATTCCACCGTCACTCCATCAGGTCCAGGGCTTTTCCCTTTTGCCATCTGTATCACCGCCTGGTGTAATTCGGCTTGGGTCAAGGGCACTTCGAGCTGTTGTGCCATTGACTATGAAAATCTATTATCTACACAATCGAGAATTTTTTCCTTGGCCTCTAGTTCTTGAACCGTCTCTTGTTTTTGGGAATATAGGCTCAAATAGAATTGCGAGCAGATGTACTCCAGGTCAGCCCAATCATATTTAAGAACCCCTAGGTGGTCCCTAAGCTCGGTTATGGAGGTATTGGTCGATTCTTCCTTGATTGTTTTGAAGAACTCAATTGAAAGTTGGTCTCCGAACAGCCGCCACCTAGCCCTCGATCAAATCTTCTGTCCCTCTGTTTTCTTGGTCTCGAACTTGGTGAGTTGTCTCTCAGGAGATTGACCTCCTCCTACAGTTGAGTAGATTGAGGGAGTGCTTGCAGTTGCTCGTTCCTTTGCTCAAGCTTCTTGCACAACTTTACTTCATGTTCCTTGTTGCTGTTGGCATGTTTGATGCAAAAACTCCTGTAGAACTTGGTGACTCTCTCGAGTCTGGAAAAGAAGCTTGCATTTGGCAGTGAATCTAACCACACCTGTCAGAGCAATGGTTCGGCCTCGTCCAAATAGAACAAGGACATGACCCACCTACTTGGCCGTGAAGGAGGTTTCTCAAACTCTATATGCATGGAGACCGGATAGTGATCTGATCTCATATGATCACCTCTAATTTGGTATTCTACAATCTTCCTCTGTTCAATAACCAAATCTGGAAAAATGTAGTAACGGTCCAAACGAGCCATGAGTCTTGCGTTATCCGTCCTTGAATTGTCCCATGAATACTGGAGACTGGGCAATGTCATCGAGAACTCCATGACCTGAATCGAATCTTTCAACACATTGAACAGCAGCCTTTCGTTTGATGGCATTGTTTTTCTGCATACACTAGATTTGTCACTATGCCTCTCTACCATGTTGAAGTCGCCAACCATTACCCACCTGCAAGTGTTTGGTAATTCCCGTGTCAACGTTTCACAAAGAATATGTCGTGCTTGTGTTTCAGTGGGAGTATATATGTTGACGAACCATAAATCTCCCCTTGGGACTCTGTTCATAATGAACGAGTGAGCTTTGCCGCCAATTGAACCGGACCTTGAAATCAGCTTAGCCTACTTTGGAGTAATGAATGATGCCACTCTGCCTTTGCCTGCAATCCTTCCATGAATTGTGTATCCCGGCTTGGCCTCAGTATATAAACAGGTTGCTCTTTTCCATAGTGACGATCCCAATTGTGAAACTCCAATTGCTCGCAGTTTATGTTCATGAATGAACAGGATGTCAGTTGGATTCTTGCTAACGTAATTCCTAAGATTGTCTATGGCTGCAGGATCGTTCAGCCCCTGGACATTTTGAGAAAGAAGTTTTAACATCACAATCGCTCCTTGTTGAGAGTATGCCTAGCGCTCTCCTTGCGGTCAACTTGATTTTCTACTTGGTTCAACTGGAAACCCCAGGCTTCTAATAGTAAATTCCTAGCAAGGCCCCAGGAAGCCTGAGACTATTCATTAGTCTCCGAAACAGTATCCATCTGAGGTTGTTGAACCTGAAGGAGCGATCTCTGTCTTGCTACAGATTTGGTATTTCTAATTGACATACCCCTAGGTATTGTCAAAGTTGGTGCTTCTGTTTCATTGCTAGCCCATTGGGGAAGGGAACCGGATATGTGGTTGTATACCTTGACAGCCAGGGATGTGCCACTGTCGTTGGACGGGGAAGAGGGACGGAATGGACTCTTGAGCTTTGATGAAAACCTTAAGGCATTATTTTCAAACAATACTTGAAGTTACACTCGATCACCAATCCTATATCTAAGGTTGATTATTTTTTAGGATCCGGAATTGTAAGCTTAAGAGGGTTTATACAAAGGGAGTGAGGAAGAGTGCCATTTTAAGCTACAAGTAAAGGTTTTCTAAATGCTTTTTGACTCTAGAGAAGGACTACTTCAATTGCTTTCTGTCTTTGACAAACTTTTGAAGGAAGTTGATATGGTGGGTAGGCATAATAATATCCGACTTTGTTAGAACTGGTCCAGCAGAGTTAGAGGGATCTACATCATTCAAACGTAGATATTTACTACTAGCTTGCTGCACCATAATAAAAGAATTTAATATAATTATAATAAAAAGGCTAGCTAAGGTAGGATTTAAGGGCAAGTTTCTAAGGGGTTTACAACTTTGTTTGGATTTTTAGCATGAAAACTAGAAAAAATTAGAATGCAAACTAAAACCATTAGAAATAGAATGCAAATTGATACAAACAAAAGCTATAAAACAAATCACAATAACAAATGATGTTAATATTCTAAGCTCAAACAACAAAGGCTTTATTCCAAACTGGTTCGTTCTCAAAGAAAATAGCTCATTAGTGGAAAGCACAAATGAAAGAGGAAGAAATAAGCATTAGAGTTGGCTTTAAGTACCCTTAAAAATACCTATGCAAGCTAAGTATAAAAGTAAAAGTTAACTATGGGCTGACTTTTTTTTAAATAAAATTAACTATGAGCTAAAAGTGACTTTATGATGAGTCAAATTAAGAGAAAATTCAAGAGATAACTATAAGATCACATATAGTTTAGTAGCTATTTATAAGTTAATTATAAGCAAAATATGAGCTAATTATGGATACGTGTTTATACAATCAAAAAACAACTTTAGATTCTGCAAAGAAATATTTAAAGATTCTAGAGTTTCTACAAAAAATCAACGGTCGAGGCAAGAAACGCAACTTTGGAACATCTAGAGTAGAGCATACAACATAGGGTATGAAATTGCTACCGCGCTGAAAGCTTTGGTATACAAAAAGTAGTCAAGTTGTAACAAGGGGAATTTATTCACCTCAAAGACAACATTGTCTAAGTTGTTGTTGTTGGAGAAGAAGAAGAAGAAAAGGTCCTCATATCATAGGAGATAGCTTGCAAGTATTTGCAAATGAAAGTGTTCAAGTAACTACAAGCACGCAAGCGCTCAAAGAAGAGGCTTCAGATGTGATTGAAGCCTCACTGAAAACTCTTCCGAAATGCATACCGTTGAAGTTCTCCAATGATGAAGGCTTTCTTTTGATGTAGTGGGTGCTATGATGACCAAGGCAGGTACTGGTATCTGATTAGGGATTTTTGGTGGCAACAAATGGAAAGACAATGTGTTTCTTCAAAATATGCATCTTTATAATAGTGAATGTCAAGCATGTTGACTGCTTCTTTGCTGATGCAATGTGTTATGTAGATTTTGTTGCAATGTGCCACGTAGAACTTCAAATTGTCCATAAGATGGCATTTGGTACCAATACCGATTTCAAAGGCGTTGTCAATGTAGGGCCAATAATAAAGCATGTCTCTATTAAAGTGGTGGGCCGTGATTTCTTTAACATGATCTTCAAGATCACAGAGACGAAGACAAGCATAAACCATTGCAAAGTTGCCACTCATAGCCATTCCGCATACTTGTCACCAAAAGCTACCGTCAAACTTGAGATAGTTTCAACACCATAGGTACAAGGGACATAATGAGTTGTTCCTTAGGCCAAAGGAACTATCCTGCAATCACAATTCTAAGTGCCTCAAGACCCTCCTTAGTGGGAATACTTGGATAAAGAGATTCTACATCAAAAGTAAAGAAGTGATGGCATTGGATAGGACCAGCCCTTTTGAGGGGGGCAAAATGGAGCCAGAAAGCACCATTTTATAGTGAAAAAAAAAATCTTGCCAAAAAAAAGTGATGTTTTTCCCCAAAAAGTTTCAATCCAATTTAAAATATGGATGAAATTGTCAAATTTGGATGAAAAAGTGTATGAATTTGATTGAAAAGTGTTTTATGGTACAAAAGATGGATGTACAAAGAAATAAAATGCTTCACCAAATTTTAAGTAATCGCCATCCTGGCACTTTTTCAAAAACCAATAAAAAAAGGGCTGGATAGGGCCTGAAATTTCAAGGCGCCTCCCAAGCAAAATCAAGGAGTCTACAACTGGTTTATGTATAAAAAAGAATTGGAAGGAGTTGATGATGCAAACAAATCAAAGCATATTCAAAAAAATACCCAAGGTAGGAATAGATGGATTTGACCATGTAAGCACAGGTTTATAAACTTTGGGGAGGAAATATAAGGTGCACTCTTGATATCTTCTCGACAAGCATATGAAATGCCATTTTTTCTCCTTAATACTAGTCTTGAACTTAAACTCTAAGATTTTGAGTCTTGACTTGATCTTATCTCAAGGTACAGATTGGACATATTAATAAACTTGGACATCCAAAAGTTGACAAAGAGCTTTGTTTGTGTACCAAATCTTGTCCATCAAGACAAGACCTTAGTTTTTGTCCGTTGGTGTAATGGCAATATCTTTGTCACTACAAAGAAAATCTAAGGCTAATTTTAGAATTTAGAAATCTAGGAAGGGTAGAAGGGACCTTTGCATTACAAGGCATATCCTACAATTTTGAGAACAACCATCATCAAACTAATATCCAACCAAATGTAATCTAGACAAGATAGGGGCCTCAAATCAAGTCTAAAAATCAACCTCACATCAAATCAGTCCAATATCAAATCATAGATGTACTAGTACAATTCATTTATCTTTAAATAAACTTTGTAATATTGAATAGAAATCCTATTCAAATTGGTACAAAGCAAGAAGGTCATTGTAACAAGTTCGTCAAGATGGCAACTTTATATAAATTAATTACCATCAAATGCTAATATTTAAATCCTACATAGACAACAATGATTTGAAATCTGAAAGAATAGTGCGCCTTCATAGCCTCGGAGAGAGAAACCATTAATAAATGTTTATAGGGGTTATAAACCTCACCTATCCCTATGATACAGAAAACACAACAATATCAAGTTAGCAAAGACAAGGTGTCAGTAGCCCCACAACAACGTGTTATAGCGGTCACAATACATATAAAATCACACTTAGCTCAAAACCTCACACAATCATATGGATAGTACATCACATAGTTTAGCAAATTGTAAATAAAGAACTTGTGAAGAAGATGAATCCATCTCCAACTTCCTCTTTCAAAACATCCTTAATCACTTTCAAACAGCATGTAAGAACCTGCAAGTAGAGCAACTAGTATAGGTTCAAGAGTAAAATTGGCTCTAATTTATACTATTAGTCATCATGCATGACATGGATGCATCATGTGATTTCATGCCATGGCATTTGACATGGTTATTTATGCTCCTACTATGCATTGTCATCCAATTGAATTAGGACCATCTATTTAATCCCTGAAGGACCGTTGTCCCTTTGGAGGACAAATGAGATTTTGGGCAAGTACCTATGGAATGAATTTTTGTCCTGATTTTTTGAAACTTTTTTTGAAGATAGAAAAAATGATAAGTCTTATGGGGATATATTTTTTTTTTCAATTGGTGCCCGAGAACAAAAATTATGCCCAAATAAGCTGAAAACAAGAAAAAACAAAATAGCTTTTCAAAAATATAGTTTGTATTCCAATCGGTGTCCAGGAGCAAAAGTTATGGCACAAAAAGCCTTTATTAATACAATGGGCTGAAAAAACCTTCAAAAAAAAAAAAATTAAAAAAAAAATGAAATTTTTTTTTCATAGATTATCTACATAAGCTTTATTATCTACATGGGAAAATTTGATTTATTCCATTTGAATTTGTTATGAGGAAGTTATGGACAATCTTGTTCTTTGGGCAATCAAAGCATCTTTTTGAAAAAATAACTTGTAGGATTCATTTGTGAACTCAATTTTTACAATCTTTACAAAAAAGTTACACAAGGTTAAAATCTTTTTCTAGAACATTCTCACCGTTGGGATTAGTGTGTTTCAATTCCATCCTAGAGCTTCTAACAGTTTATTTTTCCCTTCAATCTTAAACCTACTCTACTTAACAATTTTTTTATGAATTAAAATTAAAGTGTGTATTTTTTGAGTTCTTTATGAATTAAATTTAAAGTGTGTATTTTTTGAATTGTTTTTCCTAAACTCTTAGCTCAATTCTTCATCATATAAAATTAGATATTCCAATATGTAGAGCAATAATTTAAGTTAAGAAGTTTAAAGCCAGAAAATGTAGTTGAGTAAGGTGCAAAAAAACTCATCTCTTTTACTTTAAACGCAAATATCTTGTAATCTACATGGTCAAAGTTTTTGACATTTCTTCCACACATTTATATACCAGTGTAGTACAAGATCTTATGGTTAGATATGCAAGAAAAATAATTTTGAATTATTTTTGCTATAGAAATGGCAATTTTGAGTGGTTTTGATGGACTTTGGGGATTAATTCACTTTTGAAATGAATGAATTACTTTGTAATCAATTGTGCTTGTGAAATACCATTTTTATTCTCCATATTTATATTATTTTGGAAGCTACTATGACTGCTACAACTACAATCAATATGGATATCAACACTATATCTCCTATCTACACTCATGTATGTACAACAATATTAATACACTATATTTTTCATGTGTATTCATGTATCATAGTCCATATTTACATATATATTTTGTAAATCATATATTGCATTCCATAAATATCATATTCAGTGTATCATATTTTGTATCATAAACTCTAATCTCAAGTAATAGTCATTTAAGTATGGTTGTGTCTTTTGAGCACATTATGCATAATAAACTGCTACTTCTGCCAATTCATTGATTCACTTATGAAATAAGTGAATATTTAATAGTGTTTGTGAAATGCATTTATATTTTTTCGAATTCGCTATAATTTCAATCAATATAAAATATAGTATATGTTGTCAATATAAGTATTTCATATCCCATATCAATAAAGATGGATTTGAGTAAGGTTTGAATTAAGATGGATTTGAGTAAGCCAGAAAATGTAGTTTGAGTAAGATACAATCTTCATTATCAATAAAGAACTGATTTTTCGCTAATATGTATTCTGATTGCTATAATTTCTTAATTAAACACTATAAATTTAAAAGTAATGGTAATTTTTTTCCAATTTTTTTGAAAATTCATCATTTAGGATCAATAGAAATCAACCATTAAAAATACCAAATTTTCTTGCACATCCAATTGTAAGATCTTATACTTGACTAGTATATGAATATGTGGAAGAAATTTATGAAAAAAATGAAGAATAAATAAAGAATAAAGTAGCAAAAAACTCTTGGTAATCTTTATCATTTCTACTTATACTTCAAGAAAACATTTCAAAATAATTGGATTTTTATTGTTATATTTACCAATTCATTATCACCATTTGCTAATTTTTTATAAATATGTAAATATGACATCTTACCATGAATTAGTTGAATTTTTTCACATCTTATGTATTATAAATATATATGAGAATATTTCTTCAATTTTTAATATTTTCCATTAGAGAGGGCCTAAAATTTATGAAAACAAAAAGTATATACTTCTTTATACAAGTTTTTCAATTAATTAGGATTTAAGTAATCCCAACCATCCTAAAGTGCAATCCATATGAAATTTCATTTGAAATACCCTAAGTGAATGTCAAATTTGGCATAAATTAAATTATTTTTGTAAAAAGGTGCAAGATGTTATCTTGTGACTGGTGTGAGGTGACATAGACCCCTAAAAATATGATGTAGAAATTCAATTTCGGCACTTGGTGCCGAATTAGACCTGCACATATAGTACTTTGAATTTCAATAGATTGAAGTATTCAAAGATGTAACCTCTGAATAATTTTCTACTTTAGAGGTTTTGCTTTCACACCTTGAAAGCTTGTGTATCTAAAAATGTAAGAAAATAGTTTCAATCTATCTCCTTCTAGTAATGTTCAATATTTCTATAAAATCAAAACTTTAATCAAATCATGCATTCAAGCATTTGAGTTACTTAAAAAAAGTGGAGAAATTAAATGATTATTTAAAATCAACTCTCATGTTGTTATTTATTATTATTTGTACTTTTATTTCACTTCTATGGCTTTATGAAATGAGTACCATTGGTAATCCAAAGGAGTGATTTCACCACATATAACATTAAGTGCACTTTTTTAAACTCAAATCTTCAATCAAATCAAACATTGGAGTTATTAAATAAAGAGTAATGAAGTTTGAAAGGTGAAAAGGTGTAAAATCCTACATTACAAGATTTTCATAATGTTTTATGATGAAAAACTGAGATTCAATAAATTTTGTTTTATCATTGAATGCCACATTTAATTACTTTTGGACTATTCAATGAATTCTGGACAAAAGATTATGGGATTTCACAATGTTTGGATAGATCTCTCGATATTTGTATAGATCTCCGGATGTTTTGCACTATCTCTTGATGATCAATTTTTTCTTGTTGAAGACCATTATTAATTTTAGACTTTCAAAAGTCCAAAAGTAGTTAAATGTGGCATTTAAGATTTGTATCTTTAAATTTCTGTTTGTGTACAACTACTTATGCAAGGATTTTGAATAGTATCAATTAATCAAAATAAATAAAACAAAACAAATATTGTCTTTAATGTGTAAAAATTTGTTTTCTTAGATCTTTATGAAATGATTGAATATTGAAAATTACCTTCAATCCAAATCTCACATTTATAAAAAGTTAGATTATTACACTTGATTGCATTAAATTTAATTTCCATGTTTTAGTTTGTATGACGATTCATATTATAATTGTATATTGTTGATGTGTTTGTTTCAAATTACAAAACAAATCTTTTAGATTCTCTACTTTGTATTAGATTATAAAACCAAGGATATTGAGAATATAATTCATGATTACCACTTTGAATTATCACATTCATTTTTTGTGCAATTTTTTTATCAAGAACATATATTTCTGAAATTAAAAAATCTCCAATTTATTTATATTTATAGCTTTATTTATTTATTTATTTATTTATAATGCAACAATCATGAAACATTTTTCTTTTTAAATCTCTACCCAGATTCATTCTCATTTTAAGTTGGAACTATTATGATTATGATGACTATATAGGAAAAATTTGGTTTATAGTTCAATATTTGTTTTTCAAACTTCAAATTTGTGTTTATGTCACATCTAAATAAAGCAAACAATATATATTAAGATGAAACAATCGATTTTTGGAATTATTTTATTTTGTAGGTATGATTTTCAAGTTATATACATATATATTTAAAAAAAAATGATTTATTAGTTACTTTGACTGCTACTAAATAAATAAAGCTATAAATATAATTTAATTTTTCCTATATAGGCTAATCTTTTACTTTTAGCACTTAGATTAGATTTACTATCTAGAAGGCTAATGATACTGGAGTCATTGAAGTCCACATGTATATTTCAAAAGAATGCAAAGCCTTATTATTTTACTAGTGCAATAATATTAATCTAAGTGCTAAAAGTAAAAAAAATTGGAATTAAATACAATTTGTGAAATTTTAAATTTTAAACTAATAGAAATGAGCTTAATTAGAATAGTTGAATTCAAAAACTAGATTTGTTTAACATTCTCACAATCACAAATTTAGTGAATATTTTTTATTTTTTATTTTTACAGTTATATAATATAATTTTCAAACATTCCTATAGAATGTATTCCATATATTAGATTATCAGTCTAGGTCTATCTTTTATAGAATATCTATAAAAAATATTTATTTTGTTGTAAGGTGCCCCTATAATACTTGTTTCTTTTATGTTATTTTAAGGACATGAAATTGAACATCCCTTAACAAAGCCATATCTTATAAAGACCTAACTTTTAGCCAACAAGAAATAAATCTTGAATATAATTATATATACATATATAATACTATATAGCAAGTCCTAGGCATTTCAAGGTAGTATCAAGGTGAGACACTATAGTATTAGTAAAATAAAAGCTAAACAATTAAACAAGTGATGCCAAATACAAATTGTATTCATTTGTAAAAACACAATTGTATAATGATATTTATCCAAGTGCTTTGAAAAATTCTTATTCCAAAAAATCCAAACCTAGAGTTTTGGATCTGAAGGCTCAGCCTTATGTCTGCTTGTCTCAAAAATGCAATACAAACTAATGTAAATTTAATGAAGATGTACTAGGTGTCAACATCTGTCTATATTGTGGATCCCATAATCCAATAAAGAAAAAACAAAAGACACAAATTAACGAGTAAAACCAAATCAATCATTAAGCAAACCACATTCTAAAATATATATATTACAAAAATCAAGAGACTTTTGCAATTTCTGTGTCAAATTCAATCCTTAAAGCTCAAAAGTCACGTACAAAATGCTTACAACTCATCATCCAAAGTGAACCTTTACAACAAAAAGAGATGAGAAGTTGTAGAGAGGGGCCACTATATATTCTTTAATTTAAAGGAAGACCCGTAGAAGAAACATTAATGGATAGCTTTAGTCATTTATCAGGCTTTGGTAGTAGAATAAGCTCAATTGAATGTCCACCTATAGAGGGTGTGAGGGTGGTACTAGATTACCAAGCAAGGTATTTTAAACTTTTAAATTAAATTCTATGATGGTCTGATCAATAAAATAGTTGACTTGGGATTTAATCCACATAGAATATATATATCTTAATATACTCAATAGTTTGAGTATGCATGGTTGTCTTTCTAAACCTCAAGACAACATGACAAACACAACTTCCAAGACATCTAGTGGACCCCTCATTTTTGTCTAGTAGAGTGAAATTTAAAGTTGACTTTTTAAATAAACAACCTTCCATTTACTATTTTGACATATTAAAGTCTTTTTCATTTGATTGAAGTCTCAATTTAATAAACACCTATCATTAGGATCATAATTAAAGTGAAAATCCAAACTGTCTCACGTGTTGATTATGGCCTTATTAGGCTAAAATGTCACGCATAGTTGCACTTGCCTAATGACTACATGCAATGTCAAATGTTGAATATGATGCCAAGAGAATCATTTTCTGTTAGACGAGACAATGCTAAAGTCTATAAAATTAAAACTTATTAATAATGTTTTTACAAAAACGTACTGGCTTAACCATACAAAAAAATGTAGTCTTTTATAGAGTCTAAAAAGCATAAAATGTTTATATAATTGTGCTTGAATAATATACGGTCTAATAAAAGTTTTTAAGGTATAAAGATAAAATTCACGAAAGATAGCAAATTCAAAGGATTTAATCTCCAATGACTCAAGCCAAGGGGGGATATTCAAAATGGGATGGCCAATACTGAATAAATATTTATTGCTAATTTTTTTAAGGTAAGATGGAATGTAACCAAAAGAGGCTTTTTGTTGATATTGAAAGTGAATTCTACAAGAGAAAGGATTGATGAATTGAATGATATAGTATATATATTTGAATTCTATATTTTATTTGGGTCAACAAAAAAAACTTGACAAGTTATGTAGATACGAATTTACTATAAATTAATATTGATAAATCATATAGTTTTAAGTTCATTCACGAAGAGGTTTGGATGCACTATGGATAATTTCTAAGGGAAACTAATCAACCCAAAGTTGTGCACAATTAAAAGTAAGGGAAATACTTGACCTAATGCAAGAAATCAATAGATGATAGGTTCATGTTTATTATATTTAAAATCCAAGGTTAATGAACTTATCACATCAATTGTCAATGTTACACTTTATAATCTTTAATTTGATTTCCTTTTCACCCTCCAAGATCCATTGCTTCTTATTCTTTAACTTGAACTCCAACTCCATTCTTCACTATAGTCTTGTCAGCTTCCATAGATATTTGGTCACTTCTATTTAGTTCTTTATGCTCTGGTTCCAATTGCTTTTTGGTTCTAACTACAAGGTCTTTGAACATTTGTTTTGGATAATTCTCTTCACAGCAAAATTTACATTTACCTCTATTTCTATAGAATCCGCTCATAATGATATCTTTACAACTCAAGACAATCAAACTATTGCATTACACCAATTAATAATTCCATTGAAATCAGCCATTGTAACACATTAACTTTTGATCATACAATAGACAATTTTTCCAAAGAGTGAATCTATAGATCTAACACTCAATCCCAAACACAGCATAACCAATTGATTCATCTCCATCTCGGCACATTCACAACAATCACAAAGTTCACAGACTATAGAAAATCAACACATCCCTATCAACATCAATAGATTCAATCACACAAAATCAAACACACAGGCAAACACCAATTGAATCCAGTCAAGCCATCACAATGATACACCATTGCCGTTCAATTCAACATTATATTCTACATTGATTTTACAATATTTATAGACAATTGACAGCAAAGCTCAATTAATGAAATGTAACTCAATCCAATAATTATTTGAAAAATATTTGAAAGTGGTGGCCTTTGAGCTTATCTTTTATAATATGTGTTAGAGTGATAATGACGTCTTCTAGTTCCTTGAGAGCCTTGAGACAAGTGTAATCATGGAAATCTATCTTATACTTCTTGTAATATAAATCACACAATTATTGATTTTGGGTATGAATGATATAATTAAAATACTTTAAACTGATGGCACTTATAAGTTGTTCAATTTTATTATATTTTTGTCTATATATAATTATAATATGAATTAGGATTAATTAGTCATTGTGCCCATCAAAATCAAATCAAATTTACCTTTACAGAAAGATCTTAAAGGAATCCACATCTCCGTATCATCCTAGTTCAATGTCAACAAACATATTTGGTTTGCTTATTTACATTATGGTACCTTTTGTAAGAATAAAAGTCTTGTACAACAACTTAATATTTACTTGATGGGAATCCACTATATTTAAAAAAAAAAATCTTTTACATTGTAGCTTCACATATCATATATGTCTCACAATATTATTATAAAAAGATAATTATTTAGTTTAATGTCTTCCTAGAATATTTCTTATCCAATAGAAAATCTATTTATAAATAATCTTCATGCACATCCAATAAATGCACAAAATTATGTGAACTATTCTATCATATAGTAACTCATGAAATCACCAAAGTACTTTTCATGAAGCATCTCCAAAATGACATCTCTATCTACATCTTCTATGTGATTGTCCTCCAATGTTTTCTGAATACATTGCAAGAAACATCAGATTTTTTTAAATGAAACAGTTTCACCTAGAGAGTCAATTGGAACATTTCACATAGCATTATTACACAATTAAAAAGGAACCTTACATTCAAAAGCTGAGAGGGAGAATGTTTTTTAATTGTTATTTCACTAAAATAATACTAATATGTTATACAAAACATAATATGTATGCAGTGTTTTACAATGTTACACAAACAAATGTTTGAGTCTTAAGATACATATCTAGAGATCATTGCAATTACTCTAGTGAAGTTTTCCAAAAATGAGCATATACTAAAGAATGTTTAAAATAAACTATTTGTGTCATGTGAGAGTTGCTGTAGAGTCTACTATTCCTCCAATATTTTTGCCATGCTGGCCAAGTTTGTCACTTGAATATGTAAATAAACTCTTGTCAATCTTTTAGTTCAATGATGGCTGAGAGACTACATAGGTCATAGTGTATGAATAGTTATTTCATGTACCAATTAGTAGAAAAAGGGCTGTCAATAATTGGGATAAATGACTAAAAATGCAATCCTTTAGAACAAGTATGACTAATAAACAATTGGTAGGAGTGTTTAGGGTTAGAAGACTTCATTGAAGACTAGTTATTTAGAACACCTACTGTAAGTAATTTAGAAAAAGGAGGTTGTGTCTCATCCATTTGCTGATGTGGAACTTCATCAACTATGGTTGCTAACTAAACTACAATAGTGTATATAGTCGCTGACATGAAATGGTTGACGTGGCGTGTGCCGTCTGACATGATGGTTGACGTGGATATAATTGCTAATAAGACATTGCTGATATGGCATATTGCATTCGACATGATTGCTGGTGTGGAAAGTGCCATGTATATGATAGGGAATGGTTGATAAATTTACAACCAATCATTATTAAATCATTTATGCAAGAGCAACTTTAAGCCATGCAAGAGCAACTTTGCTTACATGGCAAAAAGGTCATAAGTTGCCTTGCATGGCTTAAATATATATTTTCAAATAAATAATATCACTTGTTTTGGTTGTCACATGTTGATTATACAGTAGTTGTATATATGACTACTATACAATAGTAATTGATTAGCTATTATATAGATGCAAAAATAGAAACATAAAACAAGAGGATTTTAACTAAATTAATTTTTGAATCGTTTTTATATTATTATAAAAAAATAAGTGACAAAAATGACTATTGTAGTGGCATACATGTATGATTGTTGTATATTATTATAAGGCAATTGAGACAAGTGACTACAACACTTGATTGCACCATGTCTTTATAACTGCACTATGTCTCAAATCACTTATTGTCTCTATATTAGAACCTCTTTAATTACAAACAACTACAAATTGAAAATAAATCAGGTCTAAAAAATTGTGTTTTGTTTGTGTCTTTTGAGCATATTGTGGCAAGAAATGATCTACCAATTAATTAATTAATTTCTAAAATGAATGAATTAATCCCTAAAGTCCCAAGGCCTTTTCCATCAAAATCCACTCAAAATTGCCATATCTATTGCAAAGAGCAAATAAAATTTAAAATTGTTTCATTTTCATATCTAACCATCTAATCTATGACTAGACTAGTACAAAAATGCATGGAAGAAATTTTAGAAACTTTGCTTGTGTGGATAGCAAGATACATGCATTTTAAGTTAAAAAAACAGTTTTTTTACAACTTGCTCAACTAGATTTTTGGCTTTAAGTCTTTTTAACTTAAAATTTTTGTAGCATTGATTTTGATTTTTTAATTTTTTTTGTTGAAGAACTGAATTTAAAATTTAGGAAAAAAAATCAACAACAAATTATAGAAATTTCACTCATAAAAACATTGTTAGATAGAAGTAGGTTCAAGATTGAAGGAAAAATTAAACCATGAATAGCTCTAAGACGGAATTGAAACATAATAATCCCAACAATGAAATTATTCTAGCAAGCCAACTTAACCTTGTCTAACAACTTTTTTTGAAAAATTGTTTAAAATTGTTACATTCAAAAGTAAATTCTACAAGTTATTTTTTCAAGAAGATGTTTAGGTTACCCTAAAAATAAGATTTTTCATAATTTTTTCATCACTAATCCAAATGAAAGGAACCAAAGCTTCATATGTAGACAAAAATATAACATTTGAGAAGGAATTAAAAAGTAAAAAAGTAAAAAAGTTCAATATTTTTTTTTTTGGCTATCTCTTAGGTCGCTTTGTGGGATTAGGGTGGCATAACTTTTACTTTTGAGCATCTATTGAAATATAAATTATATTTCAAAAAAGCTAACCTGATTTTCTATTTTCAAGAAAAGTTTCAAAAATAATGTCAAAAGTTGAGATCACATAAGCCTACATGAATCCCAAGAGTCCCTTATAGGGACTTTGTACTATAAGAAACCCCCGTTTTAGGTGATGAGCTCTAATTTCTTATGACATTTTAGGTGATGTCAATGTTGATAACCCAAAAATTTTATGTCAACAAAAATGTCTAACGTAACATCAATGTTGACATAAAAACATTGGATTGCCAATATTGATGTTACATGGTACATTTTTGTTGACATAAAATTTTTGGATTGCAACATTGACATCACCTAAAATCCGTCATAAAAAATTAGGGCTCGTCACCTAAAATATGGGGTTCTTATAGTATTGGAACTCTAGAGGTTAATTAATTGTGTGTATAAAATACATTTTGTACCACCCCATATTTTTTTGGAAGTTGTTGTGACTTTAATCAATATAGAATACTGGCACCATATCTTCTCTCAATACTTTAATCAATATGGAATATTGGCACCATATTGATATATTGTATTTCCATATATATATATATATATATATATATATATATATATATATATTCTATATCTTCATATGTATTTCGTATATCATATTTCATATATTATATTCCGTGCATTGTATTCCATAAATGTCATATACAATTTACTATATTTTGTCTCATAAACCCTAATCTCAATAGTCAAGATCGTCTCTCAAGATGACATCAACGGCTATCTTCTTTTCCCACTAATAAAGATCATTGACATTAGAAAGGGGTCACATTTTTTTCTCATCTAGACCAACAACATTGGTTTTCCACTGGAGTACTAATGAATGGTCTTGGGCGGGGTTGTTTTCAACTTCTCTCTACATTGTTTGTGCTTGGTTGGAACTGCAATTTTATGCATAATATAATAAAGATCTAAAATTTCTCAATGTAATCAAATGGAGGCTAGTTAAGCTTATTGTTGTTTGATAAGCAATGGAAGTTGTTGGTAGGATAGTCAATATGTTGAACAGAGTGTCCAAAGAGCATGAATAAGATAAAACAACCCATCATGGTGAAATGACCCATGATAGGCACCTAGGGAATGCCCCCTTGGTGGTAATTATCAATTTGTGAGATTTTGGACGACAATCAATGTTTCACCTAATATTAATGGAGTGCTTAGTAACCCCATTAGGAACACTCAGATTTTTTAAGTGTAAATTGTTATAGAGAGTGATATTTTAAGGCCTTCCACATTAAATAATAATGTGATTGCTTTAGGTGAGTAAGGTGAGCATTATGGAGACAATTTTTGTTGGTTATGAAGTAGTCTATAGACTCTTTTGGGGTTGAACCTTCAAAAATTCATAGCTAATTCATACTTTGTCAAAAAAATATGATTTCAACTGTTCTCTCTGTTTCTCACACTTATCTTTATGTGGGGATTTTTTTTTAATTTTAGCAATGGCACGAGGACAACTCCTAATTCTTCATCTTGATGGACTATTTTACCTTATAACAATCAACTACTGTAACTTTAGTCCATATCAAAATGCATGATCTCTTTGAAAGTGGAATATGCCAATTTGTTTTATTGCGATTCTAAATATTGTTTGGTTTTTTGTCCTTAAATGTTATATGTTTTTTTATTGTGCAAATACAGTATGTGATTTCTACAACAAGTTGACCATGTAACATGCTGTATATAGTTTATGCCATGGATGCCTTCGGCATAACTACTATAATTGCAAAAACAAGCTCAAAGCATTATAATTGGGGATGAATGAATACATGATTAAATAATCTCAGAGATGGATGTAAGAGAAGAAGAAGTGGACTTGAAGATGACATCATGATGATTTCAACAATTATTCTAGGATTTCAAGGAGAGAGGAGAAGTCAAATACATCTCAATTTTTGTAGCATACTTTGCGACATCCTTAAGTGGCTCAAAATTTTTTGATATCTAATAAAGTTCTATCATTTTTTTTTTAATATTTCTATAAGATTGTGTATAGTACTTCTTATGATTTGTAGAGGTTTTAAAGGAAGATGAAGCTGATTTCTAAAGAAAAAAATTCAACATTGCAGCCTTGATAGACAAGTGCAAGAGTACTAATAGATGGTAATTTGGCATAAAACACCTATCCTATTTTGCGTCACATCCTAAAATTTGAAAAAAATGGTCTTCAAGTAGACTTATAGCTATTGTCCAATTGAAGAGGTTCTAAAATAATTTATTTTATGTGGTGTGGAAGTCCACAAAGTGAGCTTCTTTCAACTTGTATTTCATAACATGTAAAAGATTATTTTTGTGGTTCTTTTGTTGAATGACCATCTCTATAGAGTTGTTACAAATATCCAATTTTTATTTATTTATTTATTCCTATTTTAAACTAATTAAAACATCAAAATATCTAATTTTCGAGATTTGGCACTTTTTAGTCCACCTGTTTAGAGAATTTTCTTAGGCTTTTGCTTCCGTGGTTACCTTCATCTTGAAAGTATATACATTAATCATATTTTCTAAATTTAACAAAAACATTAATTTGAAAAGGGCTCCAAAGAAATCATGAGTATTATTAAAGATAATTTTAAAAAACATCTCTTGATATTGTTGCATTTTGGAGATTTATTTTGAGAATACCAAAGTAGAGCCACCCATTCCCAACTAGTGACCCATTCCCGACCAATAGATGCATGTATTTTTTACCAAGTTTAGAATGTTTCTTTTTTCCTTTTCAAGGTTGGAACTAATAAACACATGACACATGTCCCAAGTTGTGAGAATAAAAGTAGAAAATAATGATTAGGAAAAAAGTTATTGAATGATCGGAATTGGAAGAGTCTAGAGGTTGGCCATACGTCTAGAGCACTTTTTGCCTCCCAAAATTCATAGTAATTTTAGTTCAAGCAATAAAATTACCAAATTTTTTGCAATCCTTGTCATTTCTATTGATATATACCTCTGAAAAATAATTGTTTTGCCTTCACTACTCCAGATTATGTTGGAATTCCTCATTTGGTCGGTTATGGGTGGCTCTACCTTATGAGCTTTTGGAAAAATTAAGATTGCTACAACAAAACCTTGAGTTTTATATGAGGATTGAAATACAAAATGTTCAATAATTTTTCAGTATTAAAAATCACCATTATATGAGGGAATGAGTTTTTCATCAATTTCTTTCTTTATAAATAACATTAGAAAAGTTACATAAAATTCATATGTAAAAAAAACTACATATTTCATAAATTTTATATCCAAATGCTCCAAAATTAATTTGACAAGATTCAAAATTGAAAGAATTTGATAAATTAAATATATAAATTCTCATAATAATTTTCAATATCATTTCTTTAGAACTTCAAAAAAAGATTGTATTTACATATTTTATAGCATAACTATGTTATTTTTAAGACCATTTGAGTCTCTATAAATTGTTTAACAAGCTCTCGTATTACTCACAACAACCTTAAAAAGGAATTTTGGACAAAGTTTCAATTTCCAAATCCACCAGTTTACTTTCAAAGATAATCTGAAAATAGTGGAGGAATAGAACTTGGGCTTAATAAACCAACTAATGTTTCAATACCCAAATTTGTATTCCCTTAAAAAAGCCTAAATGAAAGCTAAATAAAGAAAACTTAGAACAAATTGTGTTGCATAGGAAATTAGTAATCCAATTCAAAACCCAAATCCTACTTTTAAATTTTTATACCTAAAGAATTAGAATTTTACCTTGAAGTGGGACTTTGAAAATAAAACATTGGAACTTCTTTATAATGATTGAGAGCCCCTTGAGAACAATCTCTAAAGGCTTGGCTAAACAATCATGTATTCAAATCTAATATCCTTGATTCTATAAGCTCGGTTTTGCCACAATATATTTATTAGTATTTTATATTAACTTTTTCAAATGAAATTATAAATCCTTGATTCATAAAGATCAAAATTTATTTTGAAGATTGAAATCATTATGATATTTAAAAATAAATGAAAATAAGATTGATAACAAATAAAAAGATCAAAGAAAATAATACAAAATAATGATCTAGAGGTTTATTTTGACCCTCTTTGTACAAGCAATTCAACCAAATTTTGTAATCATAAAGTCCACCTTGTATATATGTAGGCACCGCTAAGTCGAGTTTCTATAATCTCTGGTTGAACTGGAATAGTTTGGTTTTTGAATCAGAACTCCACTTCACGGTCCAACTTATCCTTTGTAGTCTTAAAATTTTCATTTAAATACAACTTGTGGTAGGACCTTAGTGTCTAGGACCTTCTTAGAATTCCAATCCATTGAATTAACTCCTTGAGGACCACAACATTTTTGGTCTCAAAAACCACTAAAAACTACCATTTCTACTATGTTGCTATAAGAAACCTACAAGATGATTTGTTTTGAAGTTTTCACAATAGAATCTCGACCAAACTTGTATGAGATCATATGGTAAAACTTTTGTGAGGTTTGACTATATGGGTTGAAAGATAATTACATTTCAAAGCCAAAGTTTATTTCCCCACTATGCCCTAGAATTTCAAATGCCTTTGATTGCCGTTTGTTGAATTCTGTTGCACTAGAGACCTTGAGAATAAGTTTTTCTTGTGGAAAATAACGTTAGGCATATGCATGCCAATATTCAAGTCAATCTAAGACACTTAATACATACAATTCAATCATACAATGCCACAATGTCCAAAGGATTGATAATACATTGCACCATTTTTGAATCTATTTTCCAATAGTTACAAAGTTTCAAAAATAAAAAACCCAAACAATGGATTTGAAGATGTATTCATTCTTCATAAGTGACAAAATTCAAAACTTCAAAATCTCTAAATTATAGAGGCTCTAGAAGCCTTATCCCACCTCCCAATAGCCAAAAATAATGGATAGTTGTTCAATAAAGGGACCCTTCATGTTCTCGGGTAGTTCTCCTCTTGTTCTTCTTTGTTCCCCTGCGGAGCCATATTCATCCCATGTGTTGGGAAACACATCGGTTCCTCTCTAATCCTCTCTAAATTACAAATAGTTGGGTAGTTTTTCATTGCCCCAAAGTTGCACCCGATCCAGAGTCGCCTGACTTTGAAAGGGGGCACCGTGACTAAATAGATCTTCTATTCCCACCTATGGCCCAACTTCCTTCCATTCTATTGCCCCTTGTAGTTGCCTCAGCTAGCAATCAAGACTACTTGCTTTGTCCAATCCGCCCTACAAAGTAAAAATTCTTTGAAGATTGCTGTAATTTATGAAATATAAATTCAATTGTCATAAAAACCAATTCTATTGTAGCCCATATATAACTCTCTCTCCTCAACAAAAGTTAAGACATTCGGTCAAAAAGTTCAATAGTACGAACCTAACCAAATTCCAATTTCTCCCCTAAAAAAATACCAATCCTCCAAAGATTAAGCTACAATTGAGTTTGAATTTCAAATTAATCTATTATCTGTACAGGGTATTGTTAAAAATTTGCAGCAATTGCATAGGGCAAAATTGGCTTTTTCCAACTTTAAATTTCAGGTATAGGAAAGACCTCTATAATGATATTATAGTGAAGTTACTCCAATTTTTTTGTCATTGTATATTTGATAAATCTAAAAGAGGACTATAAACAAGGTAGTTTGTGTTTGTATTAAAGCAACCAATCATAAACTAATCAAGCAATTTTAAATTTTTTAACTTAAATAGGAAATAGACTTGGAAAACTTCATTGAGTTAATTTAAATCACATTTAAAAAGAAACTATGTTGATGTCTATAATTGAGCTCAACAACAAGAAGCAACATATGCCAAAAGTTAAACTACCATATGCCATAAACATCTTATTTTTGGAAAAAATTAGTAACAACTCTATGAAGGAATATTTAATACCATTTAAAACAAAAGTATTCAATGAATTCTTAATTTCAAAATATAAAAAATATGGATGTAGAAAGTAGAAACTGAAAAGTGCAATCCTTCTTCTCATTTTCTATATCTAAAAATCATTTGTAAGCTAGAGTTGGCTCCACTTGCCCTTCAAGTATATCCGTATCCCAATTAGATGTCACAAGTTACACCAAATTTGTCCATTGAAGATTTGATGCTAAAAGTACACTAAAAATGTTTTTTTCCTTTTTGATCAATTTCTTGGGCACTTCATTGCTTTATAATATTATACACCATACAAGTTGGAACTTAGAGTTGAAACTTTGGCTTTTACACTACAAGTCCCAAGACCTATATTTGTTATTTTTTTATTCACCTTCTACAACCTAGAAAAGTTGGGATTTGGCCTTGGAACCAAGATTTAGAAAGTTGGAAGTTAGGACGTAGTGTGAAACATCCCTTATTATAGATCAAACTTGTGTCTATCAAACAAAGTCTAGACTGGAATCAAAAATGAAAATACTCTCCATTCCACACTACCAAAAAAGGATGTTGTTTCCAACACCTTTTTGACTCTTTTTTGACACTTTTATTTTAACACCATTTTTGACACTAAAGTGTCAAAACAAAATGAGAGGTGTCATGAAATTTAGAACATTTCAACACTTTTTTCAACACTGCAATGTTGAAATCGGTGTCAAAAATTTTCTCCGGCATTTTTTGTGTTGAAAAAAGAGAGTTGAAAAGAATGTAAAGAAAAGTATAAAAAGGAGTGTCAAAAGAATGTCAAGAACAAAGTGCTTCACTTTGAAAAATTCACAACTAATCTTGCAAAGGTCCAAAAATAAGAACCAACTGAGATTTACTTTGGTTCCCCCCCCCCCCCCCCCCCCCCCCCCCTTTTAAAGAGACTTAGTTAAAAAAATATTTTAAAGTTTGTACAACTTAAAGAAAAGAAATCAACGGTACAAGAATCACTAAATAGACACATTTTCTCGTATAACTTACAAAAAAGAATCTCTAATTGCACATATGAGGATAGGTGGGGGTTCAAATCTCATTGCTTGTGTGCTAGTTGCCTAGGATACCTAGTTAGCCTGGGTAGGGGCAAACAATTTAGAAATTCTAAGCGGATTATTGGGCATCTTGAATTGAAGTGTTGAAATTTTTTCAACATTGAAGTGTTGAAAAACAAGATTTTTAGTTACATTTTTTGGACAATTTCATATCGAACAATTGTAAAAAAAATTGTGGAAATAACATTCTTTGGGGGGAGCAAATTACATGACCTCATAATGGGGGAGAATTCTTCTTATGAGCTTGTGGTTAAGGTTCTTTCAGGCAATAATTTTTTCAAATCAAAATCAATATTTTACATGTTCAATCATTGCCAATGGATGTCTTCATCAATTCAATGAAGATCATTTTTAGCCTTGCTTAGTATAATTTAAGAGCTAAACTATAAGAAGCTATACCTAAATAACACTTTTGAAGAGGGAATTGGTCTTTTTAAAGTCTTGAATGTTGGTCTACACAGGGAAGTGGACCGCTTGTTTTAAAGCAAAATCAACTAGATTAGTGAAGATCTACTAATGTTAGATATATTTGTTTTGTCTTAGAACTTCAACCAAAATTAGGTGCTCACAAATTTGTAAACTTTTCAAAACATTGTTTCACTGTACAACACAAAATCTTATATTGAAAAAGACAATACAACTTTCAATTTGGTTAAACTAAAGGATACTTTGCCACATAATTATCTTATAAATGTATCAAACAACTTCATCAATGTAATCCACAAATTAAAGTAGAGTAACCCATTACTCAATTCCAACATCTATTGGCCCCTTCCATTTATGTCAGTCACCCACCCATTACTACAATCTTAGCAACCCTTCAGCATCATGACAATGCACTTGGGGAAGGAACACATCAACATGGGGTTTAGCATGGGTCTACATGCTTTATCAATTTAGTCCCAGCAAACTTTGAAAAATCAGAGAAAATTCATTTCTTGTCAAATGTCTTGATTCTGCTTGATAAATAGCTTCTCCTAGGTACCTACATAGCAAATTTGATTGGTAATAGGCATGCTTTATGTTTACCTTATAATGATCTTGCTACATCAGATTGCAACTTTCAACTTATAGTAGTCACCACATTATTTAACCCATAAAGTTCCATTGTCCCTTTCCGGGACAAAAGGAACTGTAGGCAAGCTTTTACAGTCTCAATATTCATCATGATTTTTGGAAACTTTTTGTGAGGATAGAAAAACATATAAGCGTTGTGGGAATATAGTTTTTATTTCAATCAGTGCCTAAGAAAAAAAGTTATAGTGCAGCAGTCAAAATCTCTACTACTACAATTTAAAAAAAAAATTATAACTGTATTTCTCAAAGATTGTAATTTTATCTACATGTAAAGCTTACATTCATTCCATTTGGATTTGTTATGTGAAAGTTATGGACAATCTTATTTTTTAGGCAATCATAACATCTTCTTGAAAAAATAACTTGCTAAAAATTCATTTCTGAACTCAATATTTGCAATTTCTTACAATTATTTTTCCACAAGGTTAAGATATTGCTAGAACAATCTCACCATTGAGGTTAGTGTGTTCCAATTCCATCTTAGAGCTACTAACAATTTAGATTTTCCTTCAATCTTGAACCTATTTCTACTTAACAATTTTTTAATGAGTGAAAATGAAGTGTGCTTTTCTAAATAAAAAATTATTGGCCTATCAACTCAAATCTTCAACATAAAAAATTAGAAATTCAAAATGAGTTGTATGAAAATTTTAAGTTAAGATGATTCAAAGCCAAAAAACCTACAGTAGTCAAGCAAGGTGCAAAAAACCCTTTTTCTTCACTTTAAATGCAAATATCTTGCAATCTATGCGGTCAAAAATTTCTAGAATTTCTTCCAACACACAATTTATATACCAGTCTAGTGCAAGATCCTATAGTTAGATATGCAAAATTTTAAACTTTTGAAGTTTTTTGCACTTTGCAATGGCAGTTTTGGCTTTTGACTTTTAAAATTTATTTATAGGAATAAGGCCTTGGGACTTTAGGGATTCAAGCGTTTTAAACTTTTAAACTTTTAAACTTATTCTCCTTTGAGCACATGTCTTGAGCAACCTTGTTTCCCCAAAACCTGCGTCTGCAACCGGATGGTTTTGAACGTGAATTTTGAACCAGAGACTGAGATTTCTCTCCCTGTATGACCCCAGCATGAGGCAATGCAAATACATGCAAGTAGAGTAGAATTCAGGTAAGGTACACCAGTCCATTACCGTCATCTTCCTAATTCCGTTAGCCTTTATATGTTTGGCCCCAATTCCGTCCAGCCCATTATGTAAATTCGTTTACTTTTCTGACAATTTTCGTGCATTAGTGTCAAAAGGGGTGATGTGTCAATTTTTCATTGGTGAACACTTGAGTGCCAATGGATACATGGGAAAGTGGTAATGGGTTGTTCATAGGATGTTTTTGCTTCCACTCTACAAATGGTTTTGTAATTCAAGGCAACTCACTTCAAAAATTCACAAAAATTACAATTTTGATTGAAAAATTATAATTCCACTTGGGTTTGACTCATGAAACAAGTGCACACCTCCGAAAAATATATTCTACTCTTAGAGATGTCCCTACACTATTAGAAAATTCAGATTTTCTTTCTGTTGATTTGAATAGTATTTTGTTGATTTTGAACAGAATGCTGTTCAAGTCAACAGAAAAGTGACCTTGATCAACGTATCAAATCAACAGAAAATCTGAATTTTCTACTAAGTGGCTAAGATAGTTAGATTGCAAATCAGGGTGGTAATAGGCTTGTCTACCTTAACTTGAAGATCCTCAAATTAACGCAGTTCCCTTTCTCCTCAAAGACTGACAGGACAAACTACAAAAAACGAGAAATTGTGCGACTAAGTTAGAAAAGCATGCACTCACGACTGTCACGAGCTCATTTCTCAAGACAGGCTTAAGCTTACATGGGGTGAAGAGACCGAGTTTTGGTTATCTACATCCTAAAAAGCTTGTCAATGAGAGCCGCAATGTGCGGCACTGTTCCACATTATGCTGCATGCATGGAGTCTGTGGAAAATTCCACGCACACTGCCACTGTCCAAGTGTCCATTTTCGGAAGTTGGGAGGTACTGCCCTACCTCAGTCTTTGTGGGACCTTCTCCTTTTCTTCTCATGCCGAATACCCGATTCCCTTCCCACAACTTTTAACTTGCTGATTGAGGCTGAGTGATGCCAGGAAAGTAAAGCCGGCAGTGCCTGGCTGCACACTGGATGGAGAGAATCTCAGACCTTCCGGACCCAGTCTTAATAATAAGGTAAGAGCACCCATAATTGGAATTGCAACTGACAAAGGATAGTTACAATTATTAAACACCAAATTACTTTTATTGGATTGAATATTGATAGTGAAAGAGTGGATTCCAACGCACTTTTACATGCATTCTTTGGATTCCATATGAATAAGTTATGAATTTTTTTGAGGATTGTCAGTAGTCAAACCTAAACCACAAATCATTCCTAGACTCTCATAGCGGCTCTCATGTTTTGATTGTTTTGGTTGTGGTTTCAGTGCACCTATAAGGTCTAAATGTAGGCGTTGTTTTCGGAGTACTGATAATTGTGGAGGAGGGACATTTACATAGAGCGGTGCACTAGTTTCCATTTCCCAACGTATTACTTCTCATTGTTCTCTTAAGGTTTCCAAATGACCCAAACATCGCCCACTAAATTTTGACCTACTGGTTTGCAATTTTTTAAAAAGAAATGTAAACAGAGCATTATATCATTTACTGATAAAGTTTTGAAATTTCGAAAACTAAGAAAATTCATTTTGATGAGGCATTGCGTTAAAGACTGTCATCATACTGCAACGGTACCTTTGCAGCCGACTATAAGTTACTACCAACAATAACAGATGCATGTCTGCTACAGTCCTCACTCATCATTCACACGATACTCTCTTCCCACGCCGTCGACCGAGTCTTCCAACGAACATTTTGTTCAGAAGTGAGTGCTGCTGCAACGCCATGGTTTCTGTGACTGTTGCTGCTAATAATAACCCAGTCTAGCTAAGGACAAGGAATGGCCACACTGTTATATACTCCGAACTAAATAGTGCGTGTGACAACTAAATAATTTACCCAAAGTCACATTATTTTGAATTACCATTTCCACAAAACAAAACTAAAATTTTGTAGACAAGTGCATTTGTTGAATTTGTGAATAAGAAAGGAAACAGTTCATATCAAATGCAATTGATGCTCAGTAAATCTGAAAATCTCTCTTAGAAGAACACTATTAGGACAACTGATCATCACTGCAGCTGCAGAATCGATCACATACACTCATCACACTAGTGCCTGACAATTCCCTCAATCAGGGCGCCTACGTCGTCAGTGACGACAAATCGTGGGGGGGCAGCACATCGAGATGCTGGTGATCGGAACTTCGTCGACCCTCCAATTATTGAAGCCCAACTCATTTGCACTAGGAACTAGCTCCGCCTCGCTCCCCTTCTTTTCCTCCTCATTGTCATTGTCATGACAGCCAGCCCCGGCACCCCTCTCCACTCCTGAATCATTCTTGCACATTCAAGTGGCAGGGGACCATCACTGCATTGCATTCAGGTACTTGTAAACTGGTCTCAAGCTTCGGAAACCTGTCTTGCTAACACGAGATTGACGAGTCTGAGTGGGTATGTTTGCTCGCTCATCCACTCAGCTATGGATGGCGAAGTGGGTGTGAACTTGAAGAGTTCATGTCTACAGCATTTTGAGAGTCTGCGTGGGTGTGAATTTGAGGAGTTCAAGAGCTAGTAAGAGTGTTATGAAGTTTCGGTGAGTCTGTGTGGGTGTGAATGTGAGGAGTTCACAGGTACAGAGCGGTTTCTGTGATAGAGTTTGTGTGGGCGTGAATTTGAGGAGTTCACATCTAGAGTATTAGGAAGTTTCTGTACGTCTAGCTGTGTAGGTGTGAATTTGAGGAATTCACATCTAGAGCATTACGAAGTTTCTGTACGTCTGTGTGATGTGAATTTGAGGAGTTCACTTACATCCGGAGTATAGTAAATTAAGGTTTGTGTGTGTGTGTTTTGCAGGAGGGGTTGAGGTGAAGCTCCAGCTATGTCGGAGACTCCAGTGGTGATCGTGCCGCGGAAAGGCGTGTACGCGGGCGATGGCGATGGCCATGGCCGCCGCCACTCCTGGCACCGCCATCACCGCTCCTTCCACGCTTGCACCAGCCTGCTCCTGCGTCTCTTGACTGCCGGGGCTACTGCAGCGGCAGTCATCGTCATGCTGCGGGCCACCACCCGACGGGACACGGTGTATGGTGCCGTCCGGGGTCGATGGAGGGACTTCCCCGCTTACAAGTAAGAAATGGCTACGAAGAATCTCAGAGCTGCGTTTTCTTAAAATTTCCTAACTAGTTTTGCATTTCTGTCTATTCTAGCTTCTCAATATCCTGTACACTTGAACTGTAACCTCCCAAATGACCTGCTTTGATCAATTCCTGCAAGACGTCGTAGAGCTTTACGAGCTGAGAGAGTTAAACTCGTTGTGCTGATTTTGGTGATGGTGCTGCAGGTGGTTCATCATTGCGAACTCCGTGGTGTTCGTATACTCCGTCCTGGCAGCCATTGTGGCCTGCGCCTCTCTAATCGCGCGCCGGGGTCCTCTCAGCTACACCGGAACCGCATTCCTCACATTACTCGTCGACTTTGTAAGTGAAACATTCTCCATTGCAGATGTCCCTAGTTAGCATTAACATTCTCTATCTAATCTGTATTACACCCTAAACACATAACATTCTACACTAGAGCCAGCAACCCCTCTTTCGCCTCCTAAAAATTCAGGATCCCACCTCGAGATTGCCAAGAATTACCACTACAGTCTCGTTCCCTAACCTGGAATGCAGACTTAAAATGACACTCAACCCTCTCTAACACCACTTTGGAAGACAATTTAGGACACACTTTCAAATGTAAAGTGATAACAGGGTCGAATGTGGTCTAGAAAAGTTGGGTAGGTTAGAAATTTACGAATTGAAGGTTTTCGTATGTAATGGATCCCCATTTGTGCAGCTCGCGGCAGCGGCGCTCATCTCTGCGGCGTCGGCAGCGTTAGCGGTGGCGTTAATCGCGCGGAAGGGGCAATACACGGGCGCCCTATGGCCCACGTTTTGCAACCTCGTGACGCGCTTCTGCGATTACGCGCAAGGCGCCATCATCGCCAGCTTCATCGCCTTCGCGTTTCAGGGGCTGTTAGTGTTACTGGCGGCCTCAGCGCTGCACTGGCTGGCACGGCTACATCGGTACTAACGAGAATTAGGGTGCATTGGAACCCATCATTCCATAAGAGTTCAATTGTGCCAGGATGTATGTGGCGATTGTAATATATATAAACATCGATCGATCAGTATATACAATTTGATGTAAGATAATCGATTAGTAGCTTGCTGTTCTTATATATGTCTACCGGAAGCTGTAAGTATAAAACCTCTCTGAGGAGATCGACGTAAGACTGAGAGCAGTCTGTGTCGATTCGAGAATAAGTAGTTGGATCCTTTTGCCGTTTGCCTGTGATTTGACAATGAAAATTTATTGATTTTAGATTTCAACGTGCTGGTGGGTTTGGGGAATGGATGGTTACCTGTCTGTCTGTTTTGCGCTCGTGTGGCTTTGGAGCTTACTGGTTTCGACTTTCAAGCGCAGCCAGGACTAGCTAGCCCATGCATGTCTAGTGAGATGCTCTCAGATCTAAAGTGAACATTCTCGCTTCCTAGAAATTGAAAAGCTTCGTCTTTGAGGTCACTCACTGCAGTAGTCACCAGAATACACATGATTTAGCGGTATATCGTAGTTGGGCCATTTTTGGACCTTTGAAGGCTAAGAATCGGGGGTTTCAAAGCCACATTCTCGACCATACTCGACCATATTAGTATGATCATGCACACTTTCACCTTGAGAGTCTCCACTTTATCCTTCACAAGTCTACCACTTTCAAGTTGTATGCGGAACCTGCAATAGTTCACCTCAAGTAGGAGATTCTTTGACTATGCACTTGTGGACTCCATTTGTAGGCACTCACGTCCAACGGTCACAATCTACACTCACATCCAACGGTCACAAGGTTCTATTCTCAACTAAATTGAGGGTTTTGTGAAGTGGTCTCACATTGGGGCATTCAATTGGCCATGACGCAAAAGGCACACGACATAGACCGTATAAGTGCTGGTGCGAGGCTGCCTTGCTAGAGTCTATTGAGGTTAAAATCGTAAGTTTTATGAAGAATATAGTGAAAATTTGAGGACATGATGCCACGTTTGCAAATTCACAAATCAATCCGTTTACTAGGATAGATCAGCTTTTGCAAAATCATCAAAGCATCTGAAATCTTCTATTCCTTGCACTCATAAGTTCTCCGATGGCAATGAAAGTGGCTGGCATTGTTTGTCGCGGTTGGAGGGTTGTGGAAGGTGCTTCTGAGACATTTCTTGATTTTCTTCCCGTTGAGCCATTCTCGCACAGACCACAAAGCCCTCTTGAACAAACTGAAAACTTTGCCTTGTTTAGCCGCTTCCCGTTGGGCCATTTCTTCCCTTTTTGTCAGACACATTTTTAAGTTACCCAACACTTTCAACAGCATAGTAATGAACTGAAGCCTCTGATGCTGACAGCTCAGAGTTCGTACTGAAATGGAAGCCAACTACAGTAGTAAAGCAGCCTGTCACACACACTATTCCATAGACTAGTTTGGGCACTGTTGCTTTTCCTGCCGAGTGCAGCTTTACAGAAACCCTAAAACTTAGCAACTGCCTCATTTCCCAACAATCTCACGCTCCTTTAACCCCTAAAGGCCCAAGGCCTTTTTTCTGCCAAAAAACACCCCAAACTGCCATTTTTTTAGCAAAGAGTGAAAAACAATTAAAAATGTTTTTTTTTCCCATCTAATGGTAGGATCTTACACCTAACTAGTATGAGAATGTGTGGAAAAAATTTCAGAATTTTTGACTGCACAGATTGCAAAATATCTAGGTTTAAAGTGAAAAAAACAAATTTTTCAGCACATTGTGGGACTGGATTTTCTAACTTTGAACATTTTTAACTTAAAACTTTTACATTATACAGTTTTGAGCTTTAAATGTTTATAGTGGAGAATTGAGTTGACAATCTACCCAAAAAACAAAAATTAAACAAAAATTAATTTTTATTATTGAAAAAATTGTTAAGTAGAAGTAGGTACGAGATAGAAGGAAAATCTAAAATATTCATATATTTTAGATGGAATTGAAATGCACTAATCCTAATGGTCAAATTGTTCTAGCAAGTAAACTTAACCATGAAAAAAAAAAAAAATTGAAAAATTTGAAAACTTGCATTCAGAAATGAATCCTACAAGTTATTTTTTTCAAAAAGATGCTTTAACTACCTGAAAAACAAGAATGTCCATAACTTTCTCATAACAAATCCAAATGAAATGAATCAAAGCTTTTTAGATAGACAAGAATATAATCTTTCCATGAAGATGAATGTATTTCAAAGTCTTGTAATAAGTTAGAATGGTGTGTATTTGGAGCTTTTCCAAAAATGCACAGGTAAACCCTAAATCTGGACATTGACTTTGATGTTGTTACAGCATGATGATTGTATTAGTAGCATATTTAGTAGCATTTCTACCGTTTTCGAAGTTAATAATGTACTTTCAGCAGGTGCTTTCACGTCCTAATATGGATGCGAGAATGTCTACTTGAGAATAATGCATTTAGAGGTGTCAGGGCAAAGGAAAACCTAATTGGCAGTGACTAACATGCCAAGCTGCACAAAGGATCCGTTGCATCACAAAGGATCCGTTGGCATTCGTCATGCACAATGAAGGAGAGACAGAGGATTCAATGCAAAGATGAAAGTTTTCAAAAAGCATCGCGAATCAAAGGATTTGAACGAGAGCCCTAGCATCAACAAATCTCCAGCCTCCATGGAATTTTTCGAACAGGTTGAAATCGTGGGAGTTGTGACCATTGTGAAAGACAAAGTAGAGGAAGATTCACCTCTTCATGATTTCAAGGTATGTAAGCTGCGATGCCCATGGATCTATACGCTTGGCATCAAAGGTAGAAATTCAAATGGCTGAAAATCATTTGATTGATTGTTTGAGCTCAAAAAAATTATTTTCAACAGGGAAAAGATGTGGCCACTTCATTGGATCATACCTCTGAAGCTGGTGTGAGTGGGTCTAACGCATCAACCCCTGAATTGCCTGCTCGTAAGCTCGTGAGTTTAATCCTTCCCTTTTTGTGCATTCTGCGTTCCTACAATTGTATTCTTTTGAGAATATGGCCTTTTGTCTCACCGCTAAAGTGTATAAATTTCGTAAATGCTTTATTGAGAGATTCAAGAAGTGGTCAACCTTGCAAAGCTAACAATATGGAATAATACACAACCATGATATATTGGCTGAAGGCAGGAGGATCATAATGTTGGAGGACCCGAAGGCCATGCTGTTTTATATCACATTGATGTATCTCAACACAGTACGATCCTAAGAGATTTGACACTCAAATAGAAAACATTTATGAATAATGTAATCCATTAAGTTGCAACATTCTCAGCTAAGTAAGGACAGAGGGAGATGTTGAAATCCTCCAAAGTTTTCCCACTAGTCTAGTGATACTAACCCTAACCCTTGTTTGTTTGCCACCATGTAGGAGAATCAAGCAGTGGAGTTTTAGGTGGTTTGAATTAGTGTATATCAACAGTAGCAAAATTCTTCTTTTCAGTGATAAGTATTCCGTATCAATTTCTTGTACAAATATCGTCCATTCCGTCTAGAGTGGTATCCTTGCACTCGAGGTTCCGTTCTGACCCGCATGAACCCCTTCAGATGAGGATATCGCAATTAGAAACTGAAGTTGATAAACTGAGGCCATTACAGGCTCAGAGATTGCCAAAGTACTCAGACCCTGAACTTGATCCTGATCAAAAGCTCAGCATTCTTGAGATTGAAGTGGCTAACACCAGAAAGGTGGGTTCTAATCTGGTTGAATTCAGATCTACTATGCCTGCACTGAAATAGAGCCCTTTCGTTTGGTACTAGATTTGAAATGATATGATTGAAGTTTGAAACGTTTTGCAGACCTTGAGTTCTGTACTATCAAAACAGCAAGAGCTCTATGCTGTGTTAGAGCGCATCCAAAAACACAAATGCCTGGTATATATCACAAGCGGTGTGACTCTGAAGTAGATAATTCAATAATGAAAATTCATTGTGTAGGTAATCATGAGCTCAATTTATTTTGAAAGTTCGGTTTCAAATTGTTACCTCAGCATTCGTAAGCTACATATAACTATCAACCGTATGTGCACTTACATCAACATGCCTAAACGTGATATGTGGTCTTTCTTACAGCATGTGCAGGAAAAGTGTTGGTGAAAACATGTAGGACATCTGTAAGTCAGATGTAAAAAAGATTCGTTTATTCACCCATGAAAGGTAGCAAGAGGTTAGGTATCAGCGACAAGCAGGTAATGTAATGTAGCAATTCATGTTTTCATTAATAAATATCTCTTCAAACTCTTCACCTTTTGAACAACCTCATGGAAAGAAGTAGCACACATATTTCAAACCAGGATTGAAACGAGAAACTTTAGTTAGTGGAAGTACGTGTTGACAGGGATCCTGCATTCACTAGTCATTGAGACGAGGCTAATTATCTGTGTGTTCTAATACCAGAACTGCCTTCAATGTGTAGTTGCAAGCTCGCTGCAATACAATACCATCTGCGAACTTCTGTACAGACATAACATTCTTTTATTAGCTAAAGCTGTCGACATTGAATGACGACCAGCCTCCTTCCCAAGGTTGATATTTTGTGGTAAAAGGACACTGTAGGGAATCAAAATAGGGTCGGAATTGACCCATTTTTTGAGGGTTCATGTCAGATGGCCCTAAAATGTCATGGAAATGGAAAACATTCACATCAAGCTAGAGAAAGAGAAATGATTATGCTGCTCAAGAGATGGAACCAAGGTGAAACTTACCCATGAGTTTCGAGGCTCAGCATAACCAGGACCATAGCGGTCGAAATCATGGGGCAAGGCAGAATCCACCCTATTTTGGTCAAAATTGCCGGACTCTCCAGGGACAGGAACCACATTCACTGCAGGAGAGTTGGAAGTAAGACAAGCGCATCACCATCTTTCACATCCACGCTCATCAAGCCCCCCATGGGAATTGTGATGTTAATCTTCTGCTTCGCTTGGGTGATGCTGGACTCCACTTTCAGACTTTCGCTATCCACGCGGACATCCACTGGAATCTTGCGAGGTTATACACCGTCACTGCCCCCTAGTCTGTCGCAACTACCGTGAGGACTGCCATGAAAACTCCCGGAAGCATTACCTTCTTCCCAAAGATCACCATGCTGCTGATACACTCTCACTTGCACTTGGTGCTTATGTTTTTATTTAGCTGTCCAGGGGTGTCTTCTATGACATGTGGCATGTTTCAGTAGGCAGCTCTGAGGGGACAACATTCAGCACTTTTAGTGTTGTGATTGCTCTCTGGAGGCGAATGGTGTGGCCAACAGAATGATCATGCCATGAAAACTACAGACAAGAGATGAAAGAAGCATTGAGATCCACATGCCAGACCCCGACTCTCGAGTAAGCAGTTTTCTTGGTTTAAATAAGTTCAAGTTTCAATAGATCAATTTGATTTGTACCTGTGCTTGAAGCTGTAGTTTGCAAGACGTCATAATTTACATGCTGCATGTGGATCTCAATGCTTTAAACTGTGCAGAGTTGAACTCTGATGTTGTGCAAGGTAAATCAACTTTGGATCTATTTTGAACACATTGAGCTGCACAACCAGAAAGGATGCACATTTTCCAAAAGACAGCTTCAAATTTAAGTTATCTTGCAACATTCAAAGAGAACACTACAAGATTAGGTGATTCAATTAATGATAAAGATTAAAGCAAATCTTGAATAGAAACTATAAAGAGCGGAGCAGTTATAACCAATAACCCAACTATTCTTCTCAAATGACAGTCTGCTACTTCTGTTGTAGATTATAAAGCCTGTTCAGAGTATGGATAAGAGGTAAGACTTCCAAGAATTTTAAGGCCAAAGTAACTGACAGATGATTATTGGATTGTTTAACCTTGGAAAAACAAGGCCTATGATTAAGGTTGTCAGTCAAAAATTATAAGATTCTTGGTTGACTAGGTGCACTTTAATTTCATTTCTACAATTTCAAGTATTCATTAGCCACTTTTTGGGTGCGTAGTCATTTTGGGGTTAAAATGTGACAAGACATGTAACAATTGATTTCATTTAATAAATCCAAGTTATTGGCAGAAATCAGATCAAAAGGTTATATATTTGAGCAATTTAGGCACACATAGACTCTGTAAAGTGTATTGTGCTCAATAGTTCAATCATGGCTTTAGGAAAATTTCCTCTATCTCACAACAATCATGGGGTTGTGTTCATTTCATTTCAATCACGTTTATTACAACGGATCACCAACTTGTTGAGTTGTAGTCTCCCTAATTCAACTTTTGGTCCAATGAACCCTTGCAAACTCCCAAACACAAAGAGGCTAGGGTTCAAAAATATTTCCCAACTCATAATTATGCTTTCTAATTGATGTAAGAGTCAATTTGAAGAAGTTTGAAATATTTTTCGCAGAACTTGACAGCAGCACTGTCAAAACAGCATTGAACTTGACAGCATAGATTACAAGAAAGACTCAGATGTCTTGAATAAATCACAAGTGATCTCAGGGCTCGAAACCAGGTAATTCCATAACAAACTGTACATGTAAGCTTGAGAAATCCAAATTATTTCTTCATTGCCAACTCTCGTTGAGCAGCATAGATGAAGCCGTGAGCACATGGCATTTCAAACCGGGATTGACGGAATAAACTGGTGCAGGAAGCTTGCATTCAATAAAAAAGCACTGAATGAATGAATTCCACTAATCCAATTCCAGAGCTGCATTCAAAATCAAACCAGTTATGGGGCTTTTTGACAACACCAGTAGAAATAAACATCTCTTTTCCATTATTTAAAGGGGAAGTCTCCCAATGGTTTCAAACATCTGTTTCAGGGGATGTAAAACAAACATTCTCTCCTAGGTGAGCAAGGAAAAGATATCACTTATTAAAAGGTTCTCACCGACCAAACAAGAACTTTGTCTCACAGTCTCCAGGCTAGCTCCGATCCATCCATCGGGGCCGCCTGCACTGCACTGCATTGCATTTTCTTTAGGGCTGCGCCAGGGGCTCACCTGCCAAGGCGAAATCACCCGGGACAGGGACCACCCTCACGGAGGCAGGAGCATTGCCAACCAAAGCTTCAGGAAATAAGATGATTACATCACCGTCCTTCACATCTATGCCTAGTACGATGCCGGTGAGAGTTGTGATGTCAATCTTCACCTCCGGTTTGGTGATGTCAATGGAAATGGTGTTGGAAGCCAGTTGCAGACTTTCTCCGTCCACCAGGACACCCATGGGTATCCTTGCCGGGTTGTAGAGCATCACGGCCCCCTCGGTTGCAACGACAAGGAGGACCGCCATGAGTAGTGCCATGGAAACTCCCAGAAACGGCATGATGTTCTTCCCTGAGATCGCCATGTTGGTGATTAGTACACTCACTTGCACTTGGACTTAATTGATTTCTAGCACAGACTGAGAAGATATCGACGTTGGGTGCTGATGTTCTTCGAGCTGTGACCGGGGGTGCCTTAAATAGCTGTTTCCTGAAAAGCCACAACAACACTTTTAGTGTTGGTATTGCACGCTGGAAACGGCCGGCCAACGAACATGGTGAGGCCCATGGAATCGGCACACAGCAGATGGCTTAACCACGACTCCAGGTGAGCAGAATGTATGGCTAGTCTTTTCAAGTCTCTGAAAGCTCCCAAAGACTCCAGTAGGAATTGAAGACTAAATTTCAAGGATTAAAGATGTGCTCTCGTAGTTTATAATAAGATTTCGATACATTCATGACGATGCACTGCAATCCGTCATTCAAATAACTCAAATTTGAAACTCGGTGGCAGAAAATAGAAAACGTTGAGCCATCATGGACGGGGTACTAAAGTCAGGATGGCAAATTTTGTTAGAATGGCGATACTCCATACGCCATTTTCAGACTGCACGATTTAAACCAAAACCATCAAGGACAGGTACAGATTTCAGACCGCGTGGTTTGAACTGTAAAAGTGCCAAAGTTGCAGAATGACTACCATTTTCACGAAATTCCCCATAAGGGTGTTACTTACTTTTTCTTAACCAAGTTCCAAATTTTCAGTTACTTTGGATAAATCTCAACAAGGACTCGAGCTGCACTTGTAGGTGAGGAAAGCAGGCTGCCCAAAATTCAAGATTCTAGAAATCTCTATGAATTTTATGATTTGAGATTCTGAATGGTGAAAATGGAGGATCAAAGCACCGCAATTCCCTCGTGCAAAAGGAACTCTCTCAAGACTTGTCAAGAATGTTCTGTACCTGAACAGCGTAGGCACAAGGGAAATTGAAACCAGGATCCCCATGAACACAGCACTGCACTAGGCGTGTTTGAGCTCAAAACCACCACAGAATCGTGTCGGTTTCATTTGCCACAGTTCCTTCGTGTGTCCTACTTAGAGTGCATTGTGGAAACAGCAAATATCACACTTCAAGGACCCGAGTCTGAGGAGGAAATGACGATTTCATGATGTTCAAGCGTAGTTGTTGCTCCTTCAGTTGACATTAGGAAAAAGTTGAACCCTGGAAGAGGCCGTGAGACCTGAGAACGCAGGGAACGCAAGCCGAAAAAAAAAAAAAAAAAAAAAAAAAAAAATTTTTTTTTTTTTTTTTTTTTTTTTGCGACAGCGAACTGCAAGCGCGGAACAGCGCGGAACAGCAGGGAACAGTACAGCTGAACTGCTTAAAAAAAAATTAAATTTTTTATTTATTAAAATAAATTCAAAATTACAAAATTTTCAGATCTGACATGGCACTACACATGCCATGTCAGACTGCAATCATTACAATTTTTATTATTTTATTATTTTTTTTATTTTTTATTATTATTATTTATTTATTATTATTATTTTATTAATATTTTAATATTTTTTATTTTTTAAATATTTTTTAATTGTAAATCACTGTTGAGTTCCCTTGAGTTCCCTGGAGGGGTAGCTTACACTACGAAGCAACCCCTTCCAGGGTTCATTTTTTTCCTAATGTAGAAACCTGAATGACAATTTTGTTAAATTGGTCTTAGGAGGATTTATCTTTGGATGTTTATGGACACCTAAGGTGGGTACCCCCAAAACTGCCACTCTTTTTGCTACTGTGGTTAGTTGCTATTATTAAACTGGTCAAACTTTCATTGATTTTCTTGTTGGCAAGTGAAAGGAGGCTCCAACGCACCAAAGAACGCTACATTTAGATATTGTATGCAAAATTTATGAAGGGTCAAAGTTTTTTTGGTACATATTCTGAAATTGTTTCTTCAACATATGTATTGTATAGAATGATGATGGTTGTTTTTGGCAGGGTGTAGTTTTGGGTGTGCCCACCTTATGCATTTTACTGCAACCTTGAAATGTAGGTGAGTCTCAACAATCCTTCATTTTTGGACAACTACACAAACGGGCATTTTACTCTAATTTTTTTAGAGTAATGGCAACCGATACACGCAAATCAAAGTAAATTGATTATCACTTGTCATTAGGAAAAATTTCAGTCTTCCAAAAGGCCGCTAAGGAATTGATTTACGGGACCCCTTTGGTGCAATTTGAGAAGGAATTGAAAAAAAAATTCCTTAAGTGGCACTATTAGTGCCATGTCAGCATCCAATTTTTAAAAATTAAAAATCAATCAAAAACTAAAAATAATATATTTTTATTTTTATTTTTTTCCTAATGGTCAATGTCTTGTAGTTATACTTAATTTTTTTCATACGTATAGTATTGATAATGTATTTCTAGAATATCCTACAAACTTGCTACAGTATCATTTCTTCGAACGCACTATTTTTATATACAAACTATTCAACTTGTAATATAATTGTACTGTAAGTAGTCAAAATAACCCCTAAAGTTTTATGACTAAGTTTTATCAAAGATCACTCCAAAACTTTCTAATGCAAAGAAATACAATGACAAAAATCTATTTCTTTTGCATATCAACCACAAGATCTTGCATTGGACTTGTATATATGAGAATGTACGGAATTTTTTTCATACTTTGATTGAGTAGATTGAAAGATATTTGTGTTTAAAGTAAAAAGTTTTTTTTCTAAATTTTGCCCTACTAGATTTTAGACTTGGAATCCTCTTAATCTAAATATTCTAAATACAAAGTTTAGAGGCTTAAATCTTCATAGCAAAGAATTGAGTTGAGAATCTACAGAAAAAAATTCAACACAAAGCAAATTGATTTTCATTTTTCATTCTTCAAAAAACTATTAAGTATTAGAACTAGATACAAGATAAAAGGGAAATTTAAATCGTTTATATTTCACAAATGAGAATAAAACATGTCAATTTTTATAATAACAATGACATTGTTGTAGCAACTAAAATATACACTATTAATGGATGTTTTTGGTATAGAAAAATTTGGAAAAAAACTGTGAAAATTGTGTTAATAAACAAATCATGTATGTTATTTTTTCAACACGGTCTAAGATGCCTTAAATACCCGCAAAATAGACTCTTCATAACTCTATACAACACTAATTTAAACTGAATGAATCAAAGCTTTACATTTAGACATATAACATACTATTAATATGTGAGTAAACAATTTTAAAAATGATATAATTTTTCTGGTTTCTTTTGGTTTCTTAGAGTTGAGCATAGTGTTGAATATGAGTGATTTTTCTCCCATGCATTGATTGAAATAAAAAATATGTTTATACATTAGGAAAAAAATCAGTCCTCCGGAGGGCCTCTCCACAGACCCTTTAAAACCCTGAAATTTTGTTTATTGGGTTTGCAAAATTATTTTTTCACCTACTTCCACGTTGAAACTGTAGTGATAGTGGCAAGGAACCCAAATTTACAAATAAAAATTTAATTTAAAAAAATAAAAAATAAAAAAATAAAAAAATAAAAAAAAATTGCAAAATCTAACTGCTTCGGCGAGTAGTCATACACTTTGACTGCTCAGTGTGGGTACTTTTCTAGATTGACAGGCCAAGCTTGAAATAGCTTGGCATGTCAATCTGGAGAGGCCCTCTGGAGGACTGACTTTTTTTTTTCCAATGAGAAAACCAATTCATGCTTTTACCTTCAAGAAAAATTTCAATAGAATAATTACTATAAAATTTGACATTATAGAGGCTTGCCCAAAATCCTTGAAAACCCATTTGAAGACCTTTAGGGATTAAAGAAAATTAGAGTGTACAATAATCAAGCAAGATTTGGATCAAAAATTGCCAAAAATTTAAAGATTGAGTACAGATATGACGCCTTCTCATTAAATTAGAACAAGTGTTTTTTTCTCCAAACATAGGGATGGTTTAATAATATAAAACCCTTCCTTTTGAACCCTTGATTGACCATAATTGACCAAGATCTAACCATTGAACATTGAGATTATGTCTGATGACATAAAAGTCAAGTCTTATATTCACAAAAAACATCCCTTACAAGTGATGAAATATGTTATTTTTCATGACGAGGCTCTCATTTTTATATTATCTAGTCCATGCCAAGCAAAAGGGAAGGTTAACCATCACATAAGATAAACCAACCCATCACACACCTAAAGAATGACCCATTCAAGTCTTACATGAGCCCATGACACACTTCTTTCAAAAAAATGAGACTTGACCTACATTAGGTGAGTTAGTGGCCACAATCAATGCGTTGAATGAGAGTGATGGAGTGATCACTGACTACTATGAGAACTTCCACCTATTGAGTATAAATTCACTGGAAGTGAATTTTTTTAGGTCTTTATGTTGTGACCATATTACAATAGACAGGAAACGAGCGAGGTGAGTGAGATGACCATTATGACTTCTTGCAATGGGTATTTGTAAAGAAATATTGTAACCCCTTTAGATGAGTGAGATGACCATTATGACTTTTTGTTGGTTTTGGATGGTCTTTAGACTCTTTTAGGCTAATTGGGCATCACACTTTCAAAAATACATAACAAATTCATACTCTATCAAAAAATATAATTTTAATTGCTCTCCGACCCCATTTCTCACATTTGTCTTTATGTTGAAATTTTTCAAAAAACTTTCAACAAATAATGCCAACAGGGCAAACCACTGATTTTGCCTGTGATGGGCCGCTCTGCAATCCATGAGAACCTTTGCACCACAAATGTTTCCCCTCATCACTGCCATTATGCTTGTCTGCAACGTTTGACTGCAGCGCTTGCAATCCCTCCCATCCCTGCAACACGCACCCATTCAAGCAAACGGCAAATCCTCATGGAACGCATACCATTCGCTTACAAACTAATTTTGAATTACACACATGTCCGATCCTGGAATTCAAAAGTGATGAATTCCAAGCAAGCCAAGATGAATCTCCACGCAGACTAAACGAATCCGTGATGGATCGAGGGTTGCCAGGGGAGCTCTAGCAATATCAAACTGCGCGAATTGTCAATGCCGACAGGCAGTCATGGCTTCTTTCGAACAGGAAAATTGAGCGTAAGCTCCAGTCGATCAAACATGCATGACAAAACGGAATTCGAAGACACCGAACGCAAGATCATGAACATGGCATGCAGAGTCGGGAGTTCTTCCCACGACAACTCTGTCACCAGATCGATTGCCAGAGAAGACATTCAGCATTCAATTTGGGCATTGATTTTTTGCATTGACGAATGACGAGTAGACAAAGAGATCGAGCATTGAAGGTGCACATGGCGCCCGACATGGGGCCCGATTTGGCGGAGCGTTTGTAATTGGAGATGCGCCGCACTTCTCCTCAGGTGGGAATTCTCTCAACACGACAGGCATGAGCATTGATCCAATGATTGTATGCATATTCAAACAATGTAGACAGGAAAACGAGCGAGGTGAGAATTCAATTTCGTAGGGACGTTATGTGGCATTTCCGGTGAGATCGAATGCACCTGCATCACCAGCCTATGGATCTGAAAATGGTCACCTTATGCGGGGAAATGGTTTCTTATGGGGAGAACTATTCGTCACTTCCTTTTGATTTTGATTCAAAACACCGGTGCAAGTGGACGCAAGCGCTGAGAATTCCTTGGTTTGGTAGGGTTTGGAACTGGGGAGCCGAAGAGGATGCGGCACCGCAGTTGCTCTGAGGGGGAAGAAGAAGGACGACGTTGGCAGCGTGTGGGAAGTGGTGTCAACCCTCGCGAGCACGCTCACGGAAGCGCGTGACCAGCTGGTAACCCTAATCAACAATTCCAACGCTACCGCAACACGAATGAGCGGGGGTAGCGCCGCCTCTTGCAGCCGTCACGCCCGCTCATGTAACTCGCCGGGCGCAGGAGGAGCGTGGGTGCCTAACGTGCACCGCGGACACGCGCACAGCCACGTCGCGTTTGGATGCAGCTCCGAGTATCGCATGCACCCTTCGCCTGTGCGCGTAGTGAAGGTGCCGCAACCAATCTTCCATGTGAAGGTTAGTCCGCCACCAGAACCGAAGCGACTGCCACGACGATGCATGCACCCACTGCACAAAATGCATGTGTTGCCGGTCCGGGGAGGCTCGCCATGTCCATTGCGCCCGTCGCGTCCGCAGTCAACCTTCCCACGAAGGAATGTTTCACCGGATCCAAGGCGGCATTGCATCGGGACGCAGTACGCCGCGCTTCTGAGAGAAGAGTCGTACCGGCTGCGAGAGCGCCGGAGGTTTCCTTGAGGCCCTTGCTGAAATTCATGTGATCGCCCTTGTGTGTTGAGGTTTATCGAAATTTGCTTTGCTGTCTAGGCTTTGGCAGATGGTTGATGTCCCTCTTTCTTCTCCGATCCTTGAGCGGTGCAACAGAGAAGTCTGCAATTCCAATGTGGCACCAGATTTGCAATTGCTGCAGAAAATTGTGCAAGTGTCGTCATGGTTGCCAAAAGCAGGTTTACAACCGCGCATTTTTTATAAAATCCCTAATATATTTCAATGTGTACGGGATTCAAAATCAGAGTTCTAAGTCTGCGTGGTGGTCTTGGATTATAGCAAACTACAACTACAACGCCGTGAGATTATTGATGTATTTTGGTTTTTCCTCATCCTTCACTCAAACTTTGCGACAGTAGTGTCATTCTTAGTATACGGGTTCCTCTTTGAATGCAACAGGTGTTGACAAGCTTCAGTGTTCATATTCCGATGTCATCCTTTCCACTGAACCAACCTTCTAAGACTGAGCTCAGTGACATGATGTTGTCATTTATACTGAATCCATTTTCTGCTTACCAGTTGTAGCGATAGCGATTATTACTTAGTTACTGTGTTGGATGAACTCGTCGGAGAACCTTGCATCAGTACCGTATGTCGGTAGCATATTTGTAACTTGGATTCGAAATATTGTACACTTATTAACCCAAAATGGGTTTTACGTAAATGGACGTGCTTCGTGACACTTCTACTGAAAGCAGACAGTCCTTGGAATGGCCAAGAAGGAAGACTATAATTTGACAATGAAGCCTTGGGCTTTTAGAATATACAATCCCTCTTCTTCTTTTTATTATTATGCGTTGTCGCATGGCTTTGCCTGATTGACTGTATATCTGCACTGTGCCAGCATCTGCGGAGCTGACTTTGAGGGCCGCATACGGTGGCGAACTGGAGTTGCTCTATCCCAGCCCTGCCAAACCCAGTTCAAGGCAGTTGCTTTGCTCTTCCGGAGATAACTTGAGGGGAGAGTTCGTGATTCAGAACATCCATCTGCCTATGCAGCGCCAGCGTCACCATCGTTACAACATCACCCCTGGAGCCTGCACTTGGACAACTGCATTATTTCAACGACCCTCGATATTGTGCTTCTTCCTCATCTTGCAATCATTTTCAGCTTGAACTCTTTTGTGAACTCAAAACCACCTCTTCTTCTGCAACATTTTTTGTCTGCACGCTCTGAGCATGAGCAGTAGAAGGAAGGTGGAGAGTGGGGAAGGCACGAGTGTGGAGGGTGAGATTGAGCAGTCCCGAGCATATTGGAGCCAGTTGATAGAGCACTCGGATTCCGACGAAAAGGAAGTGGCAGAGGTGAGCAATGTGAATGTTTTCAACTCTCAACATCTGCACCATACTTGTGGCTTGTTCTTCTACACATTTGGTGATGATGGAATCCAAGATTTTGGTAAATTGGAGGTGAGAGAGAAGTTTGCAGAGGGCGCTCAGGCTGAGCTTTCCCATGCCCACGTCACTTGGAATGATCCAAAGATTAATTTTAATGATCAGAAACATGGAAGTAGGTGGATGCTGAAGGTATTTAGGAAGGGGAGATTTGTCGAAGATCCATCTTCTTGATGTCTTACCGAAATGTATGTAATAAGTATTACTACATACATAAGCATAACTTTCAGTAATCGTTGAATCTTAAAAAGTCATTGAGGAGAAATTGAGTTTCCTAGCCCAAAAATATCACAATAAGGCACAGTCAATCACTACAGAGGTTATTGTATAGGAAGGGTTTCCCTGAACGTTCCAACCTTTTTTAGTTATTTGCAAGTGTGGTGTAAATTGATATCAGACTTCATATTAAACTAGTACTTTGAGGAAGATGCACTTATCCATATGAGACTTTACATTCAACTTGTGCATGCCAACTCTTGACAAAAACCTTGGGTATCCTGGCCATTCAATAAACGTACTAGGGCCAAATATTCACAAAACCTCTTCAATGTCCTGCTGATCTCCACAATTTGCCACGATTTGGGCTCATATTAATTTGAAGAGTACGCATCAATTATTCTACTTACTTTATGCTTAGTTCTGAGTTTTATATGGATGTGTGCATTGTCAAATCTATATTTGAGGTTCTCATTGTTGCCCCAATGGGCAATTGAGGTTAAATTGGTGTCATTTTCTTGTTGTAAACCATAATTTCCATGAGCACCAGGTTTGTGGAATATCATCAATGTAATCATCAGGCCTCAGTTCAAAACAAACAAGCACCTGATGTGTTCTTCTGAGTGCTTGAGGTCACAGGTTGATGCCACAATCAATGATGTGGGAGGACTTCCGGTTAGTTCATTATCAGCCGGTGAAATTGGATAAAAATCATTGGAAAAATACAGGTGAAAAAGTTTATAAAATTTCTATTTGGAGTGAAAAATAGAAAAAAAAAAAAACAGACCCGATAGGTGAAAAAACTGGTTCAATATGGGAATTCAGGAAAATGCAAGTAAAATTCAAAAAACACATGTGAAAAAGTTTATAAAATTTCTATTTGGAGTGAAAAATAGGAAAAAAAACAGACCCGATAGGTGAAAGATTGGTTCAACATGGGAATTTAGGAAAATAGCTAGTAAAATTCAAAAAATACTCCAAACATTGGCCACAATCTTAGGGTAGGGCACCTTCAATCCAAGAGGTTAGCTTTCTAAGGAATTTTTTTCTCCATTTGGCTTGGTAGTGTAATTTGCAATTTTGAGTGGAGTTATGAAAGTATTTATACTCATGAAGATGTACATTACATATGATACATCAACTAATTTTCCAAATGTTTGTGCATTCATCCAAATGTGACAATATCATTCTACTTGGTAAAAAATCATATGAATTTTGGCAATTACATCCATTCATAATGAAGAATATTTTTCTAAATATTCAAATGTTTTTTTCTAACAAATTATGAGATCCTTCAAAACCAACAAACAATTTGAAATATTGCTTTGGCACGTATTGTCTAAATAGAAACTTATCCCTTTGACCTCAATAGGTTTAATTGTATAGTGACAGTAAACACAAGTTTATTTGCCAATTGGAAATCGATTATTAACAAAAATAAAAATAAAATGGAGATCAAACTCCTTTTCGATCCAAAAATGAAGGTTTTTGAGCATTGTCTCTAGATTTGCATTCACGAGTCGAAGAACTCAAAAGCATGTGGCATGTGATTTGAGGGATTGTAACTCAAATCCATGATGTTGAGTTTTAAGCTTAATTCAAGATAAACTGGTAAATCAAAGAGCATTTACTATTAGGACTATAGCTCAACACTAACGTTGTTAACAACTCCGTCCCTAAATCCATGCTACTTTGTGATCATATTTAGTATAAGGCCCAGTTTGTACAAAATTGTAGGTGAAAGGTCCAATTTTTTGAAGATTTTGATTGGTTGAAATTACAAAGTCTTTGAAAAATGGGTTTACACTATGAAATGAGGAGTCACGGTTCTCCAAAATCACCTAAGATCATGGAGCGTACTTTTTGTTATGCAACAAAAAATTTTGAGCCTCCTGTAATTTCCAAGGACTTCATTGAAAAGCACTAGAAGTTAAGAAGTATAGAAAATTTGTTCCTACATGCCTTCTTGATAGAAGTCATAGGCCCATTAATTGACAAGAAGAACAAGACTTCCTTTACTAAAGTTAACTAGTTTTCATGCCAAATAGTTTGGACATGCAAACATACATTGTACATTCAAATCTCATCTCTTTCCATAATGATTTAGCTTGAATCGGAATCTGAAGATGTGCTCCAATCTGGATGTGAAGAAAGTGTAAAAATTGGAATTTTGGATGTCCTTGAAACTGAAGCGGTACCATGCTCATCATGGTTGCTTTGTTTTGCAACCTCTTGTTCTGTTTAAAGGTTGGATACCGTGACTCTTGTTTTTGTTCCTTCTTGTTGATCAGCTCCATCATCACTTTCCTGAAATTATCCCTCGGATCATCATCTACAGTAGGCTTCACATTTTGTGCATGATCTATTTGTATACTTCTCACTATATCACCAAACTCCTTGTTTAAATCCAAACCTGTGTCCGTCAATTCTCTTTGTTCATCAAATTCCTTGTTTAAATCCAAACTTGCATCCGTCAATTCTCTTTGTTCCTCAAATTCCTAGTTTAAATTTACACCTGTATCCGTCAATTCTCTTTGTTCATCCTTTGCAGCTCTCATTTCATGCCTAATTATACTCTTTAGGTCATGCTTTAAACGTGATACCTCATTCGTCACTTTTTGCAGTTCATACCACATAACTTCTTGGAAACCGACTATTTCTTCATCAACTTGTTTTTCCAAATCCTCCACTTTATCTCGTACTTCACTTAATTTGCCCCCTACTTCCAACATAGCGTAATAATTTTCCCGATTATTCACTAATATTTTTTCACTTCTTTTCGCCAAATCCTTCACTTTATCTGTTACTTCACTGATTTCCCTCTTTACTTGAACACCTATTTTGTCCGTTGCTTCCAATATATCATTCTCTAATATTTCATCCTTCAAATCCTCTTCTTCTTGAAAATTCTTAAAGAATAAGTTGGTTACTTTCTTCAAAATGTTGGACATCTTGGTTGTTGTTTTCTTTGAATTTTGGTCCATTTTTCTTGCAGAGAGCACAAAACCATTGGTAAAGCTTGATGTTCTCTTGCATCACTGGCTTCCAACTTTGCTTGTTCTGGCACACACAAAGATTGTGCTCCAAATTGTCTCCCATTTGTACCCACAAATACTTGTGCCAAATTCTTTAATTTCTCCAAGTTCTTGTCCGAAGTCGGTGTCTTCATTGTCTTTATGTCTAGTTTCTTGTTTTCTTCTCCAACTCGTGTCATTTGGGGCACAAAGTTTTCCATTTGAATGTAGATGAATAGATAATATGACTATTAAGAATGTAATGTACTATTCACAAAATAAAAATAAAATGAGAAGTAACTTTGTTTGTATATAACAATAACAAGCTTACTATATTTTTGAGATATATTGTTTGGGTATTGATTTATGTACATGATTGTGTGAAAAATAAAGTAAAATGCCAAAACCTCTTAGAAGCTTGTAAATTGTACACCCACTATTTATATCAAGTCTAGATGATTGTAAATTTTTGTAATTCTAAATGCTTGTAAATGTTAAATCTTTCTTTTACAATGAATGCATAAGTAGCCTGTTAGTATTATAAATTGAATATTTTTTTTGAATGTTTGTTTGTTTGTTTGTTTGTTTGTTTGTTTGTTTGTTTGTTTGCTTTGTTTTGTTTTGTTACGTTGAGAGCTCCCAGACCATACATCCCCCGGGAGCGTGCTTGGTACCATTGGAAAGCTCTCGGCGAGGAGGGGTGCACGGGCTTCACTTTGTGGCGTTTGGAGCCATGGTGAGGAAGTTACTGAATTTCGAAGTATTTATGGATTACTTTGATTTTGATTTTGGCCGCGTTCTTGGTATAGTTGGAAAGCTCTTGGCGAGGAGGGGTATACGAGCTTTGTTTTGTGGTGTTTGTAATGGTAGTGTGAAAGTTATTGAATTTCAAAGTTTTTATTAAGAATTAGAAAATTCAAAAAATCAATTTTATTATAATTTTGGTTGTGGCAACGGCATAGGCACACTAGTTTTTTTTTAATTGAAGAGTTCTAAAATATAATGGTTGTTTATTATGGTAATGAATTTTGGATGTGTTGTACCCCAAATTGTCCAAATAAATTGCCAAAATGGTTTAATTTTGGATTTCATCTACTTAGCATGTATTGCCATTTTTTGAACTCCTAAAGTCCTATCATTCTCCTAGTAGACAAATTTTTTGAAACTTTTTCTTAAGATAGGAAAATACATTAGCTTTGAAGAAATATAATTTTATTTCAAGTGATGACAAGGAGTAAAAATTATGCCGTCCTCAGTACAAATTTCAACTCACCAGGCAATAATTTAAGAAATCTACAAAAATTCAAAATAAAAATTAACCTTTTCCTTCTTGTAGATTATGTTTTTGTCTTTGATGGAAAGCTTTGGGTATTTCCATTTCGATAAGTAATGAAAAAGTCATGTAGCATCTCAATTTGGTGGCAACAAGAGTATGTTTTTGGAAAAATAACATATTCAAGTCATTTTTAAACCTAACTTTCACATTTTTCCTCCAAAAAATGAAAAAAATTCTATAGGTTTATCTTTCATTGTCAAAACAATCTCACTATTGGAATTAATACGCATGTTTCAATTATTAGAGAAAAATCAGCCCTTCGGAGGGCCGTTCCAAATTGACATGCCAAGCTATTTTAAGCTTGGCCTGTCAAACTAGAAAAGTACCCCCGGTGAGCAATTAGAGTGTATGGTTGCTCGCCAAAGCAGTCAGACTTTGCAAATTTTTTTTTCTTTAATATTTTTTTTAAGATTATTAATTTTTTTAAGATTATTATTAATTTTTTATTCGTAAATCTAGGTTCCTATACATGCCCGGAAATTGGAGAAAAAATAATTTTTCAGACCCAATAAACAAAATTTCAAGGTACTAAAGGGATCAATGGGTAGCCCTCTGGAGGCTAATTTTTTCTCTAATGACTATCTTAAATCTATTAACTATTTAGATTTTCCTGATTGACACTGAAGAAAAGAACAGCTAGCGTTCTTCATCTAAATTCATTTGCAAAGCATCACAGTTAGAGACAGACTCAACAATCAAAAGTACGTTTCACCTTTAAACGTTGACGGAGCCAATTTGTGGCCAAGGGATGATAGAGAATCCCCTATGTAGGACAAAAATTCAACTATTCATCCTCAAAATTTTGTTGAGAAAAGGAAAGGTCTTCTACACTCAGTAGTTTGCAATTTTTTAAGGGAAAGATTCACACGGTAATGAAAAGGGATGATTTCCAAGGTCCCCACTTCGTCCTTTAAGGGTTAAAAGTACTAATTGTTTCAAAGAAATTAACTTCATCTGTGAAACTGTCAATTTTCTAATCTCACACCGACTATGCACAAACTGCATGCGAAGCTCAACACCAACTTCGATCCGACATTCACAGCAGCTGAAGAGCCAAGCACGAAACGCCGCCCACTGTAAGAAGTCCCATGTCATCCAAGCAGGACCACATCAGCTAAGTTGGGTGTACAGTTAACCTCATTCCTAGACTCTAGTACATGATCTCGTCAGATTGCAAACGATGAAGTTTCTAAGTGAGAACGAAGAAAACTACACAGCATGCATACCATGTGCTTCAAAATCGAGTTATCGAGAATATATGACAAGATTGGGATTCACGTGCAGAAAGATCGCAGACGGTGCCAATTCATGTTCTTCATCTGAACTTTGCGAATTAAAGAATCAAAGCTAAATGCTCAACAATTGAAGGTTTGAATTGAATATGACGAGTCCTTTGGTCATGATTCCAATAAAATTCAAATTTCATATCCGAAGACGATTCTCTTCGCAGATGCTCAAGCTGCGGAGCCACTTGCATCGTCCTCCCATTCACTAGTAATCTATGCCAATCTAACACTAAACGCCACCCCGCTCTCTGGACTCTCAAACACTATCACATGAACATTGTTTACTCACCGGTACGCAGTAAATTGCATTCCGAAAGTCTACCAGCTAAAAATCGTCCGATGCATGCTAGATTGCATCAGTCTCTAACTAAGAACGAAACAGAGGGCACTCCATGCGTCCGACTGAGGGTAAAGCCTACCACGAGATTCAAACGGAATCAAGAATGATAACGTACGTTGTGCTCCACCGGCGCGCGTTCCGCACGCAGATGATTTGCCGCGGAGGCCTCATCAGTGTACCCGATGGCCACGCCACAAATGATAGCCAACTCCGGCGCAATGTCGAGCTCTTTGCTAATAACATCGGGATACGCCGCCAAGGAAACCTCACAGCAGCTGCCAATTCCACGAGCAGTAAGCGCTAACAGCAGCGTCTGCACATACATTCCCACGCTCATCGAATCCTCTCTTCCCAAATCCCGATGAATACAAACAATGGCCACGAGAGGCGCCCCGAAAAACTCCCAATTCCGAAGCACAGCCGCCGCCCGCGCCTCCTTGTCCTCTCGCCCGATCCCCAAGGCGCCATAAAACGCGGCCCCGAGCGCCTGCCGGAAATGCTGGAACTCATCCGGCAGCACGGTATCCTCGGGCGGCACGCGCTTGACTTCGGCCAGAAGCGCTTCCCTGAGCCTGTCGCGACTGGCACCCTCGGCGATAACAATGTGCCATGGCTGGATATTGGAACTCGAAGGCGAGTGCTGCGCAAGAGAGAGCGCTTCCATGAGCAATTTTCGCGGCACAGGCATCGACAGGAACTGCCGTGTCGAATGCCGAGCTCGGATAGTTCCCTCCAAGTCGTAGTGATGCTCGGATGCCATCCCCATCGCCAGACACAACTCCAATCCTAACCAGAAACCCAACTAAATCTCGAATTCAGCTAGAGCTTGTTCGCATTTAAAATCGCCAACCACAACTCCAATCCTAACCTGAAACCCAACTAAACCTCGAATTCAGCTAGAGCTTGTTCTCGTTCAAATGCAGTACAATTTGTGCAGCTCAGGAGACTTTATATATGCTGCAGTAATGTGCTTGAGAATTCGAAGCAGCTTCTTGATCAGTTTGGAATCTATTCTCTTTTCATGACTGGATGCTCCTTGTGGATTTCTGAAAATCAAACTTCAGTTTCTGGGTGAGTTTCTGAGAGAATTTCTGCTGTTTCGCAGTTCGGACGTCGGAAGTTGCGGTCGGAAGTGCGGGGACTGTCTGGGGATTTGCGGTAGAGGCAATGGTCATGGTGCTCGCCATCGCCACCGCTATCCTTGCAAATTAACAAAGATTGCATGTCATGCAGGCAACACTGTGCAGCCGCCATCGTTCTGGAACGAAGTGACTTGATGCGCTTCTAGAGCTGTTTTTGATTTGAATGGGGTATTATTTTCTGGTTATTTTATGATTTGGGTGTAGCTGGGTTCGTACAAAATTGAATGTTTTCTTTGGGGTGTTGTTTGAAGTGTGGAAGTTGCTGATGTAAGTTCAGTCAGTCTTGAGAGATGAACTTGACATTTGGATACTATATGCAAAAGTTATGAAGCATCAAAGTTTTTTTTTTATAGATGTTCTAAAATTGTTTCTGCAACATATGTACATGCTGATTTTGGAAATGTTCACAAAGTCATGATGGTGGTTTTGGGTCAATGGCATTTGGGGATCTAGGTCATTGCATTCCATAATCTAGAATTTTCTATTCTTAGAAGGCATTTCTATCAGTTATTTTGGGTAGTGCATTGATGTAATCACAATGTTTGTCTCTAAGAATAACTAATATTTTTGAAGTAACATGTGTAGGTTGAAATCATATCTTTTGGTCTCACTTTGAAAGCACTCACAAATTATTGGGTATTCTTGGTACTTTCAAAATTCTCATTTGGAACCTTGATGATATTGGCCCTCATAAGTAGGTGCTTCACTTTATCAACATTGAAGCTTAGAACATGTATGACATGTCTTTTATCGGGTTGATTTGCAAAAGTGATGAAATAAGCCTAGCATGAGTGGAAAAAGCAAAAAATCAACAAATGAGCACAATCTAGGTTGGACCTTTAGTAAAATTGTGAGATTTTTATTTGATACCTCCTTCTGGTAGAAAACCTAATTGAGAGAAATAATATTTAGGTGACATTTGAATCTTTTTGTGAAGTGAAAATGAGTGAACTTCAAATGGAATATAATACCCTTTTGGATACATAGTAAGCAAAGGTGACTTTTTTTGAAAAGTTTATATTAAAAAAAATCAAGGATACACGTGTTCCCTTAATTGGTAGTTGAATTTTTTTTTTAAGTCTAATTAATCATATCTGTTTAGTATTAACAATTAAAAAATCTCTTGTTTATTTGTGATAAATTATCTACTCCCCCCATTTGTATTTCAGACGGCAACTGTAGATGCAATTGATATAAGACATATTGCCGTTAATCTCTTGGGAAACAAAATTGATATAAGACATATTTGCCGTTAATCTCTTGGGAAATTACCCCCCCCTTGTTTTTCCCAAGAGATTAACGGCAACTGTAGATGCAATTGATATTAGCATTTGAATTGAAAAAACACCTTTTTTTCACCCTGCAAAAAATCGGGCAGCTGCACTTTACAAGGGCACATTTAAATGAAAATGTCCAAAATGGTAGTAACTCTCTGGATTCATTCTTCAAAGCAAGTTGGCTATATGCTTGAAAAATTTTAGATCATTTGAATTTGTACAACATATAGGAAAAAAATAGGTTGTAGAAAGAAGTAAAGAATGATTCAAAACACTAAATTGTTAATAATTTAATTATGGAATTGAAAATTGTCAATTCCAACGTTTGTAATGTTGTAATAAACAATATATGTCCTATGCTTTTATTTTTTTCAAAAAATATTAAAAATTGAGTTAAATGAAGGACTTCAAAGTTTATTTTAGAATAGGGAATCCATAACTACTAGCAAATTAGAGCACCTCATAATTTTCATCTCATAAATTAGAATGGAATATTTCAAAATCAATTTCAAATTTTAATTTTCTTAAAAAGTATTTTTTTTTTTTAAAAATAAACTGCCCGTTGACCACTGAAAATGACATATTATCCAATAACTTTTTAACTATGTAGTCAAAAGTTTGAAAATTGTTGGACCTTAAAGCTGTTCCTTGCACACACGTTGTGTGAAATTTTTAAGGAAAAAAAATAAAATTTCTATTTGTAGTGAGCTGCCAAAAATCACTATGTTGCCACAAAATGATTTCATTATAACAAACAAACAAATAATCAAAAAGCCTCATTTTAAGGTACAAAAGACTAACTGTAAACTGTTGCCACAGCTTAAATAAAAACAAAAGTAATTTTCTAATTTTTTAGTTCATTAAAACTTCAAAAGTCAATATTTCCACACTATAGGTTCCAACACCACAAAACAAAGCTCACACACCTCACCTTGCACAGAGATTTTCAAGTGGCACCAAAAACGCAAAAAGAAGACGTACGGTTCAAAAGATCTCACTATAACAAACAAAGCAAATAAATAGCCTAATTTAAGGCATAGACTGGTATATCTAAGACTAAAAGACTATTTATTGTGGACTTTAGATTCTTGTTTTTGCCAAGACTTATCACATGTACTTTCAAGTGTGATTTCAGTCTCTAACAAGAGTCTTGTAATCGTTAGGCATGGCTATCTTTCTCATACCTAACATCTCTTGAACACTTAAACAGACACTGCATCAGACGCTAGAAGGCTAGAAGTAGAGAATTTGAACAGGTACTCCAAGCTTCTAGGCGGACAAACTATTGTATCAATAGGGCCTTTTACTAATTACAGTTAAAACACTCTTTTAACAACTTTTCTACTATAATTTCTACTAAAACTAAATAAAAGTAAAAGAAATAAAAACTGAGACCAAAGTGCCAACTCAAGGGCTCACAAAATATTACAATTTTCCCTTCATTCCAAAGTTTTGCTGCAATTGTATAATACACATGTGTTTCTCTAGGTGCATCTAGTCCATCAAGAAAATGGTCCTTTTACTATGTTCATTTGTTGATATTATAACTTCTTGATAAATAATAGTTTGTTTTGTGTTCAATTTAGATACATGTTCATTGATGACAGACATAAGATCATGTTGATCATTTTCCATCAATCTTCTTGCTAATTATGCCTTTTAAACCTTTAAAATTTGAGCTATCTAAAATGTATTGATTCATTTTTAGAATGTCCATTTCTAGACTTAGGAATGTGAAGAGTCACTTGAACTTGGGCTCAATCATTCTCAAAAGAATCAAGTTAGCTATCAAATGATGTGTTTAGATTTAGAAGAAGATTTACTATATTATATTGAGTTTATAGAAATTTATAAAGCATAGGTGGTGTGGGCGCTATAGCAATGAATCATGGAATAGAGGAACTCTGGCCAATGAGTTGGAAGAATGTGTTCATAGGTGGATAGGGTCATAACTATGCCATCCAATGCCAGCAAGCCTAGGCCTAGCCTTTGGGATTAGAGAGAGAGGCGGTTGGAGACTTTTGGCGTGCTTTTAAAAGCAATGCATGGCATACTATGTGAGGAACATCCCGCAAGAAAAAACCCGTGAAAACTATATAAAGTGGAAGAATAATGAATTTGGACATGATGATGCTTGGAATTCTAATGAGTTCCTAGCTTAGACCCCTTTTTCAATGAATTGCCCACTTGTAAATTAGACTTGGAGCGGCACTGCCCTCCCCCTTTTTTTAACTACTCTATCTTGAGTGTATATAAACAACAATTGGAATATACATCTTGCAAGCAGATTTGAGCCATTTTCAAATTATTTTTCCTATTGTGAATCTTTCCTTGTGTTCTTTTAATTTACTCTAACAGGTTTGATCTTGAATTTTTTTCCAAGATTTGTGACAAATCTTCCGTTTATCTCATAATTTTTGGTCCTAAAAATACAAAACTTATTTCATGCATGTGGAACTTGGTTACCTCAAGAATGAGCATAGGATGCCAACTTTTTAAAATATTATGTGTCCAAAAGAGCCAATCAAAGCACAATTTCTTGAAGTACCCTTCACTTTTACGTTATAATCTTGCAATATATGACTTAGACTGAAATTAGAGTTTATAGAAATGACAATTAAGGACTTGGTTTTCTAAGAGATCCTACAATTAATTTTGCCTAAAAATGACTCATCTTATCCTGAGCTTCAATTCTTTGAAACTTACAAAATCAAAATCCAAAACACTTTCAAATTTGCTTAAAATTTTAAGGGTTAAAATGTTGTAAAGAATACCACCCACAGTTTGAAGGTCTTTGTATGATACTTGTCCAAGCACAATTGTCAAAAACAAATGTAAGTAGTATCATTTTCTACAATAGTAGTTGGATCAACAAAGTAAATTAACTCCTAAAGGACCAACATGCATTTTTTGGCTACATAGAAATTTTAGGCAAGTACGTGTGACAAGAGTTTTCTATAATTTTAGACCAAATTTAATAGAAGATGGAGATGAGGAATATCTTTCATATACACTAAAGTCCATGACATTTGGAAATATGAGTCAATAGTTATGGCCTAATATGTGTTTTTTGGGGGTAACTAGGTAGTCCGGGCAGATAAAAAAAAATTAATTTTTTTGAAAACAAAAAATTGAAATTGGTTTTCTAGAGTTATATATACATGGAAGGCTTTGAATCATTCCAATTTGATCAATGAATCAAAAGTTATGAGGATTTTTTGTTTGCGGGCAAACATTGATTTTCTATATTAAAATAAACTTTGAAGTCCTTTATCTTAATCAATTTTCAATATTTTTTGAAAAAAATAAAATCATAGGAAAAATATTGTTTATTAAAATATTGCAACCATTGGAATTGACATTTTTCAATTCCATAACTAAATTCTTAAAAATTTAGTATTTTGAATTATTCTCTACTTACTATTTTTTTCTATGAGTTGTACAATTCCAAATGATGTGAAATTTTTCAAGCATGTAGCCAACTTGCCTTCAATAATGAATCCAAAGAGTTACAACCATTTTGGATATTTTTTCATACAAAAATGAGCTTGTGAAGTGCAGCTGCCCAATTTTTTGCAAGGACAAAAAAAGGATTTTTGTCAATTCAAATGCTTATATCTTGCAATCCACACAGCGGAAATTTTTGAAATTTTTTCCATATCTTTCAAAATCAATGTACTACAAGATCCTATGGTTACATATGTCAAAATTTTATTTTTTTCAAGAATTTGGTAGTTGTTCAAAAAATGACAGTTTTTGAGCATTTTTGGTGAAAACATAGCCATGGAACTTTAGGGATTAAGTCTCTCAATACAAAACCAACTCGTACAGGGGTCCATTGTTTTATAGTTTTCTTCCACACATAGTGTTGAAGAAAGTCTAAATATGTGTATTGGCAAGCATTTGCATCTCTAGTACATCTTGCAAAATAACCAGTCAATGTAATAGTCTCATGCCCTATTCTTCCAAGAATTTTTGCAGCATTGTCTTTATGATTGAACACCACTCTATGCATCCTTGGCAAATGCAAAGAAAGTCATACCATATGAGGGCATTCCTTATGCATATCCATTACAAAAATTTGCCAAACAGCTTCTTACGCACTAACATATTGAGCATCCAAGTATTGGTCTACCTCATTAGATTCACGACCAAGTGCATAGTTGTACAATTGTGACTTTTGTAAATGTATTTATGAATTGAAGTACTAACTTCAATGTTAACATAACAACCACATTTTCAAGACGAATGTGTATTGCACGGTACAACATTCCAATTGTCATCCCAAATGTCACATGCTTCATAGCTAAGCCCATGTTGTTTCTTTTGCGATACAATGGATATGCATCAACATCTATGGAGGTCGGCTCTAAAAGATTATCTAACCCTCAAGGACCAAAGACCCCTACTTTGTTGCAAAACAAATTGTTGGGACATTTTAAACCAAAGAGAAAATAAAACATGAACAATCTTTGTTTATCATGTAGTCTATCTTACAACCAAATACCGACTTTCATGCCATTTGCTAATAGAATGATGGTTTGTATACATTGAAGCTTAAGACCACATGCCATTTGTAGCAATTGACTCACAAATCAAAGAATCCAAGATTTATAGCAGCCAACTCACAAATTAACCTAGAGAGGACCAAGTGTTTGTTCAATGTAAGCAAGAAATCTCTGGTAGGTTACTACAAAGTCATTTGGAGTCAAATGTTCATGAAATTTGGACACAAGTTGTAAACACATATAAATCTAATTTTTTTCTTGATTGGTTTCATGGATAAAAGATTATACTGCATTAAACTTTAGGGGCAACATAAGCAATTTGAAAATCTTTGGAGAATCTTTTGCAAAAATGCTTATCAATTTTTAACATTTGGCATATATATAACCAATAAAATATGGCATGCAATTGTGAAAAGAAAAAATAGTCCTCCAATCAGATTTGAAGAGGAGTCAAACTTTGTTAGCTATGTTGGAGCAATTTCAAGAAACAACATTTTCTTCTAAATTCAAGTCCTATTATCTCGCAATCTGTAAAGTCAAGTCTTGAAATTTTTTTCGTATGTTTCAAATGTTTGTTTCTAATTTTTCACTTTTGGGATTCCAATTAAAAGATTTCTTCATTACACAAGAAATCATCAAAAAAATGACTAGTGTATTGCTAATTTACTTAACCTCTTTGCATTGCAAAGTGATTTAGAGTACATTAAGTAGACTTATATTTGCTTTTAAAATTTTCATGAGTGAACTTAACATCATATACTAATAAATGATCGAAATCCCCATTTTTATGTAGAGCAAAAAATTTACTCTAAAAGGGCCCAAAGTTTGCTCATTTTGTAAGAATAAAAAATAGTGTTTTTTTTCCACTTCAAATGTTATAATCTTTCAATCTGCGCGATAAAATGGGCTGAAAAATTTCCCACATTTTGGTATAATGTTTTATTTCAATTTTGTATGGTTGAATTTTCAAAAAAAACTTCAATTTTCATTTTTGAATAACATACCAAAAAACTACAGTTTTTGATAATGTCTCTTCCCTAATTCTTCAGGGGTTAAAGAACATGATTTCCACATATTATCAATTTAATTGTCTCACCATTACACATACAATGTCACAATTAGAAATACTAGTCAGAACCACAATCTGTAGTAAGCCACTATAATAACATTTTTAATCCCTTGACAAACAAGCATTCAAATTTTGAACAATGAATGAATGCAAACACATCCCAAGCACACATAAATGGATCTTTTCATCTATGGATTTTTGGGAAGATTCTTGTATTAGTTCTTTAACCCCTTAAGTTCCATGACTATGTTTTCACGTTCAAAAACACTCAAAAATTGTCATTTTTAGTACAAGTACCAAATTTTTGAAAAAAACTTTTTTTGAAACATATAATCGTAGGATCTTATAGTACACTAACTTGAAAACATGCAGAAAAAAATTTAGACATTTCCATTGTGTGGATTGAAAGATATGAGCTTTTGAAATAACGGAATTGCTGTTTTGGTTCCTGCAAAAAAATGGGCAGTTGTACTTTACAAGCTCGCTTTTCTATGAAAAAATGTTCAAATGGTAGTGCTCCTTTGGATTCATTTTCCTAGACAAGTTGGATACATGCTTGAAAAATTTTACATCATTTGGAATTGTACAACATACAGGAAAAAAATAGTAAGTAGAAAGAAGTAGAGAATGATTCAAAATACTAAATTGTTAAGAATTTAATTAGTGAATTGAAAAATGCCAATTTTAATAATTGCAAAGTTGTAATAAACAATTTCCAACCTATGATTTTCTTTATTTTAAAAAATATTGAAATCTTAAAAGTAAAAACCAATTTAGACTTATAGGCTAAAATTGAGTAAGACACATGACTTTAAAGTTTATTTTAGAGTAGGAAATCCAAAATTGCCCGCAAACAAAAATTGCCCAAATTTGCTATGTTGCTAAAAATAGCAAGTTGGTCCTTTAGGGGTTAATATTGTGTGGTATAAATTTTGAAGACTTTGTTTTACAAATTTTCTATAATTCAGAAGATACTAATAGTTCTAGCTTCTTTTTAGATATCATTTTTTAATGCTAATCTATTAATTATAGGTGTTTTAGTCCTTTTGACTAGTATTTCAAGTCATATTCAGTCTAATATTGTTTTATTTATCAAAAAATAAAAAATTATTTATTATCGTTCCAATTGAAGTTCAAATGTCAACATGTCAAGTTTTTCAATTGTAGAAAAGGGTTCTAATTTTTGATTAATAATAATGTGACTGAATCCAAAAAAAAATATGTGTATATATAATCATATGATAGAATAGAAAAAGACTATTTTTCTACAATTTGAATATTTTTGCATTTTCTATAACATTCAGAGGTAAAAACTTGTAAACGTCCTTTTCAATATAAAAAATATTCTAGATGATGATTATGTTAGAACAAAAGATGTATATGATATTGACTTTAACTCCTACAGTCCCAAGGCATTTTTATGTCAAAAACGACTCAAAACTACCAGTTCTACTGCGTTCATATAAAAAAAGAGAAAAAATAATTTTTTTTAGAATCTATCCCTAGGATCTTGTACTTAACTTATCTAGGATCACGTGGTAAAAATTTCATAAAGTTTGACCATACGGATTAGAAGATATGAATGTTCAAAGTTGGAAAAATTTGATTTTTTGAACATTGACTTGCAATTTCAGATGACTTTGACCGCCGTTTGTAAAAAGAATTGCACTATAGACTTTGAATTTAATTTTTTTATGTTGAATAATTGAGTTGAGAATCTAGGAAAAAAATTTCAAAAAAAATACACTTTATTTTCATTCTTTAAAAAAATATTAAGTAGAAGTAGGTCCAAGATTGAAAGAAAGGCTAAATTGTCAATAGCTCTAAGATGGGATTAAAACACTATAATCCCAATGGTGAGATTGTTTTAGCAAGTTTACTCAGCCTTGTCAAACAATTTATTTTGAAAAATTGTGAAAATTGCATTTAGAAATGAGTACTACAAGTTATTTGATCAAGAAGATGCTCTAATTGCCCAAAAAATAAGATTGTTTATAACTTTCACATAACAATCCAAATGGAATGAATCAAAGCTTTCCATATAGATAAAAATACAATCTATAAGAAAATAATTTTTTTTAAATTTAAAATTTTTTTTGTGTGAGGAGATTTCTGCCCGCCGCATCGAAAAAACGGACCTTTTGTGCCATAACTTTTGCTCCCAGGCACCAATTGAAATAAAATTATATTCCCATAAAGCTAGTGTGTTTTTCTATCTTTGCAAAAAGTTTCAAAAAATAATGATGAGTATTGAAGCCGTAGTAACCTGCCCAAAACCCATTTTGTCCCCCAAGGGAACAATGGGACTTTAGGGATTAAGATCACTACATAAGCTATTTTTGGAATTAAATGTCTAAATTTTGTATTAGATGAAATTAATAATTTGTCAATAATCATTTAACTAATTTAAAAATTATACTGTTTTTAGTTCAAGATTTAATCACTCAAAATTCCTTTGAATAGTTTTATGTTTGAGATGTATAAAAAATTTCAATGAAAACATCTTTCTAAAGTGCTATATTGTAAAAAGACATTAAATTTAGCCTTAAAAACTATTGATTTATGTCTTTCAAAGGATTTTTCCTATAAACTTTTGCCTCCAAACTTTTGAAGGGACACATTGCATTACTATTCATCTACAATTTTTTTCTTTAAAATGACAACATCAAAGGAATTTTTAGCTTTAAAAGTTCAAAAAAGGATTCAAGTCCTGTCCTAGTAAAGTAATCCTAATGGTACCTTTGGTTTTTTAAAACCATTGAGCGGTGTAAATTAATGATTTACAACTGATATTTTTGTGATATATTTCTATAGTAGTCAAACATGTTCCTACCAAAAGGCATCTAAAAAAACATTATTTTATATCCTCCACATTCATGTAAATAGGCCTCCTTTGCGCACACACTTCTAAACATTAGAAATAGTTTTGACTTAATGTTTTTGGTTAAATGTCATCACCAAGGAGATTGTCCAAATGGCCATTTGTTAGTTTCTTTGAAAATTGTTTTTTCTATTTTCTACAAATTAAAATGTCAAAGTTTGTATTTTCTTTGCCAAAACTCTTTGTCTAAGAATTTGTCCCTGAATATACATACTTTGACATTTTCATTTGTAAAAAATAGAAAAAAAGATTTTAAGAGAAACTAAAAACATCCATTTAGAGAGACTTTTTGGTAATAAGATTTGACCAAAAAATTAGGTCAAAACTATTTATAATGTTTAGAAGATCGTGCAAAGAAAGCTTGTTTGCACAAATGTGGAAGACATAAATTATTCTATTTTTAGATGGCCTTTGGTATAAATATATTTGATTACTTTAGGAATGTACCACAAAAATGTCAGCTGAAAGTCATTAATTTACACTGCTCAACAGTTTAAAAAATCCCCAAATGTCAAAGTGTGACAAATTAACAAATTTGATATTAAATATAAAATGATTTTTTTAAATTGCTGAAAAATAAGGGGTACAAATTTAACCAAAATATCTAGAAAAAGATTTTTTGTTTTTAGCATTGGATTCATAACTCAAAAGTTATAGCATTCTAAAATCAAATTGCAACAAAACTGGCAAATGTTTCTTGCTATCACCCTAACAACACTCTTAATAATAGATGCAAATAAGCAAGGGCACATGTGGCCTTGGTTTAAGTGGCTTTGGCCTTGGCACACTTGTGAGGTGGTCATTGAGTTGTTGAGGTGTTTATTACTATAGTCCACCCAACTTTCTTGGGGGCTGAAATAATCTCATCACTTTGTAGAAACCTGAGAATTTTCAATTTAAAGAATATGCCAATTCTTTATAGGATCTATTTCAAGGACAAAATGCACCATCTGAATCCATAAAGCTTAGATAGTTGAGCCATTTCCAACAGACACTTCATTCACGCTAGTCTTTCAGTCCAAAGTTATCCTTTTTTCTGCAAACATGCAATAATTTAGGGAATCTAGTCAAAAGATGTCCAAAAATACATTCCAAAGGCCCTCACTAACATGGAGTGCAAACAAACATAACCGAGAATGTTCAAATGATACCAAAAGAGATCCATTCTCTAAATGTTTTCTGAATTCACACCAAAGTACGAAGGAAGAGTTCATCACGGCAAATGCAAATTTGAAGGTGAATTGCTAAAGTAAAATGTTGTAAAAGCAACCCTGTAGTTCTACATTTTTCAAACTTTTTGGTCTATTTGGCTTTGTGAATGTGAATAGAGTAAAAAAGCAGACTATTTTTATAATGTAGTATGTCAAATAGCTAAAAATCCTAGATAGAAGTTTAAAAGATATGAAGATGGATATGAATGGGCTAATAGTCTAGGATATGAACGTGGTCAAGTAATCAAGCGTGTAGTTTGATTTGAACAGATGCCACCCTTCAAGTTGTCTTTTGGGGACTATAAGTCCAAATGTCTAGTTGTTGTTTTTCTCTCTCTCCAGCGTGAAGAAGAGCCAGTGTCTAGTTTTCAAATTCTCAAGCTGTACAATTTATTGAAGTAATATTAATACTGTATGTTAAATATTCATTGTCTTTATAAACTCACAATTGGTGAGTAAGTGTGGCTAGTTGTGAGGAATTCACAGGTGGTGAAGTTCCGTGAAGTGTGTGTGTGTGTTGATTTGCAAAGTGGATTTGACTGTGTAATTGTTTGTGTGTGAATATTAATTTGTGTGAATAAAATTCTTGTGTGTGTTTGAGAAGCCCTGAGTGTAATTTCTAAATCAGTTGAGTCAATTAATTCTGTGAATCAAATTGCCAAGTGAATTGTGTGCTACAGTGAGAGGAACCGCTCCTGGAATTTTGTCAAGTGAACAGTGTGAATTAAATAGTCATTCTTGAGCTTTGGTAAGTCGTCTAATTGCTTGAGTTTTTGTGATCTTATGAAGTTGCGGATGTAAGTCTAATTGAGTTTTGTTGTATGTATGAATGCACAACATTTGCACTTGATGGAAATTTTTTGTTGATTGACAATTTGACTTGTGAGTTGTTATTGTGTGAGGGAGTTGCAAATTGTTTGTGTGGTTAAATTGTCCAACACTAGAATTTATATGATCCAATGTGTTAGGATTTGTTGCGTGTGTATGTGTTCACTATTGTTGGAGGATTAATAGACAAATTCGACTGTAAGAACTTGTGATGTTGTCTTGTTGATTTTGCCTGAGAAGTCAATTAGAAACTGTATGTAACGAATTGCTAGGGTGTTATTCATATGATGAATTTTTTGCTGAATATTTGATCAGATCAATTTGTGCACTGACACCGTGGAATTTATGTTAGTCAATTGTCAGATGGATGTTTGTATGATGAACTGTGTGGTCTTCATAGTGTTATGAACTATTTGAATTGTCCAATTAACATGTGGAAATGTGCAGCAGTTGAGGTGAGCAATTCGTCTACAATTTGCATTAGTTATTTAAAATGAGAATTATTTTAGCATTAAAATCTATAGTCAATATTCTTCCTTGACTGGAATCTGAATATAGTTCAAAAATAAGACGAACAAAATAAGATGGAACGTCAAATTGTTGTTCCAATCGGCTAAGTTATACTTTGGAAGGTCTAATTGTTATGAGCTGGAAGTATTAATTCTAATGTGTATGTTTTGATGTGTGTGTGTACATCAAGAGTACTATTGCATATTGTGTAATTTGCAGATTGTAAGATCTCTTGAGTGACTTCTTGTCTGGATCAAGTTGGATGAGTTTGGTTAAATAGAGACTGTGAATTACTTGTCAATTGAACATTTATAATTGTGTTATTTTGAGAATGGATGTAGTCTGTGATGTTTTCATATGTGAATAAGTCTATGGACATTGTCTAATGAACTAATAGTGCAATGTCTAAATATTTGAATTTATTCCATTCCATGAAAACAGCAAGTGTTGTTCAAATTTTATATGTGAACTTCATGAGAGGCAAATTTGCTTGTTTATTATCCAGGCAAACCAGTTTTAAACGTTTGTTTCATTCAGGTCTAATTGATAAGAGAAGCTTAAGTATTGTCAACTGAAGCCATAGTTAGTTACCATATGATTAATTAACAGTGTTAGGCAGGGTAGCCAAGCGATCAGTCTTTGAATTGTTATGAATTGTAAGTTTGGTCAAGTAATCCATCCGTAAGTCCTACAGTCATAGGACCAGTAGTAGAGTCTATTGAATGCCTATGTGTTCTTGGTCTAATTGATTTCATACAAACTACCCCAAGTCATTGACAAATTGATCTGGTAAAGCTAAAGCTAAGTGGCAGATGCCAAGAATGTGAATCAAATAAACCAAGAACAAATTCTAACTATTCATACTTTGCATACTATAAAATTGGATAGAAATATTGATTTGATTTGAGCACGTTAAATTGGAATTAGGCTAGTAACTAGAACATTGCCTAGATACGAGGGAACAAAAAGAGGAAAGATAATAAAGGAATTTGTACCTAAAAGTTTATTTGTAATTCAAATATATAAATTGGCCATGTGATTAAGTTGATAGTGCATGCATTGTCTAAGACAAATTGACAAAAACTGAGGATTTGACAAGAATGTTTGACAGAAACCAAACATACTACACAGGATTGGGACCGCATACATTTGAGTCTATTATACATAAACATTGGGGTTGGACTGAGACCAATTGACATTGAGTGTAGTTTCTTTAATTATTCCCTCAAATAAGCTTAGAATACAAGTAAATGAGTATCCACAATACAAAACAAGTGACTTTAGTCTCAAAACATTAGACTTATTGACCTTTCCTAGAGGAATTACCCCCCTATATTTATTATCTTGGGATTTTGTTGAGTAGACAAAATCTACATTACAGACCCTCTCCTTCAAACCGACCCTATAATTAGTTGTAGAATGGATTGGAGGTGATCCTTGAATGGACCAATTTTAGCTATTGAATGCATCGAGGAAAAATTGTTTTTCTATTGTAAGAGCCAATCGTTGACCTGGATTTCCTCAAATCACTTTAGAAGTTACAAGGGGACGGATTTTGGGAGACCTAAGGGTCACAAATAGGTACCTATAACAAAAATCTTTGAAAATTCATAACTAATTCAAAAACGCTTCAAAAAAAAAGAAACCACTTGTGTTACGTTTGGCATCTATTTTTCTTTCTCTAAAAAATGAGCTAAAAATATTTCTGATTATGCAAACCTATGAAAAAGGCGAATCAGCCCTTAAAGGGTCGCTTTTAGAGCCTACTACCTTAAGCTGTTGCATTAATTGAAAGAGTGCATGCATGACAAGTGAATGACCTTGTCACGTTCAATTTCAACAAACCAGACCCACTCAAATTACTGCGCAACCTACTTCACAAGTCAAGGAGCCAGGCACAGCTCATGATCAACCCATCCATCAGCTGGACCGACTTACCAAATCTCATCATGTGCATCCACTAGGGGAGGCAACCATTCCCGATCGACGACCTATTTCTGATCACTTCAGGAATTATAGGCATGTAAGAGGATGATTTCTTTGATGGAATTTTTTTTCGTGTGCAACAATAGTGTTTGGATCCTTCCTAGAGTCTTAATATATTTTGGTATCAAAACAAAGTTGCTAGGAATTGTTTAGTTCCAAATTCTGTAATTCCTTAACCCCTAAAAGCCCGTTGTTCTTCCGGGGGACAAATGCGTTTTCGGACAGGTACCTATGGGCTGAAATTTTCTCCCGATTTTTGAAACTTTTTTTTGGAGGTAGAAAAGCTGATTAGCTTCGTGGAATATAATTTTTTTCACAATCGGTGACCGGGAAAAAAAGTTATGACCAAATAAGCTCAAAACAGGGGACGGCGGGCAGTCTGGGCAGTAAAAAAAAATGGACAAAAATTTGAATTTTTTTTTATAATTTTTTTCTCATAAATAATATTTTTGTCTATCTATAAAGCTTTGATTCATTTCATTTGGATTTGTTATAAGAAAGTTATGGACATTCTTGTTTTTGGGGCAGTTAGAGCATCTTTTTGAAAAGAACTTGTAGGATTCATTTCTGAATGCACTTTTTGCACTTTTTATTTTTATTTCTTTTACATGGTTTAGTTTACTTGCTAGAACAATCTCACTGTTGGGATTAGTACAATTTCATTCCATCTAAAATGTATGAATATTTTAGATTTTCCTTCTATCTCGTACCTACTTCTACTTAACAATTTTTATTAATATGAAAATTAAGTTCTTTTGGTTTGTTTTTTTTGGCCAGATTCTTAACTCAATTCTCTACTATAAACATTTAAAGCTCAAAATTATATAATGTAAAAGTTTTAAGTTAAAAATGTTCAAAGTCAAAAAATCCGGTCCCACAATGTACTGAAAAATTTGTTTTTTTCACTTTAAACGTATATATCTTGCAATCTGTGGGGTCAAAAATTTTGAAATTTTTTCCACACATTCTCATACTATTTAGGTGTAAGACTATATGGTTAGATGTGCAAAAAAACATTTTTAATTTTTTTTTAATTTTTTGCTTAAAAAATGACAGTTTTGGGTGTTTTTTGGCTGAAAAATGGCCTTGGGCCTTTAGGGGTTAAGCGATCAAGAATGGGTTGCCTCTCCTATCCACTCACAGTCTTAGTCACAAGGTGGGGTAGCATTTCTATAACTTAAAACCTTTCATAACATTGTTAATCCAACGTTTTTTTTCTCTCTGACATGAAGTATAATCCTCCCTAGGATGCCTGGGAGGGCTTTTAGTTGTATTTGAGCAAACCCAATTGGTTTGGGCATCACTATAGCTCTGACAAGACGACATCATTCGCTTGGGTGTTTTTGATATTGGAGGAGCAAAAGGTCCCCCCCCCCTCCCCCCCGGTTAACCCCTAAAGGACGAAACACCGTTTTTTGGCAACATAGCAATTTTGAAGTGCTCTGACATCCATATATTGGATGATGAACACAGGGCTTCAAGGCACTGTTTTGTGCAACTAACTTTTCATTCATTCAATGTAATACTTGAATCTAGAAAAGACAACCTTCCTTAATGACCAAATTCATGAAATTTTGGTAAATGATATTTTTGTACAAAGATATAAGCATAAATGTGCAAATATTCAGAAAAGGATTGAGACGTTTAGGGGTTAATAATGTTATGTATTAGAACCAATTGAATGACATGATTCTAAGTTACCAAAGTACAAATCTCACACAATCCCATCTGCATGCTCACCTAAAACCTGCCTTCAGATCAAGGAAAAGATTTGCAAAGTGCAAGCTACAGCAATGAAAGCTTGACGTACTGGTTGTTCAAGGAAAGGTCAAACCTCAACCTTCATCATGCTATGGTTAGTTCATCTAACTGTGAATGCATGAAAACATGTCTTGTGTCCTTTGGATGATTTCAGGGAAGCCAATGGAAAAAAATTAGACAAGTTTTTCAAATTTTCATCATAACATTCATTAACCTTCAGGGAGGCTGTTTTTCCCTTCCTGAGGCTATATCCACAAAAACTCATCAATGCCAGCATGTAGTGTCATTGTTAGATGACATGTGTTCTTTAGTTAAATATGGTGTGGAATATTTCACTCCATATCATTTGACGGATGAAATGGTGTAGAATATTCCACACCATTTCGTCAGGAGAAGGCAGTCTTGTAGTCTGCTCTTGAATGTTATAATTTTGAAGGAGCTAGTTGCTTGAATGCATCTTTTGTGAATGGAATTGAAGATTTTTTCTAATATGTATAAAATATTGTAGGATTTAAGGTAGGCTTTTCTGACCCCAATTTTTGATGTATTATCTAAAGAAGTTTTTTTAAAATAGAAAACCACATTAGATTTATGGAAGTATAATCTTTATTTTGATCAGTGCCTGGGAGCAAAATTTACTGTACAATAAGTTCAAAATGGGAGAAACCAGACAACAAAAAATATCCACAAAAATTTGAAATGATTACTTTTTAATGTTTTTCTCACTGATTGTATTTTTATCTACATAAAAATTTTCAACTCATTCCATTTAGATTAGTGACGTGAAAGTATTAGAGACTCTTATTTTGTAAACAATAATATAAACTTTTTAAGAAAATAACATATTCTATTCATTTCTAAATTCAAATTTTACAATTTAATTTTTTTTTCCACACGGGTAAATATGCTTGCCTAAAGCAATCTCACCCATGTGTTTCAGCTCCATCTTAGAGCTAATGATGATTTATTTTTTTTCTTCAATTTTGTACCAACTTCTATTTGACAATTTTTTTAAAGAATGAAAATCAAGTTTTTTTTTTTGAAGACTTTTTTCTAGACTTTCACCTCAAATCTTAAACGTAAAGAATTCTAAAATAAAAATTTTGAGCGAACAAATTTTAGGATAAAACATTCAAAGTCAAAGAATCTAGTAAAGGAATGTGCTCAAAAACCTATTTTTCATATTTTATATGTAAATATCTTGAAATCTATATAGTGAAAGTTTTTAAATTCCTTCCCTATTTTATTATACTAATTAGATTATTATAGGGTTAGATATGAAAAAACACAAATAGAAAAGTTTTTGGCTCTTTGCAATAGAAATGACAATTTTGAGTGCATTTTGAAAGAAAATAGAGCCTTCGGAGTTTAAAGGTTAATCACTAAATTCTTGAGGCACCAAGTTCTAATGTCCACAAAACTTTGAAATTAAAAAAAATCTTACCCAAGTTATTATTTTTATTATTATTTTTTTAATAAATTCTTTAAATACATCTAACTTTAGCATTAAGAATATGATTTTGAAAATGGATAATTATGATTTTCCATTCAAGATTTGATCTAAGGGTGCTTATTGGAAATCTTGATTTTCAGGTATTGAAAGCGCTTGAAAATGAGCCTCAAGTACACTAGATCTTGGAGAAAAAATCTCATTACAAATTTATTTAAAAAAATTGTAGAGTAGATTTTGAGAAGTTGTAAATTGATTGGAGTCATGCAAGTTATGTCATTAATTTTGTGTTTTTTTGGTGACCTCAAATTTAGATTTGACATGTGAAAAGAGGATTGAAAGGCTTCAAATCCCTTTCTTAGCCTAAATGCCCCTCATGATTATTCATTGTAATCTTTCAATCCATAAGTGATATTGTTGTGTTTTCTTTTCCGATGGGATCTATAACATGTCTAGTTTGAATTTGTGCAATTACAATTTAAATAAGATTGTTAACGCTTATCAAAATGTCGTCTTTTTGTTCAATTTAAAGGAAAAAAATTCTAAGAAGCTCAAAAAAGGCCTTGAGCATTTAGAGGTTAACCCCAAAATGACCCTGAGGACAGAATGTGTCCTCAACCAATTTTTGAAGTTAATAAAAAAAACCTTACCAAATTATTATTTTTTGTAATTTGCATATTTGAAAAATTCTTCTTGAAGTTGAATTTTAGCTTCAAAAATTTGATTCTGAAAATGATTGATTATGATTATTCTATTGAAGATTTTGTGCATAAGTGTCCATTGCAATCTTGACTTTTGTAGTATTGAGGGCTCTTGGGAATGAGCCTCAAATACACTAGATCTTTGAGAAAAAATCGCAATAAAAGTTCATTTAAAAAAAAATTGTAGAGTAGATTTTAAGAAGACATAAATTGATTGGGATTGTGCATGTTAGGCCCTTTAACCTTATATTTTTTTGTGATCAATTTTTTAGATTTGACATGTGAAAAGAGGATTGAAAGACTTCAAATCACTTTCATAGTTTTAACATCCTCATAATCAAACATTATAATCTTTCAATCCATAAGAGATATTGTTGTAGTTTCATTTCTAATGTGATCTCTAATGTGTCTAGTTTGATTTTATCCCCTAAAGGTCAGAGACTGTGTTTTCACCAAAAAGACTCCAAAACTGCTATTTCTAGTACAAGTACCAAATTTTAGAAAAAAAACATTTTTGGGTACATGTAACTGTAGGATCTTGTAATAAACTTGTTTGAGAGTATGTAGAAAAAATTTCAAAATTTTCCACCTTGTAGATTGCAAGATATTAGCATTTGAATTGACAAAAAACCTTTATTGGGCCTTGCAAAAAACCGGGCAGTTACTCTCACAAGGTCACATTTAAATGAAAAAATGTCCAAAGTGGTGGTTACTCCTTGGATTCGTTCTTGAAATCAAGTTGGCTACATGCTTGAAAATTTTCAGATCATTTGGAATTGTACAACATATAGGAAAAAAATAGGTTGTAGAAAGAAGTAGAGAATGATTCAAAACACAAAACTGTTAAGAATTTAATTATGGAATTGAAAAATGTCAATCCCAACGTTTGTAATGTTGCAATAAACAACATACATCTTATGTTTTAACTTTTTTCAAAAAATATTAAAAATTGAGTTAAATAAAGGACTTCAAAGTTTATTTTAGAGTAGGGAATCCATAATTGCCCGCAAACTTGAACACCTCATAATTTTCAACTCATAAATCAAAATGGAATAATTCAAGCTTTCCACGTATATATAAATCTAAAGAACCAATTTCAAATTTTATTTTTTTGAAAAGTGATTGTTTAGAAATTTTTTGAGCTGTCCACCGACCGTTCAAAATGGCATATCATCCATTCACTTTTTAAGTATGTAGTCAAAAGTTTTGAAAACTGTTGAGCCTTAAAGCTACTCCTCGGGCACACAATGTGTGAAATTTTCAAAGAAAAAAATTAAAACTTTCGTCCGTAGTAAGCTGCCTGAAATAGCTATGTTGCCAAAATGCGCCGTTTGGTCCTTTAGGGGTTATACGGTGACAATTCAAAAGAATTGATAGAGCTTATCAAAATGTTGCCTTTCAATTCAATTTAGAGCAAATTCCTAGCAGCTCAGGAAAATGTCATGGTCATTTTGGGGCTAAGGGTTGATATGTGTGGTTCCACTGTAAAGAATGAGAGTTATTTCTCTATCTTTATAGAATTACTATCCAACAAACTCTTTATTCGCAATGACAGTTAGCTCCAGCATTACTCTAGCAGTACTAACATGCTTGCACTTCAACAACATTGTTCAGTAAATGAAGCCTTTGCGAGCTGATACGAATTCTTTCCCGGACTGGACATCGTGACAACTTTGCACGAACACAATGAATACAAGACGCTACCGGTACAGTATCCGTCATCAATAGTTTACTGCTTCGCGGCACACAAATGTTCAGTTCTGTCAACTATCTACAAATTTAAAATTAGAAATAGAAAGAACAAAAAACAAGATAAAAAATAAAGTAAACACCGATCGCCGGCCCAACCGATCACTGATCATGCACGACAGAATCATATTGTACGCACCCATATTCTCACCTGCTGGCAAACATCACATTCACCATGAAGTCCGCCCCATTTGTCTGCAGGCAGTTCACAAATCACAACCAGAAAACTCCTAATCGTCATTCGTCAATCCAAAACTGAACACACCCAAACTTTTCAAACCAACGATTCAGTCACAGTTTTTCGAAAGCAAGAAAGTAGGGAAAAAGGGCAAAACAGGAATATGACACGGAGCCGGCCAGAATGATGAGCTTCCGGGGGCGACGCACATGCCGACTCCGCGAGCAACGTCGAACCCGCACTATGTCGCTCAGCCACCCAAATACTTCTAAAAGACATTTTTAAATTTAAAATTCAAACAAACAAATGGACCAATCCCATTGAAGAAAGAACATTTCTAGCACAACATATACAACGAACATTTCCAAAGTCCAAACAACATTTCCAATCACAATTTCCAAACAGCACTTGCACACAACATTTCCAAACATAATTTTAGAACGTTATTTCCAAACAATATTTCTGAAAAATTTCCAAACTTTCCCAAACAATTCCAGAAAATTTCCAGAAAATTTATGGGAGTTTTCAGAAGTTTTCTTAAGTTTACAGAGATTTTACAGAGATTTAAAAGAAATTTACTGCGAATTTGCAGGAATTAACCTGAAATCGAAAGATCGGCCAATCGCAAAATCCGGAGATGCCGGTGATCCGGTCCATGTGTGCAATTCCCTGGATTCTCGCAATGCCATGCGAGTGATTTCGGTCTTGTGCGCTGGCCTTGATCTTCCGTTCCCCGTTTGAGTTCGCTGGCTCCGCTCTTCCCGATCGCGCCAATGCGCACAATATGGTTTGCTCCGCCCCTGTTCCCCAGGTGGCCTGGCCTTTCCTGGCGACGTGCCTTAAATCTAGTCAAATCACATCCGCCCACACCACCTCCCACCTGTTTTGAACCTTGCACCTTTCAGTTCGCTGCTTCCAGTTTAGCAGCTTCCAGTTTCTAGTGTTGTCCACTTCGCGCTCTCGCTGCATCTGGGCAACCACTTGAATGGTTGCGGGTGAAGTCTGGGTCCTTGAGGATGGCGATGGCGATGGCGTCCCGTAAGATGGCGAAGGGATTGTTGCTGAGGTCGTGGTTCGCAGGTTTTGGAATGCTGTGACAGGTCTGAGATTTAGGGAGAGGTTTGTGGGTGCGGAAGGAAGATCGTGAGATTCGTAAGGAAGAGAGGAATTGGGGTGGTCATTTGGGATGCAGTGGAATGGGACGCAAGATGAAGATTTCGAGTCCAGTGATGGCGGTGGGGGTTGCGGTGGGACGCAGGGATCATGTAATTGGGACGTCGATGAGCTCCAACAACAGAGCGCAAGGGCAGCCTCGCGCCGTCAGGCCTTCGCAGGAAGAGTATTCCATCGTCAATCCTGTAAGTTTTGTCAAATCGTCTTGGCATTCTGTCGATTGTTGGGGTACTTGACTCTTAGCGCCACAATGCGTGCTTGTTTCGAAAGCAGTTGATTCAGGAACTCCATCCCTCTTGGATACTGAGTGATCACAACTAGAGTCTAGTTTTCGCTTGAGCATAGTTTCTTGCCTTCGACTTGAGAAAGATTGAAACGACAGATCAATGCATTTGCGCTTTCAGAGTTAAGAATGGTTATTATTCAGTATTGCGCCCGCTCCTCTTAATTCCGAGTCCTTGGAGAATGTGTGAAAATCAAACTTTCTGGAGGAAGTTAGTGCTTCCGCCTCGTCGACCTACAGGTGATCAATGACATGAGAACTCTGGGTTTGAAGAACAGAAACAGGTTGGAATTGAGTTTTAAATCCCGGCATTGCAAGGTAGAAGGAGGTTAGATGTTCTCTGAGGACGTTTGAACTGTGGAAGTAACCTTCCGTGTTTCCTGTTGTAGGTTCTGTGTCCGGCCGTGGTGAGTTGGCTGAAAGATCCCGACGCGACTGAGCAGAACGTCGAGGAGGCCATCATCACCAAGGCGATGAGCTACCGGAGCGCCACTGGCGAAACCACGTTCCACGACGCGGAGATGGACTTCTCCCCTGCGCAGTGGAAGGAGATTATGGAGGTTCACACGGACATCCCTACTCACACCCCGCAGTTCGAGCAAATGCATCCCCCTCCTTACATGGACAGCCACAGGTTGCTCACCCCAGACAGGTCTCCCAACCGTAGCGGTCCCTTGACCCAATCACCAGTTGTCGACGAGCACAGCAACAGCAGCACGTCGAAGATGGGAAACTACAATCCTCGCACACCAACTGCCAGTGGCGCGAGCTCCCCCCAGCATCCCAGCACATGGGGAAGCACCAGCCCTCGTCACCGGAAGAATCTGCCCCCCTTGGAAATGCCGAGTCCGTCGCCGCCCAAGCGGTTCGGCTGGATGACGCCCACGCGAGCACGGCGGCGAGCTCCAGAGCCTGCGAGTCCTGATTTTGCGAAAGAGAGGGACCCTCCGGAAGAGAATGTGCCGTTTACTCCTGCGAGTGCCACGAAATCGGGAAAAAAAGCGACGTATTCACAGCAGCTGCCGCCAATGGGAAGCGCGTCCCCTGCGAGGTCGAAGGCGGAGAAGTTTGAAGGAAAGTCGCCTGCGAAGGCCTGGAAGAATCTGTCAAGGTCGATCTCGCCGTTGTTCGGAGGACGCAGTAAGACGACGGAGCACGGATTGGGAGGGACGTTGAAGGCGATAAGTCGAGATCTTGGGGCGTCCTTTCAGGGGAGCCGACGACGCGGCCCGGCGGGTGCGGCCAGAACTGCGGCTGTGAATATGCCGAATTGGAGCGGCGATAGCTCCATGCTTAATCCGGATCTGGAGAAGGACACAATAGGTATCATCCTCACTAACATGAAACAGATACACTCTCCAAAAGCATTCTACATTATTATTAAAGGACATTTACTCGTGCATGAACAAAATCACAAAATTATAAAATCGCTAAAATCACAAAATGCTGTGTTGAGAATATCTTTTGTCAAGATTGCGTTTCACGTCCTGCAACCCTCATTGCACCCGATGTTGTCACTTTCGAAATCCAAATGAGCATTTTCAACTGCTTACGGTGATTTTGGAATCCCCTCTCTGTCCATGCATCCCTGAAACATAGTCGAAATTAGGGCGGTGTTATAAGGAGGGGTTTATTCCTTACCTTAAACCCTAAATCTGTTGCAGCGTCCGAGATTGGCTACTCCTCGGAGCTCACAAGGCAAGGAAGCATGAGGAGTACGAAATCAGGCTTGGGAAGCGGCTCACACGGCAGCGTGTTCAACATCTTACACTGGGGGAAGAAGAAGTCCAGCAACGGAACGAAGATCAACGAGCTTTTCCAAGTAGTCGACCAAGGAAGCATAAAGCTAGACTCCAACTCCTTCAAAGTCATGGAATACACCATCAAGACGCTCCACTACAAACTCGAGCAAGCGAAAAAGAACGAGCAAACGACGGCGGAGGAGTTTAAAGCGTTGCAAGCCGCCATGGACGCCGCCGAGGGCAAGTGCCAGCAATGGCAACAACGGTGTCAGGAGCTCGAATCGCAGCTCGGTGTGCGCCAAACCGAAACGAAAGACATCGAACTCGACTATGAAATTGCGAAACACAAACGGGAGAATGTCAACAACGGCGTAAATTCCACAACAACACCTTCGAAGGCACACCGGTTTACCACATTGGACGTCACCCCGCCGATGTTTCAAAAAGCGTTCGAAGACTCCAAGCTTTGTACGAAACGGCTCGCCTCTGCGCTGTGTATCCACATTCGAGACTCCGGAGAATCGGCTACGCAGGTCATCACGTCGCTCCTCGCGCAACAGAAAGAATCTTCCCCGAAATTGATTTCGAAAATGCCACGCAATGTTATTGTTCTTTACTTTGAGGCTTTCCTCAATACGATTCTGTACGAGTCCTTCGAGAATGTCACGTTTGAAACGAATGGCGCTACTCCGATCTACGACCCCGACCTTCTGCGTCAATCGTGCTGCCGGGAATACCACGAGCTCAAAAGACTAGACTGGGCCTCGATTGAACGATCCCAGGACATTGGCAAACCGCAGGTTCGGAAAGTTCATCACTAATTCTAATTTGATTCGAAAGTTTTCTGTGAGTTTCTGAGTTTGAGGGCAAACCTGGAGGTTTGGAAATTCACAACTAATTTGATCCAGAAATGCATGAATCTAATTCCGTTCCGTTTCAGAATGTCTTGATTAGGTTTAAGGAATTGTTAGCTTTCTGAATTCGTTGGCTTAAAACCTTTGGAAATTCATAAGTAATCTTGTTTCAAATGACTTGATTTTAATTGGGTTGGGACAAATTTCGTCTTACCAAACTTCAAGCAAAATGAAATTGCTATCAGAATATCTGAATTTCTGAATTTGACGGGAAACTGCAGTTGCAGAACCTTTGAAAACTAAAAAATTCAAAGTTGCTCCAAAAAACATCATTTCACTTGCGTCGCGTTCCACTTTGTATTGCTCAACTCTAAAGCTCGGCAGCAAAAAAGAGAATAAGAAACAGAATTGAGAGTTTCTGAACTCGACGAAAACATGTGGGTCCAGAACCTTTGAAAACTCCTAACAAATTCAATTGGTTTAACTAACATGATCTCACTTGGGTCGTGTTTCACTTAGCGTTGTCACACTCTTAAGTTTTAAACTTTTCAGCAAAAATTAAAATAAGAAACAGAATGAGATTGTTTGAATTTGACAAAAGCTGCAGGTTCAGAAAACTCGTAACTAATTCAAACTACCTCCAAAAAACATGATTTCCATTGCGTCGCGTTCCATTTTGCATGGTTGAACTGTCGAACTTGGCAGCAAATATTAAGAGAGAATCCGCAATGAGAGTTTTGTCCGATTGTGACGCAACGCAGGGCGCCATGATGATCGTGAACCCGGTATTCCACCGCTTCTTCGTGATCCGGATGGAGCTCATCTTGTCGCAGCTGACGAAAATGGCGGATCAGGAGACGTCGATCCCCCTGCTGGCGGCATTCTTCAACGCCTTCAAGGCCGTGTGGCTGCTGCACCACCTCGCGTTCGCGCATGAGCTGCCCGTCACCATTTTTAGGGTTCCAGTGCGAGCGGATTTCGACCCGCGCTTCATGGAGCAGGTCAGTGTTCTGTGAGCTTTACCGGCTATCATCCTTCAATTCCCATATTCAACAGGTTTTTCAAGTACCTAAGAGCATCTCCTGCACCCCTCCAAAGAACCCCTCTCCTCTAATTTTTGGATGATAAGCAATCAATTGTAGTGTTTGTCAGGCTCCACCTTTACTAAGACACACCAAATAATCCATATTTGGTGCAGACCTTTACGGTCACTACATGCTATATTTTCTCATGGGATTAGCAATTGTCATAGCTTACTTATTGCTTTGCAAGATTTGTGAGTTGTGATTGGTTGGAAGTATATTTAGTGAATTGTATTGTTAGGGATTCAAGTGTCCATCTCCTTTAAATTAGACAGATCTTGATTTAATTGAAATTGACTCCTCAAATAGTTTGGAGGGCTGTAGGAGATGCTCTAACTCTGGTGTGAAATCTGGATTTTGAAGGGAAATAATTCTTGAATAGTCTTTATTTATACTATACTAGAATTTCTTATAAACAACACTTTCTAAAGTAATATTGATTGTCGATCCAAACCTGGTCAGCATACAAATGTCATGAATGCAAATGACCCTTCGTGAATGTAATAACCTCTCTAATGCAATGTGTTGGACCAGTCCTGGCCCTACCACTTATTAGAAGTTTTATCATATAATAAGTGCAGAGTTTGTTGCAATGTAATGATATCAAAAAGATTTTGTCAAGCTGCAAAGTATCATTGAGAAGGTGTTTGGATGTCATTAGTGTTAAGTAATAATAGATGCATGAAAAACCACATGAAATTAAATCTTGACAAGATGAAATTGTGAAACAATTTGCATTTAATATACTTGAACAAATTAAATTTTTTTTGAAGATGTGATAGATTTCCATCCTACTCCCTCAATTTCAAAATAAATCCGTTGTCCTCCCACTATTCTCCATGAGAAATTATGGATTTATTTTGAAACAGAGGGAATATAATCTAATTGGTTATTATCCCATTTCTGTTGGCTCACTTTGTATTAATTGCCTTTTATTCTCAAATGTTGGATCAGGTGACGACCTATGAGGAGGAGGCTATGCGCTCCAAAGTCAGCGTCATGGTCAACCCGGGCTTCATTGTAAATCGACAAACCATCAAGTGCGAGGTGTTCTGTAGTAGTAAATATCAATGACTCACTAATGGTGATTTCATTCTTTGCAGCAATCCATTGAAGAAGTCTATTCAAATACCTTTCCTCAAACCCTAAAGCGGCGTGAATCAAGAGTTTGTTGGCTCTGACCCCAATTGGGTGGTGGCTTTGAATTGACAAAAGCTATATGAGAGGAAGCTTGGGTTTGTTGACCAGAGCTTGTCGTAGTGTAGTTTGTGTTTGTTTTGAGACCCCATATGAAGGTGGATGCTATATTGTTGATTCATGGAGAGATCTTAGGTTTCTTTTAGGATCTTGGTATGGAAGGTCTCATACTGGAGAATGGTAGGAATAGTGAAAATAGTGGACAATGACATTACCTCGTGGAAAGGAGGATTCGTACACAATTAATTTATTGATTCTTTTAGGAGGAGGGATATAAGAGGATTGGTAGATTTTAGAAAAGGGTGGTGTTTTCTATGGACGGGTAGGTTTGTATTTGTGTACGTTCAAGGCATTGGTCTAAGAATTTTGGATATTCTAGGATTCTTAGGAGCCATGAGGCGAGAGTGGGAGTCTCATTGGGCGGTTGGCCTTCGGTGGAGTGTGTTCTTTTAATTTGTGTTACCAAAATATGAACAAAATTGATTTGGTTACAATGACAAGTCCGTTGTTGAGGAATTTGGATGTTTAGTAATTTTGTGGTGAATTCTATAATCTGAATTATATAGGACATATATCCGTAGGTTTTGAAATATAGGATAAAATAAAATAAAATGGAAGGATTTCATTTATCTGTATTCAAGCATTTAGTCATACTAGGCTATTCATTGCAGAGCATTTGCAATATTATAGACAAGAATTCAAGGTGCTGTCAATTTCTGTTGCTTCTCATAGCATCCTCTGGCATGATTTTGTAATGTTTGGCTAACAAGTATGCTTCATAAGGGAGTGAATTCAATTTGCTGCGCTTCATTTTACCTTTGTATAGGCTATTAGTAATTGCAATAGGAACTTCTACTTTTTTAGTGTAGATTCATTATATAAGTAAATTTTTTATTCCTTCATGTCATGGCTTTATTAGTGGCCATGTTAGAAAAAATTGTAATTGCTTTCTAAGTGGTACATTGAAGGTAGTCTAGAGACTCTTTTGGGCCAATTGGGTAGTTCACTTTATAAAATTATAACAAATTCTTACTCTGTCAAAAAAATTAAATTTCAATTCTTCTCTCTATTTCTCACATTTGTCTTTATATGGAAAAAATTGAAAATTTTCAATAATGACAGTAAGGCAAAGTAGTCATTATGCATGTCATAGGTTGGTTTACTTTATGTGGGTTGAGTTTGGATGTGCCTTGGCCTTGGTTTTTGTTTGTGATTTGGACGTAATTTGTTTTATTTCTTAATCAATAAGCTCTCCGCAAGCGTATAATTTGGATGATGAATATAGTGCTTTAGAGTTGAGTTCCATCCAAATAACCTCTCATTCATCCCAAAAATATGGAGTATTTGAGTCTTTAAAAGACAACTTCTTTCATGACTAATGTGATGACTTTGGATTTTGAACAAGAACTAAGTTTCGTCCAAGTAACCTCTCATTCATCCAATGTAGGATGTAAATCATATAAGACACCCTTCTTTTATGACTAGTCTGACAACTTGAAGTAAATAATGTATTCATTTACAGATATATGCGGGGATGTATGCAAATACATGGAAAGTTTCTAAAATGAATTTATGTGTTGAAGGATCAATGCAATGGGGCCTTGGTCTTGTTTTTGACCAAAAATGAAGAGCACTAGCTTTGAAATTTAGTCTACTCTATACACTTGAAGAACTTAGACAAGTTTTGATTTATGTAATATTCTAGTGACAAAAACATGACGTCCTTCTGCACCTCAAATTCCAGTTTCTTGTATCAACAAGTCTGCATAGCATCTTCATAGAACAACTGGCTTGCAAATGGCAATTTCATAAAATAGGCAATATTTCATTACTTTGAAATGGTTTAGGTTGAGCAACTTGAAATCAAAATCTATATTTGTCCTAATTTTTGTCTTGAAATAAGACATTAATGAAGATATATGTCACAATTTTTGGATTTTGGAATACCACCAATTTAACAAAATTGACGTTTGCATCAGCTATGTAAACATAGTGTGATCAAACTAACTTCAATCATAATACGTACATGAAATGTGTGCATGACTCTCATATGGCAAACCCATGTACAAATATAGTGTTGAAGAATTATTGCTAAATGTCAACAATCATTGAACATTGACAATCCAATTGCTAAGAGCATCTCTAGCAAATTGCGCCATAAGGACATGCCATATTGATAGAGACACGTGTCAGATAACAAAAAGGAGACGGTGCGTTGCTGTATCCTTTGCAACACCTACCTCTAAGGTGCGTCATTAGCCATCCCTTAAGGAATTCACGGAAATTGAGAGAGAGTATTGATTTTGAGCCAACATATCGGGCACTGCCGGACTTGATTAAAAAAAATGGAACGGCTTTTAGATAGAACAATTGGCTTGCCAAAACTTTGTTGCCCCACCACGTTGTCTACTCCTCTTGCCCACCCAACCACAACCACGAGGCACCATGGAAATCTGCATCATTCTTGTTTAATGTGGTGCAAGTTAAATCACTCAGGTACTATAGATTCAACTATGGAACAAAAGAAGTGGCACGACAAACATTGAAAATTGACAAAGGCTGCAATTAGTGGGATGCCACATCTCCCTAGGCCGCCCCAAACCCTTTAATGCAATAATGTGGTGTGGCCTATTGGAGATGCTCTAAGCACCACCATGTATACAAAGAAATAAGGAGGTGTCCATTTCAAGGTCAAAAAGGCCGATCCTCTAGATCCTCTAGATTACTGTCACATGTTTTTGTTTTTGTTTTTTTGAAGTGTGAGATGTAGTTTGTTTGACAAGCAACCCTATGCTCAACAAGTTCTCTCTCATGAATGCCTACATATACGGTACAAATTCCAACTTGAAAGTTTGCAATTGTCTAGCTAATTATAAATCTAAAAGACCTGGCCTCAAAGCATCTGTAGGACCCCCTACAACAATGACAATAATGGCACTGTACCGTTTGGAAAACAATTTGTAATTAAATGCATGCTCCAATGCAAACGTTGTGGCAACCTGTAGTTCCACTACCTCGGCGTGAGGCCAACATTTTTTTGTCTTTTTACCTATCTCGCGAAGCATCTCGGCAAGTTCATTTGTAGGGGTCATCATGACAATTTGCTAATTTCTTAATGAGTATCCAATGGATGCCAAAAGGCATGCAACTTCATACCTTATGAATCGTGAATACCCCGTGAATAATGAATGAACTAGAGAATGTACTATAAGACTTCAACAACCCACGCCACCTCATATTGACTTTTAATAAAATTATACATAAGATTTTATGAAGCGGTTGCGCATTGGGGTGCCCTTGCTAAAAATGACCTATCCCTACATAGGTCTAATTTTTAGCCCTTGCATTTGCTAATAAAGGGATTGTTTACCAAGAGTGCAATACAGATGCTTTCAAATTTTCTCATTCAAAGCAAGGGTGTTTGATAATCATAATCATCCTTTATAAATTTTTCCCTCAGTCGTGAGCCTTGCCATGTGTAAAGTAAACCAACCCATGATAGGCAAACTGCTGAATGGAGACGCCTACAAAATGATTTATATCACTATAAGAAACCCATGTTTTTTAGGATGTTTTCACTATTTTTTGGAACGCATTTTTGTGGACATTAAATAAAACAATCCATGTTAATATGTCAACAATGATGTTCAATGAAACATCAAGATATTTTATTGAACATCATTGTTGACATAAAAACATGGGTTGTTTTATTTAATGTTCACAAAAATGCGTTCCAAAAAATAGTAAAAACATTTAAAAATACATAGGTTTCTTATAGTGATCTAAGAGTCTTATATCAACGTATGACAAGAAATGAGATTTGAACTGATTAGGGTGAGTTAGCCTTGGATGATGGTAGAAAAATTATTAGTGACTACAATAGTAACTTCCACCTTTCTAGTGAAAATATACCATAAGAAATAACTTTTTTATTCCTTCATATCAATATATCATGGCCATATTAGGAAATATTGTGACTGCTTTAGATGGTAAGATGACCATGATGGTTATACTTTTGGGTGGTTTTGGAGTGGTTCTGAGGCTGTTTTAGGCCAATTAAGAAGTATATTCCAAGAATTCACAACAAACTCATATTTTTTCAAAAAAATAAAATTTTAGTTGCTCTCTTTATTTCTTTCATTTTGTCTTTATATAAAAAAACAAGACGTGTGGGCCCTAGAGAATCATCTACAAAAACATATATACTAATTATTGATAGCAAGACCAAAGTTGGCCAATGTTGGCCAAAATTGGTCCCCCAAGAAAGTGTTGATTGACATCATGTTTGGTGCTGAAAATTATGACATTCATCTTCACATAGCTCTAAGGAAATTTCAGATTTGTATAGATTTACATTTTAGACCGTGGGCCTTGAAAAGTGCAAAATTTTTTTGGAATTCCTCCAAATTAATGCAATTGGCAGCATTAACATAAAAATTCAATGCAGAACAAAACAACAACAGTCCATTTCATCATGAAAAGACCACGTCAAACACAATCTCATTTATATTTTTCTTCTAGTGGAAATGGATATGATCTATTTCATTTCAAAAATTCTTTATTATATCTGCAGTGTGCTGAAATCCATTAGTGCCTTTGGGTAATTGGTGCTTCTAAGCAAAGTCATATGGCTCAAAACTCATTGATAGCAACTTCACAATCCAAGTTCAATCCAACTTGCTGAATCTTCATAGTCTCACCAATTGCAAATTGACTCCCATATTACTCCTGAAGTGGACACAACTTGAGGTGTAACTTATAACCAATTTTGTCTTTTTCCTTGCCAACGTAGCAGCTTCTCATTTGTCATGAGAAACTTGGTTCTGAATTGATAACCAATTTAGTGAAACGGTTACTCCAAAAGGAACACTAGAAGAAAATGAGGGGTTCTTGCAACTGCAAAGAGCAATTGATTTGAACTATGTGACTTATTTGCAACTAGTGATAATTTAGAGACCACCGTTGCAGTGGACAAGTTGCATGTCAAATTTGTAGTCGCAAAATCTCAAGAATCCAATAGCCTATTTGGAAATTCATCGATGAACTTTTCTGACGTCATTGCTAATGTGGTATTTGCTTATGTGCAACTCATTTGTAACTTGTAGAATTTGTAAATTTTAAATCTAATTGTTTTTTAGATTTAAGATTTCAAATCTAACTTTTTTTTAGATTACAAAATTCCAATTTTAGATTTTTTTTAGATTTCAGAATTGAAATATTGGTATTTAATAGATTTCATTAGTTTTCTAATTTCACGTGTTTTTAAATTTTTTGAATGTCAAATATTTTTAAATTTTTACAAATTGTAGAAATCTAAAAAATGTAGAATCCACAGATTGTCAAAATCTTAGAACTTTATCAATGGAATTAATATATAAGAGGACAAAAGTTTACAAGTCTTATAAGTCTAGCCTAATGGTATTCAATGTCCATTGCATCAATATTCAACTCAAAATGATCTTTCAATAGAGAGTTATTTTTAGGAATTTTTTGTTCATTTTTTAGACAATTTTTTAGGATTTAATATAGGGGTGTGAAAGTTATTTTTCAGTTCTGCAATGTATCTATTTACTTCAAAATTTGTAACTAATTATCATTAGCAAGTAAAAATATCAATAATTCAAAACATAAACTTTCAAATTAGGAAAATATATTCATATTTTTTTTGTTTTCATTTATTTAAATTTTAGAATATAATATAGGGGGTACAAAGTTTTGGTCGCACGTAGTTTGGATTAGACACACTAAGTGCACTCCCCGTGCAACTAAAACAATATGTAACACTTCATTTTACGACTACTTTGAAACTAAAACAATGTGCTAATGATGTAAAACAATGTCACAGTGTAATGGAGTAAGATTTACTGCAAATAAAGAGGACTGTAGTTGCAGGAAGCTGTATAGGACACTCAATTGCAGTTAGCCGGTTGTGGCGGACACATTCTTCTTCTAGTGGAAATGGATATGATTTTCCACAATCTTCTACAAATTTGATTGACTCTTAATATATGTAAGGTGCAAAACTTGATACCATCGAAACATAATTGCGCAATGCTCAAAACTATATTAGACCTTTTTTTTGGCAAATGTTTGAAGTTCTAGGTGGTAAAACTTGAAGTAACAGAGGTCAAAGATGAGAGAAAATCCAAAACTCATCCCTTCTACAAACGGGAGTTCACTTTACAATAAACTCTTATTGCTTTTGACTATTCGAGCCCATAAATCTTAAAAAGCCTTCATTGGTTCTTACTACCTGCCTTTAGCCACCTATGCAATCAATCACTAGTATGATTCCGGCTTGAGGCTAGTTTACTTGAATTTGTCGAAGAGCTTTGGCCTCTTTGGTCCTTCATTCATACTAGTGTTAAGCTTGACCTCCGTAAATTGTGCAGGGTGTTTATTTTCAGCTCCGCCTTCCCAAGAAGCAAATCCACAACTTTTGAAATTGTAAAGCATTTGTGAGCTTCCTTATGGACTTGAAATATTGCATATAACTGGCAAAAATACAAAAACAATGAAAACACATTTTAAATTATGGTTCCTCTGCTAAATTGATAGCCTAGGTAGCCTACTTATGTGGAGGGCACATATTTCTCTCAGTGCATGCCCACAACCATTAAAGCTCCCATACTGACAAATCCAACCTCATCCACTTCTACCACATGCATCAGGGTATAACAGTTCCCACTCTTGCTTTCTGGACCAAACACTCTCAAATAATTATTAGCAGAAATCCATATGCCATTTCTAAGTGAGCATCCAAGATGTTATATTAGACGTGATTATTGCAGAAAAAATAGAAGTTTTTTTTTCGGTGTCACCTAAAATCTGTTTGAAAAAATCACAAAACACCACGTAAAACACGTGTTTTTTCTAGTGTACATCTCTATTTCTAGTTCCCCTTGTTTATTGGGCTTCTACTCCTATTCCTCCCTTAATCTATTAATTCTACTTTTTTTTTAGTTTTTTATTTTCTACCTCATCTTCTAATCTATAAATTTCTACCTCTCCCTTTAATTTATAAATACTTGGTTTTACCATAAATAATCTGTCCCTTCCGTTTTCCTTCATTTCTCCCTAATTAGCCAGAGAATTAGTGTAGATAAAAGGGGGAAGGGGAGGGGAGAACTAAAAAAAAGGGAGCAAGGCTAGTGGCTCCGCAGTCTGTGACTCTATGGCCTAAAGTTGGTTGTCCGGCTACAGGGTTGTTTCAGCTGGCTGGGGTTGCAGGATTGGCTAAGGTTGGCCTAACTGGTGGTACTAGATCCGACTGCTAGGATCAGCCCTACTGTGGTACTCAGCTTGGCTGCTGGGTCATCCTCTGCTAGAGTGTCTTGGCTAAGTTGAGTTACCTGGTTTGCTAGGTGGTTTGGCTCATTGGATGGCCCAGCTGTCTATTTTTCTTCTTTATGCAATCAGGTTGGCTTTGACAATCCCCGAATGGACTCCTTGGGGTCTAAAGCCCACCTTTGTTTCCACAACAAGAAAATAACGCTCTATCCACAATCAACAATTCCTACTTTGGATCAATCCTACTAGGAGCCCTATTTTCTTGGATGCTAAACTTTGAAAATAATTACAAGGAAGAATTTAAGACTTTGTCGTGACTTTAGTTTTAATACCAAATCTAGGACTCCCTAGGACTTTGGAGGTTCAAAGCTCAGCCGTTGGTCACATTTTTAGCGCACAAAGTAGGATTTAAGACACCTGGATGGTTCAAAGCTCCGTTGTTGAGGAAAGACCCACTAATATCAAGCATCCTTTCAGACAAAGGTTAGTTCACTAAAAAACACTTGCAAAGGCCCCTTTTGTCACAATGTGTGATATAATCTTCACAATTTACTTCACTCAAAATTTATACTAAAGGACCTTCAAAGCGGCATCGCCAAGGTACGGTGGGGGGTTCTTTAGGATTAGTAGACGGACTCAAAACCACTCAAAAAAAAAGAACACAAAGGTACCAAGCTAAATCACTACAAGCACACAAGAATGTACCCAACATTTGGGAGAACTATTAAAGCCCTTAAAGAGTTTGAAATAATATCAACGGAGTCAAAAGTGCCGTAAAAAGCATCGTTAAGGTTCTTGGCTAAAATGCCAAAACATCCAACATAACATGAATCCAACGGACCCCAAAAACAAGAACGGGGGGTGGTTTGAAAGAGGAATGGGTGCCCTTTAATACTCTTCCGGGGCACCCACCTCCTCTCATTTTAACCTAGGCAATCCTATCACTTTAGATTTTCATCCTTATATTTGAGGATTTTCACCTATTTTGGGATTTTACGCTGGTATACAACTCTAACTTTGGAAGATCAACTTTAAATCACAAATAGATTGCACCACTGGCTTCAGAAGGCTATTTTTAGTCCTAGAAAACCCTAGACCCCTTTTTTCTTTGCCAAAAACTCACCTGAAACTAACACCAATTAGGATCAATAAATGGATAAAAAACCTAACTCTTGAAGTTTAGCTTTTCTGGCAGAGTAGACTAGCTAAAGTTTTCTGGGAGGTATTAGGGTTAAAGAAAGATTCTTTATTGACTTCATTCCGATTTTGTGAGCTCCCGAGACGACATTCAACTCCACATAAATTCCGTCACATTGATATTTTGGATGAATGTTGGTGATTTTGGGCACCTCCCACTATCGGAACGCCTTGAAACTTGTCAAGATGCATTATTAGCATAAAATAACCTATCCTAATTTTAATTGAGATTTTACAACAATCCAAGGAATTTCCATGAATTTTCCCTTGTTGGTTTAGGTGGTTGCCTGTCCGGAAATGACATCTCTGCAAGTCAAAAAATTCTGAAACTTCTCAGGAAACCTTTTATGGAGTTTCCTAAAAGATGCGCAATCTTATCTTTTTATTTTGTACATGTTGGTAAGGAGGGCAAAATCAACCTCTTTTAATCTACCGGCAATCAAGGAATCTTTCACATATAAAGAAATCTTGGCGAATGGGTATCGCTTTTGACTTCTTGGTATACTTTCAACTTGAGATTATCCAATGGCTATAGATTCCTCCACTGGCCCATCTTGAGGAAGTGATACTTGTAGGCTAACAATTAGAATTTCTACTATTTCATCATTAGAATAGGAAACTGAAACCTATCCTTAGGAATTGTTCTATAGACCTCTCTAGAATTCCTTTGAGCTCATTTAGCCAAGTATAGTCAAATGCACAATAATCTTAGGCTATTTTGGATAAAAATCCTCAAACCTTCCAACTCCCACTACACTAATGATGGTATTTACTATTTAGAATTATCCAAAGTACTTGCTTTCAAAATGCCATAAATTATTACTCTTGATGAGTATTTTTACCAACAACATTCATTGAAATTGCAGCTTTGGAATATATCAATATCTATACTTTGGTAAAAATATTCATAAAAAATAATAAGTTATAACATTTTAAACTCAATTAATGTAGATAACACTATTTACTATCATTAATATACTTTCAGAGATCTAGCCTATATTTGGAATTTAGGGATATTCTTAGAATAAGAATTTATTATAGACCAAATGCTACATTGGCATATAATATACCTAATTTGATTTTACATTTTTTTAAAGCTTTTGTATATAATTATAATTTAACTGCGAAAACCTTAAAAAAAAAAGAAAACTATAGGTCCAAGTGATAAATTGGGAGCTTACAGATGTTATAATCCATTGAGAAATGTAGGGCACAAGAAGTAAAACTTCAAGAAATTTGACATCAAACTTCTATGATATAATTAACTTGCAAAAGTTTACTAGTCTACAATGCATGTTAATGTAATTAAGGACCGCATTGTTTAAAATCTAACTTGCATTGTTTGTATGTTGTAGTCAAAGTTTAATTAATTAATCCTATTACATGAAATGGAAGCTTCTACTTGAAAACCTGATTTATATAGTAGCATGTGCAGGAAATTTAGAAGTACAAGGATGACTTTAGAGGCTCAATTGTAGGGAGACAACATACCAGAAGGTATGCAGATCAAAGAGCATTGACAAATGGCGTTGGAATAGGTACATCTTAGAATTTGCAGTCGCAATTTATTCAATGTCATTGTCATCCTTATTCCTTCCAAAGCCAGCAAAGCGGCAACAGTTATATCCATATTTACTAAAATTGAACTAGTAGCCAAAGTGAAAGTTTTGCCAAAGAACTCAATACCACTCTTTCATAATCTCTAAGAGGAAATGAGGGGTTTTGCAACTACACTATGCAACTGGTTTGTAGTTGCATAGGACATTGGTACCTGGTTTGTGACTAGTGACACTATGGAGACTTCTCGAGAGACTTGTAGTCACAGTGGACACCATCTCATTTGCAACTTATTTGCTAATTATAGATTTTAGAATATCCACCTCATTAATTTGTAGATTTCAAAATTTCAAAATTACCTTTTTTTTAGATTTTTGAATTTCACGTCTACCTTTCTTCAATATTTTTAAATTTTAAACCTATCTTTTTGTTTAGATTTCAAAATTCCAAATATATCTTACTTTTAGATTAAAAAAATTCAAATATTGTTATTTAATAGATTTCATTGGTTTAGAAAACCTTACAATTTTATAGATTTTAAAATTTCTTGGATTTTAAATATTTTTTGATTTCTGTAAATTATAAAAACCTACAAATTATAGAAAATGATAATTTGTAGAAATCTACAAATTATAGAAATCTTAGAAATAAATAAAAAAAATTCATTGCATAAGAGTACAACAACCTACAAATTTGTATGTCCAACCTAATGGTAGTCTTTACAATTGATGTAGACAATTGATATAAGACAAATGCAAATGATCTTTGGAAGTAACTAGGAAACAACAAGAAAACGACAAAAAAAACCCAAGTATACAACGTAAAAACAACCTAGAAATGACTAGCTTCACTATTAAAAAATTCACTTTTTTGTTGATTTGGTAGCATTCTTTTGGTTAACTTTCCTATTGATTTCTATCCAAATCAACAAATCACTCTCCAATCAACAAAAAAGTGAATCAAATCTATGCAACCAAATCAACAGAGAAGCTGAATTTTCTAGTAGTGTAGGAAATGATTAAAAAACAACTAGTATATGACTAGAAAGCGACTAGAAAGTGACAGGTAAACAACTTTGATCATTTTACAGTTTACATTTTATAGGTAAATAATCTTTTTCTAGCTGTTTTCTAATCTTTTTTTGCAACTATAGATTGACTTTTTTGCAACTAAAACAGTGTACATCAATGCTGTAAAACAACAATATAATACAATTAAGTTAGATTTGGTGCTAATAGAGAGGATTACAGTGCAAGACAATTGTATAGGACACTAGTTGTATAGTAGCTGGTTGTGCCAGATATGTTTTTCTTCTGGTGAATGAAGCTTGAAGACGGCGAGTATAAAAACACCACTTTTAAAGTTGCAAGAATTTTTGAAATGTTCAATAGACTTTGCTAAGTATGTAATGATTGAATAAGTATGTAATGCAACCATATTAGACTATAGTTTTAGGAGTTTGTAAACTAAATCCTCTACTAACAATGCGTTTTGGCATTGGCTATCTGGGCATCTACGTAGGTTTGGGGACTAATAACCTTACCTGTTGTGAAAACCAGCACATTGAATGCCACCATTCACCACTCTAAAGATTGCACTAAGCACAAGTGAGAATAGGCCTTAAGCTGGAATCCTCCAATGTTAGCTTCTTCAACACCGATTCATAGGTGAGAATCTTCATCACTAGAACCGCAACCTTTTTTTTTTTTTTTTTGGAAGTGCCCCTCTGAAATTTGTATGAACTTGGTTGAGTATTGAGTATGACATTCTTAAGCAAGTCAAGCTAAATTTCTTGATTATCAATGAATTTCACAAGGACCTTAATGGTTTTTGTGACAAGCCTCCCTTCAAATTTTTCTAATTTTGATTTGTTCTCTATAGGTTTTTGATGTGTTCAATTAGTTTTGACTTCTATTTAGAGGATTTTTGATGCGACAAACAAAAACTTTGTGTAAAATTAAATAGAGATGTTGCAAGAGTTTATGGTAGTGCAAGCATCCTTTGGTGTTGTGTCCAACTTTGCAAATGTGTATAGATTGGTGCAGTTTTTGTTTTGGTTCTATGACTGTAAGGAGTATCTTGCTTCCAAAGCCATTGGCTTTATGGAAGAACAGAATCAAATGTTGTGATGGAACTGGGAATTTCTTCATTATAAGGTAGGAATACCCACTTCCGTGATTTACAACATTTTAGCATATGGAGGGACAAAATTTGGGAATTTTATTTTTTCCATAAAGGAAATTGAAAAAAGAAACACGAAACACATTTTTTTGGACAATATTTTATTTATTTTGATTTTTCAGAACCAAAAGCACAGGAATGTCCATTTTATTGTCTCATGACAGTTTTTTAGCAATTGTAAAAACTTATTCCTTCTCAGATTGTAACCAAAAGAAATTTAAATGTGTGGCATATTATGTTGAGAGTAATTGAATAATGCTTCTCTTCTTCTAATGACTTTTGGTGGCTCCCACCTTAAATGAACTTTAGATTGTGCATAAAAAAGATTGGGATTTCTTTCTAAGGGTAGAAGCAACCCTTCAAGAATGTCATATTAGAGGGCTTCTTTCTTTGAACACCATTAGAGAAAAATCCAACCCTCCGGAGGGCTGCTCCATGGACCCCTTTAGAACCCTGAAATTTAGTTTTAAGGGGTTGAAAAAATATTTTTTCCCCTATTTTCGCACAGCAGTTTCTGTTGTGACAGTGGCATAGGAACCAAAATTTGCAAGTAAGAAAATTAATAAATAAATATATGTGTGTGTGTGTGTGTGTGTGTGTATATATATATTTGCAAAGTCTGACTGCTCCGACGAGCAGTTATACACTTTGATTGCTCACCAAGGTCACTTTTCTAAGTTGACAGGCCATGCATGAAATAGCACGGCATGTCAACTTGGAATAGCCCTCCCATGGGCTGAAATTTTCTCTACTGACTAAACTTGGAGTTGTAATTAGGAGAGGCTCTTTGTAAGTGACAATTTTGCATCTCTTTTATTGACAAACTCTTTTTGCTAATGGAAAAGAATATTCATACCTTACTATATGACTCCTAGCTATCATGCTAGGCATCTTGGACAAGCGGTTGCAAAAGTTCTAGGAGAAAAGTTCAACAACTTGGCAACATTTCAATGGAAGGAGAAGTGAGGGTCATAAATTCTAAACTATTTCTTCATGAGTGGATGGAAATTCTTTTGCGGAAGGAAATTGTTATTCCTTGGCCATCATTAGAAAATGGGAGGAGTTGCAACAAATTTCATTGAATTTAATGAATTTTGAACTTCATCTCTATTCCCTTGCACTCCATCTTTGTTCTTTTCAATCTTTTGACACAACATATAGAGCTCTATGGCATTCTTGGATTCTCCATATAAATGTCTTTGTCCTTCATTTTTGATTTCCATCTTTACATTTATTTGCAGATTTGGTGTTTGGTTCCTAAATGAACAAAAAAATTTACTATTTAACTTGAATTACTTTAAGCCAAGTGCATTTGATGCCTATAATAAGTATGTCTTTATTAGTCAACACAGAGTGTAGTTTGAGCTTGTTGGTGACAAGCTTGAGACCATCAATCTTGAACTTAAAATCCACTATTTGGGCTTTGTAGGCCGTCTTCATGTTGTCACCTCCATTTTTGAAGAGCCTTTCTAGTCCAAGTTTTACATCTACTTGGATTTAGCTTCACCCATGACAATCTCACGTATCTAGTAGAAATCCACTTTCTTTAATTCATCATTACATGAGTATTGTAGAGCGTGACTATAGCAACCTGCAAACAAGGTCAAAAATTTTCCACTCCTCACTTACATTGTGTCAATTCAAGATTCAACAAATACCAATATTAGTAGTTGCCATTGATTGCTAGGAGTTCTTACTAACAATTTCTACATATGCCACTAGAGTTCACACATTGATCATCAAGAAGAACTGATGGTAATTTACATGAATTTGTGCCCTGTGTGGACAATTTCACACTAGAAGAGAAGATAATTGAAAGCATGAAATTTCCCCCAAATTTGGCAATCACATCACATCAACGACCAAAATCCCAGTGGCTCCACTACTAGTCCAAATGTGGGACAAGTCCGGATGTAGTACATACCATTTCTAAAATCCATTTAAAACTCTCAACCAAGGATATGCCAAAGATTGTACAGTGTTAAGAGAGGCAATCTATTCTAACCTTTGAAGCAAATACATATATCTACAAGGCAGGTTTCAACATGGAGAAATTTTTTTCATGTGCAAAAAAAGAGTTCATAAGTTTCTATAATTTTTTGGCTTTGTATTTCTCAGTACATAATTATTAGGAATTTTTTATTATAATTAATAGACCTTCCAATTTCTGACTAAGGGGTTGTTTGCAAAATTCACCAACGGTTTTGAGAAATTTGTGGCCAATCATAATGCACTACAATTGTGTCAAGAACTAAACGATAATTAATCACAGCTAATCACTTTTTGCATGGGATTATATCACCCTATGCTACCAAAAAGGGGGGGGGAGGCAATCAAAAATAGATTGTCTTCCATAGATTATTATCTTGAATTCACCTTATTCCAATTACTCGCAACAAATTGGAAATTTGAGGTCATCAATGAAGATTCCACAATGGCAACATCCATGTTGGCATTTCTGCCAATTTTCTACAAGATCAAGCTTCTATAATTCTGCCTCCGAATTTGGGCATCTAAGGTTCCAAATTTTCTCTAATGTTCTTTTTGCAAATAAAAGAGATTACAAATTAGAGAGTTTTGACCTCCAAATGGAGATAATTATTGCTGTAGTTTGTTTTGAGTATGCAGAGTGAATGATTCATTAATTATTTGTATCTTAAAGACTAAATCAATAGTTTTTTTCCAATTCCTGTTTTTTTACTCATTTTAAAAGAGTTTTTTCTAAATCAAAAGCTACTAGTATGTAGATTATTCACCCATCTATATTGAAGCCTTGCTAATTATACATCATGTGGTACGGCAGACATTATGAATTGTGAAATCTTGAAGTTATAAAAAATAACAATATAATATACTATTAAACTACTTTGCTTCCTAAAATTCTTAATGTGTATTATTTGTCTCAATTTCATTAAAACAATACCTAAATGTGATCAAAATTTTAAAATTCAATTCTAGAATTTTATTTAAGTCAATTTTATGAGTTTTAAGGTAATTTTACTCAAGATTGTCACATAGATCCAAACACTTTAACATTTGAAGCTGAGGAAAGTTCTATGTTGCCTTGAAGTTGGCTGCAATATAAAAATCTTTACAATACTAATGAAAATGGAACAAGTCAAATCTTCTATGTAAATATAAAAAACAAAATCCTAATGTATGTAGTCAAAATTTGACTATGTCACTTCCATGTCTTATAGAAAATGCCTTATTATTTTTAATTAATAAATCAATTCCATGAAATAAGACAACTCTCTAGAATTTGTTTTATGAAATAGTCTACAAAAATTTCAAATGAAAATCACTAAACAATTAAGATAGTAGTTGGTTTATCAAATTCTCCAAAATCTTACAAACAAATTTGTCACTACATAATTTGAGGTGTCACTATAATCCAGTAATTTCTCAGCCTGCACTAATCTAAAATAATCTGTCTTTCCTAGAAGAAAGCGGCAGCAGTAACAAATGAACACTCAGTGATAATTCGTGGATGAAAACTCACATTCATTCCATTGGTTTTGGGTGCCATTTTAAATTTTGTTTGAATGGAATGGTCCATCTAGGTTGACGGTTGGTCTATCCATGTCAATGGACAGGCCATCCAATTTTTTTTTTTTTTTTTTTTTTTTGGATCTCAACGCCTCTGGACGCGTCCGGATCGTTGCCGACGGACGTCCTGAAGTGAAAAGCCAGCGTCACGTCAGGATGGACAACCCTACTTCAAGAAAGTTCTCCCATTGTCACAACATGTAGAAATAGCTAGGGAAGCAAGTGCAACTGCAATTCAGTAGAGAGAAACAAAAGATTTTGTTGCATTTTTGTTTCTTTGCATTTTGTATTCTCAACTGTGACTGACTTTTGAGCTTGATTAGAGGATTGATTTGAAACTGGGGTTGGTGACCATGTAAAGAAGACACTAGCTAGCACAGTGCAGTACATGCAAGAGATGATGGAATCGCTATTGCTATGTTTTACGTTGGCTCCAAATCAGAAGCCGCAGAAGCAAACAAAGGCATATTGGCAGCAATTGCAATGAACTTTCTGACAACATTCAGTAAAAGTCCCCACCATAAGTTTTTTGCCAATCCTGCAGTCTTAAAAGAGATTTTAGAGACTATTATCCTACCAAATGTGAGGATTCAAGGTGAAGATGAGGAGATTTTTGAGGTGAATTGCATTGAATACATCAAGCATAATACTACACTATAAGAAAACTGTTTTTTTTGTTATGTCTGCGGAAAAACACGCGATTGTCCAAGGCCAAACACACTATGTATGCGGAGACATCAAGACATTAAAGAAGAGGATTGAATTTAGGGTAAATTTCCAAGGATGTTCCAGATGACTGCGGCAAATTTAAATGGAATAAATTGGTGTGCTGACATGGAGATTTTTGATGACATCTTTAAGGACTCACTGATGTCTGGCAAGCCGTCCGCAAAAAACATGCACTACCACATCAGCTTTGGGGGTAAAATTTCAAGGAGGGTAATTTTTTGGAAATTATTTTTTTCTTGGCTAAAAGTCTGACTAAGGTTTAAAAAAAAATATTGGGCAGCCTTCGGACAGCTTTTGTGGAAAATAAGATGGCGTGGCATATGATGTGGCATGCCACGTGTAAATAGTCTGACGTGGCATAAAATTATGCTGATGTGGCATGCCATGTCAGCATAGAAGAATTGTCTCTTTGCGTTTTCTATACTTATATTGGAGATGGCTAAGTAGGCATAGAGATGTCACTAGAGACGTTTCTTAGACGTTTTTGTAGACTTCTAGATGTTTTAGGAAACATAGTCACAATCGGTATAATGTCTATGGAGACGTCATCAGAGCGGCCTTTGAAACATGCAAAAAACATCCTGCTAGACCTCTATGTGCTGCTCCACAAAAATTTAAATCCAACGTTTTCAATGTCCCATATAGTTTGTCTTACCTCCTACCATTCCACTTGTATAAAGAGCCTATCTTTGCATTTTCTACACTTATATTGGAGATGTCTAAGTAGGCGTAGAGATGTCACTAGAGACATCTTATAAAATGTTGAGATGTTTTCTTGGACATTTTTGTAGACTTTTAAATGATTTAAAAAACATAGTCATAGTCGGTGTAATGTCCATGGAGACGTCATCAGAGTGGTTTTGAGACATGCAAAAAACATCCTGCTGGACGTATGTGTGTTGCTCCACAAAAACTTAAATCCAGCGTTTTCAGTGTTCCATATAGTTTGTCTTATCCCCTACCACTCCACTTGGATAAAGAGCCTGTCTCTCCCCTCTATAAATTCACATCAAGTGGCTTTTGAAGCCATGTGCCATAATTGTCAGTTATAATGTATTTTATATGGCGTATTCTGTATGGCATATGATATATGATGTATAATGTATGGTGTATTGTGTATGACATGTTATATTGGACATTATGACATGCATGTGGACACATCTAAGACTGTTCATATCAACATCATGCCAAATAATGCATTCCATGACATGAATGTCTAATGTGACATCATTTTGTTTTCCTAAATCATACCAAACAATGCCAGAGGTATTCATGATGAAAAGTAGATGTTTACAATGACATCACAAGAAATCTGGACGCCTAAGATAATGTCTCAAAATACGTCTATGAAAACGTTTAGACGCCTGAGTTGATGTCTCAAAAAACATAAAGATGTCTAAGTTGATGTCTTCAAAGATAGCAAAAAAATTTTAGACAACAAAAAGAATACATTGATGTGGTTGTCATGGCATGCCACATCATCCTTGCTGGATGCCACATTACTTTTCCCGCCGCCACATACGTACCATGTCAGGTGCTATGTCACAATTGGGCAATGGATGAAAAAGCTTCCTATGTGGCTTCTCGCCTCATGTGGCACATAGGTGGCAGCCACATGGCGTGCTTTGAGGACCCCGTTGACCCATGTTTTTTTGGACGTCCGATCCCCCAGCATGTTGATGTCCTACGTTAAATCTGATGTCATTTGCAAGTCTTAAGCAACGCAAAATTTTGGACGTCCACGTAGATATTCCAAGACATCATTCACGACATCAGCACGCAAAATCGAGGGATAAAAAAAAACTGTGTTTCTTATAGTGCTAGGTACAATATCTGTTGTGACCAGGCCCAACTGTTTGTTGATAGATGTTGCACGAGTGCCTTTTTGCTTTTATTCCTATTGATGTATGACGTTTGGACAACCTGTTAGCCATGGGTGACTTGATTCCAATAGAATTTTTGTAGAAGTGCGTCGGTGAGGTACAGGGTGGCGCGTGTACTTTAAACTAGAATGTTTTAATAATCGGTTACAGTAGAGCCTGTCCTATTAACATTTGTGTATGTCAACAAGAGGAGGATGGCTTGTGAACTTGTTAAGGGTTGTCTACTCACTATCAAAAACAAGCGATGGGAATGTTTACTAGGTATATACAATTACTGCTAGAACATTTTAGATCCAATCCAACTCAAAATTGGAAATTGAAAGATTGTGCAATCTACTTGGTGGTTTTGCTTGCCCTAGATTTAATAAATTTTGACCAGTTAATCAGCTTCCAAATACTACCGGAATTCCGAAGCCAAGATGTTAATTCCAACTGTCTTCGAGAGGCTGATGCACCCAAGTTCCCAAACAAGTGGGTTTGGAGTTGATGCTGAATTTGATTGGATTTCTAGTGGCAGAGTCTAATGTTGTACACTCTTATGCAGCCTTGGCTATCAAGAAACTTTTGGTTGTGAAAGATGGAAAGCAGATCCGCTACACTATATCAAATTTGTCCTCCTATTTATGACTTCTTTATGCGAATGTGTTTGGGGCTTTGAAGCTTCCTGAATCTTAGGAGAACGCATATGTCATGAGGTGCATCAGTAGGGTTTTATCTATAGTTGATCTTGGGCGCTTTGCTATTGAATCTTAGGCAAACTAACTAATATTCTAGCGGAGGTATGCAAGAACCCATGGAATCTGAACTTCAAGTACTATCTTTTTGAGGCTGTTTTGGCATTGCTGAGGAATTTTGGTGAGCTAAATCTAGGGCAGGTTGCGACCTTCAAGAACTTACTGATTCCCATCTTCTAGACTATGCTAGAGGAAGACGTGATAAAGATTGCGCCTTACACTTTTGTTATCATGTTGCAGTTCCTTGAGATTTGGAGGGCCCCTAGACCTCAAGCTTATATTGTGTTCTTTCCATCACTATTTAATCCGATATTGTGGCAAAGGCAAGGCAATTTTCCTAGTTTGGGTAGGCTTCTACTAGCTTACTTGTAGAAAGCTTCGCATGAAATTACCCAAGAGGATCAATTGATGCAAATTTTGGACATATTTGAGAATCTGGTTGGCTTGAAAAACACATATCATCAAGGCTTCTTCATCCTGAGTGCTGTTGTGCAGAATCTGAGTTTGAAAGCTCTTTCTGCATATATGACTCAAATTTGGCAAATTCTATTTACACGACCCTAGTACCGTAGAACTGTGAGATTTATCAAGTCCCTTATTGTATTTGCTTCTTTCTTTGGTGTGAAGCACAGTCCTGGAAAAGTCATTGAGACAATTAATTCCGTGCAAGTGGATCTTTTCACCAACTACTTAGAAAATATCTGAATCCCATATCTTGTTTCAAAGAGTAGGGTTATTGAGACAAAGTTATGTGCTGTTTCTGCAACAATGCTTGTGGCATTGCTGTCGCAGATGTCAAAGGAGATGTATGTTGCAAAGCTGATGAGTAGCATGATGAAATTACTTGCTAAGCCCGAAGAGGAGCGCGTAGAAGATGACAAAGATGTACTTGATATGGACAAGATAATAGGTTATGCAGCTGTTTATGCTCAACTATACAATGCAGTAAAGAAAGAAGAAGCCCCTTTGAAGGATATCAAAGACACTAAGGAATTTGTGCTCAAAGTTCTAGTACGAGTCTCTCAGCAGTATCAAAATTTGCCGACTCTATTATGTCAGAGATAGGAGTCTAACAACAGGACAGCCGTAACTCTTTGTTTGCAAAGGCTTGCATGAACCATGCGTGTGGCCTTCAATCTGAGTGACAAACTCTTTTTGGCAAACATTGGTTAGTTCTTCTAGTCACATCTTTCATCAATCTCCGCCCCTCTTGTTACATATTACCACCGTACAGACTCGGATTTGCATGCCCCATCTAAAACCACACGCAAATTGCAGGATGCTACCAAGTTTTTCCAGTTTACTTTGGTGAACATGCACAGTCGTAATCCATGCCGAGGGATTTGTATTGCACGTCATGAGAGTAATCGGTGAATTTGTTGTTAATACATTGCTGGGATTTATGGCCATCTTGGTAACAATGTCAGCTGAGGGAATTCTTAATTTGGTTGCCATCCATTCAGGCGTTTTTATGCTAGTGAATTTTACCTCTGCACCAAATCAACGATGCCCTTGATACATTCCTTTTCCTGAAGTGCTATAACTAGTGTGCCTTGTGCTGCTGCCACAACCAAAATATAAGTAAAAATATTTTTTTAGTTTTTTAATTTTTTAATTTGTAAAAACAAATTTAAATTCAATATCTTTTATACATGAAGAAGTGCAAAGGCTTTGTTTTGTGACATTTGGACATGCAATGTGAATAGTTAATAAATTAGAAGATAACTATAATGTTTTCAAAATAAAAATAATTCAATTCAATTTTAGTGTGCCTTATATCTTTGCCAATTTGCCACAACCAAAATAAAAGTAAAAATATTTTTTCAGTTTTTTAGTTTGTGATAAAAACCTTAAAATTCAATATCTTTTATGCATGAAGGGTGCAAATGTTGTGTTTTTGAGGCTTTGGACACGGACTGCAATGTGAATAGTTAATAAAATAAAAGATAATTATTATTTTTTAATGCCCCCGTTGTAAAAGATGACGCTCCCAAGTCGGGAACATCACCTTGTATAGCGGGGAGCGCCAACAGCGGGAACATCAGGAGTGCGCTCCATTTAGTGCGAGTGTGTGTTTGCGTCTCCAGCACCTTGTAGGTAGGTTTTGTGCGCGCTAAGGTATCAAAAGAGGTGCTATTTGGTGCTCACATTGTCTCGGAGCGATGCTGCTAAGAGATTGCTAGAATTCGACGACTTTGAGTGCATTTCGTTCAAGACTTCAAGTAAGTGTTCTTGCGATTTTGGTGTGAAGTGTGTGTTTAGGGTGAAAGACTGACTCTAAGATTTTCCAATGATTGCGAATTTGCAACAAACTGCTGGAGAGTGCTTGCGAAATCTTTTGCCTGCTTTCCAATCGCAATTTTAGGATAGACAGGGTATTTAGCTAAAGATTAGGGATATGAATGAAAAGTGGTGTCAGACAGCTGTCTTGATTTGATATACTCCATGGTGATTCGCAAAGCATTATGCCTGGAACGGGAACAATAGGAACACATGGCAAAACCCTAAAGGAGGCTTGCTTGCTCACACCTCGCTATGAATCTTGCGTTTGGTTGTGTTTTGTTGTTGATGTTAGGTTTCGACTTGGAGCTTCTAGGGTTGATTGGTTGTTGTTGGTGCTTTCTTGGTTTGTCTTTGAATGTTGTATTGGCGTATTTTCAAGTTTTTTGCGTGCTGAGAGCTTGAGTTGTAAATGTGGGATGAAGTTTATGAATTAACTCCTCTAGTGAGCACAATGTGTTGTAAGCGGTTGGGCTTGTGATGGTGGTCGTGTCTGTTTTGATACTCGCCCACATTATGATATTTTATGATCATAATATTATTTTATGATGAGGGACATTGCTACCATTTTATGATCAGGGACAGGTGAAATCTCTTCAATTGATTGCTGCATTTAATTTTGATTAGTGATCCATTTCCTTTTGTCTATCTACTTGCAAATTTCAAACCCTAGCCATTGGGATGGGAGATGGGTAGAATAAGGTTTGTGAGAGTTTTTGCACTTTCAAATGTACAATTCTGATTTTTGATTCCAAATTCGGACATTGAGATTTTGAATCTTGTCTTAAATTGCTTTCATAACCCCTCATAACGAATTCAACTTGCTTTATCCAAATTGCTTCCTTCCATGCAAGTCAATTTTCCATGTTGAATTAGGTTGTTGGTATTGTTGTTTTTCTTCGAAATCCAAATATGAAACATTGAGTTGAAATAGCCTATTGTCATATATCGAAATAGTCAATGAAGGAGACCATTTGTAACTAGTGTCAGTTGCTCCTTTCAATGTAGAAGTGTAGATTAAAGTTGCAGGAATACAATAATTGCGAGTCACTAGTACTTTGAATTTAGCTGAAGAAGGTATGCAACATAAGGGGCATGACTTTATTCTACCTAGTGCCTCGATAGGCTTGAAAATTTGGCCCTGCCTACCTGCAACATACTACAAAGTAATCAAGGCATACTTTAGTAATGTCAGCTTGGTTTACATTCTTATGAATTGCATCCACATGATCCATATACAGCAATGGAAAACACTTTGATTTGAACTTACAAAGGCTTATGTAAAGTTTTATTACTTCAGGATTAGTTGTTTTAGTGTCAAATTTGAAGCAGAAAATGGTAAGGAAAGAAGATAGTTCATCAATACCAAGTAATTAGCACCATAGATGATGATGCCGTTTGCAAAGCCTAAAATGGAGATGGCAATTAGCTCTGCATACACAAAAGATGAGGTGATTGCATCACTACACCTACCAACGTAAAGATCATTAGAGAGAATTTGGGGCCAAGGGAGGGCCGCAAATTCCCATGAGTTCTCCACAAGTTTTGAATAGTCCCCAACTGCTGAAACTACGCCACTGCAGCAGGGTGACATGGCCAAACTTCAGCAAAATCAGGTTTCAAAAAAAAAAAAAAAAAAAAAAAAAAAATTCTTCAAATGAAATTTGCAATTTTTTTTTTTTTTAAAAATATTCTTTTCGGACAGCCCATACCACTATTCACAGCATGGGAACAGATTGGGGAACGGGCCTGAAACGGCCCTCCCTTCTAAAATCCCTTCTAATGGCAGCTTTCGACAATTATTTGGGCCAACAAACTACAAGAATTGCACCATAATTGGAGAAATTCAATCTTGAATCAATATTATTTTGCGATAGATCATGGTTTTACTGTTGAATTGGCAATTGTTCGAATCTCAATTCAATTGGAAAATTGCCAATGGAATGAAAATTCTCTTTCAAAATTGGAAATTTGAACTAGTTGGAAGCTTGTGGAAAAATTGTATAATGATTCCGTCAATGGGACCTTGCTGCACCTCACTCACTCCTCGCTGCACAATCTTCCAAGTTGTTGAAGTATCTCTCAAGTGAGAACAACACCAAACCAAAGCTTTCTCTCTCCTATTGGAACTAAATTCCTCAAAGCTTTAACCAAAGGCACACGCCCCATGTTGAGGGCAATTGTGAATCTGTGAAAATGGAAAAAAAAACTCGATCGAATCTTGAATCTACATGATAGAAACTGATTAAAATTTCAAGAAATTCTCTAATAATTCTTCTAATATTCATGGTGGCAATTAATAATCAAAGCAATTCAAAATGATTCAAAAAATTTCAAGCATGTAGCCAACTTGATTTGAAGAATGAATACAAAGAAGTACCACCATTTTGGACATTTTTTCATTTAAACATGACCTTGTGAAGTGCAGCTGCCCAGTTATTCGCAGGGCCAAAAGAAGGATTTTTATCAATTCAAATGCTAATATCATGCAATTTACAAGGTGGAAAATTCTAAAAAAATTTCTATATATTTTCAAACAAGCTTACTATAAGATCCTACAGTTACATGTGTCCAAAAATGTTTTTTTCCTAAAACTTGGTACTTATATTCAAAATAGCATTTTTGAAGCGTTTTTGGTGAAAATATAGTCTTTGACCTTTAGGGATTAAAATCTCCTTGAAAAGATTGAAATTTTTTTGATACAAAGATCTAGACATTACTTTCCAAGGAGACTACATATTTCAATCTATAGTTGTTTTTGCTATTTAAGAAATAAACACTATTATATATTAATAAAAGAAATTCTATTTTGTAGACTTCTCCTATTTCATTGCTATTGCTACTAACAAGGCAAAGTATGTTTTTGAAGGTAATTCTCGAGGGGACACACGTCTTGTTCAAATAAAAAGTAATTGAAATAATTTTAGTGTGCCTTGTATCTTTGCCATAGTCAAAAGAAAAGTAAAAGATTGTTTTTGAATTTTTAAGTCAAAAATAATTTTTTCATGTACAAAGGATTGCAAGGGCTTTGTTGCGACCGCGTGAGAGATTGACTCTATTCTTGATACAAATAGAAAGCTTTATGCACAAAGAAGGGCAAGGCCTTTGTTTTGTGGGAATTGGATATGCCATGTATAAGTATGATTCTCTAATACAATTGACAATTTAATTCAAATTTTTAATTAAAAAACCCATAACTTTTACAAAGTTGGCACGATTAGAAAGCTCTATGCACAAAAAAGTGCAAGGGCTTTGCTTCATGGTGTTTGGACATGCAAGGTCAAAGTTATGGATTTTTCAGTATAAAAGATATTTTAATTCAATTTTTGATCCATAAAAACTTTGAAACTCAATAACTTTTACAATGTAGATTATTACAAAACAAAGTCTATGGAATGGCAATTACTGTCACTTTTGAGGTGATTGTATAAGAAAGTGTACAAATGCATTAGTAGGATAGTTAAAGAATAAACTTTGCACACATAGTACACTATAATTGGCCGGAAATGATTTTCATTTCTTTATATTGCATGAAACATTTTACATGAAACACAAGAAGTGTTTTAATGATCAAAATTACACTAAAAGACTATTGTGTGCATCGCGGTCACCGTAAACCAATTGAATATAAATAGGAGCAAATGCATTTTTTGCAGTGCCCTCACCATCACTCTCCACCAACCAGATAGGACTCGAAGTAGGACATGCAATCCATCTTCAATATCATCCAGCACAGTGACATTGTCCACTAACTCCACTTGCTATTGTGCCTCACCCCAAATTCATAGCAATAATCAATATTTTTTCTTTGTAGATTAATATATTCAAGCATTGAATAAATATAGTTATATTAATAAAATCTAGTAATCCCTCCTTGTCCCAAAATGATCTTCTGATTCTCCTTCATTTTATTGCAAATAAGTTTAATACTGCACTTTGAAAAGGCCTACAAAACTCAAAGTTTGAGGACAATAAGAGTGCGTTGAATTCTACTTACAGCTCAAAATGGGTTGAAATAAGTAATGTTATTTTCATCAAAAAAATCTCAAAGATATAGTCCAACCAGATTACCAGAAGATTATTCTGAGATAGAGAAAGTATTTATTTTACCAAATTTCTATACCTTTTCAATAGCTTCTCAAACTTCCTTTAATTACAACAAGTTCAAAGTTGTGATTGCTCACATATTAATTATCAGTAATATATTGAAGAAGCAAATAATTTTCATGAGAATTCTGCAAATAAACTCAATATCCATTTAAAATAGGATAGTCATCCTTTTATATTGATCAACAACTAATATCAAATCAAATATATTTTAGCTAAGTTCAATAGTTGAATGTCTTTGAATAATATAAAACAATGTATCAGTAATAAGTGCATGTCATAATATATAATATTTTTTTAAATTGAAAAATATATAACTAATTAAATGATTAGAAATTACCATCAAGGAATCTTTCATAAGATAAAAATCATCTGTAACTTCCAATTATTTTATATCTTCTTTGATAACATGAGTATCAACTTTGAAATGTACATTGTTTTTGGTGTCTATCTTATTTTCAATATTAATCTTTTTACAAGTATTGTTGAAGGTGTACAATGACACCACCTTAAAAACATGTTCTTTAGGTATTGTAACACATTCAATAAAAAAATAAGTATTTTGTTTCAACAGCTCTTATAAATTGTGGTCCATTCAATACATCAAATATCAAGATGGTAACATTATGATTTAAATTAATCATCACCATTGTATAAAAAACAATTATTATTCATATTTCATTAAAAAAAAATTCTTGTCATTTCTAATTTTAAAACGCATTTCAAAATGAATGTTTAAATAACATTTTAAATAACCTATATTTAAATTTGATGGTCAATTTTTTTTGAAACCTTGTTGTGGAGGTGTAGAGGTTTTTCTTCAACTTCTTCCTTCCTATTAAAATTGTCAACTTCTTTGCTATTAACTTTTCTACCGTGGTTGCAATGTAGCATTAATAAGAAAATTCAACTATAGTCTCTTAAGCCTTCACAATTGATGATGTGGTTATTTAGGTATACTATAAATCCTTTTTGAAATCTATAATTATAATCAAAATTAATGATCACTCTTAAAAAAATGAAATTGCATCAAACTAAAACAGAATTTTGAGAGGTGTGATCATTTTGCTAATAAACTTTATTACCACCAAATAAATCATAGGGTAGGCGTATATAGATACTAACAAACTGCTTCTTCTTCAAGTCAAATTAAACCAGATGGCTTTTATTTTCTTTTTGAATTGCACGGCTATTGATTTTTCAAGGGTGGATATTGCTTTCTTTTTGAATTGCATGGTTGTTGATTTTTGAAAAGGGGTGTACTGTTTCGTTTCAAATCGCATGGCTGTTGATTTTTCACTTTTCATTTTTTTTTCCCTCAAGTCAAAGCTTATACTTATTGTTTTCTTTTTGAATCGCAAGGCTATTGATGTTTTGAAGGGGTTATTGTTTTCTTTTTGAATAGCAAGGCTATTGATTTTTGAAGGGATTATTGTTTTCTTTTCAAATTGAATGGTTGTTATTTTCTTAACTCACATTGCACAGCAGTTGAGGTTAGTCTTAGGTTTTTTTAATCTCATCTGATGGTTGCTGGTTTTTTACTTTGAAGGGGGGGCCTCACAGGGGTGTGCAACTATTTTTCGGTACATTGGTACATTGTAGGTCACATTAGAGGGGATTTGGCCCTCCCAAAGGGCTGCAAGTTTATAAATTGCAGGGAACGCGCTGCAGTAGCGCAACAGTGTGACATGGCTGAAGTTTGACCACGTCAATTATTTTTATTTTTATTTTCTTAAAACTTTTTTAAAACTTTTATTTATTTATTGCAGAAGCAATTTTTTATTTTTATTTTTTTTTTTGTAATTCAAATTCTAACAACAATCCAACGTTCCTTCCCTGCATTGGGAATAAATTGGGGAACGGGCCTGAAACAACCCTTTACTACCCCCAAATATCATCTAATATTACAAAACAAAGGCCATGTTCCCTTTTTTGCCAAGATCTTTCCAATGGTATTGAGAACACAACCAGACCCTTCAAAGTTTCTTAGATCTCTCCGTATCAAAGAAAACAAACAAAATAAACTACCTAACTTAAGGTATAGATTAGCTATAGAGTGGACATGAAGTGATCCTTAAGTAGACCACTTTAGCCATTGAGTGAATTGAGGAAAAATTGTTTTGTACATTAAACATGTTACATTAAACATTGTTATTGACATAAGAACACAAGTTGTTTTATTTTGCGTCCACAAAAATGCATCTGCTTAGGTTATGCTAACGTCACCTAAAACGCGGGTTTCTTATAGTGCTCCCACCACAACAAAGCCTTTTGGCTTTTGCACTACTTCTTGTATAAAAAATGATTTTTCACTTAAAAAATTAAAAAATTATTTTACTTTTATTTTGACTGTGACAGCGGGACAAAGATAGACTAGCCTATATCTTAAATTAGTTTGTTTTGTTTTGTTTGTTTTGTTTGATATGTTGAAGATCTAAGAAATTATGAAGTACCCAACAGTGTTTTTGGTATTGCTAGAAAGCTTTTGGCAAGGACAGGTGCATGGGCATTTTTCTATGGCATTTGGACCTACGGAGTAGAAATTACTAATTTTCAAAGTTTTTATGAACTTGAAAACTGAGTTAAGTTATCTTTTATTTTTTAAAATATGTAACTTTCACATTGAATATTCAAATGCTACAAAACAAAGTCTTTGCACTCTTTTGTGCATAGAGCTTCCTATTTGTACCAACTTCATGGCGTTTGGACCTATGGTGTGAAAGTTATGGATTTTTTTAATCTCTAAAGTCCCAAGGCCATTTTTTTGTCAAAATCCACTGAAAACTGTCATTTTGGCTGCATTCATCCAAGAACACAAGAAAAACATTTTTTAAGAATCTAACCGTGGGATCTTGTACATCACTTGTCAAAGATCATGTGGTAAAAATTTCATAAAGTTTGACCTTATAGATTGGAAGATATTAGCATTCAAAGTTGAAAAAGAAAGTTTTTTTGAACACTAACTTGCAATTTCAGATGATTTTGACCGCCATTTGTCAAATTTTTTTGCACTACAGACTTTGAGTTTAAAATTTTTTATGTTGAAGATGTAAGTTGAAAGTCTACAAAAAAATTTCAAAAAACACACACTTGATTTTCATTCTTTAAAAAATTGTTAAGTAGAAGTAGGTCCAAGATTGAAAAAACAGCTAAATTGTTTATAGCTCTTGATGGGATTGAAATACAATAATTCCAATGGCAAGATTGTTTTAGCAAGCAAACACAACATTTTTAGAAAAACAATTGTAAAAATTGCATTTAGAATTGAATCCTTCAAGTTATTTTTTCAAAAAGATGCTTAGATTGCCCAAAAAACAAGATTGTCCATACCTTGTTCATTATTAATCCAAAAAAATGGATCAAAGCTTCTTATGTAGAAAAAATATAAAGTTTCAGAAAAAAAAAAAAATTAAAATTTATTTTGACTTTTTGCAAAAAAATTTGTGTTGCCCACAGAGTTTAGTTTGAGACATTTTGTGGTATAATTTTTGCTTCTAGGCACCAATTGAAATAAAAGTTATATTCCCATGAAGCTAATCAATTTTTCTATCTTATGGAAAAGTTTCAAAAAAATTCACTAAAAATTGAGCCCGTAGATACCTGCCCAAAATCTGATTTGTCCCTCAAGGGGACAGTGAAACCTTAGAGGTTGTTGTAAAAAATGAAATGAAATTATCTATTATATTGGAAAAAACATAAATTTTGCATAACATATCCAAAGGCCACAAAATAAAGCCCGTGCACTTCATTGTGCATAAAGCTTTCTATTCATACCAAAAATGCAGCCTCTTACATTACAATGTGAAAGTTATTGAATTTTAAAGTTTGAAGGAATAAAAAAATGAAAAAATAATTTTTACTTTTATTTTGGCTATGGCAAAATCACAAGGCACACTAGTTTTTATACCTTAAATTTCTTTTTTTTCTTTTTTTTAAGTATGATTTGATACACTGATATCTAAGAATTTATAAAGCGCCCTATAGCATTCTTATTTCTTAGTACCAAGGTAGTTGCAAGAAACACCGGTACTATTGAATTGTCACAGGGTAGTTGCAGGAAACACCGACTGGTTTTGGGCTTTTTTGGTCGAAATTGGGGTTCTGCCGGTCAGTACTACAGAGTACTACGAGTACTAACGGGATGGAGAGACAGGACTTCCTGGCCGTTGATGAAGAACCAGATCTCCTGTACTGACGACAAATGTCGTGCCCTGCTGTTCCTCGCCATGAATGTAGCCGCCTGACCGTTTCCTTTTACAAGTCCAGTCCTTCGTAGATCGTGACACCTGGACTACTGACATGGACAAATGTAGGACGGGTACGTGTTCGTTCACTTCTCATCCATCGAAAATTGGATGGATGGGGTCGTCAAGGTTGCCGTGAAGTGAATGCAGTCATCCGTGTCTACGTCGTCTCTTTCGCTTCTTTGTCGTGGAACTGCGTGAGAGTGGGGTTTCGATGCGTTCGTAGGGTATTGAATTTTTCTTGCCGTTCTTCGAAGTGGAATTGGACGCGTGCTGCAGCACGCGTTGGAGGCCTCATCACTGGTTTAGGATTGTCATTTCTAGCCGCAGTGAACGCATTTCAGGTGGAGTGTCTTCACAGGCTTTGCGCATTAGGGGTCACGGTGTGGAGGTGAAGGAGACTGTTTTCTTGTGAAGGGAACGGTGGCAATGAAATAGACGTTAGAGTGCGGATTGCCGGCGTCGATGGGGTGGTCGGGAGGACAATGGTTTTGACAGGCAAGAGGCGAGGAAGGGCTGCCGGCAGTCACATTAGGGTTTTCCATCATTGGTGGTGCGGTTTAACACCAATGCGTAATCGCTCGTCAGGTATGGTGCCCTTTTCTCTTGGGTTCTTTGTAGGGTTTGATTTCGGCCAGGGCAGCTTCATCACCTTGCCGTGTGCAAGAAAACAATGACTTCCGTCCTTTACAGTCATGGAACTCGGTGTCGGGCATTGTTCGGGACAATTTGTTTATGGCTCCTTTTATGAGGTCATCTTCTTGTCTATGAATATTGGACCCACAAAGCTGTCTTCCAGGAGGTTTTCTTGTGGTCGTTCTCCGTGCTGTGGTTTTTCCCTTCCAATACGCCGTTATTGCTTCTCCATTGCACCAGCAGGCATTTCCTTCTTCTAGGTCATGTGCTGCTTCTGGACATGACCGGCGTTTTAGTAATGCGGAAGTCCATTAGTACAGCCGCAGGACTTCCTACTTCCTTGACTACTACAAAGTGGTTGCCAATAGTACTGCGGTATGTAATATAGTACTAACCGTCCTATCTTGACAGCAATTCTGTAGTCCTTCTGTACGTGAAATGCCCTGTGCACTTAGAAGTAGTTCCAGGGGGGGTGTTGGCGGTTATAAACAATGTTTTCCTATGGAGTTATTGTAGCCAAGTTGGACGTCATGGGCACAACCTCTCTTTGTCATCCAATGACTTCATGTGCCAACAAATTCTACACAGTTGGTTTTGATAGGAAGATGACTTCGCATTGTCATTTTCAGTGGAATGTGGTGGTTCTGTGACAGTCAATTGACGTGTTGCCTGGATTTCACAAGAACTTCGTTTGGGTGAAAGGATTCAGTATGGGTAAAATGAAGAAAACTCCTGTCCAAGGGCGACGAGGCACAGAGGACACGCAGCAGTGTAACAAAAGATCGGATGCAAGTGCTGACGACGTCTTCGTCAATGCGGTTCCCACTGCAAAGAGAACAAGCATGGTGATGGACGGTACACATAGGGGCCAGACCGCAATGCCGCCTCCACCAAAGTCGGTGCCTAAGCTGGACAAGAGAAAAAAAGCCAGTGGGCCCTCCCACCCAGCGACAGTTCGGGTCGCCTCTTCTAAGGAAAAGGTCGCCCCACCAAAGAAGAAGAAAAACACTTCCTCGGCTGCTACGGCAACATCTTCATCAGGGACCTCCGGTGGTGCAGTCGATGACGCTGTTGGGCACGATAGTGCGGATGGAGATGGGGACAGCGATTACAACATTGCCATGACCCCATTGCCGCCGCCACGTCCACGTAGGGTGAAGAAGAAAGTAGAACAATACACGGAGGATGACTGCCGGCGTGAATTGGCATCCTTGACAGCGGCGGATAAGAGGCCACCTCCAGCCCTGTCGGCTGAAACGTTTGCTTTAAGATTTGGACTCTGCTCTGAAGGACAGAATACCCACAGGTTCAAGATTGGGAAAAACATTATCTTGGAAGAGATCAAAGAAGTGTTTGGGCCAGAGCATGCTAGGAATGGGTTCTCTTTGTTGGATAAGTTGACTGCAGAACAACGGAGAGATGTGGAGAAGCTGTACTGCATATGTTACCAGAAGCCGCATCCATCGAATCTTGTCGCCAAGGAGTTTGCCATTGGGTTCGTCTTGGAGACTGTGAAGGAGCAGGCCGTCAATTGGGCGAAATTTGCAGCAGAGACTAATGCGCTACAGTGCAAGTCATATTGTAGGCGGTTGAAGGCATGCATGCAGCGCTTAGCAGCGGTCTTTGATGTCCCCATCAATGCTGCGAACGAAGCTGAGGGGCTCTTGGAATACGCGGACGTTGCACCTGAGAAGTCAAAGGTTCAAGATGCATATTGCGTTGTCTCAAAAGACAGAGGACGATTTGCTGACATGAAGCCCGGCTCTTTCCTGCGACTCGGTGGACAGCACGACCCTGATGATCTTCTACAGAGGTAATGTTCTTTGTCAACTACATGCTTGACTCCTTTGCAGTAGACACGGGTACTCTCGTTGGGTCTGATCAGAATGATGTCTATAATTTCAAGCTCAGCTAGTACTACTGAGTATTCCCCATAGTCCTGCGGTCTATCTATATGCTACATAGTGGCGTTCTTAGTCCTACACTACAGTCAGCTTTACGTGGAAGTAATAGAATTTGTCATTGCGGAAGCGTTGGTAGTCATGCACTGTAGTCAGGTCTCTGTGCAAGTACTACAACTTGTTGTTGCGTCCGCCATGCTCATTGCTTCTCTTTTGTCGAGCTTCTCCTATGCGATTTGTGGATGAAAAAACAGTACTAGGCCTTTCTCTTCCTAGTAGTGAAGTACTATTAACTACATCTCCTGTGCACCTGAAGTCTTGCATACTCATGAATGTACTGTGTTGAAGTCCTAGAAGTACAAGTTCAGTTCTGCCGTCCTACAATAGTCCCTTCCACGGTCGGAGGTAGTACTCCGCAGTCCGACATAAACTACTGCATACCGCCAAAAGCTCCGGCGACTGCCTTCCGGGTTTGCCTGCAGTACTAAAGAGTACTGTTGTAATGCGTAGCAGGAGTATGTGTAAAGTGCTTGTCGTGTAAAAGTACTTGGGCTTGTACTTCTACACAGCATTCAACTTCGTGACAGTGCAGTCGATGCCTGTATTAGATGACGTTCTTCATTGCTAGTAAAGACCCTCCTCATTCAGCATGTGCATGTTCTCTTTGTGTAGGAAAGAGAAGATCGCGGAGGTTCTTTCAGTGGCTGAAGTTGACGTTGAACGACTAGAGGTCCAAGTTCGGAGTCTAAAGGCTGAGGCCTCAGTAGCTGCAGTGCAATGGGAGGCTTGTTTCCAGCTCGTCAAGCAATTCAAAACGTCGTTAACTGAGGCTGGGGAGGACTGGAAGATTGTGAACAATGAGATTGACATTGCTGCCGCAAGTAACCAAGCTGGAATAGGGCCCGTCCTCAAAATGTTATATGCCAATGTCAAAAAACTGGCTACATTCAAGGGAACTAAGGCAACCTTGGAGACCTCCCTACAGGAAGCGTCCAGTGCTTTGAAGGGAAACCAATGTCACCTGCAGGCGCTGCAAGCATATTCAGAGGATTTGCGGGCAGGCACGGACACGTCACTGATGCGACCCTTGTCGTATTCCAGCAGGGACAAAGTGGTGATCGGGACCAGCAGTCGACCCTTCCTACCCGCAACTCTAGAATGCTACATTTGCTCGGGGGACTTTCCTCTTTGGGATGTCATAGGCAGCTCCTGTGGCCATGTCTATCACCCTTGGTGTGCATCTCAGTGGTTTAGATGTAATGTAAGATGCGCAGTGCCCTCTTGTGTTGTTGTGCAGCAGGCGTGGTACGACAGTTGGGGATTTGGCCAATACAGTAAGCTACTCAAAAGACATGAGGGGGACATGCGCCAGATGTCAGAACCTGCGGCAACGTCGACTCCGCCACTTGCCCTGCCCCTTAAGACAGCTATAGGTACTGCCAAAGTAGTCATGTGCGCCTCAAGATACCACTTAGTGTTTGCTTTTGTTTGCTAATTTCCAGTGATCCCTATCAGCTCTCACGATGCACACAAAGTAGTCTCACAGCAATGCTTTTCTCAACCTCTTCCATTGGAAAAACGCCTTTGTGGTTAGAGGCAGTTCATGCACGTTTCCTCGAAAGACTCATTGCTAGGGTCGAAATAATTCTTTTGACTCACTGGCTTCTCTTTGTTTCCCTCATCCTTATTGTCGTTGTTTTTGCAGGGTCATCCACATTCGGAGAGGAAGCTCCCAGTATGTCGGCCACGGATAGCACTGTTTCAAAGTGCTTTGGGGAAAGTACGCACACCCTTATGCGGAAAGTGTTTAAACTAGGGGAACAGGGCTTTGACTGCAGTCCCTTGTCTGGCCTGCCAGACTTAGAGGTCTGCGGGACTCCATTTGCATCGCAGCTCTCAACGCCATCCACAAATTTTATGCAAACTGGAAGAGGATCGTCTCCTGCCGACATGTCACCTGCATTGGAGGCCTTTGCTGTAACCGCAGGGCGTAATTTGGTTCCCCAACCGTCCTTCGTGCCTTCATCACCTACTGCGCAGACTGGCAAAACGGGGGTTCGCTCCCTACAGCAGGAGCGCGAGGAGGGGGTTCATTTGCAAGACTGGGACGTAGTGGAGGACCCTTCCCTACAGAGTGTAGAGTTGTCTACGGTTCCTTCAACTGTCAACGCTCAGGTTGACGACGCTGCCGTGCCACTTCCATCAAAGGTACATCATGCCAATACTTCATATGAATTGTTCAAGGCATAATATTTTTGCTATAGGAAACAAAGCTCAGATGCAGTGAAGGTGTGTTTCACAGGAGCCCGGAATATGCTGTGATCATACGAGTTCAAAACTCTGGTCTCCGGTCATGTCTGCGGTGCTCTGATAGTGTATTGGCTGTGTATCGTGCGCAGGAGCGAAACGCAGCAGTCAACACCATTGTTCTTTCAGGGGCAATTCAGAATCCTGCACCAACTACGAAGGCTGTTGATGCAGATGATCCTTATGCATTAACATTTCCGCGGTCCAACAATCGACGGAAGAGACTAGCAGACAAGGAAGTCACTCCGACGTCGCCTACAACTACCAAGAGAAGTGCCAGGGTGGATTGCGTGTCGCCCGTACACACAGTCGCAAACGCTACAAAAGGTAACGTCCCCTAAACCTATTGTGGTGCTACATTGGGATTATTCTTGAGTCTAAAATTTCCACTTCATGCATGTTCATTCCATCTTCATGTCATATTCCTGTATGCTTATTTCACATCTGTAGTACTATTAATAATTGTCTTTGTACTACGAGTACATACCATAGAACTATGAATATTGTGATTTATATTACTAGTACTATCATTAGTACTATAAGCATTCTTCTTAGTTTTACAAGATTTTTTCTTATTACTACAAGTATTATTCTTAGTAAGTGAAGTATTATTATTAATATTCTTCTTAGTACTTGAAATATTATTCCCAGTACTAAAAGTATTCATTTGAGTACTACAATTACTTGCTTCTATACTAGGAGTACTTGTATTAGTACTCAAGTGCACTGAAGGCATGACATGTTACTAGCTTCACTGTTGTCTGTTGCACTGCCGCTATGATTGTTAACAATGACATCGCATCCCTCTCGAACTGGAAACGTCTATGACTTTGTAGTAATGTCGTGCAGGAAAGAGAGCAAATAATGACGTAGAGATGGAGGACATTTTGCCTACGGACAGCCCCAACAGAGTTCTGCGAGGGAGATCTACTGCTACAACAAAGTCACCTGAAAAAGCAGGTGCAAGTCCCATTAAGGGTACAGTGCCAAAGAAGAACAAGGTGGGTAATAAGAAGTAGCTGGCGTTGTTGTTTGTACTTCGTGAAGACTGGACACAGTGTTGTGGATTGCAGTGGTTGCATAGAACCTTTGTCAGCGTCCTCCTATTGTGACGTACTTGTCCAGTCCACAGGGGGCCTATGTAGTGGCTGAGGTCCGAGGGGAGTCCCTTGGGCTATAGCTACCAAGTGTGGCCTCAGCCACTGTAGGGGCCATTTATTTACCTGCCAGAGTATGCATTGAGAGAACTTTCTCTTAGTGGAAATGACGCTCCACATATGGACTAGTCAAAGGCCCATGGGAGTCTCGTAGGCCTCAGACAACAGTGCTGGCTGGTCCTAGGCATACCCGCCGACGACTTTGGCCTGCGTCTTCCATCGACTCTGATGGGCCCGGACAGGGGCCCGTACGCTGGCAAGTGCTCCCACTGTCATAAACACGGTATGCTCTTGTTGGACTACTGCAGTAACTACTGTGCATAACAGTCTTAGGCGGGCCTTACTTGCCCATATGTATTTTATATGTTGTACTGTGTGCATTGTAATGGAAATCGCATTTTGGTACCTTTTTGTGTACCTCGTGTATGATACGCTTGCTCCAACAGGATTCTCCAGGTACACATCAGTTTCTATTGTGTCAAGGTTTAGAAAGCGTGCCAGTCCAAATATACAGAGGTGACGGAGGCCATGGGATCCCTTTCTTCGATACATCATACACATATGTGTGCACTCCTCAAATCCACGCATCCGTGAAAGTGGAGGACTTTCCACCTCCACATCAGCGGTCAATCATTGCCAAGGACGGCATGAACAGTGGCCAGGAAGTCTTCAGCGGACGATGCTCCTGTGACATTGGAAAAAGTGGGAGATCATATGTCCATGGAGGCCTTCTACATCCTCAATTTGTCCTACGGGTAAGTCGTTTCTATGCGCTTGTTCCTTTTCTACTTGCGGTTGCTGGTGTGACTTGCTGGTCATTGGCTGTAATAATGCAAACTTACATTTTGAGCAACGGTGCTATGCATGCCCCCTAGAAGACGAAGACTGCTGTTGATGGTTGAGTTGTTCATAGCACCTATCCTATACCGCTCATCCATGCACTAATTGTGTGCTTTCCTGTGAGGTACCAGTTCTTGGAACGTAGGAGTGGATGCCAACGACGTCTGCTTTACTGCAGAGACCCGTCCAAGTGCACGCAGCTAAGGAGCGGTCAATGCGATGGACATGTACGTCAGGAGTACATCCGGGAGTGCAACTGCACCTGTACGTGTCCTCAGAATTGTCCCAATCGAGTATTCCAAAGAGGAATAACTGTGAAGCTGGAGGTGAGGGCAAAAATGCATGTCCCGGGTTTCTGAATTATACCAACTCGCGTGTGGTAGCACTCATGCATGTAGCTTTGTATTGTTGTGCAGGTCTTTCACGTGAATGACTCCAAAGGATGGGGCATTCGTACACTGGAGACGTTGATGCCGGGGCGGTTTCTTTTTGAATACGCTGGCGAAGTGGTGACAAATGCGGAACTGTTGCGCCGGGGTGATACCTCAAAGTTTTCAGTGGCGCTGGACGCAGATTGGGAGTCTGAGCTGCAAAGGGATGATGACTCACTTCTGAGCATTGACGCCTCAGTTTTAACCAACGTTGGTCGCTGGCTAAACCATAGGTAAGAGGACTTCAGAATACATGACTTGTCATTGCTGCTCTTAGTTTCAGTGAAGAAATATTGTGCTTACAGTACTGACTTTCAAGTGCATGGCCTTGCAGATGTGGAGATGCTAATCTCATGGACCTGCCTGTGTGGGTTGATAGCAGAAGTCCAACACTTTACCATGCAAGTACTTCTTTTCACTCCAAGCACTATTCTGTTGCTTTCCCCTACGTCTTGCATCGTGTAGTGAATACTAGTTCTGAGTATTGTTCATGAATGTTTCACAGGTGGCGTTCTTTGCAAACCGCACCATACGTGCAGGTGAAGAGCTGACTTGGGATTACGGTATAAAATTTGAAGAGGACCCTTTAGCGTTTCCATGCTTCTGTAGAAGTACTCTATGCAGAGGAAGGTGAAGTGGGATGTTCCTGCAGTCTTTTACAAAAACAGTGTATAGTGAACATGCCGTTAGATGCAATGACTTCGGACAATGACGTTGCTATATACAAGTAGGTAGGACGTGTCCTCCATTCCATGGATGATTTCCACTATAAAATAAGAGTAGGATTTATCAGTGTGGCAGTCTAGTGGCAATGGTGTCCAACTAAGCACAAACTTTGCCATTGTTGGAAGAAGACATTTGCAACGTATTTGTAATATATGATGTCATTTATGAGTGCATTCTGTAGCTTCAGTTCAGGAAGCCCATCATTGCTCTGTGAATAAAATTGCCTCCAATTGAAATTAGTCGGCTGTGTCTTGTTTACTCTATTGTGTCACGAAGTGAAAGTGCTTTCAATTCAAATAGTTTGCATGCGTCTTGGCATAGTGAAAGTGGCCACAGTGGTCATAATTTGAATGTCAACTTTGTTATACTAGAAGATTATCCCCATGCAACACATAATTCTTGCCCCTACGCACAGTCTGTCTCTGTTATAGTCTTCCAGAAAGGGGGGCGAGAACTTAGCGTAGTACTACATGACTGCACTGTAACTTCTGCAAGTACTTCTAGTAGTACAAGAAGTAGTGTTAGTAGTGACAGCAGTGTTGTGAGTACTGCGAGCACTTCTGTCAGTACTATGAGTAGTCCTACAATAACGACCCGAGCTATATGTAATACTAATACGGAAAGGAAATTGCTTGAAGTCCAATTTTGCACCATCTAAGCCAAAACTAAGAGAACTGCCCTTATGGTATGGGGAGCCCAAGTCACAAGCACTCCAGCGCACTGTTGATGATGTCCACTGTTTCGTCGGGGACTGTGTAGACACGTTGACCGCCTTTGACTCGATGTTGTTTGGATATCATTTGGAATTTGCAGGCAAGGACAACGTTTGCGTCCACATGCGCCGGTTCACTATTAGCTAAGAAAACATAGTTGTCCATGTCCGTACGACCCCATTTCTGATAGTAAGTACCGGATATGACCAAGTCTCTAATTTTGAATTGCCCTCCCTAGCTACAAGTGAAAGACTCTGTGACGATTGTCTTAGGAGTTTGGCATTGCAATATGTAGAAGGAGACCCCTTCTTCGTTGTCAGTAGCAGCAGGGACGGCAAAGTTATCTCCAACTTGCACCAATTCCGCCATGCCATCTCCACTGTATTCCCAGTCCCAGCCGTCCTCTCCATTGTCTGCAGGTTCTTGCAAGACTTCACATTGCACAGTCCTGGGCTCTATTTTCACGGCTTTCCAAGGTTTCACGTGCAGTTTGTTCTCACAGTTTTGGAAATCTTCATCCAAGCACGGTCCACAGAAACAGGACAGCAGTCGGACCAGGAGCTTGGTGGCGTCATTTTCATCTGTTCCAAATACGGAGTGCAATTTTGACGACCCGATAATGCCGTCATAGGCATGCTGGTTGCTGTGGTCAACGTCTTGAACGCCCACATAGTGGAAGAAGCAAAAGGACCTACACACGCAACGAACAAAGGTTATGAGAGGCAATATCGAGCTAATGGAGTTGAAGAAAAGGAAATGGTGCACAAGTAGTGCACACTAGATTTAGCCAATACATGTACGCATCCTAATGCACTTGGAAGGTATTGAAGGAAGACCACTTGAGTAAAAGAGAATCTCACCGTCCATTGTGCGGTACTTCTCCCGCTAATGTGGCATTCAAGAATGTCACGCAGTCTTCAGCGTTTTGCAGAGTTCTGTTTGGGTGCAATAGTTGCTCTAAGCACAGTTTTCTTTTGACCACAGCCCCACCGCCATCCCATTCACCTTTACTATGACCTGAGGCGGAGAAGTTCCAAAGCGTTTTGCAACCTCCCGTGAGGGAGGGATACCTACGGCAATCATAGAAATCAGCGGTTTCAGGTGTAAAGAATGCTCAAGTGGTCACGAACGCTTCTTCGTGAAATGTCACAAACAACCATATCAGTTCTGAAGTGTTCATGAGAAGCAAGAAGGAGTTAGTAAAGGCGGACAGACCTTGCAACAAAGTAGAGGGCTCTTGCACCTTTGAATTGACCAACACAACCGTCGCTAAATACATAGTGCGTTCCCGGTGTAAAATGGTTCGATGTGAACCACTGCCAATGCTGCATCAGACAATATTGCACAAAGAGGGTGTCATGGGTCCTGTCATCCGAAATATAGTAATGGGTCTCCTTCATTAGGGATGGATGAATTTCGCCGTCCACTTGTACGGAAGCAATGTAGTATGTTACTTGAACCAAAATTGTAATCTGAGTGGAGTTGTAATATAGTGACTAGATCTCATTTTGGACCTCGAAAGTGTAGTTCTCAGCAAAGTCAATGTGGGTGAGCACAGTATCTTGTTGCAAGCACATTCGAAGTAGCTTTGCTTGATCTCCTTGCCATCGGGCTTCGAAATTGTGCCATATGAATCGTTGCACAGTGGGCTTCAAGAACTCAAAGAATGGAGTAGTCCGAAGGACCTCAGTGATTCGCTTCTTGGGCCTACCATCTGCTGTAGTGCCTACTACCTCATACTGGAATTGCTTCCAATTGATGTGCATGCCGAACGCATCCGCCCTCTCACGTGGGCAAAGGTCAAAGAATCCCAGACCACATTGGCTGCATTGCCCCAGTAGACATTTCGGACGATGGAACTCCGAATCCTCAAGCTTAGGGCATAGTAGTGACTCCCACATTGCCGTTACACCCGGAAAGTTCCTCCCTCCCGCATTACAGAGTCCTCCATTGTTGAAACCACAGACGACACATTCGCAGGTGCAATGTCCAATCACATGCGCACCGGTCCGAGCATGCCGGAATGCATGCAGTGCCTGAAGTAGAAAAAGAACCTCTACATGGTAGCGACAGCAACATACATTTCGTTCCTTGCACTTGATTATGAAGTAGGGGCGCAAATACACAAATGACCGCAGCATGATTGCGCACTCGGGATGAGCAGCAAGGAAACGACTATAGAGTTCCTTCTGCAAAAATGCATAAATGACGGTTAGTGGTAGACCATAGAGTTCCTTCTGCAGAAATGCATAAATGATGGTTAGTGGTAGACCATAGAGTTCCTTCTGCAGAAATGCATAAGTGACAGTCAGTGGTAGGCCAATGGCCGCCAGAGCTTTGCAAAGCAAGTTCAAAAATAGGAAACAGCAGCAGGTAGACTACGTACAGACGTAGACGGCAATTACCAGAGGAAAAAGGATACGGACAGTACATGACAATACTATGAGTACATGTCTAGTACTTGTCAGCACTAGGCATGCATAAGAAGTACTTAGTAGCACCACTATAATCAAAGCAGTACTAGAAAGAAGACAACGTCTGTCTTGTGGAACGGTCTTAGTACTAGACAGCATTCAGGACAGTGCATTGGAAGCCATATGCAGAGTACTATTATCCTGCATGGCAAGGGCAAGAGTACTATAGACTTGTCCTATGCTCTTACGGAGTAAAATCGCAGTAGAGGTCGGTGGTTCCAAGTAATGCAAGTACGTCAAACAGACTTATATAATACTGCCGCATGGGGGAAGGAAGAAAGCAGTACTAATAAGGATGAACGCGAAAGCAGTGGACAATGGTTCTTTGCTGTCATGGACCGTGCGAGTAACTACAGCATTGCACATAGAAGGCGACAAGTACTTCAAAGTCCTACTGCCACTGAACAGGTGCATGATGCGGAGACGAGTAGTAATGCAAGTATGTCAAACAAACTTATATAATGTAGCCGCATGGAGGAAGGTCGAAGCAGTACTAATAAGGATGAACGCGAAAGCAGTGGGCAGTGGTTCTTTGCTGTCATGGACCGTGCGAGTAACTACAGCGTTGCACATAGAAGACGACAAGTACTTCAAAGTCCTACTGCCACTGAATGGATGCATGACGCAAAGACAAGTAGTAATGCAAGTATTTCAAACAGACTTATATAATATAGCTGCATGGAGGAAGGTCGAAAGCAGTACTAATAAGGATGAACGCAAAAGCAATGGGCAGTGGTTCTCTACTGTCATGGATCGTGCGAGTAACTACAGCATTGCACATAGAAGACGACAAGTACTTCAAAGTCCTACTGCCACTAAATGGGTGCATCAATCACGCAGAGACTAGTATTAAGCATGACTGTCATTGGCAGCAAGGGCAACACTAGGGGGTCCTGGCGGGAAATGGTGCACTCTGCTGTGGTATTGTCGGCCACAGTTTAGTTGCACAAAACTTATACAGCACTCAAAGAACGGATGACTCACTACTGACTAAGTTTTGAATAAGGGAATTAGTGACAATGCCTTCAAACCTTTCCAGTGTACCGGCCTTCAGACTTCTATTTTGCTCACATTGTAGAAAGAAATTCAATTGGAACAAGGGAGAGGGCAATGATAGTCGTAAACATGATGGTGGAAGACCAGTGTACCCTGAAATGAAATAAGAGGTAGAAGGAACCTGAGTCTCTATAAGCAGATGTGCAGGATGGGTGTCGTATACATTGCGCCCTAAACGCTTCCTTTGAATATCCTTCCTGTTCGGACTCACCCGGGTTTCATCAATCCACCAAGTCGTCACGGCTGTTTTCACAACATCCGGGATGCCTCCACGACGTTTCTATCTGCGCGGCACTAAGTACCTGTCACTGCTGTTGGTTGATGCGGTCCGCACACGCTCAAGAGCTGAAAGTAAATTGGTCTTCTTTGTACCCAGAACGCAGTGAAACCCGTTGATGTCGGCATCCACTTGGGAAACCATCGCTTCCAAAACGCAGCGCTTCCGAGCCAATTTTCCGGAAGAAGAAGGGATCTTCGTTTGCTGCAATTCTGCTTGAATATTAAGGATAATTTGCCGCTGAACTCGTACAACTTGTGGAGTCGGGTAATCCGCGGGAAGACATGTCCGCACTTGGTATTATCGAAATACCCTCTGTATAATAGCAGCACGCAGGCGAGGGCAATCCACGTCCTGTACATTTATCATGATGCTGCGGTAGATGCGGTTGGCATGTCGCTTCACCGTCGCAAGGAAGTTCGTGCCCTCTACAGGTCCGCCACCGTCGTCACCGTCGTCCACTGCAGGTCCACTTGCAGAGTCCCCTTCGTCACTGTCATCACCTTCGTCATTATCCTCCGACAACATGTTCTCTTCATCTGCTGTTGCGGTCGTCCTTTGCCAAGCTCGGCAACGTCGCTGGCGGAAAGCATCGCGTCAACGGTTATCCTCCACTTGCGTAGCCACGGCACGCTGCCTTGTCTGCGGACCCGCACGACCTGATGTGATGGGAAGTCGTCTGCGAGGTCGAGATTGCTGTGCACCCTGCATGGCCCGCAATTTCACCGCCACCGTCCGGTCTCCCAGCTCTGTGTCCAATACCAGTGGCTGTTGCGACCTGCAAAGTACAATGCAAGTCGATCAACATGCAAGTCCATGTCTGCTTCAATCTTCCGCGTCGCCTTTGCTAGGAAGCCTCCGCCGCCAGCGCTACTACAACCTCCTCCTGAACCGCCGTCGCCGTCCGTCGTTCTTCATTAACTAACCGCTTCACCGCTTCATTAACTAACCGCTTCATTAACTAACCGCTTCACCGTCGTCCACTGCAGGTCCACTTGCAGAGTCCCCTTCGTCACTGTCGTCACCTTCGTCATTATCCTCCGACAACATGTTCTCTTCATCTGCTGTTGCGGTCGTCCTTTGCCAAGCTCGGCAACGTCGCTGGCGGAAAGCATCGCGTCAACGATTATCCTCCACTTGCGTAGCCATGGCACGTTGCCTTGTCTGCGGACCCGCACGACCTGATGTGATGGGAAGTCGTCCGCGAGGTCGGGACTGCTGTGCACCCTACATGGCCCGCAATTTCACCGCCACCGTCCGGTCTCCCGGCTCTGTGTCCAATACCAGTGGCCGTTGCGACCTGCAAAGTACAATGCAAGTCGATCAACATGCAAGTCCATGTCTGCTTCAATCTTCCGCGTCGCCTTTGCTAGGAAGCCTCCGCCGCCAGCGCTACTACAACCTCCTCCTGAACCGCCGTCGCCGTCCGTCGTTCTTCATTAACTAACCGCTTCACCGCTTCATTAACTAACCGCTTCACCGTCGCAAGGAAGTTCGCGCCCTCTACAGGTCCGCCATCCTCGTCACCGTCGTCCACTACAGGTCCACTTGCAGAGTCCCCTTCGTCACTGTCGTCACCTTCGTCATTATCCTCCGACAACATGTTCTCTTCATTTGCTGTTGCGGTCGTCCTTTGCCAAGCTCGGCAACGTCGCTGGCAGAAAGCATCGCGTCAACGGTTATCCTCCACTTGCGTAGCCACGGCACGCTGCCTTGTCTGCGGACCCGCACGACTTGATGTGATGGGAAGTCGTCCGCGAGGTCGGGACTGCTGTGCACCCTGCATGGCCCGCAATTTCACCGCCACCGTCCGGTCTCCCAGCTCTGTGTCCAATACCAGTGGCCGTTGCGACCTGCAAAGTACAATGCAAGTTGATCAACATGCAAGTCCATGTCTGCTTCAATCTTCTGTATCGCCTTTGCTAGGAAGCCTCCGCCGCCAGCGCTACTACAACCTCCTCCTGAACCGCCGTCGCCGTCCGTCGTTCTTCATTAACTAACCGCTTCACCGCTTCATTAACTAACCGCTTCACTGTCGCAAGGAAGTTCGCGCCCTCTACAGGTCCGCCACCGTCGTCACCGTCGTCCACTGCAGGTCCACTTGCAAAGTCCCCTTCATCACTGTCGTCACCTTCGTCATTATCCTCCGACAACATGTTCTCTTCATCTGCTGTTGCGGTCGTCCTTTGTCAAGCTCGGCAACGTTGCTGGCGGAAAGCATCGCGTCAACGGTTATCCTCCACTTGCGTAGCCACAGCACGCTGCCTTGTCTGCGGACCCGCACGACCTGATGTGATGGGAAGTCGTCCGCGAGGTCGGGACTGCTGTGCACCCTGCATGGCCCGCAATTTCACCGCCACTGTCCGGTCTCCCGGCTCTGTGTCCAATACCAGTGGCCGTTGCGACCTGCAAAGTACAATGCAAGTTGATCAACATGCAAGTCCATGTCTGCGTCAATCTTCCGCGTCGCCTTTGCTAGGAAGCCTCCGCCGCCAGCACTACTACAACCTCCTCCTGAACCGTCGTCGCCGTCCGTCGTTCTTCATTAACTACCGGCAGTCCATGGACAATCACAGATCCGCTGACAATTCTCTGCAACAAATCTGCCATGTGGACGTTTGCTGAGGCTGGTGGGACCCTTTCCAAGTATTGCTGAGTACTACGTAGTACCAATGACTACTGCAGCAACCCAGGGTCCATGAAAAATACTGAAAAATGGGTATGCCAACGTTTTAATTCATATTAAATCAAGCTTCGGCAGGAATTTTTTTCTAAAAATAGACCATTTTGGAGGACTTTGTGCTCATCAGTTTTCAAAAAAGAATCAAAGCACAAACTATTGTCATTACTCAGAAGTAGATGCGCAAAGCACCCCTCTTTGGACAACTACCAAGGTCATTGATATAAGTATTTTTAGGCGCCCCTTGAGAGGATCATTTGTTAATAGCATAGGAACAAGCCTCCAGAATTTCAACTCTAGATCATATCATTTGGGTACTCGCAGGTTCCAAAAACGCCAGAAACGCAAAACGTGACATATTAATTTAATTGCTTTTTAAATGTAAAATGTTTTTTTTTAATTATGAAAAATAAGGCACTTCAAGACATTGGAGAGAACCATCTTCATAAAAAATTTCAAGTTTTTATGAATTGCACGTCAAAAGTTATTGGCAGTGGAAGGTAGAACACGTCCTCTGTGACAATTCAATAGTACCGGTGTTTTTTGCAACTACTATGCAATAGGGGTGTTTTAGCTTTAGATTGCAATAACTTTTGAAGATTGGGCCAAATGAAGTTGAAATTTTTATTGGAAAAGGATCCCTTGAGTATAATCATATGCCTTATTTTTCAAGAATTAAAAAAAATAAATTTATATTTAAAAGTCAATTTAGCTAATTTGTCACATTTCGGGTTTAGGGGTTTTGGGTATTGGGTGACCAGCACATTAAATGATCTAGGCTTGAAATTTCTATGTTCCATTCCCACACTAGGAAGGCATGTTTCTACCAAAGAGAATTTAAAAATATTTTATTTTATATTCTCCATGTTTGTACAAATAGAGCTCCCTTGCGCGAGCACTTCTGAACATTGAACATGGTGTCAAGATCATTCTTTTGGTAAAATCTCTTTATCGTAAAGTCGTCTCAAATGGCTTATTTTTTGAATCTTTGAAAATTGCTTTTCCTATTTTTTACAAATTAAAATGTCCAAGTATCTATTTTTTGGCGATTCTGCACTTTTCTAGTTCTCCTACTTAGGAAATTTTTTTATGCATTTCCTTCCTAGGGTACCTTCTTCTTATAAGTGCATACATGTGCTATATTTTTCATATTTTAAAAAAAATATTTTTCTATTTTTATAGTACTCCCAAAAAAATGGCTGAAAACTGCCATTTTTCCACAAAACCTGCCGGTGTTTCTTGCAATCACCCACCACTAGAAATTCCTTTGCAAGGATGGGTGTACAGACTTTGTTTTGTGGCTTTTGGACCTACGGTGTGAAAGTTATTGAATTTCAAAGTTTTTTTGCATGAAAAAAAAGAAGTAGATTATCCTTTATTTGGAAATATTCATAACTTGTCCAAATGCCACACAATAAAGTCCTTGCATTTCTTTAAGCATAAGGCATTTTATTTGTACCAGTTTCATGGCATTTAGACTTATAGTGTGAAAGTCATGGGTTAAAAGAAATTTAAAACATGACTTTAATTATCATTTATTTTGGAAAAAATATTACTTTCACATGGCATTTCCAAGATGCACAAAACAAAGCCCTCGCACTCCTTTGTGCATTATAGAGCTTTCTAATCCTATCAAGAACGCAACCTTCTCACACCACAACAAAGCCCTTTAGTGTGAAAATATTGAATTTCAAAATTTTCAAAATAAAAAAAATAAAAAATTACTTTTATTTTAATTTTGGTTGTGGCAATGACACAGGGCACACTACACAAAACAGTGAAATTAGGTTGCCCCACACTAATTTCTTGACAATCCACACTATAGAAATATTCATTGCTTTTGTACAATGACACATTCAATTCAGCGCCATGTGTATGGCATAGATTTATATGACTACAAGCCAATAACACTGCCACAAATACGTACCCAAATACTTAGCAGTATTACCGACAGTGTGTTCTTCTTGGTCTCAAGAAATGTTTTTGGTAGTTTGACTGTGCCTAACCCCATGACTACAAAAGGAGCCCATTGATGGATCCAGTAGCCATTCTTGATCATGTCCAGCATAGATGCACGCAACGCAGATGCCACATCCAAGTCATCCTTTTTCATGGCCTTATACATACCTTCCATCAAGGTGGGTGCAGATGCATCATCAACCTTCCACTGCGAGACAACAGTAGATGGGACTCCACTGATGAGAAGGGCTCTTGCCAGGTTGAAAGTTCCTTCACTCTTCACTTCTCCCCTGGCGGTTTCACAAGCACTCAACACTACTAGCAACATACGCCACTCGTGGTCCTTCACAATCTCCTCCGAAGTCAAGTGACACGGATCATGCTCTCCCCTCCAAGGTCCAGCATGTCCTCGACGACAATATACAAACTCTTCCTCTTGCGCTTTCAATGATGTCCTAGACGTAGAAGAGGAAGTTTCATCAGATGTTTTTATTTGAGACTCGCTGAGGTTGGACATGTCAGGACTATGTCGGGGTGTAGGAACTGGAGGCCATGCTTTTACCTTCGGATCAGCAAACTGAAAAGCTCCTTCTTTGAACTCATCATCTGCTCCTTTGCCATAGGTCGCCAAGTGCATGAGAGTTTGGTATTTTCCAGATTTAGTTGCAAGTTGAGCCCACTCCAAAACATCTTTCTTTAGAGCACTTTTCCCCTCAAGTAGAAGCACATTTGAACGTCCAAGAATGTCAGCAACGGTGTTAGCCTCCTTCCCAGAATCTATAAGACGATCACGATCAGAGGAGAAGGCCGGGTCTCCGAGCACCAAAGCTGCTCCTGTGCCCTCCATGAGTGGGAAATAAACCACTCCCAGGAAATGTACCGGTCATTTCCTGGAAGGCTTCTGTGGCGCAACAAGGCCGTAATGCCTATTACGCGGGCAAACCCGCGTTGCGTCCAGAAGCCTCCCCAGAAGCCCCAGAAGCCTTCCAAACCGGTGTCTGTAAGGTGTCTGTAAGGTGTCTGTATCGTACAGGGCTAAGGGGATTACAGACTCCTTATTGCCCCAACCAAGGGTGAATGTAAAAAATTGTCCCATCACTTTGTGCTTGTTCTTTTTTCATCTTGACAAACTCAGATGAAGTTCTCCATCGGATACTTATTAAGGTAGGAGGGCCATAGATGGACCATTTAAGTCCACTTACCTCATCAATGACTGTACAGTACATTGTGTCTGTACTGTAATCTGTAAGATGTATTTTTTTTGTTTGTAAGATGTCTGTATTGTGTCTGTAAGGTGTCAATTCCCCCTGGTTAAATTGGTGCAGTGGCGGTTTGCTCAGCAAAAAATGATACTTGCTTGTTCTGTGGCCTCGAGCAGCAGGTGGAGTTTCATTGATCCACGGCCATGGCGCCAGCGCGAGTATGGGAAGAATACCTGTTCACTGATCACAACGCAGTGGCAGTGTCGTCGTGGAAGGGCAAGCGAGGCCTGCAGCTGCTGGATGTGCTTGTTAAGCGGAACACTCCCACCATCCACATGCGAGGTGGCCCTCCCATCATCTACAAGATTGGCACTTTCTTCACGGTGCGCAAGGTGGGCGATGAAGACAATTTTTTTGACGGGTTCGAGGAGGCCGTTCGTGGTGCTGATGAAGACGAGCCCTTAGGTGAGTCCCCGCTCGAACGGCTTGCCGGTGGTATGCACTAAAACTCCGTCGCTGTTTCTTACAAGAACCTACAATGGTCTCAAAGTTTGCGTGTATGGATGCTCTGTAGATCGTTGTTACCGGACTAGGATAGCAGGTTCCAGTGTGTTTCTTATGCATGATCTTTTGGCTACACCCAAAAGATGTTCGCTATTTTCTGTAAATGAAATTTTCATTTTGGGGGGTCAAAATAACCAGATTACTGCTGAATTTTGAAACCAGCAGCTAAATTTTACCTAGGCACCCACCTAGGTTGTTTTACCTCCTAACACCAAGTGACTTTTGGAGATGTGTGAGAGTCTCATGCATAAGGTGAAAAGTTGTAGGAGGGTGGAAATTTAGATTAAATGAATTGTACGAGGCTTGACTAGATGGATCCTAAAATATCCATCAGTGTGGGATGAAGGTATTGTAGGTTAGCTGCCGAATATAAAATAATTTTTTTGACATAATTGCCAAATTTTTGAAACTTATATTTTAAAGTGCCGTATCGTATTCTTGGTCTTTATTAAATATTCGGCACCGAAGTGCCAAACCTGCTATCTCAGTACGGTAATCAGGAGTGGCAATCTAATCGAATGTGTTAAAAAATGCAACATAAGGAGGTTACACACATATAGATTTCATCTTCGCTACATGCATATGAAGTCTGCCTTGAAGTTTGTGCCTCAAGTTAGAAATCCCCAATGATTGATGAAGCTGTTTGATCAATATTGTGCCAGATGACGAAGAGGAGCCCGTCATAAAACGTGAGAATCTGTGCAACCTGAAGCAGATCGTCAAGGCAAGCTCCAAGACTTTTGCCTCCATTCAGGAATTTGCAAATCTGCAACACAGCTCCTCCAAGGAGCTGACTGTCACAGTTGAAGGCGTGACCTTACAGTCAATTGATAGAAAAACTCTTCTAGAAGCCATCCTCAAGAAGAATTGGAAGCCCAACTTGGAAACCATCGCCAAACATGGTGCCACTCCATCCAAGCTCAGGTATGTACTACCCCAGTCAATTAGACTCTTGTCGAATGTCAGCGGAAAATTCTTGCATCCTTCCTGTCTCCAGATTTAATGTGCAGAATGCAATGTCCTTCCAAGTTTGCATAGTATTTTAATTAGTTATGAATGATCAATGGTACTTTCGCGTCTTTAGTGTGTCGGTGGCAATCGAATGTACTGTAGTAATTTATGTTGTGAATCTTGATTTGGGATTTGATCACAGGGGACTCGTATACCTGTGGCTGATCACCGACATCCTTTATGCTGAAAGGTTCACTGTCGGAGCCAACAAGTCTAGATCTGGTGGCGCAGGAGTTCAAGCTCCGGGGTCGCTTTTAACTCCAGTCGTTGGAGTGCCAATGCCTTCCGTGGGTTTAAACGTCAAGAATGCTCAATCTCGAGACACGGAGACGGAGCTCATTGGTGAGAACATTCCGTTTGCAATCAGGGCAATGCGCCTTTGTTACAATACTAATGGAGAGCTCCAACTCATAGAGGCAGAAGGAGGGAAAACGCAACCGACCGTCCGAGCCGATTCATCAAAGTCAAAGCTCTTGTCTGATCCTACTTTGAACATGGGCGACCTCTTTTTGAATAATGTGCCCATTAATCCAGAGGATGGTTCATGCATTCCGCTTGAAATTGTCGTGGAGGACGCAGCAGATCAATCTGCACAGCAGACTGACTAGCTGCGTAACGGATTTGGGGAGCTGTGCTTCTGCAACTCTATTCTGTAGATGACTAGTGACTGGTTTACAGCTTAAGTAACTGGTTCACAGCTTATAATTCCAAAAGTGACTTACGCAATATAGAATACACCCAGTCAGAGTTGCTGTAATTTTGGCCGTTGCATGTGTGCATGACCAATTCAAATTCTAAGGTGAATCCTCAATATCTTGTTGGCACAATCAATGACCAATTTGTGATCTTCCAGGTCAAACAACACAAGCTGGATGGGTGAAAATTAAAGAAAGCCTCTTAGTCTAGCTAGGTCCTCCAAAACAATGAATCAGTTCTTGGTACTGAAACTTCAAGTTGAGTTAAACGTCTAAGACGGGGACATTCATGAGTTTTTTGAACTCTTCGCAACCAGTCGTCCTTGTCAATCCTGATCCAGTGTTCTGGCCCATTATTCTGATTCTGGCCCTAACGACACAGTTGCCTTGTCATCGTTTTGCACATTCATGCGCAAGACAAGGAAATGAACAACGCCAACTCGACACAGATCCTAGAATGGCACCCAAATTATATATCCTTGAGATGCAATTTTTGAAGAACGGCGTCGTCGCACCCTCAATCCTTCCGACAAATTCGAGCATAACTGTGCCAGGGCCGGATATATCTCAGTCTTCTTTCTATTGTACTTGCAGATGCTTCGCCCCAGTCTTGCACGTCAAATCTTTGCAGCACCTCCGCGTCATTCCCCAAATTGAAAGAAGACTCTTGATCACACGCGTAATTGTACACACAAACTCTTGTACAGCCACTGGCTACCAATAGCCTGAAAGCACTCAAAGTTAGTTAGGGCCCATGACTCTGTCTTGCAGCGCCATAATCGTTGACCGTCAAGTAGGCACCTCCGTGGAGTGGATGAACAGGGCACATACCGCGGCAATGGCCACCAAACAGACACGGAAAGGAAGGTCTGAGACGCTTCTGCTGCCTAAGCCAGACATGGAAGTTCCTTGAAGATTTCCTTGAAAGCTTTACCTGTGAAAAACACTGAGGTGTTTGTAAGATGTCTGTATTGTACTATACTGTGCACTATTCTACGTATGGTCAGTCTCAATCAAGGTAGAAGCACACAATGGCACCCCTGTACCCAATGGCGTCCCTTTCTACGAAGGGGCGTCATTTGGGAACGCAAATCTAGGCGGACCATACATAGCTTATCAATTTGGTCAACAAATAATAAGCTATGTTTGGACTGTCTACATTTAGATCCTGAAATGATGCCCCTTCCTAGAAAGGGATGCCATTGGGTGCCTCTACCTTAGAAGTCTGGTGGTTTGTATCCACAATGCCAATAGCCTCCTATATGAGTCGCAACATTAATTTAACAACTATGCTGTCGAGGCATACCTATGTGTGTTTTACCTATGAAAAAAGAGCATGGGCTTATAGTTGTCTCCAATGAAGCAAAAATAAATTTTCAAAAATCTAACTATATAGATGTTTAAAGAGCCTGCTCACTAGTATGCATTTCGATTTTGAGTGCAAAGTTGCATAGGAGTTGTAAGGTTATATTAACCCCTAAAGTCCATTGGCCCTATCAGGGCCAAAATGCGACTTCAAATAGGCTCATACAGTCTCAATGCTCATCATAATCTTCTAAAACTATTTGTGAAGCAATGAAGCTAGAAAAATATATAAGCTTTTTGGGAATATAATTTTTATTTCAATCGGTGCCTGGAAGCAAAAGTTATGGCACAAAAATCTTAAAACATAGGTCAGCCGGTGGCCCAATAAAAATTACTAAAAATCAAAAGAATTTTTTTTAAATTTTTTTCCTAAATAGCATACTTTTGTCTACATGTGAAACTTTGAATCATACTATTTGGACTGGTGATGAGAAAGTTATGGTCAATCTTGTTTTTCAAGCAATTTAAGCATGTTTTTGAAAAAGAATTCTTTGTCCAACTTTGAATGCTAATATCTTCCAATCCGTAAGGTCAAATTTGATGAAAGTTTTACCACATGATTTCAGACAACTGAAGTCAAGATCCTATGGTTAGATTCTTTAAATAAACATTTTTTCTACTTTCTTAAGTAAATGCAACAGAAATGGCAGTTTTGAGTGGTTTCTAACAAAAAGATGGCCTTGGGATTCTAGGAATTAAGTTCAAGTATTCTATTTTGAGTATGTTGGCCCTCTCCACAATGATTGAGATACTTACATACAACAGTTTCTTTGGATTGCAGGTTACATAAACAACTAAAATTGTGTTAGCACTCTAAAATGTACTTCCAAAAACCTTAAGTTCAAATGAAGAGCTACCAAACTCATTACACAATCCACCTTGCAATTGCTGAAATAATTTTTTTGGGTAAGTAGAATTTGCAAAAAACCCCAAAGCAACAATGGAATGTTCAAATTTCCAAAGGTGAAAATCATGAAAATCACTTTATACTTTCCATTGGAACCATTTTCAAAGCAAATGGATGAATACAATTTTTTAAATCTCAATTCAAGTGGAATTGGCAAGCTTTGCATGAAGTTGAGAAATCAAGTAAAATTTGTAAGCTTTATTCTTCCACTAAGGTGAATGTACTCATACCCGATAACTTAAGGGACTAACCAACAGATATTGAGCAATTTAAGGCACAAGAATTTTTTACAATGTAGAAAGATAAGAAATATGGGGATTTCCAAATGTTTGTATTTTTATTCCCAAAATTGAAGTTACTATGAATTTTAGGAGTCAAAAGTTTTCAGGACTAGTAGCCAATCTCTAGGGTCATCCAATACCGACCATCTAAAAATTGCTTTTCCGCTCACTATTACTTGTTTTTCTTCTTCACTACTTTGGGACATGTCATAACCTTATTAGTCCCAACCTTGAAAAAACACAATCCAAGCTTTCTGGCCGTGGTTGGAAATAGTGCCCTCTACAAGTTGATATGGGTCATGATTGACTATGGGTACATTTACCTTAAAGGTCCATGTATGCCTTTGAGGGCCTCTCAAAAACAAAATATTTACCTTTTTCAATGAAAAATAAAAGTTTCCAATAGTTAACCTTCAATACAACTTGTAAAATTCTTTAGAAAGGTCAAAGGAATTTATCTGCCCACACCAAAATGAGCCTAAAATTTTGAGGCAACCATATATGGTCCCTCAGCATGAAGGGATAAGGATAGTTCAGCACAAATATTGTTGTTTGTGGAGCTCCTAGCTACCAAGTCACTTAACACTAAATTCATTAGAATGAGATAATGGGGACCTCTCAAAATAGTATTTATCCATTTGCAGGGTGAAAAAATTGAAGTTGAGTTGTATCCTATATCAATTTCAAGACATTTAATTCATTAATTATAAAGTGTAGTTTCCATTAAACTGAGAGTTCAGGGTAGTCAAAGGTTTCTTGAACAATTTTGGTTCAATCTAATAATAATAATTGCCCATATAAGTGGATGTTGTTTTGGTTGTTGAGAACTAAGTCATGAACTCAGTGGTTGGTTGTAAAGGATTGTTATCTCATTTAGGTGGCCTGGATTTTGATTTCCATTGAATTTGTATGAGCGCCTATGGATTTTATACAACTTGGTGTTGCTAAATAAGCTTTGCAAGCAAGAAAGTTGTAACAAGCAACCAATTCTCTTCCCATTGAACATAACATTATTAAGCTTCATTGAGGGGTCCTTTTGCCCTCCCCAAAATAGGAGCCCTCCTAGCAAATGAGATTGCAATCATTGACAGGTTGTGCTGCTCCACCAATCCAATGTGTTGTGTTATAACTTAATTCTCCCCCAAGGATCTTGGAGGGAAATATACCTCCACCTGGGGAGAGAGATCGTAGTAGTTAACAATTTTATAAATTTATCTAAGTGCTTATGAAGTTTATATAACTTAGCGTTGCTAACTAAGCTTTGCAGGAAAGAAAAATTTAGCAACCAACTCGTTTAATTTCTTCCCAAAACCCTAAACTTCACAAATAGGGAGTTGAATTGAATCTTTTGAAGACAACTAAGGGATAAATTAAAAGTGCATTTCATTTAGAGAATATTTGAAGGGTTCCAAAACTAATTTGCGCATAGAAAGTAGATCAATATTGGAGGTGAGATGGACTAGGATGAAGTTTTGACTTAGTTTAGAGTAGATCTGGATGAAAGTCATCCATATTGGAGCAATTCAAGTGAACCAAATATTTAAAAATTAGAATAAATTCTAAATTCAATCTCAAAATCCAAAGTAGGTTTATATCGGTTAAATTGATAGAAATCAACAAATGATGTTTAATGGCTAGATTAGAGAACTCTTAGAGAGAAAGTCCATTTGAAACAAAAATTTATATTTTAGTAAAGGGCATAAAAAACTCTACAAACTAGGCTAGTGGGAGTTTAGACTTGATTAACCTTTGCTAGTTCTTATTTTTATTATTTATCTTAGCTAAAATCGTCCAATGGTAATAATTTTCTATTACATTGTTTTAGAGATTATACTTAGATCATCTAAGAAGTAGAAAAACACATCATTTGTCCATTGCTTGCAAGGGACAAATACACAACGCATTAGACACCAACTGAAGAATTCAACAACAACAAGAATCTAATTGTGCACGTTTTATTGTAAGGGTGAAGATAAAACGCTCACAAGAATATAGAACATGGTACAAACATTTGGTATTCAATTGGTGGGCGATAACATTAGATGAGATTCTAGAGTCTTAGAGGGCTCTGAGTTCCCTTGCTCTCTGCTGCACTTCCAGACTGCGAGAACGCAGCATCAGCAGCTGGCTGACGTGGCACAGAAACTGCCACGTCATTTTTGGAAAAAAAAATTAATAATAATAATAATAATAATCTTGCTTAAAATGATATTTTGGTAAAAAATTTTTTTTTTTTTTTTTTTTCTTTTTGAAAATAAAAATTTCTGACACCTCCGTACCGGTGTTTACTAAATCTGGGCAGATCAGGGAACGGGCTTGAAACAGCCCTCCAAGACCCCCAAATATCACCTAATGAAGCAACTTTGAAGGAGACTGTTGAACCTTCTACTTTGTTGAAAGACAACTTTTGGTCTTCAACTCAAATTAACCCCTAAAGGACCAAATGACGTTTTTTGGCAACATAGCAATTTTGGGTAGCTCACTACAAACAGAAACTTTATTTTTTTTCTTTGAAAATTTTACACAATATGTGCTCAAAGAGAAGCCTTAAGGCCCAACAATTTTCAAAACTTTTAACTACATGGTTAAAAAGTTATTGGACGAAAAGCCATTTTCAGTGCTCGGCGTGTAGCTCCAAAAATTCTGAAAATCACTTTTAAGAAACATGAAAATCTGAAATTGGTTTTCTAGATTTACATATATGTAAAAAGCTTTGAATAGTTTCTTTTTTATTTATGAGATGAAAATGATGAAGTGTTCTAGTTTGCGGGCAGTTATAGATTTCCTGCTCTAAAATAAACTTTGAAGTCCTTTATTTAACTCAATTTTTTATATTTTTTGAAAAAAAATAAAGCATAGGATGTAGATTGTTTATCACAACACTACAACCATTGAGGTTGGCATTTTTCAATTCCATAAATAAATTCTTAACAATTTAGTGTTTTGAATCATTTTCTACTTCTTTCTACAACCTAACTTTTTCTTATATGTTGCGCAATTCCAAATGATCTGAAATTGTTTAAGCATGTAGCCAACTTGCTTGGAAGAATGAATGCAAGGAGTAACCACCAATTTGGACATTTTTTCATTTAAATGTGATTTTGTGAAGTGCAGCTGCCTAGTTATTTGCAGGGCCAAAAAAAGGTTTTTTGTTAATTCAAATGCTAATATCTTGCAATCTACAAGGTGGAAAATTTTGAAATTTTTTCTACATATTTTCAAACAAGCTTACTACAAGATCCTATGGTTACATGTGTCCAAAATGTTTTTGTTCTAAAATTTGGTACTTGTACTAGAAATGACAGTTTTGGAGCGTTTTGGGTGAAAATATAGTCTTTGACCTTTAGGGATTAAAATGACAAAGGAAGATCAACTTGCTGAAGATTGTAAGGCTCGTGAAGAGTTTGTTGAGGATGATGCTATTGCGAGACAAATTTGCAATCATATATTGCAATCTTTTGAAGTGGGACATGGTCTTTTCAAAGGATGCTTTGTTGCCATTCAGTAGATGTTGATACAAAGCCTAAATGGATTGCCAAAGCCTTGTCTAATCCTTTCAATAATCCAAATCATCCAAACTATGTGCTAATTCTATATTTTGTCCCACGTCAAGAGAGCCAAATGTTGAGGAGTATTATAAAACTAGGTGGGTCTCCTCCAAAATAACTCATTAGAAAGTTGATAAGATCCAAAATCCGTTTTGGAAGGAACAAATTCTCTGATGATGGCATGGAAATAAGGTCAAGAAGGATACACTTGAGTGTATCCCAGCTATTCAAATTGATGTTATCAACAAAAATTAGGCTTTGTACAATACCACTTAAGCATATAGAAATAGAAAACTACGCACACACATATAAACATTTAAAATGTTTTCAAAATTACTCTTGTAGTGAAATCTCATCACGATGAAGTCCTCAGAAATGGTCAATTTTTTTTGTTCAAAATTTCTATTACTTATTAATTTATACCTCTTTGTATGTATTTTCTATAACAAACTGTCTTCTTATAGTATTGTTTTAGTCTTCACAAGTAGTTCATAGTACTTGCAACAATATTTTTAGTTATTGATGTTCCCAATCAATGGTTGAGATTGTTCTGCTACAAAATACTCATAGTATTTAGCGCAAAAACTCTAGATTTTAGCAAGACACTACAAAATTGACCACTAATTCTTGCAATGATTCATGAAACCACATGTCTATATATCTGATTGTATAAACTTGCATTTAATTAGTGGATAGTCAATGATAAATGAAATACAATTAATTGATGCCTTATTAAATAATTGTCAAACAAAGGAATGCTAGGAAGCGAGCGTGGAGCGGCGAGCGGCAAGTGAGAAGCGGGGATTGGGGAGCGGGAAGCTAAAATATTGGAAGGAAAAACAAAAAAGTGGGATAAATATGGATGAAAAAATGGATGAAACTTCAAAAAAAATTCATAAAATTGGATGGAAGAAATGGAAGAAAGTGGTCGGAGAAAATTGAAGAAAGAAATTGGAAAAAAGGATGAAAGTGGTTTAAAAAAATGGATGAAAGTTAGTGAAGATTGAATGAAATTAGATGAAAGTGGATGAAAAAAATAGATGAAAGTTGGTGAAAGTTTGGATGAAAATTTTGGATGAAATTAGATGAAAGTGGATGAAAAAAATAGATGAAAGTTGGTGAAAGTTTGGATGAAAATTCTAGATGAAATAAGATGAGAGTGGATAAAAAAATGTTTGAAAATTGGTGAGAAATTGGATGAAAGTGGATGAAAGTTGGTGAAAATTTGGATGAAAGTGGATGAAGAAAATGGATGAAAAATTGTCAAAAATGGATGAAACGTTAGGAAAAAAATGAAAGAGAAAGGGTTGAGATCTAGAAAAAATTCCATTGAACTAAAAATGGTTTTATTCGTTCTATAGAACCTATTTCCATGGAAGTAACTTGTCTTGTGACCGTGGAGGTGTAGGATTCCTACGATCATAGATTTAGGACACATTTTCAATTTTTCAATCAATTTTCCCACAACAACCTACAAGGGGGCTATTTTGTGAGTCTTAGAACATGAGCCACAAAGTCCAATGTTTGAGTTTGTTGAATCTCATCTTCATCTTCCACACCATCTCCCGCCATAGGCCCATGACCATCACCCATGTCATCATTTGCCTCTCCTTCTATGCCAATAAAAAGTTGGTCTTCAGCATCTATTTCATCAGGGGCTGAAGACTTTGAGATCATGTTCACCTGGGACACTAAGTTTTGAATGGAAAACCAAATGACTATTTAAGAGCACAAATGGAGTCCAATTGTAGTTCAAATAATGAAGAACAATATAAACAAGATTGTTTGGTAGATGAACAAGAGTATAGTCTCATGTCACCAAACTAAATATAAGTTGATACATTAAGTTTCATTTGTACATTATAAAGGATGTGCATTATTCAAGTCTACAACGACATGTTTGAAGTAGAGCCTTCCATAGTCCACAATAAACATAGAAGATACAAAGTAACAAAATTTGACAAGATATGGTAGCTGGCTGATACTTCCAAGCCATTGTACCTAACATGATCAAGTCTAGATTTCCTTGGATTATAAAAAAGAACAAGAACTAGTTCACGTGACCCCAATCATGTGCAGCATGATTTTAGAGATGGTCAATCCCATTCTTTGTCCATTTCCTCCAAAGAGCATTGAGGCTTACAAACAGCCTTTCCAGAACATCTTGCACATTTTCCAGCGGTCAATTAGCTTGGGGTAAAATTCAAAAAGCAATTGGATATTTGGGACAGTGTAAATGAATGCAACAATCATGTGACGAATGCAAGCAAAGTCCCCTACATGTCTAGTATGGTAAAGAAACACCAACTTTTAATACTCATGGTCGGACCAGAAGCAATATTTGTAGGAATTGATAGGTTCCACCAACAACCAAAATCTAAATTGGAAGCCTCATAATCTCACACAAATCAAAATTCCAAAAAAGAATTCTTTCATAAGTTAGAGTCCCTGAAGCCCCTCTCACTATCGAAAGGCCTTGGTATAATATATGAAGTCAGAAATTTCAAAACAAAAGTACCACCCTTAAAGATAATTAAGAGATTAAATTAAAAGCCATTACAAAATAAAAAGCAACAAACTTTGTAAGATAGAGCCCAAAGGGTACTATTGCCAAAGAAAACTAGGGGCTTGTGTAGTTGGTCGGAACTTCTAAAATTAAAATCAAGAACAAACAAAACTTGAAGAGATGAAAAATAACGACATCAATAATACCAAAAAAATTTCCAAAAGTAAGAGTCTTCAAAGACCTTTTGGCCACCGAGAAGCCTTATGCTGGTCCATGCGGTCAAAACAACTCAATTTAAACGCCCCAACTCTTGAAACATTTTGAGATTCAGATAAAAGCCATCATGAACTTTTTAAAAAAATTTACGTAAGCTAGCGCCATTGAAGCCTCTCTCAGCACTAAGAGGCCTTTTGTTGGTGAAGAGTCGTGGAGCTTTTGCAAACATTAATCAGCAACTAACAAAGTTTGACTAGATTCATTTCACAACAATCAAGATTTAAAAATAATAAGTTGCACAAGGTAGTGCCCTCCAACGCCCCTCTTGGTGTTGAGAGGGGATTTGGAGGGCACTACCTCATGCATATTTCACAAACATTAATCAACAACTAATGATGTTCAACAAGATTCGCTTCACAACAACTAAAATGAAAAATGAAAAGTTGCATGAGATAGTGCCCTCCAAACCCCTTGTTGGTATCAAAAAGGGGTGTGGGGGCACTACCATTAGAGAAATAATTAGGCCTCTAGAGGGCCACTTTGCAACCCTTAGAGGACCCCATGTAATTTACCTTTTTTGGAGCTTAGGGATTAATTTTTCTCTTATTCTGACTCAGCATTGAGCTATTAGATGACTGTCAATGGCTTTGAATCCAAGTTTAAATAATCAATAATCAAGGTTAAGGTACTCTGATGCACCTTAATTTGATTACACGGGGGAGTCACTAGCTTAGAGGTTTAGTATATATGTAAGATTAGGGGGGGATATTTACCTAATATTTTGTAATTATATATATATTATTGTTAAAAGTAATTCTAAATTGCCTTTTTTTTTAAAGCACCCTATATTATTTGTAATACACTTTTGAGTCCAATTTTTTGGCCCCTATATTAGATTTAAAAATTAGAACTAATAGATGATGTATGATTTTTTTCCTATTACTATTTTGTATCCTTTTTTTCTTTATTATTTGTCCTTTTAAACCATTTTTAATGGTTACTAAAAAATAAAATACAATATGTTTGGAGGAATGTACTATAGCAATACAAATACATTTATAGGCTGTAAATAATATATTCTAGTTCTATCAAACAACTTATTGCTAATCATCCACAATATATTCTAGTTCTATCAAACAACTTATTGCTAATCATCCACAATATATTCTAATGAATACAATAATCAAGTGCAAGTACTTCAGCACAAAAAAGATGACACTACATTACAATATAATCGGGTATAAAAGTCACCTAAAATTTATTATGAATTTTGCTTTAATATATTCATATTTGTTCACTCCAAATAGTAAAAATGTATAATAGAGCTAGGTGGTATATCATTATTAAGTATTAGATGTGTATGATCTTGATTGTCTTCAAACTTGGTTGAAAAGTTTTTTAGCTCCTACAAAATTTTTAACCCAAATTTGAAGACCACCACGCTCTTACACACTCTAATAAGGATCAACCACCAAGCTCTCTCATACCATTTTATTATTTAAAGAGAACAAATAAGAGTACATTAAAGCAAAATTCATGATAGATTTTTCAAATTTTAAATGACTTCAAAGGACTTTGCAGAAATCTCTCAAGGCAACTAGAGTCCCTCATCCAAGTTTCATGGATAATTTAGGATAGATCATGTGTCAATCTTTGTCCATATCTTCTTTATGGATATTAAATATCTACTCTACAAAATTATTTTTCTTCACATATTATTGCCATCCTATATTTTTTCTACATAAAATCTAATACACGGTATAAAACATACCCCTATATTAGTTATAATACCCTACATATAATTTGATACAATTTATATTAGATATAATATTATTTTAAATTTTAGGTATTGAGAGGTACATAGTACCCTATCTTAGATCTCACATGGCTTCTAATATGCACACTAAGTGACCTCCTTAGGTATGATTATTGAGCACCTTTAACTTGGATGCTAATTGAACTATAATCAAGTTGTGGAAAATAAAGCAAATGTCCAAAATAGGCCAGTGACCATCTTCTATCAACCAAAACTTTTGATGACAATGTGAAAGACTTACCTCATTGACACTAGGTGAGAAGGAAGGGTGAAGAGGTTCTTATTATAAAAAAAATCATTTGTCCATCATGAGTCCTCAAAGAGTGTCACATAACTTGAAGTTGAGAGTTTGGCCACTCATTGTCAAAACATAGAAATTGTGTTAAAAACTCAAATTTCAAACCTCGTTTAGGCATAGTGGAATTCCTTTTTTCAAAAAGATTTGAAACAATAAAAGTTTGGTAACCAAGCAAAGTTTTATCTCCAAACATCCATTTCAAATTTTAAGACTTCAATGAAAAGTTATAAACAAATTTCAGAGAGGGTGTCTGAAAATGTGCAAAAAAATGTCCCATCCAGCCTTCCTCTGAAATTTGTCCATAAATTTTCATTGAAGTCTTCAAAACCAAAATGGACTTTTGGAGACAAAACTTTGCTTGATTACCCAACTTCTTTTAGTTCAAAGTTTTTTGAAAAAGTTATTCTACTATGCCTAAATGAGGTTAAAAATTGAATTTTAACACAATTCCTGCATTTGACTAAACTATGAGCGGTTGAGCTCCTATTGTTCTTAATCCACATATCCCACGTGGATTGTCTCCCTACTACTAGCCCACTAGTATAAAGACCTGAACTTCTCATCATCATCAACAAGAACTTAAGAAAGTGCCATCCAAAGCTTAATACCTTAGTAACTAGCTTTAGAACTCACTACACATGACTTTCCTTTACTTCACTTGTTAAATTTGACAATTCAACAAATGAAGTAAAATGAAGCCACTTAAACAAAAATGTGCAAGAAGTAGTGCCCTCCAAACCCCCTCTTGGCCCCGAGACGGGGTTTGGAGGGCACCACCTCTTGCACATTTTTAAAAAAAGGATTCTCTAAATGGTTGGAATTTCTAAAATGGGAAGTGAGTGAGCTCAACCTTACTCCAGTCAAATAGAAGCCAGGAGATGCCTTCTTCAAGGACCCTTCTCGATACCAAGAGGCCCATTCGGGGGGCTTCATTTTGAACAGCTACCTCCTAACCGGCAGTTGCACTCATAAGAGCGCATCCTTTTTTAAATAAAAAACTGACCACAATATACTTGAATTTCTTTTTCAAGAATCAAGAGAGCCTACCCTGCCAAGCTTAATCCTAGTCACTCACAAAATCAAGAAACCAAAGTGCATTCTAAATTTCTAATTAAAAGAAAATGAGAAGTAGGGTAATCCAACCTAACTCCAAGTCAAAAAAAATCCAAGAAGTGCCCTCCTCATGGACACACTCGGTACCGGGAGGCCCATTGGGGGGGTCCTCGTCTTGGGCAGCTACTGCTAACAGGCAGATGCACTCACAAGAGCGCATCCTTTTTTAAATAAAAAGCTAACCACAACATACTTGAATTTCTTTTTCAAGAAACAAGAGAGCCTACGCTGCCGAGCTAAATCCTAGTCACTCACAAAGTCAAGAAATTAGAGTGCATCCTAATAAAAATAAAATGAAGAGTGGATGAGTCCACTGTTACCCCGAGTTAAAAAAATGCCGAGTGTTCCCCCTCCAAAAAAGTGCAATCTTTTTCTCAAAGAACTAGAAAGCCTAACGTGGCAAGCTAAATTACAGTCACTTACAAACCAAATAAAGCTAGAGTGCGTCCTCCTCCAAACAAATAATGGAAAGTCGGTGAGCCTATCCCCGAGTCAACAATTAGTCAAAGGTCCCCCCTTGGGTCCCCTCTTGGTATTGAAAGTCCCCTTGGGCGGTCCTTGTCTTGAGCAGCTGTTATCCAATGGCAGCTATGTTTTTAAGATTGCATCATTTTTTGGAGGGAATTCTTCATTCTGATATCTTTGAATCTTCTTTTTAAATTCTAGAGAGCCTAACATGCGAAGCTAAATCCTGGTCTTTTACCAAACATACATAACCAGAGTTATGGATTTTAGGAAAGCCGGCTAGCCAGGCCTATCTCCAAATCAAAACCATGACGCAGAATGGCAGCTGCGCTGTGAAATGTTCTTTTTTTTTAATCAAAATGACTACACTTGTATATGTGAATGTCTTTTCATGAAACAAAAACGCCTAACAACACAGCTTGATTCTCAATTTATCATGAGCTCATTGGCAACAATAGTCAAGCCTGATGAAAAAAGGATGGAGATTAGGTTACAAAGAAGCCTTACTGCAAATCAAAACTTCAAGGACTAGTCCTCAGACTGGACCTACAGACCTCCTCAGGCGGAGGCAGTAATCACAGTTCTTTATTTTTTGTCAAGAACGTTTGCACCCTAAAAACTCAAATTTCCTTGATCGGAACAGAAGAGCCTCACATTGCATCCCAATTCTCAGTCACTCACAATATGCCAGAACAAGAGCAATGTTTGATACCCAAAAAAATGGAAAATAAAACCAATCCAAACTAGCTGCCTCAAAAATGTGTCGCTCCGAATAAATCTTAGCATTGAACATTTTTGTTTACAATTTGTCCTGCGGACCCAATATTTCTTAAATGAGAATACCAAGGCTTTCTTTCAAAATCCAAATATTTAGACTAGTCGACTATATTTTCAAAACTGTGACCTAGAAGCCATAGACCTAAACCGCAAATGATGTACAATTTTCAAATCTAGATTTCTAGATTGTATCTCTTCAATTGCAGGCCTTAAATGAAATGGAATGGAAAGGATTGTCATGAACTCCACTTGATGTTGGAACATCCATCCTCCAGGGTCATTTCTTGTTTGTAAAACCTGCAAGAAGTCTCCCTTGTGTATTGCAAGGTGTACTATAAAGGTCTATTATGTGACTGGGAATGAGTTGCAAACTTGTGTTTTTGTACATCTAAGCACTCATGAACACCTAGTGAAAGATGGAGAACTCCGTGACATGAAGGAGAGAACTTGGACTTTGATTGGAGAATAGATAGAGAGAACACCAAGGAGCACCAACTCCTCAATAGTCATGGAGGCTACAAAGGAACTCTTGGGCAAACTTATGCTATGCCTAGATGGAGTGCAGGCCAAGACCCTTGACTTTGATGAACTTGTCCCAGTGTTGGACAAATGCAAATACCACAGCTTCCCAAGTATTTGAAATAAGGTAACATCATTCAAATCTTTAAGGAAGTTTGGTGTGATTGACAACATTACCAAGTTGAGGGGGTCAAGTACGTGGGCATTTGTTTAGGATAGTAAATTTCCAAGTCAAGGGACAGATATGGACAAAATTTTTGGTTTTAAAATGTCAGAAGTAAGACCTAGAAGTGGAATTGATCTGAGAAAGCAAATGCAAAAGGGAGGGGACCTTCAGGATACATGGCTAATGTTTAATCATGTCAAATGCGTGAAGGGGTGGACAACCACATATAAAGTGTCATGTATATAACTTTGTGTGCTTTTTTGTAATGACACATCATTGTTTGTGACATGCAATTTGAAGATTGCGTTGCTCAAATTCTTTTTTGGAAAAACCTAAACTCTGTCCTTAATCAACATGAGGTAGGCAAGCCTCAGTTCAAGGATTTTATGGCAAATAGTGCACAAGCAAATTGGAATGTTGTGTGGACCGTCTATGGATTTGGGAACGATGCTGTACCAATGGAACACCCTAAAAGAATGTGCCTCTTTCATTGGACACAATTCATAGAAAAACATACTAAGGCGGAGATTTGCACAAACTTACAAGATCAACATTGTTTGCTCTGTAAATAGTACAAGAATGCTTTGACTCTTCAAGAGTCTAAGACTCGTCACCTAGCCATAAAAGCATAGTGGTTATCATCAAAGGCCACCATGAAATTGTGCCTGCATCAATTGGAGTTGTGACTTTCTTTTTGGCATATTTGGTATCATCAATGGGGCGGATTCATTGAACTTGTAAGTCCTTATCCCTCCTGCCTGTCATTTCAAAAAAATCCAAAGTTTTTCTTTGTCAACTTATTTTTCAATGTCTTTATTACCATTATGAGTCAATAACTAGAATTTGTAATGCTCTCCATGCCAGCATATTGTACAACATCCCTTTGGATGCCATGAGGAGTACGTGGTTGAAAACCCTCTTGGAACTTCTACTATTATTTGGAATACATGTGCAAGCTTTGGTAGGCAAAAATCTGTGAATTATGCATGGCGTTCATACCTTGGAGACCCCTCTCGGTACCGAGAGGGGTGTTAGGGCGGGCTCCCTCTTGTACCTTCTTTTTTTATTGGGAGGATAATTGTGGTCTGCAATAGGCAAGAATGTATGAGTAATGCATGGCATTTGTACCTTGAAGGGACCTCTCGGCACTGAGAGTGGTATTGGTGTAGGCTCCCTCTTGAAACTTTTTAATTTATTTGTAGAATAGTTTTGGTTTGCAATTGGCAAAATTTGCAAGTGATGCATGGCGTTGGTACCTTGAAGGGGCCTCTTGGTCTCCAGAGGGGTGCTTATGTAGGCTCTCTCTTGAAACATTTATTTATCTTTTAGAAAGTAATGCGTGTCCATTCAACACTACAATGGGTATTTGATCTTGAATATTGTAAATCCTAAGAATAACTTCTGAATAGATTTGTGGGCATTGGAAAATGATTGTAGTGTTTGAACTATTTTCTTTTGGGATCTTAGCAAGTAAGAGCTAAAAGAAATGCCATCGTGCAACCTCACTAAGACAATACATAACATGTGGCTTCAACAATCTAGAAATTGGAAGAACAATCTATATATTGCCACGATAGACAATTTCGTCAGAGTGTTTATGCAAATGGTAAAGTAATTACACTATTACCTATACCTAGAGGGAAATGAAGTTGTTATTGGACTAGGAAAGGAAAAGCTAATGCTTTGCGTGGCTTAGTATTCAGCAGAGCGAACAAGAAATCCAAAGCCACTCAAGGAAGCTATTTCAAACATTCCAGGTGTAAAATTCTTCAATAGATCAAGAGCCTCATCTTGAAGGTGAAGAAGTGTTTGGATCGTAGAAGAAGAAGGCTGACATGCTACTTGGGTGCAAATATGACTTGCATAGATTGGACAAAGTCAATTTCTCTCAATTACGCATCCAAATGTGATTGTGGAGAGCCACAACAAATGCATTGGATTTGAACACAATTTTGGAGGACGTTTCTCCTAGTGTGGATGTGGACCCCCCCAGTCACAACGTCATATGAGAACATTGGAGGCCAAACTACTACTCCAAACTTGACTTATGTGTTAGCAATTCAAGAGACCATGTGTGACAAGGGGCAATGGCACATAACACGTTTACCAAAAACATCAGCAAAGACATACTTTGCACTGCAAGCAATTGCCAAGAAAAAGTGCATAGCACATATAGTCCAAAACAACATTGCTACTATAGCGCCAACGTACACAAGTATGATGGTTAATTACAAAAAAATCGGCATGACCGTATGCAATTTTTCTTTTGCAACGACAACATTGAATGATGTGTGAAAGGTACACGGCACAAGTGGGTGTCATCAATACCAAATGTTCCAACCATTTGGCTAGTGAAAATGGGCACCAAACTCTCAAAGGCTGAGATTCTGGCCTTAGAAGCGGTAGGCTTTCAACTTTCACAACGTCAAGTCATTTTGCCTTGGAGATTGCTTAATAAAAAAGCTAGCATACAAATTGAACGTGCCTACCCTGTTCCATCTTCACTAGATGAACATCCCACAGCTCAAGTGAGAAAGATTGTTTGCCGCAACCCAAAGGCCCCAATTGTAAAGCACTAGAACAATTGTGCATCGGTTCTGGTCAACACTAAATGCATGCATAGAAAGTGTAACTATGGTTCTTTGCTGTGGATTTGGTTGCATAGTGTCACTCATCTCTAATGTAAAGCCTCGCCATGAAAAATACATGCTCACTGTATCCTGGTATCTGGATTGCACATGTCCAAATTTCAAGGAGATGAAGTTGAAGTGCTTGAGCAAGCGAGGAACTTGGGCAAACTTTAAGCATTTTTTTTTTGTTTTCATTGTCATCTGCAACCTATAATCCACATCAGAGGCCTTCATTTATGCAGCAAGTTTTAGTTTCAATGAAGTGAAATAAGTATTTCTTAGCGGGATACTGAATCATTTGGTATCAAATTAGATTGTCTTTTTGCATACAAAGACCTTGCCTATGTTTACTGAACACATGAATGGAAATGTATTGAGACTAAAAAGGCCAGTATTTGCATTTCATTAGACCCACGCCCACCTTTTCAAACATTATTCTTAGATACTTGTATTGTACATAATGTTTCTGTGCATGTAGTCATACCTATCAAGTGTTTTATATTTCTACTCTCTAGCATCACATTGATATCATTAGCTTAAAAGCCAACATATCAAACAAGTGATCTAATCTATTGTCCAAAATTAACGTTTAGATAAAACCTTGGGCAAGCACAGAGGTTTAGCTCCAAAGCTATTCTACATTTCTACAATAATAGATGTATTTCAGTTCTATTGTTATATGCGTGCAAAATGACACTCTATCTTAAATCGCGGTTGTAGGACACCCTATTTGGGCAGTTATAGGTCTCATCATTTAGAAGTATTCATTTGCGCATGGCAATGGAATTTTGTCACTCATTTTTTCGTTTTCACAACGTTGTTCCCTTGTTTTTTCAAATAATGCTTGCAATCCTATTGGATGTGATTTCATCCAATATTCATCTACTGCCATTCAATATTTCAGCTACTTTCATCCAAATTATTCATCTATTTTCATTCACTTTTTTCATCCAATATTTTATCTACTATTCTACTATCATCTACTATTTTAGCTATTTTCATCCACCTTTTTCATCCAATATTTCATCTACTATCATCCAAATATTTCAGCTACTTTCATCCAAATTATTCATCTACTTTCATCCATTTTTTTCATCCAAACCATCTCCTTCTTTTTATGCTCTAATCTAAAGTTTTGTTCACATCCACTAAATTTTTAATGACTTTCACCCAAATTTTCTGTGACTTTCATCCAAAATCTCAACCACTTTCATCCAAAAAATTTCCTATTTTCATTATATTTTTCCATTTTCTATCCAAGATCTACGCTCCCCGCTCACTATTTCCCGCTCTACGCTTGCCACTCCCCGCTCCCCGTTGCCTTCCTAGCAATGTTGTCAAACATACACAAAAAACAACAATCTAATAGACATGATGAGTTAATACCAAAAGGACTAAAGATCCCACTTTGGAATTTTTGACAAGTTGGATAAGCCTTACAGATTTTATAACTTGGAAAATTTTCTTAAGATTTTAAGGATGGATAACAATTATCCTAATTTTTATGTGAAGCTTTGTTTCATATTAGTCATTCTGCTAACACTAGAAGAAAAACGTGTCCGCCACAACCAGCTATCTGCAACTAAGTGTCCAATACAATTATCCTGCAACTACAATCATCTCTATTTGCACCAAACCTTACTTCATTGTTTTGCGGCATTGTTTTACATCATCAGCACATTATTTTAGTCGCAAAATAGTCATAGAATGAAGTGTTATGTACTGCTTAAGTTGCGATAGTTGCAATTGAAAGTAGTTGTAGAATGAAGTGTAGGATTATGAGTCGTACTTAAGTTCAAATTTAGAATGAATGTGAGCTATTTTCCATCCAATATTCATCATAGTTGTGGATGTCGAGAACTTTACACTTTGTGGAATCCACCATATCAATTTGCAGTCGCAAAAAACAACTGGAAAAACACTAGGAAATGATTGCAATTACAAAATGACAATAGTTGTTTCCTAGTTGTTTGGTAGTTATACACTAATGGTATTCTAGTCGTTTTATAGTTGTTTTGAAGTTGTTTCTAGATTGACACATATCAATTGTCCCATATCAATTGTCAAGAGTACCATTAGGTTAGACTTATAAGACTTGTAAGTTCTTGTACACTTATGTAATAAATTCCATTGATAGAGTTTTAAGATTTTGACAATGTGTAGATTTATACAATGTGTAGAATTCTACAATTTGTAGACTTCTACAATTTGTAGAAATTTAAAAACATTTAAAATTCAAGAAATTTTATAACCTCTGAAACTATTAAACCAGTGAAATCTATAGACTATCAATATTTCAATTTCTGAAATCTAAGAAAATGCAAGATTTTAATTTTTGAAATCTAAAAAAAGCTAGATTTGAAATCATGAAATCTAAAAAGTAGCTAGATTTGAAATTCTAAAATCTAGAAAAGAATTAGATTTGAAATCCTGAAATCTTGAAACTCTAAAATCTGTAAATCATTGAGATTTGAAGTTCCGAATCTACAAATTCTGCAAGTCACAAACTAGTCACAATTGAGTCGCACATCAACAACCATGTCTGAATAGTTCATTGATGAAGTTCCACGCAGGCTGTTGGATTCTCGAGATTTTGCAACTGCAATTTCGCGTGCGACATGTCCACTGCAACTGTAGTCTCCAAATTATCACCAGTCGCAAATGAATCACACAACTCAAAAAACAATTGCTCTTTGCAGTCGCAGAACCCCTCATTTTCTTCTAGTGTAAATACTTCAAAAGTTAAAAGTTTAATTAATCAATTTCAATGTCAAAGTGGATAGCAAAATATAAATTCTAAAAAAAGATCAATCAACTTTATTTAATTGTATAGGTAAAACATATACTTAGAAATATTTGTACCATTCAATTACAAATAATGAAGTGAAAGTAACAAAGAGTTGTATTTTGCAGGCAATGAAGATAAAAAAAAAAACTTTATAAAGTCATCTTCTTGAATTCAACCTTGCAAGTTTCTAGATTTCAAAAAACATATATATACCTATTCATTACTAGAAGATTTTGACCATCATGATTGTTGATTTTCAATTTCTTTTAAAAATTATTCATGAATTCGGTTTTTCTTTCATCAAATACCAACTTCTATTTTATAATTTTGTCAATGATGAATATAAAATTCTTTGGTTAAATTTTTTCACAAACATTTTCAACCCATTTTCTATATATTGGTGAAATTGCACAAGTTTTGGGCATAGGGAATTTTTTCTAAAAATGTTGGAAGGATAAACTTCACCTACTAACTAGGAAGAGTAAGAAAAACCAAATTTTGATGTTGAAGCACATTGAACTTGCAATTGGTAAAGATTTTTGTTCTCAAATTATAAAAAGACGCACTTAAGCAAGCCAACAAAAGGACCATGTGATTGGATTTGTTAGAAAATAAATATAGACAAAGATTTTAGCCTTGCTTTCAATACAAGAATCTTGAAGCAATTTGAGCTTCAAGACACCACAATATTTTAAAGGTAAATCAATTCTTGGTTAATTTATACATCTATACATCTATACCTAAAATTAGGTTGTTTATTTTATTTTGTTTGTTTGTTTTGTTTGATACGTTGATGTCTACCAAACTATGAGGCATCTAGTGGCATTTTTGGTACCATTCAAGCTCTTGGTGAAGAGTAGTGCACGGACTTTGTTTTGTGGCGGTTGGACCTATGGTGTGAAAGTTATTGAATTTCCAAATTTTTTATTAAGTTGATAATTGAATGAAATTATCCTTTATTCTGGGAAATCTATAACTTTTACATCACATATACATCCAAATGCTATGCAACAAAGCCCTTGCACTACTTTGTGCATAGAGCTTTCTATTTGTACCAATTTTGTGGCATTTGGATTATAGTGTGAAAGTTATGGATTTTTTAAAATTAAAAACATTTATTAAATTATCTTTTATTTTTGAAAAACTATAACTTTCACATTGCATATCCAAATGCCACAAAACAAAGCCCAAGTTGTAGTCCTTTGTGCATATAGCTTTCTATTCGTGCCAAGAATGCAACCTCTCAAACTACGGTGAGAAGGTTATTGTTATCAAAGTTTTAATGAATTAAAAAATCATAATTTTATTTTTACTTTTGTTTTGGCTAGGGCAACAACAGAGGGAAGACTAGCTTATACATTAGATTAGCTTGGATTCATTTACTATATTTAGGTAACATATTTTGTTTTTGTTTTGTTTTATATATTGAGCTATAAAAAACCATTAGAAAAAACATGAATCCTAGAAGGGGCCGTGAGTCTTGGGAACACAAGGAACGCAACGCAAAAAAATAAAATAAATAAATAAATAAATAAATAAATAAATAAATAAATAAATAAATAAATAAATAAATAAATAAATAAATAAATAAATAAATAAATAAATAAATAAATAAATAAATAAATAAATAAATAAATAAATAAATAAATAAATAAATAAATAAATAAATAAATAAATAAATAAATAAATAAATAAATAAATAAATAAATAAATAAATAAATAAATAAATAAATAAATAAATAAATAAATAAATAAATAAATAAATAAATAAATAAATAAATAAATAAATAAATAAATAAATAAATAAATAAATAAATAAATAAATAAATAAATAAATAAATAAATAAATAAATAAATAAATAAATAAATAAATAAATAAATAAATAAATAAATAAATAAATAAATAAATAAATAAATAAATAAATAAATAAATAAATAAATAAATAAATAAATAAATAAATAAATAAATAAATAAATAAATAAATAAATAAATAAATAAATAAATAAATAAATAAATAAATAAATAAATAAATAAATAAATAAATAAATAAATAAATAAATAAATAAATAAATAAATAAATAAATAAATAAATAAATAAATAAATAAATAAATAAATAAATAAATAAATAAATAAATAAATAAATAAATAAATAAATAAGTTTTTTGTTTTTTTTTCAATAGAGAAATACAGTCGCGGAACAACTCGGATAATAGGGAACAATTCAACTGAGTAGTGTAAAAAAGTATTAAAAAAAAGTATTATTAAAAAAATTCAAAATTACAGAAATCAAAATTACAAAGTGGCATGAGGCATGTCAGATTGCAATCATTACATTTTTTATTATTTTATTATTATTATTTAATATTATTATTTAATATTATTTTATTAATATTTTATTAATATTTTATTACTACTTTTAAATTTTTTAATATTTTAATATTTTTAAATTTTTTTTATTGTAACTATTGAATGCAATCACTATTGAGTTCCTTTGAGTTCCCTTGGGGGAAGCTGACACTACAAAAGAGTCGCTTTCAAGGCTCACATTTTTTCTAATATATAAGGCGTTTGGCGGCACTCTTGCTATTACTCAAAAGCTCTTAGTGAGGAGGGGTGCACGGACTTTGTTTTGTAGCGTTTGAACCTTTGGTGTGAAAGTTATTAAATTTCAAAGTTTTATATGGATCAAAAAATTGAATTAAATTTCTTTTTATTTTGTGAAAAAACCCAACTTTTACATTGCGTGTCCAAATGCCGCAAAACCACAAGGCCCTTACACTCCTTCATCCATAGAGCTTTCTATTTGCATCAAGAACGTAACCTCCCACCACAACAAAGCCTTTTGGCTTTTGCACTACTTCTTGTATAAAAAATTATGTGTTTGAACTAAAAAATTAGAAAAATTCTTTTGCTTTTAGTTTAACTGTGACAGCGGGACAAGGATACACTAGCCTATATCTTAAATTAGTTTGTTTTGTTTTGTTTGTTTTGTTTGATATGCTGAAGATCTAAGAAATTATGAAGTACCCAACGGTGTTTTTGGTATTGCTAGAAAGCTTTTGGCAAGGAGGGGTGCACGGGCTTTTTCTTGTGGCGTTTGGACCTACGGTGTAGAAGTTATTGATTCTCAAAGTTTTTATGAACTTGAAAATTGAGTTAAATTATCTTTTATTTTTAAAATATGTAACTTTCACATTGCATATTCAAATGCCACAAAACAAAGTCTTTGCACTCTTTTGTGCATAGAGCTTTCTATTTGTGCCAACTTCATGGCGTTTGGACCTATGGTGTGAAAGTTATGGATTCTTTTAACCCCTAAAGGCCCAAGGCCATTTTTTTGGCAAAAAACACTCAAACCTGTTATTTTGGCTACATTCACCCAAGAACACAAAAAAACATTTTCTTAGAATCTAATCCTGGGATCCTGTACTTCACTTATCAAAGATCATGTGCTAAAAATTTCATGAAGTTTGACCTTATAGATTGGAAGATATTAGCATTCAAAGTTGAAAAAGAAAGTTTTTTTGAACACTAACCTGCAATTTTAGATGACTTTGACCGCCATTTGTGGAATTTTTTTGCACTAGACTTTGAGTTTAGAATTTTTTATGTTGAAGATGTAAGTTTGAAAGTCTACAAAAAAATTTCAAAAAACACACACTTGATTTTCATTCTTTAAAAAATTGTTAAATAGAAGTAGGTCTAAGATTGAAAAACAAAACAAAATCATTGATAGCTCTTAGATGGGATTGAAATACAATAATTCCAATGGCAAGATTGTTTGAGCAAGCAAACACAACATTCCCAAAAAAAAAATTGTAAAAAATTGAAAAAATTGCATTTAGAATTGAATCCTTCAAGTTATTTTTTCAAAAAGATGCTTAGATTGCCCAAAAAACAAGATGGTCCATAACTTGCTCATTATTAGTCCAAAAAAAATGAATCAAAGCTTCTTATGTAGAAAAAATATAAAGTTTTAGAGGAAAAAAATTAAAATTTTATTTTGACTTTTTCCAAAAAGTTTGTGCTACCCATAGATTTCAATTTGAGGCTTTTTGTGGTATAACTTTTGCTCCTAGGCACCAATTGAAATAAAAGTTATATTCCCACAAGCTAATCAATTTTTCTATCTTATGGAAAAGTTTCAAAAAGTTTCACTAAAAATTGAGCCTGTAAATATTTGCCCAAAACCTGAATCGTCCCCCAAGGGGACAATGGGACTTTAGGGGTTAATTTAAGAAGTGAAATGAAATTATCTCTTATTTTGGAAAAAACAGAACTTTTACATGGCATGCCCAAAGACCACAAAACAAAGCCTGTGCACTTCATTGTGCATAAAGCTTTCTATTCATACCAAAAATGCAGCCTCTTACATTACAATGTGAAAGTTATTGAATTTTAAAGTTTGAAGGAATAAAAAAATGAAAAAATAATTTTTACTTTTATTTTGGCTATGGCAAAATTACAAGGCACACTAGATTTTATACTTTAAATTAGTTTGTTTATTTTTTTAAATTTTATTTGATACACTGATATCTAAGAACTTATAAAGCGTCTTATAGCATTCTTATTTCTTAGTACCACTGGAAAGTCCTTCGTAAGGATGGGTGTACAGACTTTGTTTCGTGGCTTTTGAACCTATGGTGTGAAAGTTATTGAATTTCAAATTTTTTATGCATGAAAAAAAAGAATTAGATTATCTTTTATTTGGAAAAATTCATAACTTGTCCAAATGCCATGCAATATAGTCTTTGCATTCCTTTGTGCATAAGCCATTTTATTTGTACCAGTTTCATGGCATTTGGACTTATAATGTGAAAGTTATGGGTTTAACATGACTTTAATTATCATTTAATTTGGAAAAAATATATCTTTTACATGGCATGTCCAAGATGTACAAACAAAGCCCTTCCACTCCTTTGTGCATTATAGAGCTTTCTATTCCTATCAAGAACGCAACCTTCTCACACCACAACAAAGCCCTTTAGTGTGAAAAATATTGAATTTCAAAATTTTCAAAATTATAAAATTATAAAATTACTTTTATTTTAATTTTGGTTGTGGCAATGACACAGGGCACACTACACCAAATAATGAAATTAGGTTGCCCCACACTAATTTCTTGACAATTCACACTATAGAAATATTCATTGCTTTTGTACAATGACGCATTCAATTCAGACCCATGTGTATGGCATAGATTTGTGTACCACTTCAAAGCTTGGTTCATGTGGAACAAGTATTGATCCATGAGGTATTTTATCTCAAGTAAGGCAATCTACTTACACTATTTTGTGTAGTACACATTGAAGATCACCAAAGATACTCAAAGATCTTCAACAACACTCAACGGTTTAAAATTTTTAGTATGTGCACAAATCTGTCACCAATAATCTTTGCAAGAACACAAGCCATCTTTGAAGTGATGAAAAAGTGATTTGCATCCTTGACCACAATCTCTCTTCTAGACACTTTGGAGATCAATTTCGTTGCAGCATGACAATCTGAACACACACGAAGATTCTTATACACACGTAAAAATTTACTACTTGGGGTGCAAATAAGTCCATATGCAATAGCCAACTCCTCACTGTGAGAGCAAAAAGAAAACTCTTTATCCTTCTCGTCAACATCATGCAACACAAGTTGGGAAATCTGGAAGGTAGCCTTCAGCCTTGATTTTTTTCTCAGTCAATCTGCTCAGCTCCACATAAATCTCCTTTGTTTGTTTGTGGGTGAGATATATCCTCTACAACAAAGGTATGAATCTTGTGATCAACCTCGATCTCTCTCCTGCATCGTAGTGCGCACCGATGAAACCTTCTCCCACTTCTCAGCGGCAGCATAGATGTTGGACAGGAGCACGTACGTAGAGGTGTCCTTGGGTTCCAACTTCCAACGCTCTTTAGCCGCGAGTTCACCTAACTCCAGATTACCATAAGATCTACAAGCAGCGAGCAACGCTCCCCAAGTTGCAACTGTCAATCAAGAGCTTTGCTTCTTCCAGGTGCCCAGCCCGCCCAAGAATATCCACCATGCAGGTCAAATGCAAAACACTAGGAACGATACCGTAATCTTCCGACATACCCCGAAAGAGTCGAGTCGACGCCCTTCATCAACAAGGCCTGCATGACTACAAGCCGATAACAATGCCACAAATACGTACCCATCCGGCTGCATTCATAATCCTGAACACTTCTAAAGCTTCAGACCCACACCCAATTACCCATGTGGCGCAAGTCCATCAATCATCACGTTCCAAGCTAGTAATTACGTCCCGTTCTTCCATTCTGTCAAAAACCAATCGAGCATCATCGATACTGCCACCCTTCGCATACATGTAGATGAGAGCACTCCCACACGCGCATCTGACTCCAATCCCACTTCACGGACATGACTGTGAATCTCCTTCACCCACTCCAAAGCCCCAGCGCTTGCAGATGCATTCAGGATATTCACGTAAGTGATTGCAGTCGATTTTATGCCCTCCCGTTTCATTCGGAGAAAAAGTTCAAATGCTTCCGACCCGCACCCACTCTGTGCAAGGCCACCGATCATCGCGTTCCAAGTAATCACGTCTCGTTCTTCCATTCTGTCAAAAACCAATCGAGCATCATCAACACTCCCACTCTTCGCATACATGTGGATCAGCACATTGCCCACTCGCAAATCCAAATCATATCCTGCTTCACGGGCATGGTTGTGAACCTCCTTCACCCAGTCCCAGGCCCCAGCGCTTGCAGATGCATTCAGAATATCGCATACGTGAATGCATCTAGTTGAAGGCCTTCCCGTTTCATTTGCAGAAGAAGTCGATATGCTTCCTCACCACATACACTTTCTGCATATGCTCCAATCATCACGTTCCAGGACATGACATCAAAGTTATCGAATGTTTTCCTTGCCTCCTTTATGCTCCTACACTTTGCATACATTTGAAGAAGCGCAATCCCCACACGCACATCTGATTCAAAGCCACCCTCTCTGATATATGCATGAACTTCCTCGCCCCACTTTAAAGCCGATGGGCTCGCAAATGCCTTAAGGATGCTCAAGTAAGTCACTCCATCCGGCTGCACACCTTCTTGGCGCATTTGATTGAAAACTTCCATGGCATCTTTCGCACGACTGCGCTGAGCGTACACCTGGCAACGGTGCTTTAGGGTTTTGATCATCTTGTTCAGAATCTACGTGCAATACAGTTGTTGATGAAAGCTGATGAATCGATTTTTCAGAATCCAAGGATCTCTTAGAGTGACAACAGAATTCGAAATTCTAAAATCCACGGTCTGGGGAATCCTGTTCCCCACTGAAAATGGTGTCTGGCTCGCTACAACACCATGGTCCATTGCTTATAAATGTTTTCGAGAATCCCCTCGCTCCTCAATGCTCCGTTCTTCAATGCTCCTTCCCCAAGAGGTACAACACGCACCCTCAGTCAAAGAGCAACCTCTTGCGGCCAAATTCATGCCAGCTGAGAAATGAGATCTGATCGGCCGAGCGATACAAGACCATTTCCTTTTCAACAAAGCGAAGAAATTGGAGTCGAACTCAATGCAACAGACGCTCGATATCAGCCTTGCAAATGTTTCTTCAAATGTGCCAAGACATAGTACTCTCAGACAGAATTCTTTGATTTACTACGAGGGAGTATATCGAAGAGGAACTCCGGGAATTCTGACGACGAGAATGCCATGAAAGAATTCAGACACCACGACGAAACAAGCTGAATTCCGAGCTACACACTCTAAACCAGGGAATGCGTGTGTCCTTCTCGCCTCCGTCAAGCAAAACCTTCACATAAACCCAAGGAAATTTGGCGGCCATTCATAGTTTTGTGGCTTTGCAGTCCACATAGAAAGGAGTATTCAGTGTATGATTTGGGGATTAGTATCATTTTTTGTCAAGTCCCTTCATTTACTGACTTGTGCAATGATGTTGGACAAAGAATTCGATTGCTCTTTTGCATGCTCGATCCTGCAATGCGATGTAGTAATATATCAAAATGAGTCGATAAGCCCAGAGTTCCACAAAACAATAAACAAGATAGTGGCTAACCACAAATCCAGAGCAAACTTACAAAACCTTGAATAAGATGTGTTCAAAAGTAACAACGCAGAGAAGTAACACAAACGCCTTGCAGGTCTTGCAAGTAACACAGCCCGCCCAAGAACACCCACCATGCAGGTCAAATGCAAAACACTAGGAACGATGCCGTAATCTTGCGACATACCCCGAAAGAGTCGAGTCGACGCCCTTCATCAACAAGGCCTGCATGACTACAAGCCGATAACAATGCCACAAATACGTACCCATCCGGCTGCATTCATAATCCTGAACACGTCTAAAATTTTCCCTGCAGCAATCATCAGCAGGGTCATCCTATGGTATTTATGTTAGTACAGTGATTTACGCCTTATAATGCGTAAATATTTTAGTTTCCTTCGTGTTAGGGCATTACATGCATGCAGGTATGCTTAGTCAATAGGCCCGCGCACATGAGGCAAAAATCGGCTGTGTGACGTTGTACATGAGGCTCAAAAAGGCCGGGTTTGCCTGGCCAAGGGCCAACGAGGCTGGGCTCACAAAACGTGAGGGCATAGCCTCACGGATAGTTTACCTAGGCTTTTAATTCCAGCGAGTTAACTTTTGCTGTATGCGGGCGTTCATCTGGCTTGAGGTGGGCAGAAAGGGTAAAAAACCACTGCAGCGGGAGGTCAAATTGACAGGTCAGGTGGCCTCAGAAGCAGCCCGGATCCTTCTGTTTGCTACCGGGGGTGGGGGCCATGCATGGCTGTGCGATGTCGCACTCAGCCCTCACCACCCCCCATGTGTGAGGGCCTAATAACGTTCTGTTTTTTGGCACTTACTCACTGTGTTGCCATCTTCTACTCACTGCCTCGTGGTATGTGCAGCTGAAGGTGCTTGTGGTAGGTGCTCTGGGAGGGAGATTTGATCATGAGGCTGGAAACAGTAGTGCATTATGGACGTTTGCAAATTCATTGCGGATAGTGCATTTGTCTGAAGAATCTAGTCTGTTTTTGTTACCTACTGGGTATAAGCATGAAATTCATGTGAATGAGTCTTTTGAGGGTCCTCACTGTGGCCTGGTTCCGATTGGCGCTCCTTCTCTCTCTACAACCACTACAGGACTTCGTTGGGACTTAGGTATTGACCTTACCCAGCTGGCTGGAGTTACTTTTGAAAACATTGGTGACTCCTGATTTTTATGTATTTTACAATGAACTACTTTCTTAGTACTTCTTAGTACTTTCTTAGTACTCAAGACACACTAATTGGTTTATGTTGCATTTTTTCTAGTAGAAATCAGTTCCTTTTCTTTGTTTAGTGGCTACTGGGAGATGGAAGGTGTATTTTGTTTACCTTGGAGTCACTAATATTTCGGAAAGATATATTTTGTTCAAGTAGAAAAATGCAATATAATATAATTAGTGCATCACTTACACATTTATTTAACTTGAGGTTAAGTGTAGATATAAATTTGTTGCAATAGCATAATTCTTCTATGCTTTGATGATGATGATGGGGTTTTGATGTGCAGATGAAATGCCAATGTCGTTCGGTGGTTTAATAAGTACAAGCAATCTTATAGACAAGAAGGTTGTGACCGTTGTCTTTGATGTGCACTTACGTTGGACAATTGAAGTACGGTATGAACTGTCTTTGGTTTAGTCATTTTTATTTGATTTGAAATGTATTCATGTGTTGATGTTTGTCCTTGCAACCAAAATGTACTCTCTTTCTCTTTCTGAGCTAGTAGAAAATCACATAGTTAAGACTAGAGATGATTTTATAATTTCTTTTGGTATGTGCTCCTCACAATCTGAAGCGTAAAGATGGATTTACAGTAATATGATGGTATGAATTGTATCAATACGGTATTGATGTGAAATTGGATATTCTAACCTTTTCAAGTGACACATTGCAAGTGTACAAACAACTTTTTCTTATTTCTTTGTTGAATTTCGAAGTTAACAAAATGCAGTCCACATAGGAAGGATTATTCAATGTATGATTTGGGGATTAGTATCAATTTTTGTCAAGTGCCTTATGGTTACTACACAAAATGCCACTGCCTTTCATAAAATGTACTGAATTTCAGATAGGACGTATCTCATTATGTAATTTTCAACAAGCACAGCAAAGTTGATCGAGAGGACCAAAGGCATTCAACCTCAAAGATGACGCCAATTTAGAGATAGCTATCACACTAAGACCTAATGATTATAGCTATCCTACCTAGAAACTCTATCACTGTTAGAACTTCCAAATGAACAGTCAAACCCTGCAGACTATTGAGTTGAAAACTTTTCTACAGACCAGCAGAGTACTTCCCATCCAGCACGTAAAAGAAAATGCTCAACAAAAGTACTCTACTTGCTGTCTTGTGCAATGATGTTGGAGAAAGAATTCGATTGCTCTTTTGCATGCTCGATCCTGCAATGCGATATAGGAATATATCAAAATGAGTCGAGAAGCCCAGAACCAGATAATGGCTAACCACAAATCCAGAGCAAACTTACAAAATACTTGAATACGATGTGTTCAAAAGTAACAACGCAGAGAAGTAACACAAACGCCTTGTGAGGCAGAACAGTTGAAACATTGAATGTCGGGATAGAGGGGTCCAAACGTAAGAGCTGTTTCGATTTGGCATTGGGAGGACAACAGGAAGGAATACAAATAAACCTGGGAAGCAATCACTCGGGCCACAGACTTTTTACTCGTTTCCTGAAGCTCTCCAGCGGTGAGCACTTCATCTAGAATGTAGTACGCCTGCATGTGTAAGCATAAGAGAAATCAATACATTCCGCTTTGCACTGAAACACTACAAGAGTAGCCTCAACAAAATAAAATTCTGAGATCTGGCCGGGCACATAAACACAAAAAAACAAAGCAATGGTCATCGAGCATTGTTTGATACGATGAGCACTTAGATTGTTCTTCTTGAGAAAAGATCACAACGGTCACAAACCTTGTGGAAGTTGAAGATGAGATCCAACTCACAAACCTTCAAAGTCCATTCGCATTAAGCTCAGCTAGTATTTCTCATACTTCAATAGGACTTCCTAGAGTCGTCAGTAACCAATAATTAGTACTGAAACAGCAGTACAGTAGAATTTCTGCCAGCAAAGCAAGGGTGGGCTTTCGTTGAAAGGTAAAAAAACCTGCATTGCCAAAATAGCGATCAAGAATCTCAACATAGTGGTGATCGATGATTTCTAGGGTTTCCAACTCGTTATCGTCTGCCTCAATACACATGCAAAAGTACAAGCTCGCATACCTGTTCAGTCAAACATGACTATTAAAATGATCCGTAAGTATCCCCTAAACTGATAACAGTAAAGCAACTCCTTCGAAGTAAACCCAACCTTTGCTTGACACCTATATGACCTACTTAATATGAGGCGAGCAAACATGAAAGGGGGTGTCATGCAGAAATAGTGCGAGTTTCTGCAGAGAACTTTTGGTTTATTTTGTGGATGACTACGAAGATCATTATTTTCTTAACCATCTTCCTTGCTGCTGCAGATTTGGAGAATGATTGATTTCATTTACAGACATGACGACGACATTCTAGCAGAGCTCGAAGTAGTGCGGCCTCAAGTAGTGACGCAAAATGCCGCCGCTGCCAGTTAGCTTCGTATCGTTTCACAAATTCATTGGATGTTAATTACCATCAATACCATACTGGTTTGAGATCCAAAACTTCAAATTGAAAGAACAATGTATGAAAATGGTGATAAATTTCTACAAAACTTGAATTATTCATGATCGTACCTTGGTTCAAATGGACTATAGCTGGTGAAAAATGAGGTCATTTTGACATCAGCGAGGACAAGTAAGTTATACAACCACAGTTTTGAAGTGCACTTCCAGAACACAACCTCAATGGAGGCTCCTGTGCCTCGATACTGACCTCTGAAATTGCTGTAATTGGTACTCATCCTCATTGGTCATAAAATGTTGTTGAAAACTTGCAACTGCTGTGTGCCAACCAATTGGGTGCAAACTTTTTGTACAAAAGTGGCTCTGCCAGGAAATATGAGAAAAAGTTGAAACCGTATCATACCTAAAGCATACCATGAGCAGTGTACGGTGGGACCTTTGAATCCAAAAGTATATGGGAAAGTGAATTCTGAAGGTTTCAAGAAGCCTTGGAAGTGAGTTACTTGCAAGCTCCATTGTCATCCTATATAAGCCTAGTTGGTGAATGAACTGTAACCTACTCATCTCTCTTGCTCTTGCAGCGAGTAGATTATATTTAAGAAAAATAAAACTCAATTAGTTAATATTGGAAATTTTCTTTGCGATGGCCTCAGAATGCCAAGTTGTTTCTTTCAATCTCAAGCATCCACAACTGTACCTACCTGTTAGGACTCCTATTGAACTTGTCATTATGGGAAATATCCCACTTCTGAACCACCAACGAAAACGCTGCAGAGCTACCTCGAAAACATACAGTAACTTGGTATTACGATATCATGAAGCAAAGTCAAGTCTTTCAGTTTGGACTTTGGACAAGCCCAGAGGCTGCACAAATCAAGTTCTGGAATTATAGAAAATTGGGTATTATTTGGATTGAGAATTTCATTCTATGGAGCTGGTGTTCCATGCCAGAAGAGCCCATCTCAAACAAATACATATTAGATATGTTTCAAAGCAGAGGCAAGAAGGAGAAACCCTCCTGGATGTAACATAACACGATAAACTCAGAAACTAATTCACAAAAACTGAAAGAAATGAGCACTTCACTGGTTTGTACAAGTCAAGATACTACTCCATTAGCTTAGCTGCATAAACTTTCAGGTGCAAGCATTCCATGATAAGCACTTGGGTGGGTAAGACACAACATACTGAATTAATTGAGTCTTCCACAGTCTGCTCTCAATTCTTACTACTAGAAACTCAAGCAAGTTAGACTTTCTCCTAACCTGTATCGTTTGTCCCTCAAAGATATTTCACCCACTTCAAACTCCAGCTAAATGTCACTGAACCAATCAAACTGAGGAAATCAAGTTCTTCTTGGTCTCAAGAAATGTTTTTGGTAGTTTGACTGTGCCCAACCCCATGACTACGAAAGGAGCCCATTGATGGATCCAGTAGCCATTCTTGATCATGTCCAGCATAGATGCACGCAACGCAGATGCCACATCCAAGTCATCCTTTTTCATGGCCTTATACATACCTTCCATCAAGGTGGGTGCAGATGCATCATCAACCTTCCACTGCGAGACAACAGTAGATGGGACTCCACTGATGAGAAGGGCTCTTGCAAGGTTAAAAGTTCCTTCACTCTTCACTTCTCCCCTGGCGGTTTCACAAGCACTCAACACTACTAGCAACATACGCCACTCGTGGTCCTTCACAATCTCCTCCGAAGTCAAGTGACACGGATCAAGCTCCCCCCTCCGAGGTCCAGTATGTCCTCGACCACAATATACAAACTCTTCCTCTTGCGCTTTCAATGATGTACTAGATGTAGAAGAGGAAGTTTCATCAGATGTTTTTATTTGAGACTCCCTGAGGTTGGACCTGTCATGACTGTCTCGGGGTGTAGGAACTGGAGGCCATGCTTTTACCTTCGGATCAGCAAACTGAAGAGCTCCTTCTTTGAAATCATCATCTGCTCCTTTGCCATGGGTCGCCAAGTGCATGAGAGCTTGGTATTTTCCAGATCCAGTTGCACGTTGAGCCCACTCCAAAACATCTTTCTTTAGAGCACTTTTCCCCTTCAGTAGAAGCACATTTGAACGTCCAAGAATGTCAGCAACGGTGTTAGCCTCCTTCCCAGAATCTATAAGACGATCACGATCAGAGGAGAAGGCCGGGTCTCCGAGCACCAAAGCTGCTCCTGTGCCCTCCATGAGTGGGAGACTTTGAAGAGTCTTTAAACGTTCATCGCATTGTTTGAGAATGCGCAAGGAAGGTGTGCAGACAACGGTATGGCGTTCAATCAGAAACTTCTTGGTCTTGGGATTGCGAAGAGCTGCAAATGGCACACCTGCAAGGATCTGATGCAAAAGTCACAGTTGCTAGCTGTCATTTCGGCCATGATTGCGTATGTAGATGTCTCGTTCAACTTAAACAATGTAAGATGTTGGATGAATCAAGCAAGCATAAAAGATGAAATTAGAAGGTAGACTCTCAATACCTTGTTGGCACAGATGACCAATTTGTGATGTTCTTCCATGTCATCCAATACGAGCTGCATTGGTGAAAAAAAAGCCTCATATAGGTCCTCCAAAATTTGCATCAGTTCTTGGTCTGAGAGATTTGACTCAGGCTCCTGAGACATGTGATCATGCAGGTTTTTGAGCAGGATCTTCAAGTCCTTTTCTGGTTTATCTGAGAGCTGCATGCGAACTGCGCCATCCTGTCAGGCAATAGAAATTTTTTGAGTGTTGAAGTGTACATTTGAAATTTACAGTTACTTCATTAGTACAAAATGAAGGGGAAAGCATAAACAGTGGAGATTCCCACTCAAAGGTGGCATTCTGTTTCATTGCATGGCATGTTCCGGTAGCTGCGAATCAACTGTGTTAGGGGCGCACCGGTGTCACGGAATAAATGATGAATCTCTCCTTGTCCTCCTCCTCTGCCTTGACGAATTCTAGCATAACTGTGCCAGGGCCGGATACATCTCTGCTTTCTATTATGCTCGCAGATGCTTCTCCCCAGTCGTCCATGTCAAATCTTTGTAGCTCCGATCGGGTGCTTGGGCCCATGTTTCTCTCAGTGAGTTTGAATGCAAGCGATCGGCTGTGACCTCTTTCTGCCCACAATAGTGCTTGTAAACCCCAAAGAGAAGAAAATTGAATATATTCTCGTGATATTATCATCTGATTTCTGAAATATTCTCCACGGATAATCTCATATATTGATCTTTGTATCAGATAATATGCACTCATGGACATACCATCTTGTCGCTCCAGGACTGAGATCCAAAGCTTATTGGTGTCTCTCAAGCCGTATAAGAATCTATTGAGGTTTCGTCCAGAGGCCTTGAAATGATTGAGAGCGGTTCTCAAACAATTATATCCATCTTTGCTATGTTTGTCATGTCCAGGTAAAACCAGTCTCCAGTTCGTGTAGAGTAGAGAACCAAGCAACCTATTGTACGAGGCCATATTGTAAATGTCCTCTCTCTGTTCTGCTACTTTAAGAGCACTCTGCAGATTGTCCTTTGACAAATGAAAATGATGCATAAATGCCATATTTGTATCGTGATTCCCCGGGTAGGCACCAACACCGCACTGAACCTCAAAGCGGACTGCTCTGAGAAATAACATATAGTAACAGGCACCGATTTGACCATGACACCCCATCATGTACATGTCATCGCCGCCACCCTCGGAGATCAATTCCAGGCCCTTGTGGAAACACGCAACTGCCTCCTCCAGCTTACCTTCACTCATGAGTTGTTCGCCTTTAAAACATTGAAGATTCCACCTCGTGATTTGGTCAGGTTTTTCATGGTTGGTATCATCGTTTAATTTAAATCTTTCAAGAAACTGCTCCGCCCATTCAACCTCAGCTTTGTATTCCTGTTCAATAACATCAGTTGTCATGGCTGGAAGCCCAATTTCAGGATTCTCAATAATACGTCGCTGGTAAGTTTCTCTCTTTAGACGACTCGTATATGGCAACGCAGCCAGGGATCTCATTGCAGCAGCTGATTCTTGAGTTGAACTCTTCTTCAAACATTTCAGGACACTTGTCACAATCTCGTCGGCGTTCTTATGCTCTCCCAAATTCGTTAGCAGGCCAGCAGATCGCAAGCGTATTCCATTGTAAGAAGATTTCGTTTTGTCCATCAGCTTGAGCCTCTCATCATTCCAGAAACGAGCCTCTGCAACTCTTCCCCAACTCTCGTATCGTGTACTCAATAGAAAACAAATGAAGTTCCCGACATCCAAATCGCTCATTGACCCGTCGAGTACTTCAGGAAATAATTTCCGAATTTCGAGAGTTGCTTCTGCAACAAGCCGTGCTTGTCTCTCCACATCCAACAAAATATCAGCATCATATGCCGTCTCATACATTACCTCAATAATAAACAACTTTAACGCCCTGATTGTCGAATCCAACCCCGTGTGAACCTGAATCGCCTCCGACAAACTTGCTCTGTAACATTCAATAGCCTTCGAACGGTCTACAAGGTCAAGTCTGTAAATACGTGCTAGGTTTTCATAAGCCCATCCCAAAGTTTTAAGCCTTGCTAAGATGGGAAATTCGTCACCAGCTGCTCTCACTGCAGCTTCACACTGCCTATAGCATTGTTCAGCTGCGAGTATCTGCCCTGCAGCTTTTGCAGCCGCAGCCTTTGCACCAAATTCCCTAAATCTCTGGAGATAGAATTTCATCTTCTTTGAGAACTGCTGAAATTCTACAGAAAGATACTTAGGTAATTTGTCAAGTAATGGGTCACCTGTAATAACAAACTGCAGCTTCAAGTCTGTCAACCACTGATTCCAGTAGCTCTCCCTATCATTTCTTTGCAGCTTCGCATACCCTAAGCTCAACATGTAAGCAAGAGAGCTCGCAACTTCTACGTCATCGAGGGTCTCCCATTCATCAACGATGCCTCGAGCTTCCTCCAAGGGCACCGCATTAAGAAGCGCCATCCCAGCAGCTTGATCAAATTCTTCGAGTACATCAACCCACTCGAACACTGTCAAGCAAAGCGCAAATCTAATCTCATTGTAGGATGGTGCCCCCATTCCTTCCGAGCTGGACACAACCTTTGCCCTGGTGGACAGCAACAATAAAAGATACTCAGTTGCCTTCCAGTAGTCCGGCATGAGACTGTATCTGTGTAGGTTTGCAAGTGCTAGGTACACCCAACACAGCGCAATGGGTAAATTAGAAGATTCCGCAACGTCTTTATCACCTTCTGATGCTTCTTCAAGGTAGAGCTTGCACTGGTGGTAAAACATTTCAGCTTCTGTCCCATTTCCTACAGCATCCAAGCGCGCGGCTTGCCCGGCAAGCTGTTGAAATATCTCATACCATGTATCCGTCTCTGACAACCTGCCGTTCAGGCTCTCCAATGACTCGAGTTCCAGAAATCCATTCATGGTGGAGCGCTGCATCCATCTTTCACCCTGCATGATTCATTCCATTATTGCATGAATCACGATTTCCTGAGTCCTTACATGAGTCCGCGTATGAGTCTCTATGTGCTGTAGACTTCTAATTCACTCTTGCATACTTGCATCCTTTAGACTCTCTAACAGTGTCAGGTACGTGACCCATCCCTTGCACAATTGCTTGCTAACAATGACACATAATAACAAACTATGCACGAGCTGTGTCTCTCTAGACAACCAATGAAAACCAGTTGAGATATCTTGTACGTCATATTCACATGGAATTAAGTAACAACATCAAATATGTGGATTAGAAATAAAGATATCTATTCATGAATGCTAAATCTAGAACCCAAAGAGAACTCCAAAGGATTACTGCTCTAGAATTTCAAGGGTGCATGGACCCTGCTTTGACCAGCAAACCTAATCCACAATGGAAAACATTGAGAACCCCTCTTACCAAACTAGGGGCAAAATTAGATCCTATTTGCATGTAAGAAGCCATAATTGGTATCTGAATGAAGTAGAACGAGCAGAGACTGAGTGAAGCAAACGCTATCCGATGTGTTTCTTTCACATCATTTCGGCAAACACAACCGGGGTAAAAGGAGGATACAGGTTGGGATTGAGTATGTTCAAGCTCAGACTACATATACAAATCAACACTGTACCGATCACCTTCCAAACCCTCCTCACCTGTCCAGTAATTGAAGGAGTCATGAATAACTCATGGTCATATTCGCATGTTTCAGTCCTATTTAAGTGCACAAAACTGGAAAGAATAGGACTGGCATAGATCTGAGGTTTCAAACAAGCATTCGCAAATACCGATATCTTGAAATTTCTCCATATTAAAGAATGTGGCGATATTCAAGCCTAAACTAGTTCGTCAATCGTCAATCGTCAATCCTGTCACCTATTTGAAGATTGAAATTTCACAATGCAAAGGTGTAATTAAATTTTTAAAGCTCGAAGCACACATTCAGGTGCAGCACGTAAACATTGACACACACCTCTATTCCTGAAAATACATACGACCAATATGACCTTTGAGACTAGTCAACAATTGCACTCTGAAAGAGAAGAAATTTCTGAAAGATAAATGATACAGCTGATTTATAGCTTGTACATACTCACAGTGCAAAGTATGTACATCAAATAATCACCTGGGAATTTGGTGAATTTGCTGAGGCTGATGTGATCCCCGATTCTGAGTCTGTCGACATGAGATGCTGCATCTTGAGCATCGATTTTGGGTCTGCATTCCCCACCAAAAGGACAAGCCACACTCATTCGGTGATATCGAGAGATCAAGATCAAGCGGAAAACAAGAACATTCGTGCCAGAACCGCAAAGACTGGTACTTTCGGGAGTTCAAGTCAGTGCCTTTGTTTGGAGACTCGATCATACAGAATAGAGTCCAAAAACAATGGCATTATCCCAGATTGCTGAAAAATTTCGCCTCATTTATGATTCACATCAGCAAGGTCATGGCACCAAGGAGGTAGGATCATGGGTTTCAGCGAAAACTTCTCCATCGTCTTGCAGCACTGATGCTCATGTCCTGAGTCTTAACTGAGAACCCAGCATGTATATATCAGCAGCATTTCAACCTCTGATATTAAATGTTCAAAAGAAAAACTGTGAGGGATCGCAGCTAAGTAAACCAATGGGAACACACGATGGTGCTAAATCATTCTTCAGAATGTAAAACAAACTACGAAGAATTTCCAACTTTCATATATGTAGATTGAAGGCAGACAAAGTAGTATTTTGATAGCAACTGAGCCATTACCCAGGAACAGTTTCAAGAATTACCGTTTGTAGGATTGACGCCTGCATGAAGGTCTCCGTCTTCGCCGGGATTGATACCAATTGACTCAGTAGACGGTTTTAGGGTGGTTGAAACGCTGGGTTGTGGCTTCCGTAGGCGTTTGTTGTGACCAGCCAAACGCCTTTTACAGCTTCGTTTCCCCCCGTCAAACTCATTTAAGATATGAAATCTGCGGGGTCAGACTGAATTTTAGAATTGATTAACGTCTTCCCTCAGGCTTGCACTCTGCAGAACAATTTATTATAAATCATGTTAAGAATCTGAGAAGCTAGCTTTTCAATTTCTAGACCTTGTGTTGGGTCCACCTCGATCTACACTGTAAGAGTTCATTTCTTTATTAAATTAATCCTGTTACATTCAGAACGTCTATCCAAATTGTACTAGTATGTACAGATATATATATGCCGTCGTTGAATGCACAGCGCCAAGCTACAGAAAAAAATGTCCTCGTCGTTGATAGCAAGAAGCTAATGTGATTACCGACTGACTTTGCTACTTATAAACTTTTTAATAGATACTAGGTCAGTCGAGGGCCAAGCTTGTAATGAGTAGTGTTGAGACATGAGACATGAAGAGGACAATGCGTCAATTAGTAAGTAACGAAGTCCTGCAACTCCGGAATTGATGCATTCCATTCTGGCGACAAGTGGAAAGGAGCCCCGGCCTTATTTTCAGTTAAATATGAGTTAGTTTCCAGCATGAAATGATTAAGTGCTCTGCTGTAAAGGTTTCTGATGTTCCTTGAAAAAAGTGCAGATCTGAATCGAGGGAATATGATGATCTTCAGCAGTCCGATTCTATAATTTGTTTACTGTTCTTGGTGCATTACTGCATGCCATAAGCTGCAATGGAGTGAGTGTTCATTTCCGAAGGTAGTCGTGGCGAATGAACACTCAAATATTTGAAAAAATCTCTGGAATCTCATTTTACCTGCTGCATTGCTGACAAAATCGTTGCGGGGGTCCACCAACTATAATAGTCGGTGCTTTTGAGTGGAACTCATCCACCTTGTGGCGACGGTAATAATCCTTGCCAGTGCTCAAATCAGCTTTGCAACCCTCTACCTGACACATCGGGACTTGGGAGCTCGGGGAACCTGCACGGTGTCTCATCCCAAGTCCACCAGCAGTTGTGTCCTCAGTTAAGAAGTTTGTCCGGACGCCGAGGTTAAGGCCTATCCGAGCATGGTCATCACTACCCTGCACAAGATACAAGTGTAGATTCATCATGAATAGCTCTCAAGTTGTCATCAATTGGTTCTGCAGACCAAAGTAGGTAGTTTCAAGTTCACTGGGAAAAAAAATTAAAGTCGCATCCATAGCTCCTCTTTCTTGACATGGTCTTGCATGTTAGCTGCGAAGAAATCAAAAAACTGCCGATTATCAAAACTTCGAATGTCATTATGGAGGCCTGTTCCGGTCATAGCCGCAAGGTCTGGTATGCCAGATGAGCCAGGTAAGCTGTATAAGTTTGCTGACGTCGAAAGTTGACTGGGGTCGTCTAGAGAATCATAGTTTAGATAACCCGGGGAGGTGAAAATACCCATGGGATTGTGTCTCTTTCCAAGTCGACCAGCAGCTGTGTCCTCAGCTGAGAAGCATTTTACCATCCTATATCTGGAAAGCACCTCCTTGAACTTGCATATACAAATCAACACTGTACCGATCACCTTCCAAACCCTCCTCACCTGTCCAGTAATTGAAGGAGTCATGAATAACACATGGTCATATTCGCATGTTTCAGTCCTATTTATGTGCACAAAACTGGAAAGAATAGGACTGGCATAGATCTAAGTCTCAAACTCGCAAATACCGATATCTTGAAATTCTCCATATTAAAGAATGAGGCGATATTCAAGCCTAAACTAGTTCGTCAATCGTCAACCCTGTCACCTATTTGAAGATTTAAACTTCACAATGCAAGGGTGTAATTAAATTTCTAAAGCTCGAAACACACATTAATGTGCAGCACGTAAACATTGACACACACCTCTATTCGAGTTCCTTATTTGGTCTATATAAGACATGAGATCGAATTAGAGATTAGCAAGAATCAAGAGTAGAGTGCTGCTCAAAAGCCCCCCCGTGTATGTTTCATGGAGAGGATGTATCAGAGGTGCACACTTGAGGGGGAGGAGTCTCCTGAGCAACACTCATCCCAAAGACTATATAAAAAAAATTTAATAATGCAAAAACTTTTCAAACAAAAATAAGACATACAAAGAAGGAATCTAAAACAAAATACCAGTACGCAAGATGCTGAGACAATCACGTACATTAACAGCAGATGGAGAACACATGTGCTGCTGAAGATGGTTCAACAAAACCTTGTAACCGATATGACTCTTTGACACTGGTCGGCAAACTTCAAAATGATTGTCCCTGTCAATCTTGTGCCACTCCCAGCTGACTGATAGCCCTTCCCAGGAATTTTCTGTAACAAGAAGGGATTTCTGCACAGGTAGTTCAAAAGTGTTGAATTGATTTTTGATAGGTCAGGAAGTTGGCAAAAAATGATCTACAAATCCGACGCACTAAGGAGGTACAAGAGCTGCGACTTAGCACTGCCGTGTTGCACATGGCCGTGAAACTAATGCCGACGATTGCCTCCAGTTTGCCACACAAACACCCTATGTAAAATACACGAACACAATCCACCCCATGATCGCTGTCTAAATGAACGATGTATATAACAATATCCAAGGCCCCTTTAGTCGGTCAAACTTGATCTTTCAACATTATGAAGGTAAGCGCTTTACCTTGCTCATGGGCTTCCCTTCCAGAAAACCAAGAAGTTTCGTCTTCCGTGGAACCGCATTTTCAAAATCTTTGCTCGATTGAATCATGTCTGAAATGAAAATACTGTCTCTACGAAGAGCTTTCAGTAAGAAACTTCTTTGTAAAACTCGTGTGTTGCTACATCCCGAGATGTAATTCTCAAACTCCATGTTCGCGAAAGCATGCGGCACACTGTAGAACACAATGCTTGCTAGCCTCTTCAAGAAGTTTTTGCACTTCAGGACTTCTTGAAATTTAACGTCGTTGTAGACTGTTTTTCCGGCTAAGCCTTGAGCCGCAGCGACCAAATCTTTGATTATCACCCCTCCAAAGCTATGCCCAACTAAGACAATTGCCTGATCGGTTTCACCAAGCTTACAGGTCGCGCTGCATATACACCAGGATCGAACCCCCACTGTTCAAATACTAGATATCTAGATTGTCCTATGCAAAATTAGAAAAAGGAGCTGTTGCATGGTACTCGACAAAAACTGGAAACAAGATAATTCGCTGACAACATTTGAATGTTGAGCTGTCACGTTCCTCATGACGAATCCTTCATTCTGAATCAAACACATATGGAAACCCATTGTACGCTGAGTATTGAAGGTCACGTGAGATTAGAAGATTACCTCATAACCAGAATTTTAAGCAAATCCATGATTGACTGAGTGCTCCTCACGTTTGGATTATCATCAAACGACACTGAGAGAACACGTATGCCTGCGCCTAAATCCTCAGGCAGCCACATTTGTGGCCATACCAGCTTATTGTCCCGCGTTAGCCATGTCATCCTCCATTCTTCTGAATCCTTGGGAAAACCATGAAAGAAGATCAAAGTAATCTGAACAAAAGTCGCAACCTTATCCAATTGAGGATGCAACTGATGCACATGAAACATCTGAATGCCACAAAATTCCTCACAACGATTAGCTATAAGAAAATGTACAAGGCTACCATCTGAACATGAACTACTGAGTGGAACGTGGAGTGGAATCAGCAAGTTATACAAAATCGCAAATTTAGTACTACCTTCATTTGGAAATAATGTAACCATTCTCAGTGTTATTGCTTTGTGAAATGGATACCCTATTTCCAAACGGAGTAGTATATAGTAGCAAGCCTTGAATCACCAGACAAATCCAACTGTCCGCTTCAGTATTCTTACAAGAGTATTGTTTCCTCGTCAGTAGCTAAAAACTTCCAAGATGTTACAAAGCATTCAATGTAAAGCCCAAGAACTGAGCACACTTTTGACTCCATAATATGAAAGAATTGTGCCCTTGAATTTAATGCGAGAAAATGATAGCTGAAACATGAAATTCTGCACCAAGAGCATGCCTGAGTTAAAAAATGTTGATCATTAGGTGCCAAAAGCAAAATTTTGATCACAACAACCAAGAAAGTGTACCTCATGACGATCACTTTTCGATGTGGATGACGATGCTATGTCTGCAACATGATGAAAGGACAACCGTGTTCAGAAACCTACGTTTATTGTTCTTTACCCGACTAAAGTGCACATCTCCTCACGCCTCTCGCACCAAAGACAATAAATTTGACATGAGTTTAACTACAAACAACGACTGTCCTCTTACCATACCTTGGTTATTGCTTAGAGTGCTTTTGATGTGTAGATTTACACTGCACAATATCCTCTTGTCTTCACATGTCTGTATGATCTGACTCTGTGCCAGCAGAAGTAGTGTAATAGCTTCTGAAAATGTGATTTTTGTATCTAAACAGCTCGCAATACAATCCTTCAGAATACATGGTGTGGTCTCTGGAATGCTCGGCCTTGAAACCTTGTCAGCTCCATAAATATCTTCAAAACACTCGTCCCCGGTAAGAATTTCCAAACAAGTCAATCCGAAACAGAACACGTCTCGTTTCTTGGTGTCATCATTTGCAACCCGTGAACACCCAAATCCGCCCAGTTTAACAAGGACATCACCCACTTGAAAAGGAATCTGAGCCGTGCTCTTAACTCTGCAAAGAACATTATTGCACTTGAGGTGGGGATGAGAAACACCCATTTCATGCAAATAAAGCATGCCCTTGGCGATCTGCAACATCACGTGAACAGCTACAAGGAGGGAGAGTGGAGTCAGTCCAGTTGTCTTAATGCTTGTCATGAGATTTCCAAGGTCACCATCCATGAGCTCCATCATCAAAAATGTCATAAATGCAGACTTTGGCATCCACTCACGAACTTCACCATAGTCAATTTTTTTCTTCCAATGGTGGAATAAGTGCACCACATGCGGATGACAGAGTCGTGCAAGATCAGGTTCGCTCTCGTCCATTGTATCGATCCTCTTCAGTGCGCAAGAATACCGTCCTCCTTGTCCATCAGGGCAAATGGTTCTGATCACATACCCTCCAGAACTAGCCCCTAGCAGATCTCCAGTTAGATCAATCGTAAGGTAGTCTCCAATTGAAGTTGGTTTCCCAGCATTCCGAATTTCTTTGGACTCCAACTGCACTTCCGACTTACTGATATCGGTTTGAACAATATCTACTTCAATTTTACCTTCACCCCGTATTTCATTGGTGATGGAGGCAAGTTTAGTAAACCCTGGTAATTCCTGCAGCCAGAGCTCAATACTACCATGAGTTCATAGCAAGCAACTCGCATCTGAGTCACTTAAATAGAAAAAACAACAATCAAAATGGAACACGTATGAAGGTATGGAAAGGGGTCAGTAACTGGTACCGGTGGGGGAAAGCGTGGAGGATGAAATTCTGGTCGTTTTAACTTTATAAGTGCCCTCAGCACATCCAGCTTATGCAGTGTGGAAAAACTGCCTGCCACTTTGATGAACCCAACCGACCTTTTCTCCACGAGCAGATCCTCTGTTCGTATAAAAAAATCTTTTCGATCTGCTTGGAGATCCTCCTCTAGGTTTATGAATAATGACAACAGCACCCTGCAATGGATAAATAGAAATCACTCAGGAAATATATTTCGCTCTTTGAAGAACCGGACCCTAAATACAATGCAATTTAAACTCCGGTGGAAACGACAAAATTGGAGGTAAGCTCAAGAACATAAATACCACATTGCACTTACTTGCATTCACCAACCTGGAATGCTCCATAATAGATGCAGATTTCGAGTACGTCACCTGGATCCCAAGAGTTGATCCTGAAAGTGAAGTGTTCATGCCAAACGAACTTGTTTGACTCACCTATCACGTCTCACAAACATAATTCATGCAACATCAGGAAACATGCACAGATGAGATATGGGCTAGTGAGATGAGGTCGTCATTACCCACAAGAGTAAATTCAATCTTACAGTAGAGCTGTCTTAAAATTTACCTCTGAGAGTTCCAACTGTATGTGTTGTATGCTTGTAGCTGAGCATTGCAAACACCCTAGGCTCCGTAGCTGCAGGCGAGATAAACCCCAAACGAGCTGTTGATGAAGAAATTAGAGACTTCCGTTCAGAGCGATTTTTCATTCGACTGCAATAAATCTAATTTTTAAAAATGACATTTAAAAAAGAGACTCTCAACCTTCAGATTTCTTCCCTACAGAATCTGCATACGGCAATGGATTTTGTTTTTCTTGTAACCTTCCTCGCATGCAAAATAAAACTTTTCATAACTTTCACCTCATTATTTGAAATTGAGTGGTTCAAATGCTTGAGTAGGTATCAATTTCAACAAAATTTACTAGACTTTTTTTGGAAATATATTTTTTGCTGCCCGATTTGACATTGAAATAAAGAAAAACTTCTAACTTTTGCAATACTTATCAGAATGAACAGATATCACGTAGAAAGAGTAAATATTACACAGGTTCTGTGTACAAGTGAAAGCATTAGAAACAACTTCTATGTACAAAAGAAGTGGAGTCTCAATGGAGATCAAAAGCGAAGATAACTTACAACTGATAGAGTCGATGATTCCTTCCTGAAGTACCACATTTAGGTTGCCCAGCTTTCCCATAGTCTGCTCCACAAGGTAATTCAGATCGATGAGAACCAAATTCCACAGAAACGGTACGGTGGGAACCATACAAACTTGCAAAGGTGCAATTGACTTCATTCTAACATTTCCTACCTGCTGCCGTTTAATTTGAGCCGTTAAGGCTAAACTTCCATAAGACCAGCGGCGACCCAGTGAAGACACTGGCAAGGTCTTCAGTTCCGGATCTTGCTCCGGCATCACCTTTGCAAGCCCCGCTAAGTGAAGCCTGTGTGAGATTCTCTCGAAAAAATTAGGGCAAATGTGAGCACCAAGTCGTGCAATCAATTTCTTTTGAAAAGCGAAAATCAAATTTAAAGCAACGGACCAACCTGGCAGGCCTAATTCAGAACGATGTCCTATTCTTTGTGAACCTCAAAATCCACATCCTCAAGCTTACCGCGATATTCCAATACAGATGTGGTCTCTGTTGAACAGTTCCAGAATGATGTCCTCACTGTTATCTTCGTAGGCGAAATGAAACACATTGGTTCCGTCGTTGTCCCACAGATGATGAAGCTCCACATTTCCTACACCTGTAGCCAAGTCCAAACAGTCCATCATCGCCGGTGCCCAATAGAACGTGTCTTCATGTTAGGTCACGGTGTACACACTTGCGTAGTTATTATTACTAGATTACGATTATGGACTATATCCTCAAATTCTCAACTCTGTTATTTCCTTGTAAAACTGAAGACTTGAAGTCCACTTCTAACTCTCCGTAAACTACTCGAACTGACACATCTGAGAATAACCCTTAGGTCAGGAAGCTCACCGAGCCTGGCTACTACCCGATAGGCAAATTTCAATACACCAGAATTCACAGGATCAAAAGCCTCATGACTAGGACAACAGACAAGGAATCCAAACGAGAATTCCATACCTTCTACCATATTAGTCGTGTAGACGATATTCTTGTGTGAAGCCTTAACATATACCATCCTCTCATCCACTGCATTCACATGCAAAACAAGACGGGTCAATCCTTGACCAAACTTGTGCGCCAGAAAACAACCTAATTTTTTCTCAATATATGCAGCTGTAACAGATTTGAACGAAAATTAAGAAGTTACCGCATTCATGTTCAGAATCAAAGAGAAGAAATAAACCTACAACTGCAGTGCTCACTTACAGGAGCTGCTCAGGGGATCCTTGAAAGTGGCACTTTCGAGCGTTACTTGGAGATGTCTTACAAACGCCATGTTTGCTGCTGCTCAACCTTGAATCTGGAAGTTCCAACAGCAGGCAACGAATCTCAGCTTCCGATATGAAAATGCTTATACTACCGACAGCTCCGCGAACAGGGCGACGTGAAGGCTCAGAGTTAACGCAATCACAAGCAAGGCTGCATGCGTTCGCCAAGGATTTTCATCTGCTCACAACCCTAATATCAGTTCCACCTACCAGCAAACTGAAACTTGTAACATGGCACTCCACCAAGCCTGCAAGGATCCCTTGTCACCAAAACCCCATCATCAAGTTGAGTTGCTTCGCTTCGCTGTCCAGAAGCTTGAATCTTCCCCCTAACCGAGGAACTAAATTACATGGGATGCAATTGCGTGAAGCCAAACCATGATGCGAGAACGACGACACCGTATCACATCTAGATAAAAGGTGATAGAACGTAATACGGAGTACATCAATCTCGGTAAATTCACATCAGTCGAGTGTAGACAAGAGTGATCGCCGTTTCCTCGCACGAAATCGAAAATCCTACTCTGTCCATGCTTGGTCCATTGGCGTCACCAGCTAAAGAGCTTCGCACCCCTCTGCAACATATGGTTGTCGGTACAACGCATTTGTTCCCAAAACAAGCACAACGGGGGGACGCATGGTTCTGGAGATTTTTTTTTTTTTTTTTTTTCACGAACAAATGGGAGACCCACTGCGTTAACCCCTAGTAAACGTCCAGAGTCTTCTCCAGAATTGTCATAAAATATTACTTGGAAGAATATTTTGGAATTGATGTACAAATAAAAGTTGTAGATTTTGAATTGTAGGTTCCATATGGTTAGATTCACCAATGTTATCACCAATTTTTTTAGAAATGTTAAAAAGGAAGTTTCAAAATTCTTTCTAAATTTGATTACAAGCAAAATATTTTCATTATTTGAGTAAAATTTGTTGAAATGGATTTGAAATGAGAGTCTCTTGACATGGTGATTTTTGAAATTTTTGTTGTTCTTAAAATCTATAATCTCATTTTTGGAAATCCAGTTTGAACTAGAGTCAATGCAATTTTGGCTTGGTCAACCACTTGACATATATACTTGCACATTTGTAATTGAAAAAAAATATGTATTCTAGTAACACCAAATCTGCCATTGGACAACAACTTGATAAAGTATCTTCACAAATTAGGATGACTTTCATCCAAGAAGAATGAGAAAGAAACAAGAGTTTAAGTCTATTTGTTGTTCAGAAACTGGACGTTGGAGCGCTTAGGGGTTAAAAAATCAATATATACAAACTAGCTAAGCCCAAAGGTTGGTCAAATGAAGAGATAATGAGTAAGAAGAAAGAAAAACAAACATTACAAAAGTCTTCAGGCCTCAAGAAGGCTGTTAGTTTTGTACCCCCCCTTTCGCAATTTTGGTGCAATTAACCCCTAAAGGACCAACATGCGTTTTTTGGCCGTATAGGAATTTTGGGCAGGTACGTGTGACTAGAGATATCCATATTTGAGGCTGAAATTTTAATAGAAGGTGGGGGCAAGGAATATCTTCATTTGTACCAAATTTCATGACATTTTGAAATACGAGTCAAAAGTTGTGACTTATAATATGTTACTTTTTTTTGTAACTGGGCAATTTGGGCAGATAAGAAAAAATCATTTTTTTCAGGAATTTTTTTTTTGAAATTGGTTCTCTACATTTATATATACTTAAAAAGCTTTGAGTCATTCCATTTCAATCAATGAGTCAAAAGTTATGAGGGTTTTTGGTTTGCAGGCAGTTATAGATTCTCTACTCTAAAAAAATCTTTAAAGTCGTTTATTTAACTCAATTTTCAATATTTTTGGAAAAAAATAAAATCCTAGGATGTAAATTGATTATTACAACATTACAATTGTTGGGATTGGCATTTTTAAATTCCATGATTAAAGATTTAACAATTTAGTATTTTGAATCATTTTCTACTTCTTTCTACTTACTATTTTTGTCCTATATGTTGTACAATTCCAAATGATGTGAAATTTTTCAAGCATATAGACAACTTGTTTAGGAAACTGAATTCAAAGAAGCACCGCCTTATTGGCATTTTTTCATTGAAAAGTGAGCTTGCAAAGTGCAGCTGCCCGGTTTTTTGCAGGATTGAAAAAATGGTTTTCAAGACTTTGAATGCTTATATCTTATGATCCACACGGTGGAATTTTCTGAAATTTTTACCACATGTTTTCAAAATATCATACTACAAGATCCTATGGTTACATGTGTCAAAAATTGTTTTTTTTCAAAAATTTGGTAGTTGTATTAGAAATGGCAGTTTTGGAGCGTTTTTGGTGAGAACATAGTCATGAAACTTTAGGGGTTAAAGAATTTTTTTTATATTAAACAATTGATTTGAAGTGGCACTGCTTGTAGCACGTCAGCGCCATGTTAGTGCCACGTCAGCACATCTAAATATTTTAATATTCTTTATTTTTTAATATTTTTTTTGAAAAAAAAATTACTTTATTAAAAAAATAATTTTTAATTTTTCTGTACTTGCACTGCCGTGGTGCCGAAAATCAGAAACTGGCGGCGTTTTGCAGGCCTCAAAATTTTCCTAATGGAAACAAGACCAAAACTACAAGACTTAGCAAATTGTATGACCACACTTGTGCCATCTAATGTAATCACCATCACAAGAGGCGAGAAGCTGGGATTTAAGCTAGATCTTGTTGAGCTTAATCGAAACAAGGGAGTCTTAACGTGGTCTTTGTCAGGCCTTCAGCTAGGCAGCTCAATCATCATGAATCCAATAAGGCGTCCTAGAGTGCTCGCTGAACTAAGGTTCTAGAGGTCTCATTGTAACAAACAAACCAAACATTATCATTTAAGATATTTATTAAATCTAAAAGGGCCAAATGGCATTTTGAGGCAATATAGCAATTTTAGGTAGCTCATCACAAATGGAATTTTTTTTCCCTTCTAAACTTTCACACAACATGTGCTTAAGGAGTAGCTTTAAGGCACAACAATTTTCATAATTTTTGATGACATGGTTAAAAAGTTATTGTATGATATGTAATTTTCATTGATCTTTGGGCAACTCAATTTTTTTTTTTAAATCTTTTTTTTTAAAATAAAAATTTGAAATTGGTATTCTAAATTTATATATATGCACACATACACATGTGAAAAGCCTTGAACCATTCCATTTTGACCAATGAGAAGAAAGTTATGAAGAGCTTTTGTTTGTAGAGAATTATGGATTCTCCAATCTACTGAAAATAAACTCTGAAGTCCTCCATTTAACTCAATTTTCAATTTTTTGAAAGAAAATAAAAACATTAGAGGTAGATTGTTTATTGTAACATTACAACTATTGGGATTGGCAATTTTTTAATTCCATAACTAAATTCTTAACAATTTAGTGTTTTGAATCATTCTCTATTTCTTTCTAATTTTTGTTTTTTCCTATATGTTGTACAATTCCAAATGATTTGAAAATTTTCAAGTATGTAGCCAACTTGCCTTGAAGAATGAATTCAAAGAGCAACCACTGTTTTGGACATTTTCTCATACAAATGAGACCTTATGAAGTGTAGCTGCCCGGTTTTTTGCAATGCCAAAAAAACGATTTTTGTCAGTTCAAAAGCTAATATCTTGCAATCTATAGATTGGAAGTTTTTGAAATTTTTTTTACATCTTTTCAAACCAATATACTACAAGATCCTACAATTACACATGTCCAAAAAATATTTTTCTTCTAAAATTAGATATATGTACTAGAAATGGTAATTTTAGAGCGTTTTGGGTGAAAACATAGTCAAAAAACTTTATAGGTTATAAAAAGACCCAAGAACACCTATTGGAGGTCAAACTACTAGACAAGACCTTCTTTTTTTACAAAAAATTCCAAGGATGAATATTTGCATTTCTGTCCTATAGTACTTACATACCTTTCATTGAAGAATTCTCTACTATCCATCTGACATTTAGTGTCAATGCTGTATATGCAAGGATAACCTCTAAATGCCCAAGGTCTTTTTTGAACTTCTAGGAATTTGCTCTAAATTGAACAAAACCCAACAATTTGATAAGTTGCATCAATTTTTTTTTGGAATTGTAACCATACAAACTCAAACTAGATATACTAGAGATTACATAAGAAAAGTAAACACAATAATATCATTTATGGATTGAAATATTATAGTGGTGATCATTATAACTACAAAAGTAATTTGAAGTCTTTCAATTCTCTGTTTACATTTCAAATCTAGCAAATTGGTCACCAAAAAAATATAAGGTTAAATCCTAAAGGACCAATATGCATTTTTGAGCTACATAGAAAATTTGGGCAAATAAGTGTGACTAGAGATTTCCATATTCCTAGCCCAAATTTCAATAAAATGTAGGGACAAAGACTATCTTTCATATGCACTAAATTTTATGACATTTGAAAATATGAGTCAAAAGTTATGGCCTAATACAATTTTTTTTAATGAATGGGCAGCTCGAGGAAGTTATTTAGTGTGTATATTAGAAATATCTAATATAGAGTGTGTAGAATTATATATAAGGTATTATAACTAATACAGGATTATGTTTAATACCATGTATAATTTATTAGATTTTATGTAGAAAAAATATAAAGGGGCAATAATATGTGTGGAAAAATAATTTTGTAGAGTGGATATTTAATGTCCTTAAAGAAGAGATGGACAAAAATTGACACATTCCTTGTCTCCAATTATCCATGAACCTTGGATGAGGGGCTCTCATTGCCTCAAGAATTATCTATAAAGTCCTTTGAAGTCATTTAGAATTTAAAGAATCTATCATGGTTTTTGCTTTAATATACTCTTATTTGTTCACTTCAAATAGTAGAAAGGTCTGAAGGAGCTTGGTGGTCTATCATTATTAGGTCTGTAAGAGCTTGATGGTCTTCAAACTTGGGTGAAAAAATTTATAGGAGCTAAAAAAACTTTTCACCCAAGTTTAAAGACCACCAAGCTCTTATACACCTAATAGTTAATAATATTAAATCACCTAGCGCTTTCATACTTTTTAACTATTTGGAGTGAACAAATAAGAACATACTAAAGCAAAATTCATGAAAGTTTAGGTGACTTCAAAGGACTTCACAGATAACTCTAGTATTACTTTAGGTATCCTATGCATCTAGTATAATTCCTATGCAAACTACTAGCGCTACACTAAAAATGATATTTAGTGTAGTATGACATTTAGTGTTTTACCCCCCTATCAGCCATTTTACTTGTCTTCAAATTTACTTGTCTTCAATCTTTTCCTTTGCAAGTTCATTTTTTTAACATGTTCTAACACTAAATGTAAACCTTTTCAAATTTCAGATTTACCATAGAGCATATTTAGTGTTAGAAATTAGATTTAGTGTTACTTACTTATGATATTTAGTGTCAAGGTTCGTAATTAGTGTTGCCAACACTAAATATCATTTTTAGTGTAGTGGATCATAGAACTAGATCAATAACTCTCTAGAACTAGAGTGCATTGTTTACATTTAGTGAGTGCATTTGTTTATTTATAGTATACTTGTCCAAATATATCGTATTTTAGTTTTTAGTAATCATAAAAAAATGGTTTGAAAGAGAAAGGACAAAAGAATAAAGAAGAATAGATAATAAACAATAAAAGAAAAAAAATCATACAATACCTATTTATTTTATTTTTTAAATCTAATATAGGGGCTAGAAAATTGGACTAAAAAGTGAATTATAATAATATAGGGTGCTATAATAAATGACAATTTATAATTATTTTTAAGAATAGGTTATATTAAATTATAAAATATTAGGTAAATAGCCCCTCCTAAAATATCCTCGGATCTCACGTATATACTAAACCTCTAAACTAGTGACCTCTCCGAGATGGGCAGTCAGGGCAAATTAGAAATAATTAGTTGTTTCAAAAACAAAAATTTGAAATTGGTTTTCTAAATGTATATATATATATATATGTATATATGAAAATCTTTTAATCATTTCATTTTGAACTATGAGTCAAAATTTATGAGGATTTTTTATTTGCGGGCAGTTGTAGATTTTCTATTCCAACTTAAACTTTCTAGTCCTCTATCTTACTCAATTCTTAATATTTAAGAAAAAAAACTCATAGAATGTAGATTGTTTAATACAACATTGCAACCATTGGGATTGGCATTTTTCAGTTCCATAAACAAAATCTTAGCAATTGAGTATTTGAATCATCTTCTACTTCTATTTATTTACTATTTTTTTCCTATATGTTATACAATTCCAGATAATGTGAAATTTTTTAAACATGTGGCCAACTAGTCAACAGTGCTAGTATGTGAGCCCAAGAATGTAAGCTTGTGAGCATTGAGCCTACAATATAGGGAACTATAATATAAATACCACACACTATAGAAGGTATATACATTATAAACACCTATAATATGGGTAGTTATAATATATATATATATATATATATCATATGGTCATAAAAAAGTTCTATAGTATAAACACCTATAACATAGGTACTTTGTATTCTAGGCTCATGGGCTCACAATCCTATGCTCATATAATAGCAACCCTCCCCAACTAGTCTAAGAAAAAGAATAAAAAAAAGTACCACCACTTTGGACATTTTCTCATAGAAAAGTGAGCTTGTGATGCGCAGTTGCCCAGGTTTTTGCAAGGGCAAAAAATGAATTGAGTGAATTTGAATGCTTATATCTTGCAATCCACAGGTTTATAACATATTTTCAAGTTAGCATACTACAAGATCCTATGGTTACATGTGTCAAAAAAAGTTTTTTTTTCAAAAATTTGATATTGTACTAAAAATGACAATTTTTGAGCATTTTTGGTGAAAACATAGTCATGGAACTTTGGAACTTTAGAACTTTAGAGGTTAGAGGGCCTAACATGCATAACCCCAATCAATTTATAGCCTCTCAAAATCTATCCTACAATTTTTTTAAATGAATTTTTGGCTCAACAAACATTAACAAATACATATCAATTAACTAAATGGACGATGGGGAGGTTTCTTGAATATTATAATAAATTTATTATAATATATACTTTTATTTGATTATAATATCTAATGTGATTTTTTTCCAAGATCTAATATATTTGAGGCTCATTTCCAAGAGCGCTCAACACTACAAAAAGTTAAGATTGCAATCGACATTCTTGTACAAAATCTTGAATAGAAAAATCAAAATCAATCATTTTCGAAATCAAGTTTTTGATGCTAAAACTAGACTTAAAAAAAAAATCAAAAATATAAACTACTAAAAATAGCAAATTGGTTAGGTTTTATTTAACTTCAAAGTATTGTCGACAATGCGAGACGTTAAACACCCCCCTCGAGTTTTTCGGGGGGCTGCGTGGCAGTCGCAGTGGGGCCCTTCCCAGCCGGCCTTGCCAGACTCCATCCCTGGCTCCTGGCCCACGAGATCCGAAGTGAACCGTCCTCCAGTTCCCGTCCTCCCGTCCCACTCCAGATTGCCGCCTCCCACTTCAACTAACCCTACGCTCCAAATCGCCACTCTAGATCGCCGCTCCAGATCACATTTTTTGAGCCCTTTTCCATGTTTCGTTTGCATACTATCGATCTATAATCTTTCGTCCCTTCCAGAATGGTAAGGTCAAGATAGTCACCTCTATTAGAAAATCCTCTTTTACAGCTCTCACAGACAAATCACGACTTTGAATTGCAGTTGTGCACACACACACCGAGTCAGCATGAGAACATTCTTCACAACATTTGTTCTCTTCCGGAAAACTCAAACCCCGAAAATATTGTGAACACAACAGACTTACTGAGTCAAGCACAGAAGCTCACTAGCTGAGGTGTTTTGTTCGGTATTTTTATGTGGCCCCTGAAGAAAGGTGGAGGACAAAGTATCAGCCTCTAAACCTTGAACTTTGTAACATAATATCCAAAATTGCCAAACCAACCGCACAAACTTCTTTCAACCCTGAAGCAAAGTTTGAGATGCAGAGTCTCGAGCACGGTCCTCCTGAAGATAATATTTGTCATGCAGGAGACTTGGGAAAGTCATCGCTGGTGAAGACGGTAAGAATGAAGACTATTATCTACAATCTGAGAGTAGATGTGATTGTGGTTGTGGACTTCTGATTCCTTGTCGGAAGTGGGAGGACTTCAAGAAGTTGCTGCATTCCTGTTCTCGTGATTGTTGCCTCTTCTTCTTGTGGTAGAAGGGATCGTATTAATTTTCATTTTCCGAGTTTAGGTGGGAATCTCATTCGTTCAGTTTAGGGCCGAGTTTATATTTGGCCTGGGGTCGGATGGAAGGCCGGCCAGATTTGCCTTCAATCCGGCCCTCAATCCGGCCCCAATTCTTCCATTCGGCCCTAGTTAATGTAAAGCCCTTTGGCTGGATTCTAGAGAACAATTTCCAATTTATGTGTTCTTGGATTTTCTTAACACTCAAATTTAAAAAATTTAAAAACACACATGATTTCCTTTATCTTCCTTTCTTTCCTATTTAAAAACAAAACAAAACAAAACAAACTATTTTTTTTCCTTTTTTCTTTTTTCTTCTTATTTATTCTATTTTAAAATAATAGTTTTTTTTGTGAACCTCTTATTTTTCTTCCTATTCTTTCTTATTTCTTAATTTTACTTATACATATAAATGTTCGAAGTTCAACTAAGGGTAAATGAAGAAACTTTCTGCTTCTTGTGTCAAATTTTAGAGCCACGTCCAAAAAAAATATTCCAAAGACTTAAAATGTTTAATTTTTTTTTAGTCTATAATTTTAGTTTTATCTTTTTTTAAAGTATGATCCTTTTTTATTATGGGAAATTGAACGAATTCAATGATAAATGTATATCAGGTTTTGCAATACAAGTTCTTTCTACTAGTACTGTAATCTTTCCATATATTTTTCCTAGTACTGTAATCTTTCCTTATATCTTTCCAAGTACTGTAATCTTTCCTATAATGTTCTTTTTGGAGCATCTGTTATTACAAGTTGTAAAAGCACATCATCATGTCACAGATGTGAGTACGATATAATTTCAATAAGTAATTTATTATTTATGTTAACCATTTCCACTCACAGATGGTGAGTCTGTGATATAATACACTGAACATCTCACAATTCAGCATCAGTGCTCCAAAAATTGACCAATGCAAATGGGAGGAAGATAAAATAACAGTGCTCCAAAAATTCAATTTTGCAGATAGGTGGAAGTTTCTTGCACTCACATATAATAAGCATGTATCAAAAAAGAAAAGAAAAGAATTTGCATTGGTAGACGGTAGAAATTTGTAAAATCCAACGGAGGGGCTCCATCCAGCCCAAGATGGGAGTTCGGGCCACCCAAAACCTCGTCCTGATTGCTCCCTTGGGGCTGGATGGTTTGGTGCCAATACCATGCCACCTAAGGTGACACGTAGGATGAGTGATGGTTCCATCCGGCCCCAAGTATAAAGCTCTTGTGCCGGATTTGGAGAAATTGAGTGCTCCAATTGGTTCAAACTAGGAGAGTTCCGATCGACCTTCAATCCGGGCCCAAGTATAAACCGGCCCTTAGAGTGTAGGACGTCGGGACGGTTTCGGGACCCCACTCTGGATCTCGTGGGCCGGGTGCCATGCTATGGAGTCTGGCAAGGCCGGCTGGGAAGGGCCCCACTGCGACTGCCACGCAGCCCCCCAAAAAACTCGAGGGGGGGTGTTTAATGTCTCGCATTGTCGACACCAAAATTTGGTGCGTCGGGCATTTAAGGGTAAAGGTACAGATAAAAAGCCGCCCAAGCTACGAGGAAGCTACGAGGAAGCTGCGTTACTGGCGATGCTCTAAGAGCTTCAAGGAATCAAGGCGCTAGGGTGCAGACCCCAGTGGCCAGGTTGGCTGCCTTTTACAGTGCATCGTTTTCAGTTGGAGACAGATTTTTGCACGACAGAGTAGGATTTTCGATTTCGTGCGAGGAAACGGCGATCACTCTTGTCTACACTCGACTTATGTGAATTTACCGACATTGATCACATTCTATTACCATTTCTCCTAGATGTGATACGGTGTTGTCGTTCTCGCACCATGGTTTGGCTTCACGCAATTACATCCCATGTAAGTTAGTTGCTCGAGTAGCGTGTAGATTCCAGCTTCTGGAGAAGCAACTCAACTTGATGATGGGGTTTTGGTGACAAGGGATCCTTGCAGGCTTGGTGGAGTGCCATGTAACAGATTTCAGTTGGCTGGTAGGTGGAACTGATATTAGGGTTGTGAGCAGATGGAATCCTTGCCGAACGCATGGAGCGTTGGTTGTGATTGCGTTAACTCTGAGCCTTCTCGTCGCCCTGTTTCGCGGAGCTGTCGGTAGTATAAGCATTTTCATATCGGAAGCTGAGATTCGTTGCCTGCTGTTGGAACTTCCAGATTCAAGGACGAGCAGCAGCGAACATGGCGTTTGTACGACATCTCCAAGTAACGCTCGAAAGTGCCACTTTCAAGGATCCCCTGAGCAGTTCCTGTAAGTGAGCACTTCAGTTGTAGGTTTGATTCTGAATATCTGTGCCGTAACTTTCTCAAATTCCTTGTACCGACAATTCCTCCGACGTGCAAAGAATTATTCCGAATGTCGGTGCGCTCTTCCGAAATGTCTTTTTGGCGGTCGAATTTTTCTCCATCAGTGAATAGAATTGTCTTATATCAAGTTGCGAGTAGCTGGAGGACACCGGGGTGTGTGAGGGTTACCTCCGCATCTGAGATGTTGCCTGAGTAAACATCATTGTGCTCAAAATTGTTCCAACATTGAATGTCTCTCGATTGCAAACTCGTTTGATGTCGGACCTCTTCGATTTACTTTCATCTCCATGTCGAAGTGTTTGGAATTATTGCAATGTCGTAGAGGCAATGCTAGGGTTTGCCTTTCAGTCTTCAATGGAAGACGATTACACTGCTAGTGTGTCATGCTTCACCGAAAGAAATTTGGAATCCAAATTTGCAGTGATCCTATTTCAGGTTCTGAACTTACAGCCAGCGATGGATAGGCTCTTGTATTTTCGATTCGCTTTGAAGCCGCTTGAGGACCAGAGATGTTACTTACATTCTTTTTTACTTTTCTATCTCAGATATACTCGATTTGTATTGCTGCAACCTCGCGATCCTTGTCTTTGAGTCGTAGTGGCTTTGCGCTTGTGGAAATTTCTCATCGTGTCTTGAGGAAGTGAAGACGTCGAATTGGAGACATGGAAGTTAGCAATGGAAGAGTTCGGGTAAGATCTGATTCAGCTGCTCTCATTTGTCTGCGCTGGCATTCTAGTCACATTGGTTCATCTTGTAGTCAGAGATATTCGGTACTTGACTTTCGTAGATAGTCTCGAACCTGCTTTACGGATCAAAGGGCTGTGGTAGAATTCTACATCTAGTACGTTGCAACGTGTGGAATCAGGCTCTTCGTAATTAACAATTTCGAATCTCCAAGCTCTTTTTCACAGAAGTGAATGGGGTGATTGCAGGGAACTTTGGGTAGAAGCCTTACTCCTGCAGGAATTCCAAACGACATTACATTTTCAGCAAGGAAGTCTTTTCGCATCAAGGAAAATTTTGGTAAGTTCAACTGCAATGGTTTTTCCTCTCTTAATCATGTCCTTCCGTAAGCCTACGTTGAGAAGAAGAGTCATTTGTAATGCCAAACATTTCAGATTTGATGTGTAAACCTGCATCTTTGAGTCATGTTCAGGAGCTCGATTTATTACGAAACAGGAAACTCATTTAGTAAGCATTACAATCTGTTTTGCTGTAGGTAATTTGATATCCCGTGCTAGTCTAAAACTTTAGATTGAAATACAGAGTAATTCTGTGATGCATAGTAACTTTTGATATCATCAAGCTTATCTAGTTATGGAAACTAGGCTAAAGACGTAAAGGCCATGTTCTAGGCAATATGTGGTTTTTAAACCGTGACCGATCAATTGACCTTACTGTTTTCTAAACGTTATTTTTTGGCCGAAAAGATAACCAGGATGTACGCGCAGCAAATCCGAACATTATCATTAGTGACTCGCTATCTCCATCCAACCACTGTGAAGTTAGCAAGAGTACCAATGAAGCCAGCAAGAGTACTTGTGAAGCCAGCCAGAGTGCTTGTGAAGCCAGCCAGAGTACTTGTGAAGCCAGCCAGAGTACTTGTGAAGCCGGCCAGAGTACTTGTGAAGCCAACCAGAGTACTTGTGAAGCCAGCCAGAGTAGCTGCAAGGCGCACATCGATGATCCTCCGAATCCTAGCAACGAAGTAGTGGAAAGTAGGTTGCTACGGAGGAAGATTGATGGGCATTTGCAGGGAGTTGTGCGTATAAATAAAGAAAAGTGTGCACTTCTGCATTGCTGGCTTAATGACACAGAGGAGAGCTACCACGCCAACATACGTTCTTCAGCAGTGACCGAATTGCGTGCAGCTATACCATACGCCGAGTATCTAGTCGAAGAGAGCTCTCACGATAAGTGGCTTTTGAAAGCTGTGGAGCTATGGGAATGTACGGAGCATTTTGTCGAGGTACTTTTGGACTTGTCCTGGTCGGCTTATCTCATGGATTTGAGAGTTGGGAACATCGAGCGGTCACAAAAATGGATGGATACGGTAGACGAATTGCTAAATTCCCGCTGCGAACAAAATGCGTTGGCAAACTTGCTCTACGAAGAGTCTAACGAGCCTGACAAGATTGCTTTGGGCGCTATGGTTTGTACAACGTTGGAAGACAAAGATTTGAAGGTAGATGGTGCAGATCATCAACTAGCCAGCTTGTTGCAAGATCGTCTCAAGCCCGATCTTAAGAAGCAGATTGTGTGGCAACCTCCATTCTTGAAGCAGCACAGTTTTTTTATCTACAACAAATTCGTTGTTCCATTACAGAGCTCGTGTAAAACAGGAGCACACGGGGCCATTTTGAAACACCCTTGGGTGTATGAGAAGGAGTTTGCTGTGAAGATGCGTCACCCAAAAGAGGACAGCAGTAAAACATTCAAGAAGGAATTTGACATTCTAGATAAGTATCGTAGTCCTTTCATAGTTGGAGTGGTGGGATATTGGGAAGTGGAATCCTGGTCGTCGTGGAATCTGTTTATCAACAAGGTGGTTAGTTGCCCGTTTCTTTTAATGGAAAACTTGGAATGTGATTTGAACGACCTCATGGACAGGTGTAAAACAGCATGGGAGGGAAAGAGAGGAGGATTCTCGGACCTTGAGGCAATCAAGCTAATGCTTCCGATAGCCAAGGCCCTGCGGCTTCTGCATGGGAAAGATGTAGCCCACAGAGACGTGAAACCGCGGAACATCATGTGCAGAAATGTGGTGGTGCCGGAGGACCACGAAGAAACCATTGTGAATGAAGATACAATTGTGAAGCTCATTGACTTTGGCGAGGCAATGGAGAATGTGTCGGGTCTCGCTCGTAAGGAATGGGGACCTGCTGGCACTCCTGGGTACATGGACCCAACGATGTGGGAGGCGGAGGCTATGGGATACACTCTGTTTATGGGCGATGTGTTCAGTTTTGCGATGGTGTTTGCAGAACTTTTGACATGGAGATCTCCGCAGGAGGCATTTGATGTATCTTGTTTGAGAGATGTGCGAGTCAAGCTGACAGCTGGCGAGAGACCGCCACTCCCCAAAAGTTTACCAAACTATGTTCGGTTCATTGTAGAGAGCTGTTGGTGTGCTGATCATTTGAAGCGACCAGATTTCAAAGCCATTTGCTCGATGCTACAACATGCTAAAATTTTGCTTCTGGACATGAAGTTCCTTGACAAACCTGACGAATTCTTTGTTTACGAGGATGCACTTGGTGGAGAGTGCTGTATTTCTGACGAAACTTAAAGTTTTGGCACTCCCCTGGTTGAGGTGCCAACCTAAGTAAGAGTTTCGAATGTGGTGCTGCTTCGATCCTGATTTTGACACAAGGTCTCGAATACAGGTGTTTGTATGTAGTTTAACATCTGTTATTTATCAGTGCTAAATGTACATATTTCTACATGAGTATTTCAAAGTACCTGTATTGAGTCAAGCGATGTAGCTTGATACTATTTTCCATACTAATAATACTGGTACGCTAGAACATCGTTCAACACAGCATACCTGTAGAACAGTAGCATTGAGGTAGAGGATACTAGAACATTTAGGGACCAGATTTCTTATATTCATCCCTGTTAACCAAAGGTGACTCTACTATTCATGTACTTGGTTGGAATTACTTTATTATTAGCATGGCAAGTTTTGTAAGCATGACTTAGCTAAATGTGTACAGTCTTTGAATGAAATGGGATTGTCTTTTGTCACTTATCTACAACGTCCTACCTTGCAACTGCGTGAGTATTCATACGGAGAAATAATTTTTTCAATCTCAACAGATTTTGTTCTTTCACCTGAATTTCTCTTCACAGCTCTATGCATCTTCCAACAATCACACCAGCGATCTCAGAACGGGTTCAGGATCTATAGCCGAATGTTCATTTTTGGAAGATTTTTTTTGAGGGCATGAAACAATTAAGTAGAATCCGTGCGAAATTTAGCCAGTTTTGGGATTGTTGAATCACACTCAAGCTACATAGCTACATGTTAAGTGACTTAGAGTGAAGCAAATGGTATCCTTAGAGCCTCCTGCATGTGAGATCAATGGGCAAAAAAAGCACTAGATAACAAGAAGATTCCATTGGTTGTCTTGTTGGCCTCAGTGAAGAGAAAAGAAGGATTTCATACTTCATTGAAATTAGTAAACAACTTCACTAGCAAAGATTAGTCTACCTTGAAGGGAATCAATATGTGTGCTATTCTTATTCAATCTCTCTCCACCCACTGGTGCCACATGTCAATATAATTGCCCCTTTGAATCCTGTAGCTCCCCCCACAAAGTTTGCTCACCAATCTCATATAGCAGGAGGCCCTTAGTAGGGTCAACTATTCAAAAATATCACTTTAATGAAATTGCCATCAAAACGTAAAATTTATGTTTGAAGTAGACTTCCAGACCTCATTTAGGTATAGCAGAATAACTTTTTTCAAAAATATTTGAATCGAAAAAGGTAGAAAATCTAGCCAAATTTCATCTCACAAAATTTGTTTGATATTGTAAGCCTCCAATCAAAGTTTGTTTCGAATGTTTTCTTTAACATTTTCAAACCTCCTCTCTAAAATTTGTCCATAACTTTTGATTGGAGACTTTAAATCTCAAATGGATTTTGGGAGATGAAAATTAGCTAGACTTATAAATTTTTTTTAAATCAAAGCTTTTTGAAATAAATTATTCTTCTATGCCTAACTGAGGTCTAAATTCTACTTCAAATTCAATTTCTGTTTTAATTTGACTTCATTGTGAACAAGTGAGCTCTTATTAATTTTGTTAATTTATATATCCCACATTGTTTATTTTACCTCCTACCACCTTATATGTTTATGAAGAGTTGTCATCTCAATTCTAAATGCAAATCATGAATGGCTTTTGCAACAATGTGAGATAAGTTTGAAGTTGAAAGCATTGAATTTAGTGAGTTGAATGCTATTTTGTTAAAAATTTCATTTAAAAGTACTAATTTTCCACTAATTCCAGTTTGTAGAAGCAAATCCAAGTACCCAACTATATGCACTTAATTTTCTCAATAGTTTTTGATTTTTTTATCTATAATTATTGATGTGGCATATTCCACATCATTCCGTTTGGGGGGAAGGCAGTAGCACTGATTGCTAAGGTAGCCCCCCCCAGATGTGCCATTTATCTTAACCCCTAAAGGACCAAACGGCGTTTTTTGGCAACATAGCGATTTTGGGCAATTCACTACGGACAGAAATTTTAATTGTTTTCTTTGAAAATTTTACACATTGTGTGCCCAAGGAGTAGCTTTAAGGCCCAACATTTTTCAAAACTTTTAATTACATAGTTAAAAAGTTAATGGATGATATGTCATTTTCAATGGTCGACGGGCAGCTCAAATTTTTTCTAAAAAATCACTTTTAAAAAAAATAAAAATTTGAAGTTGGTTCTTTAGATTTTTTATATACATGCAAAGCTTTGACTTATTCCGTTTTGACTCATGAGATGAAAATTATGAGGTGTTCTAGTTTGCGGGCAGTTATGGATTCTCTACTCTAAAATAAACTTTGAAGTCCTTCATTTAATTCAATTTTTAATATTTTTTGAAAAAAATAAAAGCGTAGGATGTGTATCGTTTATTGCAACATTACAACCACTGGGATTGACATTTTTCAATTCTATAATTAAATTCTTAACAATTTCGTGTTTTGAATCATTCTCTATATCTTTCTACAACCTATTTTTTTCCTATATGTTGTACAACTCCAAATGATCTGAAAATTTTCAAGCATGTAGCCAACTTGATTTGAAGAATGAATTCAAGGAGTGACTACCATTTTGGACATTTATTCATTCAAATGTGACCTTATGAAGTGCAACTGCCCAATTTTTCAATTTTCATTAGAGGAGTTTTGGGCCTCCTAAGAGATTGTGAGTTCCCGGACTGTGGGAACTCTTGTGAACTCTGCAGGAATGCTGGGACACTGCCAAATGGCTAGGCTGATGTGGCCAAGCGACTGCCACGTCATTTTTGGAATTTTTTTTTTTTTTTTTGAAAAGTAAAAATCTAACACGCCCATACCGTCGTTCCCTGAATCTGGGCAAATTGGGGAACGGGCCTGAAACAATCTTCCAAGGCCTTCGAAACCCCTCTAATGACTACAAGATCCTATAGTTATTGTGTCCAAAAATGTTTTTTTTCTAAAATTTGGTATTTGTAATAGAAATGGCAGATTTGGAGTCTTTTTGGTGAAAACATAGTCTCTGACCTTTAAGGATTAAACAACCATCTACACTTTGTGAAGATTTCCACAATCAGTTATATACCTATGTGGAAGAAATACTATTAGAATCAACTTTTTTCGTTCATAATTTTTGCATACAGTATCCAAATGTTGCATTCTTTGATACGTTAGAACCTTCTTTCACTTGCCTATAAGAAAATATAAGAATTTAAATAGTCTAATAATAGTAATTAAGACAGTAGCAATTAGTGACAGTTTTGGAGGTATCCACCTTACTGAATGTTATGATGAATAGTTATCAACATTAAGCTTACCTTCTGTCCATCGGTTTCAAGATCTTTAGTCTATAGGCATTTTTTTTTTTTAATAGTTTTTTGCTAAAAAGCAAAGATTTTTTTTCCAAAGAATATTTTAATGATATATTCTTGCTTTTGCAGTGGATGGAATCATAAAATACGACCAAATCTTGGGACCATATTGCTCTAGTTTGGATGAATGTACATTCTTTTGGATGAAAAAATAAAATTTCATCCATAAATTGTAGGTTTCATCTATTCCATGGATGTAAATAGCTTCCTGAGATCGCTTTTGGCCCTCCACTGTTTGCAGTTTTTTCTTCCACTTGTGCATTCTTGGTTGCACCACCACACACACCTTCTCCCTTTCTCCTGTTGCATGCTCTTCACGCACCGAAGTGACTGGAGCTCTGGATCTGACACAGTAGTATCACATTCTAGCGAGCCCAGACAATGCTCTTGAATGATATTGCGCAATTGTTAGAGATTTCTAGGCTAGAACTGAAGCAATTTGTGGAATTGCAGGAGTGAGAATTTTTCTCAGAGACCATGTCGGGCACATCGGAGAAAGCATCCTTCACGACAGATTGGCTGCACCATAACCGCGAGCTCTACGCAGCGGCCACGAACCACACCTTCATTGCCAGCATTCGAGATGGCTCCATCGACGTTAACAATTTCAAGCATTGGATGGTGAGCTTCAAACCAATTTTTTCCCTTTACGCGGACGACCGTGACTCCCTAATCAGACGAGTAAAAATTCTGAATGCAGCGATGGTTAATATCGCTATTTGATTCTCCCATTTTGGATTTCTTTTTTGGTCATCAATTTCAAGCATTGGATGGTGAGCCTCGAATCTATATTTTTTTTTGTTCTCGAAGAAACTATTCTTCTCAATTAGCGAACCCTAATCAGACAAGTGAATTCTGAACGCAGCGATGGCTAAATAATTTCGCCGTTTGATTCATGTTTAGTTTTGTTTCGTGGTTTCAGGAACAAGACTACCACTTCGTAAGAGAATTCGTCCGCTTCATTGCGAGCGCGCTACTCAAGGTGCCACGAAATGCCCCCGAACACGACGTGGATGTGATTCTGGGCGGAATCACAGCTCTAGAAAGCGAGATTGCGTGGTTTCGGAAAGAAGCAAACTTCTGGCAATTGTTTCTAGAGAAGGTTACGTTACTTGAACCGAACAAAGAATATTGCAAGTAAGCTACATTGTAATTTCCCTTTCTCTCTCTCTCTCATTTGCCAAACAGGGGATAGTGAAGGGAGGGTTTCTGGTCTTCTAATTCCTTATCTTCTTAGATTTTTGAAGGAATTGGAGAGAGAGCAGATACCATATGCAGTTGCGGTGACGGCTTTCTGGCTGATAGAGTTGGTTTACAATGCCAGCTTTATGTCATGCTTGGAGGAAGGCTCAAAAACGCCGTTTGAGCTTGTTAGTACAGTCAAGCGATGGGGTAGTCCCGAGTTTCATGAGTATACACTGAGCTTGCAGAAACTGGCGGACAAAGCTCTTGATAATGCTTCCGTGGTTGAGCAGAAACAAGCCAAGGAGGTAATAAAAAATATTTCAAACCTTTGATTTGTGTCTTTTTAGCATTGATTCGATTTTATTTACGTCATGATCCTCATTAACATTGTGGAGAAATACGTCATGAAAGATAATTTTTAGCTTTTGACTGCAATTACAGGCTTGTGTGCGCATTCTGGAGCTCGAGATCAAGTTCTGGGATATGGCTAGTTTCTAAACTGGTTGGAAGCAATGCAGCTGCGTTGTATTTCACGTCCTTGAAAGGTACAAGGACATGTACGAATGTTCTGTTACTGAATGGTACAGAAGGCTGTTATTATACATGGCTTAGGATTTATGCCTTGAGGTTTTTGATTTGAATGGGTGTAACCCTATTCAACATGTTAAATGTTTTTGAAATCTCAAGGCTTTCTAGGCATTCATATATTTTTCCTTTTGCAAGAGGTTCTAAATACGTGTTTGTATCTGTGTTGAATTCCAAGTGTACATGCAGAATTTCTTTGGCCCTTGTAAGATTTTTGTAACATCGAACTGTCTCAGTTGTCTAAATCTATGTCGAAATTTAGTGCCGTTTCAAGACAGGAATCATTCCCATGCCAAAGAATTAGTAAGCTGTTCAAGAGCATATGGCCTGGCCTTTGTGATCCCGCTTTGGACCGCGCCAATACTATCTCTTCACCGGAGGTAGTACCGTCTTGAAGGTTCTAGAAAAAGGGATTCTTCAGATAGCCCTCATCGAAAACGGCACCAGAACGGAAGCTCCTCACCAAACAGAGTGTGAACAATAGAGTGTGAATAGAACCAAAAATATAGTATGCACATTAGGCATTAGGGCATTAGGGCAATTTTGCCGATCAGGTTTCCATTCTTGCACATTGAAGCTATTCCGATACCGGATTGTCACGGGCACTCTGGCGCAACTTGGATGTATTCATTGAGGTGGTATAATTTATTCGATTGGATTAATTCAAAATTACATGCAGGCTTTGTGGTTTTCTGTCTGTATAGTTCTGTAGATTCCCCTGTTTTTTCTTTCGTATTGTCTTGTTGCGATTGAGTTGGACAGCATAATGTAGACCGGCAGTTGAGAGGTGAATGGTCTTTCGGACCGATGGCTTTTTTGTGAGTGAAGATGCTGGCCGGCTTGTTCCACTGAGTGTGAGCGTGGAGAGCTCGGTTTCGAACAGTTATTGTTTTTCTTCCCATGAAATTTGTTGGAGAGCATTCAAATATTAGTTATTTTGCATGCACATGTTCACATGTGCGGAGAGCATCGACAAATTTTCGGTTAGGTTTCGGCCGAATTGTCCGCAGGCTCCCATTTGTGTTCCCCTGCACGAACGGTTCATCGTTTGAGGGTTTCAACAAGTGGATCCTTCACTGGAGTCCCGTCTCATTGACGAGCGCGCGATTTCTCAACTCGGGGCAATGGCGATCTTTGTAAGTCTGTTCAACACTCGGATTACTAGAAAATTTCGTGCATATACCCTCTTTAGTTCGCATCCACGTTCCTCAGTGGCTTTGGCCGACTCTGTTCTATTCCTTTCTGTAAAGGTTGATGTAAATCGCTTGGCATGGCATTTAATTTAGAGTAAGCAATCGGTCGTGTATTTGCATCTCTGGCTTTGTAACTAAGTCGAGATTGTGAAACTCACAAGTTCTGGTACTTGAGAGTTGAGACTGTGAGCAACAATCGGACAAACTCTTTTTGTAGGTATTTCACAATCCATGTAGTGGTTATGATGCTCATGAATCTGACATTCTGGAAGCTCCGATTGATGTGTACAGCCTGTATCAAATGTTCTGTTTACTTCCGATCTTTTGCCTATTGATGCAACTTTCTCCTAAAGTTTGACAACCATAGTACCACGAATTGCAATCAATTGAGAAACTGTGCGGCTTCCACGGCAAAGACAATTGTGTCTTTGTAGTGGAATATATTCCCTGCTTACTTTCAAGGTTAATTTTCTTCCCTCCTAGTATTTGGTTTGCCCTTAATTCCTTATATATCTGCCATCACTGATAGAATTATTGAATGTTCGTTTTCGAAATTCAGTATCTCGTCTCTTCTTTCTCGATAAAAGTCATTGAAACACTTTACCACCAAAATTTCTGAAATTTGTTTCTGTACAACTTAGAACTCCTTTAAAAAACAGAAGATGTAGATTGATGAAGCGGATCTCACTTTTCCTGGCAACTGCTTTTGAGACTCAGTGTTGTAGCTCTAATAAGTGACCTGCAGACTCTTTCACCATCTCTCTGACGGAAGAGGGGAGGTCAGTTGTATCTCTCTGGTAGAAGAATGTGTCGCTGAAGAGTCTTGGATTATTTAGTTGGTGCTACATTACCATAAGGTGCTCCTTAGAACTTTTAATGAAAAGGAAGCTGATGAGTGTGATAGATTTTTCATTCGGTAAAGTGTTTCAATGGCTTTTGTCGAGAAAATAAAAATGAGCCCGTCCATGTATAGGAAATGATGTTATATTTGTCTGCATATATTCACATTTCAAATGCGTTAAGCTCGCTGACTGATAGTGGTACGTGAGCTCCACTAAACATGAGAACGACGTGAAACGAAGCAAAGACTTCAATGCGTTGTCCTCCAAGCTTTGTGTGTGCGAAAGTTGCAGGAGTCCTGTCGACAAGTTTATATTTTTGTCTGAGACATCTTTTAACCTGGTTAGCTATCAGGAAGGAGTTGCATTAAGACCTTCATAAAGATTCAAACTCTAGCAGCTTGTCAATACTGTTCGTTGAGCGCAAATATAATGTCGCACCTGAGGAGATTTAGAGGTAGTGCTGTGAAGGTCTATAATTCAGAAAACTGTGATGACTGCGATTCTGCAGTGAAACTTGGCAGCGATTCCAAATTAAGCCAGGTGTGTTTGGGTCGATAGTGTGACCGTTGAACTCACGATTTATGTCTTACATGGCATTTTTCCAGTAAAGTAGCGGATCAATTTTGTTGACAGCATTGAATTCATGCAGGGACAATTTAAGAGTGATGCAACCTCTGTGAAGCAAAGCGACGATAAGGGTACCGCACTGATGTTCTCTGTACTCGTTGCTCTTTTCGTATGAGTCAGAAGACTTAACCTAGAAATGCCCAATTGTTTTGCGTCTCCATTAACCAGATGTTCACGGTGAAGACGTAACAGCTTTTCTACCAATATCTATATCAAATCTGACTGACCGTGTTATGATTTCTTGTTTGTTGTCGTGATAGAGAATCTTTTTGATGAGCGGAGGGTTCTTCTAGCCTTTACTGTGGAGATAGACGATGGGTGTGTGGAGCATTTCGAGTTAAGGGAAGGGGATTCTGCTGAAGCAGTGGCGATGAAGTTCTGTCAAACCCATGCTCTTCCAGAGCAATTCGTTGCACCGCTTACAGAGCATATTGTCAGCAACATCATCAGTTTGAGGTACGTGGTAACAAAGACTTTGTTTGCAGCTTGATGCTGATTCTGATAACTCCAACTATCCATTCGCCATTTCTGCCTTTCTCATCTGGGCAAGCACCATTCAAACCAAGGCCCAGGGCATTGTCATGTAAGTATTGTGCCTAATTTCCCATGTGCAGCAAGGAGGACAGTGACATTGTGTTTCATTCTCAAGACGAGAGCATGTCAAACGATGAGAATTCAACTTCGCACGGTGGTCCTCCATTCAGCCCTGTCGGGAACAGCTCTCTTGTTTCATTAGCCGAGCCTCGAATTCACGAAGGTCGACCTGGAGGATCGAATGACTTGATGGCAAGACGTGAGGCCCGAAAACTGGACGTGCCACAGAAATTGTTGCAGGCATCGCAGAGAGTAAACAGACTCCCAGGCGTTGACTGTTGTTCTCAAGTTGGAGGCAAGCCAAGGAAGAAAATAAGGCGGCTTAGAAAACGGAGGAATTTCTCGGACCGTTTACTTGCTCCAACAATCACAAGCTTAGCTAAATGCGGAGCTCTTGATCATAAGCAGAAACCGAGAAGACCTCGCTCTAAGCCTCTATCTGAACAGGCGGTATGTTTCTGGACACTTTTCTCCTACCAAGTATTGATTGATGAGCCTGAAAAGATGGAATACTTCTTCACATTTAGAATAACTGAAATAGTTGGAACTTGAATTCTCAACCGTGGAAAGAAGTTTCACAACTACAAAATATATCTAATATGGTGCTCAATAGAAAGCTGTATGTATGCGGCTATACACTGATTGGATGAGGCAAGAGCATAGATCGAGGGATGAGGTGAAATGCTGCAAGTCTGTGTGCTCCGAGAATATTAGGAGAAAGCAGGGCCTTTCCGCGGTCAGTGAATTATGTTCGTTATTTCGGAAGTAGATTATTGTCATTCAGTATGATTTATGTGCCTTATATCTTTTAAATTATCAATCTTGCATGGACAAAGCTGTGGTTCTCTATATTCCTAGACTCCTAGATTTATGAACTTTGGAAGGCTATTAGCTTTTGAAAGGATTCCTGTATTTCATCCCTTCCTTGGACGTAGTGAATCAGAAATCTTGGAAGATGACGCGGATGCGTGGAAAGGTAGCAAAGCAATATAGGAATTATGGAGAACTGTTATATGCTGAAGGTGTCACAATGAGGCAGAATCACCTCAAAGCCGTGTCTGACAGGCAAAAGCAGGTTGAAAAGTGGGAACTGAAAGAAGTTACTTTGAAGCCCAAGATCAGGTCTGCAATATCTGTGCCACTCTGCGGACTTAAAAAATTGAGTTTCGATATGCATCGATTTAGTTTTGTCTTCAGCTCTTTTTCAAATCCTTTAAAAAGTTTAGGTGAAATATCGTACAAAAGCCTTCATACTGTTCCTCAGAATGGCAGTTTCGAGGCCATAAGGGTATCCACTCATTATTTGTGTTTATTTCTAAGCGCATCTCGATCTCTCATCTGCCGTTCTATTCTGGAATTGTGAAGCAAACGAGCAAGAAACATGAGAAGGGCTCAAGGTCAAATTTGGAGTAGACTTCAGAGCGACGACAGACCAAAGCAGGATCAGTTGCAAGAACTTCGACAGGAGGTAGGTATTTATGCATATTATCTCAAAATCGTAAATCAGGTGTAGACTTCGCCACCCGAGATTTATATGGATGATATTATAATTGTGAGATGGATGTTCCAGGTATGGGAAACCAAGCTTATGGAGTGCACTTTCAGGCCTCAGATTACCCAGTCCCGAAACCATGACAGCCAACTCAAAGACACCGACTACTACAAGAATCGGTTTGAGCAGCTATTTCTGGACGCTGAAAGTCGTAGGCGCCGTCGAGTAGAATGCATGCAGTGGTATCCTGAGGGGTTAGCCATTTCTTGTTCGTAATTGCTCTTTGATATTTTGTGTGTCTGTTTTTGTTCATCTTTTTCGAGATCGCTGCATTTTGTTGATAGTTACCGGGCCTTCCGAAAGTGGAGACCTCACAATATATGTTGATGCTGCATTCATTGTTGCGTCTTGGTGACTTGAAAAGTTTTTCACATGGTCGTCTAGAAATCGTTTTACAGATGCGATGGACTGACAGGAAATTTGTCAAGTTAACTGACAAGGTCGAAACTGGCTTGCAGAGTGACATTCCAGCCCTCAATCAACCGAGGTCTGCCATATGGGTCGTCGTTGATGGTTGATGATTGGAAGCCGGAACCCTCTGTCTTTCGCAGACTTGTGGACAATGCTTCGAAAGTAATGGAGAAGAAGCAAAAGCAGGAGCAATTGTCTCGCAGACCATTTGATCCGCGCACGGGTCGGGAACTATTCAAACCCCTCATTGGCCGCAAACCTTACAATGTATAATATCTTTCAAATCTCCCTCCAGATGAAATTTTCTTCCTGTAATTGAATTCTGATTACTTGAAGCTAACCATTTCGTTGGTTAAAGGTTGAGAAGAAGCTCCAATACATTTCAGAATCGCTTATGATCGGCGCAGGTGTTTTTTTAACCTAGCTGAAAGCTCTTTGTATGGCACTCGCAGAGAAACCCAGTTCATTTGCCTATTGGAGAACACCTGCACAGAATGAAATGTACTTTTGATAGCAAAATTAGGAGCTTAGCTGCAAGAGAGAACAAAATGAAGAAAGAACAAGCACGAGCCCGGTATGTTGGACCGAATTCCCAAAGGTTACTTGAACGTCTTAAAGACCGTGGATTCAAGCACGTCTTTGATTACCTGGATACAGACAAGGTTTTTCCTTTCTTATTTTGCAGCCTCTATATACAGATAGAGTTTTTTTATCGTTAAGCAACCCATATTTAGTTATCAATAACAATAGGTAATATTTCTTTGCAGAGTTTGTCACTATTATCTGGATTCTCTAATATATTAATTCCTTAAGACGTCTCAGCAAAAAAAAGGATTTTGCTTGCTTGAAATTACTGACGTCGTATTGTGATGGGTCCCTAGGATGGTTATGTGGATCTTACCACTGCCAATCTTGATAGGGATTTCGATCGCTTAAATCTGGACGTGATAGAAGACCTCAGACGATTGATGATGATGGCCGAGGGCGACCAAAAATTAGACTTAGATAGATTTGTAGATCTAATGCTAAAGATTGAGGTACAATCCTTGAGTATCCTTTTATATTATCCATAATTTCTGGTTGGTTTATGGTCGGGGTTGTCGACTTAGGTTTTCCAGAGTTGGCGAATTGAATCTTCGACTAGATTAAAGTTGGCAAAAATTGTGAGAAGTAGGAATAGCAAGCCTGTTGATATTAGATGCTGATGTGTTGAAAATCCTGCAGATGAAATACCATCTTGGTCGACAAGTACATTTTGCTCTAAAGCACAAGCAGCATAATTTCGATGATAACTGCACATTCCAGTTTAAAATGGATCGACTCTCTCGAGACTTGGCGAAAGGAAGACGAAAGTTCAGGTTGTTCTCAAGCTCAATGAAAAGAAGAGGAAAGTGTTGCTCGTCATTAACTAATTTTCATTTCACTTACTCCAGTATTATCTACCCATACAAAGTGGCTTTGTGATCATGCCATGTCTAAAGATTCCCGTATTACTTTCGCTGCATAATTATGTATTGATGTCTGGCTCTACACATATAACATGAATTTGGAATAATCCTTTTAGACAATTAAAAACTCCTGTAATTGAAAATCGATATCTGTGCATATGGATGCAGCACTCATGAGCAATGGTGGCAAATTATCATCGCCGAATTTTTAGCGAGGCACCAAAAGGTCGAGGAATGGAGGAAGGCAAAGCGGCAAGAGGAGATGGCAGACTGCACGTTTAGGCCACATATCATACCGTATCTCGATACAAACAAAAAGGTACCCTCACCTATTCCTTTCTTCCAAATTTCGTAGAAGGGGCAAAAGTGATCAAAGTGTTGTGTTTTCTGTGAAGTGCTTTTCATGTGAATAATGTGGCTTCAGCTTAAGTCAGCAAAATCCTGTGCTTTTCGTGATCATTTCTGCCAGTGTCGTCCTGGAGCTCTTAGCAAATTTCTATGCAATGATGATGAGACAATCACCGAAATGATCAAGAGGGCTCAGCAGGATGTCCAGGGGTTTTATTTCCAAAACGAACAAGGAGGACCTGGTAAAATTTCCTTCGAACACTATTCTCAATTTTCCTTTCAGTGAAGACGCAAAATAATCGTCACTGAAAATGTCTCGTTTTGTGGAAATTAGTACAGTACAGTAATATTTCAGTCTGCACTAATGCAAAGCTGTGCGACTTTGGTAAATTAGAGTCACACGCACTAATAGGATAAATCAGCGTAGCTGTTTACTTATTCTCATTACGAAGTTAGATTGCAGCGATCTTTGCTCAAGTTGTCTGTGCACCGTCACCTTCTTTAATTGTGTCTTACAGAGGAAAATCTTTACCTGTATCACATATGTGATCAAAATATACTCAGGCTCATATCATATTATATCATACTCGGGATCATAACTTTTGCTGCTTCTCTGTGCTGCAGAGGTGCTGGGAATGCGCATGCCAGGTACACCGGGTAGTCCCAGCACAAGCGGGAACAAAGCTCATACAGCAGGGCCAGATAGAGTATCAGATTTGGACGATTTGCCTAAAGCGAACAACCCATTGGGAAACTCAGGCCTGTTTTTCGGTCTCTTGGGGGCATGATGACAGTGGACTATTCTTCAAAAGCTTCAGACGTGCATCATTGATAGTTGCGATCATCATAATCACTCTATTTGAAGATTTCGGATGTCGAGAATCGCATGCCAGTGTCTGACTCTCTTTGTCCACTTCTCAGGTTTGTGGCACTCAACAGATGAGTTGTGGCACTGCGTGCAAGGCGGGGCGAGGCAATATTTGGTTCAATCGATTGTTCCAGTAGTGATTCTAGAAATAATACTGCTGAAGATGCGCAATCTCCTGCACTAATAATAACAACATTGTCATGAATTCCAAACTGTGAGTCTCGCGAGTTTGATCTTATTGCATGCATAAATTTGTATCGAATGTTTGCAAACAAAAAGAAACAGAAACCAAATGGTCGCCATTCTACCCCCATGTTTATATGGGGCTTTGGTCATTGGACATTGAACATTATAGGACACAGCCACTTTGAAATTAATAGAAACGCAGTCTTACTTTGCTCGGCGGATGGGCCACAGCTGCTCGAAAATTTGCACTGTGTAGCATATCCAGGAAAAAAATACGAGCGGTATACGTAACAAAAAAGAAGGGAAATCCAAAAAGGACCACAGAAAATTTCCACGACGTTGGTTTCCAACTGATAAAGCCTTAACGTCACGAACAGCAATCTGAAGTCAACTCATTTTGAAAACTTCATGAACACAAACGATGAAATGAGAAAATAAATTAGAAAAAATACTCTTGAAGAGAATCACTCACATTCCTTTAAGGCATGCATTGGAGTTGGTATTGGGACTCACATGATGTACACAAAATAGTGAAGTTAGGTTGCCTTGTCAATTAGGTTGCCTTACCTAAGATAATTTACTTCATTGATCAATGTTTATTCCACATGGAGGTGGAGGCCATTGAACTGGTGCACAAATCTATGCCATACACACAGCTTTGAATTGAATGCATCATTGTACAAAAGCTGTGAATATTTCTATAGTGTGGATCGTTGAGAAATTAGTATGGGGCAACCTAATTTCACTATTTTGTGTACTTAACATACTCGGGAGTAAACAAAGAGAGTTTCGTTGTAAGCAATAATTTTATATTTAGCGAGAGAATTTTTCATCATCTGAAAGTATTCTGAACAAATCTGATCAAATTCTACGTTCTTTAACCTCTAAATGCTTGAGGCACCAAATTTTGGTGTCAACAATACTTTGAAGTTAAATAAAACCTAACCAAATTGCTATTTTTAGTAGTTTATATTTTTGAAAATTTCTTTTTGAAGTCTAGTTTTAGTGTCAAAAATCCGATTTTGAAAATGAATGATCATGATTTTTCTATTGAAGATTTTGTGCAAGTGTGTCCATTGCAATCTTGACTTTTGATAGTGTTGAGGACTCTAACTCAATGAACCTCAAACATACTAGGTCTTGGACAAAAAATCACGTTAGAAGTTCATTTAAAAAAATTGTAGAGTAGATTTTAAGAAGTTATAAATTGATTGAGGTTATGCATGTTATGCTTTTTAACCTCATATTTTTTTGGTGACCATTTTTTTAGATTTGACATGTGAAAAGAGGATTGAAAGGCTTCAAATCGCTTTTGTAGTTTTAACACCTTCATGATCAAACATTACAACCTTTCAATCTATTTAAGTGGTATTGTTGTGTTTTCTTTCCCTATGTAATCTCTAACATGGCCAATTGGAATTTGTATGGTTACAATTCAAAAAAAATTGATTTAGCTTATCAAAATGTTGTCTTTTTGTTTGATTTAGAGCAAATTTTAAGAAGCTCATAAAGGTCTTGGGCATTTACGGGTTACATGCAAGCACGCAGTCTAACAAATGAAAATTGATCGTTGAATATAAATAACTCACGCAATATGATTTAAGTCCCAAATATTTTAAATATGGAGTACAAGACAATATTTTGTTCTCCAATATCCTAGCTTGCAATGCTGTTTGAGAAAAAAGTGTACTTTGTCATTAGGGGAGATTTGAAGGCATTAGAGGGCCGTTTCAAGCCTGTTCCCCGATCTGGCTAGATTTGTAAACAGCTAGTACGGGATGTTGGGAACGCTGCGGGAATGTTGGATAACTCATGGGCTCTTGGAGGCCTCAAATATCCTCTAATGCTTTGTGCAAAGGTATGTGTTGTCCAGCAAATATTTAGAGTACTACCATCAATTGCACTGCAATTGTCGATGGCAGTATTTAATGGCGAGGCACTTATTGTTGCGTGGGTGTGAGGTGTGGCATGTTGTGGCCATAGTCAACTAATGCTTAGCACCAAGCACTTGCTAAAAGCAAATCCGTACATTTCCCTTGAGGCCATAGTCAAAATTGACCGAGTTAGCATGAATGTAAAATTGCCCTCTACAAAGGCCCTCGTTTACTAAGCAAATCTGCAAATGTGGGAGTGATGGAAGGAATGGCAAGACTTGTACCATGAAGGGGTGTTGGTGTAGAGCCGTATAGAACTCACAAGTGCAACAAGACTAGAGTATTGTTGCCAAGACTATTGGCAAGGTTTGGTGGCAATGCTTTTATCACATTTAATCCCTATACATTCCAAAGTCCATGTTCTAGATGATGAACAAAGTGCTTCTTGGCAATGTTTCATCCAAATAGCTTCTCATTCATCTAAAGTAATATTGGAATTTGTAAAAGACAACCTTTTTTTATGACCAATATGATAAAAATTGTAAGTAGATAGTAGTAGAGAATGATTCAAAATACTAAATTGTCAAGAATTTAATTATGGAATTGCAAAATGCTAATTCTAATGGTGGTAGTGTTGTAATAAATAATCTACATCCTAGGATTTTATTTTTTTCAAAAAATATTGAAAATTGAGTAAGATAAAGGACTTCAAAGTTTACTTTAGAATAGAAAATGCATAATTGCTCGCAAATTTAAAATCTTCATAACTTTTGACTCATCGATCAAAATGGGATGATTCAAAGCTTTTTACCTATATGTAACTCTAGAAAACCAATTTCAAATTTTTGTATTTGAAAAAAGTGATTTTTTAAAATCTATCTGGAGTGCCCAATTACAAAAAAAGGTAACCTATTAAGCCATAACTTTTGACTCGTATTTCCAAATGTCATGAAATTTGGTGCATATGAAAGATATTCCTTACCCCCACCTTCTTTTAAAATTGCAGCCAAAAATATAGAAATCTCTAGTTGTACATACCTGCCCAAAAATTCTATACTACCAAAAAACACATGTTGGTCTTTTAGGGGTTAATGTTCATGCACACCTTTTAACATCTAAGCACTATGACATCCAATTTTTGGACAATGAACAGATTGAAATTCAAGGTTCATCTTCATTACTACTTGGATGAAAGTCATCCCAATTTGTTGAGATACTATATCAAGTTGTTGTCCTATCTAATGGTTGGATTTGGTTTAGTGGAGTATATATTTTGTTAAAATGTGCACCAAGTCTAACCATTTATCTAATGGTTGGATATTCATCTCAAACTTCTTATATGATTGAATATCAATTTTTGTTGTACAGAAGTTGTGAATTCATACATGCATATCATTATTATATTGATTTTGTGTGTGAAAGATAGCCATGACTTCCCTATCACTAAACAAAAGTCATGTCACTTTTGTATCACTAAACAAAAGTGGCAAGACTTTTGTTCAGTGATACAAATGTCGTGGCTGTCTTTAACGTACAAAATCAATGTGGTAATGGTATGTAGGTACAAATTCATGACTTCCGTATGACAAAAATTGACATTGAGCCATATAAGAAGCTCGAGATGTTGGTGTTTGCAAATGTGCACCAAATCCAACCATTAGACAAATATATTTGGTGCATATTTGTCTAATGGTTGAATTTGATGCACATTTTAGAGAAATATATTTGTCTAATGGTTAGATTTGGTATTTGCAAATGTGGACGTATTCAAGTGGTTGTCTAAGCCAAAATTGCATTGATTCTAGTTGAAAAAAATATTTGCAAAAATGAAATCATAGCTTTAAAGAACACAAAAATCTCATGGAAATCACCATGTCAAGAGAAACTCATTTCAAATCCATTCCAACAAATATTATTCAAAAAAATATAATATTTTGCTTGTAGTTGAATTTAAAAGGAATTTTGAAATTTCCCTTTCAAAATTTATAAAAAAAACATTGGTGATAGCACTGGTGAATCCAAACGTATAAATGGGATCTAAAACTCAAAGTCTACAACTTTTATTTGTATATCACTTCCAAAATGTTCTTCCAAATTAATAGCACTTTATAACAATTTTCCTCAAATCTTAACCCTTAAAGGACCAAACACCATTTTTTGGCAACATAGCAAATTTGGATAGCTCACTATGAATGGAAATTTTAAATTCTTTTCTTTGAAATTTTCACACAAGATGTGCTCAAGGAATAGCTTCAAGGTTGAACAATTTTTATAACTTTTGACTTTATGGGTAAAAAATTATTGCATGATATGTAATTTCCCGCGTTCGGCGGGTTGCCCGGGCAGCTCAAATTTTTTTTTTTAAAAACGCTTTTTAAAAAAATTAAAATTTGAAATTCGTTTAATAGATTTATATAAACTTGGAAAGCTTTCAATCATTCCATTTGGATTAACAAGTCAAAAGTTATGAGGAATTCTAGTTTGAGGGTAGTTGTGGAATCTCTACTCTAAAATAAACTTAGAAGTCCTTTATCAAACTCAATTTTCAATATTTTTGAATAAAAAAAAAACAGTGGGTGTAGATTGTTTATTAAAACATTACAACCGTTGGGATTGGCATTTTTTAATTCCGTAATTCAATTCTTGACAATTTAGTATTTTGAGTCATTCTCTACCTCTTCCTACTTACTATTTTTTTCCTATATGTTGTACAATTCCAAATGATCTAAAAATTTTCAAGCATGTAGACAACTTCCCTTGAAGAATGAATCCAAAGAGTAAACACCATTTTGGACATTTTATCATACAAATGTGACCTTGTGAAGGGCTGCTGCCTGGATTTTTGCAGTGATTAAAAAAGGATTTTTGTCAATTCAAACGCTATTATCTTGCAATCTACATGGTGGAAAATTCTGAAATTTTTTCCACATCTCCTTAAACCAGTCTACTACAAGATCCTACGGTTACATGTGTTCAAAAATATTTTTTTCTTAAATTTTGGTACTTGTATTAGAAGTGGCAATTTTGGAGCAGTTTTGGTGAAAACATAGTCAAAAACCTTTAGGGGTTAAATTCTAGAGAAGGCTCTAGACGTTTAGGGATTAATTGATGAGCCAGTCTAGTGAATTTCAATTTGCTAATCTTGTGAATATTTAAATGGTTGAGTCTACAATAGTTCAATGACAACGGTGCTAGTATGTGAGCCCAAGAATGCGAGCTTGTGAGCATTGAGCCTACAATATAGGTACCTATAATATGGTTACCATACACTATAGAAGGTGCATGTGTCATAAACACCTATAATATGAGCATTTGTAATATATATGTCCTATAATCATAGACGGTTTCTATAGTATATACACCTATAACATAGGTGTATAGTATTCTAAGCTCATAGGCTCACACTCCTATGCTCATATAATAGCAACCCTCATTCAATGAGCCTCTTGTGGAGGCCATTTTGGTCCCCCACTTTCATCCTTGGGAAAAACATAGGAATCTTTTTTTGCGAAATATGATAAAATTTGTAAGTTTTGAGTTCATATTTGCATTTTGAGGCCCCAAATTAGCTAGGAGAGTTGTAGAGTAGTAGATTAACCCTGATAGACTGTTATCCTTTTGGAGGACAAATGGAAATTTTGAGCAGGTACCTATGGGTTGAATTTTTGTCTTCATTTCTTGAATCTTTTTTTGATGATAGAAAAATTAATTAGCTTCATGTGAATATAGATTTTTTGTGAATATATTTTTTGTGAATATATTTTTTGTGAATATATTTTTTGTGATTTCATGTGAATATAGATTCATGCAATTAGTGTGGGGTGGAGGGTGGGGATGAGGAGGCAATAGTTTTTTGTTTTTTTTAAAATTTGAATTAAAAAAAAAAAAAAATTCTCATAGATTCTATTTTTGTCTACATAGAAACCTTTGATTCATTCCATTCAGTAGATTTGTCATGAAAAAGTTTTAGACAATCTTCTTTTTCAAGCAATTAGAGCATCTTTTTGAAAAAATAACTTGTAGGATTTATTTCTGAATGCAATTTTCACAATTTAGAAAGAAAAATAAAATTCTACATAATTTAATTTGTTTGCTAAATTAATCTCATCATTGGCATTAGTGCATTTTAATTCCATTTTAGAGATTTTAATAATTTAGATTGTCCTTCTATCTCGTACCTACTTCTATTTAACAAAAATTTTAAAGTATAAAAATTAAATTTTCTTGAATTTCTTTTCCCCTTGAGTCTCAACTCAATTTTCCACTAGAATGATTAAAAGCTCAAAACTCTAAAGCAAAAAATTTAAGTTGAGAAAGTTCAAAGTCAAATAATCTTTTTCCGCAATGTACTTAAAAACTTGTTTTTTTCACTTTAAACACAACTATTTTGCAAATTGTGTGGTCAAAAATTTTGAAATTTTTTCTGCACATTCTCATATTAGTTAGGTGTAAGATCCTATGATTAGATGTGCAAAAAAAATAATTTTTAAGTTTTTTACTCTTTGCTGTAAAAATGACAATTTTGAATGTTTTTTGGTAGAAAAAAGGCCTTGGTCTTTTAAGCATTAATCAAGTACAAAATACTATGTAGGTCAATTTTGTAAATTGACTACCCAAATAGTTTACTTTTTCTAGTTTAGCACCTTCATTTACATTTCTTGACTTTTGGCACTTTGTTTCATTTACATTTCTTGACTTTTGGCACTTTGTTTTTATTTTATTTTTCAATACTTACTTTCAGATTGATATTTTTTATTCATAAATTAATATAGTTTTTTTCCTAAATTTTCTCAAGAATAATTTTTGAATATTTAGAATTAGCAACAATGAAAATTTTCAGATTTCCAGAATTCATTGTACAAATTTAAATTTTTTTGTATTTTCCAAATTTTCTTGAGTTATTTACGAAACTGACCTACACGGTACAAAAATTTCTGTACCTCCTGCCAAATTGTCACATTGCAAAAACTAAATTATTTCGGCAAGAAAGTGCCAAAACTGCCCTAAACGTACGATATGCATACGGTAGGGGGTCTTTTTTTTTACATTCACCCTTAGCTTTACCTCCGCAAGAGGCTAGACTCGACCAATCCAAACTGCTCAGTCTCATTGCATTGAGTGTCGAAACTTGCAGCCTTTTCCATCAAGCTTTTTCCCACAAGATCTTGTGCACGTTCTGTACAATACTACAATGAAGACCAGCCCACACCGGCACTCACGGTACAGAACAGAGCTTGTGAAACACAAATTAGGCTCTTTATTGTTTTGTTTAAGGATATCTGTATTGAAATTTATACTCAAACATCCGTTCCATTTCCATTTGATAGTCCTCAGTCTCTAAAACGCTGCAAATAGAAACAAAAGCACTCTCCACCAGTTTGCTTCAAATGGAAACAGGAATACACAACCACGGTAGAGTCGAGGAGGAAAATGAAAATAATATTCGCTGTACAGTTAACAGGGCTGTATATTTAACACCACAATACAGGACTGACTCAGCTAAAAAGTCTTCACTGGAAATCATGACTACGAATTCCCTAGAACCTACTGTCCTTTCTTGGCATCAAAGTCCTCCATACCTGGGGGACGAGCAGGTGTAGGAAGCTTGGACTTCCTCTCCGTTTCCTCTGCCTTTTTCCTCTCAGCCTCGGCCTCGGCCTCTGCTTTCTGCTTCGCCTTCTCTTCCGTGTAAACAGCACGCGACTCAAAATACTTCTCAAATGCACGTGGCAGGAACATAGGGATCAAAAACACAAACAGGTTGATGGTGTAGTAGATTGTGTTGGCAGCGGCTAAGCTCTTTCCGAACCAGAACCATGCTTCCTCCTGCACATAACCAACACATTTGCAACCCAATGTTAGACTAGATGTCATGTGATGACGAAGATGGAAACAGAAAAAAATATGGTGACTATGATGCCACTTCCACACCAGTAACGAGAAAGGTCTCCGAGATACTCTCATACATGGCTTCTGCAAACTGGAAGGATTAGGGTACACAAGCAATTGATCATGTGACAAGAGGATGGAGCGCTGCTCATCAGACACCCAGTGTATGTTCCATGGCGAGAACGTAGCAGAAGTATACATTTCAGGGGTGGGGGGTCTCTGAGCAGCACGTCTGTAAGGATAAATTATAGCTACTGTACTCCCAGGTTTCCATAACTTCACAGCCTAGGTGCCCATAACGTCATAGCCTAGATTATATGAAATTCGGTAACATGTTGACAACCAATAACTTTGTATACAAGGAAGTGTTACAAATAACAATTATCAAGACGGTCGTCTAAACCCTTGCCAAATTCCTCATTATTCCGTTAGTATGCAACTTCTTCTGACACAGCAAGGTGCAATAGTAAGAGTTCAGAGTGTCTAACATTTCAATCGGGTCTGTTCCTTCCTTAGAGTTTGAAGAGAGAGTAGAAGATGTGATGTCAGCGAAGTTGATATTAAAGAGGTGCACGCTTGACCTTTTCTACCGGCACTCCCTAGGGGAAAACTGGGGATTCCAAACGAACTCTCGAATGTGTGTTCACAACTTGACAAGTTCACATTTGTTCAATCACATGTGTACACAACAGGAGAAAGATTCTCAAGATATTGCACAAGGAATGTGCAATTACAGAGAGGGTTGGTGAATCACATTTGTCCGTAACTTCTAAGGACATAACAGACTGTAAAAGTGACGGTCCAGAATGACTTGGTATCAAACTGTGCAATGTCAGTTCACTGGAATTTGGTGAGAGCAAAGCATTCGAAATTCGAGAGGCTTCGCTATAGATGGACCCCCCAAAGAACTGCAACGGCTATGAAGTTTCAGAATTCATCTAACATTGAAATGGGATTCTTGGCAAGTGACATAACAGAGCGTGAAAGTAAGAGTACAGATTGACTCACTATCAAGCCATGCAATGTCAGTTCCCTGGAATTTGGAAAGAGAACAAAGCATTTGAGATTCGAGAGGTTTTAATAAAGATGGAACCACTCTTGCAACGGCTATGGAGATTCAGAGTTTCACTTACATTGAACGTGGGATCCTTCGACAAGTGTCGCTTAAGAAACATCTCCTCCGTCCAATCCACGAGTGAAAACAGTCTCCGTCCATTATACAAAATCGGCATCAACGCCCTCACCGGCAATGAGAAAATCTCCAGCCCACTGACAAGATTCTCACTCAACACCTGGCACGACAACAAAAACAGATGCGGCGTCGCGGCTTTCACACTCTCCTGGTCGTTCCGTGCGAATCCACCCAACACATACGCCAAGGGCAAGAACAATCCGATGATGGTACCGGACACCACGTATATCTGGAAAGCACGGTTGCCCTTGAACACCTGAAGCTCCGCGTTCTTGTACCGAGGGAACACGAGCTTGGAGAGGAAGACGGCGTAGAGGCTGATGATGAATGGGAAGAGGATGTCGATGAGGGGGACTAAGCCGCTGGCGGAGAAAACGACGATGAAGGCCATCAGTTGGAGCTCGATCACGCGGAAAGAACCCATCACGCCGCCTAAGCCGCCGAAGTTATCCACGTTCTCGTGGACGCCACCTGGGCGGCCTTGGCCTTTCATGCGCGGACCGGCGGCTAAAGTAGCCCCTGACATGGTGGTGACAACTCCAACGCAAGAGAAACGAAACCCTCAACCAGATCGACAAGGAAGAAACCCAAACGAGGAACTCCCAGTACTGCAAAAAATTCTCAAGTCCTCAAATGAAGTCGAACCCAAACGAGGAAATCCAAGCACCCCGGCAAGAAATCTCAAGTTCTCAAACTGAGATCGACAGTGAAGAAACCCAAACTATGAAATACCCAAGCACCCCAGAAAAAATTCTCTCAAGTCCTCAAACTGAGGTCGATAATAAAGAAACCAAATCCAAGCAACTCAAAAAACTTCTCAGCTCCTCCGACTGAGGTTGATGATGACGAAGGATCTCAAACGAGGAACTCCGAGCACTGGAGTTCTACTGAAGTGAGGGTTGCAGATCAGAGACGTACCGTACTCCAAATGGGAGTAGCTTACATATGCAAACTATTAAAGGAGTTCGAGGGGGTCTTTAGAAAGCCCTTGCACTAACTTTAGAGGAAGCAAATATGCTGATGCTGCGACGAGGTGGTGAGCCCTGAGAGAAAGAGAGAATCAGTTTGGTTGTGACTAATGATGCAGGTGGCAGGTCGGTGATGAGGTGTGGGCTGCAGGCAAGAAAAGGTGTGGCGACTGGAACTGCTTCCGAGGCGACGAGGTGCGCGGTGGAGGTGACGAGTGCCCTGCTCGCTATGGGTAGTGGGATCCATGACCGCGTCAACTTGAACTTGGGAAGAAGATGATAGGATCTTTCTTTATGGTTTTACTTTTCTTTCCGGTCTTACTTTTCTTTCCGGTCTTACTTTTAGTCGTTTACTTTTGGAAACAACTGTTCGGGGCTCCATCGCAGTCTTCCTTGGTTCTAACTTACGCCCTTGTGTGCGGAGCACCATGGTTGCTGTACCTGAAACACACAAAGCCTGTTTCAGAATTGGAGGCGGGAGTGGAAGGAAACCAAAGACTTCGCAGTTAGAATTGGAATCATTCAGGAAAAAAAAGGCTAATTAGGGCTCAGGGTTAGGGTTTAGGGTTTTAGTGTCAAACCTCTGCTCTCTTCTGTGTCCTAAACCCTTCCACAAACTCTGCGTCGCTCTTCGAAATCCTCTCTTCCTGGCATTTTGTCTTGAAATCCTTCAGGTCTCTCCCTGCTGCCGCCATGGCTGGGCCGGCAGGCATGAAGCTGACGGCCATGAACGGTGTCAAGGTGTACACTGTTTCTGGCCACCGTCAGTTCGCGTCCTGGCTTCCGCCTAACAAGAAGAAGGCACTGCGCAAAGATCAAGGTGACGTACCCTTTGAAATTTTCCGATTAGAGAGGCGTTTTGTGTCATCGTTAAGTAATTTTGAGGAACTACATTTGCGAGCGCTGAAACCACTGCTATCGCTGTGCAGACTATCTACGACGAATCGATTTAGTGCAAGACCTGGAATTCAATACTGCGGCTACTCGCATGAAGACTTCTCCTGACGGGCAGTACATCATTGCTTCTGGTTGGTTGCGGGATTATGAAATGCCATTGCTTTACTTTCTGCAGTTTTAGTTCCCTGTCCGTAGTTTCATAGACCTTGTTCTGCATCCCTAATCCCTTAACCCTTCACCCCTAAACCAACAGCTAGGTTCAATTTTGCTTGGAAACCGTTTACGTACGAATGAAATAGGATTTGAAGTCTTTCGGACGGGGCAGTATATGATTGCTTCTAGTTCTTTTCAGGATTAGGAAATGCCTGCTTTTGCTTCCTGCAGTTTTAGTTCCCTTTTCTAGCAATCAGTAGCTTGATAAAGCTTGTTCCGGGATCTCTATTCCCCCCACCCCCTCCAAATACCAACATCTGAATTTTAAATTTGGAATACGAAGAATTAGTATTTTGAGCGTCCCTTACGTTGTTCACAGGTATATACCCTCCCCAGGTTCGGGTGTTCGAAGTCAGTGAATTGTCACTGAAGTTTGAGCGACACTTGACGTCTGAGATTGTGGATTTCCAGGTGCTCAATTGTGATTTTCCTACTAGAAATTATTGAGAACTGATTGCATTAACGCTCTTTCTGTTTAAGGATTTAGGGTTTGGGATTCAGTGCAACGTCGTTCTGAACTTGAAATGGGTTGGTCGTTGCAGGTATTAGGAGACGACTATTCGAAGCTGGCCTTTCTGTGTGCAGATCGTTCTGTATGGCTGCATGCTAAATTTGGTAGTTATTTCAGCACACGCATCCCGAGGTGAGTTATGACCTGAGTGCATCCAGTCCTTGTTCTTTTAACACGAGGGTGTGAAACTTTAGAAGGCGGCAATACGTGCCTGATATCTCTTTTCTCCTTCGAATTTCAGAATGGGAAGGGATTTGTGCTACGATCGTTGGTCCTGCGATTTGCTTCTCGCTGCTTCGTCTCCTGAAGTCTACCGATTAAATTTGGAGCAGGTACATTGTTTATTCATGAATACTATGTCAGGATACTATGTCCAATTTGGAACCTGAATAGTAACGCAATTGGAGAGAATGTTCAATAATATGTATTTTTTTTGCCGCTGATCCAACTTTTTGTGAGAGTATTTTCTAGCTTCATTGTTTGCAGGGTGATCCGAGCTGGAAATCTGTTTCTGTTGTCAATCATATTACTATATACACATAGCAGCCTTTCAGCGATCCAAGGTTCAAATTTTGAAGTATTATTAATGATTTAATGCTGAATTTGTGTCCTTTGTAGGGTCGTTTTCTTGCTCCCCTTACCACACAGTCACCTGGGATCAATGTGATCGGTCGAAGGTGTGTATGTCCTCGTTTCGTCACAATCTGTTCTGCAGCCTTTTTTCAAAGTTTTTGCAGGTCGTTAAGAGTAGGTATTATTCGTTGTTGGTTGTTTTGTAATCCTATTCTGTAATAAAGGTCCAGCCTGATACGAGTGCCTTGCTTGTGCATAAAAGCCCAGTGCATGGGTTGATTGCTTGCGGAGGTGAAGATGGGTTTCTAGAGTGTTTTGACCTGAGACAGAAGGCCTCCGTGGGGCGGATTCGTGCTGTAGGCGCTGGCAATGAAGACCAGGTAAGGGATAATCCAACACCCTGTTCTGCCTTTCATGAGGCAAAACAAGACAATTGACTGCGTTAACGAGTGCGATGACTTTGTAGTCTAGTAGTTTATCCCTCTTGAACTTATTAATTTTTCCCGCTTTCAGATAGAGTAAGGAAAGTGGTTATGGTCAAGGAGAATAACTGTGGAGTATGTATGACCTGGTTCTTGGTACCAGGAGGTGACGGCCTTAAGATTTGATGAGAGCGAGGGCATGCAAATCGCAGTCGGTACTAGTGGTGGCCAGGTTTGATTCTCGTCCAATCTTGCAATGGAAGTATTTCAGACTGCGGTGACTCCTTGGTTCAAGTATTGCACTCATGATGACTTACCAAATTTACGTCTAGTGGTCATTATTAGACTTTACCTGTCCTGACTTTACGTTATGATATTTGGGTGGCTAGGTATTACTGTACGACCTGCGATCATCCAATCCAATCTTGACAAAAGATCACATGTAATATGTCTCACCCTTCTCCTGTTTTGTTCATTTGTCTGTATTTTTGCTGCCTTCTGGAGTCTCAAGCATTGACCAGAGCAATTCGTAGATATGTGTTCGCATCCGTTGCCGGTACTTAAATTTTAATCATTTTCTTCAGAATTTGGAATTCCTTTACGTTTATGATTTTATTTAATCTGTGATAACAAATGGTATTCCTATAAATTATGATTAGAACTTTACAGTCCTAACTTTATTGTCAGTTTTGCGAGGAATGACCAGGATTCAAAATTTTCCTTTACTAGGCTATGGCAATGAGTATGAATATGATATTTATACTCGGTGAGTAGGTTTGACAGCTTGACTTAATATACAATCCTCGTCTGTCAGGTATGGTAGTCCAATCACGGATATTAAGTGGCATGAGAGTGTGAGTACTGCTACCAAGAACTTGATCACTTCAGATAGTCATATTGTGCGTATATGGAACCCACAAACGGTTAGTGACATCCTCTTTTACCTTTTCATTCTATAAATTTTATTGAGCAGTTTTTCATTCAATACAAGGGCTCACGCCACGACCTCGAGCACCGAAATGTCTGTTTGAGGATGCCGAAGGTTGATTGTGCTGTCGTGTGTGTTACTGAGGGGAAGTAAGAGTTATTCTGTGCCTGATTATCTTCAAGAAACGGTCATTGAAGAAGAAACTGAAGGATGTAATTTGTTGTAGGGTGACGGCGTGACAACCATTGAAGCACCAACTGGCGAGATCAACGACATTTGTGTTGTGAAGAACAGTGGATTGATTTTTATGGCTCTAGATTCGCCCCGCATATCCTCTTTTTTCGTTCCATCCCTTGGTCCTGCTCCTCGATGGTGTTCGTCTCTGGAGAGTCTCACAGAAGAGCTGGAGGAAGGAAACGAAACGACTATTTATGAGGACTACAAGTTTGTGACACGTGAAGATTTGGAGCGCTTGAATTTGACCAATTTATTAGGCACCAACTTGTTGCGAGCTTACATGCATGGTTTCTTCATCGACCACCGTCTGTATGCTAAGGCCAAGGCCATGACAAATCCTTTTGCGTATGAGGAATATCGGCAGAAAACAATACGGGAGAAGATGGATGCTGAGCGGGCGGCTCGTATCTCGGTGAAGAAGAAGTTGCCCAAGGTGAACAAGGAGCTCGCTGCCCGCCTTCTTGCTGGTGGTGGCGCTGCTTCGGAAGATGAAACGACTGAACCGACTGAAGGGACGAAGAAGGATGGCCAACGAAAGAAACTCAATACTTCACTGCTTAAGGATGATAGATTTGCAGCAATTTTCAAGAATGAGGTAAAAGTTTTTTCTAGTTTATTCATTACTTCGGTGTTGTTCAGAGCTTTTCTTTTTGTCGTTGCATGTATACACTGCCATCTTCTTGTGAGCGCATGCATTAGTGATCTGTGTTTTCTACTCTTGATCAATGATAGTGATTGACTCTTCCAAGTTGTGCTTATTCACTAAATCATTATTATATGCAGGCATTTGAAGTGGATGAAGATGCGCCGGAATATCGAGCTCTACACCCCAACAAGCAGAAAAGCAAAAGCTCATTAGTTGCCGAGCATTTCGACCTCGTGTCAGACCGTGAGGAAGAAAGATCAGCTGAAAGTGGGGATGACTCGGATGCTGGCAGCTCGTCTTCGGATGAAGAGGAGAGAGTGTCGTCGAAGAACAAACGGCAGCGGGTTAGCGAGACGCCTGATGTGTCTGGAAAGAAGCAAAAAGGCTCAGAGCCAAGGTTGTCATCTAACCTCTTTTCTTGACATGCGAGAGATCCCATTTCTTTACAAACAGAATCTCTTACGAGACTGTTAAAATGTTTCTTCGGATCGATTCCCTGCATATGCCCGTTTCTAGCCCCGGAAGGGCCAACGGTTCATGGTTTGAAAATGAACAATTCGATTGGTCATATTGTGAAGAATATAATCAACTGCACCCAAACTTTATATCACCGGAGTCAGTAAAGAACATGACATGTTTTGGTCGAATAGAAATTTTAAAATGGACAAAAAAAAGCCCCTCCTCAAAATTGCTCACCTTAAACATGTTTTTAATTCTTTTTTAACCATATATGAATATTGATCACTGAACCTCGTGATATAAAATTTGATCCTGCCTGATCTGTATATTTCACGACATGTTTAGTCAAACTCATCATTTTATAACCACGAAACCTCCATTCTTTAGCGATCAAATCTTTGAAACTACCGTTGACATCTCATCCCCTTCTGGAAAGACTTCGGTCTCTCCTTATCAATAGGCGACCATCTATTATGTTCACATGAACTGGCATATGGACTTGCATGTTTATATTTGTGTACATTGTTGTTGCCCTTGGAAGGCTGTACGAGGTCAAAGATGAAGCCCATGCTCAAGCATTCAAGAACAAGGTCTCCCTCAAAGCCGAGCGAAGTCGACCTCTGGAGGAGCGTCTGGCAGCATCAAGGGGTGTGGAAACAAAGGGACGAAGAGATTCGTTCTTTTCGGAGGAAGGAGCTTCTGTGCGAGGTCATGGAGGCAGCAGGCAAGTTTCCTTCATTCCTCGAGGAGGCTCTGGGGGGGCTTCTGCAAGGGGACGTGGACGTGGAGGTCGAGGTAGAGCTGGCGATGGAAAGGACGGCAGCAGGGATTTTAAGAAACGAAGTGTACACTCTTTGGGGCTTAAAAGTGATGGCGGTGGACGTGGTGGGCGCGGAGGCAGAGGCTTCTTCCGTGGAAGAGGGAGAGGAAGAGGTAGAGGGCGTTCTTAAGTTGGAAAAGGTCCAATGAAGGTAGTTTTGTCATTACGGCATTTAGTGTAGATTGAGAATTTCTCTTAACCCCCTGTGAGGAGAGATCGGAGGCCTCTAAATTATGTGGATTTTTTGCCCCATTTACTGCCTTTTTTGCATTCTCTCGTCTTTTGTTGTTGTGTTATTGCGTTTTTTCTTCCTTGTTAGTTGCAACGGTCCTATGAAGGTAGTTTTATCATAACGGCATCTTAGTATAGACTAATCAATCAATCAACAGCACCAATCATCGCAGGTCTCCATATGCTATAAGGTAAAAACCGTCACACAATAAGCAATTCAGCATAGTTGGAGGAATTTTTTCAAGAAAAAACATGTAATTGCTATGAATTTTCAAAGTGGAAGCTCCTTGGGCCATTGAAACTGTCACTAACTTGGTCATAAATCCAAAATCTAGACAATGACATTCCAACCAATTGTAGTTAAGTATGGATGGTTTAATTTCACTTTGGGGGACACTTTTGATACTAGAAGTCTACTTGTCAGGAATGGGTACAAGGATAGTCTTGAACTTCTAATGGAACCATGTAGCATCTTTCCAGCAATGATAGATTTGCCTTCTATAATACTCCATATTATTTAGATTTGCAACATAGAATTACATTTTGAAGGCGTTATTTGCCATTGACAAGCCTAGTTTTGAATACTATTGTCTTGATTAATTGTTTTGCTTTTGTGTAACATTCTTGAACTGCAAGGTGGACCATTTGCTTCCTAGGAATCAAGGTTCCTTTCAATGTAGAAAATCTTGAACATTTGAAAGCTTGCCTATGAATTGAGGACCATTGCAACATGATTTATTCTTGTTAGAATGACACTGTAGGACCCCTATACTCTATTCTATTTAGGAATGGTATGTACTCATTTGATGAAAGGGTTATTCCAATGGACTTATTGAGAACTTGGATAAGGTTAAGTCACAAAAAGGTTCTATCCTAAAATATAAAATTTGTCCTAACCTTACCTTCAATTTAATAAAACTCTTAACCAATGTCTTGGGTACAATGTGAAGCCTAATTGATGAGTGATAAGCTTTCTCAAAACTTATCATATAGTGGATGTATAGACCACGTTGTGACAACAAGGGGTGATTGAAGCTAATTTGGGAAGAAAGTGATTACAACTATTTGTTATCTTTACCTCCAAAATACCTTTGTAAAGAATTTTCTAAACTGTACAAAATTTGAAAATAAAAGACTAGGATTGACATTAGAAACACCAATAATCAAGTCTTTGAATTTCATTGGTAAAGCATACAATGTCTTAAAATATATCAATATGGTAAAGTATATGAGACTCATTTTTTCATTTCCAATAAGACCTGTAAAAAATTGAAGCAATCTACAAGTAGGAACCATGCCTTTGATGCTTATTTAAATGTGCTTAGATGTACAATCTTTTTGCCTATACTTTAAGGGAGATGTAAATAAATTATTGGATGTCATATTCAATGAAACTAACAAATGGTTGTCAAATTATGCAAGACATCCACCATTGCACACATGTAGTTTTCTAGGGAATAAGTCATTGTCTTTGAAATTTTATATAGAGCTTTAATTTTGTTTGATACTATAAGACTACTCTAACAAGCAATCAATTGATATTCTTCACAAAGATACCATGATACTCAAGAGATACCTCCATGTGAAGATGAATTAGATACCCAAGTACTTCACTACACCTTGTAATCTATATATATGTGCATCAAAACCTTTAATTTTGGAGGCTATTTAGCTATTCTTTCACAATAGATATGCCCCTATTCTTTTACTTCTACTTTTTGCCAATTTTCTTACACCCCCTATGGTTATTAAAACTAAAATTTGAGGCATTTAAATATGTCTTTATTGTAAAAAAAATTATACATGGTTTTAGGGATGATTAGTACAATATGTACACTCTAAATACTATTGAACACAACCTATACAAATAGTACATATATAGACATCATATATGGAGTATCAAACAATTCATACAAATGAATCATATGTGTACAATAAGATAAATAACAAAAAAATGAAAACCCTACAAGTAATATTATATTGGCTAAGTTTGACTTATACAAAGCATCCTTGAAAACCACCCACCACAGATCGAAGTTGAAGCAAACAAATAGATAACAATTCAAAATGAAACATTGTTCATTAATTTGTCCATTTACAAATGGAAAATAGAAGCTCATGTAAGTTCTTCCTCTCCCTTTTAGACTATTCCTTATTATGTACTATGGATCATTATTATGTATTGTATAGTAGTTGTAATATAGCAATACAATATGCTTCAAAAATGTGAAGTTATAATAACTTGAATATTTTTTAAATTATTAGCTCCAACATTTAAAATGTACCCTATAGTAGGTTTCTAAAGTAACTACTAGTGAAGTACGCAAGATTGGATAAAACACAAACTGCATTTGTGATGGTCCTAAACAAAACCCCAAGAAATTAAAGGATACTTGCACTTGGTGATAGGTGAAGTATTAGCAAAGTGAATCTAATCCAAAGGTGTACCAAAATGCATCCCTCACACCAAACTTACAAATCTCTTTACATCCAGTTTGACTATACCTTTAGAATCTAAATATAACATGACCCAATCCTAAACTCAAGACATGTATTGATTCCTTGCAAACAAAGTTTTCAACTTTGATTGAAGTTAATCCTAAGTGCTCAAATTTAAAATAGAAAGATCAATTTGAAATATTCATGATAAATAATAGTAACGCCTCTAAAATATCTATGCCATTGATTTACATAGAGCAGTCTTTCTTCTTTCCATTGTCACTAGTGTGGCCCTGTGCCGTTGGCCCAATTTTCATCCACTTCTAGTTCCACTCCCGGTTCTACTCCCGGTTCCACTCCTAGTAGCAAGAACGCCACCAAAATCAAAGTAAAAGTAATTTTCTAATTTTTTAATCAATAAATACTTTGAAATTCAATAACTTTTGCACCACCGCTCCAAACGCCACAAAACCAAGCCCGTGCACCCCTCCTCGCCGAGCCCTTTCCGATGGTACCAAGCACACGGCTGGAGGATGCACGGTCTGGGAGATCTCAAACAAACAAACAAACAAACAAACAAACAAACAAACAAACAAACAAACAATTCATCATGGATGATTGAGCATTTCAGGGCTAAATTGTGGTTCTATATGCATCCTATGTTGTTGAAGTGATGAATCAAAGACGACCATATAGCTCTTGTTGCCCATGTGGTGTCAAATTTGACAATACTTGGAACAAAAATGGTGGATGGTGCAAGACTGCATCAAATTGATACCACCTTGGCAAGATCGGCGAAGACTTGGCCACGATGCTCAAAATTTTTGAACTCGTCAAAGCTGGCACAGCCAGGACTCAGCACAACAACGTCTCCTGCAACATCGAATCCACACAATGGAATCAACAACAGTTGTAGCCTCATCAATTGTGGGCATATGACAATTTATCTCTCTATTCTCCTTCATACATCTGAAACTTGGTGTCAGTTTACATTTGTTCGGGCAACCCTTGACGTCAAGCCACTCGAAAGCTGGAGAGTTGCTTTAAGGGTTTTACGGTAACAAAAGGTCATCACAAGGAGATACAGATGCAATACCTTATACGAAGCTGAGAGACATAGGATGCAAAGGCAAATCAGCCCAAAGAGCTAAGCATGGAGCATATGCAGGTTATTAGCAGGGTGACAAGCTCTTACCAGGTTGTGCGAAAGAGCGAGCAAGGTGAACTGCTTCTGTTAAATGTTCCGAGTATTTACATGGGATACGGAGGCCTGCAATGCGCAATTCTTCTTCTATGGCAAGTCCGGATGCTCCAAACTACAATCAAAATATACGAACGAGTATAATGCACACAGCCAAGTCCATATAGATGTCACAGCTTGGCTTACCCACTAATCTCTGTTCTCATTTGAGTCTGCATTGTCGTACAAAGATCACATCAATCAAAAGCACTAGCATAGAGAGTGAGGTAACTCACAAGTACAACGGCTCGATGGGATTGCAGGATTTCTACTAGAAGACTAAATCCAAGTCCCTTCCCCCCTGCTCCAGTCTGATCAAGCACTAGTTGGTACATTGAAATAGAATGTTATCACTTCACTTAAAGATGGACCAAAAAGATGGCATAACTTCTTATATTACACTAACTTTTCTTAACAATACACTAAGCGTGCTTCATCGATGACTTGGAAAAATCTGTACTTCTGGCATCAAATAGCAAGTGAATTAAAAAATTAATATAACTTAACCTCTTCGCAAAAGGCAACGAGCACAAACTATTGCTCAAGAAACTCCGACATACTTCAAAGTAGAAAGCAAAAGGGTAAGGCAGCAACCTTTGCTAGGCCTCCAAGCAAGACCACTGCTTTCTTGCCTACAATGCCTCTCAGACCAACCAAGGTGGCATCCACATTGGTGGCCTTACTATCGTTCACCCATAACACCTTCCGGTCGTCTTGACACACTGGCCAAATACATGAATGCATCAATGATTAGCTTGTGGCGGCTTTAACCCTAAGTGCCCAAGCTAAAAATGAAAATCCAATTAGGAAGCTAATAGTTGATTATAGTGACCTTCAAAACGTACTTTTCATTTTCAAAAATGAAGGAAATTGTTGCTTCTTTCTAATGATACATTTTGTTAACTCATGAGCAGACCAACATCTAAGGACAGGGCAAGAAGATGGTTACCTAAATGACATATTTCAACTCCTATAGATAAAGAAGGGATCATTTGAGCACTTAAGGGGTAATATCAAAATGGTTGGAAGTCATTGAAACTTGGAGCAGCAGTTGAGCCTCAAATGAAAAGAGAAATTTAAGAGAAGAGACAATGTACCTATTTCCATGCGATGTGCAGGAGTCCTTAAAAGAGGAAGAGCTGCTTGAATATCTTCTGATTGCAGACCAACATCTAAGGACAGGGCAAGAAGAGCAGCTGTTCCCGCATTGTGAGCATTGTGCGAACCGATAACTTGTAGACCACTTAGGTAAAGGCGTGCCTCTGTACCGGTCGTTGGCACCACAATAATAGCCCTTCGAGCATCCCTGTCCAACTTTGGAATCAACAACAAAGTTCAGAACGACTTATGCAAACTTACTCAACACGTACTCACGAAGTCTTATGATTTATGATTCAACCCAAAACAAACAGAATCATACATCACTTCCGACTCTTGATCAATAGTTTTGCGAGATTCAGGACACAGCATTTTTCCCTTCTATTACAGCATCTAAGATATCGACTGAGCTGAAAACTAGTATCAGTTGTGCACCGCCGACACAGCTGAATTGTAGGTTGCCATGTTCAATGCAGAATGGAAGTGCGCAACCCAGCAGTTCACAGAAGACAAAAAACAATTCGTGCTATCAGTAGTGGATTTAAGACTTTTAAACACAGGTAGCAGATTAGGAATGGCCCCAAGTATACTCACCTGTACACCAGGAAGTCCTCCCATCCATGCTCTGGTTGCTTGTGACCCAGACATTGCAGCCAGGCGCCTCAAAAGAGAATCAGCTGTCATAAAGAGCCAATTCAGAGTGCTTCTCAATTTTAAGGACACACTTTCAAATATTGGTACACGTATTCGTAAAAACTTTCATAAAATTTGCACACCCCTATGGATAGAACTTCCTTAACTCATAAAGCAACCAGAGAGAAGCCTACACACCGGAACTACAATCCACAGAGTTTTTTCAAGGCTAGATACCATGCAAAGAATATGAAAAGAGGTGATATCATGTGCCTCTCACACTGAGGTAGGATTGCAACGTCAGAAGCCTCCATGCGCGAGAATAATCGGCATTTCATCATTCCATAGGCTTCCATGCTTTTATGTCTCTCCAAGTGATCAGGTGACAAATTGAGAACCACCGCCACCTGACAAGACATTGCAATGCACTCAGTCTAGCACACTCATATGGCACTCTGGAAGTCTATATTAGTTGATTTACATGGCATTTATGTGTGCCATACCAAGCAGAACATGCTGACGGTAACTTGAAATATCGAAAAACTCTGGAAATAGAATTTGCTTCAGGCGTCATCCCAACATTCTCCTGGAAACTTGAAAACCACTATTGAGATTCTGGTCCTTTACAACTGGACTTATTATTATCTTTAATGAGTTAATTTGGACTGTTTAAATCACTCGGGACCTATTGTAAAGGGCCAAAATCTTACTCAGTGAACTCACAACAGGTGGGAGACGTCAAGGTAGAGCTGATAGCACAAAATGACAAGCGGAAAGAAAGACAATACCTTCGGACGAAAAGAACCTGGGAGTTCCAGCTGGTAACTGCTCACCTCCACCACTGCTACCTGGCAAGTGAAACTCTCATAAGTGCTCCTTAAAAAACAAACATACACACGAAGTTTGTTGTCTCTAAACCCAAAGAGAAAGACTCATAAATGGTTCAGTATTGTAGAAAGTTCTGGGGACCTGAAAATGAGGCCTGTATTAAAAGCAACAGTAGCTCATCATTCCAAAGAATTCAAATGTCTAGTAGAATTGGGACATGTCATTACGGGAATTGTGGCATCCTAAGAGGTTCAAATAGAGTTTTTGAGATTTTCAATTAGTGAGAATTGAATTAAGGATTATATGGAAAGAGTCACATGGAAATTCTGCATTTCTGCCTAGGATACAGACACTTGTGATTAATTGCTTGTTTGTATATATCCGGATGTTCAACAGAGAATCTCAGTTCCTCTACACAAGTTGCCAACTAGAGAAATAACGAAGTCTTCCCACAGGGTCGAAGTGCACTTGCATTAAAAGGGAGGTCCTCTGCAGGAAATGCGAGACATTGCAAAACACCCTCTGAGAGTGGAGTGCCGAGATTACCGCCCACGAACGTCCGCACTCCTGCACTTTTCAACAACTGAAGAAGCAACCATACACGAGAGTAAGAAAACTTCAAAGCAACATTCCCACGACAGCTGGAAGTCAAGCAACCAAAACTTAAGTTCATAATCCCGAAAGGAACAAGGTTTCAGGGTTTTAAAATGACCAATTTGACTGATCGTTTTGTGAGAACTATTATTCAAAGGGGAACAATATTATATCACCAGAATGAATGAGTAACAAATGCATGTGTTGGTCACAGAAAATAAACTTGGACTAAAGAGAGTTTCCAATTGACCTACTCAAAAAGATAAGGCTTAAGAAAATATGAGGCCCAAATTGAGCTTCTTGGCCCTTTAGAGCTTGATCATGACAAAAAAGTTTAACCTGGCCAGTGAACGTAGTGACTGTGGACTTGCCATTTGTTCCTGAAACCGCCGCAACCTTGACATTCTCTGGCAAAGCAGCAGCTGCGAATCCCAGTTCTGAGAAAGTTGGCACCCCCTGCACGTTCCATATCACCACTTCATTCCAGTAACTTAACAAAACCAGAGTACTAGCCAATGAATTGCTCGTTTTAAGACGAGCAATTTGATTGATCATGTTGCGAAAGATCGATAATTCAAAAGGGACAAATTCGGTAAAAACAGAGTCAGTAAAGAGAACGGCATGTCCTGCTCAAAGAATATAAAAAATATAGGCCAGATAAGAGCCCCATACGACCCTACTCAAAACCATGAGGCCCCATTTCGACTTCGTGGTCCTATAGGGGTAAAATGTAAGTGGATGACAGCAGCCGATTTGCAAGGTTATAAATCATACTTACAGCTTGAATAGTAGCAGCAATGTCAGTCTGTGTGAGCGGAACACCAGGAGAGAGGACTAGTTGTGATGCTTTAAGTAAAGTCTCGCGTTTATGTGGTCCAATCTCGGTGTAAACTCGCTTAAGATCATATCCTTCAAAAGCTGAGTCTTCCTGTCACATTGAAAGACAAGTCAAATCTATGCTTTGAAGTATGCGCGCTTCCCTCACACCAAGCAACAGATCAGATTTACAAGAGGGGCATGCTACAACCCATGACATTGACCTTCTTCGCTGGACATACAACCACAACATTTCCTCAACCCCTAAAAGACCAAGGATTCATGGTTGTTATATAACCAAATCGATTGATCATATCGAGAAAGAATAGAATTCAACAATACAGTGAAAATAATTGAACAAAGAAAAGTCCCCACATGAGCTAATCAAACTTGCTATAAAAAACACGGGGCCAATTTAGACCTTTAAGGGATAACTACTGAAAGGAATCCAGTCGGACAATCTGCCATTTTCGGACTAGGTTTTTTATGTCAGTGTGCTCTGATTAATGCATGCTTGTACACTTAAGCCAGAAATCCTATACCCTCTATCCCAAACCCTATATAAACCCTAAATAAAATAGCGTGAGTAAGAAAAAGAGCAAACCTCCAGCGGCAAACAGGAGGGGTTGGAATCCAGAGCCACCACATCAGCACCACGGGCCAAGGCCAACTTCACAGCTGCTCGTCCAGATGCTCCCAATCCTACCACCTGTACACCCACAATGGTTAACCCTAAAGGACCAAGGTTATAAAACGACCAAATCCAATAGATTGTGAAACTCACAGAATGCCATTGTGCAACTCATCGAATTCAAGTAAGCTTAGGGCCAAATTTTATGCCACCAGAATCAGTGCAGAACATTGCATGTGTTGGTCCATATACTTAATGAAATTTGGACAAAAGAAAGTCTCCGTGTAACCTACTCAATACTGCTCTAAAAACATGAAGCCCAATTTGGGCCCTTGATCCTTTAGGGCAACTTACAGCCACCGTCTCCCCATTCAAATCTTGGCGACGGTCCCTCGCAAGGCAACAAGTCACAGCTGATCTCCTCCTGCTCGGTCTCGCACTCGGCCCGCTCGCAACATACGGAACTGGAGTTTCGCAACCCAAACCTAAATGTAATTCAATGTGAGCAAACAAGGAGCAACTCTTGGCACATGAAGCAAACATCCAGTATCTAATCCTTGCTTTAGTGATTGCTAACATCCAACGAGTCCAATTTACTTCAATTTTCTTTGCAGTGCAACGCATTGAATGTCATATGCATTAGAACCCGGACGTTAAACCCTCGCATTAAGCCCTCGGTTTGACATCGTCCATTTTCAAAGAAAAAAATGATTTGGAAGACAAAATGCCTGGTTGAATCCGATAGTTGGTTGCGTCTGGATTGCGAGAGACTTACTTGGGGAGGAAAAACAAAGACGTCTGTGCAGCGCCGACGCCATAGCTGGGCAAACGACCAAACAACACACAGCAAAGTGGACTGAAGCTCCAGAGTTGAGTGAAAACAGGGGTTCAGTTAGGGCAAATAAATAATACGACAAAGCAGGAGGATGAAGTCTGTTGAGAGGGCTTTGGAATGGGTAGAAACTCTGCACAAGAATTCCGAATTTTGGGCTTCACAGAGTTTGGAGATTCAAGGTATGTCTCTGATTAGGTATTCTGCGTGCACTTGAGGTCTCTTTGTGTTGATGTACCTGCAGAATTTTGTATCAGAGCATGTATTTCGAGCGCCGAAATCAAGCGCCTCAAGAATTTTTTGGTGCTTGCTCTTCGTTGGAGCTTATCGCAATTTTTTCGAGTGATCTTTCGTTGAGCTAGATTTAAAGAGAGAGAGAGAGAGTAATGCGAAGAAACTCGCAGATTGTGGAAGAATGTTGTAGCTTTATTTGCAGTCGGCAATTGTTAAAGGTGAAAGAGTGCACCACAGAGTTGGAACGGTACTTTGCAACTCCAAAAAGAACTAGTGTCAAGTAAGGCGATTTCGCTAATTGTTAGAAGCAAATGATAATTTCAATAAGGCAACACTCTACAGCGTTCTACCTTTCCAATTGTTGATTTCTTTATGTATTAGCGCAATCACAGCTGATGATGGGATTCTTGTTTTAGTTGTCTCGCTGGTCGGGTAGGTCTGAATTTAGACATTAGGGTTGCAGCGACAGCGTGATTGCTTTGTGTATCTGGAGACAATTAAGGTAGCTACACCCAAAATCGCACAAATAAGCAATCCAGCGTGGTTCCCAATATTATATTGAATAACTTTTTGTGGGGTCTTGTTGGTAGTCAAAACTGGTAGGCACAAGGGACTCTAGATTCTCTTAGAATGCATTTTATGGACACCGGCCGTATGAATAAACTATGAAATTTCGAAGTTACCTTCGTGTGCTCTGCTTTACAGAGACCTTCTTAGTGTCGAGTTTTGTGCTTGGTTTTGCTTTCTTCTGTGTTCTTTTGATTTTCTTTTGATTTTCTTTTGATATATGAAGCTCAGGCCTGAAATATTTCCATCTCTTTTGGTCTCTCGGGCTCACTTTATAGCATTTGCTCTAGAAAGTGCATTCATATCGTGAGTGAGTTTCTTTCTTTTTCGTTTCAGGAATTGTGTGTTTTGAGGGAGCTTTACGTCCTTGCGACAATGGCTGCATCGGTTGCCTCCACCGCAGCCTGTTGCCAATTGGGCACCGTGGCTGACTCCAGCAGGTCCTTCCCGAAGAATTCAGCTTCCGGTAGCAGTTATGTGCGTTTTGGAGCGAACTTGAGGTATGACGTCTTCCAGCACTAAACCCGAATTCATACTCTCACAAAACCTGCTTTGAAATTTACTCCCTCTCTTTGTTTGTGGAAAAGGAATGTACGCCTAAAAGCATCGAAAGAAGCATATGATCATGGTTCCTGTTGTTATGTTGTCTTACTTTTTGTTGACAGTTGAGAGAGGATTCCAAGTCACCTTAGCACATAGATTGTACGCATTAGGCAAGAATTTTTACGTGTCGGCTTTGGGTTAGGGTTACGACTAGGTGTAGTTACGTAGACGACTTCTGCCTTAGCTGAAGATGGCTTAATTTCTATTGTGCACAGCAAGGGCGTGCAGACGAGCTCCAGAGGTCGAGTGGATTCGCTCGACCTAAGCAAGCATCAGAGGACATTCAACATTCGGTGTCAAGCTACGAGCACGATCTCTGAAGTGGAGAAAGATGTCGCCGATTTGAAGAAGGCTCCCGTGCTTCCGTTCCGAGTGGGTCATGGCTTCGACCTTCACCGCTTGGAACCTGGACTTCCCCTTATCATCGGAGGGGTGAACATTCCCCATGACCGTGGCTGCGAGGCTCATTCTGATGGTAACATATTTAATTTCGTCACACCTTCTATGCCTCCTTTCTCTTCCTCAGTTCTTTTTAATCTCTAGCCTTGTGCAAGTCCTAGAAACCTAGCTTTGGTTTCTTGGTCTTTTTCGAAACTTCCGCTACTAAGGTATGTGCACCTGGAAGCGTTTGAATAAGCACCTGAGCGTGGTTACTGTTATTAGACTGTTTGTTGGTTCTTGTCGGCAACTGAAAGTGGATGCCAATGCATCTTAACATGAATTTTAAAACACCATATGAGAAAGCTGTGAATTTTTAAAGTGCTTGTTTATAGAGATGTCGGAAATGATTTCTAGGCTCTCATGTGCAGTCTGCCGGTGCACGATTTAGGCAAGATTCTTAAGAGGTTGCCTTTCGGATAAGGGTCACAATTAGTTGTAATTACCTTATATTGAATCGCACCTCTTGCTTTTGAATATGGGGTCACAATTACGTGTTGTTATGGTATACTGAATCACAAGAGTTGTTCTGCTTTGCGACAGGGGATGTGCTGCTGCACTGTGTGGTAGATGCCATCTTGGGTGCCTTGGGTCTTCCTGACATCGGCCAGCTCTTCCCAGACAATGATCCCAAATGGCGAGGAGCTGTCTCATCTGTCTTTGTTGTCGAAGCTGTAAGTGCACTCAGACTTTCTTTTGACATCACCTTCTCTAAGATCACATCCTTTGTTCTTAACCCAAAACCTTAGGGCTCAGGCTTTCCTTGTTCAAACCTCACTCTATGCGCAATATCACAGTCTGTTATGTCACAAGTTGTGATAATAAGGAATTTGACACATGTGAAATGAATTGTAGGTTCGCACTCTTGCAATCCCATGTATTTCATTGTTGTCACTTTCTACATGATTGTCACAATATTATAGTTCCCATTGATAATCACATGCTGCGACATTAAAGTGTCGTGTGAATCTGGGCATATTCCATTAGGGTTACACTGTGTCCATGTAACATCCATTAGTCCTTTAGCTGTCTCCTCCACAGGAAACTATAACTAGGCTTCCACAGGTAATCTCAGAATGGCAATCTGAGGTAGAGGATACTAGTAAGCATTTTAACTTGTGTGTGATTTTTGGGAGATGTATTGAGCTGTGGAGAGATCTTTGTGTGCAATAAAAGAAGTTCGTTATTGGGAACTCCTTGAATGCACTGTTTTCCAGCAAAGGTGGTTACATTTGTGGTACTGTGGCTAGGCTTTTTGGATCCATTTTTGCAGTTTTTGTGCTAATCTAGTGGCTATTGTTACAGGTAAAGCGCATGAAGGCTGCAGGTTATGTGATTGGCAATTTGGATGCTACCCTGATTCTGCAGAGGCCCAAATTGAGCCCTCACAAAGAGGAAATCCGGGCCAAGTTGTGTGAGCTTCTGGAAGCGGATCCCTCTGTCATCAACTTGAAAGCCAAGACCCATGAGAAGGTGGACAGTCTTGGTGAGAACCGAAGCGTTGCTGCACACACTGTGGTGCTCCTCATGCGCCAGTAGAGGCTGCAAATGTATGCAGTTATAATTTTTGTATGCATCTGATTAATTTTTAAATTCTAGCAAAGACGACTGGTTCATGATCATGCAAATTCTGCTTGATATCTTCTCTTTTATCTCTTTTATGAGGTGAATCTGAGAAGTCTATCGTCCTTCAGAAACGGTCTAGAAATCCAATGCGAGCTCCATCGGTAAGTGAGAATTAAGAAAGCCAATATCATTCACTAATTCAAGCCAATCTATGCGAGGAACTGATGCTTAACCCTTAAAGGACAAATGATGAATAGTTGCACTTGTGTCCTACATAGAAGGATTCTTGTCATTCATAGGCCAAAAAATGGTTGGGGTGTCTTTTAAGGGTTAACAAGCATTAATTGAGAGAATATTTAGTGTAAACTAAAGTGTACCACGTGGGGGAATTAGAATTGAAACTATAAGGATCAAAAGCACTTGTATCATTGGAAACATGCCACTTATTTCCTAATCTGACCTCCATTTTTCTACTCTTCCACTTTGAGGAGGGGTTTTTGGAAGGCCTAAAAGAATAAAGAAAAGGAAAGAATTGACTCTTTGATGATGTTATTACATATAGTAGTTTTTATGTCCTTTTCTCTTTTTTTGTTGATTGTCTACTCCCTCCTAAAGCCTAATATTGATCTTTGACTCAATTGATTTGCACATTTTTAAAGCATTTGGATGATCATTCCAACTATTTCATGGTATAGTAAATGTGCAAATCCCAACTAGCTCCTCCAAACGTGGGGTATACTCTAGACTTGCATGAAAGCAAGGGTTTAGATGAATGTTTATTTCAATAGTGAGAATTTATAATAAAAAATAAGAAATAGTAGAAATAAAAAATTGATAGAACCATAATTATTTGGTCATGGTTTCAAATAAGTTTTGATTATTGTGTATCAATAATTTACCATGATCTAAAGAATATAGAGATCTAATGGCTTAGTGCGAGATGAACTCATTCATTCTTTTAGAATACTAATTCAATTTCAAAAACTTTTGATAAAAGAATTTATAAAGAATATTTTACATTTCTAAGGAATTTATTTTTAAATTCTTGATGACACATCTCCACATAAGCACTTCTAAAGGCATTCTCAAGCTTAAAAACCACTCAAAACTGCCATGTTTGTTGTAATCACTCAAGAAATCAATTTTTTTTTTTAATCTAAACATAGGATCAGGAATTTTTTTTTTCATTTTTTATGAAGTGACAAAGTGGCAATATAAAATGTTATAGTGGTGCTCAAAATTTCAGCATTCATCCATATATTAGATAGAAAATATTACATTAGCATGCATCACATGTATACAATTCTGTTTTCATCTACAATCTGGCAATTTCATCCAAGATTATTTTTTCAATTTGAAGTTTTCTAACCAAAAATTTCACAATTTATTGCCATTTTTGGGCCAAATTATTTTTTTTTTGTGAAATTTGGCATCAGAAAGCCAAAAAAAAAGCCCTATATAGATTCTTGTACTTCACTTGTTTCAAATCATGTGGTAAAAATTTCATGAAGTTTGACTATGTGGATTGGAAGATATTAGTATTTGAAGTTGGAAAAAAAAATTGAATGTTCGCCTGCAATTTTAGATGACTTTGACCGCCATTTGTAGAATTTTTTTACACTACAGACTATGAACTTACAAATTTGGTGGGGCAATCCTCTTTTTCTAGCGACTGCATGCATTAGGTGATTCCTTGTTGCTTTTATTCTATTTTGGTAGTTTTGGGCTTGGGAGAGGGATTATTATAAAATTAAAGTTCTTTTTTAAAAATAGCCAATATATACACTTGTAAGAAGAAAGTACTGCATAGTTTGATTTAAATTAATTAATAGAAAGTGTTGAATGTTTTTGCTAATTTTGGGACCAAACAATTCAATCTACAATTAATTCTAAGGATAGTTTGTCAAAAATCCAATCCAATAACAATTCATTGAGTCACATACCAATCTATCATTTAACCATCTACCATCAAGAACTTTTTGAAGGTAATATTGAGTGAGATTGAATTACTGCATTAACATTGAGTGAGATTGAAGAGTGGAAAAATCATCTTTATAACAAAATCCATTGTCCGTCATAAATCTATGGAACAATTTGAAGATGAGAGCTTGACTGCTCATTGTCCAAAACATACGAATTGTGTTCAAAGTACAACTTTAAATTTCATTTGGGCATAGTAGAATAACTTTTTCTAAAAAACTTTGAACTAAGAAAAGTTGGAAAATCAAGATAGTTTTAGTTTGTTGAAACCTATTTGTGATTTGAGCCTCCAAAAAAATGTTATGGACAAAATTCAGAAAGAATGTTTGAAAATGTCAAAGAAAATGTCTCTTCCAACCTACTTCTCTATCCATAACTTTTGATTGGAGGCTTGAAATCTCAATTGGGCTTTTGAAGGTGGAAGTTAGCTTGATTTTTCACATTAACCTAGTTCAAAGCTCTTTGAAAGAAGTTTTCTACTATGTCTAAATGAGGCTTGAAATTCTACTTTGAACACAATTCTTGCTTTTGACTTATCTATGAGCAGGTGAACTCTTATTAATTCTAATTCTAATTATATATCTTGCATGGATTGTTGTACCTCCTACCACCACCCTTGTATAAAAAACTTGCTTTCTCATCTCTAAACACTCACAACAAGCGGTTTCTAAACCTATGGGTGACAACCAAATATTTTTTATTTTTTTGAATTTAATGTTGGATTTTGAATTCAAGAACTAGCTATACCTTCAAGCTACTTAGCTAGGAGCCAATAGGAAATTAAAATCTACTAGTTCTTGATGGAGAAAGGATGAAAAATTATGTACAGATTTCACTTGGCTGATTTTACACTAGCTGCTAGATCTATCCTGTATATTGCTCTCGACTTGTATAAGAATGTTCGGAAAAAAATTTCACTTGGCTGATTTTACACTAGCTGCTAGATCTGTCCCGTATATTGCTCTCGACTTGTATGAGAATGTTCAGAAAAAAATTTCAAAAGCTTTGACCATATCAAACTCAAAATATAAGCGTTTAAAGTGAAGAAAACAAGTTCTTTTGCTCAAGAAAATTATCATTGTACTACAAATTGTGAAGTAAATTTTCAGTATACAGTTTAGAGACTCACAACTGGGACTTTTCAGTAAAGACTATTATAAATAAATGCACACAGAGAAGACGGTAGCACCAAGATAACTGCTGAAAGAAAGACAACAGGGTTGCCACCTGTTCTGAAAGAGGATAGCAGAAGGTATGTACATGGAATGAAGGCTTGCAAATGGGCTACATACACACAAAAAGATCTTCTCTATGCATCCATGTAGTCAATTTACTCAAAAAATAGAAATCTTGAGCAATATCAAATGAGTTCTCACAACATAAGACTAGATGCATTCAACACAAGTTTGAGCAGAAAAGAATCCTGGTTCTGTCCGAAAGAAAGAAATGAACAGAGAATCACTATCGACATTCCACAATAACGATCCCGTGCGTAATTGATCGCACTGGAATCAGAATGTGCATTTAGTCACAATATGTACAGTGCAGAAAGCCCGCCTTAGGTCGCTCCTGCCATCTTTACAATAAAGCCCCCACTTCCAATTGCAAGCAAAGCTGCGAGCATTGTTACCCTCAGCTACCCTAGTATTATAACTACGTTACCTCGCATTGCCGAAGCTTTGATGGTAGTATGGGCGACCGCTTGGGTTGACATTGCCATATCCATTGTCACCATTCATTTTCCTGCTGGCGATCACCACCTTGCGAGCTTTATCCCTTTCCTGCTGCTCTCGTTGCACTCTCTCGGCTCTTAAGTCTTCTATCGTCTTGCGTCCAGTCTTTGCCTTCTTCTCTGTCCTCTTGGCATGCTTCTCACTTTTCTCTTCCTTTCTCCTGATTCGCTTCTTGGGGCTTTCCTCGTCTGCATCCCAAGATATCAGTCTATCAGCATAGAGGATAAAAAGAAAAAACTTTCCTCCTTTCGAAGACGTGGGATGATTTGGGAGGGTAGAGCGAGTTTCAAGGTATGAGAGAAGACGATGGATCTAAGAATCTAGGGTCGAAAACCTAATGCTGCGCAGAGGACTGTTGAATGCAAATCTGAGGCAAAACCCTAATTGAAGCGGTGAAGAAGGCATACTGTACCAGGACTGCTTGACCTTCTTTTGCGCGCTCTGTCAGATTGGTCACTCGTTCTGTCGACCATGAAGCGTTTGGTCGAGTACCAAGGTTTCTTCCCACTCTTCCCAACCAATCCACAACCGAATTCGTATCCTTCATCTTCAGGAGCACGGACCGCCTTTTCCATCTTTTTGAGCTCGCGAATGTCCTGCTTGTCGAGACCTCCTCTACTGTGCACTTTCAGGTCGTTTATCCAATCCTTACTGCCCTTGGCTTTCTCACTCGGATCAGTACTAGCAATTTCAAACAAGTTGAAATGTTGTGGTCCAGCAGCTTCGACAACAGCCTCGGCATCCTCATCTTCTCGTACAAGTTCTGGCAGTGACTGCTCTGCTCCTTCACTAATTCGTAATTCAAGAGGATCTCGCTTCTTCGCTTGAGCGGCTTCGCGCAGCTTCTCCAGACGAGATTCGGCTTCTCGTTGCCGATCTTGCTGCTTCTCGATCGCCTCCTGACGAGCCGCCTCTTCCTCGTCCCGCTTCACTTTCTCCCGGTTGTCGAAATTATACACGTTCCACCGCTTCTGCGGCAGAATGTTGAGACCGCCATGACCTCCCATCACGAAATGATTCTATGCCCACTGGTCCTCAACCTAAACGATCATATCTCTCTCAAAATGATCAACACAGCGCCTACTTATTAAGTTCCATCACCCACACAAGGCTTTACAAACAAGCCTTCCAAGCACAAAAATCGAAAAAACGACCGTCTGCTTCCCGTGAAACGGAAACTGCACTCTATTGACCAAAGAACCGATTCTCAACACTCTGATTCAAAACCTAGGCGCCCGCAAATCTCCTAAAACGATCAACGCAAAGCGTACTTTCCAGGTCCATCACAACACACGAAGCATCAGAACAGCAAGTAACCCTAATATCAGAAAATCTCCCAAGAATTGACCTCCCTACTAGTAACAAAACAGCGAGAAAAAACCTTCTGGACACAAGAAATTTCTGAAGAAGCCCACATCCAAATCATTCTGTGGCGAACAAATATTCAATTCATCGACCCTCCTCGTCGTCCGTTTCTCACCAACTTTATACAACTATTGTATCTCCCAGGAGAAGATGGATGAAAAGTAAAAGTAGGGATCATGACAACGAACAATTGAACCATTCCCAAAGCAATTTATCATCCATATCTAGGGGTGACGGATACCCGGCCCTGCTCGCTAGGATGACATTCATCCGCGGGTGTCTTGCGCGTGGCGGGCTATGGCGGGCTTGGCAATTCAGCAACAACAAAATTCTTGACTAAGGTAACAGGTTCTAAAATCGTCCACCCTACTCAAATGTACGTTTTTTGTACATGTTGCTTTCTCATAGCCTTTAGCAATGTACAAACACTGTACATTTTAGGGGGTGGGTGAATTTAAAGCCTTATGTCACTTCAACTTCAAAATTTCATAACTAATTCCAAGAAGCTCCAAAAAATATGAAACGACTTGGGTTAGATGCCCATTCCTCTTGTCTTTCAAGGAAAAGTTACTAAAAAGTATTTCAAGAAGCTTTGCTTCTCCAAAATTCACTTTTAGCTCTTAAATGGACAATTTCTGGACTTATTACCTTACGTACCTTAGCAATTGGAAGATGGAGGTAGAAAAGATCTCATGTTTGTTCATGTACTATTATATTATGTCCGACCATCACTAAAAATTTAGAAATTAAAAGGTAGAAATTTAAACCTTCATCTTTTGATTCATGCAAATGTTCTTTCAAAGCTCATCCTAACAATGTATTGTTTATTATGTGGATTTTAAAATACAAAATAATAGATGGAGATTTTAATAACAACTTGTTCATTTGATTTTTTTATTTCCAAAGTATCATCATATTCATGTATTATTTGCCACATTCCATAAAATAAACTTAAAAATTAGAGGGAAGAGATTTAACTACTAAATGCCCAAGGCTTGTTTTTAGCTTCTTGAATTTACTCTAAATTGAATATAAAGCCAACATTTGAATAAGTTGTATCAACTTTTTTTGAATTGTAACAACGAAAAATAAAACTCGACATACTGAAATCACATAGGAAAAGAACACACAACAATGTCACTTATAGATTGAAAGATTATAATGTTTAATCATGAGGGTGTTAAAACTATGAGAATCTTTTTATCTTCTTTTCACATGTCAAATCTTAAAATCTAGTCACCAAGAAAATATGAGGTTATAGGGCCTAACATGCACAAATCCAATTAATTTATAAATCTTCAAAATCTACACTATAATAATTTTTAAATGAATTTTTGATATGATTTTTTCTCCAATATCTAGTATATTTGAGGCTCATTTTTGAGAGCTCAACACTATAAGAAGTCAAGATTGCAATGGATACCCTTATACATAATCTTAAATAGAAAAATCATAATCATCTATTTTTTAAATCAAACTTTTGATGCTAAAAATAGACTTCCAAAAAGAATTTCAAAAAAATAAAAACCACTCATAATAGCAATTTAGTTAGGTTTTATTTAACTCCAAAGTATGCTTTGGGCAGTTAAGGATTAAAATAAAACTTCCCCTTTGATTAAATTGCAAATGTTATTTAATGAACCCTCCTAACTATGTATTATGTGTTTTTCTATTGGCTCAATGTTTAGAATATTTCAAACTAATTCAAATTGCAATCAAGAGTTATATCTCAAAAAGTTATTTTCTTTAAAATGGGTAGTTTTAGGGAACCATGAAATTAGATGTAATTGGTTTGAAGTTTTCTTACATATTTTCAATAAAATTGTCAATAAGATTGTCAATAAGATTGTCAATAAGATCTTTTAAGTTCAAAGACATATAAGCACATAATTTTTCTTCAAATTCTAGTGTATTTGACATTCATTTCCAAACTGAGTACTCAATATTCAATAATGAGAGTAGCAATAGACACCTTACTCAAAATCTTAAATGCAAAAAAATCATATTCACTCATTTTCAAAATCAGATTTCTAATACCGAAACTAGATTTCAAAAAGAAATTATCAAAAATATGAACTATCAAAAACAATAACTTGATAAATTTTAATTTAACCTCAAAACATTTTTGTCACCAAAATTTAGTGCCTTGGGTCATTACAATGAAGTTGGAGCCTTGGAAGGGCCGCAAATTCCTTGCCATTTCCAAGGTTTAGTACTTGTGCTCTCATGAATATGTCTTCTTCTATGCACGCAGTTCATGCGACGGAGAAACTGAGGTAGTCCATCCATAAATTGAGCATCGAAGCATTGAAACTAAATTTTGAGCAGGTAAAACTTCTTAAATATTTTTCAGTAAATTTTCCCTAGAAGACAAGAGGAATTGACATCTAATCCAAGTTGTTTCATAATTTTTAGATCATTTTTGAATTAGTTATGAATTTTCAAACAAGATGTGCTATAGACCCCTATTTATGTCCCCAGGTCTTCCATGAACCGTTCACTTGCAACTTCTAAAGATACATGGGAAAGCAAAGAGAATGATTTGCTCTTGTCATAAACAATGCTTTTTTCTTTCCTTTCATTCAAGGACTACAAAGGTCAATTTGGTTCGCACCACTTAAGGTAGACGAGCCCATTGTGGTCAGATGACCCATAGTGGACACCTAATGACCCCATGATAGTTTTTTTGGCCACAACCAATGTCTAACCTGACACCAATGGAGTGATTAGTGACCTCAATAGGAACACCTACTTTTTCAGTGTAAATCATTGTAGGAAGTGACTTTTATGGTCTTCTACATTTGAAATTATTGTGACCACTTTAGGTGATTAAGAAGAGTATATTGGATATATTTTTTGTTGGTTACGGGGTAGTCTATTGACTCTTTTGGACAGATCACTTCAAAAATTCATACTTGGTCCAAAAAATATAATTTCAAATGTCCTCACTCTCTCTCACACTTGTCTTCGTGTGGAAAAACATTTGAAAAATTTCAGCAATGGCATGAGGGTAGACTCCAAATTCTGACCACAATAGGCTGGTTTACCTTATATGGGCAGTTCTTAATGCCTATGCAATTTTAGAGCCTCCTACCTTAATGAGAGTGTTCACCTTTCCAAGGTGGCCACCTGTAAACAAGCCACTCTTGCCGAACTTGAACTTGTTGGACCCATCCTAGATGCTTTGAGACCTGTCTTGATTCCATTAGAATGTTAGAGCTTTAAGGGACTCTGTTTGAATGTGTTGATGAAGTTTTTTTCTTAGTATTCTTGTCGATTCATTCGATGATTTGGCTCGATTTCTTTTGATTTTTTGATTTTTTCACAAGGGTTTTAAATATCTCTGAATATTGCCACTTGCACATTAGGGTGTTGTTGCTCCAATGAGGTTACAATGCCCAATAGATTTTGTTTTCACCTACAACACAAAAGATGATGATGGATACTACATTCCCATGAAAATCAACGTTGGTTCTTGGATCACATTGCAACCAAGAAAGATAGGGGCCATGTTCGAAATGCTGCCAAGAACGGTGGAACTTCAAGTTTGCAATGGATTCTACAAAGCAAAAGTAGTAAAATCTGGTGTCACCAAAGGCTCCAACATTTTAGTGCAACATGCTTACATGCACCACCAACTCTAATTGCAACCATCTAAGGCTTCAGAAGGCAAATGTAATTATGAGCAACATTTATTCCGTAAACTCTAAGTATTGTTCACTTTGCTTCATTAGGGTTTCACAACTTTTTCATGCTCAATTGCAGGATAATTTGCAGAATTCTTCTACATGGTGCTCAAGCTCATACACTAAAGACTAATGAAGTCATTAGAGGAAATTTCAGGCCTCCGGAGGGTTGCTCCATAGCCCTCCAAGATACCTTGAAATTTGCTTTTATTTTGCTAAAAAAATCGTTTTTCCCCTATTTCCGCCTTGCTGAAACTGCAGTAGTGCAAGAAACAAAAATTCCAAGTAAAAAATTATTAAAAATAAATAAATAAATAGTTTTAATCTTAAGAAAATCTTAAAAAAATTTAAAAAAAAAAAAAAAAAAGTCTTCAAGACTTGACTCCTCTGGCGAGCAATCAGAGACTCTAACTGCTCACCAAGAGCAATTTCAAAGTTGACATGCCATGCAAAGAATAGCATGGCGTGTCAACTTTAGACAGCCCTGTAATGGGCTGAATTTTTTTCTAATGTCACATTGTTGAAATTGTAGTATAGAACTCTTTGACTTAACTTTGAATGCGCATTGTTTTGCGCAATGAAGTTGCATATGTACTCATCTAGTTATTACTTCTAATTGTATAGACAATGCTTTGGCTTAACCTCTAAAGTTCCATTGTCCTTTCAAAGGACAAAATGGATTTTGTGTAGGTTCCATTGAACTCAGTTTGATAAAACTTTTTGAAATTGTCTCATAAGATAAAATAAAATTGATTCACTTCATGAGAATATATTTTTTATTACAATTGGTGCCCATGAGCAAAAATTATACCACAAAAAGCCTCAAATTGAACTCAACTTGTAACACCAAAAAAATCACAAAAAGTCAAAATAATTTTAATTTATTTTCTACAATATTATATTTTAATCTTTGATTCATTTCATTTAAAATATGAAAAAAGGTTAAAATTGTATTTTTTTTTTGGACGAAATATTAAATGTATATGGATTGAAGACACCTCACATATAGGAACTAACCTCAACTTTTGATATTCAATATTATAGATGCAAGTAAGGTCCATGTCCTCTTGGAGATTTTTGGAGTTTAGAACAAGAATTTTAAATCTTATAAGCATGCCATATTTGTAAAAAATATGTAAGACTCTTAAATTGTTTCATTTTTGTTCCTTTGCACTTTCCTCTACTCTCAACATTCTTAATATTACGACTTTAGTATTGGTCATGCAAGTGATTATCTTTTGAGAAAGTTCTGTAGCATTGTGGAAATTTATAGTGTTGTAATTAAAATAACATAAAAGAAACCCCTAAAGTTGCAAGAATCAATCAAAAACACATCTTGTTGAATTGTTTCGAATTCCATGCATTTATCAATTTCTTTTAATATAGTACAATATATTGTTGTAGGAATATAGAACAAGCTTTTTAATAAGCTAAGATTGGGTGCTTGAAAAAAAATGCATGATCTACTAGAAGAGGTTACATTGAAGAAGTGACATTGAAGAGGTCTACATGTAATTGGCCTAATCAATTAATCACCCATATTGGTAGAATTGAAAAATAAACTTAATTATGTCCCATCTTAGATAGTATGGCCTAGTAATCTTACTTGACTTTTTTGTTGTCTTTTGTGTTCTCTTTTCGTTGTCTTTTACTTACCTAACTTTTTTCTCGGGTAGCAACTTCCATTTATTATATGGAGATTTATTATGTCTTATTTTACAAAATACTATGACTTAATCACTTATGATTGTAATGATATGTATCTCATTGGAAAGAAGACATCGAGAAACTTTAAGAATATATATAAATTGGGATATAAAAATTATATATCTATAATTAGGTAAAATACATAATAAGTGAAAAATAAGGCAATTTATTATGTAATTAGAACTTATTATAAAAATATTATATAATAAAGGCCATAGTTGTCACATTAGACGGATTGTCCGTCCAAACTGTCCAATTTGCCCGCCCGTCCGAACGTCAGTGACCTTAACTTGTCTAATGTAACTACTTTAAAGTAGTCACATCATTTGCTTTATCTGTCTGAATTGTCCCATGTATCCGCCCATCTAGAACATCTGGTGATCCTAACTTGCTAGATGTAACAACAATGATAAGGGCATAATAAGAACCTTCATTCTTTATTAGTTATTATAAATGAATAAATTAGTGAGTCTTAATTGATTTATTATAAATTATTATAAATGAATAAGTAAGTCAAATTCATTTATTATGCCGCACAGCCTTATCTATCATAATTGAGTTGCCCTCCCAAGACTTTTGCGTTGTCTTTTGTGTTGTCTTTCCTATTGTCTTTTTCATTGTCTTTTACTTCCCTGACTTTTATGTTGTGCTTTGGAAGGAATACACTCTGCAACGTTACATTGAAATCGTTGGTGACCTTCCATTACGTCACCACAGAAGAAGATCACTCCACCGAGATTGAAGCATCGGATATTCTCTCACATTAAGGGCAAAACAATAGGCACGGCTTCAATGGCCTCCACTGCCATTGTGAGAGCCTATACAAGGGCGAATTCTGACTGTAAGATTCGTGCTTTTGGACCAAAAATGGAGGATACTTTGGAATTGTCATCTCCTTCTTTGTTGTCCATGTCAGCCGTCGTTCTGCCATCTTACATTTGAATGCAATCGATTCCTCCGCCTTTCCCTCATCCGTCCGCCCGGCAGGACTTGGCCGGTGTTTCAGAAATCCACTTCCTTTCTCGACATCAATTTCCTTCAAAATTGAACTCCTTGAGTGAGCCATCCTAAAGGATGAGCCCAAGTGCAATAGACGTGCATACCCGAAGCACATATGGCTCCCTGGCAAAAAACAGAAGGGGAAAGTGAGGATCCCCTTAAGAGGATAGAGCAGATAGAGCCGGGGATGGAGCAGCGATTACTGCAGTTGGAGCAAGAGAAGGGGCAGTTGAAGGAGCATGTTCATTTATTGGAGGATTATGTTCATGTACTAGAGGAGGGCCAAAGTTAACCATGCTTCTCCTCTTCATAAAAGATGGGCAGCAATTGTCCCTTCAAGGGTTTGTAGACAAAATCCTTCATTTTTTCTATGCGGCTACTATAGCCGACACATTGGGCTTTGAAGAAAGTCCAAGTGGCTTTTTTAGCCATGCCACAAAAGAATTCGTGGACCGTGGTGTCAACCTTGTGTTGTTGCGGAAGGGGAGTATTACACGGGACAAGACCAGTTTTGCTTTAATGCAAAGGTTAAGGTCTGCATCCAAAATCGCAAGCAAGGTAGCTTGTCATAGTGCCAAACCAATTCAAGCGACTTATGCACTTGACAAGCTATCCAATGTCGACTCTTCAAGTCTTCGTTGCACCATTTGTTTGAGATGTGCTTTGGAATGAATCCTAAAGATATGATCCAAGCTCTTGAGGCAAGAAAATCCTTGGACTTGTTTTTTACTATTCAATTCCAACTTTGATGTATCATGGAAGATTAGGATTCATTCCCCCTGGTCCGCTTCTTGCCAAAGGTATTGATTTTTGACCTTCTTCGTAATTCAAAAGGAGTTTTTTATTATGGTGAAAATTCAAAAATTATTTAAACAATAAGTTATTTTACGAAGAGGCTCTGTCAAATTGTAGCAGTATTTCAGTATTCAAAGTTGTAACTTCCTCATACTCAAACTTGCTTACATTTTAGTTTTGTCATTAGAAAGAGACTCCTTTGCTTTGCTACATAGATAACAGTTAGTGTTTTTGTTACTCTACTATTAGCTATCACTATAAGTAATCCGTGTTTTTTTTAATCCCTAGATTTTGCATGCTGATGTCGTGAATGGTGTCTTGAAATGTCTAAGTAGACACCTCGAATTTTGCGTTTCTTGAGACACGCAAATGACATTAGATTTGATGTAGGACATCAGCATACTGATGACCGAACGTCCAAAAAAACATGGGTCAACAGGGTCCTCAAAGGGCGCCATGTGGCTGCCACCTAAGCGCCACATAGAAAATTTTCCACCCATTTTGTCCATGACGTGGCATCTGAGGTGGCACGTGACGTAGTGGCGAGAAAAGTGACATGGCATCCAACAAGGATGATGTGGCATGTCACGTCAGTTTTTTTTTTTGTTGTCTAAGAATTTTCTTGCTGTCTTTGAAGACGTCAACTTAGACATCTGTATGTTTTCTGAGACATCAACTCAAACATCCAAATGTTTTCATAGACGTATTTTAAGACATTACTTTAGACATTTAGATTTCTTGTGACATCAATGTAAACATCAATTTTTCATCATGAATACCTCTGGCAATGTTTGGTATGATTTAGGAGAACAAAATGATGTCACGTTAAACGTTCATATCATGGAATGCACTATTTGGCATGGTGTTAATATGGACAATCTCACATGTCTCATATGACATCTACATGCATGTCATAATGTCCAATATAACATATCATACACAATACATCATACATAATACATCATACATAACATACCATACACAATTTGCCGTACAAAATACATCATAACTGACAATTATGTCACATGGCTTCAAAAGCCACTTAATGTGAGTTTATGGAGGGGCGAAGACAAGCTCTTTATACAAGTGGAGTGGTAGGGGGGAAGACAAACTATATGGGACATTAAAAACGTTGGATTTTTATTTTTGTGGAATAGCTCACAAACGTCCAGTAGGATGTTTTTTGCATGTCTCAAAGGTCGCTCTGATGACGTCTCCATAGATGTTATACCGGTTGTAACTATATTTTCTAAAACATCTAGAAGTCTACAAAAACGTCCAAGAAAACATCTCAACGTTTTATAAGATGTCTCTAGTGATATCTCTACGTCTACTTAGCCATCTCCAATATAAGTGTAGAAAACGCAAAGAAATAGCCTCTCTATGCTGACGTGGCATGCCACGTCATATGCCATGTCGTCTTATTTTTACCCAAAGCTGCCCGATGGCTACCCCGATTCTTTTTTTTTAACCTCGGTCAGACTTTTATCCAAAAGAAAAGTGATTTCCATAGATTTATCCTACGTGAAATTTTGTCCTTAAAGTTGACATGGCAGTCTATGTTTTTGCGAATGGCTTGCCGGACATTAATGAGTTCTTAAAAATGTCATCAAAAATCTCAATGTCGATGGTAACACCAACTTGTTTTCATTCAAATTTGCCGCAATCATCTGGAACATCCTTTGAAATTGCAATCCTTCACTTTAATACCTTTATGTCTCCGCAGACATAATATGTTCGGCCTTGGACATCTCATGTTTTTGCTCCAACATTAAAAAAAAAACGGGTTCTTATAGTGTATAGCTGGAATGAGGTTGAAGTTGAGAGTGATTTTTGACGTTTCAACTCTGATGCATCCACTTGGGAACAGGGTGCCACAAGGGAGGTGGAAATTCCCACCTTTGTAATGTTCACGCTGTAGATAAGAAAGCAGGTGTAGTGTAATTTTAGGAGTCTTTTTGATTTGGACCAACTTGGCTAGTGCTTTTTGAAATATTGACAATGCAGATGTAACCAAATTTTGCAAACCGAATTGGTTGCTAGAAATAGTGGTACAATACAAGAAAAAGGGGCCCTAATTAACATAAGATTAATTGGTTTCTGTTGATTGTGAAAAAAATGGCATTTTGTGAGTTGATCCGGCCAATGCATTTCTTGACAAAATTGCAATCAACACAATTATGTTGATTTAGACCAAAACAAAATTTATTTAGTTGATTCGGCAAACCGTTGAACATCCTAAAAGTAGAATTTCAGAATTCATTTATGCATAGTAGTTTAATTTTTTTTTTAACTTTGAACTAAAGGAAGGTGGGAAATGAAGCCAAATTTCATTTCCAAATATTTGTTTGAGATTTTGAGCTTCCAATCAAAAGTTATGAGCAAATTTTGGAGAAGAGTTGGAAGGGACATTTTCTTTGACAATTTCACGCTTTCTCTCTAAAATTTGTCCATAACTTTTGTTTAGAGGCTCAAAATGTCAAATGAATTTTTGAAGATGAAATCTAGCTTGATTTCCCACCTCTTTCTAGTTCAATTTTTTTGAAAAAAATTATTCTACTATGCCAAAATGAAATCTAAAAATCTACTTTTACTACAATTCATACTTTTGCACTTAACATGTAATGACCCAAGTGACCATTTTTTGGGTCGCTACCCCTGTTTTTTGAGCTGTCTTTTCTCAGGTTTTGAATTTTTTGAAGAATAATATTTATTTCTACAGAATGAACTCTAATACAAATCCAATGGCGGTGGTTTCATCAAATTCCAAGTTAAACTTCGCCTTCTAGAAATTTTCAAAATTAAGTGGTGTAGTGTAGTTTACAGCTCGTTTTTTGTATTCGATTTGGGCATGGACTAAAAAATCGGACAACCAATTTGCTTCTTGCCCACCTCATAAAGGTCAAATACACCTCAAAAAAGGCAGATCCAAAGAGTTCAAGGAGGGGTGTCCCATTTTTTTTTCTCTTACAAACACTATTCAAATTTCAGTGACCACCGTGCATTGCAAGCTTGACCATGAATTGTAAAATTCTTGGAATGTTATGAAATTTTATATGTGCATTCAACTCTCTTATCTTTCACTGAGCACCAAAATGACATCATTTCAAAATATTCTCACAAAGATATGCTCCTTCAAAGTGCATTGCCCTGTCTTCTCAAATCTAGTAATACCATGGTAAGTGACACATGAAGTTCAATATTTAGATATATTGAATTGCTTTGAATATAGTGTTGAATTTTTAAAAATTATTTAAAATTAAAACTTTATTTAAAATTAGTTTTTTTTATTAAAAGATTAAATTAAAATGAATTTTAATTTTAAATTAAATTTTAATTAAAAAAAATTTTAATTTTAATTTTTCTAAAAGAACCAATTTTAAATAAATTTATAAATTTTTAATCCTACCTACATGGTGGGTCTATTGACGTGGCAGGTCTAACTACGTGGCAAGTTTGGCTTATGTGGTGGATTTTGCGTACGTAGTAGTCTACGTGGAATAATAATAATTTTTTTGAATTTGATCAAATCCCAAAATAAAATCAACATAAAAGTGTTGATTATTGTCCAAATCAAAATGTCTTAATCAACTGTCCAAATCAACATATATTTTTTGGTTTTCCTATTGATTCAAACATTGAATTTTCTTGCGGTGGTAGTGCTCAAAACATGTGATCTGCGTTGTCTCAGTGTCACATTTACATTTTTGTCAGAGTGTCAACTTGGTGCTTTAGTAAATAGATGATATGATCTGTAGAATAGCACCTCTGCGGATGTGAAGATCTCAAGGTTGAACCTGTGACTGCTTTTCTTCCCTGTAATACAATACCTGTGAATGTACAGAATCATCAGAGTCTGGTGCATCTTTCAGTTGTTTTACAATCTTGAATTGGAATGCCATCTTCCAATTTTTAATGCATTTCGTTTAACTTGCATTCTTGAAAAGTTAACCATTTTGAAGCTGCAATGCTTTGTTCAACTTAACGTAATAATCATTCTGAACAAACAACGAATGTGCTGTTCTCGTTCTTTTTTCAAAACTAAGCTTGTACGTTCACAGTTTGCCGTGAGGAAATCACTTAGAAGATCGCTTTCGACAAGCAATTGCAGCTCCGTCGTTCGCGTACAAAAGCTTCAATTGCTTGTACGTTAAGTAAACATATATTCCGGAAGAAAGTTTACGCGCATTGTGGCATCGATCCTGGTAGATCTTAAATTAAGCGTGTTAACTTCAACTTAGTTTTTGTGGGTGATCTTGTTGATGGCACCAAATGATCAATTGAGTTTTGTTTCTACTGTAATTGTGTGCTCTTCGATGATCGTCTAATTTTGGCGAATTGCAGCTTCGAGAACAGTGGAATTCTTGATTCCAAATCCTCAAGTCTGACACTTTAATTTTTGCCAGTACGACGAGGTGTGCGCTTCTCTTCTTTAGTCACGGCTTACTTTGTAATTTCCTGTATTTGTAAACACGTGCCAGCAGTTTTTGGTAAGGACTATTGATGACCAAGGCCATCTGTAGTTGCATGGTTAAATGGATTTTGCCGGAACGATTCTGGGATGAGCGTGATTTGTTGTTTGTTTGGAGAATTTAATCCTCTTGGGGGATTGAATGTACATTGTTACTACTTCAGCTCCAGATGCCCTTACGCCCAACGAGTCTGGGCTGCTGTAAATACAAGGTAATTGGCATCGTCTCTCTCTTACTATAGAATTAGATGATGAAAATAGTAGAGTTATCTCTTCATCGTTAGATTGCCTCCTGGGGTGGCAACTCCTATATAATACGCAAGGGGGACCGTTTTGAGAAGGGCAAAAAAAGCTGAAATCCCAAATTTGATAATTTATTATAACATGAAAAGAGCTTTTAATAAAGCTTTTACAATGAAGAGCTAGGGTTGAGGTTTATAATAAATTCCAATACCTTGTCTAAGAATGTACAATTCTAGTAGCATGTCTTCCACTTCGTGTCACGTGAAGAACTTGTGACATTGGTGTTGATCCCATAGATGGCATTACTCCTGGTGGTTGAATTAGTGTCGTTGCAGCTCCTCGTGGTTGAATCAATGTCGTGGTAGATGGCGCAGCTCCTCGTGGTTGAATCAATGTCGCGGAAGATGGTCCAGCTCTTTCAGTTTGAATCAATGTAGCAACACTTGTAGACCTTCTGCTAGAGTTGCTTCTTCTCATCTTCTCATTCTTCAAGTGATTGTCCAAAGATGACTTGTCTTCTTGTGCCAATACAAAACTTTCTGCATCTGCATTTCTTTTCAAAGCAATCAAGCATATGACATGATTTAAATCAACAAAATCAGCCTCGTGGCCACAATAACCACCATATGAGTATTGAAGGCCTTCAATTTGTTTGTAATACTTTGGTAATAACTTTATACCTTCCTCGTTCAAACAAACTGGTCTCACATAATCAATTGATCCTCCTTTATCCAATCGCTTCACAATTTTTTGTATACGAGCTAAGTACCATGTCAAGTTCTTACCTTCTTCCATGATGATGGCAACATCATCAAACAAGCCTACTTCCTCAACTTCATGAGCACCTTCACACAAGGCTGAATTTTCACCTGAACTTCTGTACTGCACTCACCGTAGTCTATCTAATGGCAATTTAGTTGGTGAATGTGTATTAAGCTCTGTAATAAGCCTCATTTTAAACACTGGACCCTTTCCTGGCACATCAACAATTGGTGATATAATACATGCTTCATTATCTCTAAGGCTTGAAGGACTTTCGTTCATTTCACTTACTTGCTCAATGTCTAAAATACAACTTCTCATTAAAACATCAACCTCGGTCACCAAATTGTCACCAGCAGATGCACTAATTTCTGGATTTGATTCGTTTATTTAAACATCATTAACTATTGATTCACTAGTTTCATCATCCACTTCTACAGCACATTGATCTACAATATTTAATGACTCTGTAAAAGAAGAAGGCCAAGGTTCAGCCCACTTACTTGCGGCGGAAAGTACATCTTTCATATCAACGTCCATTGCTCGTATTTGAGCTTCAGAAAAGCCATTTAACCAAACTTCTTGCAAAGCCTCATTAGAAACTGATTCATAATCAGCTAGGTTAGAAGAACAACATGATTGATTTCCTTCCCACCATATGTTTTTGCGTCGTCTTGATTCCATAAACAAGGGACCATCTTCGTCAAATCTGATTTGTTCAGTTCTACCTATATGTGATGTGCGTTCTACTGCCTCTCCAATACAAAAATTATGTTTGTTTTTAACATGTTGACCAAGTAATGAAAAAAAATCTTCACAACAATCAGAACCCACTTTATGTAAGGCAACAGGCAACTTAGAAAACGAATCACGCATCATCATAATGTATAAAACTGCAGAATGACATGATATCAAACAATCTATAATGGATTCTCTAGTTAACCAATTATCTTTTAAGAAATGTCCATGTTTAACTTGATGAATGTATTCCGTTCCAAAATAAATCATATGCACAACAAAAGAAGACAACTTCACTCTTTCTAATAAGGTTCCTCTTCCATAAAAAACTTCTAAAAAAGCCCAAATCACTTCAAGATGCAAAATTGTTCCTTTTACATGTTCTTGAACCCTCTCACCTTCAACAACAATACCTTTGTTAAGTTCTTCTAGACATTTTCTTACTTTTGGAAAGGCAATGCGTTGAACAACATGAAAGTTCTGTTTATCTTTGACATTTATGTCATCTTCTAGCAAACCATGTTGTTCTTTTGGGAAACAACGATAAACAAGTAGTAGGTGATTCTTACTTGCTATATATTTACCCCAAAAGATGACTCTTGTTGCTGAAAGGAGAGGATTGCGAAGCTTTTTTCCAACATGTAAAGGATCTTGCATCATTATCACTGGAGCATCATCCACAACTTCAGCACACATTAGAAATCCATTAGTCTTAAGGCCAAATGTTCCCTTAGATATGCTTTCTAGCATCAATTTTTTGCGCCTGCTATCACCATCCGAGGCATGGCCCCGTAGAGGTCCTACATCCTTTTCAAGATGTTTTCTGTGGTATTTTCGTATCAGCTCCCACTGCTTCTGCACTTGCAAATGTTTGAACTTGTTGCAAGTACTCAACAAACAATACACTAACCTTGGCATACCTTCTACCAATTGATTAGCTACTAAAACCCGACACATGGAACCAACCTTTAAATTTTCGAAAGCATTTGAAATATTACTCCATGTTAATGATGAAGGTTGAAGATCAAAACTACATTCATGATTAGGATGTTCCAATGATTCTTTAAATCCACAAAATCCATCAATCACATCTAGCCTTCTATTCCATGTTGCAAGCTCTACACAAATTGTTTCTCTTGACTACATTCAAATGGAATTGAACTTGAAATTCCAAGTTTTTGTTTGCATGATTTTAAAACTAAAGCCATATGACGAAATGTACCTTCATTGATACCAATACTGTACAAAAACCCTTGCTTGCGAAACTTTGATCTGGTTGTATTGAGAACTGGTCCTTCTAAATTTTTACTCAAAAAATTGTGTGTTGTACAGCCCCCAAAATTCTGCAAAACCTCAAACAACTTAATAGTACTAGGATGGTAACGTTTTCCATTGCCCTTACCATGTGCTTTATGAATTGAGAGGAGATTTTTCACAACATCCGTTATTAGATTCAACAAAACAAGACGATTGTTAAAAGCTCCTATATCAAATGCTCTCTTGAACAATTCTACAATTTCAGGAAGTGATCCTTCAGCCAAAGAAGACTGAAGCTTTATTGAAAGATAATCCTTTGTTTTTATTGCCCTTGTTAAAGCTACATTTAAAAGGAACACATGATCATTTGCAATTTGGCATCTCCTCTCCCATTCCCTAGCTGTTTCAATGAGCTCATTCTTTTGCATAATCTCCATCCTAACACCTGGTTCACAAACTCGCTCATCCCTTGGCACTACCATGGTTTTCAATCCCTTTGCTCGCATGCGGAAATCAATGAAGCTGGGAATCATAGAACATTTGTCACAAAAAATTAATTCACATTCAATGTGACGAAAAGTCCCTTCAATAAGTATAGATTCACCCTTCAGATTCATAATATTACATTTATAGTTAGGATTAGGATACCAATACTTGCCGTTTTTAAGATCATGTAATAAAGGACGGACATCAACTACATCATCTCCCAATTTCAAGAAATTATCATAAAAGCCATGGCATACTTTTTGCATACAATAAGAACTCATTTTATCCCGAGGAATCTTTGTAGGATTTGGCACATATGAAGGAAGGTATTCAGCTTTACCTGCTAATATACCTTTTGCCAATGATGCTTGGATTGTCAATTGAGTACTGGATCCTCTAACTACTATTTTGTTCTTCATTGCCAGAACGTGTGCATTTCCTCTCATATGTTGTCCAACAGTATCCACAACCCCAAAAGTGCCTTTGAAGTGGCAAATTGTGCATCGCCATGAGTTCTTGTCAATAATTTCAGCACCTACCATCAATAGAGATAAGAAAAATATGAGTTAGAAAACACAATAACCACTTAAAAAAGCAAAAATGGATAAAAAAAATTAAAAGGCTAAAATAACATAAAATAACAAACATTCTTACCTTGTGAAGCACAATTTTGCACCCACATTTCTCTCCTCTTAAGGAGTGCATTGTCTTTTTCTTCTTGTTGATGAGCTTCTTTCTCCACATGGGCACATTTATCGAAGTACAACTTCAAATTCTTCTCATGTACAGAATCGACACCATTAACCTTGGGAGATAAATGAACCTTCAAGTTTGATAGGTTGAATGAAGGATTGATGCTTTTCTCATCTTGGCAAGGAACACAATACATCACCCATTTGCCAACATTCTTGTTCTTGTTGCTAATTCGTGGGTAATACGGGCCTCTTGCTTTAAATCCAAAAAAAGGATCTTCTTCCATCTCCTTCCAATTTTTGGAGAGACGTGCCAGCATTGCTTTGTTACATTTGGCCTTTAAAATGCAAGTCTCAAGAGTATTTGATGCGCTTTGGAGTTCATCTTTCTCAAGAAACTCTAGTTTGACCCGTTTCAAAGCTTGTTCTGGACATTCACCTTGTGAATCTTGAGCATCTTGGAGCCCTTGGCTTCGCTTCAATGAATCTTGCGGAGTTGATGAAGGAGTACCCAAGTCAATGAGGCCATTACTTTCCGTTTGAGAACAAATAGCTGGAGAGATGATGGTCACTTGTTTTTTATGAAAGTTTTGGTGATGATCACAACACGAGCACACCTTTTCATTCTCCGTAGAAGATAAAAAACATTGGCATCCACAAAGCTGCCCTTGCAACTTCTTTTGACATATGCCAAAGTCAAGAATTTCACTATTGCTCCTCACATGATAGTGTTTGTGACAATCACAACATCCACAAAGTAGAGGGTCAAAGTGACATGCTTCAAACTCTTGACAGCCACATTCATCGCCCATAGCCACCTTCTTGCATAAACCCCACTTCATTGGACCTGTAAACCAAAATCCCATTAATTATCTATTAAAGTTTCATTTTTGTTTAAATTAAGGACATGCAACTTAAAACAAAAATGTACACCTCTCATAGTTTTTTGCAACATTGTATGGATGGATGTCACATGGTTTGACAATACAAGTGTATTAATCTAAGACGAAACCATATATATGTAGCTATATGTCATCATTAAGTGTATTAAAATTTGGAACATATGAAAAATAAACATGATGAAATCCAAAATACAACACATTGCATCATCTTTGAAATTAAAAGCATAATAACCAAAGTTATTAAAATGTTGAAGATGAAATCTTCTACATGAAAATCTAATTCTATCAAGTGCTTTCATAATAGAATTTTAGGTAGATTTGATGCGTACCAAGCTCTGTAGAAACAACATGATCAAGGTTTTTGATGTCCATACTCTTGTCCATGATGTTGTTCAATTTCAGCTTTGAGAAGACAAATTACAATTTCAGCTCTATGATATAAATGAGCTAAACTCCTGCACAATGTCAAATGTCAATTACTTGATGTACATATTTGAATGCTTCAATGCTTCAATGTAAAAGCTTCAATTGCTTGATTATGCCAATGACTAGCAATTTTCCAATATTTAGGCAATGGTTTGTGCGTATGCAGAGCAAAAAAATTCTAGTCCTAACACCTAAAAAACTAGTGCATCTCTCGGGAAACTAAAAATTTGATGAATCTTCAGAAACATTGAATAAAACATGACTACAACTAGGACTAGAGCATGTCTAACTAATAGTCACAATAGATCGATATAGATTTGAAGCGGTGATTGGTGTTGTGAAAAGCTAGCTTGAAAGAGTGGTCGACAAGGAAAACTTACTGTTAGGGGGGTTGAACACGGGGCTCTCGTAAAACCACACGGATCTTGTAGCGGTTAACCCCGTAACGCTGCTGCGGACACTAAGTGTCCGATGAATGATTTGAATGAATGTCCAAGTCTGCAGGATGGAAAAAAATGTTTTTCATCAGAATTTTATTTTTGAGGGGGGGCTGAATACATTTTCATCCAAATATTGTTGCATACTCCCTCATTATGGTACTATTGACTTTTCTAGAGAAGAAGATGCTTAATCCACGGATCACCCTTGTAGTGTATTTTGGCCATTTCTTACTATTTACTGTAGATGTGAATTGAGACATAAAAATGATATTTTTTGAATTTGAGTCCAACTAATGAACTGAAGATTATCAAATTCAGTTTCTAATCCAAGTGGAATTTTTGTAAAATTCGTAAATTTCAACATTTTATAGGAATATGAACTTTGGGCCTATCACCATGGTTTGTTGATTTTCAAATATTAGAGTGACACAGTAAATTTTTTAATACCATGATGTTATACACTATAATATACATCAATGGTGAAAATTTCAGATTTTTTGAGATTATTTCTTATTTGATATGCATTCTCTTCTTAAAAAATTCACAGTAATTTCAAATATTCCCCAAAAAATTAAAAAATTTACTGACTTGTAGTATACATATGACTTCATCTCTGAAAAATAATTATAAATTTTTTCATTGATATCTAGGTGCAAAACGGTAGCAAACAAAAAAGAAACCCAGGGAAACCTGAAATCAGTGGTCATGGGCCCGTCCTTACAGGGTAAAACCACTGGAGCTGCACATCGAGGGAGAAGGGAGTGTCGAATCCGGAATCCTTGCGCCACACTTTTAGAGTCTGAGTAGGAGCACCGTACGCGGCGAAGTTGGTACCGAAGGTGAAATTGGCTCCTGTTCCTCTTAGCACTGGGTAGATGGGGCGTCTCCTCACTCAAAAGGCTGCATCGGGATCCAAAATCTTAATCAGATCACTCGAACCGAATGAAAACCAAACAAATTTATTTTTCTAGTTAATAGAATCAAATATTTCGTGGATTATATGCTCAAAATCTAGAACAGCAGTTGACCACGTATTCATTCATGTATTACGAAATATTTTCAATCACCTCGATTCTCGAAATGCTTATGCTACATTCCCCATCTCAACAGTATTATTCCTGAGGTAGCACGGACTACATGTACACTGAACAGTAACCGGTACTTCAATTATAGACTGTCCAACCTGCAAGTTCCTGAGACTGCTCTGCGCAAGATTTAACCAGAAAACTATATCCAATCAATGATGTGTAGAAACATAATTTAAACAGGTATATGTCCTAATCGCCCGCAAGAACCAGATCAAGTCTGACTCGCGTGTTCAATTTGACTGAGTAGAAGATGCGCAAAACAAGCCCTCGATCGGGAATTCCGCACATGAATCTCCTACTTAATTATATGAATATGAGCTGAAATAATGTTATGAATGATTGCAATTGTGCTGCATTTTAGTTACATTGTGCTCTGTCGATGATTCTTCCTAGACTATGAACATCTCTCACAATCGACACATTCACTTCTGTTGTGAACATGCAAGCTTCAGCTCCTTCTCTCGTGGCTCTCCACCTTCTTCCCTCCTCTGCACACAAATGATGTACTTAGACCATGATCAGGATGTCGTAACTACAAGTTTTCCACATTGTATCTTTCATAATTCAAAGCGACATCATGTTATCACCATATCAGTTGTCATATTCTATGAACCCAAATCTCTCACCTGCTAGGCTATCCTTCCATCATCATGTCTTTTATGGAGCTTGCTGGAGCTTGCAGGGATGTGCTTCTCGATGAAGCCTCCATTGACAGACAATGTATGCAAGGACAACACGACCTACAGCTCTACCATCGAAATCCACAAACACAGAGAAGCACAGATGGATTGGACTGTATCATAGCCATGCTACACATGCTTTTAGTGCCCCCACCACATCGATGAGTAACGCCTTCTAGTTGTCAACGCTACTGAGCTGCTCGTCCTAGCTCAGTGCGGGGCTCAGTGTCACTAACCTTGTCCCCGTGTAAATCATCAATGCGCGACAACGACGTATGCCTTGCACGCATTCCGACTGATCGACCGTTTACACATCGCTTGTATCAATGGCAACAAATTTGCTGTCGGACCTTAACACCACTGTACAAGTACTCACGTCATTCGCTGCAGATCAATATCACGTGACGCTACCTCAAATACGAGAACTCCTTCCCATCTTTCTAAGGACTCCCAACATGTTGAAAATTTGCATTCCATGACTTACATTGGCACACTGGATTGAAATCCCCGTAGCCCTGGCAGGCACTGAAAACTGTTAGACACGTTCACGGAACGCCTGAAGAAAGAACGCATACCTATCCGTCTGCAAGGTCGTTTTCCTACTTCATGATGCAGGTTTGAACTCCGCAACAGACTCATCCACAGTGACTGTGGTGGAAGTAACTGAGTCGGGCCCTCGATCAACGTCGCGTTAAACAGAGAAACTGTTCAACCTTGTTCAAGCGCGGGAAATTAATCTAAATCATACAACACTACCAAGTTTAATCTATCGAGTTGATTTCTGCACCAGATCTCACTTGTAAAAAAACTATGACGAGGAGTTAATGGTGTTTGCGCAAATTGATGTGACTAGAGTTTTCTATCCAACTGCAAAAGGCTACAGGTGAAAGGAACAAAATCTTCACAGAAGAGTTCCAGTGAGTAAGCGCATGGCCAAAAACGAAAGGCCAGGAACTGCTATACATACTACCAAACAGAAAATCTAGTATAAAATTGGAGACTCGGTGTCTGCCAAAACCGGCCCGCCACCGTCCAAATCTGGAAGTAGGTCGAGAAGCAAACTGACGCACACGAGCAAGACTAACATTCCAAACAGAAGCCCTTCGGAAACTCTGAATCAGAGACCGAGGTTTATTATGTGAGAGAACTAAAGTCTACACTCGATCTAAGATCTCTTCAAGCTAATTAATCGCTTACCAAGGAACTGAATTTGCCGTCAGTGAAACGATTAGCGGCGTGCATGGGAAACACCTGGCCACTGGGATCAAGCTCCGCATGGACAAACTGCTGTGTCCTGGGTCCTGAGCCCTTCAAGATTTTCGCCTGCCTCGCATGCACTTGGATCGACAAGGTAGCTGTACTGAAGAAGGCGTCCAGAGTTGGCGCTGGCGCCGTAAGCCTGTGGACAACCTAATGGCAGGAGTGAGAAGAAATCACAACGGTGGAAACACAAGGCTCAAGGTTGAGCGGCGTGGAGCAAGCTCAGAGATTTCTGCCCTTGGCGCGCGGCATGCAGCGCGTAGTGCGCAACTGGAAAGTTGGCGCCAACTGTGAAGATTCTTCCAGGAGGTCCAGGAGGTCATGAATAGCTGAGGCAATAATGCACTCTAACCCCTAGCATTATTAGAAGTCTCTTTTTAGAAGAATAATTCAGAAATAATAAAATTTAATAATTCCAAAAAAAAGCTGGGGGGTCTGATCGGTGCCTCCTGTTTGAGAAAAACCTTGTATTATAAGTTCTTAAAATGACTTTTTAAGTGTCTAAATTTTTTATGATTGATATAAAAATTATACCATTCAATTTGTCTCAATGTCTTCTTTCACAATATATTCTTGCAACCTACATAATAAAAGAAAGTCCTCCCTTCTTGTACATTAGAAAAGTTGAGAAAGTACCTGTCTCAGCATTGTGAGTTGCCACCCCGGGGATTGCTTGATTAGTTCTCATAATCAAATCGTGACACGATGTCCCTTGTCATGTGAATCACGTAGACGACTTCAACATACTGTAATTGGCATGTACCTAGGTCAAAGTCGGCACTTTAATTCATACGGAGTAACATGATTTCTATTCAGATTTTAAGGCATCAGGGGCCTTGTGCGTTAGACTTTTCGTTGGAGTCGCTTCGTTACTTGGGGTAGACTGCTGAACCGACGACCTCAGCGATGGCGCCCGAAGAATCGCTGGGCGCGTAGCTACAGTCCTCCGTAGGGTTGCTCAAGGGGAATAGGGGTTGATTGGCCGAGTTCTTTGGGTTTTATTTTATTTTTTTGAATTGTAACAAAAGAGGAAGGGAAATGAGAATCCAGCACTGTTCATCCGTTGCGACAGAGAGGGGGCACGGATGAGGAAACCCGCAGTTCCCTCCGGCGATGGCGAGCGAGGTCGTCGGTTCAGCAGGTGTCCCCGTTACTTGTCTGACAAAATTTTGACATTTCCATTTCTCATTCGGTTGTGGGTGCAGGGTCTGGATGAAATACAGTGCATAGAAATTAGTCTTGCAGATAAGCCTGTATGGTGTTTAAGGAAAAGGAAGGATAGCATCTTTGGTTTCTTCGTTATTTGTTTTTGATCGTGTTCAGTATCCTCGATCCAGGACATCGTCTCTCCAAATAGAAAGCTTCACACTCGTCATTAGAATGTTTCATTGTTTACTTAGTAATAATTGGCTGGAGATTTTCAGGTTCCCGCTCTGGAGCACGATGGTAAAGTGATTGGCGAGAGTATGGATTTGCTTAATTACTTGGATGAACACTTTCGCGGGCCGAAACTTGCACCCTCTGTAAGCAATCTGCGACATCTAACCTTGTCGTTATTTTTACTTCTGCGGGTTTCTGGGCATCTTTATGGGGCGGGCAGTGTTTACTTTTGATGGTATGGTTGTTAACGTGAAACGCGAGCAGGAAGAGATCAAGAAACAGGCAGCTGTAGAGCTTTTAGAGTATACTGATACTCTTAACAAAGTGGGCTTCACAGGACTAAGCATGAAGAATTCAACTCCAGATGAGATCGGTACAGTTGTAGGTATGGTACCTGACGTCAAGTCCTCCGCATCTGAGAAGGGTTGTTTCTTTTGGGAGATTTCGGACTAGTGAGTTGTGTTTTTCCCGTTAATGTTCAATTTTGAAGTGCAGCGTAGAAGTAATTTCATGCTATTGTTTATTTGGAATTTCTTTTCTTTTCTGTCGTGTCGCATATCGCATATTCTCCTTTCATCGATAGATTTGAAGTCGCATTTAGCGGAATTAGAGGCGTCAACATCACAGCAGGCCGACCGAAACTCTTAAAATGGATTGAGGTAACATACTTACTTTCACACAAGTTGAAGTACGAAAAAAATATCTTAAAATGAGAAGCGTCAGCCATGAATTTGATACATATGTGCCATGTTATCCTTGTGGTTTAGCAGCTATGATAATTTATATCCAAGTGCTTCTCAATCTTCTTCCGTGCATAGTTTTTATATTATGGCTAGAGAAAATCACTTATCGTGACTTTGAGCAGGCCATGGACAAGGTGGAGGCATAGTCCAGCACCAAGATGGAGCGGAAATCTTTGCTCGTATTGTATAAGATGATGTTGGTAAGCCTCTTGCTTGAAATTTTAAAGAAGTAACTGCATCATGGATAAAAGAAATTAGTGCTACCACTGCTACTCTAAGCTTCATATTTGGCTTTGGAGTATTACCGTCATGTGAGAAGCACAAAGCCACCTGCGTCACTAGGAGAGATTGAATCATATGAGAAGCACAGAGCGAGCAGCCTCTGGAGGATCTGATACTTCCTGCTTGAGCTTGAACTCGGTGGTACTGATAAACGTCGATTATGGGAGATGTGTTAATTTATAACACTATGAGCTTTTCTAGGTTCACTCTTCTTTTTAATGGCTGTGAGGACCATTTTTCCCACTTCACAACCATCACAGACTTAGCAATCTTCCTAAGTTCCTATTTCGTCTCTCTCTTCGATGCCAATCGTCATGTACAGAACAGTACAGTACAATAACTAATACGTCCACCATTTGCTCACTGACTAACGAGTCTGAATGGGTGTGGATTTGAAAATTCTGAAATTTATCCTTCACTCTGCTGATTTCATTCCACGCTAAGACTACGATATCAGTGAACGCGTCAACTTCATGAATATCCATGAAATTCATCATCTTACAAAGGATTTCCATTACGTTGGAGAGGCTAAATCTAGTTCATAATTAAGTTTACTCAAAGTAGCAAGCAATAGGCAACCCACTAACATGCATCACTACTCACTACGTAGCGTGTTGGATGCTCCCCTCATTCAACTCCAAGAAGCAAAATATTACGTTTGTGAGAATTAAACCAAAAGGGCAAACTTGTAAGAAGAAAAATAGCATCACCAAGTTGACATAACTCAGAAGAAATAACAGGGACACCAGCAATGGGCTTGAGCACGATGAATAGTGAAAGCAAGTAATGTTGTCAGACAAAAAAGTGACGAATATGCTTATCTTTGCTTGGTTAAAAAAAATATTGAATGGTTATCTTTGCTTAAATTAACTTCTTTGCAAGGATAGAAATGACACCCTACCTCCACTGTTGCATAATGATATGTGAATGTTGAACGCTGCACAGTTGAAAAACTGAGTGCTAAGAATAAAGACAACGCAAAATAACCAAAGAAAACATTGCACACAAGGGACGGATAAGAATGCAAAGAATGAAAGATGCACCCAACTGCAGCGACTCTTATTCCTCAACCAAGAAGAGGCAATGGCCTCACTATAAAACATATGGACATGGAAGACAACAATAACAACAGACGCTAGTCTGAACTCCGTTGAATACGCTGGGCCCCGAGTTTCATAGGCGCTGCTCTACCCCGACCTCTAGACGCACCACCAATTGACACGTGTTGCGCTTGCTGCCTCGGTCCACCAATGGCACTAGCTTTCGGTGCCGAGGGGTTCAAGGCACGCACTGAGGTGGAAGGAGCAGGCGCTGCAATGTCTGCCCACGGATCATCATCGTCTCCCCATCCATCCGCAGTTTTGGTACTGCTTTCTTTTACTCTATCCCCACCTGCAAAAACATCAAAATAATGTCAACACACGACAAGAGGTACTTACCAAGCAAGTAAATCGTGAGCACGACAAATAGAAAATCAAAATAATGTGTCTATTTGATAATAAATGTACCTTGATAAAGATTTCTATTTGATAAAAATATGTATCTTGGAACCATTATCAAGAAGATTGAGTGAATAGTGACTCGATCAACAGGTGGTCAACGTGAGATCCAAAGCTCACTAAATGGTGATCATCAATAGGAACACTAATTCATGGAATTCATAGGTCTAGGGAATGGTATATTCTACGCTAATTAGAATAGACAAAGTACTTGCTGGTGTGGATGGATTAAAGGAAAGCACAATTAGTTCACTTGTCCAGAACCAGGGAACTAACTAATTGAAATGAATGTTCATTTCATTTCATTCCAAGTTAGTAGGCGATCTAATAAAACTTCGAGTATTTATTAATTAATTCCATTCAGATAATTGGCGCCACCGGGTTGGTGCCGGTGGGGTCTACAAAGCTACAAAGAGTAGAGTCTGCTTGAAGAAGAGAAAGTTTGACTCACTAGGTTTTGTGACAATTCTTGCGGCGGTGGATGTTGCTGTCGAAACAGGTTTTTGCAGTGCAACAGGCTTTTGCTGTGTGGTGGTGACAGGTTTCTGCTGTGCGGCTCGTATTCTCGCTAAAGCTGGTGCTGGTTCTGCAGGTAAGTCCATGTCTCCCCATCCATCTTTCTCGTCGTCGTCGTCGTTTGCAAAAGCCTGTTCTTGCGCATCTCCCCAGCCGTCAGTTGATGTGGGGGATGCTGAAGCGGGCTCGTCTGCATGAAGGCGAGGCTGAGCACTAATGTGTGTAGGAACAGTCGGAGGAGCACTGACGCCTTGAGGTACCGAAGCTGCATCAAATAGACATCAATGACATCGAAGTTATAGATAGTCAAGGAGGAAAGAAGTAAAATATAGTATAAAAATGTAGTATATAAATTTTTCACATACATTTCAAGAGCGAAGGAGGTACAGTGTAACTATAAGATACATTACTAATGATATCAATTTTATGTACTAGATAAACAGTCGAGGGCGAGGAGACACAAGACGGATATCAGACACAACCCTCTCCTTTAATAGAGTAAATCAGGACCATCAGATTTCGGAGATCCATAGTTCAATGAGAGCATGAAGGAAGACGGCTAATGAAACTCTCTTCCAATCATAATGCACGCGGTGGCAACTCAAGCAGGATGAGAGTATGGACAGACCACCTCAAACTAGATCTTCACATTGCCAGGGAATGATTCCCATCCTCACAATAGTAGTTAAGCCATCCAACCTGTCTCTAAAGTCAAGCTAGCGAAATATACAAACCAACACTAATAAAAGACTGCACCCAACAGATCTCGCATTCCATTTAGGGTTTTAAACACACCTGTCATACTTGAGGAGATGGAAGAAATTTCAGCAGCAGCAGCAGAAGAAAGGTCTGAGCTCTTGCTTTTTGCGGCCAAAGAGCCCACTGCCCACCTGTTACAAGAACATAGAAATCAACTTCTACAACAGAACTATAGACAGGATAGAAACAAGCTATTTTTCACACCTCTTCATGATGTGGCTGAGCATAAAATTAGTGGCGAAACTCGGAAGGACACCATTGGGGAATCATATCCAGCAAAAAGAATGTAGCACCAAATTCCGTTTTCAAATCCATTTTAAGATTACGTGAGAAAGAGAGAACAATCGAACTTTCAATAACGAACCATCTTGAATCCTTCGCAATGTTGCTAAAGTAAAGTTCTTAAGAAAGGTAACAAGCTATACACACAGAATTGTTGAACTAAATTTGTTCTTCTCAGGTTAAGAAGGTTACCCTAGAAGGCCTGAGCCAGTAGATGCTGATATATTTGCAGCAGGAGCAGCACTTCCCGCAATATCTCCTGATTTTAGCTGGTACATGCACCAGTTGTTAGTCCGCGATAGGAAATACAGAAAGCATAAAAGACTATACAACTAGAGGCGTCGGAACATCGGATGGGGTCAAGTGGGCAACCTTCTAATCTTCCTGAACTGAAAAGTCTGAACAAGTTCCACATACCATTGCACAGCAGTACTAATAGCATTCAGATTCATACAGATCAACTTCAATCAATAGATCCCTCTGACTTTAGTGTAGAAAGCATATCTGCAATGCAATACCTTGGCGTAAAAAGTTTTGACAGATTGCACAAACTGCTCTGTGGCCTCAAAAGCCCTTGTCCGAACATCCCTGCACACATCAATCTATGGTTAGGCGAAGAAATCAAGCTTGACTGAATACAAATGTCCAACAGGACCAGAAAAAACTCGAAACAACTGAGCCCGATACAAGGTTTCAATAAGAAAGGTTAATCTACTTGATAGCACAGAAATACTTGATATAGGAAGTATGCAGATGAGAGGTTGTACCCATCCGCGTCAACTGTCAGAACCACGAGATGTGGTAGAATACGAGTGGCAATTTCTGTTGCATCGTAATACTCAGCAGTTGCCATGAGAGACATAATTCCTGCAAGAGTGGACACACAATTTCAATAAAACTTATGCCATTTGTTAACTATCAAATGAAGCTCAACTTACAAGGCGTAAACGACCTCAACTCGCAACCACGCATTCAGATGCATTTCCAGACCATCCTGTGAGGTGCTTGCTTTAGCAATTTAAATGCCATGTAGGACATGTAAGTACCATCCACCACATACAAGCATTGCTTTCATCCAAAAGGGGAAGCTTCATAGAAGATTTTTAGGTATTACGAGACCCAGGATTGAGCTGGCTTTCTAAGAACAATGCATGTTCCAAAGTCACAAAGATTTTCAAAGTTTAACTGTCAGGATAATCTCTTATCATCATGCTTAACATCTTATGTTTTTGATATCAACGTCAAAAAGAATCATGAAAGTCTTAAATCATAGAAGATCTAAGTTTATCCAAGACCAGACATCCATATACGGGTTAAATGGCAATAAGTCTCTCCACTAGCAGAAGAACATAGCGTAGGACGACTGCAGGCCTCGATGTATTAAAGGATTCTAAAATACCAGCAGTTCTTGCAGGAGGAAAACTATCTCGTAAAGCCCGCACAGTAAACGCATTGATTAAAACTCTCTTCCTTGTCTGCGCACAGCAACACCTCCTCACTCAACATGAGTTCCAGAAATAATTCACCACAAAATAACTCACCACATAATACCATATAGGTGCCAAGCCAAGATGAAAAAACAGAGTTACAAGACAGAAAACACTTACCGCATCATTGAGATGGCTAGCAATATTGCCAAGCAAGATTGTAGTATTGGTGCGGATCGCTGCCTCTTCATCTACCTGAAAGCAGTTAAATTGCATTAAACACTAACAAAATATAACCTCTTGAGACACCAGGACAGTTCGTCAATGTAAACTTACAGCAAAAGGTTAACTTTGCGAAGCACCAACCTGTAGTTTAGAAAGATGCTTCAGAAGCGAGCCGGTGATGGTGCGTTGGCTTAGCTGCAAATGAAAACAAATCGAGGCCGACGATTAGCTGGTGTATAATATGATAGTTCAACAATGATGCCTAAGGTGTGCCAGAGTGGACTAAAAATAAGAAAGGATGTAGCATAGCACAGTTAAGGGGTGTACCACTCCATTGACAATTAATATCCTAAATTATAACCAAGTTCTGCCATAGCACATAAAATGAAAATGAAAATGAAAAGCTCTCGGCAGCTATACTCGGGAGCTTTGAACTTATGGACCCCTAAACCTGGCTTGCTGTGCTCAACTTCACAACAAAACTAGGGCATTCAACTCTCACACAAAAGAAACAAAACATTCACGAACTTACCTTTGGAGCAAGCAACAGCATAGACTTCAAGGTGAGTTCTCGAAGGAAAGCAGATGTGTCGGCAAAGCCAGTCGCAATATGAGGGAAAATCTGCACCCAGGCAAACACGTGTTGATGAAAGAATAAATACAATCAAAATGCAAGTACAAGATGCCTCAAAGGTCGTCAGAAATATCACAGGCCCAGTATGTTTGCGAACCTGCTCATCAACCGCTTGAGTAGACAAACCACCCCCAAAAGAGTCAATATGTTGCAGTAATCCAACCCGAATAGCTCTGTCCGTTGAAGCAAACAACTTGACAACAGTGGGCAGAACCTGATCACAGTAAACACAAGATTTTATATAATTGAAAGGATTATAACCGGTGGCAACAAAGAGTGACGACGTCAAATTACACAGTGGGAACAGTTACATGAACTACACTGGTTAAAGAATTCTCACCTTCACGTTGAATTCATCCTGAGGCAGCCATGAGCCTATCTTCAGTAGAGGAATTAAAGCAGGTGCAGCAGCAGAACCGAACTCCAGCGCAGACGCAAGCAAAGGTAGCAGCTGCAGAGACATGAACGGGGCGGTGATTCAACAAGGTTCCCCAAAGCTTTCCATGGAAATAATTGGACAAATCTAAAACCAAGCCATGCTTGTAAGATTAAAGAAAGAAGAATGAAACCTTTTTTGTGACGACAGGTCGAGAAAGCTGCTCCGCAAGAGTAGGGAGTTTGCGGAAGAAAACGTCTTTCTCTACACTGTCCTTCAAGTTCAGGACCTCCATGAATTGTATAGTCTCCACCAGCTTATTTTGAAAAAATTCTGTTTGACATCGGAGGCAAGTTGTCACTTTTTTTATAAGTTTAAACGCCCACCTAGACACCCAACCTTAAAAGAAAAGGACACTACCGGTGCTCTTCCTAATTTGCACAGGAAAACTTAAGATCCACTGGAATTATACAAAACCTTGTGGAGCTCAGAATCCTTTCAATTATCGTAGAATTCAGCTAAACTAAATCGAATCAAGACAAAACAAAAGATCGTTCTCTACTTATCACATTACTACTAAGTTAGTCGCAGAAAACACAGAACCAATTCGGCAAAATCCACTCACCACTATCCTCCAGCAGTTTAGCAGAGTTTAATCTTCTTGCAGGAGCAGAGGCCAAGAGCTTCTGATAGTTTGGAAGCAAAGCCTGCACAACGCAACACAAGCACTCCAAACTGTCACTTCCAGCCAGCTTGAATAGGTGTAATCATTATTGTACTCTGCACAATGTAGAGTTGATCAAGCATAACATTGCATATAAGTCACAACCATCACCTTAGGAATTTGAGCCGTATTTCGTAAATCCTCCGTCTTAACCAGCTTGGTAGTCGAAAAAAGTTCATATATAAGGCATCCTGTTGATGGCAACACCCAATAATTACTGAGCTGGCTTCAGGAGTTCCACAACGCATGGGAGCAAAAGACACTGAAGTTTACAAGATAACTAAGATGTAAGTCCAACATGATGAATAGTGACCACATCATTGTCCAAGGTAATTCCAACCAGTCAAAGTCCATCTTCTTAAGAGCAATATCGTCAACTCACCCAAGCCCCAGGAGTCCAGTGCCCAAGGAGGAGATTTGCGTATGATAGCCCAATCACTTTTTGCCAACTCCAGTGATTTAAACTGAGTTCCCACAAGCCAATCGTATTGCTGGAAAACGTTTACCACATGTATTTCAGCTTACAACTACAACTTGTAGCTCTCATGTCTGGAATATGTTAAAAATGGAGTTATTGTTTAAACAAAGGAAATTCGTGGACTCACAAGCATAGTGCCAGCAGCTGCTGGATTAGCACCATCAAACTCAGACAGCACATCCAGTCCATGGAGCCTCCAATCTAGTGTGGGAGTAACAACCACTGAGGCCAAGCAGACATTTCCATGCACCTGCAACTCAATGGAGAGACCTCGTCAGACTTGAAACCTCAAAAAGAGAGCCAAGAAGAAGGAAAATCTCCCAGACTCGCACTGTTTGTCCCTCAAGAAAAAGTCAAGTGACAATACGTCGTTCAATTGAAAAAAAAGACAGGGAGATCGGTAAACAACACTCCTACCAGTTTGCAATCGTTGTTGAGAAAGCTAACCGCTCTTGCAATTTGATTCAGCCCCCATGCATAATACTCCTCCCTGAGATTCTCTAACCTCAGTCCAATGTATGAACGACAGTTCGAAAAGACAAAAATGCCAAAACCACAATCGTCATTGAGGTATATCACCTCAAAGACCCCTAATCGAGAGCAGAATGTGCTTCCTTAGATAAACTTTCTAGCTCTAAATTTTAACTTTATCCATGTACACCCAATACATAATTGAAGCGCCTTGAGTAATCATTCTACAATTCGTCAAAGCCAGGAACAGGGTTTTCAGTCAAATTTGTGTATTTCAGGAACTCAGAGACAACATCATAAACGTAATCGTCTCCATAATTCATAGAGAGGGTCTATCTATGGAGTATTATAGGGAGATCTCCCTATATATGACTGAAGGAGATTCAGTTCAAGATACTGCCTAAAAGTTCTTGAAACAATTTGATGTTACTAAAAAACTTGTTAAAGAATGAACAAAGTGACAATGCGGCTGACAACACAGCCAACGCCAAGCATATGGTCAAATATCCCCTAAACAATGTCGCGGCATGGTTCTCTACTACATTTCTAGGTCAAAGGTTGAAAGATGCAGAATAAGAATCCGCTCAAAACTGCGATATACCAGGTTGTCTGAAGTTGGTGACAATTTCTAGGAGTATGCTAATGGCTACACGGCAATGTATACTCTACTTAGTGCATTTTTCATGTAATTTGAAATCAAAGTGTACCTTTGCGTGCCTTGCAAGTCCAGCTCCTTGATTTTCTCGGCCAGAGGCATGACCGGTTCTGTCACGAGATATATCGTTGGTTTCAACACCCCCCCGTCCATGGTTTCCGCTTCGGTGCTGTGCAAGAACACAAGCACATTGGGATGCCGCACCTGCCAAATTTAACATCCATGCTTACTAGAGTCTCAAGAGAGCTATCCTCCCATTAAGGTAACCTCAGCCAAATGCAAAAGCATCCGTCTACAACAACACCAAGTCTTAGCACTGAAAACCAGAACTTCATCGTCTCTAAAACCAAAATAAATATGTTTTCAAAAGTAACCAGAGGAAGGAGAATAGTCTTTTCAAGAAAACTAGTAGGAGCTCAAACAGGATGTGCCCGATTCTAAGGGTAGTCTCGTTTCAATAATGGTTGGATCCCCTCTGATTCTCAACTCCAAAAATTTCCAAAATTTGGAGTGTCCAAAACTATATGAAACGACTTGCCTTATGAAAATCTGCGAACACTAGTTCAGACCATACCTTCACTCACTAAACAAGTCCCAGATTTAGGATCAATTCCCTCAGACCAAAAAGCACAACCACCAGAAAGGAGATGGAATCTTACCACACGGAGACGTTTCGCTCCATTTCGAGCAGCAGCCAATCTAGCGTCCTGAGCATTGCTCCCAGTATAGGAAAAGATGGAAACAGGGGAGTTATCATCCTGCACGAACCACAAATAAAGCTCAAAAACGTAATGGATACCGACAATAACCAACCCTAGATACTACAGTAGAAGCAATCGAACTATAGTTACGAAGACAGTCCAATAATCAGGTACTGGACTCCATTTTTTCGAATTTTACCTGTTCTTTTTCAACATCCCGAGCTCCAACCTCTCAAAAGCAATTGAAAAAAAGAACAGAAAACGTAGAAAAAAGGCTCAACTTGACACTGAGCTACAAATCAAGCACGTCGTTTCCTCTTAACTACGGATCCAAACTCCCCTGCGCTCCAGCACATCACAACAAATCTCTCACCTTCGACGTGCCCCGGCAGTGCGTCCATCCGCCCCACGCAGTCGAGTAAGGCTCCCCGATGTTGTAAGGCAAATCCTTAATCCCACCCCCGGACCCGACCACGCCTTTCAAAAACTTCAGCATCGTGTGTGCTGGCTGACCTGGATCTCGACCTACTAAAGGATCGATCTACCAAGCGTCCTCGGGCTTCATATTCGATTTTTTTTCTTCTACCTCGTCAGGAGCACCAAACCCTAATCCCTGTTCGGATTCGATCCAGAACCTCAAGAGCTGAAACTTAAATTAAAACTCACATCCGAAATGACTGCGAGTTGGATCTGCAACAGGAATCTCAAATAGCGGAGGTGCCTGGGCATGGCGATCCGGTGGGGGAGCTTCTCCGAAGAAGAAGCTCCGGGCTTCCTCACGACAACAGTTCGACGGTGACAGTAGAGAACTGTTTCGGTGAGAAGCTTTGGTGCAAAAGTACGTTACGTTAGGAGGAAATCCTAAAGGGGGAGGGGGAACATTTCGAACTTGAGGGTACAAGGTGAAGAAATGCAAAAGTGGGATATAGAATTATAGATTATGGGGTACATTCACACCAAAGTGAAGAAATGCGAAAGTGGGATATAGAATTATAGATTATGGAGTACATTCACACCAAAGTGAAGAAATGTAAAGGTGGGATATAGATTATAGCCAAAGGTAACTACACCTAAAATTGCACAAATAAGCAATTCAGTATGGTTTTCATTATTATATTGAAAAATTTCTTGTGAATTTTTGTTGATAGTCAAAAGGGAATATTTTACTAGATTCTCTTTAAATGCATTTTTTAGAAATCATGTGAATAAACTATAAATTTTCAAAGTGCTGAAAAAAGGGTTTATGGCAACCAACCATAATAGTAGAAGTACATTGTAGGTAAGAATCTAAACTATGCGATTTTAGAAAGTGATCAAAAGTAAATGTAGTTACTTTATAACCTTGCATGTTTAACCTTGGAATGTTGCAAGTGTAAACAAAAAGTATATAAATGGGTCAAAGCACATTCAAAGGGACCATCAAGATTACTTTACTAGGATAGGACTTAAGTCCTTTTCTAAAATTTCAAAGCTATAAATTACTTTGATGTTGTCAATTTTCTTAAAACTTTATGGATGAATATTGTTTCAATGCATTCCTTTAATAAATTGGAAAAAAAAATTTATGGAGAAAATCCTTAAAGGGATCTAAATCATCAATTTTAGGGCTAATTTTAATATCTTTTTAACAGTAAAGTACTTTAAATAGATATTTTAATCCAAATTTTTTATACTTATTAAGAATAAAGCTAATTAAAAGGATTTTATGTCATTAAATTTTAACCACAAAATAGTGTAATTTTTTAATAAACTAATTGCACTAAATAAGCAATTCAGTATGGTTTTCATTATTATATTGAAAAAATTCTTGTGAATTTTTGTTGGTAGTCAAAAGGGAATGTTTTACTAGATTCTCTTTAAATGCATTTTTTAGAAATCATATGAATAAACTACAAAATTTCAAAGTACTGAAAAAAGGGTTTGTGGCAATCAACCATAATAGTAGAAGTACATTGTAGGTAAGAATCTAAACTATGTGGTTTTAGAAAGTGATGAAAAGTAGATGTAAGGTAGGAGGCTCCAAAACAGTTCAGGCATTTTGAACCAAACATGATACAGAGGTACATTTTGCTTTCTAAATGTACCTCTGTATCATGTTCAATTCTAAATGCCTGAACTGTTTTAGAGCCTCCTACCTTAATTACTTTATAACTTTGCATGTTTGACCTTGGAATGTTGCAATGTAAACTAAAAGTATATATCCAATAAATGACTTCCTTGAAAAGAAAAATATACCTATTCATCTTTCAATTTGATAATTTTGGGTTAACCACCTTGATAATAGGGGCGTGTTCTTTTCAGGCTAATAGGAGTTTAAAACATATTTAATGGCTAGGGTCAGCATTCTATGTCAAAGAATTAATTAAAGTTAGAAAAAATTAATTTGAAAAGCTTAAAAATAAAATGAACAATTTTTTTCTCAAATCAAAATTTTTTTTCTATGATAATCATTTGGTGATCCTGGCCACCAAGTACGGTACCTTTGCAAAGAGAAATAATTTTCTTATAGTTGATAGTTCATTTAGACAAAATAGGAACTTTAACATTCAAAGAGTGAGCTGGGAACAAATTAAATCCATCTTTCCCTATAAAGATTAAACATCTAAATTATTCCCTTCCGACATCTAATTAAAAGTTGAAGGTTACAATTCTGTGGGTAAAAATTATATCCTTTAAGAGTTTAAGATATGATTCACCAACCTAAGTGTCAAGTATTACATTGGATTAGAATGAAGTTTTAATCCTTGGTGTCAGCATTTGAGTTGAATTTGAAATCTTAACCTCTTGAGTTTTACATCAATTTTTCTGCTTACTTGGTCTGTGACGTGGATTCCTTTAAATTTGCCGTGGCATTTTTTTTGTTGATAATTTTGCCAATTAATATGATTATATGCTTATAATAGAGAATTGAGATTCAATGGAATAGTAGTGATATTACTTTTATCACTTTATTAACAAAATAGTCTTAATTAGTTTTATGATCTATATTTGTGCTTCTATGAGTTAAGACTTGAGCCAAATCAAGACATTATTGATCTTATTGCCAATATTAAAGAAATTTCTATGGAATTGATTGGGAATGGTCAACCTTTACCTAATGATGTAATAGCCAAGCTACTTAGATAGAGTGGCAAGCAATGAAAATTTTGGTAGTGCGTCGCCATTAGCTCTTACTCTTGAAATAACTTTGTACAGTGATCGATCAATCTTCTAATTGCAAAGTTAAACACACGCAATAGCAACATGAGACAGCTTGAAAGCCTACAACCTTTATAGCTCAACCTATTTTTATTGGAAATAGTAGGAGCTTTTGTTGTATAGCTTTCGTCAAAGCTTGATGAAGCCATCTTTGATCATGTCAAAGTGAAGATGTTCTAATCTCTTGTGCCAAGTGTTGAGAGGAATAATTTTCCAAGAAATAATACTATCTTGGAATGGAATAGCAGCAAAAGTTGTAGCCTAATTTGTAGAAGGTAACATAATACTTGAAAATTGAGAACACAAATGGAATCTACAATACGTCCAAGCTTGACGACCTAGTTTTGATGAAGCAATCAAGCTATAGGACAAAAGCTTTATCTTATAGCTTGATGAAGCTTTTGTCTAGTAAAGCTTGATGGCTTTGACAAAGCTTAATGAAGCCATCAGAGCATCATCAAAGGACGATACATTTCTAATCACTAATTTATACTATAATTAAGAAACTTGTATTTTAGGTGATGGATTTTAGAGAGGTTCACTTGTTTTAACGTTAATAATGACATCATACAGAACATCAAGACGTTAGTTATAATATCAAGCGTAACGTAAAAACAAATAGATGTCACCTAAAATCTGACATAAAAAGCATGGTTTGTTGTAGTGTCAAATACTTTAAGTCCTTGTTCAAGTTATATTCTTGGCAAATTCAAGAGAGAAAGTTTTCCTATAATAGAGCATCATAAGAGAAAAACTGTTTCTAGCTTACTTATACACAGTGACATCTGTGGACCTTTTTTTTATGCTTCTTATGGTATTTTCCTTTACTTTCATACATTAAAAATGATTGCTCATCTTATTGTTTTTGTTTTTGTATCCATCATACATTGGAAACATTCAATTGTATTTAGGAAGCTAGCCTTCTTTGAAATCATCATAACCACAAGGAAATGTATATCAACTCTATACTTAGATAAAGGTAGGGAGTAATGGGTTGTTGCATGAATGACCTTTTGTTTTTGTTCCACTTTGGCCATTTTCAGCCATTTTTTCGGTAGTACTATAAAAATAAAAAATCATTTTTAAAAAAATATGAAAAATATGAGAAATGTATACACTTATAAGAAGAAGATACCTTATGAAGGAAAAGCAAAAAAAATTCTTTAAATAGGAGAACTAGAAAAATGCAAAATTGCAAGAAAATACACATTTTAACATTTTAATTTGTAAAAAATAGGAAAAGTGTTTTTTTTTAAATTGAAAAATGCCATTTGAGAAAACTTCATGGTAAAGAGATTTCACCCAAAAAATGATCCTAAAACCATCTTCAGTGTTCAGAATTGCATGCGCAAGGGAGCCCTCTTTGCATGGACGTAGAGGATATTAAATAAAATATTTTTTAATGCCCCTTGGTGGAAACATGAGTTCCTACTATAGGAATAGACCATAGAATTTTCAGCTCCAAATCATTAAATTTGGGGACTCCTTACGTAGTAAAAATCCTAAAATTCAAAACGTGACAAATTAGTTTAAATGATTTTGAAAATTTCTAAAAAATATGAGATATGACAAAAATCATAAGAAGACTCTCCACTAAAAATTTCAAATTCATACGAGTCATGGTTCAAAAGTTATTGCAAAATGAAGCTTTGGCACTACGTTTGTAACAATGTTTAGTACTAGTCTTTTATGCAATCACCCTATTGCGACTTTTGATTCTTTTCCAATCATTTTTGAAGTAGGAAACAGTCAATATGAATTCATTGTCCCTTATTCTCCCAAATAGAATACACTACAAGAAAAAGGAACATAAAGAATGGAGAACAACATGGGAAACGACCCTCCAATGCCCTCAAAAAACATCGCGTGATTGCATCCAATTGAAGTCTATCTTATAGGTCTATAAAAGTGCAATTTACGCTTCAATTGATACCATTTTTTTCCCAATCTATTCAAAGAGCACCATTATGCCCATGCTTTACTTCCTGAAAACACTTGTATATTTAAAGTATATTGTAATACTTATCATACAAAGAAACATCTTCAAATCCAATGGGATATATTTAAGATTTCAATATCCTGTAGAAATGTATTTTCTTCTCATATGTCTATCCTAAGAAAGAATGGTAATGTCATTCAATAGGCTAATCAATGTTATTGAGTAAATTAAAAATAAATCTTTTTGTTATCAATCATTCAAATGAATATTGACAAATAGCATAATTAGCGGAAGTTTTCCATAGTTATCACCTTACTTGATAGGAGTAGTATATATGTAGTTCACTGCCTTCTTTGTTTTGTAATACTAGATTATAATTGTATTGAGATTTTAAGATAATAAATATTTTCTAAAATATATCTTTGAAAAACTTAATAATATCCTCATTTTGTTTGTTTGTATTTTACAATATTTTATGAGTGCCCTCTTTTAGCCCTCACAAGAGAAAACAAATATATGCACCGTATTTATAAAATTGTCTTCTCTACTTCCTAAAATTTTGTGCCATTTGTGTTATAAATTAAATATTTAGAATAAGCTTGAATAGTTAAAAATTAAATATATTGAATTACAACTTAGATTCCAAAACTAACACCTACAAATTCTTACTTAAAATGTTTACCATCTAAGTATGAGGATCTTTTTTGAGTACATATATCAACCTTCAACCCTTTGAAAATTCTTAGCTTATTCATATGATGTTCCAAAAAACAAATATTAATCAAATTTGGAACTTTTTGTTCTATACGTTGTCTACCTTCCAAAAGATAGTTTTTAAATAAAACTACACTGAATCTTTAATTTGGTAAATTGAAGTGTGGTTAATTACCTTTGAAAGTTTAAAATTTAAAATCAAGTCTTCTTATTCAAATAGGATTAGAATTTGAGAGTATAGTAATTGGAAGCACATTTTAATCCCTAAAAGACCAAGGCCTTTTTATCGCCAAAAAGCACTCAAAACTGTCAATTCTATTGCCAAGAGTAAAAACATTGAGTTTTTTATTTGCACATCTATCCATAGTATCTTACACTTAACCAGTATAAGAATGTGTGGAAAAAGTTCAGAATTTTTGACGCATAGATTGCAAGATATTTGCGTTAAAGCAAAGAAAACAAGTTTTTCAATACCTTGTGTGACTAGATTTTTTGCCTTTGAACCTTCTTAACTTAAATTATTTAAACTACAAAATTTTGAGCTTTAAATCTATAGGGCGGGAAGGAATTGAATTGAGGGTTTAGGAAAAAAAAATTTCAAAAAAATTTAATTTTCATTCTTACAAAAATTATTGAGAAGAAGTAGGTATGAAATAGAAGGAAAATACAAATTATTAATATCTCCAACATAGAATTAAAATGTCCAAATTACAATGGTGAAATTGTTCTAGCAAGCAAACTAAGCTAAGGGATTTTTTTTTTAAAATTGTAAAAATTCCATTAAGAAATGAATTCTAGAAGTTCTTTTTTCAAGAAAATGCTTTAAATGCCCCTAGAATAAGATTGTCTATAACTTTCACATAACAGATCCAAATGAAATGAATCAAAGCTTTCCATGTAGACAAAAGTATAATTTATGAGATTTTTTTCTAAAAAAAATCATTCAAAATTTTGAGTTTTTTTTGCTGCCTGGTTTCCCTTGGTTTGAGCTTAGGGGAGGCAATCCATTCTTGATCACTTAAGGAATTACAAAATCTGGAACTCATTAATTCATAGCAATTCTGTTTTGATACCAAAATATCTAAAAACTCCAGGAAAGGTCCAAATACTATTGCTGCACACAAGAAAATATTCCACCGAAGAAATCGTCCTATTACATGCTTGTAATTCCTGAAGTGATCGGAAATGGGTCATCAATTAGGAACGGGTTGCCTCCCCTATTTGGGCATAACTTTTGTTCTTGAATACCAAATGAGAAAAAAATTATATTCCGGCCACAAAGAAAACCATTTTTTCTATTTTCAAATTTAAAAAAAAAAAGCATGACTAAAATTAAGACCGCAAGTACCTGCCCAAAATCCAATTTGTCTTCTGAGGGAACTTTAGGGGTTAAAATATTCAAACCAAATAAACATTAATTGTCAATGTTTGGACATTGGACAACCGCAACACCCCTAAATCCTTCTATTGCAATGTAAGAAAAATAATAACCACTTCAAAATTTGATGAAATTTGTTGTTGCCTCAACAAACTTATACACTTTGCTATGTCAACAAAACTATTTTGAAACTACCACGATTATTTTTTGCCACTATTTTTCTTTACTTTGCATAAGAGATATTTAGGAATTTTTTTTTTTTTTTTCAGTTGGGAGGTTTTGGAATGCAGATGCCTTTGCGAGTCGTTACATTGGGCATCAATTACTCCAACATTAAAGCCACTCCAAAAAGGTACCTTTGAAAAAGTTAAGATCCACTCCTAAAGCGCCACCAAGTCAACATGTGCACAACCACCCCTGAACAAACTCAAGCCACATCGAACTAGCCACTAACAGCGTCGATCGCCATCATTACCTCAAATCGACGAAAATCATGCCCATAATTCATCCATATCCCGACCCCGGCGCACCACCAAACGAACAGAATCATCCATGCACCCGGTTGACCATTCTGGAGTACTTCGCGCGGGCGCCCGACTCGCTCCCCCGAGTTCGTCCCTCCACTCTTTCCGAAATGTCGGCGCTGGCACGAAAGTGACGCAGGTCACGCACATTCCATACCGCGATTGAGCAGAATTTCACAAACCTTGATGGAGATTCCCGAGGTTTGCTTCGAATTTCACGAATTTTGGTCCAGATTCCACAAAGTTTAGTTGAGATTTCACAAAGTTTGGTCGGGGTTTCACGAAGCTTGATGATGCGGAATCGCGGTGGAGATTTCGGCATGAGGAAGCTCATCCGGTGATTGTTGAGGATGGAGGAGGAGACCGCGAATGTTTCCCGAGCTCCTTCAATAGGGGCGACGTCGGACTTGGACGCGTCGTGGAGATGGAAGCGGCACCGGAAGAAGTGGCACCGGAAAGCGTCCGCTTGTTTTCGCTACGGGCCGTTCCGAGTGCTGGTCGTGGTGTTGGGATGGCTCCTGGCGTGCGGCGTGGGTGCCTTGTTGTGGCGCGACGCGCTGAAGTTCATGGAGAATGAGTTTTTGCTGAAGTGCGAGAATCGCAAGGAGGTGAGGGAAAAAGAACGTTCGTCTGTCCCGTCAATTCTTTATTATTTTTTTGAATCGGGAGCTCTAGTTTTTTTTTTTTTTTTTTTTTTTCAGTTCAAATTTCTGCGGCCTTGGAGTAATCCAAACTGTTTGAGAATTATGGCTCCGGAATTCAGAGGAATCTCAGTCTAGGATTAACGTTTTCGCACTTGCATGCACGAGCACCAGAGGTTGTTTAGAAGCTTATTTAGAATCCATTGCGTTAGACCAGGAACACATGCAAATTCTTCGGTTTTATTCAAGATTCTTGCATATTGTACGTGCGATTGTAATGCACTTGGTGTGAGGAATGGTAAATAGGAAGGTTGTTAGAAATGAATTTAGGTGCACCTGTGGACTAGATTTTGTTTGCTACGACCACGCCTAGCGCCACATGCAAATGGACCTTAATCTTGCATAATCTCACAGTAGAGACCTATACGATATCCTGTGAGCTGAATTTTAATTGTTCAAACCCCTCTGTCCACGGAGATGGTGCGAATTTACTGTGAGGTCATTGTGGATTTAGCACAGGGGATGGTAAAGATCCTCCCTGTGCAAGTTTCTGATACAAATTAGGCCATGTACAATTCCCAGGTGTTGAAGTCGCAAGTGGAGAACAACCTGAACGCTTCATTCGTCATAGTGGGGCTCATAGCGAGCGTCCCGACGCTGACTGAAGACCAGTGGCTGACCTACACACAGCGAACGCTGTTCCTGCGCTCGTCGGTGCGAACCCTGGTGTACAACCAACGCGTGCTGGAAAGTGAGCGCAAGGCTTTTGAACAGAAATGGAACAGCAGTATCCTCTACCTCACGCCGGACCACCAGTTCATCTACCGACCTGACAACGACACGGAGTATTCGCCCGTGATTTTCCAGACAGACGATGTGAATTTTCGGTTCGTGGATGCCGGAGCATATCCTTTTTACCGCAGCGTCATCTATGCTGCTCGCGACACGGGCCTTTTCACTCTTTCTCCTGTCGTCGCCAAGCCGACGTCGTGGCAGATTAGCGCTTACCTTGCGTACTATGGCCCCGGCAAGGACTACACCTCCTTCGCTGGCGTCGAGGAGCGACGCCAGGCCTGCCGCGGCTATGTCGGCACTGTCATGAACGTCACTGATGTCTTCCAAGACGTTCTCCAGAGGTCCGTTTAGGGTTGCTCTGTGCATTTTTCTGTGCGTGTTTCCTATTCATTTTTCTGCTTTGTTCATTACGTTCTTGAGTAGCGGTGGGCTCGCAATTTAGAACCATGTGTTTACATCTGCCACATGTCATTAGAACCGTGTGGCAGATTAGGCAACTTATGAACCGTATGGCTGGTTTATAAAACTGGAACTCTGTAACCTGGATCACTCTTAATGACTCATGAGTCAAGAAGTTTACTTTCTGATTTTTGAACTCATCATATTTCGGAAGTGCATTAAAGAAAGTAAATGTGCGGAGATCTCTGAATCTTGAATACAGTGATTCTCCCTTGAAGAGCAGATATTGGGCCTGAGGTGTGAGGAGCTGATTTCAAAAACGTTGTGTTAGTTGGTGATGTTGTTCTCTGATTGTGCAGGTTTACCGATGTGGACGACATGGACGTGGTTGCCGTCTTCGTCGTAGACCCTAAATCAGGGCTCTACCCGACATATAATTGCTCCCCTGCGGCGTCCAGTTGCGCCGTGGCTCTGTTTGATCCCGCCCATCGGGCTTCGGAGATTAGCAAAGCGGCGGTGATGTGGGAGTATGGCACGCAGCAGTTCGAAGTGAGGTGCCTTCCCAGGCATAATTTGAAGCTGTTGGCACTGCGAACCGTGATCGCATGGCCGCTGCTCATGTCCGTGGTGGTCATCTTCTTCTCCATCATCGTCTACCTGGTGCTTAAGCGAATGCAAGCGATTGAGAAGGACGTGAATATCATGGAGAAGATGAATGAGGCCCTTAAGATCGCCAAGTTGGCTGCCGAAGCTGCGGATAAGGCGAAGTCCAATTTCCTTGCGACAGTCTCTCATGAAATCAGGTCGATCCTCATGACAAACCTCCGGTTTCATAATATTTGCTTTGCATCCATTTTGCACGTTCTGTTTTGCTACCTTACCAGTGCAGAACACCTTCAATTAAATCATGTTAATGCTTTTAGCTGACTGGAATCAATTCCAAAATGGCCGTGTTGCCCAAGTTCTGTAGTCAGAAGATTGGTCCTTACTCCCCTAACTTGCAAGCATTTTACATTCGTTTCCACCATTTAACTTCACCTAATTTGAAAGCTTACATTAGTTACTTTGCAAGTGCAGGCACCCGCACACTATAGGCTAAGTTTCAACCAGTTAATAGCCCTTAACCCCCTGGTTTGCTGATTGGCTGTACTTGCTTGGTGCGAATGGGACCTTTGAGGTTTTGCCAAATGTTTGTTTTCCATTTTAGTATACAATTAAGCAGATCTTTCTGTGTGTGTGTGTGTGTGTGATGCAGGACTCCAATGAATGGAGTAATTGGTAAGTTGTATCCTGTTCTCCGTTCTGCGCTCTAGAATACCTTGCCTTGCTTCAGCACAACATTTTTCTTTTTTCAGTCCCAAGAGCTGAATTCAAGCAAATCCGTTGAGTCCAGTTTCACGATACCAGTTTCTTGACCTCGTTTTTGCGAGTAGTTTTTGGATCATGGTGATATTTTCATTTCGTGAAGGCTCCCTGTCTGTTATTGAGGGCTGAGCAACTCTATGCGAGAAAGATACATTTGGTGGAGCATTATTCTAAATCTTCCAACACTTTTAGGGCAACGTGCAGTGACATGGATATACTGACTTTCACGTTTTCTTAATTTCATTTGCTCAGGGATGACCAATTTGCTCATGGGAACAGATTTGACGCCCCAGCAGCTTGAATATGTGAAGGTTGCACAGACAAGTGGCAACTCTCTTATGTATGTTCCTACGCTCTTTAACTTTTTCTTACTAAAATTCTCAGTCATTTTCTCATGGTTGCTACTTTCGGATAAATATATCAACTACTTTCGGATAACTATATCAATGTACTCATCGGCTGTGGTGTTTTCCTACCGCGTGTTGCTTCATTTGGTTAGAAAAGATCCGGACCTCGTTTTGCGTTCTGTTACGATGAACTGGAACCTTAAGTTTGGGTGGAATGAGGAAGATCAGTAGTTTCATATGGGAACAGATGACCGTTCATTGTGCTTTGGATCGGCCAGTTACAACGAAATAACTAATTCTAACCTAGTTCATTATATCTATTCAATGATCTAGACCTTGATGGGCCATCTATCCTTGATTTTTTCTTTTGGGGATCGTATATCAATTCAATGGTCAAACATTTTATTTTCGTTCTGTTTTGAATGTGTTAAAGAGGATTTTAGTTGGTAACTAGTCATTTTGTAGACGATGATGTGGTCTGGAATTACTTAAAATTTGAGTTTGTAGCTGCATCAAGAGTGTGGTGTGAACTATTTTTTCTTCTGCATATTTGCTGCACTTATATGTGCGAATTCTTGTTGACGTGTGCTTGATGTGATGGCAGTGCTCTTATCAACGATGTCTTGGACCTGTCCAAGATTGAGGCAGGCAGAATGGAACTCGAGTCGGTTTCGTTCAATATCCGTAAAGAGGTGGACAATGTTTTTTATCTCTTCGATGACAAAGCGCAAGGAAAATCGATTGAGATGTCTATGCTTGTGCATGACACAGTGCCAACCTGTATAGTTGGAGACCCTGGAAGATTCCGTCAGGTACTTGTCTTCACTTTATTTGGTAAATTTGCACTAATTAACTCTACTAATGTTTAGGGTTAAGGGTTTAGGCGGAGTTTGAGAATTTGAGAGGTTCAAAAGCATTTTTGCTAGTTCTGAGCGACCTAGGTTTATTCTCAGGACAAATTATTTTTTAGGCAATCTTTTAGGCAAGGAATATTTATGTGTGAATCTCACATACAATTATTTTTTGTGCAGATTCTTGGCAACCTTATTGTCAACGCCTTGAAGGTACGCTACTTCTCTCTTTATGCTTGTACAGCGTAGTTTCAGGAGATACCAAGAGGAAACATGTGAGTCCACTAGTTGGTACATCAAATATCGACATTGAGGTTTGAGATTATTATTTGAAAAAGTAACCATAACTCCTTAACCCTTAAGTGCCCGAGGGGACAAAAATTGGTGCTTTCATATCTTTAGGAGTTGAAACAAACCATTTATGAAGGTTTAAGGAAGGTAGCAACGAAATAATAGAAAGAAGAAACCATACCCTGCATTTTTGAATGATAGAAATATGTTTGGAAGTGTAACTGACAATTGGGTTCCACAGTGGTCGGATTTTTAGTTCAGATACTTTGGCGTTAAGAGACGGACAGTCAGCATTTTGCGTGGTTTCTCTCGGTTCATTCTAATTTTTTTCCCTATCGTTTTCTTTCCATCAGTTCACGGAGGAGGGCAGAATTCTTGTTTGTGTTCGTATTATGGACCCCAATCAAGATACCAACTTAGACTTCACATCCATCAATATTGACCACAAAGATGCGGCTCCTGGGGACGTACAGCCTTCGCAGGTGCTTCCCAAAGAGACTGTTTCACAAGAAGAAGGATTTGATGGGTCGAGCTTGAGTAGAGGAAATACTGCTCCCAGATTGAGTATTCAATCAGGAAGTGAGTTGAATAATAAGGAAACGGTTGAGTTATGGAGGAAATGGAAATTGAAGACTAAATCGGGCACGGACTGCATGGTTCCTGATCATTTTTTCATCATTGCTTCCGTGGAAGATACAGGTGAAGGCCCTCCTTCATTATTTAAGCATTGACTCACCGCCTTTTTTTCTGTTTTTTTTCTTCTTCTCTTTCTTTTTGTTCTTTTTTATACTTTTTGTTTGTTTGTTTATTCGGCCTTTTTTTAAAAATTTATCGTGTTGTATTTAGCTACTGGTCTTTGTTTTTCTCTTGGTTGCTAATGGCTTTGATATTCAGGTAATGGCATTCCCAACGATCTGGAGCATCGGTTGTTTCTACCTTTTTCTCAAGCCGATAGCAACACCCCAAGGGAAGACGGGGGCACGGGCATCGGCTTGTCTATATGTCAGGTGAGTTTACGTTCTCAATAACATTCTTGAGTAGCAGGGGCATACTACTCTTGAGAATGTGCCAAGATTAGTTACTTAGAGCAAAGTCATGCCAATCAGAGCAAAATCAGGACAAACATATGAAAACAATGCCTCATTGGTTGCGCTGCTTTGACTTGTTTAAAGTCAGCTCAGCTTCGTAAAATAAGGTGTCGGGGATTTCTTTCCATGTGTCAGGCGTTTCTTTTCATGCTAGTTCAGAAAGCGCTTAACAGGGGTTTGTAGAATGTAATGTCACATGATGCAGTTTTCTTTGTGGAATACAATTTTCAATTCTCACGAAACAGACCAGGTTATGGTTTGTTGAATTTTCCTAGCTTTTCTTTGTGCTTCTTGTTTTTGGTTTTTGCGTGTTTCACGATGTTTTGGTTTTCATTGACGTTACGGATTTGTCAGTGTATGCTGATTGATGAGCGCTGGCACTCACTTTGCAGAAACTGATAAAACTAATGAACGGCAATCTCTCTGTGAGGAGCAAACCAGGAGAAGGAAGTGTCATAGAATTCACACTTCCTGTGGGCTTATCTTGCGATTCTGTGGGGATTAAGCCAAGTTGCACACCACCTTTAATGGAAGACAAGGCACTGAAGGGACAACGTGTTGCTCTGGTGGACACGGATCTTGTTCGACAGGTACTGTGGTTTTGACATTATCATCTCAATTAGCCTCAGCATGTGATCAAAGGTTTTTCTGGCTCCATAACATTCTAGAACAGTGTCGATTGCCCATCCTTTTCATCTAGAACGCAAGCTATAAGAGGAACTGTGTCAAAGAATGATAGTTCCAGTGAATCAAAGGATCTTGGATACCCTGTTTTTCCTTGATTTAGTCATTGGACCCAAGGTGCTTGCAACTCCGGTCAAATGTTACATGGTTGCATCATTTTTCTCTATGGAGTAACCTTCATGAAATTGGAGACGACTGATTTTCTACTCAATTTTGTGTTGCAGGAAGTAACCGCCAGCTACTTGAGGTGTTTGGGTATGCATGTTGAGCTGGCCGGAGACGTGCAATTCACCTTGAAGCTTCTATCTAGGTAATGGCGGTAAAATCTTCACTGTAGATTTTCAAAGTTGCTAACTTGACTGTCACTGACATGTGCATTTTCTGTTTGAAGGACTGGAGGACCTGCAATAAATGCTGTTTTGGTCGATTTGGAAGGATTACCGAGCCTATCAACTATGGAGTTGGTCACCGCAATACGCAATACACCCAGCCTGAAAGCCTTGCCTGTGCTGGCTCTGCCCTATCCGAGTCTGACCCCCTCAGCTGAGAAGGATTTAAAAGATTCTGGAGTCTCCTTTATAAGCAAGCCACTCCGATATTCCACACTTGCTTCTGTGTTGCAAGAGGCGATTGGTTTGTCACGTAAAGCACCCCCGAAGAAGAAAGCTATAGACACCGTCAAGCTGCTGACCAGCAAGCGGTGCCTTGTGGTAAATCTTCTTCATTTGAACCCCTATGCCTGATCTAAAACTCGGAAGTCCACTTTGGTCAATCACATTAACATCCAAGACATATTTATTTAGTTCAATAATATAGGGCCTGATTTGTTCTTTCTATTTATATATTTTGCTATCTCTCTTGAAGCTTTCTAGATTATTTGTTCCAACTTGTATTGATATGGAAGTGACCACTTTTAACCGTATAGGCACTCAGGGTTTACTTTTCAAACCCATTGTACACTATGCGTCATTAATTGCAGTCCACATCCAGAAGGTCATATTACCATTAAACATAAAGCTTCTATATTGTCAATATCTCTATTACACTGGAAGATGTGCAGAATTTAGCAGAAACTGGGCAATGTTGCTAAGCTCACCATTATTTGTGAATACCAGCCCTCTGATGTGCACTACATTGTAGGTGGATGACAACATGGTGAACCAAAGAGTGGCAACGTCAATGCTGAAAAGATACGGTGCAACCGTTTCAAGTGTGAATAGCGGCACGAAAGCCGTTGCTGCTATCAAAGACCAGAAAGAAGATGCTAAGTGGGATCTTATATTGATGGATATTCAGATGCCTGAGGTACACTCGACTTCTTGAAAGTCTTACTGTTTTTTAATTATATAGCAATGGTAACGACTGCAACTATTTCATGTGCTTCATTGTGATCGAAGAATCAGTGATTTGTATGTGTGGCTAATGTGGCGCTCTTACCAGATGGATGGTTGGGAAGCAACACGTCATATCCGCAACTGGGAGATCGAGAATTGCGATATTTGCCGACAGACAACTGTTACATGGTGCCGCCACAATCGTTTGCCCATTGTGGCTGTGACTGCAGATGCCATGAAAGGTACGCATGAGGAGTGTTTCAGCGCAGGAATGGACGACTACATCACCAAGGTTAGTGCTGCCATTCTTAACCCCGAAGTGTATAAATGACCCAAAGGGGCTCTATAAATCCATATCTAAGTGAAGTGAAACAAGTCATTGACAAAATGCATCAGTACAAAGAAGTAATTATGTTTACATTTTTATCGATTAAAATATGTTTTCTGATCGACTGTTAGATTCCAGAATAGACTTCTTATTTTAGCTTGGGCTCGTAGAGGTGAACCTTGCTGTGCCCAGGTGGCCACGGTTGTCCGCTTCCATGTCTAGAGGAGTTGAAATATATCATTTATGAAGTTTCACAATACATCGTCAAAGAAGATAACAACAGAGTATCAACAGGAGGAAATCATACCAGTTTTAAACTACAGAAAACATGTTTTGAAGTTACTATTAGTTCCCAAATTGGCCATTAGTTTCCAAAGTAGACTTTTCTATTTTTAGTTTAGTCACTTAGGGGAAGCATGCCCCTGATTTGTGCAATGGTGGAGGTGTGTGTTAATTGAACGGAGCACTGTTCACAGTTTTTGATTTTGATGGTTATTTTGAAGCGAGAACTGATACACTTTTTGCTTTGCTTTGACAGCCTCTAGACCAGAAGCTGTTGCAGTCACTATTGGAGCGTTTTGTTGAGAAGGAGATGGTGAATGCCCCACAAATGACTGGAACTCCTGAGCGTTCTGTCAGTTAGTAACGCTCAATTTACTTCCCATGTCGGTTTCCGGGTTTGAAGGGAGGATTGGTGAGAGCAGATGAAACGTGACTTTAGTGGATAAGCTCCAAGAGCTGTTTGGCCGTACTCACTACACTGATTTATTCTGTTAGTGTGTGACAGTCTGTAGTTTACCAAAGTCACAGTCGCTTGAATTAGTGCGAGCTATTACTGTATTGTACTAACTGCCACCAGAAGGATTTTTGTAGTGACAAGAATTTTGCGCCCTCACTTGCAGAATAAATCAGTGTAGTTGTTATCCGAGATGATTGATATCATACCTCGGATTGATAGGAGCCTCATTTATTAGTGCTCGTCTTCCTCCTTGCTAACCTGCTTTGGAAGCTGTTCTCGCCATCGGCAACCTTGCTAGACTTCTGAATAGTCATCAGAGTCCGTTGCTACTATCACGTCCTTGTGGTTCTGAACTAACTGAAACTCTGAAAAATTTTCAAGAGTGGCAAATTGGAGATCAAGTTTCGCGTCTTGAACTCAGCAATAATGTTTTAAATTGAAGTACTGCCTGGATGGAGACGCTGTTGCAAACAATGGACTGGTTCCAATCTTTATTCCATATAATTACTTATGGAATGTTTTTATCTTCAAGGAGTAAATTGCATTCCTGTACTCTCAACTCTTCAATGAAGTCCACCATCGGAATCATGGTCTCGAAAATGGTCTCTGGAGTACATTTACATAATAGTATGAAACTATAATGTAAAGATATACAAACATGGATATAAAATTGACGTTATAACCCAATATACTAAATGACGAAATATCAAAAAGATCATTTTCTGGTTGTATCAATGTTTATAAAAAAGGTCTAGTCCATCTAGTCAGGATGCAGTTGAAAAGTATTGCGAACAGTATCATTCCTCACCTGCGCATGTAACTCCTATGAGATTGGAAACTGTCATTACAATAGTTTGGAAGATATCGAAGATTAAAGTGAGAGAACCAAGACGTGCAAGAGCTCTGATTCTGCAACAAGAATCGAGCTACTGCTCAATGAAAAGAAACACGAACGCAACGTGTTGCATGAATTTCAGACAACGTGCTGGAGTTATGACCCTATTTTATTGCTTCCTCTGTGTACTGGAATTGAAGGATATCGAAGCACTCTAAATCTGGAAGAAAAGAATACTGTAGCCGAACTCAAGAGGATTTGGCCTACTTCAGTGGGCGATTGTTTTCTGTTCGCGAAGACAGAATCGTGCTTCACCACCTATGATTTTAACAAATTGACAATCAAAAATGCATTTCGACTTTTTTATGCATGGCTTCATATCTCTTCCAAGAGCGACACTGACATGAATGTTCAATGAGTAACACACACAAACAGTGGCAAATTTACTTAATATTCGCCCCCTCCGAGACTCCTTGACCTACACCACCATGAGCTTGGGGCGCTGGTTTGGTAGCCGAAGTCGCAGAAGGAGCTTCATCTACTTTGTCTTTTCCAGTTAGGGTAGGAGGCTTGGATCCTCCTCTGCTGGCCGCATTCATTTTTTCACCGGTAGAACCAAGCAGGCCATGGGAGGAAGCATACCAGGTAAGACCTGCACGAGTCATGAAATGGTCTAATCGATCAATAGCTTGCCGCCGAATTAGTTCTCGCTAAAGAAATCATTTCAAACTCGAACTTCGGAATCCCTCTTTTATCAAAAAGGAGCACTCACAAGAAATATCACGAGAACATTTAGAAAGAAGTACGTAAGCCACAAAGGAGCAGAGCAATACCAGCAGCAACCATGCCTCCCACGAAAACATATCGAAGTGAAGTTCTTGAAAGCATGTTTCCGGGAAACTTAGTCCCTCCACGCCCCTCGAGTCCGGTTCTGCTCTGGTTCGAGGTTTGAGTTTGATCCATTTTGTCGAACTTTCTCCCTTCACATTCATTTGCACATGAAGAATATAAGAATTAACCTTAATTAGAAACTTAAAAAGAGGCATACAACTCCACAACCCTCTGATGATTATTTTGCGCAAGAAGATTAATCAGATAAACATCATTAATATAAATCTCTTCAACTGCATGCAATTCTCAACAGCACATAGAAATGAAGTCCTTCACACAGCACAAATCCTTTTCGCTTCTTATTCTAAGTTCCATCAAAACTTCAAGTTCATATTGCACAACAACAATACCTCAAACCGTCCGACTGCTTAAAGTACCTTCAACTGCCGGCCGCGCCTTTGGAGGTACTTCAAAAGTCTCTGTTCCAACAAACCTCCAATTCTTGGGCAACTGCCAAGCAACACTCACGACTCGTAAGCTTCATATCCAAAACGTACGAAAGCCAAATAAAAACCATAAACACGATCGAGTACCATCATAGTACCCCGGAGCCGGAAAGAAATACGAATAGACAAGAATCAAGACAACAGTCAGCCATAAGTACAGCAACAAAAATTGAAATTCAATACATTCTAGCTCGGATTGCACTTTCGGTACCTCTTCGTTAGTGCAATCCAGACGGATGAGTACAGAATACCGGCAACATGCAGTCAGAAATGGAAAACACAAGAAGAAAGTTAGAGCGGTACCTCAGTAGCTCAATGCGAAAAACAAAACAGTGGTAAGCTTTGTTGCAATGAGGCGGGCTTATGCTTATAAGCTTAGCATAGGCGGGAGGAACACAGCGTGGCGGGCTCAATGGAGACGATGATGGTGATTGGTGCGTTTGTAGCATTGCCACGTGGAGGGGTCGATAGAGCTTACCTGGCATAGCACATGAGAGCCACGTCAGATGGGTGGATGGATGGATGATCTTGTGCATCCAAAGTCTCGTAAACCACCCTTTCGGTACCTCTTCGTTAGATGGACGGATGGATGGTCTCGTTCGTCCAAAGGCTCGTAAATCATCCATCTGGATTGCACTTTCGGTACCTCTTCGTTAGTTCCGTTATGGAGGCACCGAACACGCTCCGGACTTTTCGGCGGAGCTCTCCACTAAGTTAGCTTTGCTATACACGTTTTGGCTGCCCCCTGCGCGTTACTGCTCCCGCGTCTTGATTCTGGATTGCTTTGCATATATCTGCGTGCTGTGTCCGTTTTGCAGCATTATTCCGTTTCTAGTGTGTTTTTAAGCTCTTCCTTGTTCTAGGGATTTTTTTTGGTCTTCCCGCAGTTTGGTATAGTGTAGTGGACGCTAGACGAATTTCTGTTGGTTTTGTGAGTTTGTTAGAGAATCGTGGGTTTGTGTGTGTGTGCGCGTGTGTGTGTGTGTGAATTTGAGGTGATTTAAGGATGACGGGTGGGAAAGCGCAGCAATCGTATGGCCAGCCTCAAGGTGGATATGGCCAACCGCCGGCGGGCTATGGGCAGCAGTCTCAAGGGGGTTATGGCGCGCCGCCTGCTGCGTATGGACAGAACGCTCCTCCCGCATATGGTTCGCAACCTGGTGGCGCCAGTCCCTATGGTCCAGTTTCGACGGGTTATGGACAGACGCAAACTGGCTATGGAGCGCCACCTGCGTCAGGGGCTTATGGGACGCAGAGTTCGTTGCCGTCGGGTTATGGAGCTCCTCCTCAGTATGGTGGATATGGAACTCCTCCCGCTCAGGCAGGGTACGGAGGGGGCTATGGCCATCAGCCGCAGCAGTATCCGCCGTATCCAGCTGCTGGCGGTGCAGGGTTTCCTCCCGGAACGGACCCGTCTGTTGTGAACATGTTTCAGCGAGCGGACGTGGATCGCAGTGGGACAATTGACGCCTACGAGCTAGGGCAAGTGCTGTCCCAGGGGCGACCTCCGTTTTCTCCCCGCACGCTTCGTCTTATGCTCCATCTCTTTGCTGACAATAGGAACGACACTACCAGGATTGGTCCTGTAGGGTTTGCGAAGCTCTGGAAAGAAATTCAGCAGTGGCAGAAGAAGTTCCATGAATTCGATAGAGATAACAGTGGCTCCATCGAAGTGTCGGAGCTGCAAGCGGCGCTGATGAGCTTTAACTTCAACATTCCGCCACCGATCTTGCAGATGCTGGTCTCCAAGTACGATGTTACCGGCGGGAGCAGGAGCATTGGGTACGATAATTTTGTGGAGTGTGGATTCATTGTCAAAGGATTGACGGAGAAGTTTAGGGATCAGGATAAAGCTTTGTCCGGAAACGCCACATTTGACTACACAACTTTCATGCTGTTGGTGATCCCATTTGTCGCTGCGTGAGAAGGAATGCTTGTTCGCGCATATCTTATGAAGAAGTGCCTAATCTTCGTCACTGCAGAACCTGACATGACGCAAATAGAGGCCCTGCCAAAGTGCTTTTCCATGTGTCCTCGTGCCGCTGTTGGGTGACTATTGCAGAGCCTAGAGCAGAGTTTTGTTTTGGGAACAAACAGAGACAAAGCCCTTACAACAGAGTTTAGATCCTCTATTAGTGTTGATAGTTGTGAATGGGCTAATTTAGGTAGCTGACTTCAGAAGTCTGAGGCACTCGTAGTTCTGCAATTCTGTGGATAATGGATTTTTTTTTCTGGTCATGTACTTATAAATGATGGCAATCTGTCCATTGAAGCCACTCGATGTCTTTGAATAGTGTACTGACCTTTTACCATACTCCAGTCAACATGTTTCTAAACCTTGAAATTCATGTGATATCGTGCCTTTAACGCTTGAAATTGAAACAGTCTATCACCATATTGAAAGTTTCAGTTCTCTTGCGCTGTTGCATTCGATGCCAAATCTGTAGACACCAATTTCTTTACCCCATTCGTCTCTGCATGCACAGTTCATACACCCATCGTCAAATGAAATTAGCTCACAGGGAAATCAGAAGCGTTACCGTAAACAGAGGGTCTTGCTATTCATGAGTATGCACTTGTCGAAGCTCTGGATGTAAGGTAACCGCACCTGAATTGCTACGTTGTTTGCAAATCAACCTGTACGGATTCTCGTGAAAATGTGTTAAACAGGAAAGTCTGAAGTCTGTTATGAGTTCACCTTCAATGACAATTTTGAAAGCTCGTAGTTTATTGATACAGTGTCGAATGAATACCCATCTAAAGAATCTAGAATCCTTTTCAAATTCCAAACAAGATTTAACAAAATCATGCTCATGCTTAGATACTTGCAAACGTTTCGATGTGGTTGCCACATTTTGCTGTTAGACAGTAAGGCTAGTCCACATGCCACAATCAGGTTGTCTACACTTGATACTTGATACTTGATAAGCGAATTTTGGGCCTCTTGATTTGCAAATATGAATTCAAAATTTGCAAATTTTATCATGTGTAGCAAATAAAAAATTTCAGCGTTTTCCCTCGGGGACGAGCGAGGGGGTCGGTTCACCCCGGCCCTCGAAAAGGTCACCCCTGTGGTGAAAGTACATTAAAAAAACAGGCTGGATCTACAGGAACAACAGTTGCAGAGCGTGCCAAGTTCCTGTTTCTTCACAGGAAGTCTCAAACCCTCTATAATTTAACCCTGCCTCAGGTATCCCATAAAAGGTTTTCAATGAACTATCATATGCACATCTTTCCTTTTCATAGAACATTCGTATGCACATGTGGATGTTATATCTCTTTGAGACTAAACTAATGACACCATCTATTGCCCAAACTCTAGCCAATCCAGGTTTGCTATGGGCTCAGGGGCTGTTTGATAACTGAAATCCTCTGAATCATTGTCATGAAACTCTTTCGATCTTTGGTTTTCAATCCACCAAGCGTGTGCAGTCCGCTCAGCCTCCTGAAATACTCTCTGCAGGCTCAAACCAACAGTCTTGTGAAGTTAAAATAATAAACACAGCAGCAGATACATCAGTGGTAAAATGCAGTTGTCGTTAACGTCATTAGCAAAAATATTGATATAATTGCAGCAACATGCGTAGATCAAAACTGAGAAATTAGCAAAGGTGTTCACCTCCTTGTCATGAAGCATAAGCCCACACTCACTCTCCAAGTCAGCAGTGCTGCAAAATACCGAACACGATGCCTTAAAAGTCGCTCGATTATAACGTTAAGAAATGCAACGATAGAAAAGGAGAATCAAGTTTCGACTCGTAACGCTGCTTGGAAGCAGACTTGACATAGTGATTAACACACACAACAGCTCAATAAGCACAGCAGATCCTCAGTCAAAGCAACGCACAATATTATATGCAAATACCTGAAAGATATCGTGTTTAGAGCATCGGAGTTTACCACCATCATCTTTACTTGTTCCCCAACTTCAAATATATCTGTTATTTTATCAATTAGTGCATGCGCAATGTTACTAACGTGTATCAATCCCCTGCACGCAAAGGAATCAGACGTTAGTACTTTCACTTAGTTTCCATGTTAGAGCTAGGTACTTAAAAAGTTATGTTGTGTGGGTTTGTAACTCTGGTCTCTAAACCCCTTTGGGCCCACATTGAACACACGTCAATTCTTTTACTAAATTGCATTAGAATTCTTGTTCAACTTAGTGCTGTTTTGGAATGACAACAATAAATAGTTGCATACAATCCAGTTGGCTTTTACCCCAAAGCTGAGTACTGATTTCACCTTGCAACTCTAGTCCAACAAGGAAAAAAGGGTTTCACCACCTCAATGGTTACTGAAGTGTGATTGATCCTAGCTTTTGCCATTAGTTTCTTTTTGTTTGAAGATGAACACTTTAACAATGATTTCAATCCCATTACATGCACGCGTCCAAAATTGGATTCTAAGGGGGAATAAATCAAACACACCAACACACCATACCTTGCCATATATTCAATTACCTCCAAATACTTGAACAAAAACTTTCCAGCATTAATTAACACATGAGCTAGCCACTATTAATTCTCATGACAATGATCCCACTCTCAGACTTGAAATGTAGGCTTATAGCAGAGTCCAGTTGAAAGTCACTGAATTTCAGGCAGTTCGTCAGGTGTTTAAAAGACAGGGAGTTTGAAATGCAGAATAACCGTAAGGGATAGACTATTACATTATATTTGTCCTGTTAACTTGCACACGAACTCCATAAGGAAGAATCCCTATTACTGTACCATTGTGAAGGGACCCTGGCTGAAGATTTCTCTTTACCTGCACAGATACAAGAGCATAGATGTTATAATAATGAAATTAAATACTTCTCCATCTTGAGATCGTACAACCGTAGCCCAAACTACTTCTCGCTACCTTTCTAACCTCTTGCTCTAGAGGGTCCTTTGCTTCTGGTCATAATTCCTAGTTGTGAAATTGATTTAGTCCAGGTCTGATTGCGAAGTGCAAGGATATAGCATCAAAACAATTCCTTCTAATCTTTAAATGCGACAATAGTTTTGCTTAAGACATAAATTTTCCAGCGAACGATTCTAACCATAGACCCCGATTCTAGGAATGGAAATCCACAGTAAGGAGCCACCAAGGCAAAAATGTCTCGTTTCCTTCTAAAAGCCAGAATATGTCTCAAACGTACAGTAAAATATTGAAACATGGAGGAGCCAGTAAACAACTTACCCATGCTTTCCTTTCACTTATAACCAGACTATGGCAAACTTCGTCCGCAAAATTAATCGTCACCCAGAGTTTTCTACCAATCTGTACACAAAGCCTTCATAAGTACAGATCCATAAAGTCTAAGAAATTATATGCGGATGAGCATGCTATAATAATTCAAAACAAAAAATCAGACCTATCTGTTCCACTCACATAGTCTTCTAATGTTTTAGGGCGATTTATAAACTCTTTTAGAGGTAAAAAGGCCCGCAATCCCTGCGTCCAACCAGTGAAGTTTGCATTAGTAAACTCGATGTTCACTTTGCTGCAAAAATGCAACCCTTCCGAGAATGAAAACATTAGCAACAAAATTTAGTACTACTGTATTCTTGATCTCAGCAACAAAAAATTACTAAAGTAAAGCCCAAAGTCGAGATCGTTCCAAGTAAAATACCTCAACTTTCGCAATTCCACCAAATAGATTGCAGTCCATGACCTCAACTTGGATGGGTTGTTTCAGCTCTTTGATCTGTAGACCATAATCCAAAGGTCAGATGTTATTAGACTAGCATTGAAGAGGCAAAGATCCAGCATGACAAAACCTGCTAGCAAGTCTCAAGTTGGTCAAGCAAGTTCACCTGCTTCACTCGATCCCATGCAATTCGTTCTGCTGCTTTTCTCGCAGAGAGAATAGGATTGCCGCTCAATGACTTCCCAATCACAACCAACTCAAGTACAGTTCCAATATCAATGACAAAGAGCGCAGGGTCTTCATATGCAAAGACCTCCTTGTCAAACACCATACAGGGACAGCCATGAGGCGGTTTCGAATACTTCTCCCTCGCACCCTCTGCATCGACTTCTTCAGGGAAAATCCATTTGTTGTGTCTGACTTGAAACCGATCAAGTGGAAAAAGCTTGCTCACCTTTAATTCCCCAAGCTTTGCGGCTCCAACGTCAACATCGTATTTCGTGCGACTGCCAGCCACGACGACGCCAACTACACGGTGTCCAATTTCGGGCACGTAATACTCGAGGTCATCCAAACCTAATTGAACGGGCGGAGCGATTCCTCGACCATTCTGAGCTGAATGTTCACCGAAAATTTGCTCATCCCTAGTAATATAATCCAATGATGGAACTCCGTCTTGTTCAGTGCTGAAATAAGCTAAATTAGACCTTTCCAACCTATTTCTGCAATCCAATTCCGCTGTTTCCGTCGCCGTTCCATCTTTATCTTCGCCATAATCTAAAGAACGATCAACAATTGATAATCCATTCGAACGTCTCTCGCTTGAGACATTATCAACAGCAATAATCTCCCCTACAGAACCTTCTAATCCGTCAGTACACACACTCCCGCTACTTGAAGCTCCATTCACACCATAACCAGAATCCAACTCGAAATCCTCATTTCCGACTCCCACGAATGAATTGCGCCACTTCGCGTACCCGAAGCACTTGAAGCCCCTCGCGTGACGCACGAGAAGCCTGATTTCGTGAGCGCTAAATTCTTGCAATGCAAGATTTCGTCCCAGAGCTCGTGCTCTGGACGAGATATTATGACGACGGCTCAAGGGAATTCCCGGAGAGCCTGGAGCCACAAGCTCGATGAATCTCAATCCACAACTCACTGCCATTTCACAAAAAAAACTAACCGCAACAATGCGCATGGTTCATATCCACTGCCAGCAACGAAGAGCTACAATCAGATGCTATCCAACCGAAGCTGGCGCGAATTCTAAGAATTCATGTTAAAAATGAAATTACGAGGACATTCGCAAGCTGAGACACAATCATCGTTTCGTCGTCTCGGTAGCAAGATGTATTAAAGAGGAAGGAAACAAGCACGTAAGCAAGGAAGGAGAGCTCGCTCACACATTCTCTGAAGATTGCAAGGGCCGAAGCAACGAGCGCTAAACCCTAAAAGGTCGGGCATACGGTGTAATTGACCACATACAGGAGGCAACCCATTCGTGATCAACCCCCCATTCTGGCCATGTAGGCTGTTCTCTTTCCGTGAAGGAGGAGGTGAATAGTGATTAATTATGGTGCAGATCTGGGGAACTTGTGGCGCATTATGATTGGCTAGAAGACTCTCAATATTGCAACTAAGGGTCACTTTACAACTACACAAAATAGTGAAATTAGGTTGCCTTGTTAATTAGGTTGCTTTACTTGAGATAAATTACCTTGGAGGCACAGGCCACTCTCTGAACCAAGCCTTGAACTGGTGCACAAATCTATGTCATACATATGGTTTTGAATTGAATGCATCATTTTATAAAAGCAGTGAATATTTCTATAGTGTGGACTACGAGAAATTAGTGTAGGGCAACCTAATTTCACTATTTTGTATAGAGGCTGGCCCAATTTTTCTTCAAGCCAATTGCATATAATTTCAGCTCCTTTTGGATTGGAGGCCGGCCTCAACTATCCATTAAATTAAGATTATAATTGGGGGCAATTCTCTTGTATGTAAAGGCATTAAGGCCAAGAAGCCAGGCCAATTCAAGAAAACCTACAAAAGAGAGAGAAAGAGAGAGGGATTGAAATTTTCAGGGCCACTTTACACTTAAAGGCTGGTCCAATTCCCCATGAGGCTAATTGCACAAAATCCAATAGTAATGATTTGTTGAAAAAATAATATTTTGTAAAAAAGATTTTTTTTTTTGAAATCTGACATTGGCATTGAGGCCAAGATTCGGCCTTCCAATTTTGATGCACCCAATTCAACAAGCTCGGGCCATGTCAGATCATGTCTTTTTTGAATAAAAAATTCATTACACAAAATTGGCCCAACCTTTAAGTATAAAACTATTGGGGTTGATTTCAACCTTGAAGTGCGAACACAAGGCCTTTGGCACAACAAATTGGCCCAGCTTCTATAAGCCTAGCAGCCCTAATCTTTGATGGATTTTGCAACCAGCCTTTGGTCGGAAATAGAAAGATCTATATGACTAGTATGGATTGAATAGAATCTTTAATTCAAAAATTCATAGTAATTATGTTTTGCGGAAAAAAATCTAGAAAATTATGAAAACCTTCCGCAGTATATTTTTGCACATGGAAAAATTTACACACTAAAAAAAATTGCCCTGCAGATGGTCAAAATTGCTTAAGTGGACAAAAATGGATTGCCTCCTTTAATCGACATTTATAGCAACTGAGTATAAATACTATTATTTTTAATTTTATTGAATCTTGTAGGTAAGTGAAAGAAGATTCCAATCACTTTAGTATGCATTATCTACACATTGAATGAATAAGTTATGAAATTTTAAAATGTTCATTATAGGAATTATATGAAAAATGTCTTGTGAGCTCTCGTGTTCAGATTGTACACATCTTAAAGCTCAAAAATGTTTTAGTTTAAGTATCACTTTTTCTGGTCCAGATGAAGGTGCTTCATAATGGACAACAATGATTATACACACAATCATCCTTAATTGAACTTCAAAATCCTTTACTTTACAATTATTCTATATATCATCCATGATTTTTTATTTTTTCACCTTATATTTTCACTTTCTTGTTTTGAAATGTGTATACTTAGAATTCAAATAAAATGTTACTAGTGGCATAAAATCATTGCATCTAGAGAAGATAAACCCATTCTTCAAATACATAATCATTTGAGTTAAACAATGGATACATAGGTTCAATGATATAAAAATCAATTTTTAAGAACTTTTTTTAGACACAAGTACAATATTGTTGATAATTTCATGGAGTGAATCCTTCCATTCAAGATCAATTACATTCCTACAAACTTAAACCTTCATGCTAATCAAGTACTAAAATTATGAAATGCGACATACTAAGATTGAAAAAAGGAAACAAGTGCAAAACTAAAATTTAAAATTGTTTGAAATTTTACCCATATTTTCATCTTTCAACCTACAGCCAATATTCCAATTCTAATGCTTGACTAGATCCACAATCACATGGCTATACCTAACAACTCTTTAAGCAAAAAACCAAAAATTGAACTTAGTCTCATATATACTATTTCCAAACAAAAAATTGTAAGATTCACATTCAAAATCAAAATTTGATGAATTTGATAGTTTAAAGAAGTAATGGAAACCACATTCTTTGATAAATTTGTTTTTTGTATTACTTCTTCAACTATTGATTATCTAAAACAACAAAAAACAAAATTTTGTTTCAAAGAATTTTAGATATTAACCCTAAAATGCTACATTGATTGTTTTTAGCGAAAAGATGACTTTTGGAGCCTATATAAGACAAAAATACCAAAGATTTTCAATTTATAAATTGTTGTGTATTTCTCTAAGTTGTAATTAGTCGAAAAGGTGGAAAATGAAGCCCATAAATGCATTATATTTCCTTCTATAAGAAGATATATTTGATTAGAAGTACCTTCATTTTAGTAAGAATAATGATTCATTAATTCAATTGCAAGCTAAATTGCAATTTTATTTTGTCCATTTTTTGTGTCATATTCACTATCTACACATTGAAGTCCATTCGCTTTAGATATACCTTTTGTTTGCATGTAATTAATTAAGAAAAGATTAGAAGAATATAGTAAGGAGCCCATCCTCACAAGGTCAACAGAGGTCATTTTTTTGAGTATTGAAGATTCATTACCGGCTTTTTGTTTAATCAAAAGGCTCACATTGAACAAAAGGATTATAAGTCTGTATTCCTTTGTCAAAAAAGATAGTGAGATTGACATACAAGAGTTACTTCTAATCCCTGAGAATCTAAGGAGAGAGAGGTAGTGATATAGATGAACTATTTCAACAAAATAAATTATAATATGAATAGAATCTACTATTGACATCAAATCTTCAATTTCATAAGTTTATTTTTCTCTACACATCTCCACATTGACTCATTTGGAACCTTGCACGAGAATTATGAAGTATGAAGTGATCATGTGAGTTACATTTTATAAAAGAAAATAGACAAAAATTGCTTTTGCAGCATACTTGGATGTACATCCATTTCTTGGGGGAGGCAACCCATTCCCGATTAACGACCCATTTCTGATCACTTCAGGAATTAGTGACATGTAATAGGAAAGTTTCTTTGGTGGAAATTTTTGTGTGCAACAATAGTGTTTGGACCCTTCCTGGAGTTTTCAGATATTTTGGTATCAAAACGAAGTTGCTATGAATTAATGAGTTCCAGATTTTGTAATTCCTTAAGTGATCGAGAATGGGTTGCCTCCCCTAGCTCCAACAACAAACTCTTAAAAACATTCATAATCCACATAGTAGATGCCAGCTCTCTCAGGGGTAAAACTAGGGTTAAACTAGGATTCAGAATTGTCCAAGCATTTCATAAGGTACAACTAGCTCATATTCTAAACACCCACTGAAATTAGTGTGCTAAGGCAATGCCGATTCACAACAGGGCCTTTGAAAGTAAAATGTCCGAGGCTATATCTACTGTCTGTCCTCCCAGAAAAATGAGCCTCAGCTGACCAGTCTACGGAGGTTTACTGAGCCAGGCAACGAAATGCAAACACATATTTCAGAGCAAATTGCTTCGGACATCTCAGAGATCCTCCATCTCTAGCAACTCCACAACCGGGAAGAAATTCATGGAGCTGCACCTCCAAGCTGCACGCAATTTGCACAAGTTAACCGCAAGAGAATTGAAGGACAGAGATTTTGTCAAGTCATGAACAAGGTACCTGCATCTAATTGTGCAGTACGACCCCTATGTATTCCTGCCTAAAATGTACACCTATTTTCAGCACTTTGAAATTTCATACTTTGTTCATACGGTGTCCAAAAAATGTATATACTTGAGAATCCCCTTTTGGTTCCCAACAAGATCAACAAAATATTTTAATAGTTTATAACAGGAACCACACTCAATTTCGAGTTTGGTCGATTTTAGGTGTTGTGACCATAATTGAACAGATACAGATACTGGACTAACCTTAACCCGTTAGTGCCCAAGCCAAAAAATACAAATTCCACAGTGGAAGCTAATACTAAATACATAATAACCTTCAAAACATAAAGAACTTAGGCTATTATATCTTCTTTCAATTGGTAGATTCTGTCACCTTAAAGCTTCTAAATGATACAATTCAACTGTTATAGTTATGGAAGTATGGAAGTATCCACTTTTGACAAACTTTTGACCACTGAGGCAACTAGGGGTTAAGAGGCTTGCAGTGGACATTGACACTCAAACGAAACGTCGTTCAAAAGACCGACAATATTGCTGAACATACGAGAGCGTACTACATTGAAATTTTGAAAGCTTGCACATACCAAAATGGCATCAATCTCTGCCTCCGTAAGTTTTGTTCTAGGAGGCTGACTGGTAGCAGTACCCGAGGGTAATGAAGGCATAGGTTGACTCTGTCCTCCTCCCCCTCCTCCTGAAGCCCGATTCACAGCAACTGCTCATACACCAAAACTTTATCAGACTCTGCAGGGCAACAAAAGCTTGAAAATAACGAAATGACTGGCAAATGTTACCGACAACAACTGATCTATTCATACAATTGGTTGGCCTTCAATTATCAAGTGTTGAAAGCATGAATTGTCTAAACGCCAACGACCTCTGATACTTGGGAATGCGGTTGTCTACTGTCAGTTATGGTGGTCTACAACCTCCCACTTTGAAGTTCCGTAAGAAATTCAAACAAAGTGATAAAAAATCATCTCAACAGATTTAGCCAAAGATCTCTCCACAGCTCTATACTGATCTCCCAAAGACCACACTCCTCCACGTTGGTTGAAACACCTACAGTGAGTATCCTTTATCTTAGACTCAGAAACTTTATCTGATGCATACTGGGGTACTAGATATCCAGGAAGTTGATACCAGAGAATAACGTCATCACAGTCTTACACTGTGTCAGACCTAATAATATCAGATTCGTACACGTTTCCTCTAACGTGAAGTAAGAAACCCTAAATTGTGGAAAAGCAGAATCTTCCACATTAGAGGAGGGAAATATTTCAATTGTCATTCGACCCTTCCCAGCAATCCCTTGCGGTAATTGAAGGGTCACTGGCTTTCAGAAGCGGTCATGCCTAACGCTTGAGGACCTAATTGGTTGAAAGGTGTAAGGAATTTTACAAACAATAAAATCTATTACTCATCGACAAGCAAGAACACCAAAAGTTAAAACCCCGCTCCAGCAGCAGGATAAGTACAGTAGCGAAACTTTAAAAAATTCCTGAATACCGATTGAGAATGCAACGCAAGGAATGCAATAATGCAAAGCCCAAAAAGATGACGCGATTAGGGAAGCAAGGAGACGAGGATTCCCAAACCCTAAATATCCAAAGCAAATTGTTTCTGGATCTTCAAACTCACGTCACCACAAACAATTCGCCCGGAGTGCAGCAAACCAAGTTCGAAAAGACATTCGCGCAACTCAAACCCTAAATTCAAAAAGCAAGTCGCCCCTAGAAAACCAAATGCAACATCCTTGCCCCCTTACACTGTGCGGCGAAACCAAACCCTTTTACATCGCCGTCTCTCTCAATCCAATTAACGAGCATTAAAAGCAGAACAAGATTCTAAGTGACACCAAGTCTTGTACACAGAAAGCAACCTAACTGCAAACCCTACCAAAACAAATCCTAAAATTCCCACAAAACAAAGAGCGAAAGAAGAGTGTCGATCCTTCCGATCTCCACCAAAGCTCTTACAATGCATACTCCCATGCAAAATTTTATGAAGAAAGAAGCAATGGATGTACCGGCGCCTTGGGTACCGCCCCCTTTGCGATTGGGGAACTTGATGAGGGGGACGCGCCTGGCGACCTTGGCAGCGGCTGCCATGTTCACAGCTCTGTTCACCACCAGTTTGGCAAATCCTTGCTTCTCCTTCTGAGACTTGCGCTTCCCATTCCCTGCCTGTTGCTGCTGCTGCTGCTTCGAAGGTTGTCGGGGTCCTGATACTCTTTCTGGCACCGTGGGCCCTGCAACAGTGCCGTCCACTCCAAACTTGGGTACTCTTCTGCCCACTGCAACGGCATTGCTCTTCGCCCAATTCTTGACCACATTGTGCAGCGCGACGTGGCGAGCTCCCATTGCGTATCACCCTTTTACATCTTGTCTGGCTGACGAAACAGAACAGTCGGTTTGTGCTCACTTACGCATTGCACAAATATTTTTTTTCGATGAGGCTCACCTGCTGACCTGATGACTTGTCTTGTGGTGTTATGGAGACTCTAAAGGTAACAGAACAGATTGCACCACAATTTGGAGTTGGTGTACTAATTGACATATAGTGGTTTTATGTACTGGTGGGGATGCGTTTTGGGGGGACGGGCTTGGCCGTTACTGTGGCGACCTAAATCCCTTTAGAAAACCCTAGTGTGTGTGCGCTCAGAGGTCACAGGAGCGTTGGGAAGATCAGCGATGGTGGGTGCTGCTCTGCTTAGAGCCGGTAATTGCTTCTAGCTCTCGCTACAATGTAATTTGAATTGATTGAATGAATCGCAGTCGAGCCTGGTTTGGGGGTTGTAGTGATGGTGGTCACCTTGTTGTTGGAGTTACTAGATTTTGGAGTCTTTGGCGTGAAGGAGATGGATTGGAATAGATTCTGTATCTTTGCGGTTTGATAATGTTTCTTAATAGCTTTTGTTACGCCATTCTTATCAACCTTGAAAGCCCGCGGTGTATGTCGAAATTTGGGATGTCTCTGAGGATTTGATGAGGTTTAGGGTTGGGTCAGTGATCTCCTTTTGTGATTGTTCAGGTGTGGCTCTCTGGTATGTCTTCGTTAAAATTATTGCAATCATACCACAATGTGGCGTTTCCAGTTGTATCTACAACGGAATTTTAGATACTGAATTTTATGGCGTTCAAGCAGTATTTTCTCATGAGTGATTTGATGATTCAATCTCTTGCGAAAATGTTTGCAAGAGACCTGTCCTTATATGTGCTTTACGCAGCATCAGGGATTTTAGGGTTTATATTTGGAATACTTTTATTGTGCTTCTTTTTCGTTTGGATTCACTCGCGTATCGTTGAGAACTAGTATGTGTACCTATTGGCGACTCTTCTTGCCTTGTTGAACGCTTAATACCTAAAGGACCACATTGGACCTCATGCTTAGCAGTTTTGAGAAAGTCATATTTGGACATTACTTTGCCCAACTGAATTTATTTTTGACCAACAAGGTCAGTATTTTCACGCATTCTCGTGAATAATTAAACATCGCCCAATCTGAGTTACATGATCATTCCAATTGATTATTATAAATCCGATCTATTAGGGTTTTGATTGAGAAGACAGACATCCGTTAGTGACACTGGTTATATATCTTCTGATTTAAAATGTTTTCTGTATGTTAGGTTGGAGGCAAGCATACAGCAGAGCTGCAGTATATCCCTCGAGTCATCTGTCCAACGCTTGGGGCCAGCAACGATGGGCTACTCAAATCTCACCCAATTACAAGGGCTTGAATCGACCAGCTCATGCGGAAGAGGAAAAGCCCATCGAGAAATCTGCACCTGTGATCTACGAGGGCGTTATGGCCGACACGCTTCGGCGTGTTAAACTCCTCTCACTCACCACCTGCTGTCTCTCAGTTGTCGGTAAGTAGTTATGATTTACCAAACTTGAAAGTCAATAGCGTTCTCAATCCATTCGTACCTTAAAATTTGCAACAGCTGTACTGTGAAAACTTCAATATCAACTCTTGTGTTAGATTATCTAGGGTACACGTTTTGAACTGGGACAACTGTAGAGCATCCTTAAACTATGTACTCCTAAAACTATATCTTTATTTTAACGATGCTGAGCATAGTATTTATTTTCTCAAGGTTCAACTCTTTGCATAACTCTTTTACCAAATCAAGGAGGATTCCAATGCACTGAAGAATACATCACTAGGATACTGTATGCAAAATTATTACGGGTCAGACTCTTGTTGATAGGTGACCCAAAATCGACATTAACTCGTGAATGTGTTTAGGTGTTGTAGATGGTCGTAATCAATATGTACTGGTTGTCTAAGATGATTCATTTTCTATTATGGAGTTGCATTCCTTACATATGTGTTGAAGAACTCTTCACATTGCTGTTTTGTAGGGGGTCCATTTGTGACATTTTTCACAGCGCCAGACTTGTCGGTGATCGCCAAGGGAGCCATGGCCTCCTTGATGGTGATGCTGAGTGCCACAACAACAGGTGCGCTCCACTGGTTTGCTAGTCCTTATGTCCGCAGGCTCACGTGGACTCCCGGGACAAACGAAATGCAGATTGAGGTCCTGTCATGGATGGCCACGCCGCTGCAGCGGAGTGTGAACATCTCAGACGTTAGAACTCCCATGACACAACGGCCTGCTGTGACTTTCGAAGCTAATGGCAATTTGTATTATATTGATAAGGATGCGTTTCCTCATGCTGAGCTTCTGAAGAAGCTGGCGCGGAAGTAAATGAGGTCCACAAGGGTGCATTTCATTTTTGAACAACAATTGATGGAGATTGTCCAACTTTTTGAGAAGAGTTTTACCTGTGCTTGCTTTTGTGGCTGTGAAGATTTCAAAATATGCAGTTTCTTAGTTCACCCCCCCAAAAAAAAATAGTGCGAGAAAGTGAAGCCATTTGGAATTTTGGATGGTGTGGTTTTAGCCTTGATTGTTGGTTTCATTGGTGTGCGATGGTGGTCTGCTGTGTGAATAGTGAATGCATGTCCTTGTTCATTGTTTCAGCGAGTAGGAATTGTTGACCCTCTTTCATGACTTGGAACTTGCACCATTAAGGCTTCATGCATGGATTGATCATGGAGATGATCATGTTTTAGGGGGCGTCAGACCTTTGCAAATTGCAGCTTTACTTCCAAATTGGTGTCAATGTACATCTACATTCTACATCTCCCAAATTAAGACAATGGACCTTCTTTCTTGCACTTGTGAACACCATGATAGCCTTTACAATGTGCAATATCATTTGTTTATACTCTCTAAGGATCTTGTATTAGTTTTCTTGCATTTATATAAAATGGATATAAAATGGATTTTTGAAACTCCTATTTGCAAGTATTCTATAGATGGACATTTCATGATGCAAACAAATGTTCCTTGCAATTACTCCTTTCTAGTGAGAGCTCATATTATATGGTGCTTGTAAAGCAAGTTCAATGAAGAATATTTCTAAAATTAGAGGATGAAGTTTTATAAAAATTATTGTTTAAAAGAAAATAGAATATTCTAGAGAAGAAATATTGGCCAAAAATTCTATTCTTAGCATCTATTAAACCTCATTTTTTAGAAATAAATAAATATTTAGCAAATAGATCAATCCAATCCAAAACTTACAGAATAGTAAACAGAAGATTATAAGATGACTTTCAGCAATTGCCATTGGTGATTGATTGGCTCTAAATTGGATTGCAAAAAAACAAACTACATCTTCAACCAAGTGAGATGTTGATTCATCTCAAAACCATCATTCTAATGAAGACTACATTGATTCAAGACATCTTAGTTAAAGATCTAGCTTGAGCAACTAGGATGCATTGGAAAAGAGAATGCATTCAACATCAAGTATTACTCTCACAAATATCAACTTCTGTTTACACATAAAAAGGATTTCAACATTTTCTAGTACATATTAGTACAAACAAGCTAACTAGTGTCAATGTCCCTTTGGACTTCAACTAAAGCTTGAAGTACTCCTGTGACACCTATAATCAACACTGCCCAAAATGCGACACCTACATTTGGACCAAAAAGTCTCACTAAAACTCAAATATTGGTTACACAAGATATACACAATCACAAAATGAAAGTCCAACAAAGCTTAATGTTGTCTTCTTTCATTTGCCATCAAGATCCAACGGAAATAATTGATATCCAATAATAGTACTAATTCTCCATTCTAATTAGTGACCTAAAAAGGTCAACATGGAACTGTATTAGCTAGCTTCCACTACGGACTTTTCAGTTATGAAAAACTCAAGAGATCCAGAGGGAAGTGCCGAACGGTCGAAGCTAACCTCCCATTCATCACGATAAACTTGGCCACTGGTAACAACGAGACTATTCTCGCGAAGGATTCTCATCAAATCAAAAAGCATCGCTTCACTGGGTCCGGATACAATTAGCTGATCATTGCCCTATTTTCAAAACATAGTTACAGATGAATCAACAAAAAAATTCAAAACTGTAAGCAACTCAAGTGCAAATGGTCAACAAAGCCATCATGTCACATGAAGTCCAAGGGCTAAAACCATGAGATCTTGAATACAAATCACAAGGAACCATCAAAAGAATGAGAATCAGGTCTTACTTCAGGGCATCCGAGTTTAGTAGCAACACCCAAAACTTTAAAGACTTTCTCCAATTCATCTTTGCCAAGAATTTCAACATCGATTTTTTTGGTCTTGTTGGCTTTGCTCTTCTGTACATTAAATACACTCTTACTGACAACATCTAAGAATAGATTTGCAACCCACATCATTCAGTTCTAACAATATGTAACTTCTAGTAGGGACAAATCAAGATCAATCCTACTATATAAGAAATTTTGTTAAAATGAAATCCATACATCATTTTTTCATTCATTTATAAGACAAATATAGAATTCAAACATGTCCATAAACGTGAAAGTGCCAAATTTGTGGAATATTGCCATTTCAACAAAAAATTGATTCTATGCAGACTTACAAGTATACCCTCAATTCCGAGGTTTTCACCTATAGCATAACCTCACAATTTATGAACACGCTAGAGAAAAAACAAACTTGGAGACAAGATCAATGTCATGGAATTACCAAGAACGCATATGGGCTAGGATATTTGATACTTGCTCAAATGATTTTGTAGTTCATATCCGCCAAGGTTCCAAACACACGGAGTAGTAGCCCTTGATTCTCAAAACACAAAGCAACTTCAGTACAACAAGAACCCTGCCAAGCTTTCTTTTTTTGATGTACACAAAAGGACGGGCTGCAACGAGGTGTCAAATAGTCCATAGACTTCAGATTATGCACACGTCCATTCAAGTGGGAAGACTCTTCAACTGCAACACTGTGAACAATTATCTTGAAACGTCCAAAAGAAATATGTTTCATATCATATCGAAGTTCCCACAACAAGGTATCCATTCTTGCGCCTTCCACATATATGACGCACTCCAGTCGATCTTTACAAGTAGAACATCCTGTTGAGTGAACTTGAAAATTCGTTGCAATCAAGAGTCTAGAAAGAACTCCAAGGAAACATGTATCCCATGCAACAATGACTTTTACAACATATGTTTGCACAATAGTGTTTCCATCAATAGATGTATCCAAAATCTCACTTAAGCATTTTGGTTGTATTGCCGAACTTAAGACCTGCGTAATAACAACATTCTAGTTAGTAATCAATTACCTATCACTCCAAACAACTCACTAACATTCTACAAATTCTACAACACACCAGTGCAAACAATAAACATAAGATTGGTCAATCTTGAGGCAGACCTTTGTGAAATATGCAATAGACTTGTCATACAAAGCCTTCCTTCCTTTGCAAAATGTCACCTCAAAATCTGCAACTCAACATGTCAATGACAAATGTCAAGATGCAAGGTTTCAAAGAATCCTCCATGAAGAATCTTTCCTAATGTAGTGATCAAGCCACCACAATAGAATTCAATGGAGTTCATGGTATTAGCAATTGACATGACAATGTAAAAATACAACTCACACTGCATAATCATTGCTGTTGAAGATGAGTTAAAAGCCTTCAAGACCAATAGGTTCATCTCCATCAATTTTTGCATGACTTCAAGCAAAGTCAAAGCTTGAGGATTGTTCCATTGTTCAACCTGCATCCATATTTGGTATTGTTCAATAAAACCTATTTAGTTATTAACTTAACTACAAAAATAATTTATTCATATTGTAAAACATGTTGGAACACCTCATTTATGTTACTCTGTTAAACTTTCATACATTTACATCAATATCAAAAGAGGTGGCATTAAATTTTACAAGCCATCAAAATCTCATCAAACATGACAAGGACAAAAAAGGCAATCACCTCAGGCGAATGGGGTGTTTTAAATGAGTTTTTAAGTATAGTCCTAGACATAAGGATTTAAGTAATGACCTTTAAGGTAATTTTCAGCAAAATTTTACTAGAAATACATGTGTTTTTAGTAAAATTCTACTAAAAATTGCCTTAAAGGTCGTTACTTAAAACCTTATTTCTAGAACTATACTTAAAAACTCACTTAAAAAACCCCATTCTCTTGCAGTGTAGTGAAGGTACAATCAATGGATCAACAAAGTCATACAATAGAGATACCAACAAATGAATTTTGATTTTCCAACAAGTAGTTTGTGAGCCACAATATTGATACATCGACAATTATAGACACTTTGAAACTATCTGTGACTCTATACTATGAATGAAAAAGACTTAAATAAATATGGCCCCCAAAGATAGTGATCAGATGAAACATACAAACTACACACTAAGCAGTCCAAGCTTGCACGAACTAAAACTCTAATACAAGCACAATCAATAATGAAAGACTTATGCCACAAGTTCCCAAACCAAACCAAAATAAACTCTACATCACTACCTCCTCAAAAAGTCACCATAAAGTAAATTCAAACTATAGGACTTAGTCCAACTCCACCAACAGTAAAACAACACAAATAATGATTCCTTGCGAGGATCCTAAAAACCTACACAAAATAGGTGGCATTAAGTTGCCCCAGACTATAGTTGACCATGTCTAAAAGTGTTAGATATGAGAAATTAGTGTGGGGCAACCTAATTTCACTATTTTGTGTAGTCGTAAAATTTTGAAAAAAATGAAAAACCTTAATTGAAAAAGAAGTGAAGATGAGCAATCCAATAATAAATCTCCAAAACTTCGATCAACAATCCCCTATTCAAATGAAGCACTACTAAACTCGACAAGTTTGTCACTTACATACCTTCACCCTAGCACCCCTTTGAGATTTGTTGTCAATGAAAACAGTCATAGGATTCACACTTCTCTTCAGCTTTAGAGCCATGCATATGTTTGAAAAGGTCGGACTCTCCGATGGATCGGAATGCCAACAACCAATTATGATCTGTTTTACAAAATCAGGCAGTTCATGCGGCAATTGTAGGCGCCAACCTTGTAGAATTTGAGATATCGAATCTTCACCTCTAAGGCCATCATATGGAATGGAACCTGTTACAATCTCATAGCAGGTCATGCCATAGCTATACACATCTGATGCACGTGTAAACTGCACTTCAGAACTAGGCACTCGATCTTTCAATTGCTCAAGTATTTCTGGTGCCCTCCAAAACCCCGTCCCCAATACTCCCACAGAGCATTCAAAATCAGCAACAAGTGATCCTATCCTCGCCACTTGGTTAGGAGTAGCAACAAAGCTTATGTCTTCTCCAACTTCTCCCCACACAAGCACATTGGACGCTTTCAAATCTCGATGTAATATATCATGCTTGTTGTGGAGCGTGTCCATATCCTTAGCTACACTCAACATCAAGTGAATGGCTTCCTCAATGGGGAAAGGGCCAGGTGTACCGCGCTCTTGTTTCATTTGGCGATCAATCAAGAGGCGCAAATCTCCCCAACGTCGATACATCACAAAGGCAAATCGTCCACGCAACCTTCGATCACGTAACACTGTTCCTCCCAAAATTGTAATTAATGGCAAATCAAATAGATGTTTATACTTGGAACGAGCAGACAACATTCCAATGGGCCATTGCGTTTGGAGAGCTTCGAGAGGAACATCTCCCTTCATCACCTTCACCACCAAGTTGAAAGGACCATCACATGTATTGCGAGCTTCATAAATGTCGGCTTGAGCCCCTCCGCTGATTTTCTCACCCACCTCAAGTGTCTCAAAGTCCGTGAAGAAACGACCCCATTCAGGATCTTCTTTTAGCAAATCAAAGTATTTAGAGTTGGACTCCGCTGTCCACTCCGAATCAGCTGTGGAATAATCCAGTTGGCTCCAGTGACGAGCTTTAGCGGACTCCATCTCAATTTCAGTCTGAGAAATGAAATGGCTTGTCCGTTCAGAGGAAGGGACAGTTGATGAAGAGGAGCTCGCCATGCTCTGGACAGAATCCATTCCAGCGAAACCGTCTTTCTACCTTCCTGCCTTCACAATTGGCTGCCTAAGCTCAGAGTAGGACTTTCCAGTAGACCTTACAATCATGCATTACTGGATGGTGGCTTCGACAAGGTTTGACCTGTAACCCCAACTTCTGCGCAAATGCAGAGGAATTGACGTTGCGAAATCTCGTTTAATGAAAAGGAGAAGTGAACTTCGCAAACTCAAGAAATGGTTTCACTACATTAAGACAAATCGATGCAAGCAGATAAACAGGTGAAATCCGACACAACACGAATAATCATACGAAGAAAGAGGCATTAGCAGGTTCCAAAATTCCACACACCAAACTCTGCACAAGTGCAAAAGAAGTTTGGTAATTGTGAAGATTTCGAGAAATGATGGGGGAGTGAACGTTGAGAGCTCGAGAAATGGTTTTAAGAAAAAGAAACTAAACAGGTGAAATCCGCTACGACTCAAACCAACAATACGATGTTCAAAAGAGCCAATTGCTGGCTTCAAAATTCCACAATATCGAGAGTCCAGTGGCACAGTCACGGCCATTCGCGACAAGCAGGTAGGACATCAGATCCTTCAGTTTCAGAAAACGCACAGAAGAAATTCCATCAATTCTCAACCCTGATCGTTCTCCTTCCTTTGGCTTCCAAAGAAAGTACATGTGATCATTCTAATGAACCCTAAATAGCTGAATCAAGATACCACCGACAGCACACATTGGGAGCTATGCAGGACATCAGATCCAACGGTTTCAGAAAACGGCAGAAGAAATTCCATTATCAACCAAGCCGATAGTTCTCCTTCATTTGGCTCTCAAGCGAGATCCCTGTGATCATTCTAATGAAATAGCTCAATTATAGCCGTATTACTAACAACACACATTGAAAGCTATGCAGGACATCAGATCCATCGGTTTCAGAAAATGCAAGAAGAAATTATTCTATAATCAACCAAGCTGATAGTTCTCCTTCATTTGGCTTTCAAAGAAGATTCATGTGAGCATTCTAATCCATTATAATTCCACCGACAGTGCAAATAGATTGGGAGCGGAGCGGCACCTTCAAAGCGAGACGCTGTGAGAAGAATTGCCTCGAGGAACAGAACGCTTCTTCACCGCAAGCACGTGCACCCCACAAAGGTTTCGAGCGCTCGTTGTGTACAGAAGAGCAGCGATCGAGACTTATAATCCTTCACAACCCCGACAGGTCCTCAAAATTTCGGCAGGCAGTGAATGAAGGACTGAGTGAGGCCTCTGAAGGTTCTTACACATCGTCGAACTATTACAGATTGTTGTGAGCTCCCTCTCTAGGAAGTAGGAGTCAAGATTTGATCACCGCTTGGGGTTCACTGGGAGAAACGCGGAGTTGGTCGGGAGGACGAAATGCTTTCAGGCACGAGGAGCTTGAGCTTGGGTTTGGTAAGTTACGTCCCCAGCCACAGTTTTGGTGGTATTCTCCTTCTTCAAATATATGTTTATACACATATAGTCTTCAGCTCGTACAGAACTCTGCCCCTCTATTTGATAACTCTTTTGAACGCGTTGATGTTGGCTCCTGGAACCTGCACAGCAATGCGATCATCTTTTTTTTTCAACTTTCAATCATCTCTAAACACCATGAGTCATGAGTGAGAGTGGACTTTCATGTACAAAAAATAATGACAAAATAATGTTTTTTTCTAAAATTCTACATGGAAATGTGCAACACTTGCAATAGGAGAATCAAAATTGTTGGTTGCAAAATATTAGGAAATAACTTTTGAAAAGTGGCGGAGCGATAACTTTTTAACTTTTAGAAATCTATTTTTAACTTACTCTACAAAGATGGGCCAATGACCACTAGTCTCAAACCTCACTATCCATCACTCTGTTTGCTGCCATTTTGCAATTGGATATGAATGAAAAAATTTATATTTATTTTTTTAGAGGTGAACTCATATATCTACAAGTCATAAATTTTCATAAACTTCCAAATGATGATGTTTCTAACAAACTCGGGCAGTTCATGCAGCAACTCCGGGCAACGCCCTTGCAAAATTTGGGATATCGTATCTTCACCTTCAAGGCCATCATATGGAATGCAACCTGTTATAATCTCATAGCAAGTCATGCCATAGCTATACACATCTGACGGACGTGTAAACTGAACTTCCAAACTAGGCACTCTTTCCTTCAATTGCTCAAGTATTTCTGGGGCCCTCCAAACACGGTCCCAAATACTCTCACAGAGCACTCAAAATCAGCAACAAGTGATTCTATCCTCTCAAAGTGGTGAACATGAATAAGGCTACTACTTTCTCCAAATCCTCCCCACACAAGCACATTGGACGCTTTCAAATCGCAATGTAATATATCATGCTTGTTGTGTAGCGGAAAATTAGTATTTTTATCATTTTGATTTAGATTTAGACTACTACTCGGTAGAAGCTGGGTGAAGAAGACACGGGTAACTAGAGATTACATACTCAGTGCTTGAATTCAATATTTTCAAATTGAGACTTCGTGCTCCGATTCTTTTGACTGATGGATATGTGCTTCCTAGTGAGCTGCCGTATGTACTGAGATCACAACACGCAATTGCAGTACAAATTGAAAGTGCACGGCAAATATGGTAAACTTCAAGCTATTCGTTTTTTGAGAATTCTGCTCATTTCTGCGTCACAACTTGTAACTGATAGCGGCTTGTTGAAAAACTAGGAATGATGCACTTGTAATAAGTCATTACTTATTTACAATGTAGAGACCACAGAGCCCAATTGAAGTTTGTTGGCTAAGGTTTCAAATGACATCACCAAGGCTTTTTATGTCCAGTTTAAGAATTTGAGCTATCCGAGGAAAACAACTATGGAGTATCTTTTCTGGTTATCAGAATTGGTCTTCAACTGTTAGGGTGAGGACCATGCACTCGGTTCCCAAGAGTAGCTATCGAGGGGTCAAAGCACCGAATCTTGTTCCCCGGACACTGAATTCATATCATGTTCAAAGCCATTCTAAAGTTGTTCCAACCCAAGACCAGTCGTGCAGGTTGAATACCCATCTAGAACCTAATGAAACCCTAGCAAATCCTCGAGACCATAAGCACAAGAATCTCCACGCGACAATCACTGATAATAGAGTACTGAACATAACATTCTAATCAACTGGGACCAGTCACCATATCCACTGTAGACTCACATTGAAAAAACATTCTAAGCTAGGAAAATTCTAAACAACTGAAAGCATGGCTTTGCAAGGACTGTCCTTTTTCAGGAACAGCTACAGGGTGTTGAGATCTTCGAAGCGTCTCCATCAAAGCTTAATTAAGCTTACTTCTTGTAATTTAAAGCTACTTCTTGTCAAGCTGCACATTCACGTATAATTCACGTATTAAACTACAGCACAGGGTACATAGCATTCTTGAATTGGAATCCTTCTACAATGTCAATGGACCTGAAATTAATTCATTGTACAATGGCCCACGGTTCACGAGCAAGCTTAAATCCACAATTTCCTACAATCAAAGGAGCCATAATTCATGGAAAGCAAAAGCTACCCTGCCCAGAAGTTCAAGAATGTTATGTAAAGAACTCATCAAAACAGCGTTTTCCAAATGAACATCACTTCGACAAAAAAATTAAGCTGAACTTAGCGACTTACAAAGCTTTTAAAATGGACACGACAACCGCTTGCCCGAATCAAGAACACGGCAACCTGTTCAAAGCCATAACCCTATGCAAAGAAAAGGAGAAGAGAAGAAACTGATGATGCAAGGGCATCCCTGCACAGCTATCGATCTGCGCTGTTGTTCCCTTGTCCATCTTCACCATCTGTCTCGCATCATGACTGGTTTCCTTGGTGCTTCCCGAATTCGACTCTTCCTCCTTCTTGGCCTTGTTTTGCTTCTTCCGCTCCGCTTTGCATCGATCGCTGCACGTCTTCACGTCGTCCCAGCACCGCTCCCACACCTTGCGCCACGTGAAGGGACGCTGGCACACCTCGCACAGCTTCCACGGCAAGTTCTCTTTCTTCACCCCTCGCGGCATAGCTCTTCTGGATTGGAATCTCACGATGTGGGAAGTAGACAGGGCTTGCTAGTCTCGCATCAACGGCATTCTGAAAGAATGTAGAAGCAAATTCCAGAACGGAAGGTTGATGAGAGAATGTGCGGGGAACAAAGGGAGTGGAATTCTGGAGGATTTGTGAAATGGGGAGCTTCAAGGTTTGTTGCGACAAACTGCGAAAAGCAGCCTACGCGAAAGATTACGCCCTAGAAACCACAATTCTGCTAGCAAAGCGATAAAGTAATGCGATAAAGTAAAAGCAGAGGAAAAAGCTCCGCGGATGTGGCCAGCTGTGCTCCTCACTTGCTCAACCTCATAGAATAGGAGTAAGGTAGTCTATTCTAAAAGCGACAAGACCTATCATGGTGCATAGGTACATTTTGCTTTTTTCAATGTACCAAAGCTGTACATTTCAATAGGTGGTCGGTTTTAGAGGTACTGCGTTTCAACTCCAAAAAGTTGTAACTAATTCCACAAAGGTCTAAAAAATATGAAACAACTTGGGATAGATGCCAATACCATTTTCTTCCTACAAAAAAATTATTGAAAAGAGTTCAGCTTTGCCAAAAAGGCAAACAACTCTTAAATGGTCGCTTTAAGAACAGACTACATTAGTCACACCTTGTTCATTGCATGTGTATTCTCTAAAGGATTGCAACATGGCAACTCCCCATTAGCTTGTTGAAAGTTCTCTATTGCAGAATATACTTGTTTCGTGAAATTTTCACAATGTCCATTCTTCTTCTGTTGATGTGAAGAAGTAAACGTGAAGAAGTTCATGAGTGAAATTTCTTATCTAGTGCTTTGTAATTTCACCCCAATGGCGCTCTGCAAGATCACCCCGAAATTTTCATCTAGCACAGTGGTAACGTCAACCTGTCTTTATAGTCCCATTTGACTGAGTCTGGGGACCTTGCATTTTGTCTTGCAGGTAAACCAATTTTGCAATTTTTGGTTGTCCATGCTCAATACACCAAAATGGGTTGTCTTCAATAAGAATTGTATCTAATTGGCTCTTGTTTCCATTCACTTCTTCAAAGAAGTTTGCTTGTTGAAGAAGGTGTGACTACCCCTAATTAATCACAAAGTACCCCGCCTTTAGCTCAAGAAGGACCAGGTGTTCAAATTTTGAACACTGGATGAATGAAAAGACATTCCAAGCACACAAAGATGAGTTTTTTCATCCATCAATTGTTTTGAAGATTCTTTTGTTAGTTCTTTAACATTTGTACATTATAGATTCTCAAGATTTTGCTACGCAAGTAACTTTTTCAGTTCATAAAATGATCCTTTGAAAAAGACTTGTATAAAAAAATTATATAAAAGTCATTCTTCTTCTAAGTTGCATTTAATTTATAATACATCTTCACAATTTTGGAAATCTAGATTACCCCTTGGTCCTTCAAGAGCTTAAGCCCTTATTGAGCCTTATGTCTTTTTAAGCATTTTAGATGTATTTATATGGGTTTTATTATTTATTCAAAAAACTATTTTGTTGTACCAACATATGCCATGTTCTTCACTCAATCTAATGATGTAAATTTTTTCTCCATTTAGATTATCCTTCTCCAATATGATGAATCAAAGTGGTCAATATAAAATCATGAATCCTTAGTCTTTAAAGGGTTACCAAATTGTCTTAGCATCTCCCTCAGAATTATAATAAAGTGTTTTTGGAATCTTATCGGTCTGATTAGAAATCCGCTTATCAATAATTGAAATTAACAAAGTGATTTTCCTTCACTTGCGCAAATCTTGGCACATGTACTTTGAAAAGTATTTGTTGCATTTAGTTTGTGCTGGAAAAATGGACTTGGAGTTGAAGATCCATAGATTCGCCTGGGTCTAAATTAGTCCTCTATCTAGGAATGAGTGACATGTTCCCCAAAATATCTATTATTGTCATTGATGAGGTAGGTAGATTTAGAAAGCCAGTTTATGGACCTCCTACTCTACATATGAAGTTATTTGAAGTTTCACATGTGAAAATTGCAATTGATTTCAACATTCTCAAGAGTGATGTCAATATTTTTCTTGTCATTTGGCAACAAATCAATGATCTGATTGAGGTTTCTTTGATATCATCAAATACTCAGGTAAAAAGAAAATCATACCCTAAGAGTTGCTCCATTTGGATCATAAATGGAAAAATCATATATTGTTTACAATACTTATTGAAATTGAAGACAATAGAGCTTAACCCTTAAAAGGACAAAGGTAGTATAAATTTTCAAATTGTAAAGTTGTACTATAAAATGCAACTTAAAGAATAAGAGTTTCATGATGACTTTTTAACAAAAGCTGTAAAATGTAATTTATAGTACATATTTTTACTTCTAAATCCACTACTATATTGACCCATATTTATTGATAATTTTTTTTATCAAAAAGTCAAAAACTCCTTCTAAAATTGATTACAGAGTGAAAATTTGTAACTTCCACAAATAAAGTATTTTTTTAAGTTTACAATGTTAGTTTCTAATTATAAAGATTTTAAAGATTTGAAGTATAATGTATTTTCAAATTGTTTTTATCTGGAAAACCAATGAATTGAAGTTCTAGCAAGGAAAACAAGGCTCTTATGGATTTGTTGGTGATCCGGCAGCTTAACCCCTAAAGGCCCAAGGCCTTTTTTTTTGCCAAAATACACCTAAAATTGCCATTTTTTAGCAAAGAGTGAAAAAAATTTGAAAACATTTTTTTTGCACATCTAACCATAGGATCTTACACCTAACTAGTATGAGAATGTGTGGAAAATATTTCAGAATTTTTGACCGCACAAATTGCAAGATATCTACGTTTAAAGTAAAAAAAACAAATTTTTCAGCACATTGTGGGATTGGATTTTTTGACTTTGAACATTTTTAACTTAAAATTTTTACACTACAGAGTTTTGAGCTTTAAATGTTTATAGTGGAGAACTGAGTTGAAAATCTACCTAAGAAAAAAAAATTCAAAAAAACTTAATTTTCATTTCTAAGAATATTGGTACGTAGAAGTAGGTACAAGATAAAAGGAAAATCTAAAATATTCATATATTTCAGATGGAATTAAAATGCACTAATCCCAATGGTCAGATTGTTCTAGCAAGTAAATTTAACCGTGCAAAAAAGAAATTTGAAAAATTTGAAAAATTGCATTCAGAAATGAATCCTACAAGTGTTTTTTTTCAAAAAGATGCTCTAACTGCCCAAAAAACAAGAACGTCCATAACTTTCTCATAACAAATCCAAATGAAATGAATCAAAGCTTTTTAGATAGACAAATATATAATCAATGAGAAGAAAATATTCAAAAAAAAAAAAAAAAAAAAAAAAAAACTACAAATTTTTTTGCTGCCCACCGTCCCCTGTTTTGAGCTTATTTGGTCATAACTTTTGTTCCCGGGCACCGATTGTGAAAAAATTTATATTTCCATGAAGCTAATCAGTTTATCTACCTCCCAAAAAAGTTTCAAAAAATCAGGAGAAAATTTCAGCCCGTAGGTACCTGCCCAAAAACACATTTGTTTCCCGAAGAGACAACAGGCTTTTAGGGGTTAAGCGAAGGTAAACAAGGTCCAAATGGGTCTACCTTGGCAGTGGTTCTAGCAAGAGAAACAAGGCCCAAATGGATTCACCCTAAGATACCCAACCCATTTCCAAAAACTTAATCCCTAAAGGACCATTGTCCCTTCAGGGGACAAATGGGATTTTGGGCAAGTACCTATGGGCTGAATTTTTGTCGCAATTTTTTGAAACTTTTTTTGGAGATAGAAAAATTGATAAGCTTTGTGGGAATATAATTTTTTGTTCAATCGGTGCCCGGGAACAAAGTTATGCCCAAATAAGCTCAAAATAGGGGAGAAGGGGTAGCAAAAAAAATTTGCAAAAAATTTATTTTTTATTTTTTATTTTTTATTTTTTTTCCTTGTAGTTTATATTTTTGTCTATTTGTAAATCTTTGATTCATTTCATTTGGATTTTTTATGAGAAAGTTATGGACAATCTTGTTTTTCGGGCAATTAGAGCATCTTCTTGAAAAAAATAACTTGTAGGATTCATTTTGGAATGTAATTTTTGCAATTTTCAAAAGAAAAGTTCCACATGGTTTATTTTTTTGTGCTAGAACAATCTCACCATTGGGATTTGTGCATTTTAATTCCATCTAAAACCTATTAATATTTTAGGTTTTCCTTCTATCTTGTACCTGTTTCTACTTAGCAGTTTTTTTAAGAATGAAAATTAAGTTTTTTTTAGTTTCTTTTTTTTTCCTAGACTCTCAACTCAATTCTCCACTAGAAAGATTTAAAGTTCAAAACTCTGTAGTGCAAAAAATTTAAGTTAAAAATGTTCAAAGTAAAAAAATCTAGTCTTGCAATGTGCTAAAAAACTTGTTTTTTCACTTCAAACGCAGATATCTTGCAATCCGTGCGGTCAAAAATTCTGAAATTTTTTCCACACATTCTCATACTAGTTAGGTATAAGATCCTATGGTTAGGTGTGCAAAAAAAACAATTCTTAAATTTTTTTACTCTTTGTTCTAGAAATGGTACTTTTGAGAGCTTTTTGGCCAAAAGAAGGCCTTGGTCCTTTAGGGGTTAAGGAACTACACATATTTAGTGTGCAGGTTTTTTGAATATAGAATTTTTCTTGTGTACAAAACTAGAGTTTGGAAGAATTGCATATTTTTCTTGAATTTTTTTACACAAAACGTACTTACTATGAATTTTTTAATAGAAGATTCTCTTCGACCTATATTGGTGATATAGACCTTTCTATTTGTGACCATAGGTTGATTGCAAAATCAACCAAGGGCTTGTTGCAATATTGATCACCTTGCAACTAATCGTAATGCGTCACAATCGCTTTGGAAATTGAGCCACAAATTCAAGGAAAAAGCAACGGCCTGTAGATTGGAAATCAGAGGGTGGTTGGAAGTGGATTGGCTACCTTAATTGCAACTTTTAGAGGCGGCTCCATGTTGACAGTAGCACACAATGACCGAACACGGAAGAGGATTGGACAGCGCTATACAAATAACCACCTAACTTACATTCAACGACTGGTGCACACAACGACGAGCATAGAGGAGAGATGTAAACATAAATCACTCAAAGGAAATGGTTGTTCATTTATTAGGTGGATTCTACCCCGTAATGCTCAACTATGTGGTGTTGTCCCAAAAATCGGGCATTGCGGACTTTACACCTAATATCAAATTTTCATCCTAACTTTTCATCCAATTGTATTGATTTCATGCAACAGTTTATGTCAAGCAATGGCCCTTATTATTGGACATTGCTTCAAATAATTAAGTCTCCTCATAAGCTCCGCCCTCCTCGTTGACATTATTTTGGCGCAATGCCTTAGGGGAGGCAACCCATTTCCGATCACTTAAGGAATTATGCATGTTTGCAAGGCGGGTTTCTTCATCGGAAAAATTTACTTGTGTGCAAAATTAGAGTTAGGAAGGTTTCCATAATTTTCCAAGTTTTTATTTCTCAAAACGCACTTAGTATGTATTTTTAGTTGAAGATTCTGTTTGACCCATTCTTGTCATATAGACTTTCCTATTTCCAACCAAGGGCTGGTTGTAAAATCCACCAAGGGTTGATTGCAATATGGAGAGTCCTAAAGACAATCCTAATGTGCCACAATTGCCTTGGAAACCATGCCATTGTTAATACTCTATGACTGCTCATTTGCTCTTTTACGGAAAGAAAACGGGCTACATAGCTAGAATGCAAGGTAGTCGGGAATGGGTTGCCTCCCTATAAGGTAAAAGACCCCATTGCAGTCAGAATTAGGAGTGTGCCCTCATGCCATTGATGAAATTTTCAAATTTTTTCCCACACGAAGATAAGTGTAAGAGACAGTGAGGACATTTAAAATTATATTTTCTGGACCAAGTATAAATTAGTTCTAAATTTTTGAAGTGATCAACCCATAGGGGGCTATAGGCTACCTCATGACCAACAAAAGCTTAATCCAATATGGTCATCTTCCTACCCAATCCAATCACAACATTTTCAAACATGGAAGACCTAAAAATTCAATTTTCACAAAGAATTTTGCACTGAAAAGTTGGAAGTACCTATTGAGGTCACTGATTTCTCTATAATTACCATGTAAAGCATTGATTGTGGTCTGAAAAACCACAATGGGGTCATTAGGTGTCCATCATGGGCCTTTTGACCGCAATGGGGTCTTTTGCCTTACATAGCTATGAGGGAGACGATGAACACGATGACAAGTCAAGTGACGTGGGTCAAGAGGGGAGCAGCACGTGGCAGTGCGTTCAAGGCCTGGCTGCCTGCTTCCTAGCAGGAGGCTTGTTGCACTGGTGTAGCCGCGACCTCTACTTAGGGTTCAGTGGAAGACACGCTGAGTTATTATATTTGTCAGGAGTGCGTTGGGTTTGGTATAAGGTAGGAGGCTAAAAACCGACCATTTAAGGGCTGGTCTGCCTTTTTCATGTGGTTCCTTGGATGAGAATGTTTTTAGCTCATTTCTCAAAGGAAGAGAAATAGATGAGGAATCTAACACAAGTCATTTCATATTTTTTGAAGCATTTTCGAATTAGTTATGAATTTTCAAATGAGATGTGTTGTAGGTCCCTATTTATGACCCTAGGTCTTTCGTCAACCGTTCATTTGCAATTCTAAAGAAAAGATGGCAAAAGTGAAGAGAATGATTGGCTCTTGCCATTCATAATGTTTTTTTCCTTCATTCATTCAATGACTATAGTATTCACTTTTAGGACCACCTTATGTCCATTTCTAGGACATTTCTCAACCATTTAGAAGGGCAGTTCTTAATGCCCATGCAATTTTAGAGCCTCCTACCTTATCCCTAGCCACATTTTTTGTTGGTTTTCTCCTTCTTCAAATATATATTTAAGAACCAAACCTAGAGAGAGGGGGGACATGGCAAAAGACAATTTGGGAAAATATGTGCATGACGAATCACTAAAATGCTTGTTGCACTCTAGGTTTTTATTATGAAAGTTAGATGAAAAAATTGGAATGTATTTCTACATGATGAAAATGTGACAGATTTTGTGACAAGGGTCGTGACATTGCGTACTTGATATAATAGATTGTTTTCAACTCACACACATCTCTGCCCCTCTCTTTGATGACTCTTTTGAACGTGTTGATATTAGCTTCTAGAACTTAGTGCAAACATCTATTTTTTTCAACTTTTAATTATCTCTAAACATCATGAGTCGTAAGTACAAAAAGATAAGTGTTTTTTCCATAAGTGTTTTTTTCAACTTTCAATTATCTCTAAACATCATGAGTCATGGGCTTTTATATACAAAAAGACAAGTGTTTTTTCCAAAATTCTACATAAAAAGTGTGCAAAACTTACAAGACAAGAATCAAAATAGTTGGTTGCAAAGTTTTTAGCAAGAAGCTCTTGAAAAGTGGCGGAGGCAACTTTTTGACTTCCGGAAAACTATCTTTAAGCATGAAAGGATGAGCCTATGGCTATTAGCTTCAAACTTAAGTATCCATCGTTCTGTTTGCTTCCATTTTGCAACTAAAATATGAATTTTTATTTTCTAGAGATGGAATCATATATTTACTACAAGTCGTAAAAAATTTAAGATCTTGGAGAAAAGTTGAAATTTATTGTGAATATTTTAGGAAAAAATCTAAAGAAAATCCATATTGAAATATAAACATATTTTAAAACTTTTAAGTTTTCAATATGAATATATATTTTAGTGTATAACATCACAATATACTCCAAAGTTACTGTATCATTCTAAAATTAGAAAATTAACAACCCATCCTAAGTTCTAATTGCTATATAGTACTGAAATTTATGAATTTCTTAAAATTTCCAATTGAAGTAGAAATCGTACTTGATAAGCTTTAATTGAACTAAAATTCAAAAATAATTTTTATGGCCAAAAATTTACATTAAGAATAAATAGCAAAAAAAGGGACAAAATACACTACAAGAATGATTCATGGATTAGGCATCTTTTTCTTTAGAAAGGTATATAATATCATAATGAAGGAATTTTCAATACTATTCTTTGAAAATGTACTCAAACAAATTTTTTTAAATTAGGTGAAAATACAAATTTTCCACCACAAATTTAGATGAAATCATCCTTAGGATGTTTTGCATCCTCTATAAAGTTGCAAGGTTAATATTGGATTTGAGTATTTTGGTTGCTTTTACTAGCAAAAATAATGCTTAAATGTAGTTTTTCCTAGTCACATGGAAATAAAAGCATTATGAAATTTGATAAAGGCAATTATAAACCCAAAAGATTTCCAAACAAATTTGGCTTGTGACAAAGCATGGAAGTCTATTTTAAAATAGAAGATACTAAAGGTTAGTTTACACTCAGATTTAAGCAAGAATACCAAAATATCTCAGCACTTTTAAACATTTGGTCAATCTATACCATTTTTCAATTTGGGCAAATAGGAGTGCTTATAACTTTAAATTTTCATGGACTTGGCCCAAAGTGTAAAGCAACCCATTAGAGTTAGGGACTGCATGTAAATTTTTTGAGAATACTTTATGTGTTTCTTAGTTTTTGGTTTTGAAGACTATGGACCATATTCTATAATTCACACAGTTTGAAGTCTTGCAAAATGAATATTCTTCAATATACTCTTTCCAAAGTGAAATCTTTTTTTATTTCCTACTCTAAGCGGTATTGATTGTGCCAATCCTTTTGGTAAATTTGGCAAATTTTCTAAAATGCCATATTTAACTACTTTGGGACAAGGGAAAATTTGGACTATGTCATGGTACTATTCATCAAGAGATCTTTCAATATTAGGATTTTAGAGACCACAATGCCTTTGAAAGTAGGAAAAAAATATTTAATAGAACATGCTAATATATGAAAGGATGCCAAGAAAACATTATAATTGAAGCAATACACCCATATTGCGTTTATTTGAACCTAGAAATTGACATGAATCATCGGGAGATTTCTTGATGTTGGTGTACCACAAATTTCGGATTCAATCTTAGAGTTGCAAGAAACCAATGAATTCGGAAATATTTCAACTTAAATAATTCTAAGCAAGACTTTTGGCCCATTTGGATTTCCACTCGAAATTAGAGATCATAAGATTTGCTAATATAATCTTCACAATATTACAAGAATACATACAAAATGACAAGGCAAATGCAATTACAAACATTTGGTATAGTGGAATTAGATTCAAATGTATATTGAAGGTGAGTTCACTACATTTTATTCATTTTGATACAAAAAATTACAAATAGGTGCCTTTCAATTCAAATGAAGGTAAACTCACCACATTTTACACCTAGACTCAAGGCTCATAGGCTTGCATTTCTAGGCTCACACACTCATGTTGTTGCTATTTAACCCCTAATGTACCAACGTACCCTCGAGGGACACTTGAGAATTTAGGCAGGCCCGAGTGGCCTCAAATTTTTGACCTGATTTTTTGAAACTTTTTTGGAAGATAGGAAATTGCAGTAGCTTTCTAAAAATATATATATTTTTTTCAATCGGTGCCCAACAGCAAAAGTTATGGCATCCTAGAGCAGAAAAGCAGTTCGCCAGGCAGAAAAAAAAAATACTTTTACCAAAAAAAAAAAAAATTCTCAGAGATCATGTTTTGGTACATTTGAAGCTTTGATTTATTCTATTTGGACTAACAATGAGAAAATTATGGACAATCTTGTTTTTCGGGCAATTTAAGCATCTTAAGAAAAACATTCATAGAATTCATTTTTGAATGCAATTTTCAAATTTTTTCAAATTTTTTTTGGACGAGGTCAAGTTTGTTTGCAAGAACAACCACCGTTGGGATTATATTGTTTAATTCCACCTTTTAATATTTTAGTGTTTCGTTCAATTTTGGACCTACTTCTACTTAACAATTTTTTATATGTGAAAATCAAGGTTTGCCATTTTGAAATTTTTTTCCCCGACTCTCAACTCAAATGTTCAACAAAAGAATAACAATTTTATGTTATGTATTGCAAAACAAATCCACAAATGACCATCAAAGTCATCTGAAATTGCAGAAAACAGTTCAAAAAAACTTCTTTTTTCCAACTTTGAATGCTAATATCTTCCAATTGGAACGGTCAAATTTCTGAAAATTTTTACCACATGCTTTGAGACAAGTGAAGTACAAGATCCTTTGGTTAGATTCTAAAAAAAAAAAAAAAATTTGGTTTAGAAAGTGATCATAGTAAAAATGGCAATTTTCAGAGGTTTAGGAGCCATAAAATGCCTTGGTATTTGAGGGATTAATTCAATGCCATAGGATTCAAATTTCACAAGCTAGGTACTCATGTGTAGTACATGCATCTATTTACGAGTGTGGGTCCACGGTAATGGAGTTGATAATCAACATAACAAAAGATTCCTTTGCAAGAACACACTAAATAAGGTGCAACATGGTATTCAGATATGTGGCAAATTGATTCTTCAGAAACCTTCAATGGCACATTAAAAAAATGTGCTTGCCAGACCACCATTAGGAAAAATGGCAACCCTCAAAGGGGCTGCTTCCCTTTGAGGAGTTCCCCTCAGGGAGGTGCAGCCCCTTTGAGGGGAATGCCTCTGTTTTCGAATAGGGGGGTTCATTTTTAAAAAATTTTAAAATTCATAATAATAATATAATATTATAATTAAAATTAAAATAATTAAAATAATACAAATTAATAATAAAATAATAATATAAAAATATAAAATATAAAAATAATAATTAAAATAATAATAAAATAATTAAAATAAAATAATTCTCAAATTAGGAAGCTGATGTGGTCGCCATGGTGCCACATCAGATTCCAAAAAAAAAAAAAAAAAAAAATTTAAATTAAAACTAACTATTTTTATGTTTTTTTAAATATTAAAATAAGGTTCAGTGCTAGTGTCAGGCGCTGTCCAGGCTCTCCCGTTCGCTAGAGGGGGATTTTTTTTTTTTTTTTTTTTTTTTTTTTTTTTTTTTTATTTTATTTTATTTATTTATTTATTTTTTTAATTTATTTATTGAAAAAAAAAAAAAATCAGTTGCTGTTCCCTCATTCCCCTCACTCACAGCCCCTTTGAGGGCTCCAATTCTTCCTAATGCGAGGAACTCCACTTTATTGATCAAAACCTTAGTTTTCAAACCTTCAAGGATGTGAGGTGATCAAAACTAATACTCCCTCTGTCTTACTAATAATCTCTCAAAAGTTTCCCCAAGAAGGATAACTATAGTTTTAGTCTTTTTCTAGTGATGCAGGCATTCAAAAACTGGTAATCCATTTTTAAAATCTATATAAAATCTCCAGCTTAGGCGCCATCATCTAGGCACCCAAAATCCATGCAAAATGTATCATTTTTGAGTGTAATGTGTAAATGCTATCAGCTCCATCGTTTTTTATGCTTTAAAAGTTAGTGGCAACAATGGGATATTAGAAATATGTTCCCCAACCTAAATACCCGCAACAACAAAATCTAAACCACTTCATGAACAAATCTTTGTAGCGCCTAAGTGGTCACCAAATACATCGTTAACCCCTAAAGGACTGAACATGCTTTTTTGAAAACATAGCTTTTTTGGGCAGCTCACTACGAGCGGAGATTTTATTTTTTTTCTTTGAAATTTTCATACAACATTTTCTCGAGGAGTAGCTTTAAGGCCCAACAACTTTCATGACTTTTGATTACAGGATTAAAAAGTTATTGCATGATATGTCATTTTCATTGCTCGGCGGGCAACCCGGGCAACAAAAAAAACTTCTTTAAAAATCACTTTTAAAAAAAATAAAAATTTGAACTTGGTTCTTTAGATTTATATGTAGGTGAGAAGCTTTGAATCATTCCATTTGGATCTATGAGTCAAAAGTTATGAGGATTCTTAGTTTGAGGGTAGTTATGGAATCTCAACTCTAAAATAAACTTTGAAGTCCTTTATTTCACTCAATTTTCAATATTTTTGAAAAAAAATAAAAACCTTGGGTGTAGATTTTTTATTTCAACATTACAACCGTTGGATTGGCATTTTTCAATTCCATAATTAAATTCTTAACAATTTAGTGTTTTGAATCATTCTCTACCTCTTCCTGCTTACTATTTTTTTCCTATATGTTGTACAATTCTAAATGATCTGAATTTTTTCAAGCATGTATTTAACTTGTCTAGGAAAATGGATCCGAAGAGTAACCACCATTTTGGACATTTTTTCATACAAATGTGACCTTGTGAAGGGCAGCTGCCCGGATTTTTGCAGGGACAAAAAAAGGATTTTTGTCAATTCAACTGCTATTATCTTGCAATCCACACAGTGGAAAATTCTGAAAATTTTTTCCACATCTTCTCAAACAAGTTTACTACACGATCCTACGATTACATGTGTCCAAAAATGTTTTTTTTTTTTTTTCTGAAATTTGATACTTGTATTAGAAATGGCAGTTTTGGAGCGTTTTTGGTGAAAACATAGTCAAGAACCTTTAGGGGTTAATACTATTATTTCAGGAGTACAATAATTACAAGGTGCTTCATATGGACAAGGCTGAGCAATCTAGGAGAAGAATGTTCTTTGATTGCTTGACTTGCCCCCACAAGGTTGTCCAACCCAATCAAAATTTATTTAACAATCAAAATTAGGAAACGGAGCTTTTTAGTGGGACAAGAATTTTGCTTGATTTGGAGGTTTTTAGTGGGACAGAGGAAGTAAGAAGCAGGATGCTGCCCTAAAGACCCATTTAGAATATCCATATTTTATAATTAGCAGGTGCACTCTCATGTGCAAAAACAAGGTTTCATTGCAGTCTCTTTCATTGTAGCAATCAGAAAGTCAGAGCTCATTTTGGAAGAGAACTTTATTAGTCAACACAAGTGAAATAATAAGCAACCCACCAAATATGTAATCAAGTGACCTACCTTCATTTCTGTATTACCTAACTTGGCTGCTTGTCTTGGGATCCTTAACCTTTTAATGTCTAAATCCATTTTTTGTATCTTAGTGAATTTTTGGTTATATCTACATATGAAATATTATTTATCTCAATTTCATCAAATTGGACATAAAGAAAGGCCATTTTCGAAAAGTTCAAAAATTATTTTAGATGAATGAGAAGGTACATAAACAAATATATTGGCTCACCACACTCAATTCATCATCCAAAATATAGATGCCAAAACGATTACTTAGAGATAAATGAACTAATTTGATATAAATTGATTGGAGTTACGGAGTATTAAAAAAGAACTGGATTTTGTTTTGAGATGACCCTTAACTATGAAGAGATGGTTGTGAAGTACCCAAACTGAATGGGGTGGTTGCGAATTCGATACTTAACTAAGATAGTGTGCTGTAAAAGCGACCCTCTCCTTCAAATCGACGCTATAATTAGTTATAGAATGGATTGGAGGTGATCCTTGAATGAACCACTTTAGCTATTGAATGCATCAAGGAAAAATTGTTTTTCTATTGCAAGAGCCAATCATTGACCTGGATTTTCTCAAATCACTTTAGAAGTTGCAAGGGGACGGATGCTGGGAGACCTAGGGTCACAAATAGGTATCTACAACATAAATCTTTGAAAATTCATAACTAATTCAAAAATGCTTCAAAAAATATGAAACCACTTGTGTTGCGTTTGGCGTCTATTTTGCTTTCTTTGAAAAATGAGCCAAAAATATTTTTGATCACGCAAACCTATGGAAAAAGCAAATCAGCCTTTAAAGGGTCGCTTTTAGAGCATTAGAGGGGGTTCGGGGGCTTTGGAAGACTGTTTCAGGCCCGTTCCCCAGTCTGCCCAGATTTAGTGAACGAAGGTACGGGTGTGTCAGATTTTTTTTTTACAAAAATAAAAAAAACAAAAAACAAAAAAACAAAATACATTTTAAGCAAAAAAAAAGAAAAGAAAAATTCCAAAATGATGTGGCATTCGCTTTGCCACCTCAGCCAGCTACTGCAGCTGCGTTCCCACAGTCTAGGAACATGGGGGAACTTACTTGCAATCTTCTAACACCCCGAAATCTCCTCTAATGCAACAGGCCGTTTCTTTATCTTGTGTCAGTTGTGTGTAATCAACCTCTCTTTTTCTTCTTGACGGAAACCCTTGTAATGTATTTCCTGAACATACTTGTGTGAAAACAAAACAAAACAAAAAAACGGATTTATTTCTCAATCCGATCTATTGTTCCGAGGTTGCTTTCCACAAATGATGAAGTTTTGGTGGAGACATAAACCACTCCCAGGAAATCGCCCGTTCATTTCCTGGGAGAGTTCTCAGCCGTAATGTCCGCAAAATCGGGCAAACTCACATAATCACGGATTACGGATTATTCATCCGTGATATCATTATCATCCCACGTTTTTTGTCAATTTCTTGATAGTTGTTTACGTTGGGCAATGTCCTCATCGTCAGGGTTTACGGGAAAAAATGCGCCTCCTCGTGGACGCATTTTTTCCAGTAAACCCTTCCTCCTCGGGCATTGCCCTATATGCTCTAATTTTCAGTAAGCAAGTGCCGACCTGACCACAAAATTGACTGGCTGGAAGTGTCGATGCAGCACCCGGAAAAACCGCCTCAACTCTGCAAAAGCTTTTATTTATTTATTTATTTTTGACACAAATAAAGGAATCCTTTAAGATTACTTGCACGAATGAAACTCTGTCAAAAGCTTGGAGAGTTGAGCACGAGAGAGTCATTGACCAAGGAATCCCGGGGAATCCCTTGAAAAGTCCACTTGGCATCCCGAAGCAGCATATCCGCCATGTGGTGGACAAAGCTTGGAGCTTGCCAATCAGAACCGCAACCGAATGAGTTAGCTTACCATTTGAGGAATCTCTCTGCGCGAAAGATGGAGTCCTGACGACGTACCCAAAAGGCCAAAACCCCAACGTGAAAGTGAAAGATTCACAAAAGCACAAAACCATCACAGAAGAAGTAGAACTAATTCGGGTCTAACTCTTTTGAGACCACCGGAGTGTCATTGCAAAGCTGAGCTACTGTAGTGTACATTTGGGCTGGAAATTGCCACTTCGGCTTCCGTCGTGTGCCTTCAGAAATATTCATTGTCTATGCGTCGACAGGTCGAGGTTTAAAATTGGAATACACTCTCACTGTCTAGAACTCGTCCTAATGCACAAGAATTGCTGCAGACTACAATAAATTTACAACCTCCTAATCTTGTTCTGCAACTGTGTACACAACCTCACTGTTCTTCCAGAATCTGGCCTCCTAATCATGTCCTGGTTTCACGGCTCTCACGTCACTCGGACATAATTCTAACCAGAAGAGGGAATTCTTGAGAGCTAGGAGAAAACTATGGCCTAAAGATCATTGAACAGGAAGAATTGTTTTGGAGTAGCTCACGACCTAATTGCCACTTTCCATTACCGGAAATGAGCCAGACTGATTGCTATCAAACTGATGAGAAGAGGCGGCTCTTGCAACTTGATGGAATCTTTTTGGTTTCTGGTGCTGTTTCATTGCGACAACAGGCTCCGTTCTAGTGATTACAGCTCCGATCTTCACAGCGTGTGCTCCCACGCCATCCGCAACCTCCGCAATGCCCCGTCCTCATATGTCCCGAACACGCTCCTCGTATAATTCCTTAACCCATAGTCCCACACTTCACAGAACCGCTTCTCCCAATCCACCGGCTTCACAGCTTTCGTCCCGAGGTTCGGCACACGATCGTTAGACTCATGGTTCCGATCCTCCGTCCAATCCGCAACGTACGTCGCCGCGCGTCTCCTAAACTTCGTTCTAAACTCGTCCCACACTTGGAACCTGTAATGGTTGATTACCCCAACTCCAGGTGTGACTTTCACCGTCTGATAGCCTTCTCGCAAGCTGAAGTGGTGAATCACGGTCGCAAGGTTGGTCGCCACGGCTTTTAAGTTTACAATTGATTTGTGGCGCTCAGGGCTTTGCATCCGGCATGTGTAGCCCTGGGTGACGCCCTGGGGTGGGGAGAGTGATAATCCGGAGGGACCGTAGTTGTGACAGAACGTCATGATCTGGCCAACTGGGTTAGGGTTGGGGTTGGGGTTAGGGTGGTGTGTCGAGGCGTCGGTGATGAATCTTGCGAGGTGGGATTCGTTACCCGTGGTGAGGAATTTGCGATTTGGGAAGAAAAACTCGTCGACGTCGATGAAGAGCATCCACTCGCACTCAGGACGGGCAAGTAAGGCGCAATGCGAGAATCCCGCTTCTTGTGTCTTCACCCACGGCCATGGCTGCTTCGTGACGTTGAAGTTGCGAGAGGTTAAGCTGGAGATGGTGGAATCCAAGTCGTCTTCGCTGTTGTTGTCGTAGAGGATGAATTTGGACACGCCGAGGTGAGTGTGGTAGTACACCCACTCGCTCAAAAACTTCGCTCCGTTGGAAATCATCGTGCACGCGCAAATCTCGTGCGGACCACCACTGGAATGAGCGCTCATGATGTCTGCTGATGTGCGTAAGCGGCGTATTCTTGTTCTAGCGGCCTTGGCGTCCCATGGCTTGTAGTATGCTATCGAAGGAAGAAGACGCCCGCGGAATTTCACTGTGATCTTCTTCCCGGCTAACGCAGAGCTCATGCTACTCGGGGGATGAGCGCAACGAAAAACCTCTTGCGCTTGCGACGTGACGGGCGTTTCGCACTCGTCGTTGAATACGCATTGGAAGGTCCCCAGTCGCGCGAGCTCGGCGTCGGGAGAGAGGTTCACTCCTCTGGAGCTATTCGTGCCGTGCACGAACACAACCACATCGTCGTCCATTGCGAAAGACTCGTACACCACGAGGTTGCTGGAATTCCATTGAATTAGTGACAGTTGGGATGCAACTGCAACACGAATCTCATGGGCTTGGTCGACTTCGATCAGGAGGGAGGTTGCGTCCCACGCGACCTCTTGGGAAGGTGGAGCGCAGAGAATTGCGGCGCGAGATTGGTGCAGCAAGTGAATCGCGAGAGGTGCCGTGTATGCGAAGCGCGAGTGGTCGCCGAAGCGGCATTCGAGCCTGTTTTTCGATGGAAACTCTGATGTTGCGGCTTTTTGTATCAAAACTAAAATCTCCCCAGAGTCGAAGGTCAAAACGTCTTCGATGTGGGTAAGCGGCGAGCTCTGCGGTTGTGTCTCGTGCTGCCAGTATGAGGGTATCCGACTTTGTCGCACAGTGACGAGCGTTGTGCTAGATGGCCCAACTGCACAATTCAAGGTTCAGTTCAATAGAAACAAACACAAGAAATCCAGGGAACACATACAAAGCCCCTGTGGAATCACAAATTCGCCGTGTCATGTTGTGTGCAATTGAAATTCCTGTGTAATCTCACGGCGAAAGCCTCAAAATCCCCTGTGGTTTCAGTTTTCGCCTCAAGCTCAAAAAATCCTCTGATCAATGAAACGTTGCAAATCCCTTGTCATAGAAATCGAGCGACGTGACGAAAAGAATTTCCATCCAAGAGAAGAATGCCGATAGTAGACTTACTTTGGCGAACAGGTTGGTAGCCCGTGAAGACCGCGACTGCTGCGAACGCCAGAAACACAAGGCTGTAGCACAATCTTCGCAAGCAGAGCGACGGCCGCATTTTCATGTCCCCGGAAGCCCGCTTCGCCGACGCTCTCGCCCGGAATTCCAGGCCCGCGGCCGCCACCAAATTACTCGTCGAGTGCGCCATCTTCCACACTAGGACGCGCTCTTCAACTCAATCACCTCTACTGACAGGCTGCATTTAAGAATCCCATTCCAAAACCACTGCCCACTGATCGACACCCTACCGGAATAAAATTTAAAAAAACTCTTCAATCAAGTCATGAATGTTCATTGGAATTCAATCCCAAGAACTTCTCACCCCCACGCAAAACACTCCGAGCTTTGAATCCCCGAGAACATCTAAATTCAGACGCAACCAGCACACGCCACACGTGCTCGACCCCACTCAATCACCCAAAACTTCACTTAAACCCCAAACCCCAACACAAAACGACCCCCCCCAATAACATATCCCGATCAGTCACGGTCATGACACTAATAAGCCAACTTCAATCCTCCTGTCAGAAATCCGAACAGGTCTGACAGCTTCCAAACGAGACTTCACCGATTCTCCACTTTCAAAGTGAACTCTGCGCGCGCACTCCAGCACTGCAAACTTCAAATTGACACTAACTGTCTCAACCCAACCACACTCAACTCGTCAATTAGCGAGCTGTCGAACTACAACACGTCGTCCTTGACTGAGTAACTTAGTAACTTAGTTCAAGGGCGAGAGTGCGTGGGACTGACTGGGTCAAGAATTAGCTAGCAGGAGACTAAAACTACTGTAGTGCGCCTGAGTAGAATTATTCAGTGAATAATTAGGGGTTGAGTGGGCAAAAGACAAGGGGTTGTGAGGATCGGAGAAGATGCGATTGGGGACAGAAGATGGTCGTCGCGGCGAATTTCGTGCTTGCGAGGAATGCGTCGTCGTTGGGGGACGCTGGTGACGCTGGCGACGGGCTGGCCAACACGGGGGACACCGTCGCGACGTCTGCCTCCGTGGACTTTGGTTCTGTTCGGGCGGTTTCCTATGTTGCCGTGTGTCCAGCCAGCCACGTCATCCTCTTTTCAGGGGACACTGACTTCAATCCTGTTAAATTTTAGGGTGGCCACTAAATTTTAAGAGTTGCAAACTTACAAACTTAGAAGTATGCCAAACATCTACTGTACACTGAAAAGGTACTGAATAGATACTGAACACAAAATGGTACTGAATAGATATGAGTTGGTCTTTAAATGGACCACTTTAGTCATTGATTGACCCCCCCAAAAAGTATTCTTTATTGCAAGAGCCAACCATTGGCCTTGATTTCCTCAAATCACTTTAGAAGTTGTAAGTGGACGCATTTTGGGAGACCTAGGGTTACAAATAGGTGCCTACAACAAAAATCTTAGGAAATTCATAACTAATTCAAAAATGCTTCAAAAAATATGAAACCACTTGGGTTATGTTCTTCATCCATTTTTCTTTCTCTGAAAAATGAGTGAAAAATATTTCTATTCATGCAAACCTACGAAAAAGGCGGACCAGCCCTTAAGTGGTTGCTTTTAGAGCATCCTACCTTAACCCCTCAATGCTCTGCCTGTTGATTCATGGAACCTGTTTTCCTGACCCCTGTTCAATCTGAAGAGTATAGCGTGCAATGTACAAAGTATCTCGAGGATGCACCATTGAAATGGAAACTACACTCCGCGAGGATCTTAGTGATAAGTTATTTCTAGAAATCCACCGCATGGATTGAAAGCTTATAACTTTTGATCTGCTGCAAGTACAATTTGAAAAATGCCTGTTTTGGAATACCTCCACAATGTAGTCGATGCATTAGATCAGATTCGGGGGTCTTGGAGGGCTCCAAGTTCCCCTACTGTTTGCTGCGTTCCTGAATTGCGGGAATGCAGTAGCAGCAGCTGGCTGACGTGGTCAAGCAATTGCCCCGCCATTTTTTGCAAAAAAAAAAAAAAAAAAAAAAAAATTGCTTAAAATGATATTTTGGTAAAAAAAAAATTTAATTTTTTGACACACCCATCCCGGTGGTCACTGAATCTGGGCAGATTAGGAAACAGATCTGAAACGGCCCTCCATGACCCCCAAATATCATCTAATGAATGTTGTAGTTGTAGGGATCAAATTGGCCCCAAAATTGAATGCATGCAAGATGACGAGGTTAAGAGTAGGGCTGTAAATTTTGAGTCTGATCGGACATGATTTGCACAAATGAGGGCCCCTCGAGTGTGGATCGCTTGGCAAATTTTGAAGACCAAGCTGGTAGAGGAGACTTGCACGGCCCTGTTGTATAGGTCGCTGCGAATGAGTGTTTCAATACTTCGTGCAGCGTTAGTGCAAAGAGGTTGTCTTTGCTGCAGCAGATTCAAGGTCCCTCCCATGCTCAACTACCAGTCACCGGCTTGTCTTGGTCACTTTTTGAATAAGGGGTAGCAACTGCCTGTCCTTGTTCGACCAATTCCCTTGGCCGCTCAAAATTTGAATGGTACTTCGTATAGGGCAATGCCCGACGATAAGGGTATTGCCCGACGTAAATCACGACTGAAAGAGGAGATAAACTTGGATGAAACGATGAGCCGGATGAAAAATCTGTAATCCCCGATTACGCGGTTTTGTCCGCGTAATCGGGAATTATGGCACCAAAGCTTCCCGCCAATCGAACGGGATGGGAACCAAGATTGGTTTACGGTCTGACAAATTCACGATTATTTGAAACGACTCTGATTCTACAGCCCTGTCGATTTACATCTGACAAGTTGCGAAGATCCAAACGCCCAACCCTACTTTTACAATCCAAAGGGGCGTTATTTGAGCCTTGAGGGCGTTGAGGGGTTAAGGGGACCCATACTAATTCATGGACATTTCACACTATATAAATATTTGTTCATGTACACATATTCATTGGTTACGTTCTGCATGCATTCACTGCAAGGTAAGTCCTTTTAATTTTTTGGTCCCCTTAATACCCCGATTTAGTATAGAGAAGTTTTAATTTGGAGACTGGATTCCTAGAGACTAGAGTGGAATACTTATAATGTTGACTAGAAGGCCTTGTGACGTTGCCACAAAACAAAAATAAAAATAATTTTCTTATTTTTAAAATCATAATAATTTTTAAATTCATAAAAACTTTGAAATTCAATAGCTTTCACGAGACATGGGCTTCAAGACTGGAGTGTAGTACTTATAATGTTGATACAGGCAATCGCCTCTCCAACATGGCTAGGAGTTGACAAGTGGCTAAAAGTAGTTTACAAATGTTTTGAACCCCTTAAGACTTTATTTTATTGTGGAAAGGAAAGATGTCAAAATTAGTATTATGAAACATTTTTAGTCTCAAGTAAGATGTTGGAATGGTTCTTCAATTTTAAGTGTTGAAAAACTAATTACGTAGTAGGTGTCCATTGACTATCAAGGGAGAGGTATGCTCTTGGGAGTAATATTAGATGACCTGCAACATTACACTTTACAATTGGCAGAACAAAATTCCACATTTAATGAGAGTGCAATTTTAGAGTCACCAAAAGAAAAAATTACATATCTATCCAGTGACTAATTTTATTTTGCAAAACTAACTAAAATACAGATGGAAAGTTTTCCACTTGGAGCTAGAATTGTTCTAAAAACATCACCAACATTGTCCAATCAAATTGACTTGCTATAACTTTACATCTTTACTTGAAGAGCCCTCTAACTTTTTGCATTAAATAAATAGCAAATTGACTAATTACAAATCCAATGTAAGATAATAAAGATTAAACTTACTTAGATTTAGTGGGCCTATCTTCAATATTATAGAATGAAAGCCCTATAAAGAAATTGAAGGTGCCCGCAACACTTTTCATCTACTTTAATTAACCAGAAGTCAGTCGCTTCTAATGTATAGAGGTGCAGTTGCTCTTAGCAAAGTAAACGTAGTCAAATATATACTTACATTCATTTATGAATCCCTAAAGATTGCGGGACACTTCAAGATTTGATGATTCTCAAATTTTAGTATAAAATAGTGCTTTTGAAAGAAAATTTAGTAACATTATTTGAATAAAAGTAGTTAATTTACATTTAGATACCATTCTAGAGTTGGCATTTCATGCCGCAAAATTGATTAAAGTTGGAAGTATTTGTTGTTTGTCAATAAAGTTTATTTTTCCTTTAGAATTGCCATTTTCTACAATGAACAATCAACAGTGAATTTTTATATGGAACTGCAATCAATCATGCCAAATTTCACATTTTAGAAACAAAATCTCTAATTAATGTGATGATATTTTTTCCAAGTATATTTGTTATTTTATTTTGAAAGTGATAAGAAACTGCACCTCAAAGTTCCCCTGTCACAAATTGTCACTAGTAATTGTACAATTATTGTCGAGCATTGCTTTCATGCTACATTCATGAACTTAGAAATATTGTTGTGACATGATGTTGACATTCACTACTACCATGCAGTTTAGGCATATCATTCATATTTGAGTTGAAGTGCAAAAGTTGCACAATAACTATGCATGACGAAATATATATGGCTAATTTTGTATAGCAATAGTGCTTTTCTAAGACACATACAATTAGTACAATAATCACACAACATCATGTTTGTGCATAGTCATTGTACTAACATTGCATATTTTTATTTTTCACAATTTCAATACTAAGTCAATTGAAAAGCAGGAATTGTTCCAAGGTAAAAATTTAGACCTCATTTAGGCATAGTAGAATAACTTTTTTCAAAAAATTCTGAACTAAAAAAGACTGGTAAATGAATCTAAATTTTATTTCCAAAAATCCATTTGAGATTTAGAGTCTCCAATCAAAAGTTATGGACAAAGTTTAGAGACGGGTTGGAAAGGACATTTTTTTTGACATTTTCAAACATTGCCTTTGAATTTTGTCCATAACTTTTGACAAGAGGCTCTAAATCTTAAGCAAATTTTTGGAGATGAAATCTGGATTTATTTACCAACTTATACTAGTTCAAATTTTTTTGAAAAAATGTATTCTACTATACCAAACTGAGGTATGAATTTATACTTTGAACACGATTTATACATTTTCAAAATAACTTGACTATGAGAAGTGAAGCTCTCATCTTCAAGTTATCCCATATCTTTTGAGTGTCCATAGATTGGATTATAGTATAAAGAGGACCTCTCCACCTTCAACTCTCACCAACTACTAGTAAAGAGATTCCATCAGTATGTTACCAAGTTTCTTGTTGACCCACTCATGTAATCAATTCAAGCTAAAATGAAGTAACTCTTTCATTGTGCTATCAAGTTTTTTGGTTGCCTACTAATGGATTTAGTTCAAACTTAAGTTTGATGGCCTATTGTAATAATGGATATAATTCAAAATGCCAGATATTTAGTTAAGGAATTTTTTAAAATTAGAATGGTGATCAACAGTTGAACATTGACAATGATTTTTGGAACAGTGATACCATTTAATAAGCATTATTCTAGTAATGACTCCAATGACATTGTTGTCATGGATTTTCCGTGTCCTTCAATGTCCATAAAATGCACAATAAAGAATGTAGATTTTTGTGCATAATTTGTGTTTTTTGTGCACTTGTGATTAACGTATAAAAGCTACATAGTTAATATAAATTACAAAATAAAGCCACTTCTATGGAGTAATCATGTGCATCATAACAATGCAATAACTTGCAAATTAACGTATGCACCCATGAAATACTAGTAACTACATGATAATTGCTAATAATTCGTTGGTTCTAAACTTTGAGATGTGTTGTTTCTGAATTTTTTAAATTTAAATTTTGCAAATATGAAAGAATTATCAAAAAGTACATTTCAAAAAAATTACAAAATTTGTCCTAGAAGCAATTTAATGGCTTGTGGTCAAATTTTGCTAAATAGATATTCTAGGTTATAATTAGATTTTGGAAAACAAATAGCATCATCATATTCAAAAGCTCAAAACTAGTCCTGTTGTGACAATTAACATCCAAGATCTATCTGCTATGAAAGATACCATATCTATTCTACAAAATTTAGTTGGATGACAACATACCATTGAATTGCAAGTAGGAGAAAGTACTATAAATTTTTTGAAATTTGTCATATGTATATACAAATTTGTGCATTGATATTTTCTACATATTTGCAGAATTTAAACAATACAATTCACCATCGAAGACATTTTGGGATTAATTATCAAGTACAACTATAGAAGAATTGAAAAAAATTGAAAAAAATTCACTGCAAATTAAGTTTTTGTTTCTGGAAAGTGAAATTTGACATGATTGAAATTGCATTAGGATGCAACTCTGTGTTATTTATAAATTATAATTTGATTAAGACAAATTATGAATTTCAACACTTGGCAACTACAAAACATTCTACTTCTTAACCCCTAAAGGATCAAGTGACAAAAAGAGGTTTTGGTTAGTTACACACAAAGTCAATTTTGGTCAAAATAATGTTCATGAAATTTTGAAATACGGTGTGAGCATGTTCAACCTTAGTGGATTTTAAAAGAAAAATTCAATCTAGTGACTAATCAAAAGTTATGTTGCCCTGAACCTTTTAGGTAACCCATGCAGCATTTGCAAAATTCCTCCTCTAGGGGAGGCAACCCATTCTTGATCGACGCCCCATTGTGGCTATGTATGCTGTTCACTTTCCGTGAAGGAGGAGATGATCAGTAATTAATTATGGCATGGTTCCCAAGGCAGTTGTGGCACATTAGGATTCCCTCCAAGCATTTCAATATTGCAACCAACACTTGGTTGAATTTGCAACCCTCCCTTGGTTGGAAATAGGAAAGTCTCTATCACCAGAATGGGTAGAATATAATTTTCAACTAAAAAATTCATAGTAAATACGTTTTGAGAGATAAAAATTTGAAAAATTGTGAAAACCTTCTGAACTCTATTTTTACATCCAGGAAAATTTCCCCACTGAAGTAATCCGCCCTGTAGATATGCGTAATTCCTTAAATGATTGGAAATGGATTGCCTCCTCTATTTCAAAAATTGGCAGGTATGTAAGTTACATTATATAAGACACAAATACTAGAAAGATAACCATTTGTAGTGTAAAAATCTCATTGTAAGAGGAGTTAAAGTCTACTAGCCCTTTTGGGCAAGGTCGGAAAAAAACTTTTTCTTCTGACTTCAAACAATATAATCTTTCAATCTGTGTGGTCAAAATTTTTGAACTAACTTTTTTCCACACATCCTCGTAGTAATCTAGTACAAATTTGTGTGGTTGAATTTAGGAAAAAAGAAGATTTTCAGTTTTTTCTCACTACCCTAAAAATTGACAATTTTTCACAATTTTGGCACAAAATGTGCCTCTGTCCTTTAGGGTTTAAACTATACCACATGTGGGAAGTTCTAATCTTGCTGTTATGTTGTAACACTGAATTTGTACTGAACATTGTACACGATTCATGCTTAGGGGAGGCAACCCATTCTCGATCACTTAAAGAATTATAGGTTCTAGAACTCATTAATTCATAGCAATTTCGTTTTGATACCAAAACATCTGAGAACTCTCAAAGAGGGGTCCGAACACTATTGCTGCACATGAGAAATTTTTCCACCAAAGAAACCGCCCTCTTACATGCCTGTAATTCCTGAAGTGATCGGAAATGGGTCGTCAATCGGGAATGGGTTGCCTCCCCTATATTAGAGTCATGTGGGGGTCTCAGTTTTCTTGATTTGATGTATCAATGCTTTCTAGCAAAATATTTACAATAAGCTTAGTCAAGAATGTGAGCAAATATCAAAGTACAAATGGCCGCTGTTTTAAAATAAAACCAAATAAAAAAACTGCCATACCATATACCTACTGTATGCAGAATATATTGGCCTCTGTACGGTAGAGCAATGAGCCATCATGGTCAGAATAAGTTTACCCTTGTGCCACCGCCCAAAATTTTTTAATTTTTTTCTCACACAAAGACAAGTGGGAGAAATGGTGAGAGCAATTGACATGATTATGAATTTTGAAACTTATGAAAAACTATTATTTTTCTATTTGATAAGTGATAGGAGATTTTAATGCACTAAAGAATGCATCGAGTAGATACAATATGCAAAAGTTATGAAGAGTCAAAGTTTTGTTGATAGATAACTGAAAATTGTCTCTTTAAGAATAGGTACATATTGATTTAGGAGATGTACACAGTATAAGCATCTCATCTTTTTTAGGAAAAGGGTGGGTTTCTTTGTTTCAGGCTGATGCAAAGCATCTCATCTTTTTTAGGGAAAGGGTGGGTTTCTCTCTTTGAGGCTGATGCAAAATTGTGTTGTAGCTTTTATTCATGTACTGAACAGTTGAATGAGTGATTGTGACGCTGTCTAATTTGCTAAAGTGGAGAAGAAGAAGAAAACTTACTAAGAGGAGTCCCACAACAATACATTGAAGCACATTAATGGAGGACATTCTTTTGTTAGAGAAGATCAATGGTACAAAACCTTTACATGTCAATTCTGGCGTATTGCTGTGGGGCTGCTCTAAGGTAGAAGCATCTAAATGTAATAGGAATCGTTTAAGGACATTTAGAAAACAATCTAAATCCACACGTAAGTGAAGCTAAAGTAGACAGGTGGGGTTCCAAGAAGTTACCATTGTCATTAGGGAGATTTTTGCTTTGGCCAATCACATATGCGTGATCCCAACTTACAATGTGTCACTTTTGGGTGTTTTTGTGTCCACTTTGGTGTTAGCTAGTGTCCATTGTAGATACATAGACCTACACAATTGTTTTCAAAAATTTGTATTGTATTCATAAAAGCTCGAAAAACTATAAAAGCAATCTTGTTGGTTTTCTATTAAACCATTTCCTAACAAGTATACATCATTTTATTCTATAGCTGCCCTCAAAATTTGAAGGTCTTAAATAAGTGTCACATTTAGGTGCTTGTACCTTATAGCATTGAAGCACTTAATAATTTATGAACTAAGACCAACAATTAAGATGGAAGTCTCATTTATTCAAGTGGTGATACAAAAAAGTTGGTTTCATGACAAACATTATTCTATTCATCAAGGATTCAAAGATGTATAAGAGGTGATTTTAGATTATATTTAGAAACTTGTGGCCCTAACAACATGTGGTTTCCTTATTTCAAGTATTTATAGAAATTAAAGTTTTTATCAACCAATAAAAATGAATTTTTTGCATTACTAGTAATGAAGTAAGATTTATCAGCGTACAAAAAATAAGCATGACCCTTTTAACTCTTCTCCAAAGAATTCCGAAGTGCTTAAATGAATGGGAAATCAATGGGTAAACTCATCTCATGTCCAATAACCTTGTGATTCTGTGAAGCCTTTTCACTAAGCATAGATGTATCAATATCAGTGCCCTTGTATCAATGGGGAGGATTTCATTCATCTAAATACTTTGCAAATACTAAAGTCCACCAGCCCCTAAATGCCCAAGGCACCAAATTTTGGTGTTGACAATACTTTAAAGTTAAATAAAACCTAACCAAATTGCTACTTTTAGTAGTTCATATTTTATAAAATTCTTTTTGAAGTCTAGTTTTAGCATCAAAAATCCGATTTTGACTATTCAAGGTACCCATTGCAATCTTGACTTTCCGTAGTGATACAAGCTCTTGAAAATGAGCCTCAAATACACTAAATCTTGGAGGAAAAATCACATTAAAAAATTATTTAAAAAATTTGTAGAGTAGATTTTGAGAAGCCATAAATTGATTAGGGTTATGCATGCTAGGCCCTTTAACCTCATATTCTTTTGGTGACCAATTTTTTAGATGTCATACGCAAAAAGAGAATTGAAAGATTTTCATAGTTTTAATACCCTCATAGTCAAACATTATAAGATTTCAATTCATAAGTGATATTGTTGTATTTTCTTTTCCTATGTGATCTTCAACATGTCTAGTTTGAATTTGTACGGTTACAATTTAAAAGAAATTGGCACAACTTATCAAAATGTTGGATTTTTGTTCAAATTAGAACAAATTCCTAGGCTCAAAACAAGCCTTGGGCATTTAAGGGTGAAGTTACAGATTACTCTCTTTCAAGGAAACCCATGAAAGGCACTCCACTCCACAGTACTGTATTGGTCATGAAACATTGGTCTACAACTTCGTACAAAATCACTACAAAATCACTACAATAATCACTACAAAATCACTACAAAATCACTACAAAATCACTACAATAATCACTACAATAATCACTACAAAATCACTACAATAATCACTACAAAATCACTACAAAATCACTACACTAATCTGACTGTGGCAGACTACATACCAATATCATCATACATAAGATAACACCGACACTAAAACAGCTCTCTGTCTTCCACCAACTTATGCATCTCCAACTTTATCACGTTTCTCAGTCTCACCGTCTCTGATTACGTACTGGTAGCATACTTAAGCTAATACCAACACTAATCAAACTTTGTCTGTCTAACTTACACCGCCGCCCTCACAAAGGAATGAAATTCAATCCTCTGCATTGCTCATTGATCCTTGGTCTCAACTCTCAATCATACTGACGCTTGTTCATCTACAAAATGATTATAGTACAATTCTGAAGTCCTATGCCTAATTAACACTACTATGTACCAGGGCTTTTTTTTTCATTTTTGAAGAAGTGCCATAGTGACGATACAAAATGTTACAATGGTGCTCCAAATTGCAACATTCATCCGCTTATTGGATGTATAGTATGGTTTTCATCCACAATTAGGCGATTTCATCTAATATTTTTTATAATTTCAAAGTTGTCTGGCAATTTCATCCAATTTTGTTGGCATTTTTTATAACCTTTTTTAGCCAGATTTTTTTTTTCTGGTGCAATCTGGCACCAGAAAGCCAAAAAAAAAAAAGACATAGTATGTACTCAACCTTAATCAATCTTTCTTCACCATCTCAGACACTTGCAGCCTGTTGCATCGCTGCAACACCTTCTGGGCTCTTCACCATCGCCGCCACTCCCTTCTCTGCTTTCTCCACAACAAGCTCCCACTCCTCCAGCAGCTCTGGTAATTGTTTCCTCAGGAACTGCACCGCCAAACAAGTCGCCCACAAGGTCTCCCACTCGGCCTCCGAAAGCTGCCATCCGTTCTTCTTCCGAAACTCCCCCAAGGTGGCTTTCATCTCTTCCACAGTGGTGGAGAGTAGGACAGCCATCTCAGGAACAAGAGGGAACAAGCCGTCGAACTGCTGGTGTTGCAGAAGGGAAAACAACCGACGGTGAGGATCAGTACTGGCCATACTGGCTTTCTCACCAATGTCTGGCACGGGTAGGGACAGAGGGGAAGGGGGAGCGGCTTGCAGTGATTGTTGCTGAGCGAAAATGGGCGTATTAGCTGAGCAGAAAGTGACTGGCCGATACCGACGAGCTGGTGCCCCAAACCCGGTGTCCAATTTCTCATCGATTAGAGTCTCTGGAAGATTTTCTGAGTCGAATGCACTCGTGCTGGATGCTCCGAAATTTGGGCCTGATGTCGTATGCATCATCGGGGCCATTCTCGCACGTTGCTGCTGCTGCTGCATTTGCCCAAAACATGGCGTGGCTGCAGATGGAAAGGCAGAAAATGGCGATGTCCCAGCAGATCCCGCTCCAAATGCCGGTGTCGAAGCAAATGCCGATATCGAAGCAAATGCCTGTGCCGAAACAAATGCCGGTGCCGCACAATGCAAACCGAATATGCCACACGGGGCTTGCCCCGCACCAAAGATTCCATCCCTTGCAACCCCAAATGAAAACTGCGCTTCAGTCACCACTTTGTCGTGAATGATGCTGCGATCACTCTCCGTGTCAATGGCCACCCAGCTGGTGTACTTGCTGGAGATCTTGTACTTCAGTGCGAGCTCCAGAATCTTCTGCTTGGTAAGCTTCGAGACGACGTGCTCGCTCAACTTGTTCTTGTACTTCTTCCCTTCTTTCACCACATGAACACCGAGCTTCTTCAGCATCTGCTCATTCGTAGCGGTGGTGGTGCTCCCCCCAAGCGCGTGAATACAGGAAGCTCCCTCTTCCAAGTCCCGTACCAGGGCGCGAGCTGCCAGTGAGTGCAGCATCGTCTCTCCCTCTTGAACAGACTCCACCTTCACCTTGAGCTCCACTGGCCCATCAGGTGATGAGCCTCGCAATATGATCTCCTTCGGAACGGGCGTGTCGGAAGAGAGAATGGCATAGATCGTGAAGCGAGCACCACGGTACAAAGATGGAACTTTGAACGGCGCTTGGAGGGTTTGAATGATGACCTCGGGAAGGACAGTGGGTGGAGGGGGCGGTGGCGAGGGAACCTGAGCCTCAAGGGAGAATAAACTGATGGGCGGCTTGGGATCCACAACAACAGGTTGTAAATCTGCAGCTTCTTCTACAGCTTCGACCATTTCGAAATCTTCCTCACCAGAAAGATCTTCCACAGTATCTGTCCATTGGACGCTTACATCTGTAACAGCTGGCATGAGCGCTGCTTTCAGCATGTTCACAACCTTCTTCTCCATTCGCTCGCCTTCCACCACAAGCTGGGAATATCCCCCCCCGGCCCTTGCCACAGATTCAATGAGATGATGCGAAACTGCCGCGCCAACGCCCAGAGAGAATACTCTCACAACCGAGTTTCGCTTCTCCCCTTCTTCCACAGCCTCTTTGACGCACTGGATGAGAGCTTCGACATTCCATACCTGCCCGTCTGTAAGCAAAAAGATCTGCGTCGGAACGTCTTTGCGACGGCGTTCAAAAACCTCCTGGAAAGCTCCCAACAACTCCGTGCCACCCATGTCTGCTCTCAAAGCTTGCGCATACTTCGTGGTGGTTCTCAAAGACTCCGCGCTGTACTCTACCGACCTCGGGAAAAGGGATTGATGGTGGGAACCGAATCCGATGATGTTGATGTAGTGATCTTCCGAGGGAATGGAGCGGAGGAAAAGCTCAAGAGCCTCCCCAGCTTGATGGATTTGGGAGCCTGAATGCATTGAGCCTGAGCGATCGACAAGGAAGATAAGCTCGCAGGATTTGAAGGAATTGAGCGCAAACCTTGGAGCAAATGTCAATGAAACTGCGTGGGTTCCATCTTCAGGATGATGCTCAACCAACGCCCGTGGAGAGTCCAACCCTAACGCTTGCACGATGATCACGAGGTCGCGGTCAAGGAGAGTGTCCGCCGTCAAGCTCACCTTCATAGGAGAAGTCCCGAGATGGACTTGAATGGTGTGGGAAGGAGATTGTATCGACGTGATCTGCTTCGACATAGCGCAAGCTATCTCCACCGATAACTTGGAGGTGGTGAAGGAGCTTGCGATCTCAGGTGCGTAACTCCCGTAACGTGGCGCGATCGTTGTCGGTAGAACAAACCGAACTTGATTCTCGTCTGCGTCTTGTTTGACTTCCGAGATGAGAGTGATGCGAATGGTGATGGTTTTCGCAGGAGGGATATTACCGATGGAGGCTTGGAATACATCAGGCTTCTCCTGCTCTAGTAAGCTTGCCACCTTCCCTTCCTTCACAGCCACTTCGTATTCCTTCCTCGCAGCAGCTTTCTCCTGCACCTTGCCGATGATCTTGTGGCCATCCACTTCGGCTTCGAAACCGGAAACGGCCACGCCCTCGTACAAGGGAAAAGTGTAAGCCGCTTCAATGGTGGCGTCGTTGAGAGGATTCACGTAAGTTTGCACTAGCGTGTATTCCGCAACTGTGTCGCGAAGGATGCCACTCACGGAGACATGCTGGAGTGGGGCAGATTCACGCACATTGTTGAATACGCCACCCAACACGAGGTAGTAAAGGCAACTCATCTTGAACGGGTGCTCAAATGAATTGAATTGGTATTGGCAGAATTTACAATGACAGGAGCAAGTAATCTTTCGTCAAGATGCTCGCAGGCAACGAAATTTCTGGTACAGATAAAATCAAACAGGAAACGCCTAGAACATCAGCTACATGACCGAATGCCTAAATCTCAAAATCCCAAATCCACCTGGAAACCTGAATTACAAATGAGGTTTAAGGTTTACGAGCTGATCAGGACTCGAGGTAACTCTCCACAGTAATGGATATGGCAGTCCAGCAATAAGTAGCAACTCTCCCGGCGAGTTGAAGATTTGCAAAAGATTTGTGGGAAGTAGAAGCAGGGGCGCAGTTTAAGTACGCAGCGAAACGCGTGCAGAAGACGCAATGACAGTACAGACGTGGACGTTATACCGACGCTACCAGCGTTTGGGGTCATGATGATACTTGGCTTCCACGTCTGGAGCCTAATAATAACAAATAGTGCTCAACCCGACTTTTGAGGTCCGAGACGCGTTGCCGACAAAGAAAAAAAGGATGACGATGAAGTGTTTGGACTTGAAGCGACGGGGGCAGCAGAGGAAATTGGAATTGGTGGGCGCGATGGTGACTATGGATGTGGACAATGCGGGCGACAATGGGGTGGTGACGGTGACAGTGCGGTGGTGACGGTGACGGTGTCGAAGGAGATGAACGAGCTGCGATACTCCCGGTTGATGTACACTTTGGGACGAGACGAGGTGCATGCGTTGAGCCAGAGTCGCGTGCTGGTGCTGGGATGCAAGGGTCTAGGCGCCGAAGTATCGAAGAATTTGGACCTGTCGGGAGTGCAAGGGTTAGGGTTAGTGGATGAGGAACGTCGTCACGTTGGCGGACCTCGAGGGCGCATTTTCTCTTGAGCGAGTCCGACGTCGGACGCAATCGCGCGGTGGTGACTGCTCAAAAACTGAAGGAAATCTATACGAGTGTGGACATTGTGACGTTGTCGAGTGTGGCCGTGGAGAGCGCGCTCGGAAGCTATCGATGCGTGGTAGCCACGAGCGGGGCGTTTCCCGACCTAATTCGGTTGAATTCTATGTCTCGGTCACTTGGAGTGCCGTTCGTTGCCGCGAATTGCCGTGGCGTGTTCTCGTTTGTGTTTGTGGATTTTGGCGACAGTTTCTCGGTTTTGGATGAGACAGGGGAGCCTGCGGGGCCGATAGGCATCACGCAGGACTTTCCTGCCACGGTGACTGTGGTGGAGGAACAGCGACACGGACTTGAGAATGGTGATGAGTTTTTGTTGAGTGGCGTTAAAGGTATGGAGGAGTTGAATCGTCCTACTCCGTATTCTGTAACAGTCACTGGAGTGCATTCATTCACAATTCAGGAGGATACTCGTTCTTTCGGGCGGTATTTGTCAGGCGGATATTTCACGAAGCTGAAGACTGCAAACAATATGGAGATTCTGTCTTTAGAGAAAGCGCTTGTTTCGCCGAAGTTCTGTATCCAATGAAAGCCGCTCAAGCTTTACCTATGCATCTTGGTTTTCAAGCCGTGGATGAGTTTGAGAGACGTCACGTCGCGGATAACATATCGCCACCTAGATCGAATACGATTAGTCCTGATCAAGTGCACGAGGTCGTCGCGATTGCTCGAGAAATCTGGTCGAATTTGCATATTGCGAAGGATGGCGGCTATGCAATGGAATCGACAACGGATGGAGCGGAAGAGGAGTCGAACGAGCAGCAACCTTAACAGCTGACTGCGCAGCAGCAGCAACAACGAACGACTAAATTCAAAATATGGTACGAAAATGTAGTGACACAAAAACAGTCCTCTTGGCACAACACTTGATCATCGAAGCCATGAGAGCAAGGTGCCTACGAAACTATGGATGAGTAGCAGGTCTGACTTTGAATAAGCTTTGAATAATGCTATGAAAAAGATGTGAAAGAGCTAATCAGCGTATTGCCATCGAGGCAGCTAGTAATGGTTCACATCCTTTTCTGTACCAGTTTGTGTTGTATTTCCTGAGCCTGCTCCTCATCCTCAGTTTCCTTGTCACTGCTCCCTGCCTCTTCTTTCGAGGAATCGGGGGGTGTACATTTTGTCTTCGGTGGCATAGCTTTCTTATCCATGGCTGTAGATACTAGTTAGAATTACTCAAACTAGACTTAACAAGACTCGCTTCCATGCTATGATGTATATCAACCGGTCAACCAAAGTCTCAGACGAAACCACTCCACAACTATCTCTACATAAAAGCCACGCACAAGAAGCTTCCCACAGAACAATCTCATGTGAACGCTACAGTGCTGGGAAACAGAGAGTCCAAGCTACGTATCATCAACTTCTATAACCAAACGAAGAGCAAACACCACACAGGACACACAAGAAACTTTAGACAGGACACTCTCACGTAGTAAGACTACCACAAAAGCTACCATCCATCAAACAAGGCGCCTGTGGACATACTCAAACACACAAGTCACGAACTCTCAAAACCAAAGCACATACGAACACTCCAGATCAGAAATAATGAAAAGAAGGCGTCCCGGTGTGAACTTACATGACCAAACAAAAAACAAAACACCAACCACACCACCTTAAACCCTAAACTCAGACATACTACTCCACTCTAGAACAATCTCCACCTGCAAGCCAGAGAACAAATCTCCTTATATATATCCTACCCAGGATCCATCCTTCAACAATATACCAACCCTAAACCGGCGCGAGCAAAACAAAGTAAGGGTTAGGTGGGCAGGTGGAGCGAGGGAGAGAGATACCCTAAACCCTGATTAAACCCTAAAAAAACCTTAATAAAATCCTAAAACCGGATTCACGTCTGGCGGACGGCTGGTCTTCATCCTCAAAATCACTAGGGGAGATTTGGAGCCTCTAGAGGGCCGTTTCAGGCCGGTTCCCCAATTTGGCTAGATCTATGAACAGTCGGTACGAGTTGTCAGAATTTTTTTTTTTCAAAAAAATAAAAACAAAAATAAAAATAAAAAAAATCTCCCAAATATCATTTCAGGCCCCAATTTTTTTTTTTTAAATGTCATGGCACTTGCGCAACCACATCAGTCAGCAACTTTCTTGCGTGGGAACGCTGCGGGAACGCAGGATAACTTGTGGGCTCTTCGAGGCCTCAAATCTCTTCTAATGTCTATTGTAAAAACGGGAGGGCTTCTATAATAGTTTAACTTCCAATGAATACTTTTGCAATTTTTTAAACCAATGATTCACATGGTAATAAAAAGGGATGATTTCTACGGTCACAAATCTGTCTTTTACAGGTTAAAGCAATCATGACAAAGGAGTACATTTTGCTTTCTTCAATGTACCAACAATGTACATTTCAAGAGATGGTCGCTTTTAGTGGCTATTATCTTTCAACTTCAAAAATTTGTAACTAATTCTACAAAGGTCCAAAAGAAATGAAACGACTTGGCTTTTATGCCAATTCTATTTTTCTTCCTATAAAAATTTATAAAAAATTGTTTACTTGAAAAAGCAATCACCTCTTAAATGGTTGCTTTAAGAGCATACTACGTTAATGCTTTATATACCCAATTTTTTTTTACAATGGACATTAGAGGGTTACTATAATTTTTTTAAGTATTTTATTTTGTGATTCTTTACAACTTATAAATGCAGATTTCTAAGTTACGTCAATTATCTATACTTCTAGGCAAGTTGCAACCTTCATGAACTAATAATGCACTAAAAAAATCAAATCAAGTTTATGTTTGAAACTCAATTCTCTGATCTGAAACCATTGATTCAAAGTCCAACCGTTAAGATGGAACATTAGAAGAGATTTGAGGCCTCTAAGACACTACGTTCCCGTAGTGTTCATAGACTGCAGGAACGTAGGATAATTGTTGGTTGATGTGGCCCCAAGAGTGTGTCACGTCATTTGCGAAAATAAAATAAAAATAAATAAAATTGGCATTTTGAAAAAAAAATTCAAACAACCCGTACCGGTTGTTTGCAAAATCAAGCTAGATTGGAAACGGGCCTAAAACGGCCCTCCAATGCCCTCCAATCTCCCCTAATGTCATCATTTTGGTATTATTTGGAAGGCTATATAACAAGTGTTTTGCAAGATTATAATACATCTTTGAATTGAAGTACCTGCACATTTTTGTAAGAATCCAACATTTTTCATGAGTGAAGTTGTTGCTATTTCCTTACATCCTTTCACTAAAATGTTCATACCTTTTGCAATAATAGTTCAAATTACGCAACGCAAATCTTGTTGAAATCCTAGCTTCACCATCTATCTTTTAATAGTTGACTACAATGGGTAAAACAACCCACAAAAATAATGTTTGCCGTAATGTGAGGCAACGATTTAAATCAGGTTTATAGGACATTAAGGATTAAAAAGAGGTGTATATATTTATATTTGCTGAAAGAAAGAATGTAACTCCATGGAATTGGAGAATGTCTATGGGAAGCAATCCATTCATGATCCCCCCCTCCTTTTGGCTATTTAGCTGCTATTCTCTTTCTGTGAAGGAAGAGATGAATAATGATGAATTATGGTGTAGTTCCCGGGCAATTGTGTCGCATTATGATTGGTTTGAAGACATTCAATATTGCAACCAATCCTTGGTGGATTTTGCAACTAGTCTTTGGTCAAAAATATAAAGGTCTATATGACTAGTATGGGTATTAAAATTTTCAACTAAAAAATTTGTAGTAATTATGGTTTGTGGAATAAAAATCTGAAAAACTATAAAAATCTTCCGCAGTCTATTTCTGCACAGAAAAAATTTATCCAGTGAAGAAACCTGCCCTCTAGATGGACAAAACGGCTTAACATTAGAAAGCCTAGAAAGCTTTTCTTTGGTGTTTGGATGACAATCCAATGTGCTATAAAGCTATTGGAAGCACTTTTCATCCCCCTTTTGCCATGTTGAGTTAAGAAGATTATCCAATTGAGTTTGTAATCTTGCTAATGTTTGTCTTCACATAAATCATTTAAATGACATAAATCATTAAATTTATGTCATTGTAATATATAGACATGGTGAAATTTTCAGATTTTTGAAAATAATTTTACATTTGATGTGATTTTTCTTCATTGTTTCTTCAAAAATTCTCAAAAAAATCAATTTTCCAAAAAGTAACCTAAAATTTTTGTGATGTAAGGAAGACATATAATTTCATCTCTGAAAAATAAATATAAATTTTTTCATACATATCTAGTTGCAAAATGGCCGCAAATTGAGTAATGGGCAGTGAGGCTTGAAATCAATGGTCATGGGTCCGTCATTTAGGGGTTAAGAGGTCAGAAATGGGTTAATCAAGACCCACGCTCTTACACCCAGCACCCGCGGTCTTACACGCTCAAAAGTCACTGAATACCTTGGTGCGCATCCTCTGCTTCTCCCAACAAAATTTGCACGCGGCCACATTGCTGCAAGAAATCTGTCACAATTGGAAGCATGAACAGATGCGCATTACGACTACAAGTCGTATTCCTGCAACCCCATTTCCATCGCACCCAATTCCTCGCAATTCCATCACACCGTCCTCAAGCTTCCAATTCTTCCTTCCTGTTTCCCAACTTCTTCTTCCCAACTCCCAGCTTTGCGAAAATCTCATCCGTGAGCTCCAAAGCTGATCAGGTTCGTTGGAGCCACACGAGGTCTGTCTTTCCTTCTCTCTCAAGTTTCCACTGGGGTTTTGGCAGGGTTTAGTGCTTTTCTCTGTGCGCCAAGCAAGAAATTCTGGAGACAAGAAATTTTTATGCTCTTCTTTACTTTGGGTGTGCAAATTTGGAGTTCTGGAGAGAGAATTAGTGGTTAATGTGAATCTTTTTAAGGTTCTTGTGGAGTTTTTTCGTTTGGGCGGAGCCATTAATGATTAGCGGGTTGAGTAATGGAAGCTTGGTTAGGTCTGTCTTCCCTTCTCTCTCAAGTTTCCACTTGGGTTTTGGCAGGGTTTAGTGCTTTTCTTTGTGCGCCAAGCAAGAAAATCTGGAGACAATAAGCTTTTAATCTCTTCTTTACTTTGCGTGTGCAAATTTGGAGTTCTGGAGAGAGAATTAATGGTTAATGTGAATCTTGTTTATGGTTCTTGTGGAGTTTTTTCGTTTGGGTGGAGCCATTAGTGATTAGTGGATTGAGTATGGAAGCTTGGTTAAGTTTTTGATTTCTGGTTTTGTATTTTTTTTTCCTTGATTTTCTGTGAGCTCTTTAGAGCTTATTGCAGAAGTTTTGATTGAGGATGTGGTGCTGGGAGAATGCAATGATTGTCTTTGTATCAGAATCAAGATTTCGTGGTTTTGAAGTGAGCCATTTGGTTGATCGTGTTGTGAAAAATGTATATCAGGCAGGGTTAAACTTTATATCGCCGGGATCAGTGAAGAACATTGCATGTGTTGGTCAAAAGACTAATAAGACTGAACGAAAGAAAGAAAGTTCTCACATTGGCCTCTGTATAGTGGTAAGAAAAACACGAGGTTCAATTTGGGACTCTTGGTCTTTTAGGGGTTAAGATTTGGTTACGCATAACATTATCAAGCAATGCATGGGGATGTCTGTGGAGTTCAAGCACATAATTAGGCAGAATATGTTGCAATAGTCAAGCTAGGAGAATTTGGAGGACAAGATCAGTTTCAGGTCTTGTGTGCACTTTGTTTAACATTCAAATACCCATGCAACTCACCTAGATTACCTTTTGGCTTAATGTTAAAATCTTGAGAAGTACAAAACATTTGGACTCTGACCATTTGTTTCGAGAAATTTTCTGCCGAGGCTAATGATGTTATTCTTTCAAGAGGTTAAATTGCTAATTACGACCTTGGCACAGGTTCAAATTAGCCTCTTAGTGACCAAGGATTTTTAGTTTGAAAATGATTAATTCAATTGATCCTGTTGTGAACAATATAACCCAGATGGACCCAAACTTTATATCAGTAGGAAGAAAAATTGGACAAAACGAAGTCCTTATATGACCTACTCAAACTTCTGTGAATACAAGAGGCCAAATCTGAGTTTCTGGGTCCTGTAGAAACGTATAAAATATAAAACGTAGGTGGAATTATGTGGACATTGCTAGTAGGATAGATCATTTGTTCAGATATCTAAGGAAAAGGATGGATTATTGGAAGTAAATGACGAAGGTTTCTGTCATTTGATGCAGATGTAAAGCGCCTGCTGTGGGACAGGTTGCGGCCACGATCAGCGACATGGAGTTCACCAAGCCAGGGCTGGCGAAAACTTTCTGGGAGAGTTGTCGAAGAGAGGCCTATGCCTCACTCTACCATCCCTTTGTGGTTTCCTTGGCGGCTGGCACTTTGCCCAAGCAAGCATTTCAACGTTACATGGCACAGGATGCCTATTTCTTGAATGCCTTTAAGAGTGGGTGTGTTTCTTCACCTTTGTTTTTTGAACTACGGAGAATTATAATACATTAGTGAGCTTACTTAACCGCAACCCTCTCCTTTCTTTTGGGGGGGGACTCCTTTTGTGACCACACTTGTCAAGTTGTCTTGTTTGCACGGTGTGCACTTGTTATTTGCGTAGCACTATTCTCTTCCGCCTCTTTAGCACTTGGAATTTGTATCCATTCTGGAAAATTTGGTGGTGCTTAGGCCGTGGAAAATGTAGCTCTTTTCTCATATTGGGATCTTCAAATATTGTGGCCATGTTTTTCAGGTACCAAATGGCTATGGAGAGCACAGAGGACGAAGATGCAAAGGCCACTATTGATTCCCTCATGAAAGCTGCAGAGGAAGAGCTTACGCTGCACTCGTCCGTCATGCTGGTACTTCCATCTTTTTCTTACCCTCCATCTTTTGACCATTGAATCCTGAACATTTAGGGACAGGGGTAGTATGGAGGACTCGCTGAGCAAACTTAGCGTTCTATAGGGAATGGACGTAACGAAGTCCTGGTTGAAGCATTGAGGACCCTAGTGTCTTTAGATAAACCGATGGTCCATGAGATCACCCTCCAGGGACTCTTTTTGTAAATTCTTAATGAGACCCTCAACATAACCGTCATGTACAAGATAGGTTTCTGTCTTTTTGAGCTTTCCACACTCTGGAGTTGCTGTACCATTTCATTAACCCAAGCAGTCTTTTCTTCGAAATAAAATATGCAATGTAATAACTACTCTGTAGGTAGCAACTCTTTTTGATTTTAAATACTTTGCTGGCTCTGGACGGAAATTGTACTTCAAGAGTGTGCAGTAGTCTTTGTCATCGCAATGTGAAACTCTCTTGTTGTGTACGCTTGAAGGTCTTGTGAATGTTGGTGTGCCTGATTCCAATTGGTTGTTGTTTGATTACAGTCATTGGATGCTACTGATGAGAAGGGCTTCGAACCAAATATGGCAACAGTGGCTTATTGTGATTTTCTGCAATTCGCAGCTACTGAAAGCAACGAGTTGGGAATCAAAAGTGCTAAGATTATAGCTGCAATGATTCCTTGCATGCGGTTGTATGCATTTTTGGGACAGGAAACTAAGAAACACGTCAAGCAAGTGCCTGATCACCCATATCAAGATTGGATTGACACATACTCTGCTTCCGAATTTGAGGTATAAGGGTACTCGCTTGTGACTGATTGATGACACAGAACTGTGTTTTCAGGAAATTTAGACTTCATCATAAAGAGAATCTTTGCTGTTTCCCTATTTTCACAGTGATTACGCAAAGACCTCTCCAGATACGTAGAGAGGCGTTTGTATGATCATTGTTACCCTAGGGAGACCTCCCCAGAATAGGATTGTGATCATGGTGACCATAATGGAACTCCCAATGAATAATGATTCTCTTCATAATGCAGTCTCTAGAAATTCACGAAACAATCTAATTTTAGTGACAACCTTGGTTAAGTTAGACTCTGCGTGTTGTGTACTTTGTAAGCGACCATGTGATCAAGTTTCCAGGGATCTCATCATGTTTGCATTCGCTTGCTTTTTCCAGCTAAAGAGTATTACAAGTTCTGAGAGAACAATGTTTTCCATGCAGGCAGCGGCTTCCAAGGTGGAGAAGCTGCTCGACAAACTAACAGAAGGTTTGACTGGAGACAAGGAAATATCGATTCTATATAATCTTTACCGGCATGCCATGACCTTGGAGGTGAATTTCTTTAGTGCCCAGTCATTGGGGCCTGTGCACATACCGTTCTTCAAATGTCAAGCGAAGACTCCAGAGAGTCGTCTGTTACTTGCGTCTGACTTCGATTCCACATGTACGATCTCTGATTCCTGCCCCGTGTTGACCGACCTGACTGTACAAATTGCTGGAAAAACTCACAGTGGTCGTTCAGCTGGTGACTCAGCGGCCAGCTTATTAAGGAAGAAATGGGATGATCTTGTTATGCGCTACATGGACGAGTATGAAGAAGTTGTGAATCGAAGTCTGTCGAATTTAGATCATGGTGAGGATACTGTTTGTTTTCTTTTAACGAATATGTTTGATTGTGCTTTCATTGGGAGATCACTTAATCGATCTCACTGGAGAGAGCACTTTTGGTTGCCATACTCTCTTGAGATCAAATTGTTTTCTCACGCAAAGTATTGGATGATCTCTTATGCAAATCATTCAAAGTGGGAGGTTCTAGACCACTAATGAAAGGATAGCAGACCACCCGATTTTCCATTCAAATATCAGTGGCCGTTTACATTTTGTCAAGTCATGCTTACACTCAACTTGCTAATTGAAGGCCAACAGAGTTTATGACTAAATGATGCATGAAAATTTCCCACAATGACGGGATCAGGTTTGGTTTTCTCTACCTTAATGCATGAAATTTTCCTCTTTGCTGATGCTAGTCATGGATTGTGCAGGCAGTGGAAAAGCACCCTCTGTAGAGGACCTACTGGAGTTTCTGAAGGAAATGTCTGATTTTGAACAAAAGGCGAATGCGAGAGTGGAAGAGGCTGAAGTTCTGAAAGGCTTGTCCCCAGCTGCAATCCGAGACTCTGGACATGCCATGCCTCTTCGTGAGGGCTGTTCCGACTTTTTTATGCGTCTGGGCTCCCAAGAGTTTCACGTTGACACGCACATACTCTCTGTTTGCTGGAGTAAAATATTCATTGAAGCTGTTTTAGAGCAAGGTAATCCCTCCAACAACGTGCTTCACCTCCAGTACAAAAAACAACACCAATTTTGTTGAATTCCTGAACTTTTATGATACTTAGGTCGCTGCACCAAATTGTGAGCCTTACCCAACAGCGACCTGTTTAGAATCTTTCCTAAAATGTACATGTTTCCTGAACATGAGAGCTTAGGTTCAATTTCAGGTACAGTTACATTTATCTCTTGAATAATTCATAGTTCAATCATCCAGCCTAATGATTTCACGCGAGCATGCATTGGAGTTTCATGGTTTTCGATTGCTAGACTGAACAAAAAATTTAAAAATTAAGGCAGTTGAATAGCGGGAACCTTGCTTAAAGGCTTATTTGGATGCTTTTAGGTGTACTGTACATGCCTGAAAATTCCTCACATTGACTTCCTCTTGTTATGTACGCAGGTGAAATCCTTATTTCAAATATAAACACCAACGAGCTTGTGTTCGATGAAAATGCATGTTCCACTGGGAAGATGATTCTGAAATTGGAAACTGCTCTTGACAAACAAAGACACTTCTTAGAGATCTTAGACCACTTCAAAGTGGGAGCTCCTACCCATCAACGAGTGCACTCTGTTTTCATTGGTGACAGTTTAACTGATCTTCTGTGCCTCCTCAGAGCAGACGTGGGGATCATACTTGGGGACAGCAGCACCCTGAAGCAGGTGTACGGGGTGAAAATGACTTCTCTTTTCAGGAAGGCTTTGATTCTGGAGCAGCCGAACATGGCGAACGTGGAGAATGGTTGTGTATTCACTGTCTCCAGTTGGTACGAGGTGGAGGCCTTTCTCTTGGGTCCTGTTAAGGGCATCGTTTGGGGAGTGTAGATTTCTGTCTTTTTTCCTCTGGAGATGACCAAGGTGGTTTAGGGTTTAGGGTTTAGCGTTGCATGGGCTGTCAGACCTCCAGGTTTTGGTTCTGCGTCTGAAGGGGAAGTGGAGACTGGAACAAGAATTGGAGCTGCCGAATCTCTTGAGTCATGTTTATAAGGAAAGCTCTAAATCTTGCCTTGAAACCTCCAGAAACCTCAATAAGTGACACAATTGACTCTAAACTACAATGTCCTTAACATATTTCGGCAATGGAAGCGGGATATTATTAGAGTCCATATGACTGAGGTTGGCCTGTATTTCAATAGGAATAAAAACATTGACCAATCCTGCACCGATTTTCTCTTTGATTTCTTCTCAATTGCAGTGACTTGTCAATTTTGGGTTTTTTCCTACATTCTTGACTTATGTGTGTTGAATTTCAATTTTGGGTTTTTCCTACATTCTTGACTAATGTGTTTGTTGAATTTTAGCACTTGACAATGATGGTATTTTTGCCTCTTGGATTGTACTGTGGGGAACTTCTGGTCATGATGAATATTGTTATGAAACTTTACACATTGACTTGAAACCTATCAGGACACAGTAAGCTTTAAAGTACAAGTGCATGAAGCAAAAGTGATCAAATGAAAAAGGTTAGCACACTTCAGTTGTGTAGCATTCTAAAATGGTCACTAGAAGAAGTGGATACCTTCCAACTCATTTGTCACTGTGAGTCTACTAGGTACTGTACTTTGTCAAATTAAACAATTATTGTAACTTAAATAAATTATAAAGTACATTTTTACATACAATAATTGTAGTGTTTAGCATAATGTTTTAGCTTATCAAGTGATTTTTAGTTGGAATGACACACTTACAAAAAAGTTCTCAATCTAAATTACGCCCTTTTTTGAACTTTTTTTTGTATATTTTAAAATTCATTTAGTAGCTAATTTTGAATTCAATTTTATATTGGTAAAGTAGAAAATCATTAAAGAATCAAAAAATTTTCTTCTTAATTTTAAAGTTGTTTGGATAAATTCGAGTGAGCTTCAAATATACAAAGATGAAAAATTAGATTCACAAATTGAGCTTTTTTTGCTTCAAATAATCTCCTCCAAAGCCTCAATTGTATTTGAAATGTTTTGAAGTATTTAAACATCTTTGAATGATTTTAAAGATTATTTCACAAAAAACATTAAATTTGCAAGTTTGAATTGCTAAAATCTGACATTAGTTGACTACTTACTCTACCATAAAGCTTCAAAATTCAAAGTGTTCTTTTATATGAATAAAGAGAGAGTTTGTACTATGTCATCATAAAATTTATAGCAAAATTTGCTTCCCAGTGAAAATGTATGAAAAAGGTTCAAGAAATAGCATATATTCAGCACTTAGAGAAAATATATTAGTTTCAATGCAATATATGCTACTTATATATAATTATAAACACTGTAGTATATTTCACATACAATTATTTACATATTATAGTAGATATTTGATTTAATGTCTTAACTATAAAACTTAACAATGGATGCGTGTGTATGGTGTAGCTTTTCATGCAATGGTAAAGAATCAACTATTTTGACTCCAAGTGCTATGTATTTGATTTTAAATATTAAACCATTTTGTTTATTATAGATGTAGCGTAACATTTAGTGAAACTGGAACTTCACAATTTGACCTACCAAACCTTTGAAATAAAAAAGAACAAAAAACAAATGGGAAGGAAATCATTGTCAAAAAAAGTAAAAAAGACTATTAAAAAAATTAATTACTAAAATAATATTAAATAGAAAGACTTAAATTTAATATCCAATAATATATTCAACATTCAAGTGAAGCTAAATTGCATTCTAGCTATGAACAAAATATTTATATACAATTTGTTCTTCTAAAATTGATATTAGTTATCAGAGAGAGAGAGAAAGAGAGAGTTGCAGAGAGCTAGAGAGAGCTGGAGAGAGCTAGAGAGAGCTGGAGAAAGTTGGAGAAAGCTAAAGAGAGATGGAAAGAGCTGGAGAGAGTTGAAGAGAGCTGCAGAGAGCTGCAGAGAGTTGAAGAGAGCTGGAGAGAGTTGAAGAGAGCTGAAGAGAACTGCAGAGAGCTAGAGAGAGCTACAGAGAGCTGCAGAGAGCTGCAGAGAGCTGCAGAGAGCTGGAGAGAGCTGGAGAGAGCTGCAGAGAGTTGAAGAGAGCTGCAGAGAGCTGTAGAGAGTTGCAGAGAGTTGCAGAGAGCTATAGAGAGCTGGAAGAGCTGGAGAGAGCTGGAGAGAGCTGCAGAGAGCTGTAGAGAGCTGCAGAGAGTTGAAGAGAGCTAAAGAGAGCTCAAGAGAGCTAAAGAGAGCTAAAGAGAGAGTGAGCTGAGAGAGAGAGCTAGCTTAGAGAGAGAGAGAGCTCAAAGAGAGCTCTGAGAGGGAGAGAGCTGAGAGAGAGAGAGCTGAGAGAGAGAGAGAGCTGAGAGAGAGAGAGCTAAGAGAGAGAGAACTCAGAGAGAGAGAGAACTCAGAGAAAGAGAGAGAGAGTATTCTTAGAAAGAAAGAGAGAGAACTCAGAGAGAAAGAGAGAGAATACTCTTAGAGAGAGAGAGAGAGTACTCTTATAATTTAAATATATAATATCATATTTTGTTGCAAAATTTACAACAAATTGTCTTTCATGAGATTGAAACAAAAGACTAGTCAATTCCCCCATAGCCTTTCATGAATCCTTGCATGAATCTATGGATGAAAATTTGATTGTAGATGAATTAATTTATGATATATTTCTATAACATTGTGCACTTAATATTGGTCTTAGTTGACTTATTTAAACAATCTTACTATTGGAATTAGAATGTTTCAATTCATTCTTAGAACTAGTAATAATTTATTTTATTTAATCTCATATTCTTATACTTACTTAGCAAATATTTATAGAATAAAAATCAAGTTCTTTATTTGATTCTTTTTTTTAGAATTCCAATTCAGTTTTCCAACACTAAAGAATTCAAATTTGAAATCATTCGTGAATAAAATATGAAATTGGAAGGATTCAAAGCCTACTACTGTAGCCTATACAATCTAGTGTAATCTATACCTTTAATTTGGTTGTTTGTTTATTTGTTTGTTTGTTTGTTTTGTTTGTTACGTTGAGATCTCCCGGACCGTGCATCCCATAGCCACGTGCTTGGTACCATTGGAAAGGGCTCGGCGAGGAGGGGTGCACGGGCTTGGTTTTGTGGCGTTTGGAGCGGCGGTGCAAAAGTTATTGAATTTCAAAGTATGTATTGATTAAAAAAATTAGAAAATTACTTTTACTTTGATTTTGGTGGCGTTCTTGCTATTGGGAGTGGAACCGGGAGTGGAACCGGGAGTAGAACTAGAAGTGGGTGAAAATTGGGCCAATGGCACAGGGCCACACTAGTAAGGTATTAAAATAGCATATTGCTCACTTAAATACGAATTTCTTGCAGATCTAGGAGATAAAAAATTTCTTAAGATTTCTTCCACATATTCCATTACTAATCTAATGCAAGTAAAGATCCTATCGGTAAATTTGATACTATTTTATTTATTTATTTTTATTTTGTGCATTATAAATGATAGTTCTGAATATTTTAGATAAAGGAAGAACCATTGCTCTTTGTAGTTTGAAAGCCAAAAATGAAGATTCAATCCTTGTAAATAAAATACACGTAATATAAACAATAAACCTTTAAGCAAATTTTCTATAATTAATCTATGAAGGGTAGAAGGACGTAGTTTAGGGCAATTGCAATGCAATTCTATAATTGAACTTTTGCAAACTAAATTTTATAGAATGTGGAATATAGCTTTTTCAAAGTTATCTTTCATTAAGTATTTTTTTGATTTTCAATACAAATAAGTTGGGCAATAAGATTTTAAAAATATTGGGTTATTTTCTATCAATTTTTTTTTCTAGATTCACAATTCAATTTCAAGGAAAGTCATCATCTTGCATAGTTTGCAAGACAAATACATTTTTAATAGTTTTTTTTCTTGAAAAATTGAACTATGCATTTACAAGGCACAAGAAAATCCTTTGATACAAAGTCTTTAGATACATGTCTTACAATTATTGATTTTTTCACTTTGAATTTTTAATTGAATATACTTGAAGGATTTAGCTGCATGGTAGCGTAATGTTATTATTAGACCAAAAGAAATCAACAAAATAAAATAAATTCTTCATTGTCAACTTTGAGAATTAAGACCAAAAACATGTTATTTTCACCGGCGGCTTCACAATTCAGCTTTCTTAAATTGAGCACAAATTTATGTACTAGAAAGATATTAACATGATACTTATTTCCCTTCAAATTTTGAAAAATTAATATTAAACTATATAGTGGCTTGCTTAAAAATGAATTTTAAACCTTAAATTAAATTTAAACGTTCTATTCCTATACAATTTAGAATAACTTTAATTTTTTGTTGGATCTTGTTGGCAATTTAAAAAATCTAATACATCTTATTTTCCTATTACCTTGTTTACATTGGGACATTTTAATAATTTCAAAGATTAAATGTAAAAAATTGCACTATATCAGAGAATCCGTACTTTAAATTAGGCTGTTTGTTTTGTTTTGATTGTTACATTGACATCTCTTGAACTGTGGATCCTCTGATTGCATTTTTGGTACCATTCAAAAGCCCTCAATGAGGAGGGATGTTTTATTTCATGACATCTAGACTTATCATGTAAAAGATACTGAATTTTGAAAATTTTATATGAATTAAAAAATTAAAAAATAACTTTTATGTTCTTTTTTGTTTTTTGTTACAGATGAAATCTCTAGAATTGTATGTCCCATGGGTGCAATTTTGGTATAGTTGGAAAGCCCTTTGCAAGGTGAGGTGCAAGGGCTTTGGTTCATGGTGTTTGGATGTATGAGGAGAGAGTTACCTGTATTGAATTTTGAATTTTTTTATGAATTTAAAAATTAGAAAACTACTTTTGTTATTTATTTTATTGTATTGTAGCAACAACACAGAGTACACTGGTTCACACCAAATTGACATTTTGTAAAAAATCTCATGACTAACACCTGTCTCTTATGATGATAGACAGACAAACAGACAGATAGAGAGACAAAGAGACAAACAGACAAACACCTACCTATCTACATCCTTTATGATTTTATGTGCCTTTTTTACAGAAAACAAGTGGCTTTGAAGTGATTCACTATTCTTATAGCTTCAAACGTGTAGTTCATCTTTGGCTTAATAAAAGCAACTTGAGTTAAAAAGTTGAAAACTAATTTTTTTTTGTAGTTAACTTGACTTCACTGAAGTTGAAGGTTGCGGTAAGGTAGTCCCACACCATCATCTGAGCTCACATTGCATGTCAATGCCTGCCTTCAGACGAGCGTCGAGATTCACGAGGTGCCGCTATCTTCAAGAAGCAAGGTGCCAAAAGCTCTTGAGATCGATTATGAAGCAGCAGTTTCGATCACTTCAACATTGCTGCTGCAACCAACTATGAATCGGGTCATGGATTCTCACGCAAACTCTGGGATTGGTGTTGCTCAGTCGGTGGTGGCCAACAAATTGGTCGAGCATGAGGTTCCTTTGCAAGTAGAAGTTGCCAAGGCATTCCTGTTGTTTGTCTCATGGGGATTGACCATCTGGTGGATCACAATTTGGTACCTACGGCCCACCGAGGCATGGGACGTCCTCAAGGAAACGGTTGCAAATGCAACTGAATCTGCTTTCCTGGGAAGATACGGTACGTTAGTATGATTTGATGTTAGAAATATTTGTCCAGAAATTGTTTATCTGGAGTTTTCCTTGTAAGTTGCATTTCGTGTCACTAGTGCCATTCTCTTCTTTGGTGTAAAGTATTGCATGCTTTCAAATCGATTAATTCTAATCACAGTCTGACATTGTCACGAGATTTTTACCTTGTTGACAATAACTTGTGCAATGTGAATTGTATCTGCAGCAAAGTATTATGTGATGTTTGTATCACCAGTAATTCTCTTAGCAGTTTTAGCCTTGTTGTACTTGGAGCTGGAGGCAAGGTTCCCAAAGAGGTAGAACTACTTACTAGTTTGTGTTTTGCTTCCTCAATGATTCTGAACTTCACGCCCATCTCTTTCTGTCAATGCTGAAACATGACAAAATTTTTGTTACAAGAAGCCACTTGTATGTAGATTTTGCTTATTAAGTATATTTTCCTTGCTAAAGGTTTGCTTTAATGAATGTTTTGAATTAGACGGACCTGCTTTGGGGTACACTAACATTGAAATTGGAAAACCTGAGACCATCTTACTTACGCATGCATTTGGCCTTCAGGGTCCGATGCTCATCCCGCGAGCAGTCCAGGTTGGTGAAACTGTATCGGGCTATTTGGACGCAACCTATTTTTGTGAAAACACCCATTGGGATAATTACATTCATTGACATTGTAATCATCGTCATCGTTTTCGTTTGCACTATATGGATATGGATTGAGTTGCTGATACCAGAGCTGGCCAAGATTGATACCGCAGAACCTGAGGATGGAAAGCCGAAGTAAGCCCTCTATTGCCAGAATCCCTGGTTGCAATTGTCAAACGTGCATGGAACGAATTATGATTTGTTAGAGAGCAAGTATGATTGTTAGAAATTTCCAAAGAACCGAGAGTGAGAAATTCAAGAGAAATATAGTTCTTGTCTTCACGAACCCTTGAGGACCAATTTATTTGACATTTAACTACCGATGCAGGACGTTCTCTCATTTAAAAAATCTTTGGGTCCAGGTGGGCTTTGAAGTCGGCACTGACTTGTGATATGTCAGGACGAGCATTGCCTTATATCATTTCTGTTCTGTTCCTTCCGGTCTCAAGGGGATCGCCAATCCTGAGGTTGATCAATCTTCCCTTTGAACAAGCTATAAAGTATCATAGGTGGTTCGGTTACCTCACTGTGTCGCTTACCTTCGTGCATGGAGCTTCATTCGGAGTTTTTGCTGGAGCAATTCACAAACTGGAAATGGTACGTGTCAGAGTCATGTTGCAACCTAGTCAATCCACATTTCCAGCTGTTCGTATGTCTTTGTGTGATTATCAATACGTAAACGTTAACAGTGCCAATTTCTTTATATTGGTTGAAATTCACGACCCTGGCATGCAGGAAGACTGGCTTCTTGAACTTAAACTAGCAGTCCTCTTTAATTAGAGCTCTAGCTCTGCAGTCGAGTGTCACAAGTGTGGCGCTTTGAACCGCGTAACTGTAATGCAATTGATCTTCGAAGCGATGTGGGTCGATCATTTCCTCCTCGATAATATATATCCTGGCTGGTTACATTGTTATGCACGCAGTTGCTCGAATGGCCTCTCAGGGGAATCAGCAATTTTGCCGGCCTCACTGCAGTCGTGGCAGCAATCATCATTGGGTTTACGTCCATTCCTTACTTTCGTTTGAGACACTTCAACACTTTCTTTGCCATGCATCACCTGTACCTCGTCTTCTTTGCATTCTATGTATACCACGTCGACTGGAACCACACCGGCGCATCGATGGGTCCGATTTTCCTCTTCTTCATTGACCGTTTCCTTCGACTGATGCAATCTCGAAGGCAAGTGAATGGTGTGTCTGCTCGGATACTTCCCAGCGGTCTCGTGGAGCTGAAGATTCCCAAGCAGCCAGGTATGCATGAGTTCATTTATGAACACCTTGAGCAGCCCCTAATTCAATTTATTGCATCCCACTTTCGCATGGTCTCTTGGTACGGTTCAGTGAAACTCACAGTGATCATATATGTTAAGTCGTTTATGGTAATCTGTTGGAGCTTCATTCCCATCCAATTGCCTGAAATGCTTGTCATTAACATCGCAGGCTTCAAGTACAACACGTTGAGCTTCATATACCTCAATGTCCCCGGCCTCTCCAGACTACAATGGCATCCATTTAGCAACTCGTCAAGCCCACTCGCCGACAACAATGAGATTTCTGTCCTTATCAAACCTCTCGGCGACTGGACAACAGTCCTCCACAATGAAATCAACAATTACTCTCCCAACTACACCAAGTGCCCATTCCCAATACAGCTCTATGCTGAAGGTCCTTACGGTCATGAAAGGGACTACTTTCTAAGGTTAGAAGAAGTTCCCTTTCCTGAACAAATTTACCTCATGGGGCATTGCAAATTTTCAATCTTCCAAATAAGCGTTATCATGGTGTAGCCCGGTTCAATTCATTTGTCGTACAGGTCATTGCAAAATTATAGCTTCCAGTATCCCTTTGGCTGGACTTTTTTCTGTTCTAAATGAGTTTCGTCCTTGTGATCTAACACGACCATTTTCTCTCATGAACAGATACAGGAACCTGATTTTGGTGGCTGGAGGAGCGGGAGTAACTCCTTTCATGGCCATTATCGAAGACTTATCGAAGCGTCATTTCCTTCAACAAGAAGGTCTACCAACAAATGTGCAACTAATCTGGTGCATCCGAGGAAGAGCAGAATTGGCCACCTTGAGAACAATCAAGTCCGGGCAACTATATCCCAGCTATGGTTTTCAACAATCGGACAATTTGTTCAAATTAACTATAAAAGTATACGTAACTGGAGGAGCCAAGACCGGAGGGCAGATCGAAGTACCTATGGTGGAGATGTCTGGGGGCGAAATCCAAGAATTAGGTGGGTATGAGAGCCCGCAGACGCAGACGGGAGCTGCTGCAAATCACAGAGCCCGTCCCAGAGGCATTTCGACCATTAATTCGTACCAAAACTTGTGGATGATTGCGCTTATACTGGCTTCGATGACTGGATTTGTGCTGATGTCTGCCCTGATCTACCACTTCATCACCGACCCGAAGCTTCTGCCGGAGGGAACAGAATTCAGTGCAGCCCTCGAGACTAGTCTTCATTTCGCGAGCATAGGTGTTGGAGTTGTCTTCTGTGGAGGCTCGGTTATCTTTCTCTGGATGTCCAACTCGTCGGCTGGTGTCGGACAGGAGTCTAAAGTTGCAGACCTGGAGGGGAACGACCACAGTACTTTGTTAGACAATTGCCTCATCACAGAGGGATGCAGACCGCAATTCAAAGGTTAGTAGCAGTCCCTCATTTTGGTTTTGTCCATATTGGTGGCCAGTTGAAGAATTGCTAGAAGTATAAATTAGGTCGTCCATGATGAAATTGCCAAGTGATTACGTTGGTGTAGTTCATACAGAAGAAATTGAATTGAATTGAATTGAACAGACTGCGTGCGCTAGACGTCTGACCATCGCCAAATTGTTTCTACCAGAGCTCTTCAATGAATTTGCTGAGAAGCACGACGGACAGGAAGTGGGAGTGCTTGTCTGCGGATCTGGAGGGCTTCAAGAAAGTGTTGCCGCAGCCTGCCGCTCTCGGAATTTCGCATCCCTAATGAAGACACCATTTCATTACCACTCTGTCAGCTTTGATCTCTGACTGTGAAGTCAATTTTCAAGGAGTGGAGCAAATCAAAGCACGAGTGTTCACCTCAGTACCTCAAAGAGCCAAAGCTGGATACTGTAGCAAGAAGTGCTGAGCACGGTTGCTTAGATAGATGACATTGGATAATACAAGAAACCCTAAAACCACATAGATTCGATGAATTTTCAGGCTATAGATGAGTTTGTAATCCGGGAATTTGCAATTAATGAGCGCTTCGTACCTCATACATTTTTCGACCCTTTCTATCCGTAATACGTCTAGCTAATTGTTACGGAGCCATTGCGATATTGCAACATATCAGTCACAATTTTCACGAACACTTGATTGAACGTCGGAGAAGCTCACCAAAGTACATGAGCGGACATTCCACAACTTGCTTGAGCTAACCAAAAGTCTTCTTCTCTCGAGTTGCAGAGCTCCAGAGATGAAGACCTTGTCTGAAATGGCCAAATTCGAAGTACTCGGCAAAAGCAAAACCTAAATGTATTTGGAAAAACAGAGCAGGGGGGAAGAAGATCTATGAATTGAAGATTGTTAATACATGTAGGGTTGAATGCAGTGCTGACCTTTGATACATATCGATTTTTAGTAGTATGATCGAAGAGTAGTCGGACCGCTTTGTTCTTGCTAGGTCTATTTAGTCATGTACATGGTTAGCCTGTCGTGTTGAGGAAATTTTTCTATGCAGATATCCGATGCTATTAGAGATGGAGTGGGGAGGGTTTCTTTTGCACACAATATGGATCGATATCCACGATGACAGGAGTTTTGGCCATCGTCATTCTTGGAATCTACATGTTCCGCAAGTCTACCCCGGAGCAAGATGCTGCTGGACTTGAAAAGTAAGCCGATGTCGCCATTTAGCTTTTGTATGTCAATCTGCCATCGCCGTAGATTTTTTTCTTGGCGACGTTAGGGTTGGTGTCTGGCATTTCTGTTGCTTTAGGGTATCGGGATAAAGGAAAATTTTACAATTTTCTCTAGCACTCAAAGCACATGCACGAGTTCTTTGCAACGGGGATGGCTCACATGATTCACACAAGGTGTATTTGTTCTAACAATGGCAGGTGGCCGTGCGTGCTGGAGGCTTTCTGCTCTTTTTGTGGTTGGCGTGACATCAATGGGGGTGGCAGTGCTTTTTACATTCTTTTATGTCGGTAACATGAAGATGACTGCGTGAATTATCCCCTTTCTCCTATTCAATTTTATGCACCCAATATTTTGGGTGAAGGGGTGTTGATTGAATTAGGCTAGCCTCTGCAGTCCGCTTCCAGCACTTTTGATGTCCGTCCCTTATGACTTGATGTCCTCTTTGTTGTTGCAGAGCTGCTGCTGCTGGTCATGGCTTTGGTGTTTCCTCCGTTGCACTCTTTGCACTGTTGGGAGGAGGGATATACACAAAAGCTGCAGACGTAGGGGCTGATCTGGTGGGGAAGGTGGAGCAAGGGATCCCTGAAGATGATGCAAGGAATCCTGCCGTAATGCTCATCTGGTATGCTCAAATTCATACTGCTTCACGCCTGTAGACCTTGAATTGCAGTTCTTAGATAGTTGTGTGAGCCTCGAGCAGTGTCAGAGGCGGAACTTATTGACATGTGATCTCCTCTGTTTGTATTTTAGTTCCTGAGGCCTGTACATTGGGGCAGGTCGGAGACAACGTGGGAGTTGTGCTGCACGTGGTGCCGATATATTTGAGAGTATTGCAGCTGAAATGATTGCAGTGCTATGATTCTGGGCGGCACAATGGCCAAACGCTGCAAACTTGACGGTCAGTTTCTTTATCTTGGTAGTCTGCGGACGTTCATGACAATGTGCCCCTCCTCTTTTTTGTACCGTACTGGCTATAAATGGTCATGCAGCACTGATATTTTCTGGGTGACTATGTTGCAGATCCATCTGGATTCATCCTCTTTCCCCTTGTTGTACACTCATTTGACTTCGTTGTGTCTGCAATCGGGATTGCTTCAATCAAAGGCACACGGGACCTGAGCTCAAAGTCGATTGTTGAAGACCCCATGATCATCCTATAAAAGGGCTATTCTGTGACACTCTTCTTGGCGGTGTTGGCGATTGGGGGAGTAAGTATTCCCAGACGTTTTGGACTTTTTGTTGGATGCTTTTGCAAATCGAACCTTCTACCCACGAAGTGTCTTTTAAATATTCCCAGCCTCTTGTTGTATGGTTGAGCGTAGCGCATTTTAGTTCCTGATTCGTAGAACGGCAGATTGCTTACAACTTCGGTGCTTGCTGCATGTTAGTATTTAGGAGAGCTTATGTTGTACAAAAATTGCCTCACCTTGGAATGGCATGCTTACCATCCTGATGCTCGGCTCTCATGAACCCTGCAGTCAACAAGATGGCTTTTGTACACCGAACTGGCTCCTTCAGCTTGGTTTCGTTTCCTCTTTTTGGGTTGGTTGGCATCATTACTGCGTACTGTTTTGTATGGATCTGTCAATACTACACCGACTATAAGTACGATCCGGTTCGCCAGGTGGCCCTGTCGAGTACAACGAGACACGGAACTAACATAATTGCAGGTTATCTTTCTTCTCGTACACTTCAGTTAGTTTTGTTCTACGTGTTTCTCGTAAGGTTTTATACAGCCTTGTTGTCTTCCAACTGAATATGTGCATCATTGGTAGCGGATTCTAAAAACAGACCAACAATGGAGACTTTTCAGCAGAAATGATGTTTGATCAAGCCGTTTGTTATTACGAGCAGGTGTGGGGCTTGGCATCGAGTCGACAGCTCTGCCAGTTCTCGTTATCAGTGTGTCCATCGTGACTGCGTACTGGCTCGGAAAGACTTCCGGTCTTTCAGGACAGTCTAGGGTTACCAATTGGTGGGCTCTTTGGAACAGCTGTAGCAACTATGGGCATGCTCAGTACTGCTGGCTATGTGTTGACTATGGACATGTTTGGGCCCATTGCGGACAACGCTGGAGGCATTGTTGAAATGAGTTAACAGGTCGGTGTTTCCCTACGTCTGCTTTAGTCAGTAAGTAAGCTTGTCAGTAGTTTCGTTGTTTTATGTTCCGAAGAGAGCTGACAAGCCTTTGCTGTTTGGAGCCTGGCTTTGCTGAATCCTTTTGACCTGCTGCCTACAGCCGGAGAGTGTCCGGGAGATCACAGACTTGCTGGATGCTCTTGGCAACACCACTAAAGCGACGACCAAGGGCTTTACCAATGGGTCAGCTGCGTTAGCTTCCTTTCTCCTTCTCAGTGCTTACATGAATGAGGTGTCTTCATTCTCCGGCATTCCCTTCACCACGGTACGATTACTGCATGTCTGGATCGCTCCATGAATTTGGAATTAGAGGGTTTCAAGATTTCATGTGCATTCCAATGGTCGAGGATTGTTTTAAGTACCGTTAGCGAGGTTCTGTCGGCTATTGATGCTCCAGGTTTAGTTGATGCTCTCCTCCAAAAAGCATTCAAGGGTTAGTGGTTTGTCACTCGTCAATTCCTAGTGGTAGGTTTCTATGCAGCGTGCTTAATGTCTTGCTATGGAATCTTTCTCTTCATCGCTTCGTTGACATTCTGTTGTGTACTGAGTCTCATCTCTTTTGTGGTATGTGTCTTGATACTCTTCTAGTTTTAAGAATCTTTGTTGTTTGTGAACTCAGGTTGATATTGCAATCCCAGAAGTGTTTGTAGGAGGCTTGCTGGGATCCATGCTCATATATTAGTTTAGTACCTGGGCATGCGCTGCTGTAGGCCGAACCGCCCAAGTAGTCAGTGAAGACCGCAGGCAGTTTGCCGAACGGCCCGGCATCATGGTGAGGATTTACTAAGTGACTACTGGCAGGCGTTGCTTGAAATGCTTTGTAACCTGAAGACCTATTGGAACAGCTGACTTAGATCTTCTTGGGATCGTCTTGCGCGAATGGTAAACTGGGTGCGACTTGCAGACTTATCAGGAAAAGCCAGACTATGCTCGGTGTGTGTCTATTGTTTCGTCTGCGTACTCTGTGAGATGATTAAACCAGAAGCTCTGGCAGTGATCTCTCCTATTGTCATCGGTAATAACGCTTAACAAATTTCTCAAGGAGTAGTTTTCCAATCGAGGTTAAGAATGAGAGTACGATATATGATGTTAGATTATAATATCTCTCATTGGCAGTTGTTCTTCCTGGTTACGACTATCGGAACTGTTACCTGTATTCGTCATCTTTCTTAGGTACTGATCGACGACATTCTAACGAGCGATCTTAAAACTGGGATTGCAAGGTATTGTTTTAGGCTTGTTGGCAAGCTACAGAGCAACCGCTACTAGGAGCTAAGGCTGTGGCTGGCATGCTCATGTTTGCAACTGTCTTGGGTATCTTGATGACCCTCTTCCTCAACACTGCATGTCTGGAGGAGCTTGGGACAACACCAAGAAATACATTGAAAGCGGGGCTTATGGTGGGAAGGGGAGCAACGGTCATAAAGCCGCGGTTACTGGTAATACGTAAGTCAAACCTTGAAACCTAGCTGGAGGCTGTTGATTGCTAATGTTCACTGTATAATTATGCTCTGGTGATGTGTTGTTTGCTTACCTTGTATGTTGTTGCTTGTAGGGATTCCGGAGGGGGGGTTCTTTTTTTCGAACCACTTCCTCTTATCCCTATGCTGGAGGCTTGTTTCCACTGTTCGACTCCGATACGGAATATATAATGTCAGAACACGGCTGGCTTTTCAAACAGCGAAGCACTGTCACCCCCTTGTGTGCACTTTTGGATTGCAGACCATTCGGGATCCATTCAAAGACAGTGCTGGGCCTTCTCTCCATGTGCTGATCAAGATGCTTGCTACCATCACATTGGTCATGGCACCGCTCTTCCTGGACAATTGAAGACTTGCAGCGAGCTTTTGTTTTCGCACGTTGAGTTGGTAGAGGTCTGAACTTGTAGACATGCTGTAAGTAATGTAGCACGCCCCAGTCGTCAATACAATCTATTGTTGCAGGCTCCTCATTTCTCGCAAAGTGCTTAGGCATGCAGCTGAGTTTGCAGATTGTTGGGCTATGACTTCATTCAATTTTTTCCGTGCAAGGAAAGTATGTTTATGATCAGTCAGTTGTTGTATTCACGGGAAGAAGAACCTTGCATAGGTTAGTGCAGGGCACTAGCAAGCCACGAAGGGCTATTCAGCTGTGGTTTGAGAAGGATCGGGTTTGAGTAACTTAAAACTTGGTGGATTTATTGAGCACTGCCGATTTGCTTTTGCCAATGCAACCAATTAATCTGGATTAGAATCTTCTTTGATTTCATAAGCAATTTGGTGCTGTTGTTTGGCTTGTTCTTAGCTCGGGTTCAGTATGACTTACATGTCATAGCGCTGATGTTTACATGTCTGCATCAGACATATGGCAATATGGGGTGGGAAGTGGATGACATTGTTAAAATAAGGTAACTTCACCTTAAATCGCACAGTTAAGCAATTTAGCATGATTCAGCATGTTTTCACAATTATATTGAAAAAAAATTTGTGGGGTCCCATTGGTAGTCAATGGGATTCTAGATTCTCTTAGAATGCATTTTTTGGACACCGTGTGAATAAACTACAAATTTTCAAAGTGCTGAGAATAGGGGTACCTAAAAGCAATCTAATAGAGTCATATGAATTATTTTAGTGGGTGTACATTTTAGGCAAGAATTTCCGTTGTGCGATTTAGGAACCGTGCGGTTTTAGGTGTAGTTACCTTACGAGCACCCAGTACAACAAAAATTGATTGAAATGAAGAATAACATGTGTTTTGTAGCAATTAGAAGAGCTATTTTGTTTTGTAGCAAAGTAGTGTGGTGAAATGAAAGCAGGGAACTTTAGCCCTAAACTAGAGAGATGTTCACTTCTGAAATTCATCTTAGGGCTGTTTTATATGGCATACTGTTATATGGTGGAGAAGTGCACCGGTCAGTCAAAATTCTTTGGCCGAGACATGGTTATTTGAGGCAACTAATGGGTTGTTGGAGAAGATGAAAAGACAATAAGATAACGCCATGAGAAGTCTTGATTGGTGGTAGTGTAATCACCAAGCAGAGAAGTCTTTCAAACAACTTCACAAGATTTTGCAATGTGAAAGAAGAAGAGGCAAAGAGCCATTGCAAGTTGAGATATACCATGACAATAAATGGAGTTGGAGTTCTCTAGAAGCCAAATTTCTTGTCTAGGAGGTTGAGGTTGCCCAAGAAACTTGACCTCCAAGAACTTCCCTTATAAAAAGTGTTGCCACGTAGGTAGCCATGTTGTTTTGTCATCCATTTGGCAAACCTTGGCCATAGTATAAACCAATCTGGTGAAGAACAAAGTTTCTTCCAATCAAATTATTCCATTTCCCTACAATTCATGACTAGTGCGCTTCTCTACCATAGTGTAAAGTGGCCCTTAGTAGAGCTCCAATAATTGATAGTAGGGTCACTCATAAATCAAGCACCTATACTGAAAAGAATGTGGCAAGCACCTAAATAGTGGATCAGTGTAATGACACATGTTCAATGATTTCTCTCCATGGCCTCCTTCATCAACAATTTATCATGCTTTCTTTTTCCATTTATGTTTTATAGTTTAGATGTTGATGTTGGATGCTCATATTTTACCTCAAAAAATTGAGAATACCATGATTCTAGATTGCAAAGCTACAAGTCACAAATATACCATTGGTCACAAAATTCTAAAATTTTAAAAACTCCAAATTAAAAAAGTCACAATTATTTTTATTAGAACATTCTCATTGTTGGGTTTGATACTAATTCTCTAATTTTTCATAAATGTTATTAGAAATTTAGTTTTTTCTTTCATCATGTACCACCTTTCACTTTATAATATTTTAAAAAGAAGACTGTGAAATTTTTTTACGCTAAATTTTCTTCCATGTATTTTCAATCTATTTTCCAACCTATTCACTGAAATGCACAAGTTACAAGCATACAAGTTTCTTTCTAAAAATGTTGAAAGTCAAAAGGTCACATTTTAGAAGGGCTAGAAAAGCCTATATTTTGATGTTTAGGCACATTGAACTTGCAACCGGTGGGGATATTCACTCTAAGATTTTAGAAGGATTTACTTGAACAAGTTTACTATTGTAAAGGATCATAGGATCAAATCTGAATATAGATGAAGATTTTAGCCTTGCTTTGGATACATATATTTTGAAGCACTTTTGGGCCTCTAAAAATCAAAGAATGTTAGGGATTAAATGACAAAATTTGGAATGCAAGGAGTAGGGCATTTTTAATGTTCTTAGAATTGAAAGCGCTGAAAGCCATGGGAAGGTCAATCCATGGCTGTAAATGAGTGCATTGCTGGTCAAAATATTCAATAATAATAAAATTCAAAAATAATAATAAATATTCAATAATAATAAAATTTATTTAAGTTTATTTAAGTAATTTTATCTAATGTGTAAGTGTCACGACTACTCAAATTTTTGATGTAGCAAAGTTCCAATCATTTGTAAATGAAGAGTTTTCTCATTTAAGAAAAAATCATCATTTGATTAAATTATCCTGCACAATTCAAGCCTTGCAATTTGCTAAATCTTTTGGGGGGGGATCTTTTGGCCATTATTCCTCACTGTTGGAAACTTGCAGCCTGCCCTAAGGCTCATTCTTCTTCTAATGTTAGAAACCGTTCATTGTCTATTTTTCTAGATTTACAGAATTTTCTGGAAATAAAAAGATAACTATGCAATAAAGCTGATTGATAGTTCTTGAATGTTTTAAGGTAGCAACAACCATAACCGCATAAATTTAAGGGTTTTGAATATGATTATTATTAATAGACATTTAACAAATTATAAGATCCTATTAGTAAGAGAAAAATGATTTCTATTTACTTTTGAATGTACTATTTGAATATTGTAAGAATAAATTCTGAATTTTTTAAGAGTGGACTACAAATGCACCTAATACCAATACTAGAATTTAATATTCAGATTTAATACATCCTTGTAATCACATCTATTCACTTCCAAAGATTTTCCAAGATTTTAGAGGTGACTAGCGATTGGCGCTTGCTTTGCTACGCATTAAATATACTATTTTCATCAATTTTTCATGTGATAGAATGTAGATAAACAAAGTATGTATAGTCTTTAAATGGAAATATTGACATCCTAATACAATATTCTTTGAAAAAATTTATATAGTGCAACATAAAGTAATTAAAGAAAATCTTTATACCATAATTTTTACAAAATAACCTTTGCGAAGATGAAAACATTGCAATAAGAATAAATTAATCAAGTGAACAATGTAAGTAGAATCTTCACATTTGAATATGTAGAGCAACGCTAGCGGTTGGTGCTTCCTTATTCTTTAATATACATTTTAAAAATATATAAAATTTATCTCTAGTTTTGTTGTCTAAAAAGTTTCTTTGAAATATTTTTAGAAGTATCCATTTGATTTTCAAATATTTCACAAAAAGAATACATAATATATAGTAGAAAGTATCCTACGGCTATTACAAAAGCAGTTGAATTTCTACAATATTATTCAAAATCAAATTGTGATTTTATAGAGGTCGTTGTGATTTTAGTAGTATGATGGTTATGGGTACAATGATGGTTAACCTCTAAATGTATTTGACTATGGACACATGTAATTGTTGGATCTTATAGAACACTAGCTTGAGAGGATGTTGAAAAATGAAAAAAAATTTCCACCCTGTGGATTGCAAAATATTAGCTTTTGAATTGACAAAAATCCTTTTTGTGGCCCTACAAAAAACCAAGCAACTGCACTTCACAAAGTCACATTTGTATAAAAAATGTCCAAAATGGTGGTTATCCTTTGCATTCATTCTTCAAGAAAAATTGGCTATATGCTTGAAAAATTATTGGTAATTTGTAATGCTACAACATATATTTGGAAAAAAATAGAAGAAAAATAGGAAAAAAATAGTAAGTAGAAAGAAGTAGAAAATGATTCAAAATTCAAAATTGTTAACAATTTAGTTATGGAATTTAGTTATAAAATTTAGATATGGAATTGAAAAATGCCAATCCCAATGGTGGTAATGTTTTAATAAACAATCTACATCCTATATTTTTATTTTTTTTCAAAAATATTGAAAATTTGAGTTAAATAAGGACTTTGAAGGATTGTTTTAGAGTAATTAATTCCATAACTACCCTCAAACTAAAACTCCTCATAACTTTCATCTCATTAAGCAAAATGGAACAATTCAAAGCTTTTTAGATTATATAAATCTATAAATTCAATTTCAAGTTTCAATTTTTTTTTAAAAGTGATTTAAAAAAAGAAGTTTGAATTACCCATGTTGACTGCCAAGCAATGAAAATCACATATCATACAATAACTTTTTAACCATCTAGTCAAAACTTATAAAATTCTTGGTCCTTAAAGCTAATCCTTGGGTAGATATTGTGCCAAAATCTCAAAAAAAAAAAAAAATCCGTTCAAATTGAGCTATCAAAATTGCTATATTGCCAAAAAAATGATATTTAATTGGGCATTTAGAGGTTAATATGGATGTTGCTACCGTATTAGTTTTCCATGTTTGGGTTAAGAGTTTCTAAAGAACATTTCATTTTTTTCTAATTTTGGTAATTTTGGGTGTCATTTCAAAATTAAATTAAATATCTTTGTTTTTGTAAATTGAAAATGTATAAATCCTATATTTTGTACACATGCTCTTTTATGGCCTTATGAGATTTAAATAATTTTGATATCTTCTCATTTTCCCCCATATTTTTAAAAATTTATAATCAAAAAATAATATCCCTAGCATTTCAACATCTAGTTTTAGAACCTACAAGTTTTTTATGTTTGGCAATCTTGAGTTCTGATTTTCTAGCCTTCTTCAATCTCCCTAAATCCCCAATATATCTTCTAAAACAAGTTCTAGAATCTTTTTCTACACAATACAATAGAACTTAATAAATCTATTCTTTCTTCTCGTGCATTTAATAATTAAGGCTCACAAAATCTTACAATATTTGTCTTCTGAATTAGAAGTATGAGTGAATGACTATAAATGCACTATGCTTTTCTAATAAAGACAAACATTGACCCAAGCCAATTAAACTCTACTTGGTTCTACATTAAGATCTACAATACAATGGTGGGAATTGAAAGACACCCCCAACTCATACTAATTATTAGGGCAATCAAAAATAGTCAGATCAACCATGAGCAATCATTAGAGCAAATTGGGGTCTAGAGATGCCCAAATTAGAAGGCACTCGCTAGCACTATTAATCCACACATGTTGGTTACAATGCCTATCTCTACATTTCAAATGCACATGATCAAGTTGTTTGTTTTCAATGGTAACAATGCTCAAAAGTGAATTTTGCTACTATGGATTCTGCTTAGCCTTATTGCGCAATTACAATCTCTATGGCCACCGCAACCTTAAAATTCATGCTTTCCAGTCATTGATTCATACAATCTTGGATGTAAAAGCCAGTTTCCATTATTTGCCTAGCCCCAAACCATTGGAGAAGGGCTGGACCTTTGATTGGCATTTAGAGGAGATCTAAGCCTTCGGAAGACCGTTTCAAGGTTGTTCCTGATGCTGGGAACATTGCACTACTATCAGAAAAAAAAATTATTTAAAAAAGAAAAAAAGTTATAAGAATGTTAAAAGAATATTAATTTTTTTTTTTCAAAAAACAAAAAAATAAAAAAAAATTGACGCGGCAGTCGCTTGGCCACATCAAATTGGCCATTTGGCAGCGTCCCAGCGTTCGTGCAGAGTTCCCACAATCCGAAAACTCACAATCTCTTAGAGGCTTGAATCTCCTCTAATGACCTAAACACTTTTGTGCTGCTTCCCATTAGCACTAGATGGTCAGGTATTGCTTTCCGGAAGCCTTCACTTCATTAATTACAATCTGGAGGGTGGCTATGTGGTAACGCTCTTTCCGCTCCGTTGTGCCAGTTGTTCAGTGGGCAGCTGCTTCATTGGGCGACGCTCCTTGTGATATAGTAATTAATAAGGTTTGTAGCGTGCTTCTAAGATGTAACGTGCAACATTTGTTTTATTTTTTTTTAAAAAGGGCCCTCCAATCAACCCTCTAGCCCTTCCAAATTTGTAATTCCCTTTTACACGAACATGTGAATGTACGGTTGAGTGGTTCACTTTTATTGTCACAATGATATTTTCAGAAAACACTTACATTGCAAGATGAAATAGACATAGTAAACTCATGTTGTTGATTGTTAAAAATATTATATACATAGGAAACTTTATTATTACGTTGAAGATTATGCTTGACTTTTCTAAAGATCATCTTAAATTATAGTAGTTAGGGACTTTTGAAGGATTGGTTTTGTGACATGCACTTGTGCATAAAATCTTGTTTGGGTTTTCTTTATAAAGAAAAAGAACATATTATCGGAATACCAACTTACCATGTGTTGTGTTTTAGATTTAGAGGCTAAAATTCATTTCCTTTTAAATAGAATGATTTGTAAAAATAGACTTATGGACTTTTAAAGCATCGAAATTCTACCTTTTCTTCTAAAGTCTATATAAAAGTTAAAAAAAGGTGTTTTTCTAGTTTTGATTTTTGAAACCCATATGACAAAGAAATCCTTAGGTGGGCTTGATGTTGAAATCCAATAGATGAACATGCCAATGTATAAACATCCATTAACTCATCCAATGTACCAAATACTTGTCAATATATGAACACCTATGGTGTCGTCCATGAGCCACTCAACCGTGCATTCACCCACACTGGAGGCTAGAGGGTGTCTAGATGCCTAGCTTGGAGGTCTCAGTCAATAGACATTAGGAAAAAATTGAACCCCAAAAGTGGCCGTGAGTTTTCTTACCAATTTTTATACTAATTGCATGAGTATGAGAGCGACCACATCTTCATTACAACAACCACTTGGCATGTGCTCCATCCTTCATGAAGAAGCCATTATGAGATTTATGATGTTTTAGGAATGGATTGAGTAATGATGACGAATTTTTGAGTTCATCATGCAATTCTTGGACAATTATTGAATTAAGAAGGCTTTTCCCACTCACTAATTTATGAGATCATGGAGATGGATTGGATAATGATGACAAATCTTTGAATTCATCGTAGAATTCTTGGCCTAATTAGTGAGTTGAAAAGGCTCTTCCCACCCAAATTTTTGCATTAGGAAGCGGCCTCTTTTGGAGTTCAATTTTTTCCTAATGGCATTGTTGTAGGCCCGGAAATCAAAGGTCTGCAGCCTCAATGGCAACCAGATCTAAGTCCTTGACAAGTGATTCAAGGGCCGGTTAAATTGCAACTCTAAGCTAGCAAGTATACATTGATTTCTACATTCATAGATACTGCCACCCAAACACATTCTAAAAAATTGCTTTGATCTCTAGAAGTCCCACACTCAACTCATAAATTATATTGCCAACGGTCATACTCTACATTGTGTGCTATTTGTACACTAATCAGGTAGTGCTTCCCAACGATCTCAGAATGGATTCAAGGTTTTTAGCCATATGTTCATTTTTGGAATTTTTTTTTCAAATTTACACTGAGGGCATGAAAGAATTAAGTAGCAACTGAGCAAAATTTAGCCAGTTTTGGGATTGCTGGTGCTTCCGTGTTTGCTTAGGAGTCAATAACAAAACTTCAAGACATTTCAACCCTGGTTTATCACTGCTACGTCCCTTAATCCCTTTGCTACAATTCCAAGCTTAGTTACTATTTGTTTATCACCATTATTAATTGATCCTGGGTGATTGCAAGAAAGACCGGTATTGCAAAGTATTAAAACATTGTCACAAAAGGAGTGCCGACCTTCTTTTTGCAATAACTTTTGAAGCGTGACTCGCATGAACTTGAAATTTTTATTGGAGATTCTTCTTTTGAGTTTAACCATATTTCATGTTTTTCAAAAAAATTCAAAAATCATTTATACTTAAAAATCATTTAAATGAATATGTCACGTTTTGAATTTTAGGGCTTTTTACTACATAAGGAGTCCTCAAATTTAATGATTTGGAGCTGAAAAATTCAATAGTATATTCCCATAGTAGAAAGTCATGTTTCCTCCAAGGTGCATTACAAAATATCTTATTTTATATTTTCTACGTCCATGCAAAGAGGGCTCCCTTGCACGCACAATTCTGAACATTGAAGATGGTTTCAAGATCTTTTTTTTGGTGAAACCTCTTTACCATGAAGTCTTCCCAAATGTCTTTTTTTAGTTTCTTTGAAAATTGTTTTTCCTATTTTTTACAAATTAAAATGTCAAAGTATGTATTTTCTTCAAACTTTCAATTCATCTTTTTTGTGATGAACTTTTGACTTGGATGTTTTTTAGGTCTGATATTTTGGTGATATGCTATTTTTAATATTGCACTAATTATTCTTATTCTTATTTTTTTTTTTTTAAATTATATTGCAAAAGCTCATAGTACTGGGAGTACTAGCCAAAATAGAACAAAAATGGAAGGTCATTCTTGCAACGACCCTTCTATGCATTCTAAAACCTTGCCAAATCTCTTAAGAGTTGCTTAACTAGACTAAATACTCCGTTATAGTTGTACCATGCACCACTTCATCTTACACCTTGATTGTTGTTGCATATCTACAACCCGCCGCTACATAATGAGGTTTCCATGAGACTTGCCTATCAATTTTCTAGTGTTCACGTGAATGGAGCAGAGTTGTTATATTGGACAGAATTGGATGAATTGGACGGAATCACTGTAGATGCCAAAAAACATCTCATATGTCCAATTTGGATAATTTTTGCAAAAGTTATTGACCTCCAAAGTTTGCAGCCAGTCAACCCTGATTCCGTCCGATTCGTCCGATTTTGTCCAATATGACAACTCTGGAATGGAGCAATAATAGTTCTAGTTGTACAAGCTTGACTGGTAATCTTGACTTGCTCTACATAGTCAAACTTCCAATAATATTTCTATTGACTAATTAGAGCTTAGAACCTATTTTCATACTCAAAAACACTTGAACCTGTGGCTATGGCATGGGATCAAAGCTTGAGGTTTCTTTACAATTCAAACATACAAAAATGCTCAACAAAACATTGTAAAACACATTTTTGCACTAGTTTTGGAATAAAATTTCATCATGTACACACCTAAAAACATAATGAAATCTCTTTAACGCAATATTATGGGAAAAAACTCAAACATAAGCTAAGAAAAACTCTAAAATTTACAAGTCAAGCCTACACCATTCTTAAAGAATATATACATATTTGGACAAAGTCTCAAGGCAACATCTCTCATTCCATTATATGGGAGGACTCAACTTAGAAGAAATGAGTTTCTCAACCAACATGTGGAAGTCATGGATACTTGAGGTCCCAAGCAAAGTGTCAAGAGACACTGCCTAAAGCCTAAACTAAGATCCAAAGTCAACAATTAAAGGTTAAACTAATTCCTATCCAACTCCAAAGCTAGCCTTCACACACACGTCATCATCAAGCTCCACAACATCAAGATTGATGTAATTCTCTACACTTTGTTTCTCTCATGATAAGGGACATATTTTATTTTATATCAATATGAACTGTGACCTATAATCATTGAATATTGATTTTTAATTATAATGGATTAAGTTATTTGAGTGAAAGGTCAAGTTGTTTTCTTCAATATAATCAATGATGAATGCAAAAGAATTTAAGAACTACAAAAATAACACATAATATTTTGGATAATTATTTTTTACTGTAATTTGTATTAATTGTACTTGTAGGCCTTTGGTGACCAAGATATTTGGATATTTCTTTGTTGGTAAGAAATCCTTTGGGACTTGAACCTTCAAAGTTCAAGCTCTAAGTAATCTTGACATTAACCCCTAAAAGACCAAACACCGTTTTTTGGCAACAGAGCGATTTTGGGCAGCTCACTACGAATGGAGCTTTTATTTAATTTCTTTGAAAGTTTTACACAATATGTGCCCAAAGAGTAGCTTTAAGGCCCAACAGTTTTCATAGCTTTTGACTATACGGTTAAAAAGTTACTGCATGATATGTGATTTTCATTGGTCGGCGGGTAGCCCGGGCAGCTAAAAAAACTTCTTTAGAAATGACTTTAAAAAAAATTAAATCTGAAATTGGTTCTTTAGATTTATATAGAAGTGTGAAGCTTTGAATCATTCAATTTGGATCTATGGATCAAAAGTTATGAGGATTTTAAGTTTGTGGATACGTATGGAGTCTTTCAAAACCATACCTACCCACAAACTTAAAATCTTCATAACTTTTGATTCATAGATCCAAATTGAATGATTCAAAGCTTCACACTTCTATATAAATCTAAAGAACCATTTTCAGAGTTTTATTTTTTTTAAAGTCATTTTTAAAGAAGTTTTTTGAGTTGCCCGGGTTGCCCGCCAACCAATTAAAATCACATATCATGCAATAACTTTTTTACCGTATAGTCAAAAGCTATGAAAATTGTTGGGACTTAAAGCTACTCCTTGGGCTCATGTTGTGTAAAATTTTTAAAGAAATAAAACAAAAGCTCCATTCGTAGTGAGCTGCCCAAAATCGCTATGTTGCCAAAAAACGGTGTTTGGTCCTTTAGGGGTTAAGTGCAAATAATCACTACAAGAGAATGGGGTGTTTTAAGTGAGTTTTTAAATAGTCCTAGAGATAAGATTTTAAGTAATGACCTTTCAAGCAATTTTCAGCAAAATTTTACTAGAAATACATGTATTTCTAGTAAAATTTTGCTGAAAAAGTGCTTGAAAGGTCATTACTTAAAATCTTATCTCTAGGACTATACTTAAAAACTCACTTAAAACACCCCATTCTCTTGGAGTGAATGCAGATGTTGCCCATGACAACATTTTATAAATTTCACCAGGGAATAAGATCTTGCAATACATGATGAAAAACTATAGCATAACTAATAGTAAAAAGATCATACATTTATGCAATCATTGATTAAGACTTTGAATATTTCAAGTGATAATCATCTCTAATTGCAGCACATGAATTAGAGAGTTGTAATTAAATATGAAGTGAATTACACTTGAATTTATTTTGTAATGAGAAATCAATAATTCAAATAAAACAAATATCTTGTAATTTGCACATAAGATGTATCACTATGTGTAATGTTTACCAACTTTTACATTGTGACTCTCAAGAAGGAGAAATTGATTTTTTGAGGTATCCTAATACCAATTATAAAAACCACCTTTATACGTCTTTACAATTTTGGAAATCTAGACTACCTTTGGTCCTTAAGGGGTGAATAAAAGATGTCTACATGTACTTTAGTAAAAGGAATACTTTATTTTTTACTTTTATTTTGGATTTAGGTTGTAGATTCATCAAATTTTTGGTATTATAGTAAACCATATAATCTGAATGGATAAAATTAGTGAAGTTTATTTATTCTTAAATAGCATAAACAAGCATCTTCATCTTACCACATGAGCCACCTGTGAAATCCAAATTTTCTTACCTTTGTTTATGTCAAAAATAAAAATAAAATCCAAATTTTTTATAACAGAACATACCGAGCCACCCTCAGTACGAAGATCATCTCATCAACGTCGTAGCATCAGAAATCCCAAAGGAGCCAATCAAAATAGCACCGGGAACAAACACTGCGAACTCCCGCTTTCCAGCCGCTCCCCCCGCTCCCCACACGGTAATCTCCCTCCCACGGCAATACCCCCTCTAACTTACTCATACCCTTTCGCCGTCTTTCGCCGTCCTCCTGTCCTCCTCCGCTGACTGACAGATAGCGCTCGCCCACTGCGTGGCAATCCTCGCTCGAATTGCTCCACCACGATTGCTTTCCCATTTTTCTCACCGCCATTTTTCGCATCACCCCAAATTTCCGATTACAGCCGTCATGCTCACATTTTGACTGCTACGTCACCACATTCGCCTCAATTCCTGCAATGACACAACGCGACGACGTCGCAGCAATCCTCGTAGAAAACAACGTAGGGTGACAGAATCGGACCGCAATTGCTGCAATTTGCGAATTCGGGGACGAGTTTTTTAAGACCCATGATGGGTTCGGGTTGAATTTGGTGCAGAGGACTGGTTGTGAGCAAATTTGGTCAGAATTTGCATTGGTGCAGGATTTGGTGCAGGTTTTGCATTTGCCCGTAGTAGTTGAAGCTCGCAAATGGCTATGGCGGAGCTTAGTTGTACTCTCTCCAGAGTTAACCTCCCGTCGTCGTTCCAGCGATCTCATGGTCCACATAGCGACCTCGTTGCCTTCCCTCGTGAGCTTGCTGTGGGAGGAGCCAAGAGATGCTCTCGCCGTCGTGAGCTTTGTCGAGCTTCTGCGCTTCTGGAGCTTGTCCCTGCTCACGTTTCCAAGAAGAACCTGAATTACGAGCTCCTGCGCTTCGACGCCGTGAAGCGAAAAGCCGTGGAGTTGCTTGTGGTGGGCGCGGGTCCCGCGGGGTTGGCGGTGGCGCAGCGGGTCTCCAAGGCGGGGGTGAGCGTGTGCGTGGTCGACCCGGCTCCGCAGAGCGTGTGGCCGAATAACTATGGGGTTTGGGTGGACGAGTTCGAGGCGCTGGATCTCTTGGATTGCTTGGATTACACGTGGGCGAGTGCTGTAGTGTACTTGGATGATGAGAAGGAGAAGACGCTGGAGAGACCGTATGGAAGGGTGAATCGGACAAGGTTAAAATCGAAAATGCTGGAGGCGTGTGTGGCGAATGGGGTGCAGTTTCATCAAGCTAAGGTTAGGGTTACGATATCTTAGCAATTGGTGACGGAGTTTGCTCTTAGCAATTTGATTTCCTGGAGTGACTTTGGCACGGTTTTTGGCGCTAGAGTTTTCTTAGGATCCACACTATTTCAGATTTTCGATTGCAAACCCCTGTTCATGGCATTATGCATTAAGTTCTCGCCTATTTTCTCAAGGAACAAGGTCAGCACACCCAATTTGAATGACTTTAAGGATATCTGTATGACTCTGCTCATTCTGGGCGTCAGTAATTGGTTCTAGACTTTGCTCTTAGCAAATTGAGTGACTTTCGCATGGCATTCCGCACTAGAGTTATTCTTAAGGTCCACACTATTTCAGATTTCTGATTGCAAAGTGCAAACCCCTTTTAATGGCATTATTCATTAAATTCGTGGCTACTTTTGCAATGAAACAAGGTCAGCACACTCAAATTCTATTATCCTGCTCCTTTTGGACGTTTGTTTCGTTTTTTGGATATTGACAAGGATTTGTTGTGTTTGTAGGTCAAGGACGTAGACCACAATCCATCCAAGTCCTTTGTGACCTGTGAAGATGGCACGCTGATTGAGGCAGCTGTTGTGCTTGATGCAACGGGACATTCCAGGCGGCTCGTGAAGTACGATAAGCCTTTCAATCCAGGGTATCAAATTGCTTACGGAATTGTTGCGGAGGTAACGAATCTTGTGTATGTTTTTGAGCATGTTTTTGCAATTATTGCAGAAGTCGGTGTACTCAATTTGAATTAGTAGTGAAAGCAGCCGTGAGTTGGATTGGATATTGTGAAGCAGATCTACCTATCCTTTGTTTTGAATTGGCTTGAGGAGGCCTTAGTCAGTGCTCTTTTGAAGTAAAAAGCTTTGGTGACTGCGTTTACAGGTAGATAGCCACCCTTTCGATGTGAACAAGATGCTCTTCATGGACTGGCGAGATTCGCATTTGCAAGGGAACAAAGAGGTGCAGCGGAGCAACTTGAAGCTGCCGACCTTCTTATATGCCATGCCTTTTTCAGCTAATCACATATTTCTAGGTCAGTTTACTTGTTATGATAAGTTCAGATTCTTTAATTGTGGATGATGGCTATCTTGAAGCCTCATTGTGGCTGGCTGTCAGTAGAAGTAATGAATGTGAATCGAAGATAGAAGTAATAGAGAAGAGACGTCGCAGGATCAATGCAATGCTTGTCATCCTCAGATGAACTTGGGTTTTCCATTGTACATGTTCAATCTTATTTAGTTCTAGGGTTTTGAAAATATGTTGTCATTCATGTTGACTTCCAACAGGGTGTGGTATGTTGGTTTCCAGAGGAAACATCGTTGGTGGCTCGGCCGGGCGTACCAATGGATGTCATCCAAAAACGCATGGAATTGCGTTTAAAACACTTAGGCATCCACGTTCGCAGCATTGAGGAAGACGAGTGAGTACTTGTTTGATTCCACTTAGTCACAGTCAAAAGTTTTATCCTGGAACGAACTTTTCTGTTGCAAAATGTTGCAACAGTTCAGACAATGCTAATCAATGCTAATGGTAAGTGTACACATGTGTGTCTTGCTAGGAGATGCATCATTCCTATGGGCGGTGTATTACCTGTCATCCCGCAAAGAGTGCTTGGTATTGGTGGAACTGCAGGAATGGTCCATCCATCAACTGGTACTCCCTCTGACCACTTTGTGTTTTCTTTATCCCTAAGTGTCTAAGCTAATATTAGGAATTCCACTTTGGAAGCTGACAGTCGATTCGATTAATTTGAAAACATATTTCTACCTTTCAAAAACTTAGGTTACGATCCTTCTTTCTATTCGTACATTTTGTTACCTTCCTTGAAGTGTTCTTAATGGTTTATTACAACAAGCGGCCACTTTTGGCATTGGGCACGTAGGGTTTATCTGCTGAACGTGATCTATATTGTCTTGGATGTATATGTACGAAGGTGTGAAACCTGAGCAATGTCTTCTTTTCGTTTCTTGTTTAATTCTTAAAAAGAATTGACATGAGCATTTGTTTTTCAATAATCTCGTGCAGGATACATGGTTGCCAGGACATTAGCCGCAGCACCTACTTTGGCAGAGTCCGTTTTACAGAGACTAGGAGTTTCCGCAAGCAACCATATCCCTAGCAGACCGCAAAACCCTCCGAATGTGGTATCTTCAACACCCTCGCCAGGAAACGAGGCTTCATCAGTTGAAGATGACTCTGGTCCAAAAGGGGATGATCTGGCAGCGGGTGTGTGGGCAGATTTGTGGCCTTTGGAGCGACAACAACAGCGAGCGTTCTTCTGTTTTGGGATGGAAGTTCTCGTGAAGGTAATGCAATGTACTGATGCCGACTCACATGTTCTACCCGCTTTACAAGGAACTTTTGTTAATCCCTAATGTCGCAAATGGCCAAACAGTGGATGCTTCATATCTATAGAAGTTGAAATGAATTTATTCAGGAAGTTTCAAGGAAGTCAACAAAATGTGTCAATAGAAGTCATCATGTGTTGAATTTTTGAATTATGGAAACATGCCCTGAAAGTTACTACAATTAACTTTTACCTTCCAAATGGGACTCTCTATGTTTAGTTTGGGCACGTAGAGAGGTTGAGTTTAACGGGGATACATGAAATTTGTAGTAGAATTGATATTCCCAAAGCAACCTCAGTGCACGTTGCAGCTAGGTCCATAGCATTTATATAACATTCTTGTTTTCAAATTCCGTATTGCAAAACTTTTGGTGGCATCACTTAGTGAAGCATTAACCTCTAATTGCCCATATTGCCAAAAGCTGCTGCTCCATACCTGTAGGAGTTTAAATAATTCGTTTAGGAAGGTAACAAATGTATCAATGAAAGGAGAGCGCACGCCCTACAGTTTTGAATGATAGAAATATGTTATTGACTATTAGCTTTCGATGTGGACTTTCTACTCTAATTTGGGTTCCAAGGAAGAGAAGGAGGAGCTGAATAGAACTCATTTGGTTTCACGAATGTTACTAGCATTAAACGAGAAGTCTATCCTTAATAAGCATAGAATATATAGTAGCTAGTGATTCCTAGGTTCTTCGCAACTTCTACAGTAGATTCCTAGGTTAATTTCGCAACTTCTTGAATTGGGAGTTTTATCTCTAACTATTGTTACTATTGTTGCAGCTCGACTTGGCGGGTACTAGGCGCTTTTTTGATGCGTTTTTCGACCTTGAGCCTCGCCACTGGCAAGGATTCTTGTCTTCACGCCTTTATTTCATGGACGTGAGGCCCCAACCCTTGTTATAGCTCTTTACTCGCTAATGGTCTGCACCGTTCATTTGGAAGGAGGGTCTTAGATCACAAGTGTTTTTTTGTGCAGCACAGGTCATGCTAATATCAGTTCGTGCCGGTGTGGTTTCAATTGCATAAAAATAACTGAACAGTATTATCACAGTTTAAGAATAACCGATACTATGAAGTGACAATAGTGACTTTGTCATTAAAACCGAATTTAACTAATTCCTTAACTCTAGTCTATCAACGAGCCCTCCATCCTGGCTCTATTTTCTTTTTAAAAATAATACCCTTTTCATTGGACTTAAAAGCACCAAGTCCTGAGGCTCTTGGTACGAAGATGAACAGGCGTACTCACGGTTCTCTGTTGTCTGTTTTGAGCAGCTTATTGGATTTGGGCTCTCCCTCTTCAAGCATGCGACAAATCATGCACGAGCTGAGATCGTGGCAATTGGAACTGTACCACTCGCTAGACTAATTTTGGAGATGACCCAAATGAAGCCCCCAAAAGGCCAGTCATAGTAGTGATAGCATTGTACTCTGTACTCTAGTTTGATAACATGTGTGTCGATCTCTATAGTGTTGTCTGTCATTTATGACTGGGATTCATTAGTTTGTTGAACGTGGAATAAGCTTCCTCATTCTTGGATTATTTATCCCTAATTATCCTTTTGGGTTACAACCTCTCTGTCCAATTGGGCGAGGCACTTGTATGTAATCTTTTACCATGAAATAGGTTCTGCAGGCATGTTTTAGTGCTCTCAGACCAATCATTTGCCTCTTAATCTTTGAACCAGGTGTCAAATTTCACAACTCGATGCTTAAGAAGTGGTGAAGTTGCTGAGTCATCGTTGTTGTAAGACTGTTGCAGGAACTTTTTGACTGCGTTGTAAAGAGAATGTTCCTCACGATTCATGGAGAGGTCTCTCTATGGTCACTCAGTGATTATATGAATTCCATTTCATGATACATAGGGAGGCCTTTGTATGACCATTTGGAGCCCCAACCACCCCGAATTATAGGGAAGATTCTCTTTTGTTTACAACTTCCTGACTCAGTCTAATTTTCCCATGTTTAGACTTGTCTACAACTCCTTGGCCTCTATCAGTTTAGATTATTAGTCAAGACTGAGTCACTGTCTAGCGCTTCAGCTTCTTGGCTCTAAGCTTAGACCAAAGGTGAGGAGGCTTTGGACTAACAAGAGCTGCGTTAATGCATTAAGAGTGAATCTGTGGAAGCTGTGTAGGATCTTACTTGAAAATTGACTGTCATTACTCTGGAGGCAGATCCTCTTGTAGCACAGCAATTTGTTTCTGTATGGATTTTAATTTTTAATTTCACCATTGGGAATCGGAGTTTGTACGCAGGTAATACTTTTCTATTTTTGCACATGGCTAGTTGGCTTAGATGCTGACTTTTGGAACCTCAGGAAGGCCGTTTTCAGGGTTTAGGGTTCATGCTTTCTAGCAGTGTACTTCAACTTGAAATTTGGTTGTTCTCCAAAACCTTCTGTAAACAGCATTCACCTCCATGTTGATGGGATGGATCACCAGCATGGGTAGGTTAGATTTGGTGTTGCCTTTGACTCACTGAAAACTTCATCTGGGAAGACTGAAGACCAATTTTCAAGCTAGGTAGAAGCACCCATTATCAACGCTCCCTAAATATCTACACTTAAATCATGAACATGATTTGTAAAGGAAGGCCTGGTAAACTATTACGGAGTAGTAAAGAAGGCCATTGAGAGAAGTCATTGAACAAGTGTCATTGTGTGAGTCTACAATTTAGATGTTCATCGTATTCTTTTCAACATGTGTAGGCTTAATTTATAGGTGATTTTATTGTCATTTATTGGTGCTTTGGTAAGATGAAATTTAGATTGTAGAACGGGGTGGGGTGGGGTGGGGTGGGGTGGGTATATATAGTGTATCTCATTGTTGTGAACTTGCAATGCCTCAAAGTAAATATTAAACTTGCTCAACTAGCTTGGTACTGATGATTGCAAGAAACACATGTTGATTATGTTGCATTTTGGTGTAGCATTGCTAGTAAGGAATCTTTTCGAATTAATCTATTTTTTATTAAATTCTCTTGTAGCATTCTATCAAGAATATATTTCCAAAAATTCTATCACTATCCCAATGGGAGAAGTGCATCACAACCGGATGCCAGACACGCCACACAGGCTATGCACATCAGAAAAATTGGTCCTGGGAGATATGGTGCTATGATGGTGCATGTGATAATAAAGCAGAGATTATGGTGTCATTTTATCCTATCAAAGTTAGTACAAAGGTTGGCACCAAATTATCTTAATAGCATTTCAATGCACCATCATGGCACTATACTTGCAAGCCTTGAAGAACCTGATGCATGCCTGTACTTGTTGCGTGATTGGAGTTGGGACTAATTTAACTCAGTTTTGGACTTTGTAGTTTACAAATGGCTTCAAGAGTCTTAGAGACTTTAGAATGCACAAGTCCACAAACTAAGGTAGGTATTCCCATAACCGCCACTTTTTGTTGTTGTGCCTAATTACTATTATTAGACTAGCCAAATTTTCTTGTTGGTGTTAGTAAGTGAAAGGAAGTTCTAATGCATCAAAGAACATGGCATTTGGATATCGTATGCAAAAGTTATGAAGGGTCAAAATTTTTTTGGTAGATGTTCAAAAACTGATTCTTCAGCAAAAGTACATGTTGATTTTAGAGATGTGATGATGGTGGTTTCAGGTGGGGTGCAATTTTGGATGGACTCACCTTAATTAGCTCGCTAAGTTGATTTATAGTAGTAGAGAGAAATATGACATCATACATGAATCTTAACCCTTAAATGATAGACCACACCCCTTTAGACTTGGTTTTGAGAGAATCACTAATAAAATTGAGTGGTTTTTGCAATTTGGGGGAATGTTTCAACCTATTGGACCCACTTCCATAGTAAATATGGCTTGCCAAGCATGCATTGCATTTAGGTTGCAAAGTCAAAGCACTTTTTACTATTTAATTTTGCATGCTTTGAACAAATTCTAGGCAAGCAATAAGACTCATGCCCCACTTCAAAGAGATTTTTGATTCTCCCTTAGGTCGTCTACTAGACAAGGGATTGTTGTTTTACGGGTCAACAAAATTTTGGTAATAAATAGATATTCATTATAGAATATTGAACAAGATATTGAAATTAGGGCACAAATATGAAAAATTTATCAATGAACTTTTGCCATTCATGAGCTTTTGCATACAACATTAAAATTCCATTCTTCACCTACTTTTAGATGCAATTTATCTATAAGATATTTTAAATTTAGGCATTAAATACAATAATGGTTTGCAAATTTTTTTGTTTAATAATAAGGAATTTGACCTTAACTCTTTACAAACAACAAATTCATATGATTTTAAAAATCTTATTTTCATTGGTCATACTAAGAAAAGTATTACTCCCTTCACTCCAAAATGATCTTCATGTTAGATAAAATGTTCTAGAATAAGGCTAAAAATAACATTCTTAATCCCTAAATGTCCAAGGCATCCAAATGTGGCGTCAAAGAAACTTTGAAGTTATATAAAACCTTACCAATTTGCTATTTTTAATAGTTTAAATTTTTGAAAGATTCTTTTGAAGTCTAGTTTTAGTGTCAAAAATCCAATTTTGAAAATGAATGATTATGATTTTTCTATTCAAGATTTTGTGCAAAGGTACCCATTGCAATCTTGACTTTTTGTAGTGTTGAGGGCTCTTAGAAATGAGCCTCAAATACATTAGATCTTGGAGAAAATATCACATTAAAAATTCATTAAAAAAAAATGTAGAGTAGATTTTGAGAAGTCATAAATTGATTGGAGTTATATTTGTTAGATCCTTCAACATCATATTTTTTTTGTCCTGAATTTTTTTAGATTTAACATGTAAAAAGAGAGCTAAAAAATTTTCTTAGTTTTAACACCTTGATGATCAAACATTATAACCTTTCAATCCTTAAATGATGTTGTTGTATTTTCCTTTCTTATGTAATCTCTAATATGTCTAGTTTGAATTTGTACGGTTACAATTCAAAAAAAACTTGATTCAACTTATCAAAATGTTGGCTTTTTGTTCAATTTAGAGCAAATTCCAAGAGGCTCAAAATAGGCCTTGGGCATTTAGGGGTTAAAACGTGCCTTTTGCATTATAAGTAGAGTTCACTACATTCCTATCGTCTTAAAACTTTGAATTTCACGGAGCCCTTTTCAAAGTGCAATTTTGGAGTACTAAAAGCAATGGAATTTCTTAGGCATTTTCAAAGAGCACCGGTAGGCACTTAAGTGTTGAGTGTAAGGTTGTCAATTTGTAGGCAATTAGTATGGGCCCAAGACCATGTGTGGACCTTTGTTCTGCCTCCTAGAACTTCATCTCCTTCAATCAGACAACATTCAAAGGGATGCAAAAAATAAGAACAAACAATGTTGTCTGAACCTTTAATCATTTCATTTGTCTTTCAATTAATGATTACATGGATGGAGGGGAACTACTACTTGGAGTTGTTTTGTTGGTTTAAAAAAAAGATCGAAAACTAAAATGGATTGGTTTGCAATGTTACAAAAGACATTAGGAAGATCATTTGGGGATAGAAAATTAGGGCCAACACAAAGACCATTTTGGGATGGAGATAGTATCATCTTATAAATTGTCTGTAGAAAATCTTCACATCAATAGATTGAGTGAAGAAAATAGCTCACATTGTCTCAACAGATTAATTATTTGAACAAATCAAAATCCCTATATTAGCCTCCTAAAGGATTGAAGTACATTTTTTGGCAAAAATCATGAAAGTAGTCACTTTTTGGCAGTGAGAAAAAACATAAAAATCAATTTGTACTAGACTACCATGGGAATGTGCAGAAAAAAATTCAAAACCTCTAGCCTCACGGATTGAAAGACTATAACATTTGCAATTAGAAAAACAAAATTCCGATCTTGTCCGACATGGTTGGTAGACTATATTTGGCCTTCAAGAATGATATCTTTACACTACACTGGTTAATTTTTAAAAATTTGTATGTTGTATCATATAACTTACATACGTATTAAATTTCAAAAGTAGAAGAGTTTTTGCAAATGTTGCCTAAAGCTACCTAGTCTGATAAAAAAATTTAGGATAGTATGTATAACTTTTGATGTGAGTACCTGATCGGAAAAAAAATCATATTCTTGCTAAAAAAACATATGTTCACACCTTTTGTCAAAACTTTGTAAACAACCCAAATTGACTTCATGCGTACCTACCTAAGATCTTTTGCATATGTTGAATGGTCACTTGGTCCTTTAGAGGTTATTGTAACACTGCAAAACTACAAAAAAAACATGAGGCCATTTAAAATAGTCTCTTTTGAACAACAATTTTATCATGTTCTAGATCCCAAGTGTCTAAACCCCTCAAACCACTACTTGCTATTGTGTCACTATTATTAGACTGGTCAAATTTTCATTTGAAGGGATGTTCCAATGCACCAAAAAAAGCAACATTTGGTACCCGATATGCAAAGGTTATAAAAGGTCAAAAAAACATTTGGTAGATTTTTTAATATCATTTCTTCAACATATGTACATATTGATTTTGGAGATGTATGCTGAGTGATGATGGTCGTTTTAGGTAGTGTGCAATTTTGAGTGTACCCAACTTTACCAACTGGATTCTGAATGCTACTCTTGGTTCCCAACCTCTTTAATTGTCACAAATTTCTTGTTGATTTGGTGAGCATTTAGTAAAATCCGCCTCCAAAACCTTTGAATCTTAAGTATAAGACAATGCCCAACAATAAGGGCCATTGCTTGACATAAAATGCTACAAGAAATTAACAAAATTGGATGAAGAGTCGGGATGAGAATTTGATATTGGATGTAAAATCCGTAATGCCCGATTATGGGGACAACACCACAAAATTATCAAGCATTATGACGCAGAACCTATCCGGAGAACATTTCCTAACTAATAACATTGTTAGTGTAGCGCATTAATTTTGACACATACAAGCCCTTAGAAGTCTGTCAGGTCAATTCTAATTCTAAGTATGATTCTTGGTTTTTGTCTTATGGCAAATATATATATTCCAAGAACTGAGACTATTTCCCATTTAAAATTTGATGGCTTCACCTCAAATGCGGGGCTGTCCCTTGGAGGCAAATTAATCCATAATTTTGGATCATTTGCAAGTGCCCTCCTGTGGATGTTTTAAATCCTTTTCCCACTTTCAAACATCAGAGATGTACTATAACGGCAGAGTTCTGAGCATTGATTTCAGAATGGGTTCAGGGTTTTTAGTCAAATGTTCATTTTTGGAAGATTTTTTTTTAATTTACACTGTAGGCATGAAAAAATTAAGTAAAAATCGAGCAAAATTTAGCCAGTTTTGGGATCGCTGATGGACACAGCTTGTTGACAAGCTCCTCATGCATGATCATTCAATCCACATGCTTGAGCCTTTCATGACCAATAGAAAATGTGCACCTACCCAAGAAAGTTTGCATTAGAAATTTAGAACCAAGTTGTTGTGCTGCTGAACACTGCATAACATGACGTCCAGGATGTAGATTCTTAAAATATATCAAGAACATTTAGGGAATATTTGAAAATATAATAACTAGAATATTTGAAAATATTCTAGGAGCATGTATGGCGAATTTCATTAAAATGGCGGCATTCTAGAACTTTGTCCCTTTTACAGTTCAAAACGGTTGTTCTGAAATCTATACCCATCTTAGATGGTCAAAATAGCACGCCGTCAAAATGGCATGTGGAATACCGCCATTTTAACCAAATTCCCCATATGTTTAACATATATACTGCAGTAAACACATGTACAAGACAACACCATTTGAAGGACATCCCACAAAATAGCCAGGGACCAAAATGTGTTTGATAAGAATTGGTTTGTACCAACTATTCTCCATGGACCCTCACAACTACATCCAAATTATTTCAAGTTTTGCAAGATGCACTAGTTTTCTATTAATATTACAATCATTTCTCTTCTACATCAGAATTTATTTATCTTCATATCTTTTTTTTGGGTGGAAGCGGACATTCTCTTCTTCTGTTAATACTGCTATTCATTTAAAAAATCCAAAAAATTGAACATTTTCTAAAATAAATTGAATTAAGAAAAAAATACCGTAGTGTGTCTGATACAACCATTGAAATCAATGATGAAGAGGATTTGTAGTGAAGCACTTTAATCCCTAAGGACCAAGGCCTTTTTTTTTTGCCAAAAAACACTCAAAACATCCATTTCTCTAGCAAAGAGTAAAAAGAAATGAAAATTGTTTTTTTTTTCACATCTAACCATAGGATTTTATACCTAACATGTATGACAATGTGTGGAAAAAATTTCAGAATTTTTGACTGCACAGAGTGCAAGATATCTGCTTTTAAAGTGAAAAAAGCAAGTTTTCTAGCACATTGCGGGACTAGATTTAATGACTTTGAACATTTTTAACTTTAAAGTTTTACACTAAAGAGTTTTGAGCTTTTAATCTTTATAGTGGAGAATTGAGTTGAGAGTCTAGGAAAAAAAAAGAAATCCAAAAAAGCTTAATTTTCATTATTAAAAAAATTGCTAAATAGAAGTAAGTACAAGATAGAAGGAAAATCTAAAATATTAAAATCTATTATATGGAATTAAAAAACACTAATCCCAATGGTGAGATTGTTCTAGCAAAAGAACTAGACCTTATGGAACTTTTCTTTTTGAAAAATTGTAAAAATGGCATTCAGAAAGGAATCCTACAAGTTATTTTTTTCAGGAAGATGCTCTAAATGCCCAAAAAACAAGATTGTCTATAACTTTCTCATAACAAATCCAAAAGAAATGAATCAAAGCTTCCTAGATAGACAAAAATATAATCTATAAGGAAAAAAAATTCAAAAAAATTTAAAAAATGAATTGCAAAACTTTTTTGGCTGGTTTAGAGCTTATTTAGGCATAACTTTTTTTCCCGGGCACCAATTGAAAAAAAATTTATATTCCCATGAAGCTTTGCAATTTTTCTATCTTCAAAAGATCACGAAAAAAATTCAGCCCATAGGTACCTGCCCGAAATCCCATTTGTCCCCCAAAGGGACAATGGTCCTTTAGTGGTTAAACGATTTCATTTTCATTCCCCTCAAAAGTCCCAGAAACCATGCATACTCATTTGCCGAGTGGGCGGATCATATCATTTTCATGTATGCAAGTGGTATTATCAAACAATCAAAATTCGTGAGCTCATGAAGATCCGAGTTCTAGAAGCTCCGAGCACTTGAAGCCCTAGTTTTCAAAGTTCTGTGCGCACTTGAACGCTCGCCAGAACGATCGTCACAATTATCGACACTCTGAAATTCATCAATTTATCAAATGAGCCAGGAAAAAAATTCTAGCTACTCATAAGAATGAGAGTGCACCCACAATGACTAAATGAGCACTGGCCTCAGTCTTCACAACTACCAGTGTTCACAAATATGCCTACATTTCGCAATACTTCTTCCAAAAGAACTTCACAGCTGCGACTACAATTTACGTAAAGACCAATGTTAAATTTGAGAATTCACCACATTTAGCATAGTTTTTAGCAACTCAAGCTGTATATAAAAATCACATTTAGGACCACTTCTTCAATTCAAGAGGATAACTCTCTGCAGTTACTTGCACATTATGAAGCTCAGCTGCCGATCGAATCCATAGCAAAACCGTTGAATGTCGACACAAGTCACGCAGTCACTCAAAGGCTGGGTAGTCCTCCATAAGTACGAATACCAGCTTGCTGATCAGCATTCAAGCACCTCCCGTTTTAAATTCTTCGTCCTCATCATCTAGCGAGCACCACCTTTTTCTACGAGTTCCTGTATCGACTTTGTGCAAAGTTTGTGCAACGTATCATACATACCACTGCACATTAGATCTAGATTTGGAGTAATACTTCGTGATGATTTCGTGCTGAGATGTAGGTTGCACTACTCAGTCAAGTTTCTAGCTGTTTCCGTTGAGAAGATTGGAGAACACTTCAGAAGTTGGGAAGATTTGAGGACACTTCAAAACCTGAGTGGGAAGATTTCTGACTAGAATTGTGTGCTTGGATTGGAGCTGAAGATCAATTGGCCATGGCAAGAGGATGGTTGCCTCTGATGGCATTCGGAACAGTAGCTCTGGGATTGTTTAGCATTGTGGAAGCGCAGTTTTTTAATGGTTTCTACCGGACTAAGGGTTGCGCTGTTGCCGAGGCCGTCGTCACGCAGGCGGTCACGGAAGCGTTCAGTCAGGACTCCTGGGTTGCACCTTCGCTCATCCGCATGTTATTCCATGATTGCTTTGTGGAGGTAGCTTGAGCAAATTCTACGAAATCATGGCAGCTAGCTAGAGACTGCAGTTTCAAATTGCGGTTAAAAGTAGATGGTCAATGCATCAAAAGTAGATTTTAGAGTACTTGTGAATGCAGATGATTTTCAAAGTTGAGTGCTTCCACTGTTAGAATGGGAGAACCAGAAGTGATGGCTCCTCTAAAACCCATCTTTTCTCAATGTGGAAGATACTAGCTTCCCCATTGCAGGAAGCAGGAACGAAGATGAGTCTTCAATGTTGAAAACTGTTCGGGTATCACGGTCCATCCGAAAGATGATAACTCCAAAGTTGGGAGTGCCAAAGATGGAAGTGACTGCTCTAAAATCCTCTACTGTCGGTTTATGTTAATTAAATGAATGAATGATTTTGATATTGTTTGGTGATTGTCAGGGTTGTGATGCATCTCTTCTCCTGGACCCTACTCCCGAGAATCGCAATGTCGAGAAGCTCGCAGCGCCCAATTTGTCGGTGAGAGGATTCGAAGTAATTGACGCGGCCAAGACGGAGCTCGAGCGGATCTGTCCTCGCACGGTTTCTTGTGCCGACATTGTGGCCCTCGCCGCACGCGACGCTGTCGTGTTGGTAATCTCTTCAATGAGCTTTTATTGCATTTCCTGTGAATATATGATCATGTTCCGTAACTGTGTCAATCTCAGAATTGTCGTCTAATTCGTTGAAATGGCATGTTTTAGAGCAGTAAAACTGCCCAGGGATCAAAAAATTGCGCCGCCAGTTTCCCTGAAAATATGCAATTTTAACCTACAATACATAACGTTCTTAACACGAGATTCCTGTGTGTGAATGGAATGCAGACAGGTGGGCAGATGTTCGAAATGCCGACAGGGCGTCTGGACGGCATGATTTCAAGCACCGAAAGCGCAAATAGCGACTTGGTTTCCACGAAGTCGTCCGCCAGTGAGCTCACGCAGAAATTCTCGGCTCAGGGTCTGGGCCAAGACGAGATGATCACGCTCTCAGGTGAGAACGATCTGGCTCATTTTCATATTCACGATCGAAACTTATCCCGGTGATCAGAGTTGCAAGGCCGGGATTACAGTTGCAGTTCGAGCCGTTCTGTACAGATCGGATCTGAAAAAATGTAAAAATTTGGATTAGAACCGCTCACCTTTATTTGTTCAGATCGTAAGGAAAATGTTAACATAATTTGGGTTTCAAGAAATTCAGAGCAATGTAATGTCACGTGATGAGATGCCAGAGCTACTGTCAAAAAGCTGCTCACTCTCTCAGCGCCTACGCACGAACGTGCAAAATTAGGGCAAAAGAAACTACAGTAGAATGCAAACAACAAGATAAGGTAAAAACAACTATCATTTGCACCGGTTTATACTCGATCATGAAAAGGGTCAAATCTATAGAATTGGCGTATCCTGAAGCTCCAAAATTATGACATTGAAGCAAACAAAGCTCTAAAAACTATGATGGTTTAGATCGAAGATCCAAATTAACCGCCATCTGTAAGATCCCAATTTCTTGAGCTTCCGCCAAATGCCAAAAATTTGACGTTCAAGTCCGTGCCGGCGATATTCCAGTCACAAGAACCCATCACAGTTAGAAGATCTCTGTTTCCCAGATTCCCGTTCCCGGATTTCCGTGTTACCAATAGGGCAAATTTCTGCCACTGATGTCCCCTGCATGCCCGCCTGTATGCCTCTTTTACTGACTGATTCCCCCCGTTCCTACTGCAAAATCAAAATCATCTCGGAAACTTCTGATAATTCCGTAAGGGAATGGACTTATAAAAGCTTATACAGATGAGATGGAGTTGTGCAGGTGCGCACACGGTGGGCCGCACGAGCTGCGCGCAGATCACGCCTCGTCTGTACGACTTCCCTGGCGCCCCGAATGGCATCGACCCTTCTCTGGACTTCCAGTATGCTTTGCACCTGCAGGACCTGTGCCCCGCCGACGGCGACCCCGCGCACCCGGTGCCGCTGGACCCCGTGTCGCCCGACACCTTCGACAACATGTTCTACACCAACGGAATCACGGGCAGAGTGCTCTTCGCCTCCGACAACGCCCTCTTCGACGATCGGCAGACCATGTTCGCATCCAGCCTCAACTCCCAGAACGCGCAATTCTGGCAGGTAGGGAATGCGAAATTCATTGAGGGCGAGCTAGCTGCAAGTGTTTGATCACAAATTAATGATCGCCCGTTCTATCGTCACGGATCGAAACCCACAATGCTCAATCTTCTCGCTTCCTAACTCGTCGCCAAGGTTTCGATCTTTTTTCAATATTAATTTTCAGGGTGTAAGGCAGAGAAGAATATACGGAAACAGGAATTGATAAAGACGCACGTAGTACTTGAACTGACTTCGAAGGATTGATGAGAACGCAATACCTGAATTTCGTGTAGTCGACTGTTCGAAACTAACCCTGAACAGAGCTCCGCTCAATCTTCTCGCTTTCTAACTCGTCAGCAGGGTCTGGATCCTTTTTTCATTTTCAGGGTACAATGCAGGAAGAATTGATAGAAACGTTCAGGTACTGATAAGAACACATACAGGGAAGAATTGATGAGATCGCAAGCCTTGAATCTCGTGTAGTCGACTGTTCCAACCGAAGCCCTAAACAAAACAACATTCAACTCATCCCCTAGGTTTGGATCTTTTTTTTTCGAAATTAGTTCAGGGTACAAGGCAGAGATCGAAGAAGAGACGGAAACAGGAATCTCATGCAAGAGATAAGCTGGTGTTGAATTTTTTGAAAGGACTACGTACTGTAACAGAGGAACCTAGCTTGTCAACCCCTCTCAAGAATGATATGTTTGTAAGCAAGCCATTGCTCATTGATCATGAACCTCACAGACAATGCTAGCTCGTTTCCGTGTAATGGGAGAATCGTGTAGAGTTTAGGGTTTAGAAGGTTCCGGCTATGCCTTACGGTAAGTTATGTTGAATTTGACTTGTTGCATGGCATGGCAATTGCAGGTGAAATTTGCAAATGCTCTCGTGCACATGGCGTCGAACAAAGTGAAGACTGGCCGGCCGGACCAGCACGGTGAGATTCGTCAGAATTGTCGAATGACAAATGCTTTCAGCATGCAGCAGCGGAGAGACTAGTCTAGCTACCTGCAATTTTCGGGCGGGGATTTCGATGCCGCCAATTGGCATAACATACTCCTTTCGCCCCAAAATGATGTTCTTGTTTGACAAAATGCTTTGGATTAAGGCTGACAATATTAACACTATTTTTAAATCCATTTTGAGCAACAAGTATAGTTCAATGCACTCTTATTGTCTTAAAATTTTGAGTTTTGGTTAAGTTTTCAAAGTGTCATTTTTAATTATCCCAAAGTATGATTTTTAGGGCATTTGAAAGGAGCACCGAAGGCCATGCATTTGGCCACTCTGACGTCTTTCTTGCACTGCTTGCATTGCTTTTGGGATGTTCCTGCACTTTGAATTACCTACAATTTCTTAACACCTCTCCTATGGATGTTGTAGTAAATGAAATTGTGTTATTGTAGATACCACATTTGTTGCACAATGGAATAGCAAAACAGATAATAGGGGCATTCTATAAAAAGCAAATGAAGTTAACAAGAAATTAAAGGGATATTGTTTTGAGCGACCCATGACAATCACCAAGTTTGTCAGGCAATAGAGAAAATTTCAAGCCTCCAAAGGGCTACTCCACAGTCCTCCAAAGGACCCTGAAATAATGTTTTTGGGGGTTCAAAAATTGTTTTTTGCCTTATTTCCACATAGCAGCTTCTGTTGTGACAGTGACACAAGAATCCAAATTTGCGAGTAAAAACCAACTAAAAAATTTAGCTATCTTTAAATTTTTTTTTAATAATCTTAAAAAAATATTGAAAAAAAAATTATAAAAGCTAATTGTTTTGGCGAGCAGTCAGCCAAGCTTGGCAATTGAAATAGCTTTGCCTGTCAATTTGGATTCTGGAGAAGCCCTCCAGAGGGCTGCTTTTTCTCTAATGAGCATTGTGGAGGCATCTCACTTTTGACATTGTTTCTCTTGACATTCTAAGAAATGTGCAAAGAATTTTTAATTTGAAGGCATTTCCTTCCACATCATATTGTAAGAAGATCATTTTGGAACACAAAATAAAGTCCAGTATGAAGATAATTTTGGAACAGAGGGGTAACATTTTTGAATAATGTACAATTCATTCTTTGAAGGAAGCATCTAATCTTTGGTCACTTTGAATTCTTAGCACTTTTCAAATGTCTCATTAATCCTTAAGAAAAACCACAACCATTCTATTGATGAATGACAAAGAATCCTTCAATATAGGATAGAAGCCTAAAACTATTCATCCTTGGAATTATGTGAGAAAATGGAGGTCTTGTACGGTATTTTGACTTTCAATAAATGCTTTTGGATATTTTAAACCAGTGATTCACACGGTACTAAAAGTGGTGATTTTCATGGTCACAAACTCGTCCTTTAGAGGTTGACATTTCTTGACTACAAAACTTTCACTTTAAGTATTGTTATTTGATTACATTATTTTCTGACACCTCCATAACATGGTTAACCAATGAATTAGTGGTCCCTTTTGCATTCTTGAAAAGGGAATTGCATGCGTAGTGAACAAAATTATCTTGTATGACTCCTCAGCCAATCTCAATCTTTGTACTAATGATTAGTCCCTCCAAGGCATCTAAGAAGGCATAATACCTTTGCAACATGGAGAGGACCATTGCCTGGTTATACAATGTTTTGCTTGCATATGCTAGAAAAAGTGTCCAATCTAATAAGTGGTTGGCGTAAATGAAGAGACTTTTCACCTAATATCTTACATTTGACTTTGAGAAGTTAGTACAAGTGACACCTATGCAACATATATTTGTTAGAAAGAGAATTCTTTTGAAAAAATAGTATTTTTTGTTGGTGTGGTGGCTAGGTTTTGTTTGCGAGAAACCTAGCCACCACGAAAAAATAGTATTTCTAAAGCTAAACTGAGAGCAGAGATGCTTATGCACTCTTAGTAGAATTAGCACATACTGCTGAAGATTTATCAGAATCTGATAGCTAACATGCATGACTAAAGAACTTAGAACTCGGAACTTTGAACTTATAACTTCATGAAATTCATAACAAAATTTGGTTAAGTTAAGTTACTGAGAGCCTGAGTCAACAGATGGGGAGGCACGAGAGATTTATGACATGGCAGACTTTGCGAAGTCCTTCCAATTTGGGCACCAATCCAATGAATGGTTTCATATCACTACTAGAAAAACTACGTCCAGAACAACAAATTTTCAACTGAAAAGCGTTGTCCATTCAGTTGTTTTGGACGCGTTGTACTGGATAAAATTCCACTGAAATCTGTTGTCCAAATTCTGTTGTTTTGGACATTTCTCCAAAGTGTTTTTTTTTTTTTTTTTTTAAATTAAAAAATTAATTTTTTTGGGCTGCCCAAAAAATCCAGGTAGCCCGCCATGTGGCAGCCACCCAGCAACTCGCCACGTAGGCAGGCCACCCAGGCCACCAGCCACTCGGGCAGGTCACCTAGGCAACCCGCCACGCGGGCGGGTGAAGCCATGGGCCTTCAAACCTTGGACCTCATGGTTGAGGTCCAAGGTTCTTAGCCATTGAACCATGGCCATTACCAAGTGCATAAAGCATGAGTAGAAATTTATATATAGAGTTTTGCATTAGTTTTTATTTTCTTTGTAAAATCAGCAGACTTTGGAGGCCATTTGGACGTAAGAAAACAACTTTTTTCAAAAAACTTTCAACTAAGAAAATTTGGGAAATCAAACTAACTTTCACCTCCATAAATTCGTTTGCAATTTGAAGTCTCCAATCAAAAGTTATGGACAAAAATCAGAGAGGATGTTCGAAAATATCCAAAAAAATGTTACTTGCTACCCCTCTCTGATTTTTGTCCATAACTTTTGATTGGAGACTTCAAATTGCAAACGGATTTTCGGAGGTGAAATTTTGTTTGATTTCCCAAATTTTCTTTGTTGAAAGTTTTTTTGAAAAAGTTGTTTTGCTATGCCAAAATGGCCGCCAAAGTCTACTGAATTGAAAAAACACTGAATTTTTGAATGATTAAGTCAGAAAAATAAAATTCATTATACTTGAAATTCTAATTTTGGTGTTGAACTTCGAATTGCCCAAGGCACAAAATTTTGGTGTCAAAAACATTTTGATAATAAATTAAAAGTTATCAAGTTACTATTTTACATAGTTCATATTTTTTTAAAGTTTGTTTTGAAATCTTGTTTTAGCATCACAAATTCAACTTTGAAAATGAATGATTATGATTTTTCTAGTTTTGTGCTAGGGTGTGTATTGCTTATCTTCATTTTCTAATGTTGAGCACTCTTGGCAATGAGTGTCAAATACATCGAAACTTGGAAAAAACTGTGTAATTGAATGTCTTCCAACTTTGGAGATTTTATTAACAATCTTGTTGAAAGTATGTAAAAAGAATTTCAAACCAATTGTAGTTATTTGTCATGGCTGCCCAAAACCACCCATTTAAAAAAAAAAGACCTTTTCATATATAACTTTTAGTTGCCACTTGGATTGGTCTAAGATTTTATAGGCATTGAGCTAGCAATAAAATACATCTTTAGTAAATATTTTACAAGAATCATATTCAAAATATATTGCATTGTAAGAGATTCATCCTAAAGTAGAAAATAGAATGAATTAATGCCTTAAGGCCTTATGGATCAATTAATTATTTGACATCAATGTGCGAAGCTTGTCTTATATAATGCTAAAGGTATAAGAACAATCCACAATTTTTCAAAATCTTATAAAATGTATTCTATATTCAATTGAATCTAAAGATTTTTAAAGATTCTAGGAGATTCCTGAAAGATTCTAGAAAGATTCTTAAAGATTCCAAAAGATTCCAAAAAGATTCCAAAAGATTCCAAAAAGATTCTTAAAATTCCAAAAGATTCCAAAAAGATTCCAAAAAATTCAAATTCAACAAAAAGTTGTTGATTTGGTCATTGCACTATTCAAATCAACAGAAAATTGGAAGCTATTTTGTTTGCATTAACAAAAATTTCAAAAATCAGTGAAAATGGACATTCCAGTGTACAAAACAACAGAAATCAATTGATTTTCTGTTGTTCTGGACACAATTTTCTAGTAGTGTATCTAAATAATTGGTAGACATGGGGCATAATAAAATATTGGATGAATAACTTGCAATTAGCTTTGATCTATCATTTAATTCTTTGCCCATCCAAATAAGCAATTTTTTTGAAGTCTATAATTGCACTAAATACTATTTTTTATTTTCAATCAATTTTGAGTCCAATGTTCACAATGTATATGAATCATTGTCTACTTGGTTGGAATGATCGACATGATCAAAATGATTGAAATGATCAAAAATGATCTAAATTATCAAAAGTAACTAAATGATCTAAATAACTTCAAGTGAGCCTACTACTTGATAGTATGAATAGGGCCAGCATGACAATTGCTACTACCGTATGAACAGGGCCATATTCTTGATTTTGATTTTTGAACTCAAGGAGGTAGGTGACTAAGACCTTTGAAGCATTGCGAAGGTTTTGCTGGTTGCATTGCAAATTCTGGTATCCAGATATAGTGAACTTGTCTTTATTTTTTTTTCATGTCATCTTGCGTTCTGTAGCCAAACAAGCAATCGTTTAGATAAAGTTTTGTGGGATCTTGCTAGTGAGAAGTGCAATCCTAGGATCTTGAAGGCATATGAGTCTGAGTATGGAATCTCAAGAGGAGCCAACAACAAGGGTCCGCACAACAGTCTTTCCCATGCCTATTGTCAACAATGCCCAAGATTTTGCATACAATCAAAGATTTGGAAGAGTAATAGGACAAGGAGTACTAGGTCAAGGAGCATCAAGACATGGAAGAAATTAATCTAGCGGTAGGGGCAGCAATACACACAACCAACCTCCAACAGCAGCAAGTACACGACCTAATATCACAAGGTCAATCTACATTCTACCACATGGTACAATATGGATTGAAAAAGCAGGAGACACACTTCCCTTTGTGGAATCTTGGTCACTTGATTCTCTCAGTGTACTTGTTTCTTTGCCAAGTACAACAAAGTAGAAAGGATTAGTACATTTCTTCCCAATAGACTCAGCAGAGCATGGAATTGCAATGGCATTTGCAAGGGCCTTTGCATAATCTACAACAGATTTTTATGAAGGTCTATTCTATAAGAGGACCAAGAAAAGAAAAAGAATGGGAAGTGAGAGAGGATACTACTTGGAGCCCTATTTCAAAGTGAAAGGGGCATTTTGGAGAACTTTAGCAGCAAATATAAATTTAGTCTATTGCCCTGACTCTACTATACTACCACAAGGGAGAGTAGACACTTACATGAGGAGATTAGAGGCTGGACAAAGTAGCATGATCAAGAATATGCCATTGATTCTACCCATTGATGCTACAGCTCTTGCTACAGCTCAATAGACTCCAAATCCACCTCCTATTCAACAATCCAGGTAAGTCAATTAATCTAGTTAGTTTCCTTGTTTATTCATTTTATCTCAATTTAAATTCATGCACATCTTAATTACAATTCTTGTACACTTTCAAGTTTAGTTGAACTGACTCATGTAAAAATATTGGTTTGTACAGTTCAAGTTCAGCTCCAACTCCTGATCAAGGTCCAGCTCTTGCAGCAGCTCATCAAACCAGGTAAGTCATATTATTATGTTTGCTTCCCTTGTTTGATTGTTTTATTTATTGTTTTATTTATTTTATTGCTTCCCTTGGCCTATTACACGCAATCATGGTTTCAAACTGCAGAGAAGATAGGCCATCAACTCAAATCATTGACTTGAATATACAACAATCTAAGAGCCATGAGGATGCAGAAGAAAATCACCTTGAATATCTTTTAGAGGAATATGCACGTCTCCATGAAGCATATTTTTCTGCTTTTCAATTGAAGAATAACAAAATGGGCAATTCTACTCTGGACACTGAAAGATTTGCAGAGAAGTGCTTCATTTTAGAACTCTTTCCAAGAACTGGAGAATGAAGTTATACTTGAAGGGATCTTGCAATAAAAAACATGACAATAAATTTGGTTAGAAGGAAAAATCGCCAAAGAAGCATCACGTGCATTGAAGCAAACCTCAACAAGATTACAGCACACCTAGCTATGAGAATGTCTCGGAGAATGTTTACTCCAACAGACTAAGATTCAAATTTGAGCTGAAAGCAACCCCATTTTGGAGGGAGTGGGATGTTTTTGAGCACCTTATCAAGAATGCTTTCACTAGTGCAGCATACCTTTGTTTAGCCAACACCATCCTGTTTACACATGGCAAGAAAGGTTTGGACAGGATTCAAGAGTTAGAAGAGTTATTCTAGAAAAAACCCAACAATAAACTGTTTTTGGACCTACAAGAGCTAATGTGCAAAGCCTCCAATGATCCAAAGCACATTGAAGAAGAGAAGCTTCTACACATCAAGAAACAAGTGGAAGTTGCATTATTTGACTTTCAATCCGACTTCCTACAACAAAAAGTCTTCTACTCCTACAATGTTTTCATTGATACCACAAGACTAGTATCTACAACTTACATTAAGGTAAAGACCCTCAAGGAAGAGAATATCAAGCTTTTTATGAGTATTGGAGAGAAACTGTATTTACAAACTAAACATGTAACAAAATCAAGGTCAAGTTCACACACAACTTAGGGATAGAAGAAAAACATACTCATGATGCTAATGGGCTGCACAATTCCTGGCTCACCAATTGCTGGAAGCAATTTGTGTCTATGCCATTTGTAAGTGAAAAGGGTCTTTACCTCTCCTACAATCCAATTCAGCTTCTGTGCTATTGAAGTACAATATTAGACTAAATATCATTAACTGAAATGGAAGGTTTTTTTTTCTCTTTGTAAAATTAAGTCTACAACAGCATACTTGAATATACCAACAACAAAGAAGGAGCAATACTACATCCCATGAAAGACATCGACATTGTGAGACCAGACATGCAACTAGACACAGTATTGCATGCGTGCTATGTTTTCTTCCTCTGTGCTTTGAAGCCTAATTAGCTATCGAGATATCCGCACCAACGGTTTTCATCTCTTGATCAAAACTTTAGATAGACGAGAGGCTCTGATTTTTGTACAAAACAATAAAGTAGTGGAAACAAACTTTGCTGTGGCAAGTGGCTTGTATTGGATTCCAATCTAACCACCAATTGTAAGTAGTTTTGCTTTATCTTCTAAAGATAATAAAATTTTACTATGACATGGAAGACTTGGTCATCTAGGATCCGCTTTATTTAGGAAAATTCTTTCAATTGTTCTTGGTCATAATTTATAGCCAGCTGATATAAATTTAATGACACTTTGCCAAGCATATATATAAGGCAAATTGATTGCTAGACCATCTATATGGAAGCTGTTCGATAAATTATCACCTATGCTTTCAAGACTATATGGTAATATTTGTGGTCCTATAACATCTATATTTGGACTATTTTGATATTTTTTTATTTTGGTTGATGCATCAGGCAAACAATCTCATGTCTCTTTTATTATCAATTAGAAATTTGGCTTTTGCCAACTTATTTTTGATGCTTATTCGGTTCAAGGCTCATTTTCTTGATTATCCAATCAAAACGCTTCGGATATATAATGCTCAAAAATTCCGATCCTAATCTTTCGAAGATTACTGTAATGCCATTAGATTGATTTGACATATTCTTGCTCAAGGATTCACACAAAAGTTTGACATTGATTATGATACACTACAAAAAAGAAGGTTATAAATGACTTCTCTACAATGACTGCACCGACAAGAAAGACTGCACCCACAAGAATGACTGCAAAATAGTCATTCTATAGTCATTTTGCAGTCATTCTTGTCAGTGCAGTTACTGTAGATAAATCATTTATACCCTTTTTTTTTGTAGTGATATCACATATTCATCAATTATGAATACCATTGCTTTTCGATATCTCCTTAAAATGGCGGTACACACTATTTTTGAGATGACACTTATGGATGTTGTTACCGTTTATTTCTATGGCTCACTTCATACTAATATATATGTATGAGAGTCTCAACTGACTTTAAACCTACAATTCCAAGTTCAACTATTCCAGGCAAATATTGTGACATTAAATTACAACGTGCATTATATGGTCTCAAATAATCAAGACGCATGTGATATCAACGCCTACAATAATTTCTTATTGAGAATCATTTTGTTAATGATGCATTGCTTTCATGTTTTTTTATCAAATGAGACAAAAATAATTTTGTCATCATTGCTACTTATATTGATGACTTGAACCTTATAGGTACCAAAATCTACAATTATTGCTACTACTCAGCTTCTTGTTCGTGAGTTTGAAATAAAGGTACTTGGAAAAACTACGTTTTGTATTGGTTTACAAGTTCTTTATTTAAAAGATGGTAGCATTTTTCTTTCTCAAACGACATACATCAACCAAATTTTAAAAAGATTCAATATACTTGATGCATATCCTCTATCATCACCTTGATGAGTCGGAGTTTTAAAGGTGAAGATCCTTACCGTCCTTGCGAGGAGGAGGAGGAAACATTAGATGGAAACTATCCATACCTCACTGTGGTTGGAGCACTTTTATACTTAGCTACTTTTACAAGGTCTGATATTGTATTTGCAGTTAGTGTTCTTGCAAGGCATAATACTTGTCCTACACTTTCGCATTGGAATGGCATCAAATACATTTTCCGTTATTTAAAAATAATTGAAGATTTGGGACTACATTATACTCGATCATTGGATCCAACATTAATTGGATATGCTGATGATGGATATAGATCAGATCCTATAACATTCAAATCTCAGAAAGGTTATGTTTTCTTGCGACATGGACCTGCAATATCTTAAAAATCAGTAAAGTAAACAATCACTGTAACATCATTTAATCATGCAGAAATTATTGCTTTACATGAAGCATCTCAAAAATGCATCTGGTTAAAATTGATTAACAAATTCAAAACAAATGTGGATTATTTTATGACAATTCTCCAATTATTTTATACAAAGGCAATAGTGCTTGTGTTACTCAAATGCAAGCAGGTTTTATTAAAAGTGATCGCACAAAACATATTGATCAAAAATATTTCACCTATACTAATGATTTGATTACAAACAAGGTACTTGACATTAAAAAAATTGCATCAATAGATAATCTTGCTGATCTTTTTACCAAGGCTCTTCCATCATTTATTCATTGTTGACTTGTCCATGACATAGGAATGCGACGACTTAATATTTTGAAACAAAAAATTCAATAGATTTTCATTATGAAATTTATTGACCCTTTTTATATTCTTCCATGGATTTTTCCCACTGGGTTTTACTATGAGAATGGATTGATAAAAGGAATTGTGCTCGTTTTCTTTCATCTGTGGTTTTATCCTTAAATATAACCAAGGATTTCCCAAATAAACTTTGAATGAGGCAACAAGTGTAAACTTTTACAATTATAGAAATTTTTGGATAGAGAAAAGGTGGGGTCATGGTAAAAACCACGATTTGGATTTCAATGCTGGAGTTTGTTAACCATCTTGAGGTATCCTGCATCTTGTCACATCACAGCTCAAAGGTGGGATAGCGGATCAATTGTTATTCCTCTCACTAGCATGTCAAGCCGCAAGTTTTCCGAACCAGTCAACGAGGTCGACAAGAATCGAACCGCGGACTAGTCAGTTGACCACCGACATATAAAACCAGCCGACTAAGTCTACGACTTGGCGATTGTATATGACAATCAAATGATTTTATTTCCTTCATTGACCAATCTGTATGATTTTATTATTTCATCTTTATTATATTGAGCGAGGAGGATTGTTAAGATACGTAGTATGAACGCTTCCCATAATGCATGGTTTTTTAGTCAACAAAGTAATTGGTGGTATTTCTTAGCCAATAAGGAGAGAGTACTATTGATCTTCTCTCTCCTTTTGTATATACTTCCATTCTTCAATGTGAGTGTGTGAATTATTCTCTTCTATACTTTGATGTTTTGTGTTTTGAGTTTTTGTTTTGTTTATTATTCTCAACAATGTAGATGAAAACAAAATCTATATGAAACAAATTTTTAAATTTTTGATTTAAAGTTTTTGTGAGGGTTTTTTTCTGCCCGCCAAACTAAAATTTGATGCAATATGAAAGGTTCTTCCTAGATTACTGTAGAACCTTTCTCACTGCATACTCTCTTAATGCATAATATGCAGTAAGAGAGATTCTTCCTATATTACTCTAGAACCTTTCTTACTCCATACTCTCTTACTACATAATATGCACTAAGAGAGTATGCAATAAGAAAGGTTCTAGAGTAATATAGGAAGGACCATGTCTAAGACTTCCGATCACATCAATCCTAGACCCTTGTTCCAAAATTGCGCAACTCAAGTAGCAATCCTAGACCCTTGTTCCAAAATTGCGCAACTCAAGTATGCTACACCTGTAATTTACACCTTTTAAATAGCATTACAAACTGCCGCCATTTGTGCAACACAATCCCACATTTCTGCTCTAAATTGATACTAGAATGTGATGGTGTAAGGTAGAACCACCCATTCCCGATCAGAGAGCCATAACCAACATGTAGAGTACCACTATTTCCAATCAAGGCTGGAAACAGATTTCAATCAAAGCTTGGAATGCCTTGGAATGCGTTTTTTCCTCCTTTTCAAAGTTGGGACTAATGAGGCCTTCAGATATGTTCTGAAATGCATAGAAAGTAGTGAAAAAGAAGTAGGAAGTACTAAGTGGCAAAGTAGTTCTTCTATGATCAGAATAAGAAGACTCTAGACATTGACTATGGGTTCAAAACACTTTTTGACTCCCAAAATTCATAGTAATTTCAATTTCAGCAATAAAATCATGGAAAATTTACAGTCCCAAAATTTCTTATCTCTCTCTACATGAGAAAAATTTTGGCTGCCTCACACTCCTTCTCATCTGTTCTGAAATTGCTTAAGTAACTGGGTATGGGTGGTTCTACCTTCATCCACTGAAGTTGGAACTCCTTCCCCAACGACAATTTCAATCCGGAGATCGTGAGTACCTCATCCTCAAACTTCGCAGAAACTGAAGCTGATACCGCCTGGCCATTCACTTTCACAGCAGAAGGTGCCTTGTTCGCCCCCAGGACAACCACAGTCTGCACCACCAAGCCTTGTTGGATAGCATAGTCGCCACTCACCACCTTTGAAGTCAAAACACCTCTTTGCTCCGACTGCTGCCCAACGAAGGTCACAAAACTAGACCTCCCCTTCCGAATCACCATCTCCACATCATCTCCATTGTCCACAAAAAGCTCTCCTCTGGCGACCTCTGTTGTGGCTTTTCGACCAGAGAACGCCACCACCAAAGTGAACGGCGTTTTCATCACCTCTTGGGTAGTGAGCTTTTTCTCCTGCATTGGGAGAATCGTCCCCTCATGGACATGGACGTTGATCGAGTCCAAGGGCGCATCGACTTCAATAGTCTCCCCCTTGCTTTCAATTTTGGAGCTCAAGTCGAACATGTTGTACCACGTGCCTCTAGGAAAGTAGCCTTTCACTGAGGTCACCTCGGGGAGGGTCACAGGGGTGACCAACACTCCACTTCCGAGTAAAAACTGTTTGCTGACATTCAAAGTGTTGGCATCCTCTGGAAAAGCGAAAAACAAGGCTCTTGCAATGGGGGCGCCATTGTTGTGAGCCTCGAACATGAGGCTGTAGAAGTAAGGGAGAAGCTGGTAACGTAAACCGAGAACTGATCGAGCGGAAGCTGCAACGGAATCCCAGACGTAAGGCTCCTGGGGATTGGCTTCGATGTTGTTGTGGGAGCGGGAGAAGGGGTAGAAGGCGCCCAGTTGGATCCAGCGGTTGCACAGGTGCTCGGTGGTGTTGTAGTCGAAGCCGCAGATGTCGGCGCCCGCCATGGGAATACCCACCATGCCGAAGTTGAGGATGCTGACGATGGAGTGCTCGAGATCCTCGAAGGTCGCGGCGTTGTCGCCCGACCAGTGGGCGGTGTGAGCGCCCGAGCCTACGAACGTCGACCTGCAGGGGATGGCACCAATGTTGCGAAATTTAGCAAATCTTCTATCCAAGTCTTCTTAGGGCTACAGGAAATGTGAATATCGCACTGTGAAATTTGAACTTTTAGCACAATTATCAGCGGGTGTTTTGAGAATCTTGAGCTAATTGAGAGAATCACATTTAAGACCACTGGTCAGCAATCGTGATCCACAAGAGGAACAAGGGATGGGACGATGTTCTCAAATGTGGCGAGATTTAGCAACCGCTCTATCCAGTAAAATTCAAAGAGTTCTACAAACAATGTAAAATTTCACAACGTTCACTTTAATTTTTGTAGCACATTTCTCAGTTTTTTTAGTAGCTTGAGCCAATTGTGAAAGTCACATTTCGAATCGCAGATCTTAGCACTCGTGATCCGCAAGAGGAAGCTCTAGCACAAAACACAATTGTAAACCTGTTTGAATGATTGAATTCTCAATAGAAGCAAGCACGAAGTCTAGTTAATTGTTCTAGAAATCGAATTCACATCATCTAAACATGCATACCAAGAGTTGCGCAGTTGGAGAACCTAATACCTACATCTAGAATAGCTTGAGAATTAGTATTTGCCTGACTCCAACTCGTATTGCAAAGTTACACGATTCAAACCATTTCCAAAAAGATAGCCTGGACCGTACCTGGAAAGCACGAAGGGCCTTTTCTTCCGCGTGGCCACGAGCGCCTCCTTGGTCGCCATGGACTCCGACAACCCATACAAGTTATGGGCATTATATTCCATGGTGCCATCAAAATGCCTCACCGTCATGGCCAGGGTTTTGTCCCCAATGTGTGCATACGCCCCACTTCGGACGATTCGGTACGGCGGGTCGTCCCACTGGGAAGCCGGTCGCCTGCACTCCAGGTAGCATTCGATGTGGTTGAGTTTCACCTCACCACTGAACTCGCACTGCGTGCCGTTGCAGAAGTTGGAAACCTCGTTCATATCGAGCCACAGCCCGTCGAAGGGGATCGTTTTGTGAAACTCGGAGATTTCGTTGACCCACCAGGCCCGACCCTTAGGGTTCAGGAAGTCCGGGTAGTACACAGGGCCTGGCCACACTTGCGCCAGGTAGTGGTTGCTTTGCTCATCCCTGAGGAATATGTCTTGGGCGAGGCCGCGCTGGAAGGTGCTGTAATTGTTGTAGGCCATGCTGATGCCTGGGACAACGAGGAGACACTCGTCAGACAGTACGTAATCCCAGGTTGAGACCCACATTCTACAGGTTTGGAATTTGGCATACTTTCGCTTCTATCTTTGTCTTATATCTCTGAACAAACATGGTACCAAAACATCATCATGAGCCCTGCTTACAGTAAAAGAAGTTTTTTCATGGAAATTCAAAGCATTACTTTGGATGAATGCAAAGTAAATGGAACCAAACATCACCCCTAATCGCTCTAGTCTGCTTTGTCCATTGATATACAATGACTTTGATATTGACCCCTCTCAGCTCTCTGACTTAGTATGAGTTTATTCAAGCACTAAGCTCTATAAGACGGTATGTAGTTTCATGTGGCTTTCAGTGTCATATGATACTTTGATGAGAGACTTTGAACAAACACTCTTCAGGGGCGTGGTTCCACAGAATTACAGAAGTTACACTGAAGTGATTTATCTCTTCTCATTAAGCACTAGACGTGTAAGTAGACTTCGTATTATTTTGTGATATCGGGAGACTCCCTATTGAAGCAGTTCAAAGAAGAAACTGATGCAGTCAGCTAGATAATTATGCTTGAGGAATGTGCGCAAAAGATCTTTATTTGGGAAGCTAGAGAACATTGACAGAAGATTCTGCTTCGACACACGCAAATTACACAAGTTGAAACATAATACGATATGAGATTTAGAACAACTCCTTGAGCACTCGCAAGGTAACTGCACCCTTAGTATTAGGATTGGAGTTCTCAAGTGAATGTAGTTTCAAAGATGAACTTAAATTCATCCATAAGACCTCGCAAACACCACCTTCAGAATTAATCCTACTCTATTGAGAAATAAGAACGAAAATTCAGTACGAAATTCAGAACGAAGATGGAAGCTTACAGCAACCTTGTCAGCAAGTACACAGGCTACAATCTCAATCTCAATCCGAAGAACCAAACTATACACAGGTCGGACCAATTCTGATGAGAATGAAAGATGAATTTAAATGCATACCGGGGTCAAGAATCGGCACGTAATGTTGTCCATTAGCATGAAGCTCCTCCACAAAACTTTTCAACTCATCCTCAGGAAAGTTGACAGAGTCAAGCGTGAAATCCAAGTAGTTTTGCATGTACTCGATGTCGTGCCACATGGTTTCAAGTGGAATTTTCGCCTTCTTGAAATTCTCCACCACATATTTGAGTTCGGACACATTCTTGTAACCCCATCTGCACTGATGGTAACCTGCTCACCGTTGCACAACAGTAGCTGTTAGAGCCAAAGCTTTAATCCGCTAGTAGGTGCACAACAAGTTAGTCAAGTAAATTCTTTCATAAGCAGGACGCCCCGGAAGCCGTAACCCCTGGGTAGGCAAAATCGAAATGTAAACTTTTCCCCCGTTCAACATGCTTGATTGGAAAGTTTCTCAACAAGCATGTCGAAGAGGGGTGTACATGCCTACTTGCGGAGTAACATGTATATTTCAATTTTTGTCTACTCGCAGTAATCGCTTACTAGGCTTCCTGCATTAGTAGGTCACAGAAACGCACAAAGAGAGTAACAGATACACATGAAAATCGTTGAGTAACGCTTATAAACTGAAGTGGAGCGCGACACTCCCAATTGAATACATTCACCATAACATGTTTACATGGACTCAGAGCAAATCACAGAAGAAGACTACAAAAAAAAAAAAAAAAAAACAGAGCCTTGTGAAGGAATTAGGGCTCGAAAACGGTAACAGAAATGCACGAATTCTGTTGGTAACTGGTTGCGATTAAGAGAGTAACCGAGACACCTGAAAAAGTTTGAGAAATGTTTCTACAGTCGAGTGGAGAGCTACACTCCCATTTGAATACATTCACAACATGTTGAGCATGGAACCACAGCAATCTGAAGAAAAACAAAAACTGAGAGTCTAGTGACGGAGAAATAGAGCCAGAAAAGCGTAGAACCAAACGTACCAAAGCTCCAAAACGGCATGGGCGCCGGTCTCCCCACGAGCTCCGTATACTGATTGACCACTTCCAACGGCGACGGCCCCGCAAAGAAGTAAAAATCAAAAATCCCCCCAATCACTCTCCACGTGAGAAACTCCTCTCCATACTGAAAATCCATGGCATTACTATTCAACAACAAAACCCCGTGCGTCATCCCCCCTTCCCTTACATCCAAATAGAACGGATGCGCCCCGTACAAGTCCAAGATGTCCGTCGCCCAGATAGCATATGTCTTGCCCTTCACGAGGGGAAGTCCATCAGGGCGTGGGCTCTCACCCAGCCCAAACAGCGTGGCTTCGAAAGGGATGTGTGTCGAAAGCTCCAAGTACTGGTCCTTGAAGACGAGTGGGTTGAAGGAGAAATCCCCCTCGGAAGTGACGCTGGGAGTGGAGTTGAAGAGGACTTGGGAGTTGGAGAGGCGAGTGATGGCGAAGCCGAAGGGGTTGGTGGTGTAGGTGAGAGAGAGGAGGGGGAGGTCGGAGAGGGGGAAGCGGGGGTTGGAATTGGAGGCGCGCGGGTCGTGACGCGGGACTATTGAAAGAGGGACTTCCCAGCGGGAAGTTGTTGGGTCGGAGATTTGGACGTGGATGCGGGATTGGCCTTCGATTCTGCAAAAAAGTCACGCCAGTTTTCAATAGAGTTTTTGGCACTCCCACAGACCCCATAGTGCAGATAGCAAATCAGAGTGAGTAACGGAACTTAACAAACGACGAACTCACACTCCTTCAACATTGAGGAGTTTTTCTCGCTTCAACAGCCTCGGGAAACAATTAGTATAGATAGAAGATCAGTGATTGGGAACCAGACTTAGCAAGCAATGAAGTCGCACTGCTTGAATAGGGTGGAATTTGGTGGGATTTGGTGGAATGGAGAGCTCGTGAAGCAGTTACAACAATCCTGATGAGCTAGATTAGGCACAACAACATCTTGAATAATGGGTGATATTTATTAACTCGAGACAAAATTTGGGGACAAGCTCTGTACAAAAGTCGTAATCGAAGATACAAATTCTGCGCAGAAGAGAAAGGGAAGGAGGGAGAAGATCGCACAGAATGATGCTTCCGTCGGGCAAGATTTCGGGATTGCAGAATAGAATTACAAGCTTGCGAGCAGCTGGTACCTGACAGTCATGCGCAGCTCGTTGATATCCGCCCCGTAGAGGGTGCTTTGCTCGATGACCTCTAGATCGGCGATGAAGCCTCGGCCATCAGGGAAGTCGTAGACGGACGTCACGCGGTGGCCGCGCCCCAGCGGCGACGCCACGCCCACCCTTGTGGCCGCGATGAGCAGTACCAGCATCAGATGCCACAAAGCTGTCATCCCAGACATCACCTTCATCACACCCTCCTCGCCACACCACAGCAAAAACAGAGATGGCGATGCCCGACACTACTGCCAGACGGACGGCAGTGGGAACTCCCTCTCACTCGATCCCCGTTCAAATCACCCCACCAGTCTCTCCCTCACCAGAATCCGCAGCCACTCCTCTCGAAACTCGCCATACTAGCCACTCCTTCACACAGACAACTCACTCCTCGCATCCCCGGCGCCAAAAAAGGCTCAAAATGGCAACAGTAATGCAAGCATTCCCCTCAAGCTCGGATCCCGGCACAAGCTTCGATGAAAGACTGCAATTGTACCGGTCAGACCAAACTCCCTCCAGATTGGTAGAAATTAGGAGAGAATGGCGTGCAGAATCTGTAGATTGGCGGAGTGCAATACATATACTATTAATTAGCTAGCTGGTCCCCACCTGAAGAAGAAATTCTCACCGCGCAGACTTACCTTAAGCTTACTAATTTCAGTATCATAAGCGGATCATCAGGGTCTGGCTTTCATCCAAAGGTCGTGGTGTTCGTGTCGAGGGTCCCGAATTCTAAATGATGTGTGAAACTGTAAAAATCTTGAGGATTTTAAAGCTAATCAGTCAATGCCAGCCGGTCTACACAGTAACTAGGGGTAGTCACAGGTTCTTCACAGGAGTCTCAACCTTCATGGAATCCGGATGTGCCGTTTCCGCATTGGTTCTCCCTAGCCTCACCAGTGCCCATTCCGTGAAGGTTGAGACTGCTCAACTTTCTCCTCCACAGCACAAGAATGAGTATGAAGAAATTTACACGACGGCTATTTCAAGGTAAGATCCGACAACTCGATCTCTTGCTGCTTCGAGACGGGTTCCTAGGGGACTTGAAAGTTAAACTTAGTATCTCTCCAATCTCGTTCTCCACAGACTTGAAGAAGGGGTGTCACAGCTTCTTCATGGAGAGTGGGCTCTCATTGGCTCCACTTTCCTCTCCACATCGTCTCAACCTTCATGGGAGCGAGAAGGTGTGACTACCCCTAGTACTGTAGATTGCTCGCCAATGACAAGATGTACTTGCGTTCGGGTATCTTTTTCAGGGAAGAGTACACCCTGGGCCCTGAGGTGGGTCTTTCTCTTCGAGGTTGATGCGGAACTGCCTGCACTGTAGCTTTGATTCCTGTACTGTACAGTCGAATGACTGAGTGTGACGTTGCTGTCCAGTTTGCTGAAGTGGAGAAGAAGAAGAAGAAAACGTAAGGTAGGATGTTCTAAAAGCAACTATTTAAGGGCTGGTCTGTCTTTTTCTTAAGTTTGCATGAATAGAAATATTTTTCACTCATTTTTAAAAGAAAGAAAAATGGAGTGCCAAACGGAACACAAGTGGTTTCATATTTTTTTGAAGCATTTTTGAATTAGTAATGAGTTTCCTAAGATTTTTTGTTGTAGGCACCTATTTGTAACCCTAGGTCTCCCAAAATGTGTCCACTTACAACTTCTAAAGTGATTTGAGGAAATCAAGGCCAATGACTAGCTCTTGCAATAAAGAATACTTTTGGGGGGGATTCAATCAATGACTAAAGTGGTCCATTTAAAGACCAACTTATATCTGTTCAGTACCATTTTGTAGGGTTGATTTGAAGAAGCCGGTCGCTTTTAGAGCATCTTACCTTACTAAGGTAGAAGCACCTAAGGTAGAGCCATCCATTCCCGACCAGTGACCCATTCCCGATCTATAGGTGCACATAGTTTTTACCAAGTTCAGAATGTGTTTTTTTATCCTTTTCAAAGTTAGAACTAATAAATACATGACACATGTTCCAAGTTGTGAGAAAGAAAGTAGGAAATAATGATCAGGAAAAAAGTTATTGAATGATCGGAATTGGAAGAGTCTTAGACATTGGCCATGGGTCTGGAGCACTTTTTGCCTGCCAAAATTCATAATAATTTCAGTTCAAGTGATAAAATTACCCAATTTTTTGCAATCCTTGTCATTTCTATTGATGTACCTCTAAAAAATATTTATTTTGCCTTCACCACTCTAGATCATGTTGGAATTCCTTAATTAGTTGGTTATAGGTGGCTCTATCTTAAATGTAATATGAGTCAATAGAGAAAACTTCAACCCTCTACAGGGCTGAATTGATGCATGAGAATGTGCATTTAGGAAAAATATCAGTCCAAAAGGACTATCATGCAATTTGTAAGGTGAGCAGTCAACTAAGGTACCCCATCAGAATTCCAATTAAAAATCTATTTTTTTTATTTTTTTATTTAAATAAATAAATTTTCTCGAAAAATAAAAAAATAAAAAAATAAATTTTTATTTTTTTTCACTATAATTGCACATTCGCCAAAACCCTAACGGCCTTGTAGAGGGTCCAGATATTCTTTAATGTGTTTGTGAACATCTAGAAAACAACCCAAATCTACACGCAAGTGGACCTTAAGTAGACAGGTGAGGTTCCAAGAAGTTGTCATTGTCATGAGGGAGATTCTTGTATTGGCCAATCACATACATGTGTGATCCAAGCTTACAATGTGTTGCTTTTGGATGTTTCCATGCCCACTTTGGTGTTAATCTAGTGTCCCTAGTAGGTGCATCTATACAATTGTTTTCAAAAATTTATATTCTATTCATACAAGCTCAAAAAAATATGAAACCAATTTTGTTGGTTTCCTAAATCATTTTCTAACAAGTGCATATTATTTTATTTTGTGGTTACCCTCAAGATCTGCACATCTTGAATAAGTGTCACATTTAGGTGCTTCTACCTTAGAAAACGCATTTTCAAGTTCAAAAATGTTTTAAAGTATACGATTTTGACATGGACCAGTAACTATATTAATTTTTTTTATTGTAGAAGGAGCAAAATTAGGATCACTTCAAATTTGTTTTTTTGTGGAGATTAGTATAATACAATTATATATATTTCAATTATCTGCACAAATTTAAAATAGTGTGATACTCTCACTAGTAAGTTAAAATAGAATAGCATTCATGAACAAGTAGCCTTCAATGAGATGAACTCTTAAGAGTTAGGTAGGAGATGGAAATTGTAGATCTAGTGCTTTTGAGGTAAACTTGTTTTGGGCTTTATAAGATCATTCTTGAAGAATACCATATGAGCATGGAATGTAGAGCTTAAAGCGTAGAATATAGATTTAGTGAGACGGTCTTTTTTTCCTTCGTAAACCACTCCTGGTTCCCGTCCCGTTCAATCGGCGGGAAGCTTCTGTGTCGTAATCCCCGATTACGCAGGCAAAACCACGTAATTGGGGATTATGGATTTTTCATCCAGCTCATTGTTTCATCCAATTTTATCTCCTCTTTCAAAATTCAGTCGTGATTTATGTTGGGCAATACCCTTATTGTTGGGCATTGCGCCAAATAATCGGCCCTCCTCGTCGGCCAATTATTTGTCGCAATGCCTTCCTCTATGGGCATTGCCCTATACCTATCTTGTCATGAATTGATTCAAGAGTTCATTCACAAACCACAAAGCATCTCATAACCACACTCGTCATCATTGGAAAATAGCCAAAAAAAGACTTAAAAAACAAAAATTGATAAATATTTGATCATAGATTCTTCCTTTTTCAAATGATAGAATTTCTAAACTCTAGAAAAAACTTGGAATGATGTTGCTCCTTTTAACCCCTAAAGGACTAAGGCTTTTTTTTTTTTTATTATCAAAAAACACTCAAAATTGCCATTGCTATTGCAAAAAAAAATGATTTTTCCACATACAACCTTAGGATCTAACACCTAACTAGTATGAAAATGTGCGGAAATGTTCTTATAAATTTTGACTAATGTTCTTATAATGTTTCAGATTGCAAGATATTTGCATTTAAAATGAAGAAACAAGTTTTTCAACACTGAAGGATTAAGGTATGGAATAGTGTTTTCTTGACTGGTGTAAATCACATTTGCTTATTCTTGATCCCTCAACCAACTCACAAGACACTCTAATTAAGGTAACTACCCTTAAATCGCACAGATAAGCAATTCAGCCTAATTCAGCATGGTTTTCACTATTATATTGAAAAACAAATTGTGGGGTCCCATTGGTAGTCAAAAGGGAATCCTAGATTCTCTTAGAATGCATTTTTTGGACACCATGTGAATAAACTACGGATTTCCAAAGTGCTGAGAATAGGTATATCCAAAAGCGATCATAGAGTCATATGAACAGTGGGTATACATTTTAGGCAAGAATATCCACTGTGCAATTTTAGGAAGCTTGCGATTGTAGGTGTAGTTACCTTAGTTTTATTTATTTTTTGACACTTTTGGAAGCTTTGTTTCCCTAAACAAATGAAACAAGAACAGTTGAAACAAGAACAATTGAAACAAGAGTCATGTCTTCATGTGACAGTGTTTTGGATGCATGAGCTTGTTTTTCTTCTTTGGAATACCGCACCACAGCATGCTCGTATGTTGGCCACTTGATCAGTCACGAGGAGAAAATGGGACTTGTTACAGTAGTAAAGGAATCATTTTCGAAGATCTAGTTTCAGGCCATTAACTTAGTGGCCCACAACTCTTAAGCAAGTTTTGACCTCCAATTCAGGCAAGTGAGTGGGGTATAGCATTATTTTACTTTGAAAATTTGCATACTTCTTCTTAATATGAGTGTCTATATTACTCAAATCTGAAATCTTTCAATGTTTTTGCAAAACAAAATTTGAATTTTGGGGCTTGAAAGCTTGACAAATGCACATTGTCTAAAGCTTGGACAACCTTGCAAAAAACATGTGTGTTGCTCTTTGCTTGATTATATCTCACACATATTAATATTACTTTTAAAACCCAATTTTTTGGGTAAGACTCTCGTACTATTTAAGAAATATTGTCATGTATTCTATTCTTTTCAACAAAAATTTTGGAACAAGTACTACCGGTGGTCGATATACACTGTTATATGTGGTTGTATATGGTCTATCTCTTGTGTAGATAGGACGTGATGATTTGTGCCCCCCTCAGGCAAGAAAAATCATGCGCCATTGATTTTTTTTTTTAAATGCTTACCTTCAAAATCACTGTTGATTTCTCAAAAAATCACAAGCCGTTGGTCTTGTGAGACTTAATTTAGGCCGTCCAAATATGAATACGGATACAAACACAAAAATGAATATTGGATATGGATATCGTATTGGATACAGATATGTAGTGAATATGGAATGTGGATATGGATATAAATACAGGTATGGGATATGGATATTGGTACAGATACTAGATACAAGCTTGTTCCATATTGTTTGTCAAGTATATTGTTTTTTTCTGAAATTACATGAAGAGGGGGGTAATGAAAAATTTTAAATTTTAAAATTTTAATTTTTCTTAAAGGGGGGAAGGGATATGAAAAATTTTAAAATTTAACTTTTTTAAAGGGAAGGTGTATAACTTAGTGATGAAGGCAGCCTTCCTCACTGTCTCTTGTGATTATACAACTTGAAAGAAACTTGAAAGAAATGAAGAACACAAAGCTAAAAACGGAATGGCCATACAAATTCATTTTTTTGCACTATAATTTATGTCTTCTATTCAACATTTGTCAAAGTAAATTCACAAGTATCCTAATTATATATTTGTATATTCATATTACTCATTCTCTGCTAAAAATACGCCTTAAATGTATCAAATCAATACAAAAAGTACTTATGAACGCTACTAAAATGATATTGAGTTATAATATATAGTATATATAAATTGGAACCCTTACATTTAAACATTTTTCATTTGTCAAAACGTCTTCCTTTTTGGTCTCTCTTTGTATTTTTAAACAAGGTTTGATCTATATTTAGTTGACTTGGATGGTGGAAAGACCAAGAAAAAGAAAAAAATCTTTCAAATAGATATGAAATGCAAATGATGGATACAAAAAGAAAGTAGGTTGAAAATGAAGGTATGAAGAGTTAACTCTCAATATGTTACACAAGGAAGATTAAGAGCAAAGTTATCAAAAGCAACTTTAAGTGTATATAGGAATTGGCTTTATTGTTCTAAGTCTAATGAGACCTTCACAACATATTTATTTTTAGGCCTCTAAACTCAATTCATCCCTCAAGCTTCCATCCATTGATTCTTTAACTAAAATCATTCCAAAATTGTGTTTACAGTTTAAGAATTTTGTTAAAAACTTACAATTATAATGAAATATCAAAAAGTTCCCTAACCCCTAAAAGACCATAATTATTCCCTTAGGGGGATAGAAGATGCTCCTATGAACTCAATTTTTGGTGTAACTTTTTGAAACTTTTTTATAAGATAGAAAACCTGATTAGCTTTGTGTAAACATAACTTTTAGTTCAATCGTTGCCTGAGAGCAAAAGTCATACTACAAAAAGCCTAGAAATAAACTCAAAGAGCATCAAAAAAATTGCAAAAAGTCAAAATAAAATAAACATCTTTCTAAAATATTATATTTTTGTCTATATGTGAAGCTTTGTTTCATTCTAGAATCAATTTGGAGTAGTATTGAGAAAGTTAAGTACAATTTTGTATTTCATGCAATCTAAGCATCTTCTTAAAAAAATAACTTGTAGGAGTCATTCTTGAATGCAATTTTCACAATTTAAAAAAATTTGTAAGACAAGGTTAAGTTTGCTTGCAAAAACAATCTCACCATTGGGGGTATTGTATTTCAATTCCATCTTACAATAGACGTATTAACAATCTAGTTTTTTTTTCCAATCTTGAACCTACTTCTACTCAAAAAAAAATTTAAAGAATGAAAATCAAGCATATTTTTCTTGAATTTTTTTCCCTAGACTCTCAATTTAATTTTTCAACACACTTATTTTTAATTCAAAGTTTGTAGTGCAAAAAATTCTACAAATGGACAAAGTCAGCTAAAATTGTAGGCCAATATTCAGAAAGACTATTTTTTCCAATTTTTGAATGCTAATATTTCCCACGCTGCACGGTCAATGGGATGGTCAAACTTCATGAAATTTTTTTAACATAATCTCAGCATAATTATAGTTAGATTCTTAACTAAAAATGCTTATTTTTATTTCTATAGTGAACACAATAGAAATGACAATTTTAAGTGTTTTTTGATGGAAAATTGGCCTAAGTCCTTTAGGATTTAAAATCTCAACAATAATAATAAAATCTAATATACTAAAGCCTTTGGATCAATCAGAAGGCAAATTTATATAAATATTTTAATAATCACATGAAAGGATAAATATAAGCTATTACATCAAATCAAGATGTTTTACTCTTACAAATGCCGGTGTTTGACAATCTACCCAAATGCACAGAACCTAATTAGTTTCACCCATGCACATGCTCTAACACTATAAATTGTAGCTCTTTTGCAAATCTTTATTATGTATACATACTCTACCAAACCAAAAAAATACCTCCATCCAACCCATCAAAAGACCATAAAGTACAGTTCATTGAATTTATATATTGTATTGACTATTTTTCACCAAATTCCATTGCTCTTGAATTTGATAAATATCAATTACATTCAAAACTTACAACACCTTGGACCTTGGACAATGCAACCCTTCATAGTCTTTACAGTTGGCGCACCTAAGGCACCACAAATATTCCATTCATCTCCAAACTAAAAAACAAACTCAACTTACCATAATCTCCTGTAAAAAAACTTTTAATAACATCAATAATATTGCCATCAAATACTCAATATATATTCTATTCCACCAAAAAAAGACTTGAAAACTAATTAGGCATTATCTACCAACATTCCTTCAAATCAAATCTTCCATCCACTTTTCACTCTTAATTTTCAACTTCACCGCTTTTTTTCAACATCTTGAACTTCATATATAATTGAATGTCATTTTTTGTTGTACGGAAGTTGTGAATTCATACCTGCATACCAATACTGCACTAATTTTGTGCGTTAAAGACAGCCATGGCTTTTGTTCAGTGATACGGAAATTTTTATTCATAGCTATCTTTAACGCACAAAATCTGTGCAATAATGGTACGCAGGTATAAATTCACGACTTTTGTACGACAAAAATTGGCATTTAGTCATATAGAAAGTTCAAAGTGAAGTTCTATTTGTAAGTAGTGTAGAAACCCCTTTTAGCAAAATTATATAGTCTCAAGTGGTGTCATTTATTTTTTCTTTTGAAAACTTGTGTGGGATCCAAGATAAATAGATTCTTAATTTATACTAATTTTATTTTTTTTCAAAAATATTGAAAACTGAGTATGATAAAGAACTTCCAAGTTTATTTTAGAATATAATGTATAGAAAAAAAAAATTTAATCAATTTTCTTGGAAATTTTTTCTGAGAAAGTGCCAAAAAAACAAATAAATTTATACTTTAAATGCCAGAGTATCAAAAAACGAGTCACATACAAATCTCATATGTAAATTTCAAAATGAGTTAAATAGGCCATATGCAAATTCTAGAGTAATCAATTTGAAACTCTCTTCATGTTTCTATAATAAGGCGTGAAATTCCTGAAAAAAAATGAAAGAATTATAAATTGAATTTTTTATGAACTCTAAAAAGGCCAACCAAACCATTTTTTCTAGCTCTAATTAATTATTTGACATGAAATGCCAACCCAAATAGCCGGGTACAATAATAGATGTATATTTATTTTCCAATGAAGACCAAAGAGCATAACAATTCTAAAAATGTTTATAAAACAATATGTATAGCAGCTCCGCCGACCCTCTCGCTAGAGAGTAGGTCAATCCCGTGATTGCGTCTTTGACTTTTTTTACCTTGTAAAATCCTTAAAACTAAATCCATTTGTAACTTATGAATAAGATTGCTTTGTATTGCTTCAATGCAATGTTCCAAGGGAACCACCAGTTCATTCATAGTTAACCAACGCCTTTGGAAAAATAACCAGTTGGAGTGTAAAAATAGAAGATCCAAAACTGGACAAAAAATTGGTAGAACCAGCATCCAACTGGTGTGCAAAATTTGAAGGTGCCTAGATATGTAGCCACCACATTCATGAAATTGTTAAATTCTAATTGTTTGCCACTTCAAAACCAAAGGTAATATATAAGTTGCTAGAGGCAAGTATATTTTTGGATAAGTTGGATACTGGATTAGGACTAGTTGGTGCGGCCAGCCACTACTTTACTGTCCATGTTTGCCCATGTGATGAAATCTAGGGTTTAGTTTCAAAATTGGCATATTTTTTAAAGAAGAGAATTGTAACCTTTGCAAATTTGAAATTGAAGGAAATTAGCCAATGAGAATTTGATATTAGAGGAATTGAATCGGGAGATTTTGATGAAGAGAGGATGCAATGGGTGCCTCTAGAAAAAAATCTAATTTCTACAAAGAAGAAGCAAATTACTAGGGCAATTCTAAAAATTCTACAATGCTACTTCGCCTCGATTACGCTTGTAGACTATTCTTTACATATTTATTTCTTACGAATGAATGATATTCATTTGCTTTCAGTCCCTACATCTTAGACAAACTTACGTTGTTGTATGGTGTGTACATGTTGTTCAGGGCAAGGGATGAGAGCATCCCTACAATATGCGCTTCAAATATAAGCTCCAATGGGGATTTAGCATGGTCAATATATGAAGCCTTGTGCATATGCTCTACAATGAAACAAGACTCTAGCATGCCAAGAACAGACCTAAATACTCAGCACAAGACCTAAAGAATTCAACACGGGGATCCAAAAATTCCTTCCACCACCTCAGCGCTTTGACCCATAATAAGCCATACGTAGCACTTATTATTTGGTTGTTTGCTCTTTAAAATTTGAAGTGGCTGGGCCTTTTTAGGAACTCTACATACTTGCAATAGGGCAATAAATTTGACATGCCTTTCCATTTGAGCAAGTCAAAAACCCTTGGCATGCTATAGTAGAAGTGCCCTAAGAGCAAGTATTGTATGAGCTTGAAAGATTAGACGAGAGTCCCTTTTGAAAAATTTACTTGTATGAAAATTTTTTTTCACTAATAAATGTGATTGAGTTTAAAAAAATTAAAAAAATGTATAATTTTTTTCGAAAAATCATTATATACCAATGTTTATTACAATATGCTCATACAAAATTATGGAAGCCTTCCAAACTGTATTTCTCAAGTAGCTATCACTGGCAATTTTTGTAAGTGTACAAAACATTTTGAGAGCTAATTGTATGCACTTTCTACTTGAGTTATTGGATGCTTGATTGGAGTGCAAATAGCTTCTACACATAATGCACTAGATGTATTAGTGCATCTATAAGAAGCAACGCATTCCTAATCACCCCCCACCCACCCCCTCATTCTAGCTATGTAGGTTGTTCTTTTACCATAAAGGAAGAGGTGAATAGTAATCAATTATGGTGCAGCTCCTGGGACAATTTTGGCGCATTATGATTGACTATAAGTCTTTTGATATTGCAACAAGTCTTTGGTTGATTTTGATTTTAGCCTATGGTTGGAAATAGCAAGCCCTATATCACCAATATAGGGGCAACATAATCTTCCACTGAAAAGTTTATGGTAATTCAATTTTGAGAAATAAAAATATGGAAAATTATGGAAGCCTTCCAAACTGTATTTTTGCACTCGAGAAAAATTTCCACTTAAAAAACCAGCCTTGCAGATACATGTACAAGATCAAAAATGAGTTGCTTCCTTTTATATTGTCTTTTGTAACGCCAAATCATAGAAATTCTTAATTTTAATAGTCATTTTACTTCAAGTCTACTTCCTTGTTCATTGTTTACTACCAAAGCAATTATTGTGATTTACAAGATTTGTAAATGAACGAGTTAAATAGTCTTTTTCATTCAAATTTATACCAATTTCATGTGTAAGTTCATAAAATCCAAAATCATAAACTTAAAAGTTGTAACAAGAGTCACATACTAGACAATACAATTGCCCTAAAACTCATGAATGCCACCCTTTTTTTTATTACAGAATTTGCTTCCAATTATAAATTTTGTAGAAACATTTCATTTCAATTAAAGCAATTATTGTTTACAAGGAATTGGATTTCAATATTAAGCGTGGCAAAGTCAATATTTTTGAATAAAGATCAAAGTGCTTCTAAAAAATAGTTTGTGTAAATAATTTTTCATTATTTAAAATAAAATTTTCCTAGATTAAATTGAGGTAAATAATACTCCGTGTAATAATTTGAAAATATAAATACAAATATAAAACAATTCTAAAAATGATTTGGGCTTCAAAGGGTAAAACTTAATCACCTCAATGCAATCATATTGTACAATAGACAATTTGAAGCTTAAATTAATCCCTAAAGTTAGATAGTTGCCTTTAGAGACACTTGAGATTTTGGATAGTCTTGTGTAACCTTAATTTTCACGTGATTTTTGAAGATATGAAAACACATTATTTTTATGGAAATATAATTTTTATTTCAATAGCACTTAGGAGTAGACGTTATGCTACCCTTAGCCTATAATGGAGTTTGTTACGCAGGAAAAAAAAGACACAAAAATTTAAAATAAAAATTAATGGTAAGAATTTGTTTTTTATAGGTTATATTTTTGTGTATATGTTATGCTTTGATTCACTATATTTAAATTAGTGATGTAAGAATTATAGAACATTTTGTTTTGGAAGCAATCATTGGATCATCTTTAGAAAATTGCATACAGTGTTTGTTTTTAAATTCAATTTTCACAAATTGAAATAAAAATATCCAAGCTTTAATTTGCTTGCTAATAGAATCTCATCATCGAATTTGTATGTATTAATTCTGTCCTAGAGCCACCCAAAATTTAGTTTTTCCTTCTGGCTAGACCTATATTTGCTTAAATAATTCTGTAAAGAATAAATTTCAAGTTTTTCTTTTTGAATTAATTCTTGCTAAATTCTCAATTCAATGCTCTACCATAAAGATTTCTTACCTCAAAATTTTGTTTTGCAATATTCAAAGTGAAAAGTATTCAAAGTCTTATATTGTAGTCATGGAAGGTATAAAGAAACTTATTTCTTCACTTTAAACAATAATATTTTAGAATCAACAAACTTTAAAATTCTGGAATTTCTTACACACATTTTTATACTAGTTTAGTGTAAGATCCTATGTTTTATATATAAAAAACAATTTTCAAACATTTTTGTTTTTTACAATAGAAATGGCAAATTTGAGTAGTTATTAGTATAGATGGTAAAAAGGCCTAGGGACTTTAGGGATTTATTTTATTTTCTTAAGGTTCTTTAATTAAAAATATTAATAAACATACAAGACATTGCTTCCATTTTCTCAGCACATTGTAATACAATCTTTGCAACACATGAAGTATAACATCATGGTAATAAAGCTCATTTCGAGTAAAAGGGACTTTATAAAGTAAAAGCAAGTCTCCCAAGTCATTTTGAGTTCATTCCATTTGCGCTGCAAATTAGGGTTTCGTCTAAACCCTAATGCTCAGCCAAGCGTAGTCGGCGATGGTGTTTTGAAGAAGCCAGTGGAGACCGGGGCTTAAGCTTCGTCGATTTGTGTGTGTTTTTGTATGTTGATGCCGCGAGTCGTCCAGTTGCGGCGGCTGCAGCAGCATTCTTCGATAAGAGTCTCAGCGTTCCCCTCTTCCTCTCCTTCTCCTCAGCTGCTGCCGTCCATGGAATCGTCGGATGTGGACAAGCTTGTGGCTGATTTTCTGCGCAAGCGCGGCTTGGCGAAGACGCTCAAGGCGTTCGTTTCCGAGACCAGCTACGTAGGTTTTCTCGTGAACTCGCTGTGCAACTCGTTTGAAGGGACTGATCCTGGGAGGGTTAGAACGAATTCTGGCAAATTGTAGGCATTTTGTAGGGGTTTGGTTCCATGGTGCAGAAGCGCTGTAATCTTCGGGTGTTCGGGAGTTCGGGAATTTTTAGGCGCTTTAGAGTGTCGGGAATTTGGCGTTCTAGAATTTTGAGAATTACGCTTCTAATTGGTACTGCCGCCTAATGGCAACTTGGTAGGGCGTTGCATTCTGCAGAATTGTCATTAGCTTGAATTTTGGTTACTTGAGGATTTAGGTGTGTAGTTTAGAGCGAGGAATCTGTTCATAGGTTTTGTAATGTGCGTCGGCGTTCGGGTTTCTGAGGCTATGTGAACCTAGTGTGTGTGAGGACGAAGAAGAAATGTTTGGAACTTTTAGAATATCATTCTGTTACGTAGGGTTTACGTTCGTTGCTTACATGGTGCAGCGCTTTGGGCCAGTTTCTGGTGCTTAACAAGTAGTTGTAGGGCTCAGGGTTTAGGGTTAGGGTTTCAGTGCTGAGAGACTTGACAATTGTGCCTGTGAAACATTTCTTTGCATAGTGACGAAACACCGTGAAATGTTCGAGTATCGGATAAAATGAAACATTGTGACTAACACTGCATGTTGGTGTCCTAGCATGGGTTTGTTAAGCTGTTGCTCCGTGCTTATGCAGAGGGAACCGAAGGTTGCTGTAAATGGCGACCTCGACACGATCTGCTCTGTATTTTTGGCCAGCAAGAAGGAAGTAGAGGGGAAAGCTCGGGCAGATGCAAATGGAGTCCATGCGAAGACTGTTGTGAAAAAACCTGAGCCAGAAAGCTCTTCGGACGATTCTGATGACTCTTCTGAGGATGAAGAGGAGGTAGCTGCTAAGAAAGCACCAGTTGCACCAGCTGCAAAGAAAGCAACGGCTGTAGTTAAAGCAAAGGCTGAAAGTTCTTCGGATGATTCATCTTCCGACAACGAGGATGTCGAACCTGCTAAGGCGGCTGCTAAAGTGAACGGTGTGGAGAAGAAAAAGCTGGAAGCAGCTGCAGCTGAGTCGTCTTCGTCCGATTCAGAGGATGAGGAGGTGGTAGTTATCAACAAGAAGGTAGAATCATCGTCCTCTGATGATTCAGATGACGAGTCGGAAGATGAGAAAGTGGCTGCAAAGACTCCTCCTCCTCCTCCCGCCCTAGCGAAGGGAAAGAATCCCGTAGTAACAAAATCAGCTGATTCGTCCTCCTCTGATTCTAGTAGTGATGGTAAGTCTCCACAGTAGGTTTGACTCTGTTTATTTCACTATCAGCAACATGGGTTGAGCAGGAAACCCGTGGATTGTGTATTGAGCATCGCTTGTAATTGTTATTTGCAGATGAGGAAGTTGAGGATGCCGAGAAGCCATTGGTGCCTACTATACCGGCTGAGGACTCCTCCAGCGAGGACGATAGTGATGTAGAAATGAAATCTGTTACGCCGGCAGTTGCGGATAAAAAGGCCTCAAAACCGTCAATCTCCTCAGACAGCAGTGACTCAAGTGACGATGAGATGGAGGTGGACACCAAACCTGCTCCAACCCCTGAAACTAAGGTAGTTAAAAGTACCTCACCAAAAGTCGAGGCAAAGAAGGCTGATTCCTCTTCGTCAGACTCCAGTGATGAGGATAGTGACGATGAAGCCTCAAAGAAGGTGACAAAACCTGTAGTTGCCGATCAACCTGCTGTTACAAAGAAGGCAGAGTCTTCTTCCTCTGATTCTTCTGATGATGATTCTGAAGATGAATCAGAAAAGAAACCCAAGACTGAAGTAAAAATTGTCACAGCGAAGACCACTGTTATTGCAAAGGCTGAGGACGATGAAAGCGATAGCAGTGACGAGAGTGTGGAAATAAAGAGCACCGTCCGAGGAAGCGTTGCAGCTGTTAATGGAAAGCAGGTTGGCTTTTCTTGCAAACGTTGTCTCTCTCTTTTAAGTTGAGGTGTCTAGTTTTCCTGACCGAATGTTGTAACCTTTCTCTTTGCAAATTTGTGGCTTGGCTTGGGAGCACATTTGTGTCCTGCCTGAGATTTTACCGGCCAGTATATATTCACTTGGGAACTGCTACAAAATGGGTTAGTAGTATGCTGGTTGCGATGGAGTCTGAGTGGTAGCCCGCAAATATTTGGTCGTGTACCCTTTTTTCTTTGAAGACACGCTTCCTTCGAGGGTAGTATTTTGTGGGCTTGCATCTATTCTCAATGAGCTAGTAATGTGCATTTAGCATTGTAGAGGATCTTTTTTAGAGCTAGTGAATTTTTAGGTTATTTTATTATTGCTTGGTTTATTCTAGAGGCGTGAATAAATCTGTGATGGTTTATTCTTTAGAGTTTTCTGCTCACCACTTTTTTACTTGGATGTGCACAGGCATCTTCGGATTCGTCAGACTCGTCAGATACATCAGATGATGAAGAAACGAAAGCCGTATGTATTCCTGCTGGGAAAAAGTCTGGGAAGAGTTTGCCTAAGCCAACCGGGGGAGTGGTTTTGGAGAAGAAACCTGGAGCCAAGAAAAGCAAGCAGACAACTGCAGAGTCAACGGATGATAAACCTAAGGTTAAGAAGAGTAAAAAATCTAAAGATGAAGTGGTGCAGGAAGAAGTGATAGTACCTCCGGTAAACAAGAAGAAGAGAAAAGCTGACGATGATGAAGCTGATGCAAGCCATGTCAATAAGAAGGCGAATGTAGAAGGTGTTGCAGTTGCTACTGCTACAGACAATGGTGTGACCAAGTCATTGCAGAAACGGAAGCAAGACTCAGCTACCAAGTTACCAAGTGCAGCCAGAGCCTTTCAAAGAGTGAAAGTAGAAGAGGTGAAGTTTCCTGCTTTTGACGAATTGTTGTAATTGCAAATTGTTCGGTTATTTTCATGATTGTTTTAGTTAAGTTTTAGTGTTGTAACCCTGAAGTGCCCTAGCTGAAAATATAAAATCCAAGATGACAGTCTATTATAGTAACTTTTGAAACTTATTTTTATCAATTCCTGAATTCACATTAATGTTGTTACGTTGGACCTCCTTCGTTGAAGCATCAATTCCTAACATATCAGTGCTTGGCATATCAGGTGACATTATTGGACGACAGGTTGGCGGACAACTCTTATTGGGGAAAGGTACATTTTCTGGCAGAAACCTCGTAGATAATCGTTGATTCTTGTACAGAAAAAGAAGTCCACAATCTGGCCTTTTGTCAGGATCGATTCACTTCACTAGATCTCAGACCTTGTGCATTAGAGTTTAGGATTTTCCTTCTTTCCCAATATTTTCCTTGCAACATCTGTTGAGGACCAATTTGTGCGTCCAGTTGGGAGCTGAAGAAGGGTGGGGTGCCAAGGCGCAAGAAGTTCTTGGTCGAGTGAAGGGCAAGTAAGTAACCATGGATTCTGAGAACTATTATAGGCATGGTCCAATTCAGAAGATAACCAAACCTGTGACATAACATCCAGCTTATATGTAGTTCTGCCTTTGAGGTGTTCACATAATACCGGTATGATATTGCTGTCTTCGTTTCTGCTACTGTGCGTGGTTTTAATGTCATCTCTACACAATGCAGGGGTTTCCGACATGAGAAAACTAAGAAGAAACGAGGCTCTTACAAGGGTGGTTTCATTGACAACTCATCCCACTCAATCAAATTTCAACTTTCTGATGATGAGTGAACCAATCGACTGGTTCACGTAATGGTTTTGGAAATTCTTAGTTCAGTAATATTAGAAAAACTGCGGGAGATTCATGAAAGAAAGCAAAAGTTTTGCTCTGATTTCTCTGTTGAGAAGAGTATGTTCGACTGATTATTTTTTCAAGTTTTTTAGGTAGGATAAAATAGAACAATTTCTTCAATTTTTAACAATATTTTTTAGGACCAAGCCTTGATAAAAGTTGTCATTTCTAATGCGGAAATCTCACTCTGCCAGTCATGCTTTCCAGCGTGCAAAACTTTAGTGCCCCTTACAACTTAAGCTTATTGTAACATCTGAAGGTCTCTTTCAATGTCATGGTCGGAGCTTGTTCTCGTAGACAGATCTTATTCTATTTTGCGTCTAGTAATTCTTTTAGTTCAATGCTGTCCCCTTCATCTTCGGTATTCCAGCCTTTGAAATGACATGTCAATTTCAAAATATTCTTTGAAATAGTACTTTATGATGCCATTTTTCTCAAATTGTCAATTTTGGACTGGGAACTCTATTTGTTTGGGGGTTAAATGCAATTCCAGAATAAACTCAAAAACCTCATGATTTCACAGTCATGCTAAAATATCATATTTGAAAATATTTTTGAAAACTTTACCACATCTAAAAAAACAAAGGCCTACTTTCTTCGGTCAAAGTAAGGTAAAAGACCCCATTGCGGTCAGAATTAGGAGTGTGTCCTCATGCCATTGCTGAAATTTTTTAAATTTCTTCGCACACAAAGATAAGTGTGAGAGACAGTGAGGACATTTGAAATTAAATTTTTTGGACCAAGTATGAATTAGTTCTGAATTTTTGAAGTGATCTAGCCCATAGGGGTCTGTAGGCTACCTCATCACCAACAAAATCTAAATCCAGTATGGTCATCTTCCTACCCAATGCAGTCACAACATTTTCAAACATGGAAAACCTAAAAATCAGTTTTTACAAAGAATTTTACACTAAAAAGTTGGAAGTACCTATTAAGGTCACTAATTACTCCATAACTACCATGTAAGACATTGATTGTGGTCTGAAAAACCACAATGGGGTCATTAGGTGTCCATCATGGGCCATTTGACCGCAATGGGGTCTTTTACCTTATAAATTGGGGGGTGGTAGGGCTGCCTCTTTTGATCCCATTGTTGTGGAGGCTGGTCCTAAAAGTTGTACTAGTGGACATAAACATCATCTGGTGAGTTTGGTAGGTGGTCAAAGAGCAACCTTCTTCTTCAAACAGCCTTGTAGGGTGCTCAGATTGCTTAATACTTCACAAATGGATGGAATAAGAGCTAGGGAGGGTCCATTTAAAAGCCAAGGTGTGTCCACTTAATTTTTCTAAATGAGAATTGATTACCAATTGCCTTCTTACAAATGTTAAAAGAATGTAGGGTCCATTTAAGTTTAATAAAGGTCGTATTTAGGAACTTTGTGTATTACTTTTTGAATGTGGTATTGCTTCTTTTACTTTTTGAATGTGGTAGTGCTTTTTTTTTGGTCAAGCCATATTCTTTTTTAGACCGTATTGTGAGTGGGTTTTGCAAGGCCTATGGATCAAGAATAGGGACCTATTGCAGAATTCTTTGGAAATTCATAAGTAATTCATAATAGCTCCAAAAAATGTGAAACCACTTATGTTAAATTCCGCATCAATTTTTCTTCTAGTGAAAAATAGGGGAAAATATTTTCAGGCATCCAAAAACCATTAGAAAGGCCCAACAGCCCTTAAAGGATCGCTTTCTCAGCCACCCACCTTAAACCCTGAAGTGCTCCGACGTCCAGATTTTGGACAACGCATGCTGAAGCAAATGACCACAGTTGACAGAGAATAACTTCTTTTCATTCATCCGTTTTTGTATATCATGTTGTGCCTCAAGCATCTTGATGGATTCCTAGGAAGACTGAAACAATTTGCAAATATTGAATTTGTTCATGCACATTAGGATTGGCAAGAAATTTTTGTTACCTGAAGCCCAGGAAGCTTGAGGAATACAATGCTTTTGGGTATGAATTTTTCTTCATGTTACAAACCTAGGTCATTTGAAATTATTTAGAACAAAATATTTGAAGTTTTATGAAGAGTAAGGAAGAAGACTACAATTATCCTCTTTTATTTCTTATCCAATGATAACATCGATTTTGGTTAAAAAAATTGGTTTGTAAAAAATTTCTAATCAACGTAAAATGTACCAAAGTTTTGAGAGTTATTTTAGTAGACATGGTTAACTATTAGTTCATGAGTCAAAGTGCATGTTGATGGATGCACTTTTTGGGAGTTGAGTTTCCGATATCAAGTCATACCTTAGTTTGAAAGTGCTCCTACAAAAGTGAACTCCTCCAACATTGAAGAGTTGTATCTTTAGCAAAAATTGTCTAATTTCAAAGGAAATTTCAAAATTCTTTTGAAGGTGTCTAATTTTTCTAATAAAATTTTCACACCATTCCAAGATGTTATGAATTTTGAGGAGTCCTTCAAACTTAGGGGTCTTAATTTAAGGGAACCAAAGTTCATTTTGATTGCAGCACTTTGGGGTATATTTTTCTTTCTTCCATGATTGTTTTTGGTAAAAATAAAATGTTGATGAAAATTCCCTTGTAAGTGTAGTTGTGTGGTTTCATATCAATCCAAGTTTTTTTTAATGTTTGGAAATCATTTTAGTCCAAGAATTAAATTTGGGTCAATTTTTGCTAATCAGTGGATCAAATCCATTCTCTTTTAGGCTACTTTTTGATATTTCAAAGCCATCATTAGAAACACCAAAGATATTTGCTTGAGAGTGCACCAATGTGTTTATATGATTATTTTGAATCACTTTGTAGTTTAAAGATTTTTCATTTGAAAGAAATCAAGATTGAATTTGACCTCTAATGATTTGGTAAGAAAATTTGAGAATAGATGTGCTTTTTAATTTTTGCTATATATAATAATATTGTGTTGAAATAGGTTTGAAAATATTCTAAAAGAAATAAGTATATCGAGATAGACTTGAAATAAACCTTAAGTTTACCTCAACACACCTTCACTTTTCTTAGGTTATTAAAATCAAATTGAAAAATAAAAATGGGTTGAGGTGGGTTTGAGGTAGACTTCAAACCTACCTTGACTTAACTTGATAGATATTTCTTTGAAAATATTTTCATATCAATTTTAACACAATATTACTTTTAAATTGAATTTAGAAAAAATTAAAAAACTCAAGTGTGTTGAGATAAACTTGAAGTAAAGCTCAAATTTACCTCAAGATACTTTCACTTTTTTTATGTAATTTAAATCACATTTAACAATAAAAGTGGATTGAAGTGGATTTGAGGTAGACCTGCCTTCTTCATCCTAATATGATAGATATTTCTTTGAGAATATTTTCATACCAATTTTAGCACAATATCACTTTTAAATTGAATTTAGAAAAAATTAAAAAACTCAAGTGTGTTGAGATAAACTTGAAGTAAAGCTCAAATTTACCTCAAGATACTTTCACTTTTTTCATGTAATTTAAATCACATTTAACAATAAAAGTGGATTGAAGTGGATTTGAGGTAGACCTGCCTTCTTCATCCTAATATGATAGATATTTCTTTGAGAATATTTTCATACCAATTTTAGCGCAATATCACTTTTAAATTGAATTTAGAAAAAAATTTAAAAAGTATAAGTGTGTTAAGGTAGATTTAAGGTAAACCTCAAGTTCTCCTCAATTTACTTTTACTTCTCTTGTGTAATTTAAATAAAAGAAAAAAAAGAAAAGAAAAGAAAAGTGGATTGAGGTGGATTTGAAATGCTTTATTTCAAGTATTGTGTAAGTTGAGAATTTTACATGATTAAATTTTGGAGTAAGGTTTTTGTGGAGATTGGTAAGTTGCAAATTTAACCTTTAAATGACCAATCGTTCAAAAAATGAACAATGAAGAGAATAGTAGTTGGACTTCTTATGTATTTTGCACATTTTGCACTTGGAACTTTTTGCTAAATTTTATGGGAAGTTCAATTTATGCCACATTTCATCTTGAGGAGTTTGATGATATTTTTTGAAGGTTTTAGTTCAAACATGATCTTAAAAAGTCAGGGTTGCTAGCGTGTGAGCCTGTGAGCTTGTGAGCGGGAATTTAAAAAAAGAAAAGTGGATGATAGACCTATGACCGTACATGTATTTTAATTTTAATTTTAATTTTAATTTTCAGAAATGGGAGTTCATTTTCCCAAAATTTTAGTCACTTACAACCATTTAAAATAAAATCATTGCCACAATTAATTGGATATCACCAGAATTTGATGTCTTAGAATATGGCCATATTCGTTAAAATGAGACAAAATGGTCATTTTGAGACTTCAATTCTAAAGTATATATATTAACATATGAAAGTCTCAAACTACCAAATAGCCTCAAAATTAAATAGTTATAACGATTTATCTTTGAGTCAAAGATAAATTTGAGACTACACTTTGTTTCATTTTAATGAATATAGCCTTGAATTTGCTTGTTCATTTTTTGTCTTCAAAAGATTCATAAAACATTTGAAGTTGGTCTATATTTTAGAAACATGAAAAATAGAATTAAAATGAATAAAAAATAGGGCATTTGGAAGGACTACGTAGTATTGAGATTTCACCAAAAAGAAGAAGTGAAAACCACTTCTACCTGCCTATTTGTACAAATGTGGAAGACATAAAATTATGGATTTTATGATGTCCATTTCAAAGATCGTGTCCACCACTTATAGAAATTAACTACAAAAATGTTAGTTGAAAATCATTAAAGTCATTTGCTGAATAGTATTAAAAAAAAAACTATATCTGCAAATGTGACAAATTAACAATATAAGCTTTGAAATTAATAAAGATATTTTGAAGATTCAAGAATAAAAGGATACAGCCTACATCAAAACTCAAATATTCTGTTATCTGTTCTGGGACATAATGAAGAAGTTTTAACCATGAACGATAATCAAAGTATAAAGTCACAATAAAAACGGTAGTTCATTTTGGCAACAAGTCAACAACTCAAAACTGCGTAAGGAAAGAAATGATGCCCAAAATGTAGCCATAAAACACATAAATCCAATCATAATGGAAGTCAATACATAATAAACTGACTCAAGAGATATGTCAATTTCATGAGTGTAGGACGCAATGGACTCAGTTGCGGAATCCTGCGTCGTAGATGACTCAGAAGTCTCTCCACCCTTAGAAGCTGACCTATCTTTAAACTCTAAAACATTTAAAGCATATGAATGTTTATGAGGTTTTGTTTTTGAGCAACCAAACTCCACGTACTGCAATGTCATCTGTTGGGCATATACGGGAAGAGCAAAAGACTTCTTAGGGCTCAATAGAAGACTTTGTGTCTTCGTCAATGCAAGAGCATGCATCACTTCTTCACGTCTGAATTTGAAAATTAAACAATGTCAGATTCATACAATATACATAATAGGGTACACAAATACAATTTAAAAATCTTGAAACTTACTTACTAGGTCTATCCTTTTAAGCAAACTTCGGAGGCACCATAGTCACGACATTGTGCATCCGAGCCCCCGCAGGAACCCATCTCTTAGCCCCCGGCTGAATCCAAGTCGTTTACTCCCCTAGAAGAGCCAACAAATGAGCCATCGGAGGAACATTTTACACAACCCATCAAGGATTTTACATTTCTGCCCTCAGAAGAGCCAACAAACGAGCCACCGGAGGGACATACAACCAGGCCCACGGAGGAGCCAGTGAATGAGCCCACAACGGAGCCACATACTCAAGAACTTAGTATGCAACTGCTTGAAGAACTAGTACGATTGTCCCAATTATTGAATACTCAAAGATGTCCACGTGACAAGGAAGAACAACCTAGACGCAGAACACCGTTGGAGAGAAATCCTTCAAATTCGGAGGCCCAAGGTCCCTGGCCACCAAGAGCCAGATTACTAATGATTTATTTGGAGAACTATGATATTCTACAACCGGGCAACGACATTATGTTCGAAGGCTAGTTTGCGAATTTGGAAGAAGAGGTGAACATTGAGCACACACCCATAGCTACTGGGCAAACCTTTGTAGTGAAAGGGTTACTACAACCTCTCCCTCACGGACGATGGCCCATTTATGTGCTTGAAGTGATGGGGCAACTTACTACATTCTTTGGGATGTAGGTGGCAATTGATGCCTAGCCATCTAAAAAATAAAAATAAAAAATGACATTAAAAATCAAAATTTGAAGGACCAACAGGAGTGACGCTACCGGTAAAGCCGTATTTATACCATCACAGCAGTTCAACGAACGTCTCCAGCCAGGATAGTCCAAACACCCTATTAGCATTGAAAGAACCTCAATTTGATTCCGGCGACAAGGGTTTGAACTTTGGGCCGTTGCCGGGGCGCCACCCCTGAGCTAGTGACAAGAAGGCAAGAACTGACACCACAACTAGAGGTACATTTTAAGTGGGCTCCTAAAATTCAGGTCTATGCACTTATCTATTTTTCTTTATGTTCTTTTGTTTTTGCTCTCACTCTTTAGTCCAAATTCACTCCGTTGAAGACGGAAGGTGGGTATGAAACAATTTTTATCTATACGTCCAAGTTTGCTAGTAAAAAAGGACAGGGATTTCTTTATCTTATTTTCTACCTCCCTCTTAGTCCAAGTCAGCTCCGACTGAAGCGGATAGGAAACCATGAAAAAATTATTTCAGATAAATTAATGAACCAAGGAGTGAAAATAGGGACCATCAAGGTTTTTAGGACCACATTTAGATATGTGTCCAAAAATTATTCTTGACACATAGAATATCTTCACATTTGTATATGATTGAACTATCTTTGTTCAAATTTCTTTTCGCCGAGTAATAGAAAAAAAAAAATTGACCGTGTGCCCAACATAGCAATAGCAAGAGATTTAGGGTTTTCACGATTTCTAATCGTACCGCAGATGACCGCCATATGTGAGCCCCCAAATTAGCACTTGAACCTCAAAATTTTCGTTTTTTCGCTTTTTGCTCATATTTAGGGTTAATTAGGGTTAAAAAGGTAGTATGAATATGTTCACGTGATACTTGGGGGAAATCCCTACAAATAAGATATGATTTGGCCGAAAAACCCGGAACCACTCTAATTACTATCATGAGCTAATATTAAGTCTATTTAAGCAAATGAGAGAACATTTGACAGTTCAGGTGGAATTAAGCTTTATGGCCGAACGACAAAACCACCCAGAAGTAGATTTTTGAAGGGCATGTAAAATACTTAGAATAGAAATTAGAGGATAGAAAAAAAGTCATGTGCCAATGCAGGTAAAATCATAAACCGAGATTATAAGCAATCCGCGGGCCAAGAACGGAGATTTTGACCAAAAAACCTGCCAGGAACGTAACGAGGAAGCTAGAGGACTAAATCCTCTTGATCAAGAATGATCCCCCCCCTCCCCCCCCGAGAGGAAATTAACTTATATTAAGAATGATTTTTCCTACGGGTGGAAATTAAACTGGAAGGTTGTAAATTACACATACCTTAGATTAGCGCAAAAAAAATTGTAAGTTTGCACATGGCATTTGGGAACTTCTTAGAAGTTGTCCAAAAAGTTTTGTAATTTTCCAAATTGTGGAAATGACTCCCTGGGAAATCAATCGTATTTTTATGCATTGGAAAATTCTTAGAAAATCCCAAAGTGGCGATAAAATCCCACTAAAAATTAGGATAGAATTTTTAGTGCTAATAAAGCGCCCGACCAAATTCCATCACATTCCGACCCTGACAAGGACCAAAACCAGCGGCGCTAATGGAATTTTAACGGATTTTAAAAGATTCGTTACGTTGACCGGCACACCAAAAGCTCTTGAATTCTGATTAGAGTCAACTTGGACTCTTTTCTTACTATCTTGGACCTCTTCAACACCCTGGCCATTCAAAACTTGAAGATAAAATTATCTCCAACAATTGGGTTTTTACCCTTTTAAGCGATATGCTAAACATTGGTTTTACATACAAAACAGCTTGGAAATAGGGGGTAGCAGGATCTGTGGACTAATTTGGATCTTCTGAAGACAGTGGCGCAATCAATTTAGAGTTTAGAGCATTTTTCCAAAAATTAAAGTGATCATAGCAATAGTGTAAAATTTTAATTAGTAAATTTGAAATTACCTAGGAAGTAAAATTAGGAAATTGAGGAGGAAGGTGAAGCCTTGAGCAAGTATATAAGGCCTCTTCCTCCCCTTATTTCACACCCCTTTTTATTTTGTTAAAACTCCGGCCAAAACGCGGCCTTGTTGTCAAGAATTTTGGTATTTTGCCAAAAAACTCCTTTGTTTTCATTCAATTCAAGATTTCTTTGTGGTTTCAAGCTATTTTGTGTCCTCGTTGCTTATCCAAAGGACGTTGGGGTCCCTTTGAGAAGCTTGCTTACTTTTATGTTTTTTTGAACATTTTTGAAGCTTTGATCAATTTCAAGTTTTTGTGTACTAATCCCAAAGACATTCACACCGAATTCTGGCGATGCTGTTAGTGTGAATCCTTTGGAGTTTGCCTTATTGTAATTCAAATTCTTGTATGTACTAACAACCTTCCAATCAAGCTTTTTTGGCGAGAAATTTCACACCTTTGGTTATTGCAAATTTCCCCTGAAGCCTAGATGTTGGAAGTTGTGGGTTTTTAAAGAGTTGTTCATGTTATTTAGAGTGATTTGGATGAGATCCAAACCTCTTACTTAGTACTAACTCACTAGTGGATATTTGCCAAAATTCAAGCCTAACCCCCCCGGACGGCGAAGGTTTGCTCTTGGTTAGAACTTCCGTCTTTTCTTATTTTGTTAAGGGGTCCCCAAAGGAGACCCAAATTTGGGGTTAAATCCCAAAAGTTTGGATTTGAATTCCAAAGTTTGGCTAAGCAACGGCCAAAAAATTCAGACTGAATCTAGTATTAGAATTCCAATGAAGACCAGAACAACCACCAAGCCAGCCAACCCAACAGCAAGGGCAGATTGGAGCCGTCAAGCAGGTCGGAAAAAGTGTCAAGTTGCTTGATCGACCAGGTTGCTTGATTGACCAGGTTGGTCACCATACATACATCAACTCAAAATTGAAGTCACTGGGAGGATACCTGTTGGGTCCCAATTTTGATTTTTTGTCAATTTTTTCATAGTTCTCCCTCATCCTTGTGCTACTGGAACTCAGATTTCCCAGGAGAAATTTCAGATGAGCCAGGGAAGGAGAGAAGGCAGAAACCAGGGGGTGATTTGCAAAAACTCCAAATTACAAACAAGGCTAAGACTTGGAGAAATTAAGTGATAGCCCAGGCTTCCCCTGGATCAGGAGCTAGTGAAGACAATTAACAAACGAATCAGACTTGAGTCAACAAACTGCCCTGATTGACTAGGCTGGGGATCACAATTTATCAACCTCCGATTCTGGTTCTCTGTGAACAAAACTCAATTTTCAATCTTCCAAACTCTGGTGATCACACTCTAGGAATTTGTTCTAGCTCTCAAATACAAACTCTCATTCCAAATCGTTAGAAAAAACTAGACACCAAGTTGGAAATTAGGAAGATATAGAAGTCAAATTGTTAAGAAAAACACCAAAATCAATATTAGGCTTCTAACCAAGCAAGATTGACTTATTGGCCACGTTTTGTATTAGATTGGAAGAAAAAGAAGGAACAAAAAAACAAATAAAGAATAGTTTGACTTTGGGATATGTTCTCAAATTAGTATTAGTAGGAAAACCATGACAAGTCTATTTTTAAGTTTGGTTGACTTTTGAGCCATTAGCAAAAATCCTATTAGATTAGATTTGATAGGATTAGATTTGTTTTTGAAAATATCTCTAAAAGAAGAAAAAGAAAAAAATTATAAAGAGAAAATAAAAGAGGACATGGACGCTACATTCGACTACAACAAAATCAAGATGACGGTAACTGAGGATGGCATCATCAAATCCGCGATTTTCGGAGTATGTTTTTAAAAAAACTTTCTTTTATTGTTTTATTATTCAACTGTGCAAATTAGTGAATTAAACTAGGATTATCAATTAGGATTAACACATAGCATTAGGGAGTTGGAATGAAAATTAAAACACAAGGAATTACAAGAAACAAGAATTGGAACTTAGAATTAGATAGAAAATTTGAATAGCTTTCTAGAAAACATTTGCAATGAGGAATAGGATAAAAATTCCAAAAGATACAAGAAATTTAAGTTAACTAGGAACAATTAGAAATTAGGAACAATTTAGAAAGAATTATCCAAAAATGATTCACCAAAGAGTTTAAATTTTACAATAGAAAAGTAAGTCAAGTTAGTAAGAATTTTATGTAATTTACGAATATTTATCGTACTAGAAATTACCAACATTATCTTGAATAAAAATTAGTAGTAAAAGTAGAAAGGAAAAAGAAAGTTACCTAATAGAATTTTTTAAGATTTTAGAATCTAGAGTAAAAATAAAAACAAAAAGATCAAAGTAGAAATAGTTTTTGAATTTCCAAAGTAAAAAAGAAATTACAGAGGAATTTTGATGAACCAGATAACGGTCAAAATTCATCCGTAAGATAATTTTTACCAAAGAAGTCAAAAGTACTTTTATTTTACCTTTAAGATAAAAATCAAATCTTGATAGTAAAATTAGTTCACATTAAAAGTAAAGAGTATAAAAAAATTACATAAATCAAAAATGAAGAACTTAAGATAATAAAAAATTATGTAAGAATTTTTATGAACTGACATAATAAAAATTCATCAATAAATTACTTTCACCAAGAAAATCAAAAGTAATTCTATTTTACCACAACAAGTATAGAAATAACATCTCTAACCTAAAACTATTTTATCCTAGAGGTAGTTGAGTTTATCTTCCATTAGTAATAGTAAGAAGTTATCAAAAATTACCCAATAAGGAAAAAAGAGATTAATTAATCCTAACTTCATTTACAATTATCCGTTAGGAATTAGGTTAATTTCAGCTTTCTTCACCATTTTGGAAAGGGTAAAATAAACCCTACACATTATACCATCTCAACTATTTGCCTGTAGATTAATAATCAAATCATAGTTTTATTGTTAATCGGTCATAGTAAAAACCATCTAAACAATACTAACATCTTTTGGATTTTATAACACTTAGAAGTCGGCAAAGCTAACACTAGGAACAACATCAAAAGATCCATTGCTTGGAAGGCGTAATTGGATTATACGTATTAACACCCAATAGATATTTAACTACGACAAAAACTAGAACCTGGCCTTGTGTACATTTTATTCCAAGGGTGGGAATAAAGCGCCCACATTTGTCTAGGAAAAACAATCCAAAGAAGCACCACCATTTAGGACATTTTTTCATAGTAAAGTGAGCATGTGAAGTGCAGCTGCCCTATTTTTTACAAGGCCAAAAAATTGGTTATGGTGCATTTGAATATTTTTACCACATGTTCTCAAGTCAATATACTACAAGATCCTATGATTATATGTATCAAAACAGTGATTTTCTCAAAAATTTGGTACTTGAAATAAAAAATGATAATTTTTGAGCGTTTTTGGTGAAAACATAGTCATGGAACTTTAAGGGTTAGAGTATGTCTCTTTGGGGTATTTGTGTGCCCACTTTGGTTTTATTCTAGTGTCTCTAATAGGTGCATCTAGGGAGTTGTTTTCAATAGTTCATATTATATTCATACAAGCTTGGAAAAATACGAAACCAATTTTGTTGGTTTTCTAAACCATTTCTAAACAAGTGTACATCATTTTACTTTGTAGCTACCTTCAAGATCTGTAGATACAAAACAAGTGCCCAATTTAGGTGCTTCTGCTAAGGGCCTTAGTGCCTTTGCACCTTGCCATGGGGTTGATCCAAGGCGATTTAAGTTGTTAGCAGTCCTTGACTTTGATAGTCCGGTCTATCCACTCTTTTCGATTGACGGAACACATTGAACCACAACTAGTACTACGTCTTAAATTGAATCTTGCTTCAGCACATGAGATGGTGGGACACAGCGGCAATTATCAATTTACCATATTTCTCCTGCTTTGCTTTTCCGATTTCGATCCTGTGGTTCACCACCAGCAGTTTGGCTCTTTCAAGTTGGCACTAGCCAAAATTGGCCGCAGACTCTTCAACTTCTATAGAGTGCAAATCATTATTGACTTCTTAGGGCAACCCCACGGCTAGCGTGGCTGTTGGGGCGCCAAGGAAGTCAATGGCACGGCTCTTGAGGAGCCCAGCACAGCCTCCTACGGCGGACGCGCCAAGAAGCCATGCCAAGTGGTTTGGGGGGGAGGGAAGTGAAGTCGTTTTGTTGCCTAAAAAAAATCAATTTCTTGTTCATTTATACATCTCAAGTATTAGAATTATCTAGCTTGATTGGCTTGGTTGTAGGTCAATTTGGCTCATAACCTCATAATCGGGGTCAAAATCTGCTTCAAAATGCGTGCAGACTTGTTGGCATGGCGCACTGAACACTACGTGTTTGATAGTGCCATATCGAAATTCTGGCATGCCCGGGTTATTTTTGCCTCTAGCGTTCTCGTCGTGGGGCGACTAGTGCGAGTGGCCCTGCCCACTGCCTAGATTTGCCCCATGTGGTGTGCAACCATGGGGTTGCTCTTAGCTTGTTGATCCGGTAGTCTCAGAGTTTTGTTCCTGTTGTTGCAGTTGTTTGGGACTGATCGATCGATGTTGGTAGTTTTTGAGTTCTTTGACCGTGACCTTGTCTGAAACCTAATTAAGTTACGTTAGCTTGCCTCCCTCCTCGTCCGCCACCTCTGTATCTATTGCAGAAGTCCTAATCGACAGAAGTTATTGATCTTGATTTCTTTGGAGCGTGGACTTGGTTAAGGTGGGCATGCAGTTAAAGCCAATCACCGCAGTTCGTTTGTTTGCAATCTAGTAGAGTGTTTCAAAGGTGAACACTAGCCTCCTCATATATATCCCTATTAGTGGCACTGGCGGCAGGTGTTTGGCTTGGTCATCTTCATTTATTTGGGACAACGGGATTTGCATTCAGAGCTTGGACCAGCATAGCCAAAAGGGTGTTTGGAGTACCCCATCACGTTGCGAGCATTACTAAAAATATGAGGCTTCAACAAAGCCTCTAAGCCTGGACCCCCGTAGTGATATTATGGAACAACACCCCCCAAAAAAAAATTGGGAAATTGGAAATGTGACGTGGTCAAAGGGCCACATCAGGGTCACGTCAGCGTGACGCCATTTTTTTTAATTTAAGAAATTAAAAAAAAAAAAAAAAAAAAAGATTATTTTTTTTCAAAAAATAAAATAAAATAAAAATTTCCGTAATTGCAACCCGCGGGTCCCGAAAATCAGCACTTGCAGCCTTGTTGAGGCCTCATATTTTTTGTAATGGGTGGTGATGGCGATGGTAAGTCTAGCTGCGTGGCTAGGCGTGGTGGTGGCTGTTGCACCGGCGACGAAGCCTAGCACCGTTGCTGCTCTTAGGGAAGACTCTAGATGCCTTTGGCCTTTATTAGACATCATTTGGAGCTTTCTTGTCACTCTGCTTGCCTGCATTGTTGTAGGTTGGGGCGTTGCCAAATTTTATTTTTCAAATAGAAGAGACAAGGTTTTCTTACTATTTTCGGCTATTTTTCATCAGTGTTTAACCTTGAGACAATCAGTTTTAGGTCAGTTGGTAGTGCAATTTTGATTTGGAGATACAACAAATTCTGTCAGAGTTTACATCAACCTCTCCCATTCCGTGATTGGTATGGTCATCTGAACATGCTCTATTCATAGGTGTCTCCATTCTCAAAGTCCCAAGGGAGAATTCTTTTTGGGTGTTAGGTTGTTGTGTACATAGCGGAAAACTCACCATTGCTTCAAGAAGAGTGGTTATGGGTGGATTCCAACTATGTCTAAGATGTGTCGGAGGCCATGGTCATTGGAGAAGTTGCTGATGGAAAGACTCAAAATGGTCATTATGAATGCAAGGACCTCACTTTTGAGAGAAGGCAGCGTTGATGTTGGCGGAGGTAGTGCCAAAGTATGATGAGTTGAAATTCTTGCGTGGCAATTTGGGGTTTGCTATGATTGCTCTTGCAATACAAGTACTTGGATACATTTATGCAGTTGTCTTTTGAATGGTGAAAGACTTGCCGGTGGCCCCGCTTGAAGTGGTTGGATTGATCTTGAATATTGTTTTGTTGATGGAGGTTAGTATTTACAATTTTTATAATCCTTGTCATCGACCATTAGTAATCTATATAAACTCTTAGCGAGAGGAAAAGCTACTTGAAACAATGGTTCATTTAAAAAAACACAATTTATTCATGGAAAGTGGACGCATATGCTGTCAACTTATGTGCTAGGTGTAGCATGGATATGCTTAGGTGGAATAGTTGTTTACTTCATTGTTATTCTTTCCAAAGTTTCAAGCATCCTTGTAGTATTACCTTTAATTATTTTCAGGGTTGTCACATCAGGCGTTCCAAGGTCACCAGACGTCCGAACGGACGGGCAAACCGGACCAAACGGACAAATAGTCCGAATGGGTTTGCATAGAAATCAAAACCATGGAGCTTTGAATTTCGCCAAGTAAAAAAAAGGTTACCATTGATTGGGCGGGAACTTAAAGGATTGGACAGGGACGTAAGGGAGGGGACTTAAAGACCAGGCAAGAACTTTAGGTGTGTCTACATCAATTTTTTCTCAAGTTCACATAAAGTCAACTATATGTTGACTACATTGGACGGGCGGAATCTCAATCAATCGGGCGGGCAGGTGGGCGACTTGTCTAGTATGACAACCCTGATTATTTTTGTAGTTGCATCTATTATACGCATAATATGCATGATTAGTGATACTGGTATATGGAAGTGCAGAGTCTTGTATCAGGGTAGTTGCAAGAAACACCTACCGGTTTTGGCTCAAAACAGCCTTAATACTGGGGTACTGTGACTTTTGAAATAAAATTTTTAAAAATAAAAAAAAATATGAATAATTTGTAAAGCGCTCAAAATAATATGTATAAAAATCCAGACCTAAAAAAAATTATCTCTAAAAGTTATGCACATTCTAAGAGTGATGGAAAATACAAAAAAAAACATAGTTTGGGATTTTATTTTTAGAAAAGAGTAAAAAAACAAAAAATAAAAGAAAAAAATCCCATTTTTCCTAACTTGGAGGTGCTTCTCCTCAACCATTTCACTTTTGAAAAAAAAAGTTGTATTCTCTGCACATGCGCAAAGGTAGTACACTTTGAACATATGTGGAAGGTAGACAATTTATTATTTTTGAAAAACTTCTTTGTAGACATGTGCAATTTTAGTAGAACTCCTTGCTTACCAATTTTCACCTTCAAATTTGCATTTTTGAGTTGGAAATAGTACTAAAAACCTCCAAAATGGCCATAGAAGACATCCAATCCGTGGCAGTTTTAAAATAGTAGACTAATTTTTAGAATTTGAAAAAATCACACAATGTTTGGAACTACTATATGTACCTTTATTTCAAATTTCATGAGAAAAGATCATACAACACAAAAGTTATGAGCAAAAGTATATGTGTCCTAGGCTAAGGGGACACCCAAAAGGACAAGTGTTTCTTGCAACGACCACCGATTTGAAATATTGTTATCAATAGTTACTTATATTTGGGCCTTTGTGGTTACAATAGTTTATTGAAAGTCCCAACACTTTAGTGCCTGAGCTGAGCTTCTTAATGTTTCCCAATTGATCCCTTTCATACGCTAGAAATGTCTCATATGACAATGTACTTAATAGTGTATTTGGGCAATAAAGCAGTATGTATTTGCAAGCATAAATATTTGATGTGTATCTTGGAACTGTCTTGGAATGGGGAGAGAAATTAAATTCTTCTTCTCTCACTTGACTTCAATCTTAGATGTATTTGGAAAACCATTTGTATAAAGAATATTGTAGACTTGCTACCTAGCTATCATGATTTTCCAAGACAAATAAAGATGACAAGCTTATTTGAAATAGTCAATTAATAAAGACTTATAATTTTCTTGCACCATGTTTGCCTCTAAACTAGATCAACTTCCTATTATATGGGATTGCAACTTGTGATGGAAACACACTAAGTGGTTGCTCTTTGCCAAAAACTTTGGTTGTACATCATTTATTGTAGACCTTAAAAATGTGTTTATAATTGCTGATTTTGTTTGATTGGCATGTCAAAATTTGTAACATGCATCTACGTAAAGCTCTTCAAAATAGGAAAGGTATACAAGGACAAGTCTAGACTTACATTTTAAGTTATACCTCCTATTTAGTACAAAAGTAATGAAATTTTGTCACTCTGATGAGACTGACATTTTGTGCAAATAATCTTAGTGGTTAGTTTTGCATATCTTTTGAATCAAATTTTGTAATGGATTGTAAGTACAATACAACTATGTTACAAACATCCAATTGTGCCGTTCAAAGAATTTTGCATAATAAAAAGTATTCTCTTTATGTGTATTCAACATAGAAGGTGCATGAATTGAGGTCTACACTAGAAAAAAAGTTTGTCTATGTGTTGAATCAGAGCCAAAGACATATGGCATCTATTTGGATTATTATTGCAATTTGATGTTTAGAAGGTATGGCTATATAAGCTACATATAATACTAATTTTACAATCATAGAATAAATAAAAAAAGATTTTATATCAAGATTCTTCCAAGGATTCTCCTCACTATGATATTCATGGATGACAAATTCAAATTTTTGTATCTTAGTTGATACAAATTTCTTCATGTTTTCTCAAAAAAATCACAATAGTTTTAAGTCACTACACAAAATCATAGCAACCACTAATAAAAATCAGATACTAATTTATTCTAAACACTATGAATACGTTCAGCAAATTGTGAGTTTATGACATATGAAAATGATATATTATAATATACAAATTATTTATTAATACACACTTGATAATATATAATATTGTACAAATAATGTGGTCATATTTATTTTTCCAAAATAAATCTAAATTCTAAATATTTATGGTAGAAATAATAAACAATGATATACATAAAGAATTCTATATTCATAACTAGTATAGCCCTAATAAAGTCACTATGATTGAGATACCTAAGGTTTATGCAATGGACATGCCTAACATTATTCATATACTTATATATTAGTATATAAAAGATCATGAACATTAATATCTACTATTTACATATTATTTACAACCTCAGGATTCCGAGGTTTACATGAAGTTTTCAAAATTGGAAGATAGTAACAATTTTAACGGCGGAAATTGCGAAGAGGAAGGCTATGAGTGTCTTCCTCCTTGAGACGTACTACTCTGTAGGTTGTAGCACCCATGACCATTCCCATAATTGGCCCAACAATGTAGAGCCAAATGCTTTTGTAATTGTTTGCTGCTATTGCTGGCCCTAAGCTGCGCACTGGATTCATTGATGCTCCTGATGTTGTGCTGCTAATACAAAACAATTTGGATTAAGTTGGCATATGCATATATTATTATGGCATGTGTAAGCTATCCAAGATGCCCATATATCATTTTTATTACATACAAATGCAAATGCAATATTGTATCCCCAAAATATTACTAATTCCAAAACGTGAAGAAACGTTTGAAATATGATGCCAAGAATATTAGATAATGAAAAAAATACTCTAGAAGATATCTAGTATTCAATGTGTATGTTTTATATATTTTATATATGAGGAATAAATTCAATTCAAGTTTAATGATTTAGTTTACTTTTAAGTGAGATTCCATGCTAGATTTCATTGAGGGATTGGAGAAGGAGCTAGAACTTTGTACCCGGCTACCATAATGTTCATCATCACACAAGCACCTACAGCAATGCCTGCCAGCTCTCCCACCTACACAAGAATACGTCTTCAATGTCAAAATGTTTTTCTTAGAGACTTGCTTCAGTATTTTGGTATTAATGATATCAATGTTCATTTTTGATCATATGAAATTTTTTAGTTTTTGATTGGTTACAATGAAATACAAATGATAAATTATCTTTGATTGAATTGAAAAGGATAAAATGCTTTGTGATGACATGTTTGAAGGTTCTACACGACCGTTGTTAAAACTTAAAAATTGCACATGAAGTACAAATATTGCACATGACATAAGAATATCAACTTTGAGTGCATCCTCCTAATGTTCTATCACCTCAATCACCTTGGAAACAAGGCTTGACACAAAGGCACGTGATACAACAAAATGAGTACGTTTTCATAAATATGGACTAATTATCTTGTTGAATTATACAACATAGACATTGGAATCACATCATAGGCAACTGAAGCTGATAGCACTAGTAAGAGTTTAATCATAGCATTCTGAACACTGGCGTTTGATCACAAGACTCCTGTCATGCTCTAGGTTTTCATTGTGAACGTTAGATGGAATAATTGGATAACATATTTCCAAGATGAAAACGTGACGGATTTTATGACAGGAGTAGTGACACTGCGGTCATGATTAATATAATAGATGTGAAAAAAAATTCCCCAAAATCATCTCTCAGAAAACAAATACATTTGTCACCATTGACCGAGTCAACCATACAGTCTGCAATGCGCTAAACTTGAAGATTTTTCAGCATTTGAATGTTTTAAGTTGATGTCAAAGGTTGATTCATTAGCTATTCATGGATGTGCATGGACTTTGAGTAGATTCTCAGATTCTGTGCTGCAAACATGAATGGAGGATCAAGACAGACAGAATGGAGAATTGTAGAGTGAAGGCAGCTGTCTTACAGCGCGAGTGTCTGTAGCAACGGCGGTGATTACAAACATGAGGTTGAAGGAGATGATGAACTCCATCACAAACGAAGGCCACTCGTTGCCTTGCGGTACTGTCACTCCACCGTGCATGTATGGATGAAAGATGCCCTTGAGTGCAAACGAGGCCGCAATGGAGCCCAACACTTGTGCCGCGATGTAAAATGGCACCTGCATGCACCAAACAACGCAACTAATTAATGTGATTGAGCTTAACTTACATTGATCAATTCAGTGTCTTGAGAATGTTTGAGAGTGCAAAGTCCAAGTGGCATTGTTATGATACTCATAACCCAAACTCTCGTGATTTATCTAATTTCTATTTGTTGAAAGAATCTAAACTTTGCCTGTAACTTTTATTTCCTGCATCCAGAACTAAGAAACCAGATTAACCTAGCTGCTCACCTGGATCCACGGGAAATGGCGAAGGGCAGCAAAGGCTATGGTGATGGCAGGGTTAACGTGGGCACCGGAGATGTGGCCTGTGGCAAAGATGACGATCATGATGGCCAGCCCAGACGTTGCGGCATTCCCCAGCAGAGTGACGGACCCTCCCGTCTTCTCATTCACTATGGGAGTGGCTGTCGCCGCAAAGATCAGGACAAACGTGCCGATCAGCTCCGTCGCAACCTGTTTCATAGCTTGGCACATGAGCAGCAGCACGTCAGTGGACGTGTGTCATCACATAATTATATATCAGATGACCATACTTGTCAACCTGGCGGATTCCCAGACTATCAAGTGCTCAAAATGTAAAAACCCAGAGGATGACGATGCTTTCTCAGGAGAAATCCAATATGGAAATTGGACAGACAACAGTCCTCAAATTGGGTTTATGAAAATTGGACAAAACAATACCCTCTTCTCTCTAAATTCGATTTCTTGTGTATCCTAGTGACTGTATCCTAGTTCACTGGACATTGGCTTTGTAATTCTTCAAAAATTCCAAGCATTTTGAGCTCCACATGTTGTCCAAAAATTCGTCTTTGCAACTCGGGAGCCAAGCGGCTCTAGCTCTAGCTGCTGAAGATCAGTTTACTTACGTACAAATCCAAATGGTGCGCAAATCCAAATGGTGTGGAAACCCACGAACCTTGCGAGGGAGCGAGACAATGGGAGGCTGCACCACAGGCATGGTGAAGTATCCATTCTCCAGCATAAACTCCACTGGGAAACACTTGGCCGATGCAGCAGCACTGTGAGTGGAGAGCTGTCTGTCCATTCCTGCAGCACTTGAAATGGACAACTGACGCTCCGGAGGCACAGCCATCTCAGTCCTTCAAGTAATTTTCTACTGGAAGGGCTGGTCTCTATCCTTCTCTCTGGGAATAAAATAAAAACCACTAAGCCTAGTTCTGCTTTTCTTGAGTTCTTGCTGATGAGGATCTGAGCGCGTAATCTACATTCTGCAACACCGGTTTTTTTTGTTTTTGTTTTTATATATTTAATGGGTTGCTACAGAGGAACGCTTTACATATTTGAGAGGTTTTTAGTAAGGTTTCATTAAGGAAGCGTAGATTTTGCCACCTGAGCTCAATTCAAACTAAGCAGGAACTGAGATTGAGTTCTCGAATCTTTTTCCCTTTTTTTTTCTCTCTCTCAATCTGCGACTGATACACTTTACATGATCTGCGGTTTTTTTCTTAAGCTGACGTTAAGGAATTGTCGATGTTTCAACTTCTATAAGACCCAAGTAATTGAAGTGAGACTCAGTAAGATGAATATATTCAGGTGCGTCCGGAAAGAATTATTGGTTTTAAGAGACGAAGCGAGACTGCGTGAGCGCCGTGAGGAGTGGTTTCACAGAATCCAGAACCTTAAAAAGGAGTTATCATAAGGACAGTAAATTATAGAAGTGCTCAGACAAACGAGAGGAGAGATGGAAGAGAGTCGAGAGAAGATCCAAAAGATTCAGTTGTTGGAATGAGTTCCAACCAAGTGAGGGCGTTAATGCAAGCTTGTGATGAAGCAACAGACGGTCTGTTTCAAATCTAATTAGCGACTTCAGAGTTGAGACAGGGTATGGAAGATAGAAGCAGTCAGTGAACAATTCGTGCAGGGAGATGATGTGAGAAGACGAAGATGAGGATGGCGATGGAAGAGAGGATTCACGTGAGATCAACTTCAATATTTGTACCCGTGGGGAGAATACGGTACCTACTTAATTTGAAGATGGAGTCTAATACCATTGCAGCGTGGTTTATCAAAGGCGAAAAATGATGTAAATTTGGCCGTTCAGGGCTGTGATTAACCGCAAACCTTGTTTTTTGTGTCATCAGTTTTTGCCTACTTTCTTGCACCGTTGAAAAGCTAGATGCTTGCATCTTCAGTTTAATCTATTTTATTGTCACAGTTCAGAGCTCCAAAATTGCGACATTAAAATGTGTAGCTTTTCAAAAAGTATGACCGGGAATAAGGAATGGTTTAGATTTCATAAAGTGATTTTCAAGACTTCGGGGCTCTTCTCAGGCCTCGAATGTAAATCTATACCAGTTCTAGTTTTTTCAACTTTGTGCAGGTGAATGTTAACAATGTCTGGCGCCTAGAATCAAGCCAATTTTAAGTTTCCACACCCGCCAATATTACGAACACAGTGAGATTATATCTCTGGTTCCCGGATTGCCATTCCCGGTTTACAGTGATGCCATTCAACAGGAACACTTCTGACAGTCCCTCAAGGGAAAAGACCTGTGAAAATTCACGTTGAATTTGCATTCTTATTTCTTTTTGACACAAGTTCATAGACGTACCCAGGAGAGCGTGAGCAGCTTTAAGGGCAGACAAATTCACAAACGTTCGAGTCTAACTTGAAAAGAGGAGCGTTAAATCATATCCCAAAATTTTACAATACCGGTATATATTTCAGATCCAGATTGCAGCATGAGCCATTTTTCTCGGCGGGATTGGAAGTCGACGTTTACTTCAACACCACGGCGGTGTTGCAAGTGGCAACGTACCCTGCTGAATAATCTATGCACGGCCAATGTCGCCTGTGGCGGTGGCAGTTGCACCTCGACCTTGCTGCAGGGACTAGCTCCCGCTTTACTGAACTCCCAAAATCAGTTGAGGATTCTCAACTGGTCCGGCTTTCCATAGTCACCTCATAGCATGAAGAAAAGCTTCTTTCATTTAATGAAAGACGCCATTTTATTATTACTTTTTCAGAAACCACCGGGAGAAGAAGGTAACTAGTTGATTTCTTTGCCCTGAAACCATGAACTTTGTGGTTTTCAAGTTTTGTTCTTACTACGAGGAAAATGCGAGACGACAGAGTTAGTGCATCATTCTAGCACTAATTGAACCGAGAATTGAACTTGTGTAAGGTAGTTTGCTCTAAAAGTTTCCATTTAAGGGTTGGTCTGCCTTTTTCATGAGTTTCAATGGACATGAAGATATGGAGCTCACTTTTCAAATGAAGAGAAATAGATGTGGGATGTGACACAAGTGATTTCATCTTTTTAGAAGCATTATTGAATTATTTATGACTTTTCAAAGATTTAGGCTGTAGGCACTTGTTCTTGACAATAGGTCTGGCAAAATGCGGTGCCGGTGTTGATAGGTGGTTGAAATTTGACCAATAGGGACATTGCTTGATGGGGATTGGTTCTGCATAAAAATCACCTATTTCATTCTCTTAAGAAATAGAATTAGCATCAATCCCCCACACACAGCCTGTAAAAAGAGATGGGGAAACCAAGAAGAAGCGTGGGGACTTGCAATAAATGACGAGCAAGGGCCCTAAATGCAACCATGCTTGTATCAAGTCCATTTGCAATAGAATCAACACCAATCCCATACAACTAAGCAGCTTGTAAAGAGAGATGGAGAAACCAAGAAGAAGCACATATGGGGACTTGCAATAAATAACAAGTAAGATCCTAAATGCAACCATGATTGTATCAAATCAATTTTTCAGATTCTACATTCTCCATAACAAGGTGGTTGGCATATCAACTTCTAATTTAAATGTGTAAAATTCTACCTTTCAAGATCTTTGAAAATGGACACAACCCGCATGTATTTTCCATCCAGAGTTCAATTCTGAACTAATATCTGACACACTTCAATGCGCTTTCACTTTATCCTTAGTCCATTCAATGACTATCTTGTATCAATTTCACAACCACCTCATGTCCATTTTCGAGCTAAATGTAAAGTCGCTTCCGAAAGAAATCGTATCTTTTCGAGCTGACTACCTTAGTACTGTACTCTTAGTCCAATGTGACGAACATTAACGAGAGGTCTCACTGTCCCTATCAGTTGGGTCTCATTGACTGATTGCAAGATGTTGTACACAGTACAACTAAATGGTACTTACTGATTCTTTGATTTGATCAACTAATCTCATAATTGATGACGAAATTTCAATGAGATGGGAGTGGTTTCAGTCACCTCCGAAATCAGAGTTCAAGGACTGACACCCAAAGAATGACATGAGAGCAATCACTAGATGACACTTACTTTAGAACTAACCTTAAAAAGAACAGCAAAGCTAATTGTCATTGACAGCTTCATCGTGATGCTCCATTTTGTGAAGTTGGCAAGATTCTGGGCGCCAAAAAATGCGACATTCATACACACAAAGCTTGAAGAACTAGGATTGGTATCGATTCAAGTTTCAACTTGCGCATCCTGACTGAAATAGTGCCTACTAGAGTACTGGAATTTGGGCATGCAATTCAACGAAACTGACATTTCATTCTTGGAGTGTCATTTATCACATCCTTCTACGAACTTAGTGTGAGCACAGTTTTGATGCTCTGTAACCTGCCATTTGAACAAATACTTAGTAATTCTTACCTTGTCTGAATTTCTAACGCGTTGTTCTTAATTTTCCCTTTGGTAGCTAGCATCAGAGAGATTGAGTCTCAGTGAGCAAGCTGATCGACAAATTGTACTTCAGCTCTTGAAGCTGGCCAAAGCAATCCTTAGAATTGTACGTGGGATGTAAGTTACTTGCGTACGTTGTGGACTTGTGAGTTTATCCTGGATCACAGGGGTACCCTGCGTCTATCTGGCTTCAGGATTGTAAGCTTGATTTGCAGACATTGTACGTGGCTGCAGGAACAACTTGTTTGCAATTTATCCAACTCTTCAGTCTTATTAGTAAAGATTGTCATTCATGCGACTGATTTGAGCTGATAATTGCAATAACGGCCACTGATCTCAAATTGTACTGACCTGGCTTAATTAATTAGCTTCTAGAGTATAGCGTACAGATATTTTGGGGGACTATTTGAAGTGTCAGTGTGGTGGCAATAGTAGAGAACTTTGTTTCCAGGAAGGGACTAACTTAGAAGAAGAATAGTCAAGTTTGTTAACCTTGAAAACGACAGACCTGGGATTTCAGAGAATCTTCAGGAAAACTCCTCCAGTACTCAATTAGAAGTGAACTTCTTTGGTATGCAATTCTCTTTGTTTTTAGAAGATGCATCATTGAACAATCGAAATCTTGGATTTTGAATCACAATTTGAACTTGTAGTTTTTGCATTGGAAAGTTTGATAAATTTTTTGAACAGTGGCTTTGAGGTTGCCGGTGGCCTTGAGGAGGGCGGAAGCTCATCATTGATTGGTCATTTGAACAAGCTACATGATACTTGTTTAAATCCAAGTTTGGGCAACCTTCCAAGGACCTCAAAAGTCATTTAAGGATTATCCTTTTCGAGTCTAAAAAGCCCAATTCTTGATACAATATGTTTTTCTTTTTTTTTTCTTTTTTTTTGTGTATTTGACACAGAAGGTACATGAATTGAGTTATACACTAGTGACAACATTTCATATCCGTGCTCTATATGCAATTTGGTCTTTTTTTGGTGCATCTAAAATAGAAGGTGCATGAACTGAGGTATATCCTAGTAACGACATTTCATTTCCATATTCATCCATATTCAATGAGACATAGCGCCTAATTCAGTGAATGCACCTCCTATATGTTCCAAAAGTTATAAAATGGTCAAGTACAATGTTACTTGAGGTTTGAATCAATTTTAATGACATTCAAATAAAGAAGCTAATTTGTTGAATTATCAATCCAATGGTGTTTGTCTTGCTATATTTTTGTACATGATACTGATTTCTGTTCTAAGAGTCAAAAACATAACTAGATAATGATATGGTTCCCTGCATATTTTTAAGGTTTAAATTGGTGAGGTTTTGGGCCCAAAAATCATGACTTTCATCTAAACAAAGCATGAAAAACTATTAGGATTGGATTCAAGCTTTAAAAGGTTTAGCACTTTGTTTGTGTAGCTTTTCTTCAACCAACTTTAGTTTATCAAGCACTTTTTGACTAAATTGGACCTTTATACAGTAAGAAATCTCGTAAATAAATTGGATTTGGAAATTTGGAACATCAATTCTTTTTAAACGTAAAGACCTAAATAAATAAATAGCAACATACTTTTTTTTCTATAAACAATCTCCCGGGTTGCCTTAATCTGGGACTGTAGAGATCGACGGTGATCGTGAGGCTGCAAGATCCAAGGGCTAGGAACACGCGAGACCTTCGTGGACTCCTCAAGCGTCTCTCCAATTCTCGCGTGAATTTCTTCGTCTCCCTGCCGAAATCATGTTTTTGCGGAACCAAGATTCCGTTGTCAATTGCGCAGGCACAACCTCTTCCGTGAATTCACTCAAATTGCTGAAGTACCATCTTCGTTCTTATGTTTCCAATGGCTTTATGATGAATGTAATGTCAAGGTGAAGGTGGCTTGTTCTCTCTGAATCACCCGCTCTTGAAGCTCTTCAGTGATGGCGTTCGCGTGGACTAGATTCTTTCTCAAGTGTCGTGCATGGTTTTTTCAGCATAGCTACTCATCAGTGTTTTTGCCCACATTGCGAACATGATGTGATTGAGCCTGTAGCAAAGTTTGCTCAATTTATTCAAAGATGGAATTCAGCGTGGAACCCTAATACCATGTGCAGGATGTGATTCTTTGTTATGGGTTTGTATGGGGTTGTTTTTAGGTTAAGTGTAGTCCATGACTTTTTCAGCCTGTTTTGATATTGATGGTTTTCCCGAATTGATGAGATTGAGGTTCAGTTTGCTCAAAGATGGATTTGAAGGAGGAACCCTAATTGCATCAATGCCACGATGTGTAGGGACGGGATTCTTTGCGATGTGGAACTCTCCGCATCCATTCGTGGTAGAGTTCTCTATTCTTCTTCCTCAGCGTGGATTTAGAATTTCTTCATATTTTCTCAAGAAAATCACCAATGTACATCAATGTAGCCACTTCTAGACTCCAACTAACAAAGTTGCTCCTTCCTAACTATCCTCACTAACTGATATGAAAGATACAACTCAAAGCAACATTGTTTGCTTTGAAAACTCCTCATAAAAGGACCTCCAAGATTGCCATCCCGCGTGCACCAGGAGAGCACATAGATCACGAGGAGAGCCAAGTCCCATAAACCTTGATGATGAAGCATCCACATGCTGGGCAACCCTAATACAATTTAAAAAGAGCTGCCGCTCAACAATGAACCCACTTGAATGTGAAGTCACAAAAAACGGAGTTATTGCCCTCAAAACAAAAGCAGCCAAAAGTCGACCTATGCGGCCATTCCCGTCTGAGAAAGGATGCATAGATACAACGTGCAACAACAATGACGATGCCACGTTGTAAACACCCTTGATGTCTTCTACAGACAAAACTTGGCCAAATTGCGCTTTTAAAAGAAGCAAAGTTGCGTTGTGCAAATCACAAGCCGCAAGCATGAGGCCAGGGATTACCTCAGGCTTTGCAAAGAAATGAACACCCCCTCCAGGAAGTCCTGCAAACGCCTTTGTAGTTCTCACCTCACCTGCATTGTGCAAAATCCTACGCATAAGGATTGCATGCCAACTCTCTATGACCGGAGGAGTCAACATGGCCCTCTCATAGACAGATTGCTCGTCCAGGTCCTCCCCATGAGCGAGTGCTAGATGCATGGCATCCCGAAGCTGGGTGGTTTCTCGAAATGCTGTGGAGTGGCTACTTGCATGTTCTCCAGCTAAAGCCTGCACAGTGCTCTGCAAGTCGGGAAGGCCTGCTTCTTCAGACAAATTGCTGCTCGCCACAAACTGGGCCTCCAAAAGTTCCCCATAAGCTCACCGTGCAAACGCCTATGCTTGGGGAGACATCTGAAAGGCCATGGTCCAAGCATGAATATCGTGAAGCATCTGTGTGGTGGTTCGACCTAACTGGCCATCAAATTGTACTGGAAGATTCTCCGAAGGTTCAAAGTCCATGAGCCTGGCCACGAGTGAAAATAACCACCAGGTGTATTTCGAAATAACTGCCAACCATACATGCCCAGCACTTAGTTCAACGAACATGCATGAAAAAGAGAACCTAACATTCATAACCTAAAACACTACAACAACTTAAAACCTGTAGCTTCAAACAATCTCAACCGGCATTCGAGCTGGAAAAATTGCAAAAGGCGATTGCCTTGCATATCACTCAAAACCAAGCGCGCATGGAAATCACTCACAGAATCTCAGCCACCATTCGAATTGGAAAAATGCAATAGCTGCATTAGGGTTTAAGAGAAACGACTGACGCTCACCTGCACCATACTGAGCAGGGTTTTGCTGTCCGCCTCCGCCTCCTCGGCCTCCAGCTTCACAGGCTGCACTGGCGACATCGCCTCCCTAGGAAATCTCAAAACCAGAGACCCCTTGTTGTGCAGTAATGACTTCAAAGTTTATTTTAGAGTAGAGATTCTGTAACTACCTGACAATAAAAACTCCTCGTAACTTTGATCTCAGTAATCAAAATGGAATGATTCAAAGTTTTCCGTGCTTGACTAGATTTTTTTAGCTTTGAATCTTTTTACTTCAAATTTTTTGTACTATTGATTTTGATTTTTTACTTATTTATGTTAATTGGTTGAGTTGAGAATCTACCAAAAAAACTTAGGAAAAAAGCACTTAATTTTCACTCATTAAAAAATTCTTAAGTAGAGATGGGTTCAAGATTGAAGAAAAAACTAAATTGTTAATAGCTTTTAGATGGACAATAATCCCAATGGTGAGATTGTTCTAGCAAGAAAATCTAACCTTGTCTAACAATCGTTTTTGAAAAATTCTAAAAATTGCATTAAAAAATGAATTCTACAAGTTATTTTTTCAAGAAGATGCTTAGATTGCCCGAAAAACTAAGATGGTCCATAACTTTCTCATTATTAGTCCAAATTGAATGAAACAAAGCTTCACATGTAGACAAAAATATAATCTTTGAGAAAAAAATTTGATAAAAAAATTATTTTGACTTTCTGTGATTTTTTTTTGTGTTGCCCATCGAACTCCATTTTTGCTTATTGTGCCATAACTTTTGTTCCCGGGCATCAATTAAAATAAAAATTATATATTCACAGAGCTCTTGCAAAAATACACAACCTCAAAAAATCCCAAAAAATATCAACTATAAATTGAGACGTTAGGAACCTATCCGGACCCAAATTGTCCTTCAAGGAGACAAATGGTCCTTTAGGGATTAAGTTGTAATTTTCTGACTTAGAATGAATTAACTATGAATTTTCTAAGTATAAGGTGTGTAGGTAGCTATTGGTGCTCATAGATTGAACCAATCTTAATCAAAATCATTCTTTGAATGGAGCACTTCAAACTTAGGAAGTTTCAATAATTTTGACTCTTAGAGAATGATCCACATCATGCTTTCATTTATTTTAGCCTTACATGAATGTATATTTTACTCAAAGGGATTTAAGAACACAATTAAAAAACAAAAAGCTCATTGAAGGAACTCATCCATTTTTGAAACTCTCATGCACTATTCATGACAATTCTACGGGGTGATTGTAATTGCCCCTCCAACATTCGAGCCTCCTACCTTACTTCAAAATTTGAATTCAGAACCACTTCCATCTCGAAACTTGAACATAGCGTACTCTCCATACAGACTCCGTGCTATACCCTCTTACCGACAAGAACTAAGGTGCAAGGACAACAGCAGTCCATGAGAGTCAATATATTGATGTCAATATCATAAGGAGATCTCTCTTAGGGTTTCGTTCAAAAAGGAAAGGGAAGAGATTTCTCAATCAGTCTACAAATTTGCTAAATAGGTTCATATTGGTTCAGACATGTATTGAGGAAGTCTAGCAGAAACCCTACTTGAAGCGGCCAGTGAAGAGACAACTCCGGGGTTGTGCCTATTGGGTTCCATTGCAACCAGAGCTTGGCACTACGAATTGAGCCTCAAAAAATGCACAAATCTTTTCCTGTAAGAATGTGACCTTGTTGCAACTCACAAGCAGAAGCATAGCAACTCAAGAATAGTGAAGCTACCAACTAGGAACCACAACATTCTTAGAAAGCAAATAAGCTGCTAACTCGCTGCTAATTCAAAGAAGAATCTAGTTATCCAAGATGCTCCACATCTTTCTTTGGCAGACTCTCTCACATCCTGAGTTGAAGAATGAAAAAGTCGGTGCTGCTCAGCCAAATTTAGGAACTGCCAACCACAATGTAATAAGGGTGGGTGCCAAAAGACCACCCTGACCAAAGATTAATGTGATCAAATCAATCAACAACGACCACGTAGAATGCGCCTTCTTTGGTTCATTCACTGAATGTCTATCATACTGACAAGTATGTTCTAAATAACAAATTCTATCAAAATCGAAACTAAAAACTAGTTCTTCTGATATTCACAGGCTAGTTGCACCAAAAGGTTTAGCAACGACATGAGAAAGAGCAACATGAACAGTCGGAAATTAATGATCCTCATCATCTTCATCGTCGTCGTCATCATCATCGTCTGCTGCTCCCTCAGGATCTCCAATACCTTCCAGTAGTGTGTCAACATCTTCGCCAAGTTCGCGTAATCGGCCAGTCAACCTCTCCACTTTGGTTTCTTCCTGACCCAGGCACACCAGCAAGTCATTCGACTCCACTTCGCTCTCCTTCTGGGCCTCTTTGCGACCTTCGGCTCGTGCAGCCTCGAGTTCATCATGAGACGGTGACACAGGAACCTTTACCCCACCAGTTTGTACAGCTGCTTGGACTGTCTTGGTCTCTTCTTCGAGACGGTAATTCTCCTGTTCCAAAGCGTTGTATGCGTCAGAGAGGCCCTTGAAATCATTCTCTTTCTCAGCAGCCAACTGCTTGTATTGTTGGTACTCCTTTTCAATTTCATTCTTCTCGTCACGAAGTGTGTCCGCCCACTGTTGGGCAACTTCCAGTTGCTGCTTTAGCGTCCCCACTTCTGCCCTGTTTACTGACGCTCCATTTCTTTCGCGAATTGTCGAGGCAAGGGAACTGTCGCCTCCAAGTTGTGAGCCTCCTGCCTTGTTGAGTAGCAAATCGTTTGTGATGGCCGAATTCTTCTCAAGGAGTTCCTGAAGACGCCGCTTGGAACGTTAGACTTGGCATACACATAAATTCTGATAACGAAACAGACAATTTTCTAAAATCTAGTCTGGCATCAAACTACCATGGTTAAATAAAGCACTGACATTCGAATTAAAACAATTTTAGGCCAAATCATTGTCTGGAAATAATATATATCAAATGTCGGGCAGCGATTGGGTCAGACACGCAAATCTATATGACAGAATAATGCTTGAAAAAGATGAATAAAAATCATAAAAACAATCTTGAAAATCAAGTAACATCTGAAATCGTCTCTAAAACATTCAAAACATACCGTAAATCAGAAGTTTGACTTTTAATGACCATCGATCAACGAGAAAAAGAAACACTATATATATATTATGCTCGAGGGCCTGTCAATGGTCAAGATTTAATAATATAGTCTACAGTTAGTTAAATTCAAGCTTCACTGATGTATGCACAAGACAACAGAGGGTTTTAGATTCTCTCAAAGACCAACCTGGAGCTCCTGAGCTTGTGCCTGCAACAACGACTTTAGACGAAGGCTATATTCTGCATCAGTCTCTCCTTTCTTTGGTTCGAAACTTTTCAAATCCACAACAATCCGGGTCCTGGGACGAGAAAACAAATCCACAACTCTCTCCTTGATAAGCGGCTCTAGTTGCTTTAGGAAAGAAATAAACTCAGCATCATAAAAGGTGGTGACCAATGGCTCCTCTTGTCCTTCACCGAACATCTGGACTTGCTGCTGCTGACTAAACGGGACAGAAACCATTCCATCTCCAGCTGCAGCAGCTGCGGCTGTTGATCTCGTCAGCGCTTTGGGAAGCCTGGATGACGACATAGCAGAAGCGAAAAGGGAGCTTTTTTCCATCTGTTCCCACTTGGAAAAGAAAGTCGAAAGACCAACTCGTTGGCTAACCAGGTCCACGACTGCTGATGAGTCTTTTGCATTTTCCTCGGAGTTGAAGATGATGCACGCGCCCAGCAGAACAGCTGCCAGTCCTGCAACGTGTACACTTGCTGGGGTTCCGGTACTTCCTAGAAGCTCAATCAAGTAAGGAAGATCGGCAGGCTCCTCCATAAGCGCAGTAACAGCTGGTGGGCATTCAACCACCCAAGTAACCAACAGTCGTAGAAACACTGGTTGAAGCCAGAAAGACCCAGGGTTTTGTTGATTAGAAATATTTGTGGGTGATGCAGCTGCAAGGTATTTCATACAACGAGGCATCAAGAGCTCTGGGGGCGTCAGGGAGGAAACAGGAATCTCAAGCGGAATCTTCAACACCTAATGAGGATAACACATAAGAATATTCAGAATGCAATATTGAGTGCCAGCATAGAACACGACACTTGAGACTGTAGTATAGAGAATCCGCTGTGCAGACACAGCGTTCTGTAGGGTATAGAAGGCAAGGAAGTCCTTTCCAAAGTACAGAGAACCTACTGAATTCATAAAATCCAAGGGTCAAGGAGATCAACCCCTAGGAAACCGCTTTTCGTAAAAAACACTATTAAATCCTAAGCAGGACGGCCTGCACTGCCGATCAGCCATTCCGGTATTATCACGGACCCTACTTGCTCCGCTCTATAAAGTTTTTAATCTGTGAGTGTGAAGAGCACCCTGAAACCGATAGAGGGCCTTCTAAGCATCGGGCTCAGAGGGAGAAACCCTATAGCATGCTGGGTTTCCTCCTCCGGTCCTCTGTTGTACGACTAGCCAAATATTCAAATAAGTGATTCTGACTGTTGCAAAAAGTGGTGTTGTAATAGAATGACAAAAAACCCACCGTATTCTATCGTACCAATTCATCTCCATCCTGCACCAAGTTGAAGACAAGATATTATAGAGAGAGAAGTGAAGTACATACTCGCTCTTTACACTGAACATTGTCCTTCAAAATATGCGACAGTACGCTAGCTGCCCTACAGCTCGCCTGTAAAAAACATCATTATGTAAGCAACTCTGCACAGCCTTTAGATAAAATATACCAAGAAAGCAAGTCAAATGCTGTCAGCACCCAATGAGAGTAGGTAGGACTAAACACACTAGCACAGAAATCCTACGATTAACGAAGTGAAGGTAATAGAATACAAGAAGTAAACAAGGCTGTAGCTGAGGCATTATAGAAATTCTGCTATAGTAATCCCACATGCACCCTCCTACCAAACTACTGCTTAATCGACATTGAATACTGACCTCCAAATCATTCCGTCCATCAATGGAGATAAGAGCCCCAACAAGCATACTGCACGATATAATAGGGAAGTCAGGAACATGCAACGAGGCAACTGAAGCAATGCAGACAGAAATCTGAGTATATCCAGTTAGGTTCACAGCAATGACCTTCCAAACGAGACACGACTTTCATCTCCCAGCGAATGACCATCCTCTTGGGCAATAGATTGTGGGATTGGAGTTATAGTAGATGCGAGCAAGGTCTGCCCGTCTGGATTTCCCTGCAACCAAAACATTTAAACATTCAAAGGTTGCATCTCCAGAACATCCTGCACTTACTATGTTGATCATAACCACACTGAAATCATGCCTAGAGTTATAACTGGCATGCCCAGAATGCTAAGGATAAGTAGTTACGATAATTGAAACAATGCGCATATGACAAGATGCCCAGAGAATCAGCTCATGTGAAGACGAGGCAAATATGATTGAAAGCAAATTCAGCTACTCAAAGAGTTATTAAAATCAGAAGTATCACCTCACAAAAGCACTTGACCACATATTCAGCTGCAATACACTCGCTCAAATTTGTGGCTTGCAATAAAGCTCTCAAAACCCGGTTTAATGCTGGTTCCGTGTCAGGCTCTTCTCCTAAGATTTTGCTGCCAAGGAGGTCCCGATTGGCAGGATGCCCAACCACCAAATCACCAATGCATCTTAGCGCCTGCAACAATAACAACCAAGATTACTTTCATGCGCCAAGAACGGAAAAGAAAAAAAGTCTACATTCGAAATAGTGCCTAGATTCGTGATGTTTAGCCTGACAACCCGCATTTTACGAAAGTAAATACCTCGATTTTCAAAGAAAGAAACTTTCGCATATACTTGATATAATAATACGAACTGATTTGAATATCTAGCATACCGCGCAACGGATGGCCACGGGTCCCACTCGTCCTTCCACGGAGAGTGCAAGCAGAATGTCCAGAAGGTTGTTCTACAGAAATTACACAGATAAATCGGGTAAATCCAAATCCAAAGTTTCAAAATCAATAACAATTATCGGCAGCTGCTTATACAAGATATCTCACGATCAACCTTTAATCTACATGATCCAAAAGAAAATGTGCATTCTGACCCAGAACTTGTATACAGCATTGTCAACAGGCGTGAGAAGAACCTGAGAAAATAGCGTTTGATTGGCCACAATATTTGCATCTTTCCCAGGCTTGGCATCGTGACCACCAGCAAGCAAAAGCGCAACAGTCTCCAGTGCACATAACAAATTGATAGACTGCCGCCTCAACCAATCCAAAATAGGTTAGCATCTTGCTATAGTCGTTCTCAACCTCCACACATTCGTTGCTGCTGAATAAAAGATCTGATATCGGTGCCAATCGAGCATCGTGAATTCAATTTGTCAAAGCAGCTGATCAGGACAGATAGAAGAATTTACCTTCTGCTGGGTAAAACTATCCGCACTACCTTTTCGTAACTTAAGGAGATGAGCAACATGTTGCAACCCTAAGGTCTCCCTTAAGTAAATCTGCAGCCCACTTCACCGTAAGATTCATTTACAATATTTCTCAAGTTTCCTCTGTCTTTTACAATGAAAGATTCATCTCACCTCATATACATCAGACGTTGGGAGAAGACAGTAGACAGCAGACCCAGCCGGCAAAGCAACATAGTGAAACTGCTAACCTGATTAGAGGGATTGCTGCGCAAGAGATTGTTGAGAAGCTCCAAACAATCCTGGAATGTGGGTGGCAATTAAAGGTCTATCATCACCATGTATATTTCAATCAAACAACAAAAAGAACAGCAAATGCAATCTTCGACGACAATCCAATGACAAAACACTTGCCATTCTGGGTAAGAATTAAAAATCTCGAAAGAAAGTGAGATGTGTACTTGCACGATGATGCCTCCTTCAGAGCCTCCTTCCTCTTTGATAATGTTGAACAGGCGATCATAAGCACCTTCAAACACCACTATTTTTTGTATTTCCTGTGCACACTCAAGAGATCCTTATATTAAATACTACTGTGAATGCGATGACAGTGAATTAGCTAATTTTCCACCTGGAACCCTGCTGCACATACACATTACTCCCAAACTGAATCATCTTCAACCCTAAACGATTAGGTCCATGCAACTGAACGACACTGAAAACTTCAAGCTACACTCAAATACGAATAGATTTACCTCTTAATACTAAGAAGAAAATAATAAATAGATCTCACAATTCAAATCTTCGTCTTGACTCTTACCACGAAAAATTCTATATTATTTAATTAGGGAATGGTGATGCTGATTGCATCTTAGAAACATTCATGCTGTGAGGGTAACCCCAAAATAGAAATCATGCTCTTAAACATGGTACCATTTCTTGATTCGGTATTTGGTGCTCTCTCAAGTCATGTTGCCCTAACAAGGGATAAAACAAGAAGATCTGGATTGAAATTTTGATGGACGTCGAAACATAAGTAAGCACATCCGAGTGTAACTCAATGCATATGATTGCACAAAAGGGTGGCATACCTCTGCAGACCGTGTAAGGTACGCCAGTACGATCAATGCTTCATTGCGTATAACCTAAATCAAAAGCAGAATAAAAATGCAAAAACGAAGGTAAATCAAAGGGTTAAAAGTACATAGCGTTCTCTATTTCAAAACAAACCCATAATCAACAAGAAACGATTACCCAGCCACAAAAAGGACACAGGATGTGGAAGGATGTGGAGGGACACATCACGAAAATTCGTCCAGCAACAACGATGGATAAGCAGGCTAAGCAACCTAGCTCACAGCACAATAGCACCGACGTAAAATATTGACTGACGACCCACTAACAATGGGAGAGCAATATAAGGACTTCTACTGCTATAAAGCGACGAGATCAAAGGTGTCCTTCATATGTTCCTTTATATCCAACAAAAGATTCGGTGATTCGAACAACAAACTTGTTAGTTTTCCACCACCACTGAAATACCCCACTATCTCCTCTCAAGTAAATTAGACGTTGTGACCAGGAGGTGATGAGGTCGACCAACAATCGAAAATGGTCCATGTAAGATTCTCAACAACTGCAGGTACCTACACTGATGCCAGACTACTAACCATACAAAATTAGGCCGGTAGACATACCTCACGCTCAGCAAGCATGTCCATCAGCCGAGTAATACCTTGAGGAATAGAAAGCACCAGATCCTGCAGCCTTTGTCACATACCGCCTTATCAACAATCCATGCACCTGATTAAACTCACTGCTGAAGAGACTAATCCAGGCACTGCGCCTACATGATACAAACGTAAGTGCTCCTAATAAATCAATTGTAGGGTTATGTTTGAGTCTATGCACACCTTGTTGGGCAACTCGTAAGCAGGGCGGTCAAAACTTGCAGTGTATGATAACGCACATAGAAATCTGGTTCATCCTGCAATAAGAATAGTCATATCAAATCTACTTCAATGCTCTCTAAAAGAGAGGTGGAGACCAAGGATGTCAACAAGAAACAAGGTCCATCTCAAGGAACTTGGGGCATACCAAAAGGCTCAACAGAAGTGCAATACTGGCAGGTTCTCGTGCCAGGAGCTCGGAATTTATAGTGCCCGCTTGGACTTGACCAGGTTCCTCGAGCCCTAGATCCTCTGTTGTTAGCGCATGAAGAAGCGTCTCCAAAGACCCCCTCACCTAAAGACATTCACTTCAAACAAACATAAGCAAGAGATCTTCTCCTGTGTTGCAAGAACCCTGTTAAGTTGGCCCCTAAGTGCCTACACGACCAAAAATTGTCGCTGTCATATCTCTGGAAATTGAAATGAACCATTCAAGACGCTTTAAGGAAGGCAACAAACATCTCAGCACAGAGAAGAAACCGTGCCCTACAGCTTGAAACCCAAAATATATATTTTGGGAGTTATAGTAATTGGCTATGAGCTTCCAAAGAAGAATTCCCATTTTTAGCTCAGGCACTTCAGAATTAATATTCACGTGATAGAAATGTACATAGTATTGCGTCAAGGCTACAGCACAGCACATACGCAGGCTACACTACACGAAATCGTAAACTGAATGGAAAAAAAATTTACAGATGAACATAAGCTCACCATTTCTAGATCTTCACGCTCCTCTCTGAAAACTGCCATAAGAATAGGAAACCCTGCTCACACAGAAAGGGTCTTCAGCAAAGCAGCATTCACCTGAAACCATACCATGCATCTAATAAATCCCAAGAAAAAACTGCTGAGAGCATATTCTAACCACCTTTTCCCTATACACGACAGATGTGCATGCAGCTCTATTTACCCATAGCCCCAAATGCAAGCTTCGCATTTCGGTTCTCAGCGACGGCGGCCTCCAGCTCTTGCATGGCACTACGTCGATCGTCCGCAAGCTTGCCGTTGCTAATCCGCTCCAAAAGCTCCTCCACTCCCCTGCAGACATGCGAAAGATTTGTTGTCATCACCCCAATACCTCTGTCCCAAGCCACGTACCCGGACCTTGCTTTCAAGAATTCAGGAGGGAAGTCCATAAAGTGTCCCTCTTAGCATTCCAGTAATAAAGGGGTAAAATCAAAATTAAATGAAAGCATAAAGGCAAATTCAAATGCCAAAGACGGCAATTGAAACTATAATTTTTGGAGTCTAAATAAATATACTAAATTTTTTTGAAATTGCACTGCATAGCATTCTAAAAGAATCCTTACACTAAAATGTCAGAACAGTTTTGCATCCAAAAATTCAGTACCGATCCTGCATTAGACTAGCCGAGGGGATGCCTAGTTGTAGAGTGTCTTGTCTTTCTAGTGTGCACTATGCAAGAATTATTCAGACTTCAATACCTCTAAGATTGGGAAACCACAACTACGCAAGAGCTTCCAATGATACCAAGAACAACATATGAGCAAAGAAACAAATAACAAATGACAAACAGACAGAATTTGATAAGAGAAATGAGCGGCCCTTACCCATCGTCTTCATCTCGACCATAATTGCTGGTTCCAAACACCAGTCCACCCACGCCCTACACCAAACCATGCAGATGAAGACCTCAATTGCAACAGATACGTAACTCCCCAATACACAAGCTAAATTCATAAAATCCACCTATTTTGGTCAATAAAAGCTCATTCGAATTTCAAGACAAACAAACAGGTACAGCATATTCAATCGGCTTCATTAAATTCCGCTACGATTGCTTCCATATATACAAAGAAAATCGGGAGAATTCTCCACAACAGAGATTGCAATGAGCTCTGCTCGACCAAACTTGAGGTCAGTTTACTGCCGAAACCAAACCACTGTACCTGCGCTACTGCGTTGAGGTTCAAAGACCCCAACTTGAACGCCATAACCCGATCACTTCACAGCCAAATTTCCCAAACACCAATCCCCTCTCCAATAAAACGAATGTCAGGCTCCTAGAAATTCCTGCAATCACCAGATAGCGCTCCTGCAAATCAGAAGTCTAACCCCAATCCTTCCTCAATCTCATCCCTGAACCTCAAACCCGAAGCCTCATCACCTATAGTCTCTCACTCCACGACCAAATTTTCTCAAATATCAACCACCCTCCCCCAAACCGAAAATCAGCATCATTATAAAACCGCTGCAATCAACAGATAGCGCTCCTGCAAATCTAATCCCAATCCCAAACCCAAACCTTCCTCGATCACTCACCAAAACCTCAAACCTGGCGCTTTCTCACTACAGCGCACCCATTCCCCTCACAGCTCAATTTCGCAAACTTACACACTCTCTAAACCAGAATTCCAAGCGCGTAAAAATTCCTGCAATCAACAGATAAAGCCCCGCCAAATCAAAAGTCTAATCAAACCCTCTCCATCTGCAACTCCCGGACCTTCCTCAATCTCGCACCAAAAACCTCGAACCCGGCTAAAGTTTCAGGCAATCAGAAATTGCGTTATAAGAAGGGTGATCTGGAGAGTGAGAAACGGCGCCAACCAGGTACAAATTTGATTCTTCCCACACAGAAACAAACCCTAATCGCGAGAAGCGTGATTGTAGTCACTCAATCCCGTCGCTACAGTCGCATGTGCGGTTTCTGAATGGTAGGTTTACAGATTTTTGTTGAACTGATAATAATAATAATAAAAAGCTGAATGATTGTGTTGAAGGGGAAGTCGTGGTGATGATGGGCAGTGCGAAAAAGTGAGGTGCAAGCAGCGCGATGTATGGAATGGACAACGGGTCACGTGAAACTTGATGAAGCTCCTTCAAGCTCCGGAGTCGTCTTCTTCTCCCGGTTCGACATGGAGAGTCCCTAATCGAGCTTAACTCTAGGCAAGTGCCAAGTGTCACTGAATTCTCAAAATTTGATTCTGATTGTGGAGAGCTGAAAATTGGGACTGGGGGATTTTTGCTAGTTCTCAAATTTGAAGTCCCGTATCACTCCTAAAATATTTATATTGCAGCACTTATCAGGAGTTTTGGCGCCAAGGAAGTGGGATTAGGAAGTTGAACTGGATTTTGTTGAATGTAAAATGAGGAGAAAATCACTAAAATAAACCAACCTTTGACAAACAAAAGACCCATCTGAGTCACCTACTATAGGGAATGATCTATTAAAGTCTTGCATTTACCTATGACAAATTTCTTACCATAGGGCATTTAAAAATATTTTATTTTGTTTCTTCTATGTTTGTGCAAAAAAGAGTCTCTTGTGTGCGCACTTTCTAACATTGAAGATGGTTTCAAGATCATTCATTTGGTGAAATCTCCTTACCATGAAATCTTTCCAAATGACCAGTTTTTTGTTTCTTTAAAAAAAATTCCTATTTTTTACAAATTAAAATGCCAATTTATCTATTTTCTTGCAATTCTACACTATTCTAGTTCTTCTACTTAGAGAATCAATTTTTACTTTCCCTTCATAGTGGACCTTTTTCTCATAGTTAAAGGATTGAGAGAGTCAACGTGCAATCATGAAAATATTTTTGCCTTATCTTTTATTTTTGAAGGATTTACCAAAAAGAGCCACACGGCGTGTAATCATGTAGTAGATTCCTATTAGGATTTTGATCAATTTTAACCTAAATCATCCTAAGTGAAATAGGGCAACAGACCTTAATCACCCAATTATGTGTCCTTTCATCCCAAAATCATCCTAACACATGCTCTAAAAGATTAGGGCAACCTCCTATATCCAAATCATCCGAAATTGGCCATTAGGGCAACAAAAGGGCCCAAATGGAGTTCTAAAGGAGAATTACACTGAAAGTCCAACAATGCTAGTATGCAACCATAGAGATGTGAGCCTAGGAGCCTTGAACCTAGTTGTAGGAATGTACCTACAATCATTTGAAAGTGTTTATAACATATGTACATATAATATAAGAATATTCTACAGGAAAAGAGTCTACAGTTTATGTACCTTTGACTATAGAAGATATCTATAAGATAGACTTTTGAGCTCATGGGCTTATAAACTCTATGCTTACATGCTACTACTTCTTGGTGATTGCATGAAACACCTATACTATTTTCTATCACTTATCTCTAGCTGATCAATTTTTTGGCCATAACTTTTGCATTATGGCTCTATATGGTTCAAAATTCATAAGCAAGGTACTCATGATTATTATATGCCTTGTCTAATTTTTGAAATTTTTCAAAAAATCTTTACTATCCAAAAGTAGCCCTAAAATTTATATCACACTTGCCAATTTTGTTTTTTTTAAACAAAGTAGTATCCAAAGAAAAGGATTTGGAGTTGAAATTTGGAGGACATGGTCTTGTAGTACACTTTCAGCTATTGTTCAAGGATTTTTAAAAAGAATTTAATTATATGTTGTGTGGAAGTCCACAAAAAGAGCTTCTTTCTACTTGCAGTTTGAAACATCTGAAACATTAATTTGGTGGATTTTTTGGCAAATGCCCATCTCTATATATTTGCTACAATGGCTAGTTTCCATTTAATCTTTTTTCTTTTTTTTTCTTCATTAAACTATATCATCAAAATCATTTTAAAACATCAAAGTATGTATTTTCTTGAGATTTGGCACTTTTTGATTTCTCATATTCAACAAAATTTTCTATGATTTTCCTTTGGTGGTTACATTCATCTTATAGGTGTATACATTGGCCACATTTTTTTTTAAATTTAAAAATACTCCAGAAAAAAAGAGCATGAGTACTATAAATGCAAAAAAATTGACAAGTGTTTTGTACAATCATCCTCCCATCCATAAGAGGGGATTTGGGGCTTGTAAAGGGTTGCTTGTTCCAGGGCTATTAGGAACCTGGGACTAAGGTGGGTGACTCTTAAAGTAACCTTTTAAGAGTTGATTGGATTTAAGGGAAGCTAGAATCTTTGAGACAATTTTTTAGTAAATTTTGGTAAGAAGAATATTGGAATTGGCATCTAACCCAAATTGTTTCATATTTCTTGGACCTTTGTGGAATTAGTTACAATTTTTTTGAAGTTGAAATGCATTGGTCTCTAAAAGCGACCCTTTCTTGAAATGTACACAATTAGTACACTGAAGAAAGCAAATGTACTTTTTTGCTAGAGGTCGCTTTTAGAGCCAAGTTGCTTTATGAGTCACCTACCGTACACCCTTGCAGTAGTCTAACGTGGCAAAACGACTGCCATGTCAAAAAATATTATTTTATTTATTTTTATTTTAAATTGAATTTTAAAAAATTAAAAATTGAATTTTTTTATTTTTTTTTATTTTTTTATTTTTTTTTATTTTTTTTTATTTTTATTTTTTTTTTAATTTAATATTATGACTATGACACTATTCATTACAGCAAGGGAAACAAGGTTGAAATGGCCCTTTTAATCCCCCAAAATGATTATGTTCAAATCCAAAGGTATTTTTAGACTACTAGTGATGGATTTTTGATGGTACTACCTTATAAAGTAACTACACCTATTTGTGAGCCCTTTTTAAAAACCAAACTCTATATATTCTTGCCAAAAATGTATTACCTCTATTTATGAGAGCCTAAGATTGCTTTTGGATTTCTCCTATTTTCAATACTTTGAAAGTCCATTGTTTATTCATAATTTTGAGTTAGTTGAATGATATTAAAAAAGTATTCATCTATTTATTTATTTTCAATGAAGATTTTAGCCTTTTGCTTTGGAGAAGAGTATTATACATTATTTAATTAAATTTGAAAACATTGCAAAATTTTGGAGGCGAATTCAAACATGTATAAGATAAAGTAAGAAAATTTGATTTAAAAGTTAATAACTTTTGAAATTTGGTTTCATTTACAAATGTAGAATTTGGTTTCTTTTGTCTTTTTACAAATAATAGAAGAATCAAATGGCTACAAGTGAATAGAAAAGAACCTTTGAAAATAATAATGTAATTTATAGATGTATAAGTTATCTTTAACCCTTAAAGTTCTTTTAAGTTCTTGTGGAGTGTTTTCAATGCTTGGATATGTTCATATGAAGTCAATTTTGAGCGGATGAAAGTGAAATTCTTACCAAAAATGCACATTTTTATAAACTTTTAAAAAATATACTTGTAGTAATTTTTTTCCATATGTGTGCCTGAGTCAAAATTTATGGGCCTTGAAAGTCTATAGGTGATGGTTCCGTAGTAGTGGACAACATGCTAATAGAGAGGACAAGCAGTCGAGCAAGCAATTAGGCAAACTGTGAATTTTTTTTCATAAACAATGAATGCTCATACTTGTAATTTGTAAAGCCAAATGGGCTAAAAATTTTCTACACATTCTCATAGTAGTATAGAGAAATAATTTATAGTTGAAAATGATTTTTTTTTCCAATTTTCACTCAATGGACTAAGAAAATAGTTTTAGGCATTAGAAGAGATTTGAGGCCTCCAAGAGCCCGTGAGTTATCCTGCGTTCCTAGACTATAGGAATGGAGGAAAGCTGCTGGTTGATGTGGTTGAGACAGTGCCATGTCATTTTTGGAAAAAATAAATAAATCAATAATTGACCTGAAATGATATTTGGGAGAGAATTTATTTTTTGAGAAAAAAATTCTGACAGCCTGTATCGACTATTCACAAATCTAGCCAAATTGGAGAACGGGCCTAAAACGGCCCTCTAATGCCCTCTAATCTCTTCTAATGACAATTTTTAGAATCATTAACACAAATTCTAGTGTAAATTAATTCATTATTTTTCATTTTTTAGTATTTGATTAAGAGAAGGAAAGCTTTGTGTTGCCACTATTGAGATTTGATTCTTCCCAAAATTGAGTTCCCTAAAAAAACTTAAATCTTATTCATATAGTTTTTTTTGCTTAACATCTACTTAACAAAAGATGAGTTTGGATATGTTAAACACCTCCATCATCTTTGAAAATTGGCAAGCAAGTATCTTACATAATTACCTATTCAATGTTCAAAGTTTCCAAAGTTGTAGAGTGCCTCCTTCTCGATAAAGTTGAGTCAAATTATGTTGACCCTATTGTTTAGGGCCCAAAGTTCTTCTTTCTAACTTCATATGTTATAATCTTGCACTCTATATAGTCAAATGGAGTGAAAAAATTTCTACAAATTTCTATAGTAGTCTAGTGCAAATTTATGTAGTTGAAATTTTGAATTTTCTTAAATATTTCAATTATGCTTAATGCACTAGAAAGTGGTGTTATGTATACTTTTGCAAGAAGCACCCTTAGTCCTTTTAGACATTAATGGGAAAAAAATATTTCTATAAAGGATGAATCATCTTCTATAGAAGCCTTGAGAAAGCCTAATGGGATAAAAAAAATGTAGATATGAAGCTTTTTAAACAAGTAGATTATGGCCTAACATGATTTTGAGCATAACATCTTCATTTTTGTAATTTTTCCTTTCTTCTCTTTCCATTTAAATATAAATTGATTGAGAATTTGCCATAAGAATCATAAAACATCAAGTAATGAGGCTAGTTTCATTGCTAATAAATATAGATTTTTAGCATATTTAGATGTATTTCATCCATTTTATATAACTCCCATTAAAAGCTCTTGGAATGATTCATTCATCCACCTAGTAGATGACAACTTTTTTAAGAATTAATATTACACTATATTCAAATTTATCAAGTATTGGACAATTGAACAAGTTTATAGATATCATCTTCTCTTTCAAATTAAATCAAGACCTGTCCATCAATTTATGGAGATCTAGAGCTTTATAAGAATGTGTTTGGAGTGTGAGGTTAAAACTTTATTGTGATCTCACCTCAAAATAAGCGGTGTTTTCTAACAACCATTATTGATTGTCAATGAGCTTGCATAATTATATAACAAAGACAAATTTCAAGTATATGCAGGTGAAATGCAAGAATATCCAAATATAATATGTAAAAGTAATAAAAACTAACAATCCAAAATTCCAATTTTTTCACCTCGATGAATAAATGTAATATTTTTACCCCCTTTTGAAGTTGTTCAAATTTGTATGTTAGACCACATTTAGCTCATTGATTCCAAATGTGAATTCAAATTTTCCAAATTGATCATCTTACAATAAATAAGTCGTTCCTCTGGTTTTCTCGGGTGTGCAAAAAGCTATCAACTTTTGATTCATTGTGACCAATACAAGGAGGCATACCCTACCATAATTTCAATGTCCTAATGTTGAACATTATGCAACAAGCATCTACATCTTCTCTAAATTTCTTGAAACAATCATCCATTACCTTAAGTTAGGCTGTTTGTTTTGTTTTTGTTTTGTTTGTTTGTTCGTTACATTGAGACCTCCCGCACCGTGCATCCCCTGGTTGCATGTTTGGTATCGTCGGAAAGCGCTCGGCAAGGAGGGGTGCACAGGCTTTGTTTTGTGTGAAAGTTTTTTAATTTTGAAGTTTTTTATATCTTGAATGCCAAAACCCGTCTCCGACCGTCGATTCAAAGATGGTTCAATCGAGACACAGCGCAAGGAGATTATCTCTTGTTCCCGGATTTGGCATTCCTGGTTTGCAGATTGAAAACAGGGGAAAGTTGTGCCACTGATATTCACTCCTGGGTATAAGGTTCCCTGACATGGTGCAAAATCATCTGGGAACCTTCACACATTCCCCAAGCAAAACAAGGATAATCTCCCTTGGATTGCAGCTCTTTCTCTGTCCCCTACGCCAAGCATCAATCTGGACATCGTGCAGATCCAAACTCCAAAAGTTCAAACCAACCACGAGACATTGTAACAAATTGTAACAAATTGTGACAAATTCTGAATTTGATCACACACAAATAGGAGCAGACGAAGGAGCTCACACGGGCACTGACTCACTAAACTTGTAGTGCAGGTCCGGTCGATATGGCCATTGTGAAGTCCAGTGAAATAGAGCTCATCATCAGTGCATGTTGTGCATATGGATCCTTTCTTAAACTTTAACTTTGGACGCAAAGCCTTCCCTTCCGATCGTCTCTTCCACCTTCAGAGTTCCTCGTGCCCTGCCCCCGCTCCAACCACCACCTTACAAATCTTATACTCTGGAAACACAGGCGATGCCACACACGCATGCCTCTCCGCACAATGTTCATCCTCTTCACAGAAACACCACTGCTCCAACGCACACAACTTCTCATACTCCGGTCCTCTCTTCCTCAAAATCATCTGAAAAAGCTCCGGCTCAAACACCCTTTCTGGGTCATGCTTCTCCTGCAACTCCCTCATCTTCTCAAAGCTCTCCTCCGGGAAGTTCTCTCTCACATGGCACTTCGGATGCCTAAAAATCCTCTCATGGTTCTGCCCATACGACGGTCGTCCCTTATACTTACACAGTGTCAACTGCTCAATCGTCTCCCACACGGGGGAGTGTTTCCCTGGTTTCCTCGGAGTTCTGGCGGACGCCAGGGGGAGCCATTGCACAAAAGCCACGTCTTCACTACCCGTGCTGGTGGAGAGAGGGGATGAGGTTCCGGAGCCGAAGCGGAGCACGAAGGGACCAGGTAAGCACGACTTTCCATGTCCAGGGATGCGGGATGAAACTTCGGAAAGCTCCGAGAGGATGATGCGCTTGACGTCGTGGACCCAAGAGGACAAGAGGGAGCGTTTGATGACAAACTCAACGGCGGGGATCATGACGCCGGTCTGGTGAGTTTCCCAGAAACAATTGGGGGAGCATTCGGGAGAGATGGGGACGCGGTTGGTGGGTAGAGTGGCGTGGGTGGTGGGGTGGTTGTTGCTGTCGTGGAAAAGGGGGAGGCGCATTCCCGATTGTGCTACGCTGCATGCCGCTGCACGGAGAACAAAGGGGGCAAGGTCCGGTAAGGAAACGGAAACTTCAGACATGAAATGGAAAGTTTCAAACAAGATGATGAGGATTGACACGAGGAGTTATATGTGATCCTTGTTGCAATTTTAGTGCGTTAAAGTTTAGGTTTGGGATTTTCTAGGGGTTTGCTACTGGTTTCAAGCAATAGTTTGAGAAGGTGAGAGGTAAGGGGTTCTCGTCATGAATTGTTGGAGCCCTTCGGACCAATTGCCCGCCTTCTACAGACAGTACTGATAAGCGGTTTGTGAAACACCAGAGACGAAATGGACGGAAATTGGTTGCAAAGTTTCTGAAATGATGTCAGTCTTGAGTTAGAATGAAAGGACGTTGTGTTCAATTGCCGATCGAAGATTGAATCAACAGTTGAACTCACAGATTTGAAGGATTTTCTTATCAACAATTGGAGATTGACAAGACAGAATCAACCCTAGAAGATTACACAGAAATTACAATCTCAAAGAACGCGACGGGAATTTATGATCCCACGGTGAATCGCACGTCTATTTGTTCCGCTCAGGATTCTCAACAAGCTCCGAGTGAGTTTGAAGAAGCATTCCCAAGCAAGAGGGTTTGCACTCACCTGCATTCAAACCATCCGCGGCCTCCGAGTCATCCGCCACATCATTCCCCCAAGCTGCATGCAACTCACTCACCGCCCCAGCAACATCGCCTCCAATTCCCGACAACATCACATTTGTCCCATTCACGTCAAGCGCCTGTACCCGCTCCTCTCCCTCCTCCTCCCTCACAGTCTTAAGCAAAATGCTTCTATAAATCCCAAGATCCGGTCGCCAGTACGCCATCACAAACTTCGTCTCCTTCTTCATAACCCTCTCCAACTCCACCACCATGCCCTCATCATCCAAATCGTCTCTCACTTCCACTTCCGTCATTGACCACGGCTCCAGCTGCAACGTCACCTCCGTCACCACTCCCATCAACCCCAGTCCCCCAAGTAAGCCCGCTCCTTCCTCTGTTTCCACATCACTTACCAACACTTCCCCCTTGGCGTTCACCCACTTGAGCTTCGTCACGATTTCAGCAAGAGAGGAGCCTGCGCCATGCGCGGAAGCGAAGATTACACCCCCAACGGTGAGATTCGCGTACATAGAGGGCGCGCCTACTAGTATCGACATGTTGTTCACTTCTGCTGCTTCTAAAAGACTTAGCAGCGTCATGCCGGCTTCAACGGTGAGCTGGTGAGCTTCCTTGTTGACATCCACCACGCGGTTCATTCTGTGGAGGAGCAAGTTGATTGCTGTAACAGATCCATGATGATCCTCTGTGGTTTCCTTCTTCCCGTTGAATTCGAATTCGAGCTTCGTGCTGGCGCGTTTCCCTGGGCAGACAAACCCTGACGCGGAGTGCATCCCAGGGCGTGTGGCGCGGATCTTCACTGGGGTGCCCTTGGTTGTGTACTCCTTGATGAGGGAGCTGATTTCGGGGGTGCTTGTTGCAGTGATGTGCAGATCTGAAGTGCATTTGAAGAAGGTGGAAGCCCCGTAGAGCGTCGTGTTGGTGTCGCGGTGCGTCATGCCCTCACTCGCAATTGGATCCTCGGCTTGGGCTACCGCAGGCACAGACAACAGGTGCAGTAGTACTGCGATTGCGAATCCCATCAACGCAACTTTATGAGACATTTTGCTCCAAATTGTGGCTGTGATTACACTCAGGCAGCTGTGAGTCTAGATACTCTTCTTCTGCAGCTGTGAAATGAGCTCAACTCTTGTTCTGATCGAAGCTGTGTAGCCGTGATAAGAGAATTGGGCGGCCCTTACCCCATCGTCTTCATTTCGACCAGAATAGCTGGTTCCAAACACCAGTCCACCCACGCCCTACACCAAAGACCAAACCATGCAGATGAAGACCTCGATTGCAACAGATACGCACCTCCCCACTACAGAGGCTAAATTTATGAAATCCACCTATTGCGGTCGATAAAAGCTCATTCAAATTTCAAGACAAACAAACAGACTCAGCACATTCAACTGGCTTCATCAAATTCCGCTACGATTGCTTCCATATATACAAAGAAAATCGGGCAAATTCTCCACAACAGAGATTGCAATGAGCTCTGCTCGACCAAAATTGAGGTCAGCTTATTGCCAAAACCAAACCACTGTACCTGCGCTACTGCATTGAGGTTCAAAGACCCCAGCTTGAACGCCAAACCGCTCACTTCATAGCCAAGTTTCTCAAACACCAATCTTCTCTCCAATAAAACGAATTTCAGGCTCCTAGAAATTCCTGCAATCAACAGATAGCACTCCTGCAAATCAGAAGCCTAATCCCAATCCTTCCTCAATCTCATCCTTAACCCTCAAACCCGAAGCCTCATCATCCTAGCCGCTCACTCCGTAACCAAATTTTCTCAAATACCAATACCCTCCCCAAATCCGACAATCAGCATCATTATAAAACGCCTGCAATCAACAGATAGCGCTCCTGCAAATCTAATCCCAATCCCAATCCCAGTCCCAAAACCTTCCTCGATCACTCACCAAAACCTCAAACCTGGCACTTTCTCACTACACCGCACCCATTCCCCTCACAGCTCAATTTCGCAAACCTACACACTCTCAAAACCAGAATTCCAGGCGCGTAAGAATTCCTGCAACTAAGAGAAAAAGCTCCACCAAATCAAGCCCTCTCCATCTGCAACTCCCGGACCTTCCTCAACCTCGGATCCGGCCAGAATTTCAAGCAATCAGAAATTGCGTTATGAGAAGGGTGATCTGGACAGTGAGAAACGACGCCAACCAGGTGCAAATTCGATTCTTCCCACACAGAAACAAACCCAAATCCCGAGAAGCTTGACTGTTCTCTATCCCGTCGTTAGTCTACTAAATCTTAAGCATACTACTCAGGATTGACTTCATCAGAAGAGGCAGGACTGTTGTCCAAAAAGACGCGATGCAAGTTGGTTTCTTGTCAGTTTTTTGGGTATCAGCGACCCCAGAACTAGTTTATAGACTACCTCCAAGACAGACAGGCATCAACTTTGGCTACTTGAGAGCGAGTAGGATCAAAGAAAAAAATAGAAAAGAAAGGATTTTGCCAAGTTGTGAAGAATTCTTGGGAGTACTATAACACAAAACTAACTAAAATAGATGCTAATTCCAATGTAGAGGAAGTTGTAAATTGGTTATCAAAATCTATTGTTTGTTGTAGTTTTGGATAACATGTCTCCACGAAAGGCCCTTTTTTACAATGTTATAGTAGTGCAAGGATTTCTGGGTAGAAACTCAACTAATTTTAGCCAATTTAAGGATGGCGGGTCCTAATAATTTGCATTTAGAATGTGCGTCATGGATATCGAAAATTTATGACAGGTTGCAGCTGACATCAAACTGTCAGTTGTAGACGGCAATGGCTGGTTCACACTCTTCCTCAGAAATGAGAAAATCTATTCTATGTGTAAGTTACTTTTCCACATGTCTTTAGACCCATTACACATGAAAAGGTTAAGCCAATCATCATAGCCGTAGGCCTAGACACATGAAAGAAGTACACACATAGAAAAGATGGCCTCATCCGGGAGCGAGTTTCAAAACATTATCCATTGGTTGTAGGAAAACCTCGGTATCTAGGAAAACACATTCTTCCCAAAGATGAGGTTGCTTGACTTCTTGGGGTCACACAAACAAAGATCATCATGTAAAGATCTTTGGATCTTTTAGAGTGTGTTGTGGACCCATACTCATTGTTGAACCCTTGAGGACCAAGGGTGGTGTAGACTTCCAAAATTATGAACATTTATTACCAAATGCAACTTAGAATAATAATTTAACCCCGAAAGGACCAAACACCATTTTTTTGGCAACATAGCAATTTTGGGCAACTCACTATGGATGGAAATTTTAATTTTTTTCTTTGAAATTTTCACACAAAATGTGCCCAAGGAGTAACTTCAAGGCCCAACAATTTTCATAACTTCTGACTTTATGGGCAAAAAGCTGTTGCATGATATCTAATTTTTTGCGTTCGGCAGGCAGCCCGTGCAGCTCAAAAAAATTCTTAAAAAACACTTTTTTGAAAAATTAAAATTTGAAATTGGTTTTACAGATTTATATATATTTGGAAAGCTTTGAATCATTCCATTTGGATTAACAGGTCAAAAACTATGAGGATTCTTAGTTGGAGGGTAGTTATGGAATCTATACTCCAAAATAAACTTTGAAGTCCTTTCTCTAACTCAATTTTCAATATTTTTGAATAAAACAAAAAACATTGGGTGTATATTGTTCATTACAACATTACAACCGCTGAGATTAGCATTTTTTAATTCCATAATTAAATTCTTGACAATTTGGTATTTTAAGTCATTCTCTACCTCTTCCTACTTCCTACTTTTTTTCTATATGTTGTACAATTCCAAATGATCTGAACATTTTCAAGCATGTAGCCAACTTGCCTTGAAGAATCAATCCAAAGAATAACCACCATTTTGGACATTTTTTCATACAAATGTGACCTTGTGAAGGGCAGCTGCCCAAATTTTGTAGTGATTAAAAAAGAATTTTTGTCAGTTCAAATGCTATTATCTTGCAATCTACATGGTGGAGAATTCTAAAAAATCTTCTACATCTTCTTAAACTAGTGTACTATAAGATATTACAATTGCATGTGTTCAAAAATGTTTTTTTTCTAAAACTTGGTACTTGTATTAGGAATGGCAGTTTAGGAGTGGTTTTGGTTAAAACATAGTCAAAAAACTTTAAAGGTTAACCCCTAAAAGCCCAAGGGGTTTGGCAAAATACAAATGTGTTATAAAATATAAATCCTAAAACTTTTTTGAAGTTTGCACCAAAGAAGATAATGTGAAGTACAAAAAGTAGAAAGCATCCGTATGGTCAAAATTATAAATTTATTTTGAGATTTTTTAAAAATAAATTTTGAAGATATAACTTCAAAAATTCACCAAAAATACAATTTCTATTTTTAGCATTTGATTATTTTTTGATTGGTCAAAATTGTGGTTTCTATTGATTTGTGAAAAAATGCATGAGATCTAATAATGAGAACACCAATACTTTTCTCTTATAGAAAGTTTTTCAACACTAGGCAAATGTAGATACTTTGTGCTATTTCTCTTATAGTTTTTGTTTGACCTCAGCAATCTGAGTTTTGGGTATAAATATTGATAGACAAACCAATCTTTTGTGAAAAAAAAAAAAAAAATTTTTTTTTTTTTGCCCGAAAATTTTGCCCAAAATTGGGCAGCAACCATAAAATTGGGCAGCAACCATAAAATGGTTGCTTGAGCGCTTAGGTTTAATGACAACTCTCAATCAATAGTCGTGAAATATGATCCATAGATCTTCTCCATATGGTTAGATCAACTAATATATTGACCAATATTTTTCAATAAAGTTTGAAGCCAAAAATTAAAAGCTCCTTCTAAAATCGATTGTGGATTGAATATTTGTGATTCTCATAAGAATTGATTTTTAGGACCAACATGTTCAATCAATTTTAATTATAGTGGTTTTTGAAGATTGTGAATTTATTCTTTTATTCTAGTTGAACCATTTTTTGATCTAAAAAAGCTAATTTTGATGCTAGACCTACTAGTACTCTTTGAATTATAAATTTTTTGGAAAGCAAAGTCTTCAAAATCTGTACAATAAATATGTTAAAGAACTAATACTAGAATCTAAATAGATTTGATGAATGAAAATGCACATTTTTGTATGCGTGGGATGTATTTGTGTTGAGCCGTTGTTCAACATTTGGTCCTTACAAGGTTAACAATATTATACCGTGGATAAATTAAATTTACAAAAGTGAGGGAGACAATGACCTTTCTATTTGCAAGCTTTTAGTTTATTTTTAGTTTGATGCTCTAATTTGACTAACTCATGATGGGATAGATTAGCATGTCTTTTCTCTCCTTGTGTGGGTACACGTTCGTGACCTTTTACACCAAATCTCTCGTGGGAGGAGCATGTTAGCATGCATCAAAATTCTATATCAATTGCTTTGAATTTTATATCAATTGCTTTGGTAAGGATACAATTGATATAAAGTTATTACACCTAAGATCATCCAAATATCAACCACTAAAGGTTTTTGCCTATGTTTTCACTAAAAGGCTCTAAAATTGTAATTTCTAGTACAAGTACAAAATTTTAGAAGAGAAAAAACATTTTTAGACACAAGTAACCTTAGGAAGATCTTGTAGTATGTTGGTTTGAGAAGACAAGGAAAAAATTTCAAAATTTCCACTGTGTAGATTGCAAAATATCAGCATTCAAATTGACATAAATCTTTTTTTGGGCCCCACGAAAAAACGAACTGCTGGACTTCACACTACAAGAGAAAGGAGTGTTATAAGTGAGTTGTTAAATATAGTTCTAGATACATGATTTTACGTAGTGACCTTTAAGGAGATTTTAAGCAAAATTTTACTTCAAACACATGTATTTTAAGTAAAATTTTGCTGAAAATCTCCTTAAAGGTTACTACTTAAAATCTTGTGTCTAGGACTATACTTTAAAACTCATTTAAAACACCCCTTTCTCTTGTAGTATCACTAGATCAGATTTGTATGAAAAAATAATCTAAAATGCTTATAATTCTTTAGATTCCATCTTCCAAGGCAAGTTGGCTACATGTTTGAAAAATTTCAAATCATTTGGAATTATACAACATATAGGAACAAAATAATAAGTAGAAAGAAATAGAAAATGATTCAAAATACAAAATTATTAAGACTTTATTTATGGAATTGAAAAATGCCAATCCCAAGGATTGTAATGTTGTACTCCATAACAAATAATCTACATCCATTTTCTTTATTTTTTTTTCAAAAAAAGTGAAAATTAAGTTAAATAAAGGACTTCAAAGTTTCTCACAAAGTAGAGATTCCATAACTACCTCCAAACTAAAAGTCCTCATAACTTTCACCTCATTAATCAGAATGGAATAATTCAAAGCTTTCCATATATATAAATCTAGAACACCAATTTTAAGTTTTAATTTCTTATAAAAGTGATCTTTTTAAAATTTGTTTTGGTACATAGAAGTCTACTCTGACTTTTTCATGTTAAATTTTTTGGTTGCAAAAGTTTTAGTTGTGCGGTTGATTTGGAGGGTGCCTTTGCCCATGGTCTAAGGTAACTATACCTTAAATCGCATAGTTCAGCAATTTTAAATGATTCACCATGGTTTTCACTATTATATTGAAAAAAAAATTGTGGGGTCCCATTGATAGTCAAAACGGGATTCAAGATTTTCTTAGAATGCATTTTATGGACACCATATGAATAAACTACAAATTTTCTAAGTGTTAAAAATAGGTGTACCTAAAAGCGATCATAGAGTCATATAAATAGTGAGATTACATTTTGGGCAAGAATATCCCGTGTGAAATTTTAGGATGCGTGCGATTTTAGGTGTAGTTACCTTATCAAGTGTGATTGGTGCAGTTGTTTGAAAAAAAAAAAAAAAAAAAAAAATGAAATATAAAAAATGTGATTGGTGCAAAGGCAGCCATGAGCTGTGTGTTTGGTATTGATTGTGTGGGAGATTGGAAATTGTGGTGGAAATAGCCAAGCCAAGCCAAGGAACTCATTGATGCTACTGTGACCTCATTCAGGACTGGTGACGTGACGTGACGCATTCAAAAACGTAAGCCTCCTTTTGTCAATTGAACCAACATTGGCCACTTGGGAATTTGGGATCATAAAAGGTACACAAGTCCCCTTTATTTGTGTAAAAAAAAAATAAAAAAAAAATAGACAAGCGTGATACCACCCTGATTTGCAATCTGAACATGTTGGGGGTCAACTCCAAGTGGGGCACATATTTCTCCCAGGTGGCAGGTTACACGAGGATCCGATTGATTGTTATTCTTTCACTTGTGTTTTTTAATGCAATGGTCACCGTCTCTTTGAAAAAGAAAAAGAAAAAGAAAAGAATGCACATATATTTCAAGAGGCCTACGCATGTTTCACAAATCAAACCCAAGTGGAATTATAATTTTTTTATATGAAAAATTGTAATTTTTGTAAATTATTGAAGTGGTCTGCCCTGAAGTTACAAATGCGCCCGTAGACTAGATTTTTAAATTAATGTCCAATAAACAATCTAGAACTGTCAAGTCAAGTCACTAAGTATGCACCATTAACCCCTAAAGGACCAAGCGACATTTTTTGGCAACATAGCAATTTTGGGCAACTCACTATAGACGGATATTTTATTCTTTTTCTTTGAAAATTTCATGTGCCCGAGGAGTAGCTTTAAGGCCCAACAATTTTCAAAACTTTTGACTACATAGTTAAAAAGTTATTGGATGATATGTCATTTTCAATGGTCGGCGAGCAGTTCAAAAAAATTCTAAAAAATCACTTTTAAGAAAATAAAAATTTAAAATTGGTTCTTAGATTTATGTATATATGTAAAGCTTTGAATTATTCCACTTTCATTTATGAGATGAAAATTATGAGGTGTTCTAGTTTGTGGGCAATTATGGATTCCCTACTCTAAAATAAACTTTGGAGTCCTTTATTTAACTCAATTTGCAGTATTTTTTGAAAAAAATAAAAGCATAGGATGTATATTGTTTTTTGCAACATTACAACCTTTGGGATTGACATTTTTCAATTCCATAATTAAATTCTTAACAATTTCGTGTTTTGAATCATTCTCTACTTCTTTCTATAATCTGTTTTTTTCCTATATGTTGTATAATTCCAAATGATCTCAAATTTTTTCAAGAATGTAGCCAACTTGCTTTGAAGAATGAATCCAAGGAGTAACCACCATTTTGGACATTTTTTCATTTAAATGTGACCTTGTGAAGTGCAGCTGCCTGGTTTTTTGCAGGGCCCCCAAAAGGGCATTTGTCAATTCAAATGCTAATATCTTGCAATCTACACGGTGGAAAATTCTAAATTTTTTTCTCAATATTCTTAAACAAGCTTACTACAAGATCCTACGGTTACATGTGTTCAAAAACGTTTTTGTTTTAAAATTTGGTACTTGTACTAGAAATGGCAGTTTTGGAGTGTTTTTGGTGAAAACATAGTCTCTGACCTTTAGGGGTTAAGGGAGTGACACATTATCCCTTGTTGTCATAAAATTTCTTGATTTTGTCATAAAAAGAACAAATTTGGATGTTTTTTGGACGGAATTGGGTCTAAAGTAGGGTGACTAAATTAGATTGGTCTATTGACAGAATTGGGCTAGTCTACCTAATTGGGATAGCAACAGAGGTCCCGTACATACCAAAGGACTATTGATTGAGGGGTGTTTCACACTACATCCCAAGTCCCAACTTTCTAGGTTCAAGTTCAAGGCCAAATTCCAACATTATTTTGCTAGTGTCATTATTTTGCCCAAGTCTTGGAGTGATATTGGATTTGGGACGTAGCTAGTGTGAAATATACCTCAATTGCTATCAACTATGATGTTAGTTAGGAAGAAGTCATTGTTTGGCTATGCATTGAAGGTGTCAAGGAAGGAGGTATTGCAATCTACATTAAAGAAAGCTACTTTGAGGAAGTTTGAGTAGGTTTTGTAGCCTTATTTAAAAAACAAGTCACATTAAAGAATAAAATAATGAAAAGAGAGTCACTTTTCATTACTTGTAGTTTTGTGTTTCATATTTCTAGTACTACAACAATAAATCTTGTAGCATAGCTTCTAATTTTGAGTTGTTTATTCAATATTAATTTATACAAAAAATAATTCTAATCTCAAACATACCATTTTTAAATAACATAACATTCTTAACCCCTAAACTTTTCAATCCTTTTCTAAATTTTGGCACATTTTGCTTATATCTTTGTACAGAAACATCCTTTACCGGAATTTCATGAATTTGGTCATTAAGAAAGGTTGTCTTTTCTAGATTAAAGTACTACATTGGATGAATGAGAACTTAGTTGGACAAAAGAGTGCCTCGAAGCCCTCTGTTCATCGTTCAAAAAATGGACATCGGAGCGCTTCAGGGTTAAATAGGGAGCATGGGGTCCTTCTATAATGTTACTATAACACTAGATATAATTTTTTGGTGACACTAGGCTAAAGCTCATCCTACTACTTATCATTAGGAGCCCTAATATTTTTTGAGGCCTTCAGAAGATTGTGAATTCCTGGATTGTGGAAACTCTGGGAACTTTACCACATCAAGAATCTTACATGGTTGAGAGACTGCCATGTCAGATCATAGTATTTAATCCTAGAATAGCCTGAAAGCCCTTTGTGTCCGTACAATATCCCAACAAAGCTCTAGGAGGGATCAACACTGGATTGAAAGACGTGACCCAATTTATTGCATTGATACTCTCATTTGCTAATTTGGAGTCCAAGGATTTGCCAGTAAGCCATCAAAGCTCCATCTGGAAACCACAAGAATCTCATTACATTAGCTATTCGTCCATGGCAGGATGCAGCTTCTCGTGCAAATGTGATTGAACTAATATCTGCTCAGGAGTACAACGAACATAAGGTAACTGCACCCATACCCAATCATTTAAGCAATTTTGAAACAGATCATGAACAGTATACAGCAATGCAAATTTTTCCCAAGTAGGAAGATAGGAAATATGGAGACTGAAAATTTTTGGTACTTTTATTCCCCAAACTGAAATTACTGTGATTTTTGGAAGTCAAAAACTAGACCAAACCCATCCCCAGTGTTTAGAGTCTTCCAATTCCAATCAATCAAGAGACTACTTTCCCACTCACTATTTTTTGCATACTTTATAACACTTTAGGACATGGGTCATGACATTCTTAGTTCCAAAATTATTTTTTGAGAAAAAAAAGCATTTCAATCTTTGGTTGTAAACTTGTTCCAGCTTTGGTTGGAAATACATGCATGCTACAGGTCGGGTTTTAAACCCTAGTTGGATATAGGTGTTTCTACTTTAATGGGATGTTGGAAAAGACTCAAATGCTTCTGAAAAGTGAAAAGGCTCGAGACTTTTGTAAGTATGTTCATACTTGGTATTAAAGGTGTTGTTAGTGAGGGTCTTAGGAACAAATTTACCTACTCCTAGACTAGACTCTCATTCCAAACAACATTTCTCACACCAAGTGCAAATATACCTAATTAAAAGAGTCAAATTTATTGTAACGTGATCAAGTACTATTCTTTGAATGCTACAAGGTAAGCAGCTCTTAAAGCGACCTTTTAGGAGTTGCTTGCATTTAGGGGAAGCTACTCCTAAACATTCGCGTACTCCTTCGTCTAGACTGTGCGTGTGCTTTATCCATATGCTTGATAGCCAAACTTTGCCAACATTGTTTGCTATTTCACTACTTTCAGGAGGTTAGATCTCTAGTTGGATCAACAAACAGTTTTGAAATTTGCAGGCTTGTAAGTTAACCCCTCAACGTCTCATTCCTTTTCTAAATTTTTGCACATTTTTGCTTATATCTTTGAACAAAAACGTCATTTACCGAAATTTGAGGAATTTGGTCATTAAGGAAGGTTGTCTTTTCTAGATTCAAGTATTACATTGGATGAATGAGAACTTAACAGTGCCTCAAAGCACTATGTTCCTTGTCTAAAATATGGACGTTGGAGCGCTTCAGGGTTAATGAGTGCTGCCGTTGAGTCTAATCACTTTGGTACATATATAGTGGTCTGCACCCTGAAATTTCTAATTATCAGTCCATGTTTCCTAGTATGACTAATTCATACTTACTATGGATCATGAATCTGAATAGCATCAAATCCTGCGCAAATCTCAGCAAGCACACCTAAAAAAGCAACACCTTCTTCATGCTGCATGGTCAATTCTGGTGTAATCTAATTAGCAAATCAAAGAGGATTCCAATGCGTCAAACAGTGCATTTTAGGATTTGTTTAGAAAGGTTATGTATTAGATAACCGACGAGCCGCGGTCGCGGCGAGTAGGTTATCGGACATAACTGGTTGTTCACTTTTCAATCAAAACCTTTGATTTCCATATTTTTGGCTAAAATTTTAACAGAAGGTGGGGCAAGGAATATCTTTCATATGCACCAAATCTCATGACATTTGGAAATACAAGTCAAAAGTTATGGCCTAATATGTTACTTTTTTTCATAACTGGGTAATCCAAGCAGATTAGAAAAAAACACTTTTTCCAAAAACAAAAATTTGAAATTGGTTTTCTAGAGTTATATATAGGTAAAAAGGTTTGAATCATCCCATTTTTATCAATGAGTCAAAAGTTATTAAGTTTGTGGGCAGTTATAGATTCTCTACTCTAAAATAAACTTTGAAGTCCTTTATCTTATAGAATTTTCAATCTTTTTTGAAAAAAATAAAATCCTAGGATGTAGATTATTTATTACAATTGCCACCATTGGGATTAGCATTTTTCAATTCCATAATTAAATTCTTGACAATTTTGTATTTTAAATCATTCTTTATTTCTATCTACTTACTATTCTTTCTTATATGTTGCACAATTCCAAATGAAGTGAAAATTTTCAAGCATGTAGCCAACTTGTCTAGGAAAAACAATCCAAAGAAGCACCATCATTTTGGACATTTCTTCATCGAAAAGTGAGCTTGTGAAGTGCTGCTGCCCTGTTTTTTGCAAGGCCAAAAAAATGGTTTTAATGAATTTGAATGCTTATATTTTGCAATCCACGCGGTGGAAATTCCCGAAATTTCTAACATATGTTCTCAATTCAACATAATACAAAATCTTACAATTACATGTGTCAAAAAAAGTTAAAAAAAAAAATTGGATACTTGTACTAAAAATGGCAATTTTTGAGCGTTTTTGGTGAGAACATAGTCATGGAGCTTTAGGGGTTAAGTATGGAGTATTTGTATAACAAATTATATGTCGGTTTGGGGTGTCATTTTTTGGACACACTAATTACCTTATTTTTATTTAAAACCTCCAAAGTTTGTCTAAGTTGTCCATTTTGATCTAGTAAGAAGACCCTAAAATTAAAAAAAAAAATTCTTGCACCTCAACAAGATCAAAATATATATTTCCTAATGGTTTCTTTTTTTTAAATTTAAATTTTTGGATCTTTTCATAGAAGGTAAGAAAAATCGCTGAATTTTGGACTTAGCAAGCATCATAGTGCACAATTTATTACATTTTTTTTAATAAAATTAATTATTTTAAATATTGGACCACTTTATGTAAGTCACATCCAAAAATGATATTAAAATAAAATTGTTTGATATTCCAAATGCTTGTTTTTGAAGATTCTAGGTGCATGGGACAAAACTTATTTTTTCAACTAAAAAATTTCATTAAAATTTTTTAAAATTCTTTGAATTCTTTGATTTTGATGTGTTTTTTCTTGATACATTATAGTGTAGGTAGCTAAAACCACATTTTGAAGGATCACACTTTACTATATTTAAAAGATGAAGTTGTTTGACACAATGCAATGGGTTAATACTGTAGTTAAGACAATGTTTTTGGGTACCTTGCAAGCTGACGTATATAGCTATTCTAGACTTTATTAGTTAGATGGCCACATTTGCAACCAAACTCATAGGGGAAAATATATGTGAATTTTGTCATCAAGAAAATCGACCATTTTTAAATGCATCATAAATTTGGGATGGAAGCTTCTAAAGTTGTAGAGTTGTAATCATTCATTTAATTTAAAATATAACAAAAGACTAAATATTAATATCCAATCCATGCATTATTGATGGAGGCACTTTAGTGACTTGGTTCTTATAAAATGTTCAAGTACATGATTATATGAATTATAAAAATAAACTAATCTTATATCATGCAGACATTTGCAGATTATGCTTTTTTTAACTTGCATTTTCAAGTGGAAAAAATGTTTTACTAATTATTTTTGTGCATATTAACCATCTTATAGAATTTTTTACTTTTTAGCTTTTTTTAATGTTTATTTATATTAAAACATCAAAATATTTTCTAGAGAATTACTCTATATTAATATTTATTATATAATATTGTCTCAAAAGTCTTAATATTGTCCATGTTTTTTAATTTTCTTAATTTGAAGTTCATTGTACTCCAAAAAAATCTTTCAAGTAGTAGACAAATATGAGACAAATAGACAAATATTACATATATTTCTTAGGGGCGTTTCACACTACGAATCAAGTACTAACTTTCTTAGCTCAACTTTAAGGCCAAATCCCAACCTTCTTGGATTGTAGAAGGTGAAAAAAAAATAATTTATATGTGACTTGGGACTCATAGTGTGAAGGCCAAAGTCCCAATTCTAAGTCCCACTTTATTTCTTGTGTAATATTGAATAGTAATTAAATACCCCCCAAATGGGCTAGAGTGTTCAACTTAAAAATTTAGCAGTGCTTTTAGCAACTTGAGCTAATTGAAATAATCAAAATTGGGACCTTACGGATATTGACTGTTGGCAAAGACACTTTAGAAAGCATTTCAACACTGCAATCAACAAGTCCATCGCCTCATCCTAAGGTAGGAGGTCCATACAACGACCATGTAAGTGTTGAAATTGAATTTTGGGGAGGTAAAAAATCTTAAAATAATTTTTGGTAAATTTTCCTTGAAAGACAAGTAGAATTGACATCTCACCCAAGTCGTTTCATAATTTTTGGACCTTTGTGGAATTAGTTGCAAATTTTTGAAGTTGGAAAAAAGTGGTCATTTGTGGTTGTCAGAAGCGACCACCTCCTGAAATGTGCATAGTTTGTACGTTGAAGAAAGCAAAATATACCTCTGAATCATGTTCACTTTTAATGCCTGATTGGAGTTCGAGCCTCCTACCTTACATCCAAAGAGCAAAAGATAACCAATCTACTGTATATGGACATTTGTAGAATCCATAATGTGAAGGAATCCATGACGATTGACTCATTAACATCACATTCTCCAATCCTCAAGCATCATACAAACATAAGATAATACCCCCTCAACTGACCAAATAAGGAATTTTGACATGCTCTAGAGTAGAGAAGGCAAAACAAATATTTTTTAGAGGTACATCAATAGAAATGACATAGATTGCAAAAAAAAATTTGTAATTTTATTGCTTGAATTGAAATTACTATGAATTTTGGGAGGCAAAAAGTGTGCCGGACCCATGGCCAATGTGTAGAGTCTTCCAATTCCAATCATTCAATAACTTTTTACCTAATCATTATTTCCTATTTTTTTTCACAACTTGGGACATGTATCATGTATTTATTATTTCCAACCTTGAAAACAAAAAAAAACACGCATTCTAAGTGTGGTCAAAAATACGTGCACCTATAGGTTGGAAATGGGTCAGTGGTTGGGAATGGGAGTAGTTACCTTACATACCGATAAAATATTCAAATCCTTAGCCCCAATGAGTTGCAGCAGAGATTCGAGAAGCTTAGAGATGGCATCATCTCCCACACAGTTGCTGCAACGTCTATTAACCCTCCCAACTTGTATAGAATAAGGTAGGAGCACCAATGACGTCAGTGTACCCAATGGCGTTAGATTCTACACATGATGAAAATTTCAGAACTTAAATGTAGGTAGACCATAGATAGCTTATTTTTTTTGACCTAAATGATAAACTATCTATGGTCTACCTACATTTAAGTTTTGAAAGCAATACCTTACGTAGTTTCTGACGCCATTGGATGCTCCTACCTTATAGCTTGTACCTGAATCCATGTTCACTGCTAAGAAAGAGCAATTCAAAATGAAAAGCATTTAAAATGATACCAAGGACAAGCACTTTGCTTACTTCACAATATTGTCAATAATTGAAAGAAGGGCTGCAGACCTAATGAAAACACATAACATTTAGTAGCCTTCAAAGCGATTGCCTTTCCCTCCTTAGAGTCCTCATCCACAAAATTCATCCTCAAATAATTAATGTAAGTTTAGGTACCAGGATAGTGGTAGTATATTATGTTTTTTTTCATTTTCTTTGTTAATTTTAGGACCACACATACAAATCAACAAAAATTTGTAGAAAAAGATGTTGGCAAAGAATCCAATGAATAATTCATTACAACCATTTGTCATCAATAACATAGTTTGGATTTTCAAGTGAAAAGACAACTTTCTATGTACACATGGGGTGGTAGAAGGTAGAACAACCCATGTGGGATAAATAAATTTGAATTTGTAGTTTTTCAAGCACTCATAGTTAAGTCAAAAACAAAGAATTGTGTTAAATGTAGAATTTCAGACCTCATTTAAGCATAGTAAAATAACTTTTTTCAAAAACTTTTGAACTAAAAAAAGTTGGTGAATGAAGATAAATTTCACCTCCAAAAATATTTTTGGCATTTTGAATCTCCAATCAAATATCATGGATAAATTTGAGAGAGGGGTTGCAATGGACATTTTCTTTAACATTTTTAAAAATCCTCTCTCTAGATTTGTCCATAAAATTTGATTGAAGATTCAAAATGCCAAAAATATTTTTGGAGGTGAAATTTATCTTCATTCACCAACTTTTTTTAGTTCAAAGTGTTTTGAAAAAAGTTATTTTACTATGCCTAAATGAGGCCTGAGATTCTACTTTTAACACAATTCTTTGTTTTTGACTTAACTATGACTATGAGTGCTTGGAAAACTACAAATTCAAATTTATTTATTCCACATGGGTTGTTCTACCTTCTACCACCCCATGTGTGTATACATAGAGTTGTTTTTTCATTTGAAAACCCAAAACATGAATGACAATTACATCAAAGTGATGTAATTCAAGCATTGAGATAATTGATCTCTATAAATTGATTGCCATTGTAAATAAGTTTGCTATTTTATTTACAATTTTAATTCAATGTACTTAATTTGTTGTTAATTCCAATGTGCAGCTGCAACCTTGTAATTGACTCAGGCTGTTTGCTATGTTCTACAAGTTCCACCAAGTGTCTTTGTAGTTACTAATTTGGTATAGAATATATCACACCATTTCATCCCTTGGATGAAATGATGTGGTATATTCCACATCATTCCGTCCAAGGAAGGCAGTTGCAGTGAGTGCTATTGAATGTTATGCAGGATCTGTCTATTGCTGCATTTCAAAACCCAATATAGACTTGTGTAGTGGACAAGCATAGAAGCATTAGAAAATCAGAAGTTCTATATTTACGTGTTTGATAGAATGTCACAAATTGCAGTGTCTCTTACTGTGCAACAATTTAATAGACAACATAGTTTGCGTAATTTACCTTCAAGACTGGCAATAGTCTCGTCAACCAAGAAATGCAACACTTAAAGAATCGCTCCCGAGAACACTCTTGAGAATCACTCGGAGATGACAGAGCTTGGTCCATCTATTTTGTGCCTGGCAAAAAACAAACAAAAATAGGCATCTTTGTCTTCAAACCCTAGAGGACCAAGGATTCATGGTCTTAAAGGAAGAGCATGGAAGATCATGGTTGATCATATTGTGAAAAATTCTATTCACTAGCGTAAGTGAACAACATTGCATGTGTTGTTCAAAAATAATAAATTTGAACCCAATATGCACAGTTGCTTAAAAAGCATGAGGCCCAATTTGAGCCTCTTCTCTATAAGGTTAATCAATCACAAGCACAATTTGCTTGAATTTTCCAAGAATCCTGTACATTTTGTGCGAAGGATTATAGAGCTCCAGCGCTCAGCACTTTAAACCCTAAAACCCAAAGCTACCACTATGACAACAAAATCCTAAGATTTGGGTGACCAGCGGTTTCACATTGTCTTCTTTGGGTAACAATTCGGTGAAAGATAATATAGAACGATACACACGACTTGTCACGTCAGAACCCTTAGAAACTTCAATAAGATCAGCACCTTAAACCCTATACGTTAAAACTCTAAAAACTAACTACAAACTAGAAAGCTGCTGACGACACAGACAGGCCGAAAATGTTGAAATTTGCAAAGACCGCAGGATGCAGACATGAGAACTTCTTACCTCATTATTAATAGTATTCTCCACATCCTTGCCTACTCTTTGCTTCATAAACTGAACTTGCCGAGCCACTACAAATACAGAGACTCATAAGCGTCAAAATTCAATGGCTTGTTGCAATACACACTCTCAAAAGCACTCTGAAGAATTGAGCTCGGAATCAGAAGACTCCTCCAGTAAATATGCGAGAGTCATGAGATACAATGTCGTCACAACAAGACGTGAAATCTCTTCCCCCTCGTCGTCATCATCATCGAACATGAAGGCATTCAAAATTTCCCAACGATACAATCTCAAAGAAACAAGAGCCGATACAATTCGAAGCAATGAGCAAGAACCAGCGTACCATGGCTCATGTCCATCTTTTGCCCAGTAGCTATGACGAAAAAGTCCACTACATCGAACCAAGCCATGACGGAAGCACAGATAGAGAGGCGCTACACGCAGCAGCAAATCTCCAACGAAATGGAAAAAGCAGACCGGGCTTGCCACAAGAAATCTTAGAATTTGACAGTAGTGCATACTTTGCAAACATCTAATATTTTAAGTTTTAACTCTTACATATAAGGTAAAACAGCCCATTGTGATCAGAATTAGGAGTTGGGCCTCAATTAGGCCTTGCTGAATTTTTTTCAGTTTCTTCCTAAATAAAGATAAGTGTGAGAAATAGTGAGAGCAATTGAAATTATACTTTTTTGATAAAGTATGAATTTGTTAAGAATTTTGGAAGTGTTCAATGCATCATGGTCCAAAAGAGTCTGTAGACTACTCCAAAACCAACAAAATCTAAATCCATGATGCTCATCTTGTTCACCTGATGCAGTCATAATTTTTTCTAACATGGAAGGCCTAAAAAGTCAATGGCTTACAATGAACTTACACTGGAAAGTTGGAAGTTCCTAATGAGGTCACCAATCACTCCATGACCATCATGAAGGACATGCATTGTTGTCCAAATCTCACTTACTGAAAAAACCCATAATGGGTTGTTTTACCTTATATTGTTCTAAAGCAAAACCAGGGATGCATGGGTTTCGAGAGCATTGTTGAGCACCCAAGAATGTAGCTCAAAACAAGAAGAATCTCTATTATGAATCAAGGAAATAAAGTCACCTCATTCTTTTGATGGCACATTTTTCTAAATATCAAAGAAATTCTTTTAAGGGTGGTTGTTGCTTAATAGTGTTATATAAGCCAACAGATTCAAAAGAGCCATTTCACAACTAAAGAACTATTTTTATTCATCCATTTTTGGAGAAGTAAGCCGATGGAACTAATAAACTATTTTTATTCATCTATTTTTGGAAAAGCAAGTCAATGGATACTGCAGCTTCCAGTGATTATGCCTTTTCACAAGGCACAAAGTTTAAATTAACATATGAGACATTACTCAAAATTTTGGATGTTTGACTTCATTTTTTGAATAAAGGTGCTACAAAGATGCTTATCTTGATTAAGAAGAAGGTAGTTACACAAAAAATTGAACACTTCTCTATAAAACATGACCATAGACCATTTTTTAAACACTATATGGATGTTTTTAATCCTTGAAAAATAGTTGTTTTCAATACATTTAATAAAAATTTAAAAAAATTTAAAAATTTATGTACTTAGCTATAGGATCTTATACTATTCTAGTTTAATAGTGCGTGTTAAAAATTTTGGTCAGTTTGATTGCAAGATGCTAGCAAATGAATATTCTTCATAGAGATCATCTAAAAAACAACATTATCATACAATCCTTTGACAATTCGCATAATAGGATAGATTTCTAATGCGTGTTATATATAAAGCATAAAATTGTCAATTTCTATCACATCAACAAATATCTTACCAAGTGAGTAAAATTTTCAAAGCTCAATCCAATATAAAAGTAGGGCAAAGAGCATCCAAACTGTATGCAACCGACTTCAAAGCTTTACAATTTTCAGTAACTGGACTAGATTTAGGAGAAATAGTTGATGTCTAGCTTCCAACTATTTGCTTGATTCAAGAATTGTGAATCTAATTGTCCATTAGCAAGAACGTTATTATTAATTATGCAAATCAATCTACACAAGAATAAACCACTTGGAATCTCTCTTCTTTCAAGATGAAGTGAGAGAATTGGAATTGTGGTACTCTGAATGACCTCGTTGAAGTTGGAAGGGACTTGGGGCATATATTTTTTCTTATAACCTAGTGAAACTTGCTCAACATAATGAATGTCTATGAGAATATGACGAACGTGGTTTGAAATATGTTAGATTTCTAAATTTGAACCCCATAGTATAAAATTCCCACGAATGGTGGTCACAATCATTTTAAAGAAGAACGCACAAAAGTTTTTTTTTGTCAACTTCTAATGCTATTACCTAACAATCCATGCATCCAAAATTCATGAATTTTTTTGAATATGTTCTTGCATAAATATATTAACAGATCCTACTATTAGTTTACAAAATATACTCTTTTCATTTGCTTGTCTAAATGCACTAGAAATGGCAACTCTGAGTGGTTTTCCACAACCAAGTATAAACAAGCAGCTACATTCACAATTGAAAGTCTTCAACACAAATTCATTGCCTTCATAACCATTACGAGTTGGACTAACAACCAAGATCACAGCATTTCAAAAAAAACTTTTGGAGATAAGCAATTCAATATAGCAATGAATTTGTACAAAACCAATTGCTACAGATGCACTCCCATACAATCAACATGGCGATGCTAAGAGAATGTTGTGAAGAAGACAAACGTAAGTTTCAAAATTTCTATGTGACAATCCTCCCAAAGCTCCCACTTTGCGAGCTTTGGTCCTCAGTTTCTGTACAATCTTTCGCAAAGCTTTGATTTCTGGGTCACGCATCAAGCTTCTAGCCTTCTTCTCAATCTCCTCTTTGCTTACAAACTGCACAGGTATCACATCCTTGCTCTCTAGCTCCTCTTGTGTGTACGCTCTTCTCGTCAATTCAAGCGCCACCTTCATTGTGTCCACCAAGAATCTGCACAACATCCATAACCTCAACCAGTGAACACATCCAAATTAAATAGACACAGAATAGCAAAAGCCAGTGGGCTCATTCACAGTCTTTTAGGATTCTCGATCTTGAAAAGGGATGTAATAATTCTGAAATACTTAGGGACCATAACAAATTTGGAGTTCTATTCCAAATTGAAGCTGTGAAATTCTGTTGTGAAATCCCATTGTGAAATTTCATTGCCGTGCAGTTATGCATGCACAGTTATGGAATTTGGTCTATGGACTTTTTAGATTCCTCTGGTGCGAGTGTCAAGACAGGGATTGAACAAACCTGCGATTCAGATGCTTGGAATTAATTGGCCACGCGAGCACGGGTATTCCAGTGCAGACAGACTCTAGCGTAGAATTCCACCCGCAGTAGCTCAAAAACCAACCCATTGCGGCATGCTTGAGAATCCGCATTTGCGGCGCCCATCGGGAGTAGCACAGCCCGCGCTCCCTTACGCGCTCCTCAAACCCTAATGGAAGAAACTCTGTCACAGAAGCCGTCCAGGACGCCGCAGAAGATCTAGGAGCGTTCGGTGGACGCACAATCCACAGAAACGACACTCCACTTGCCTCTAATCCCAGCGCCAGCTCCCGTAACTGGACTGCAGAATGCGTCCCATTGCTTCCAAACGAAACGTACAAAATAGAATTCGAGGCTCGAGTGTTGAGCCAGCTGATACAAGGGTCGGGATCGGTCTCCTTTGGCAATTCGTTGTCATCGTTGACATAAGACTCTGGCAGCAATGGCCCAATGTCAAGAACACGCTTCGCTTGCACATCTGGGGATCCCAGGACGTCGTTCCGCTAGGCGTCCAACACGGACTTCTCGAAATCGTAGAATGTGTTGAGCAGGATCACGTCAGCTTCTCGCATTCGATCGTGACAGAGCCGCATCCAGTCGTATAGGGACGCATCCAGAAAATGCATGGGTAGATCCAACGCTACTGTTGGTGGGAGACCGAGAATGTCATCGAAAATTCGCTCTCTCGTTTCATGAGTGATGGGAACCAATCCATGTTGGAAGAGACGCTGTGACTGCAATGTGCAGGAGAGAGCCGAGGCAGGGGAGACGTATAGCAAATGCTTCGCAATCTGCAACCTGTCCGCCACGTCTTGCGACCAAAACTGAATCCAGTCATGTACAATACACACCGGTGGAGTCGCGGGGAGCACCCCGCGGAGGGAGAGCGACGCCGGCGAGGTGAGATCCGTGATGGTCGATTCCAAGAGATCAATCACGCGACGCTCCTCCGAAGGAATCTCGTGCACTAGATCCAGCCATTCCTTGTGGGGAAGCTCGAGCGAAGTCTTGTCACGCAAGCTGACGATGCGGAGAGGGTAGCCTTCTTGCGAAGTGAAATCTGTCGTCCCGAAGGAAGCTCGAAGATCCAGCAGGTGTTTGTCGGAGGTGACGACGGTGACGACGACGCCCGCGGATACCAAACGCCGCGCGTACTGCAAAAAGGGGTTTGTGTGACCAGGTGAGAACTGCGGGACCATCACGACGTGCGGCGATTTCGCCCACTTGGTCCCTGCAGCTTGAGGCCCATTTGCTTCCGCTACTCGATCGATCACTCACAAATTTGTCTAAATTGTTGTGTCATTACATCCACAGCTGAAAATTCGAACGACGAAGTGATCTACAACCCAGCAACAAGAGTGCTGACTCGTTTGTTCTTGATCTGCAGGTAACGTCAATGTGTATGCCCATTGGTGGCGGTTGACTTGCACTGACTGAGCTTGAGATGCAGAGCTACTACATGTATTTCGATCTTTGCTTACTACAAACCTCCCCGGTGCGATTTATTGAGGTTCTTACAACAGGGGGACTTAGATGTTACGACGAGTGTGCCATGATCCGAGTTATCAACTTACGGGAGGGAATCACGAGTCCAGAAGTGATCCTTTTTGAATTAAAAATAAACAAGTCAGCTAGCGTTCCTGATCCTTGTTCTCTGTTCCAAACTTCCAAAGGCCTTGTTGCCTAGTTCGTTACGCTTGTTCACAGCTCCGCCGCTCGTCACCCAACTGTCTGCCGATCTTCTCTCGCAGGACTTCGTAGAATTGCAGGTGCTCGCAGGTGTGGCTCGTCGCTCGTAGTGCAGGGCAGGCTGCTGCTTTCTCTTGCTTGGGTGAAGAATTATGATTTGCAAACCATCTCTGTTGCTGGCAAGGCGTCCCATTTGGTCCTTCGAAGGTGACTTCCGTGCATTTTCGTATAGGGCAATGCCCGACGACACGCAAAAGAAAGTCAAAATTGGATGAAAATACTTGGGATGAGAAATTGCAGTTGGATGGAAAATCCATAATGCTCGATTACGTGGATTTGCCTGTGTATTCGGCCATTACGGTCTCATTGCGCCCCAGAACCCTCCCAGGAATTGAGTGGGTGATTTCCTGGGAGTGGTTTACGATATTAGAATGCCTCGAAATCCTAAACCTGGAGGCTCTACTTGGTGACTCTCCTTGCTTCATGGGAAATAGTAGATTTGTAATCACCCTGTTGAGATGCCCTGGCCCTAAAAGCCACTGCGACCCTAAAAACTTTCACAACAATTTAGAGCATGGCCAACCAAGCACATCAAAAATGACATGCCAAAGTGATTGCTGGGGTTTTTAGAGTCACGGGTGGAGTTGAAACCCCAACCATTAGGTGCTATGACTCCATAGAATCGGTGATTGAAGAACCACGTGGTAGTTTCTTGCTTGTGCTAATCACCGGTGAACTATTACCTATTATTGCAGCAATTTATATTTGCATGTTCAGACAAAGATTGAAGACGGATTTGCCTCAATTCATAGTTGTGTGTCACTAAAAAGGCCCTCATCTGTTGGATGGTCGATCATTTTTCTTAAGTGGACGCTTTTATGGGAGCGCAATGGTGGGGGTGCAAATTCTGTTGAGGGCCCACTAGGAGGCATTGCGACCACACCCAACGCACTTAGGTGGCCAAGCTCTTAGTAATTGATCAACTATTCTAGTATCCAATTATACCTTATCTCCATATAAGACATACAAAAATGAATTCAATTTAGACTTTGGGTAGGGGCCTTTTTCCGAATCTCCCCGCTTATGGGTTGTATTTTTTTTTAGTGATTCTATATGCAATAGGATCCCCCTTTTGTTTCAAAATACCAATACCAATATAGAAACTTTCCATCCCCTATGAAATTCAATACAGCCACGGCATAGCCATGCACCCATCCATTCATCCATCCATTGCCATGGCATCACCTCAATTACTCTCCTATCAATTTCTTATTTTGAAAAACATTATATGTATGAAGTTGAAGTGAGTGCACATTCCCTAAAAGATACCGTAGCCTTGGAGTAGGGCAAGAAAAATGATTCTAAAATAGCTTTTATAATTTGTTGGCATGGTATTTCTTCATGAAAATATTTGTATGAAAAAAGGGAATCTCACAAAGTATGCTTAATTTTGGCTCCTTCCAAATTTCATTTTTCTTTTAAAAAAGTAAATATTTCAGAAGGATGTGCCTTATTAACCTACACTTCAAATACTTCTTTAATCCCTAAAGTCCCAAGGCCATTTTTTTGTCAAAAACAACTCAAAATTACTAGTTCTATAGTGTTTATCTAAGAAAATAGAAAAATATATATTTTTAAAAATCTAATCATAGGATCTTGTACTTCACTTATCTCAAATCATGTGGTAATATTTTCATAAAGTTTAACCGTACAGATTGGAAGATATCAGCATTCAAAGTTGAAAAAAATTGAATTTGTGCCAATTGTAGAATTTTTCTACATTGTCAATAGATTTTGAATTAAAAAATTTTGTATTGAAGAATTGAATTGAAAGTTCAAGATTTTTTTCTTCAAAAACACATAGTTGATTTTCATTCTTTCAAAAATTGTTAAGTAGAAATAAGTCCAAGATTGAAAGAAGAGCTAAATCGTTAATAGCTCTAAAAATGGATTGAAACACTATAATCTCAATGGTGAGATTAGCAAGCAAACTTAACCTTGTCAAACAATTTCTTTTGAAAAATTGTGAAAATTGCATTTAGAAATGAATCCTATAAGTTATTTCTTTGAGAAGGTGGTCTAATTGCTCAAAAAAAATAAGATTGTCCATAATCTTTACATAACAAATCCAAATAGAAAGAATTGAAGCTTTTTATCTATATAGATAAAATAACAATCTATGAGAAATACATTTTTTTAATATTTTCATTTTTTTTTGTGTGAGGAGGTTTCTGCCTGTTTGTACTAGAAAAAAGGACTTTTTATGCCATGATTTTTGCTCCTGGGCACCAATTGAAATAAAATTTATAATTTCCAAAAAGCTATTTTGTTTTTCTATCTTCACAAAGAATGTCAGAGAATCGTGATGAATTTTGAGGCCGTAGGCACCTGCCCAAAATTGGTTTTGTCCTTTGAGGAACAATGGGACCTTTGGGGTTAATTAACATGTCTTTCAACCAAGTTTGACCCCCTTATGTTCCAAACTAATTAATTACTTGAGTAATCAATTGCAAAAAAATAAAATAAAAATAACAAATAGAGTAGATAGAAGATTAGGTTTTTTGAGGCCAATTTCTCTCCAAAAGCAATCCAGAAAAACTTCAAAGAAACATTTGACAATATAATCCCCCTTTCTCAATGGAATGAAATCATTAAATTGCTTCAAACTCTTGGACCACAATCATATCTGGATCAGTGTATATATTTCAGATTTATAAAGAATTTTTCATCCACATTTACATGTTTCATCCATGTTTGTGCATGTAATTAAGCTAGACACTTCCAAATGCATCATTAACCATCATCACTCTATGTACATCTTCAAAATCCATATGTACCTAATATATGGAATAACCAATTTTAGAACCTGGCTATCAAAAGAGACTTTGATCTTCCATAACTTTTGCAAATGATATCCAAATGTTGCGTTCTTCGGTGCGTTGGGACCTCCTTTCACTTGCCAACAAGAAAATATGAAAATTTGAGTTGCATAATAATAGTAACTAAGCACAGTAGCAAAAAATGGCAGATTTTGTGGTGACTGGCCACCTTAACCCCTAAATGTCCAAGGCTTGTTTGGGGCTTCCTGGAATTTGCTCCAAATTGAACAAAATGCCACATTTTGATAAGTTGTATCAATTTTTTTTTAATTGTAACCGCACAAATTCAAATTGGACATGTTAGAGATCTCATAGGAAAAGAAGATACAACAATATCACTTATGGAGTGAAAGATTATAATGTTTGACTATGAGGGTGCTAAAACTGCAAAAATCTTTCAATCTTTTTTACACAAGTCAAATCTAAAAAGTTGGTGACCAAAAAAATATGAGGTTAAAGGGCCTAACTTGTATAACCCTGATCAATTTATGGCTTCTTAAAATCTACTCTACAATTTTTTTGAATGAATTTTGAATGTGATTTTTTCTCCAAGATCTAGTGTATTTGAGGCTCATTTCCAAGAGCTCTCAACACTACGGGAAGTCAAGATTGCAATGGATACCCTTGTATAAAAACTCAAATAGAAAAATCACTATCATTTATTTCCAAGATCGGATTTTCAATGCTAAAACTAGACTTCAAGAAGAACTTTTGAAAAATACAAACTACTAAAAAGAGCAACTTCGTTAGGTTTTATTTAACTTCAAAATTTTGCAAACACCAGATTTGGGTGCCTTGGGCATTTAGGGGTTAAGTCGGAAGATTGGCACAGTCTATGCACTCTTCTAAAGAAATGAAAACTATTTCAAAAACAAACTGTAGGTCGGAGCTGCTGCCCTTACTGCTGTGAATTCACCAACAGTAAGGGCCTCTTCACACTATGGCCGTCCAAGTCGAGAGGCCGTCGTTTCCACCAATCATATTGCAGGATCCATCGGTTCCACCAATCATATTGCAAAGTCCCACTGCCTCTCGACTTGGACGGCCATAGTGTGAAGAGGCCCTAAATTAAATTAAGTTGGAATGCACTCACACTGCAATCCAAACTTTTGTCTGGTCAGGAATGGAGCGGAAAATTCAAGGAGTTGGTGTTGGACTGATGAATGGATAGTTCAGTCCGACACATGGTTGCACTGGGCTGGGCTGAATTTTTTTATAAATTTTATAAATTTTTTTGAAAAGACTGTCATCTTGGACTGAGGTCCACTTTTCGCCCAGCTGAAGCAGCGCAGGGGAGATAAGGCTCCCTTGCTTGCTTGTCCATGAGATAGGCACTTCATTCTATGCCACTAGCGGCCCATCCTCAGCTTACCAATGGAATCCTCACTTTCGTTTTCGTTGTAGCCTTTCTCTTGTTTCTTTTGATCCTGCAGCAGACCAGAGGAGAGAGAGAGAGGTCCTAAAGTTGGAGGAAGCTACAAGGATTGCCAAGGTGACCTAAGGCAGAACCACCCATATTTGATCACTTAACCCCAAAATGATCCTAAGGACAGAATGTGTCCTCGACCAATAAAATCTAACCGAATTCTTGCTTTTAATAGTTTATATTTTTGAAAATTTCTTTTTGAAATTTAGTTTTAGCTTCAAAAATCTGATTTTGAAAATGATTGATTATGAATTTTCTATTCAAGATTTTGTGCATGGGTGTCCATTGCAATCTTGACTTTTTGTAATGTTAAGGGCTCTTGGGAATGAGCCTCAAATACACTAGATCTTTGAGAAAAAATCACATTAGAAATTCATTTAAAAAAATTGTAGAGTAGATTTTGAGAAGTCATAAATTGATTGGGGTTATGCATGTTAACCCCTAAAGGATCGAGGCCTTTATCCTGTCAAAAAACACTCGAAATTGCCATTTCTATAGCAAAAAGTAAAAAAAAACTAAAATTGTTTTTTTTCACATCTAACCGTAGGATCTTACACCTAACTGGTATGAGAATGTGTGAAAAAAATTTCAGTATTTTTGAATGCACAAATTGCAACATCTTTGCGTTTAAAGTGGAAAAAACATGTTTTTCAGCACATTGCGGGACCAGATTTTTTGACTTTAAATATTTTTAACTTAAAATTTTTGCACTTCAGCATTTTGAGCTTTAAATATTTATAGTGAAGAATTGAGTTGAGAGTCTAGGAAATAAAAAAAAAATTCAAAAAAACTTAATTATCATTCTTTAAAAAATTGTTAAGTAGAAGTAGGTACGAGATATAAGGAAAATAAAAAATATTCTTATATTTTAGATGGAATTAAAATGCACTAATCCCAATGGTGAGATTGTTCTAGCAAGTAAACTAAACCATTACAAAAAAAAAATTGAAAAACTACAAAAATTACATTCCAAAATGAATCCTACAAGTTATTTTTTTCAAGAAGATGCTCTAACTGCCCAAAAAACAAGAATGTCCATAACTTCCTCATAACAAATCCAATTGAAATGAATAAAAGCTTTCCAAATAGACAAAAATATAATCTATGAGAAAAAAAATATTTTAAAAAAACGTTCAAAATTTTGCAAATTTTTTTTGCTACCCTCCCTCCCCACGTATTCCAAGAAATGGCATAACTTCTCGCTTGAAGGTCCGATTTCAAATTTTTTTTCCGCCACATACCTCTCTCAATTCTTCACCTTCTCAAAAAATTTCAAAAAATCACAACAAAGTTTCAGCCCGTCGGTACCTGCCCAAAAACACATTTGTCTTCTGAACAAACAACGGTCCTTTAGGGGTTAAGCCCTTTAACCTTGTATTTTTTTGGTGACCAACTTTTTAGATTTGACATGTGAAAAGAGGATTAAAAGACTTCAAATGACTTTCATAGTTTTAACACCCTCACAATCAAACATTATAATCCTTCAATCCATAAGATATATTGTTGTGTTTTCTTTTCTAATGTGATCTCTAACATGTCTAGTTTGATTTTATACGGTTACAATTTAGAAAAAACTGATACAACTTATGAATAATTTGGCTTTTGTTCAATTTAGAGCACATTCCTAGAAGCTCATGAAATTCCAGGGTCATTCCAAAGTTAAGCAATTTCAAGAACAGATGAAGAGCAATATGGAGTAGTGAAAATTTTTCATATGTAGAGAGATAAGAAATATTGGAATTGTGAATTTTCTTTTCTTTTATTGCCGAAATTGAAATTACTATGAGTTTTGGGAGCCAAAAAGTGTTATGGGGCCCATAGCCAATGTCTAGAGTCTTCTAATTTAGCTCATAGCTGAACCACTTTCCTCCTCACTACTTCCTACAATCTTGATCTTTACTTTCCTATGCACTTTGGAACATGTAAAAGACCCTACTAATGCCATGGAACTATTTGTGCCACATTGCAGCCACTATGTATAAGTCAATACATTTGAAAACTTGAAAATGAACATTGTTGATACATTATGGGAGAAAAAGAGTGACTCATATATAAATGTGCATTAAAATTAGGATATGGTTTTTGAAATCTACTAAATTAGACTTTGAAAAATCTTATTTATTTCAAAGGATATCTAAAAAGTATATTGAAAGTGTTTTAGAATTTTAAATTTTAAATTGCCAATAGTAGGCATTAGAGTTGGTAATTAGAAAACCTAATTTTTCTCAAGGAAGCAAGTAAAGCCACCAAATAGGGCCTCCAATTCTTAGGGTTCTCAAAATCTTGCTATAAGGGAAAGATCTTGAGAAGTTAAAGGTTCTTCTTGGTGATTCTCCTTGCTTCATGAAAAAAAGTAGATTTTGTAATCTAATACCCCTCGAAAACTACTAAGATCACAAAACCTTTACAACAATTTAATAATGGAGACTATTATCGTATCTTATTGTACCTTATTTCTGCACAAAACATACAAAAATAGATTAAACTTAGACTTTAAGTAAGGGCCTTTCTCCTATTTACAAATTGTAACTTTTTCTCCATGATTCATTACATATATACATGGATCCCCTCTTGTTTCGAAAATAAAAAATAAAAATCCCAATCTAAAAACTTTCGAAATTCGACACAAAAAACATGGCCATTCACCCATCCATTCGTCGCCATGGTCCCATGCCGGCATGCCATGCCCTATCCGTTCCTCCTCATTCTGAGCGCCCGGGACGCAAGAACCAGAATCCTCGCCTTCGCCGGAGGAATTCCTGCGTCACGCTCTCCCCTCGCAAATCTATCCCTCTTTCCTCCCAGTTCATTATTACCGCTCTCTTTTGCTTGGTCGTCCAAACCCAACACCGCATCTCCCGCACCCACATTTGCCACAATTTCCATCTCCCCCACCCACATTGCCAAATCCCCATCTCCCTCTTCTCGGGGTTCACAGATTCACACATTCCAATCGCTCTGCCGAGTGTTCTATCGCCCGATTCAAGCTTCGCAAGCTCAGATTCGACACAGATCCACCGAAACAGGGCGTCGAGTTCGGCACGGATTTTGCCTTTGGGGTCCCGATTTGGGCTTTGGGCTTCGGATTTGGGGACTTGGGGGTTCGGATTTTGGTGGGTTTGTGAGAACGGCATTGTGTGAGTTGGGTTGCCAGCCATGAGGAGGGCGGTGTCGCAGCAGCTCAGGGCGGCCGTGCGCCGGTCGCTAGGGCAGCAGACTAGCAATGCTGTGCTACAGACGTCGCGACGTTCCTACGCGGACGAGGCTGGGGGTGAGCTGAAGAAGACCATGCTGTACGACTACCACGTGGAGAATGGCGGAAAGATGGTGCCGTTCGCAGGGTGGTCGATGCCCATTCAGTACAAAGACTCGATCATGGAGTCCACCACCAATTGCCGCTCGCACGGGAGCTTGTTCGACGTCTCGCATATGTGTGGCTTGAGTCTGAAAGGACCGGATGCGATAGATTTCTTGGAAACGCTCGTGGTCGCGGACATTAAGGGGCTGCCGCCGGGGACAGGGACGCTCTCGGTGTTTACTAATGAGGCGGGAGGGGTTATTGATGATACAGTCATTACCAAGGTGTGAATTATGCTCAACTCTCTTTCGTTTGCCCTTCCTTCTTTGGTAGAATGTTTCCTGCGGAGTTGCTACACTGGTAGTGAATTTAGCACAGTTCTCTCACATTCAGAACGTCATTGAAAAAAGTTGGGACGAGTATAAAGCGATTGGAGTGTATTCTGTGTTTGTTTATGTTCCTTCGAATTGTAATTGTGGAATTGGTGGCGTTATGGATGACGTATACTCAAACCTCTGGATTTGCCCTTCTTTGGGAGAATATCCTTAATGCTTGCTACACTGCTCTTCAATGTAGCACACCTCTCACATTCAGAACGTCATTGAAAAAAGTTTGGACAAGCTTGGTGAGGTTGGAGTGTGTTCTGTAGTGTCGGTGTTTCCTAGGATTGTAATTGTTGAACTGGTGGTGCTATTGACGACACTGTCGTTACCAAGGTGACTTCTTTTCAAGCCTCTTGGGTTTGCCCTTCTTTGGTAGAATATTGCCTGCATCCGTGCACGCTGTTAGTGAATGTAGCACACTTGTCGCGCATCTAAGTTTATGACACAGTGACAATCGGAAAAATCGGGAGAAGGTTAATGAGGTTGGAGTGTATCACATAGTGTCGGTGTTTCGTAGACTTGTAATTGTGGAAGTGGCTGTGTTATTGACGACACTGTCTTTACTTAACTGACACACTGTCGCACCTCTTTTTTATGCTCTTCTTTATTTGAATATCCTGCATCCTTGCTACACTGTTATTTTATGTCACATACTCAAAGTATGGCATAGTGAAAAGTTGGGACAGGATAAGGGGTTTGAGAGTGTTTTGTGTTTGTCGTTGTTTCTTTGAATTTCAATTGTGTAATTGGTGGTGGTAATGACGACACTGTCATTAAATGTCTTTACTGTGACCTTTGGGATGGCATTGTAGAATATATTACCACACTATCATTGAATGGAGCGCACTCCTCACACTCTGCCTTAGTGAAAGAGTTGGGACCTAGGTGGTAAGGTTTGAGTGTATCCCGAATTTTGGTGCCAAACTTTCGTAAAATTTCTATTGTGACACTTAGCTTGTTTGTTATTGATGTTTTAAGTAAAGGTCCACTCGAACCTCTTTATAATGACCTTCTTTAAAATGGGATTATTGAATATCCTCCACCTGTACCACATTGTGGGTGACTGCCAACACTCTTGTTCCACTATATTCTATTGAACAAGGTGGTAAGGTTTAACGAGGTTTGAGCGTATCCTTGGTGCAGGGTTGGTGTATTTCAGGATTTGAATTGTGGAAGTTAACTTTGTTGTTGTTGTTTTTTCAGGTTACGGATGATCATATCTACTTGGTGGTCAATGCGGGTTGCCGGGATAAGGATTTGGCGCATTTGGGGAAGCATTTGAAGCCGTTCCAGGATGCAGGGAAAGCTGTGGGATGGCACATTCATGACGAGCGGTCTCTATTGGCGTTGCAAGGTCCTCTATCTGGCGAAGTGTTGCAGGCTCTTACCAAGGAAGATCTGAGCAAGATGTACTTCAGTGATTTTAAGATCATAGACATCAATGGGTCGGAGTGTTTCCTTACTCGTACAGGGTATGTGTTCCTGCTCTTCATGTTAAAAAATGGTCCTGTTCTTCCTGTTCTTCATGCGAATAGAGTTCTGTGAAGCTTGCTGCTATCCATTAACTACTGATGTGAAATGGACAGCGAGAGCAATTAATGTGACTTTGACATAACATTCTTGAGCTTCACACGAACCTTCCCTACAGAGTCTGTTATTACTTGTGCACAACGGTACCTCTCTAGATCGTGCAAGCTCTCCTTTCTTTCCTAGCTATTCGATTGTTTCACCATCCTGTCGACTGTTCTCTCCCATCCACAAGAATTGTCTCCAAGTGGCCCAAGAATGTAACGCTATACTTTCCGCAAGGATGGTCGTCCAACTAGCTCAAGAATGTTATGTATGTACTTCCCACCAGGGATGCTCTTCCAATGGGGTCAAGAATTTTTTGTATATTCTTCGCACAAGGGCGTTCTTCCAACCAGGTCAAGAATGTTCTTGATAACTGAATTTTTGTACGAAATTTCTAAAGCATGAAATTGATTGTTCTGAAGGTGTGATAATTGGAAATTTCTTTTTCTTTTTCCAACCATGTCAAGAATGCTACGGATAACTGAATCTATGTGAGAATTTTTGAAGCTTGAAACCGATTGTCTTGAAGGTTGATAATTGAAACTTTCGTTTTGTTTGTGGATGCAGTTACACTGGCGAAGATGGGTTTGAGATCTCAGTCCCGGACGAAGCCGCCCTGGACTTGGCCAAGGCCATCATCGAGAAAGGAAAAGGAGGTGTTCGGTTGACAGGTCTGGGACCTCGCGACAGTCTGCGTCTGGAAGCCGGTCTGTGCTTATACGGCAACGACCTGGAGCAGAACATTTCCCCTATTGAGGCAGGCCTGGCCTGGACCGTCGGCAAGAGACGGCGTGCAGAGGCCAACTTCCTGGGAGCCGAAACCATTTTAAAGCAAATCAAGGACGGTGTGACCCGGCGCAGGTAGGTGTCCTAAATGGGATTTTCATGATTGCTGAAGCTGGAAGTTGCTAAAAGCACTATTATTTGTGCTAAAATTTCAATTTTAACACTGTTATTCCCATTTTTTGTAGCAAGAGAAAAGTATTGGTAGACAATTAGCAAAATTTAGTCACAATTTGCATCACTGGGCGCAGGGTGGGCTTCATCTCCACCGGTGCCCCTGCACGGGCGCACAGTGATATTCTGGACCTGGAAGGGAAGAAAATCGGTGAGATCACGAGTGGTGGCTTCAGCCCCTGCTTGAAGAAGAACATCTCCATGGGCTACATTGCTACCGGCCAGCACAAAAATAAAAACAAAGTGAAGGTGACTGTTAGGTCCAAGGCGTACGATGCCACGGTGACGAAGATGCCGTTTGTGCCGGCCCAGTATTACAAGGGGCCCCAAGATCCTGTAGCCAGCTGATTTGCAGGGAAGTCGAAGTATTGACCACGGGAGACGAAGACTGAAGATGACTGAAGCGGTGTTGGCAAAAGTACATAAAGCTTAGGCCTTGAAAAGGCACATAATTGACAATCAATATGGCACTGCTTTTGCAGCTGGAGTATTCTACCGGGAATAGGTTGACGAAGGAGAGGTCTTTCTGTGCTGTTCATGGAACCACTGGGTATTCATTCTGTTGTAGATGTTTGTAAGCAGTTGAGAATTGAGGAATGGTACTTAATTCATGTCCACCACAGCTACTGCATCTTCACTCGCACCATGTGTTTGGATGGGTGATATCATTTCTTATCCGGTTTCATGGGAAGCTCTGTCTGGCTGCTGGTTCCTTGTCTTTTTTCAAGTTGTGAAGATTTGCAGGTTTGTATTTAGGTGGTGGTGATGCGTTACACCTGGTTCACATCTGCTGAGAATGGTTTCTGCTTTTCACATCTGTCTGTCCTGGAGGCCATTGAGCCTGAGTTAAATAATTAGGTCAGAGAATCTCTTTTACCATTTGATGCAGTAAGGTAGAAGCACCAGTTATCGATCACGCCCAGTACCCAACCTATAGGGTGCGCTATTTCCAACCTTAGATTGGAAATCAGTTGTTATTTTGTCCTTTTCAAGGTTGGGACTAATATGGTTATGACACATGTCCCAAAGTAGTGAGCATCCTTGACGATTGGAATTGGAAGACTCTAGACAATGTCTACTAGTGAAATGCACTTTTTGGCTCCCAAAATTCATTGTAGTTTCAATTTTGGGAATTAAATTCTGAAAATTTTGGAATCTCCATATTTCCTATCTTCCTACATGGGAAAAATTTCCACCACCTCATATTGCGCACAATCTGCTCCAAAACTCTTTAAATGATCAACTACTGGTGCTTCTACTTTATCAGCTTCTTTTGAGGTATTGTTCTTGCAGGACGTTAAATGCCCCCGTCCTTTGTGGGCCCAATGGGCCCAATCTACCCTGGGGGAAATGCTAGAATTTTTTATTTGCCACAAACTTTTTTTTTCAAAATTTAAATTCATATTTGCAATCAGAGGCCCTAAATTAGCTAGGGGGGCTAGTAAGTATCCCTAGACACGGCTCAAATATAGGGGGCTTTTATTTACTATTACCCTTGAGAAACCCAAATTTACCTTGCTAGGCCCACCAAAGACGGGGGGATTTAAAGTCCTGCATTGTTCTTTTAATAGGACATTTCATATTCGAGCTTGGTCAAACTTCATTGGATTTTTACATTAACCATGTAATGCTACCGCAGACACTTAGTGTTTGATGAATGACAAAGAATCTTTGCATGTAGTACAGAATTGCAATTGTTCATCTTTGAAATTTTTTACAAAAAAAGGGGAAGCTTTGCATATTAGTTTGAACTCAAATGAGTACTTTTGTTTTTTTTAAAGTAGAATGATGCAAATTGTATAAAAAAAGGATGATTTTTGCAAAGACCAACCCGTCCTTACAAGGTTGACCCCTAAAGTTCCATGACTATGTTTTCACCAAAATCCTTGAGAACTGCTTTTTTTGCTATAAATACCAAGTTTTTGAAAAAAAATAAAATTTGACGTATGTAATTGTAGTATGTTGACTTGAGAACATGTAGTAAAAATTCTAGAAATTTCCACCGCGTGGATTGCATGATATAAGCATTCAAATTCACTAAAATCATTTTTTGGGCCTTGCGAAAAAGAGGGCAACTACACTTCACAAGCTTGCTTTTCTGTGAAAAATGTCCAAAATGGTAGTGCTTCTTTGGATTCTTTTTTCTAGACTACTTGGCCACATGCTTGAAAAATTTCACATCATTTGGAATTGTACAGCATATAGGAAGAAAATAGTAAGTAGACAATAATAGAAAATAATTCAAAATACGAAATTTTTAATAATTTAATTATGGATTTGAAAAATGCCAGATCTAATAGTTGCAGTGTTGTTATAAACAATCTACATCTTATACTTATATTTTTTTCAAAAATATTGAACTTGAATAAGATAAAAGACTCAAAGTTGATTTTAGAATAGAGAATCCATAGCTGCCCACAAACAAAAATGGAATGATCAAATGGAATGAACTTTGGACTCCTTGATCAAAATGGAATGAATTTTAGACTCATTGATCAAGATGGAATGATTCAAAGCTTTCCACATATATATAGCTCTAGAAAACCAATTTCAAATTTCTATTTTTGAAAAAAATGATTTTTTTCTAATTTGCCCAAATTATCCATATATGAAAAAAAATAATATACTAGGCCATAAATTTTGACTTGTATTTCCAAATATCATGAAATTTAGTGCATATAAAAGATATTCCTTGTTCCCACCTTCTCTTAAAATTTGGGCCAAAAATATAAAAATCTCCAATCACACATACCTACTAAAATTGCTATGTGGCCAAAAAACGCATGTTGGTCCTCTAGGGGGTAAAATACATATTTAAAAAATTGAACATTTTTTACATATAAGTAATATATTTCAAAAATTTTAATCAAATTTTCATAATTATACTAATACTTCTAGAAGAATTGAGAACTGATAATCACAATAGTGAACAATAGTAGAAGTATGTAAAGTGGTTGACCAAGTCAAAATTGCATTTGCAAAAATGAGGTCATAGATTTAAAGATCACAAAAATTTCAAAAGACACCATGTCAAGAGAACCTCATTTCAAATCCATTCCAACAAATGCTATTCAAAAAATGATAATATTTTGCTTGTAATCAAATTTAGAAAAAATTTCTTTCAAAGTTTATAAAAAAAGATTGGTAATAGCATTGGTAAATCTAATCAAACGGATCATTAGGAAAAATTTCAGCCCTCCAAAAGGCCACTAAGGAATTGATTTATGGGACCCCTTTGTTGCAATTTCAGAATGAATCAAATTTTATTTTATTTTTAAAATTAAAAAAAAAAAATATATATATTAAAAAAATAAAAAAATATTAAAAAAAATAAAATATGGCATGGCACTACTAGTGCCATGTCAGCACCCAATTTGTAAATATTTAATAAAATTTAAAATTTAAAAAAATTTAAAGTTTAAAAAAAAATTATTTTTATTTTTTTCCATAATTGCACCGGATGGGTGCCAAACTTATGGCCTTCTGGAGGGCTGAAATTTTTCCTAATGGAAATTCAAAACTTAAAATCTACAACTTTTATTTGTATGTGAATTTCAAAATATTCTTCCAAATACTCCGTATATTTGGAGTAGTATTTTATGATGATTTTTCCCAAAATCATTAATTTTGGAGCAGACTCCGGATGTTATAGAAGACTCTAGAAGTTTAGGGGTTAGGTACCAGTAGATATATGGTAGAGCAGTTGTACTTATGACAAACATTTAGAATGCAAGTTTAGAAACAAGTTTGTCTACTTTAACGGTGACCCAAGGAGAATATAGAATTTCAAATTGTTGTTTAGAATTTAGAATGGGTCCCCTCCTAGGGGGGAGGGCTATGCCGGCAAAGGAGGTAGTGCAGTACCAAGGCGACGCGCGCGGACCAAGCAGCAAGCTGCCAATCCATATGGGACAAATCACACACTATATAGCTCACGAAGAGGTATTTCTTCCAAAAGAATAGAGGTATCTAATTTTGAGGCCTCCCTCCAAGCATTGAACTTGTTTTTCACCCAAGAATTGTTCTTGGTTGTACCGCTCTTTTTATTACTTCTCATTTCTTTATTGAAAGAAGCTTCATCAAACAAATCAAAACCTGCTTCATTAGCGATATTAACAGGACACTCATTGCTTTGCTCAACTACCGCAGACTCACTACACAGTGGGACAATAATAGGCTTGCTGATCCTCTCAATAAACACATTAGAGAGCTCAGTTGATTCATTCAATCGTGTTGTTTCATTGTTATGATCATTGACAGGCTCACTGATAATAGAGAGCTTTTTGGCCAAAAAATGCACCAAAATAATGTTTCATACATTTAAAAAAAATGCAAAAAGGAGCTCTATTTGTGGACTTGTATACCACATAAAAATAAGTATTTTTAAAAATCCTTTGGATCATAGCTATAAGTCTACTGGAAGACCAATCTCTCTAATTTCCAGCTCAAAATTTGTTTTTTTGGACTAAAAAAGTGCAAAAAATTCCTAAATCACCCATTGTGAGAAATTATTGGGGTTGTTTAAAAATAGTAAATTATTTTTGAAAATTGCCAAAAAAGTTAGGCAAGGTCTATAATGGTTATGATTAGCTTCACTATAAATTTTGAGTCATTTGGAGCTAAAACACAAAAGTTATGGCCAAAAAAAAAATCAAAAAGTAGGGTGTGACAAAACAGAACAAATAGTACAAGTGTTTCTTGCATTCACCCTCTTCAACAGCGTAACTTGAACAACAAACAGTGACACAATGATTTTCCTTACTATCACTTGCAAGACCTATAAAGAGAAAATCCAAAGGTTCTTAATCACTAATAATTGTGCAATGCACAGCATTGATATAATTTTTGACATTGATACAATTTTCAACACAATCACTCTTAGATAATAGAAAAGAATTCGTCTCACGACAAGGAACATCAATCAATGTTGGCCGCAGCGATGTATAAATCTCCAAAAAGAGATTGCAGAATACACCACCAATAATGATACCTACAGGTTCGGCCACCAAAACTTGTTTTCCCAACTTTGCTTGCTTTGAAACATTTGGAGAAATGAAAACCGACTCAGAAGAACCTAAATCCATCTCGAAAGAGGGCGATGGTGAAGTGGTCACATGTGGAGTTCTTTCTAAACTCAAGTATCGCCGACAATTGGGCAGTTTGACCTACAACCTCGACGACCTACCGCCCTATGCCCTCGACCCGACATTGCGCACCAAATAAAATCCCCAAATAGCAAAGGCCATCCAAGTCCGCAAAACCCTAGCAAGCGTGATGAAATCAAAACATGCAAGACAAAAAAGCTTACATGTATTAAAAAAAAAATTGAACGCAATTTGCAGCACCCAAAAATCGCAGCGTCCAAAGCCGGAGTGCTCAAGGAAGACAACGTTATCAAAGAAGATAGGTAACTGGCTATTAAGGTCATTTGCACGGCTCAACAAAGCAACAACCATTATGTTAGGTAATCGTTTTGTTGCACCGGTTATTGATGCGGAATCGCTTCTGTTGAGCTGGCTCACCTTTATGGGTTGCCACCTCAACAAAACCAGTTCCGCATTGATAACCGGTGCAACAAAACGATTACCTGATACATTATGTGAGATAGACGGAGTGATATGCGGGCCATTAGAAAGTCTGAAACGTCAATAACAAATCTCTCTACCAGTGTAATCTCTCCATTCTGACTACAGGACCTTGCTGTCCTATGTACTTCTGTGAATCTATGATGCATTAGAGCATCGCCACCGTGACGGTGCAAGAGAGATTTCTGCCACCAGATGCGGCCAATTTGCACAGAGGTACCGCCGCAAAGCGTGGATGGGGGAATATCAAAAGAGCCTGGCGTTGACTAATGTCTGTCACTTTGCATTCAATTTTGGAAAGCTATAGCCAATAACAACCTTGGTTACTGTTACTCAAAAATATTTAGTTAAAAAAATGCAGTAACAACAACTATAATAATTGCAGCAGCAATGCACTTATGCACTGAGGTCGAGCAACAGTTTGGAGAGCCGATTTCATCAGCCCACACTACGGGGTCTTGAATTGCTGGGTGCGTCACCCAATTTGGAGCCCACCATGAGAGGTATCCCATGGGGATTTGACCACCCCACGGCAAACAATGCTTCCCGGGCACTGTGGGTCCTCAAGTAGTCAAGTCCCCAGCGTGGGCCGGCGTAGTGCCCGGTTGCTGTATGTTTTATTACAAAGTAATCAAGTTCCAATTTACTGCTTTTGCTATAAGCTCCGACTACCCATCTGACAAGCTCCAGGGTCTTCAAATAGTGACACTGGGATAAACAAACACGGAAAAGTGTTCAAAAAGCTGACAATTCCGGGCCCCGTTGAAAGTTTACCAAGCACAGGAAGTTATGGGGAAATTAGCCAAATATTCCGTGTTTGGTGGTTCAAAAACTGTTGGTTGCACCATGGTGGGGGACATTTGCGCTCTTGAGCCCGGCCTATGGTGTCCCAGCTATGTTTTTCGAGGCACAATGGCAATGCTCTTAATACATGAGAGACGGATAGTTGGATAGCATTGTGTATATATACCATACATGCCACAGATCTATATGCAAGACGTTAAACCCGTCCCTCGACGGGTGAAAACGCATGATTTTTTTTTCACACATGAATTTTTTGGCAAATTTTGAATTCAAATTTGCAATCAAAGGCCCTAGATTAGCCAGGGAAGGTCTAGAAATATCCTACATATAGCTCAGAATAAGCTTTTTTTTTACATTTACCTCCCAACTCTTGAGTTTTTACCCTGTTGGTCCCACTTTGTGGGGCAATTTTAATGTCCTTTACTTGAGCCCTACTGTAGGCAGCATTTTGGTATGTCACTTCATTTTACCATAGGATAGATTAGCTATAGTATAGTATAGTAGGGTTTAGCGGCAACGGAGTAGTGAGTTAACCCCTAATGACCCAAGAGACCATTTTTTGGTCTCTGTCCTTGTTTTTTGAGCTGCCCGTATTCAAATTCTGAATTTTCTGAAAAAAAGAGTTATTTCTAGAAAATAGACTTTGTTACAAATCCAATGGCAATAGTTTCATTAAATTTTGAATTAAATTCCGCCTTGTGGAATTTTTCAAAGTTTAGGAGTGTAGTGTAGTTTACAGCTCGTATTTTGGCTTCAATCTAGGCATGGACAAAAAAGTCAGCCAACCAATGTTCCTCTTGCCCACCTTGTAAATGTCAGATCCACCTTGAAAAGGCCAGATCCAAGGAGCTCAAGGAGAAGACAAGTTTCCCATTCTTTTTTTCACTTGCAAACACTACTCAAATTTCAATGACCACCGTGCATTGCAAGCTCGACCATAAATTGTAAAATTCTTGGAATGTTATGAAATTTTACATTTACATTCTCAACTCTCTTATCTTTCATTGAGCACAAAATGCAACATTTCAAAATATTCTCACAAAGATATGCTCCTTCAACTGAGTGTGCTGCCTTGTATTTCCATTGACTCAAGGAAAACTTCAAAATTAAATATCTCCTAAACCATGCCGTCAAATAATCTAAAATCTTTTGAAGTGCTCACTTTCAAGTTTCAATGTAAACTTTAAGATCCTATGGTTACATTCTATCCAATCTCAAGAAAAAATGAGCAAAAAAATTGCTCAAGTTGTTGACAGTTTTGGCCCCTTGTGAAAGAACACACCCGTTGGATCATTAGGAGTCAAGCTTAGTTCTACAATCAAAGTGTGCATAACGATTCCTTTGAGGTGGCTTGTGAGTCCTACTTTCAAAGCTTTTTGTAGGGAATTTTTCAAAAAAAGGGTCGCAATAAGAGCCCACTACTATATTTGGTCATTAAAATTGTAATGCCTATGCATTCCAACTTTATTGTTGAAGAATTTATAATAAGCAGCAACTTCTACAGTTTGTTTTTCAAAATGATTTTCATTTCTTTTAAGAGTGCAAAAAATGATCTTCACCTAAAGTGGGCAATTCAAAAATGCCACTTTTTTCTATTGTGCCTAGTTATTATTATTAGATTGGTCAAGTTTTCATTGATTTTCTTGTTGGTGAGTGAAGAGAAGTCCTGACACATCAAAGCATTAGAGGGGATTTGAGGGCCTTGGAAGACCGTTTTAGGCTTGTTTGCCAATTTGGCTAGATTCAATGAACGGCATTATGGGCGTGTCAAAATTTTTTTTTTCACATAATAAAAAATAAAAAAATAAATTCTTTTTAACCAAAATATCATTTTAAGCTAAATTTATTTTATTTTATTTTTCAAAAATGACATGGCAGTTGGTGTGCCACTTCAGCCAATTGCTGCAGCTGCGTTCCCGCAGTCTGGGAACGCAGGGGAACTCGCAATCTTCCAAGACCCCAAAATTTCCTCTAATGAACATAGCATTTGGATATCTAATGCAAAAGTTATGAATTGTTAAAGTTTTCTTAGTAGAAGTTTTAAAATCATTTGTTCCACATAGGTACATCTTGATTTTGGAGATGTACACAAAGTGATGATGGCGGATTTAGAATTAACGAAGACTACAAGAAACACTTTTACTATTTGTTGCATTTTTTTAATTCAACCGTTTAGTACTTTTTGTACTACGAGTCACCTTTAATACTATTGGAGTCATGGAACATGAAATTTGGAGTATCATTTGAATTGAAAATCTATTATTCTAACAACACTTGATGTTAATAATTGGATGGCAAAGATGGATAAAAATACTTAATTTGCCATAAAAACAATCCATATTATAGATTAGAGATACTAAAGGCCCCTAACAATATTCTTGAGGCATTTTGTGTATCCTAAAATACTATTTTCAGCCACAGGCTATGATTTACCTAAAAAACAAGACTTCTATATTTTTATTTTTAAAAATTAAAAAATTTATTTTATTGTTGCCAATTAAGAGCAGAAAAGGAAGATTAAAGCCAAAAAAAAAAATTTAGTTCAACATACATTCAACTTGAATATAGCACACTTGAGACCAATGCAAACACACTTGGAAAATGTTTTTGGAAATCCATCTCCTAAAAAGGTGTATTTCTATTAAAAGAGCCAATGTAATTCTTCATAAAAGGTACTCAATAGTACTAAATCCATCATAACCATATATATGACATATATTTGAAATCCAATCTCACCTACTGAATCAATTTGGAATACATTTTGTATTGCTATAAAAATCTTCCTTTTGGATTTTGTATTTGTTCAATCATTTTTGCAGTATTTATGGCACAAAACAACTTTCCATTGAACGTGTGATGTAAAATAGGACAAGTGCTTCTTGCAATCACCCAATGGCGCATTTGAAGGTACCCACCTTAAATGTAGAAGAAAGCTCCTTTACTAATCCAAAGTGTACATTCATTCAAAAAGGAGTATGATTGTCCTACGATTTTAGAACCTTTTAGTGATTTCAATCATTGAGAAAGGGAGAATACACTATTGGATTTTCCATTGAAGCTTTTTTGGATAATTTTTGAGTTAGAATCTACCTCCCAACCACCTCCAAGAAACACTTATGTCCATCCAATTTTTATTTTTATTTTTATTTTTGCAATTTATTAATTAATTAATTTGCGACATAGGGGTTTCAAACTTCATTGAAATATGTACTTAAATGTATTGAAAGTGTAGGCTTGTAGGGCAAGGTTGATATATCCCTCTAGGATATTTGATCCTCAAAAGAAAAAGAAAATTTGCTTTGTGAAATTTTCCTTTTCAATACAAATAATGTAATGAAGAAACGATGTGCCACAAATTCTAGCTAGAATCTATTTTTAGAATGATTTTTCTTATCCTTACAACTATAGTACCTTACACTGAATGTCCACTCTCTTTACCTTCATATATAAAATGTTCTTAAGAATAAAAAAATTAGTATGAAAGTGATTGAGGTGATGCTATGCAATCCATAGTACTTCGGAGATTCATTAATTAATGAAGGTTAAGGAATTGAGCCATTCCTCACTTTTTAACATGAAATTTAATAAACTCTTTCTCAATTTAAAATCTGATAGTATATAGCTCTTAAACATGACATATAATAGTACAACTATTATAAAGATGGATAGAATCAACCTTAGCATCTCCACTGCAAACCATCAACCCTTGCAAACCCTCGTCTCCAGCCACCCTCGAGTTTGAGGGTTGGTTCCTTCCATCTGGGCCCTCCAGATGAAAGAACGGCTTGGATGGAAGGTGGAGGGAGATTAGAGGAAGAGGGTCTGGAGTGTGGCAGATGGAAGCAGCCCACCCACTCCCAAGTCCTGATTCCATTCCAATACATTAATAAATCAAAATTTAAGTCATGTCATGTAAACTGACAGAATGAATAAACTTCAGGGCATTGAAGACCAACTAACCAAATCATGTCATATAAGTGTAATTAGCATGTCATGTGAGTTTAAGTTCAGAAATTTTGTAAGATGGGCTCAAGCCATCTTACTAATCATGTGGGTGGTGTTCCACAAATTTGCTCTCACTTCTTCACTTCGACCAAGGCATGGGGGGGCTTGCCCAATCCCATAGAGAGTACTATGGGGGGAGTGGTGGTGCCTCCCCTCATAGTAAGTGGTGGTGGTGATGGATGAAAGCAAATTAGCATGGGGACATAGAGTGGTAGTGGTGACCATCACCACCACCAAAAATTGGACTTAGGGAAGGTGGTGGTGACCATCACCACCACTCAAAAATTGAACATGAGAAAGGTGGTGGTGATGGTCACCACCACAAATTGAAAATTAGCATGGAAATGGTGGTGACCGTCGCCACCACCAAAAATTGGACATGAGGAAAGTGGTGGTGACGGTCACTACCACAAAATGAAAATTAGCATGGAGGTGGTGGTGACCGTCACCATCACCCAAAAATGGATATGAAGAAGGTGGTAGTGACGGTCACCACCACAAATTGAAAATTAGTGTGGAGATGGTGGTGACAGTCACCACCATAAAAAATTGGACTTGGAAAGGTGGTGGTGATCATCACCACTACCAAAACAAATTGGACATGAGGAAAGTAGTGGTGACGGTCACTATCACAAAATGAAAATTAGCATGGAGGTGGTGGTGACCGTCACCATCATCAAAAAATGGACATGATGAATGTAGTAATGACGATCACCACCACAAATTGAAAATTAGCATGGGAATGTCACCACAACCAAAATTTGGACATATGGTGGTTACCACCACCAAACCAAGAGGGATGTGGTAACCATTACCGCTTTCAACAAAACAAACATGTGGTGAGGTTACCACCGGTTTTGAAGTGAAGGTACTCACTACCATCATTTCAAAAAAATTGGACATGTGGTGAGTGTCACCACATGTATATTTTATTTGAAGAGGTGGTAGTGAGCATCACCTCTTCCAAACTGATGGTAACCCTCATCACAGCTTCAATCATTTGGGAGTGGGTATGAGCACCACCGGACCAATGTGGTGTATGGGGCTGCCATATGTAAGTCCCAAGGTTGTCACCTGGAACTCAGAGTCTAAATTCTTTTGCTTTTTACTCATTTTAAAGAGTAAATTGTTATCAAATTGACCAGTTATACTACTTTGTGAATAATTGAAATAGAATGATACCTGTTGAGATGAAAACCCAAAAAGCATCAAAACCATTCAAATATGTGCTCTTTCTTAAGTTCTAGCAGTAGAAATGGGTAAATGAGAGCCCAAATAGGAATTGGGAGAGTTCTAATTCCAACCTACATCCAAATATTAGAATATTGATAGAATTTACAAAGAATTTTTACCACGAAGATGCATACAAATAGTGAATTGGCTAAAAATAGTAAATGTAGGTCATTATAGTTTACTAGTAACTTAGAAAGCCTACGAGAGGAGTTTGGATGAAAACCGAGTTTGAAAGAAAATATTGGTAAATAGTTGCCCTGCAAGACTTTTTAAGCCAAAATTCATAGAAAATCACGAGGAGGCGACCGCGACATGGAGAGAGGTGTTTCTGACTTAGAAACATGCCAAGAGCATAATGGCAAAGACGGATTGTCAAGATTCCCTCATACAAGGAAGATTCCTTTATAAAGGAATTGAAATCAGGAGATAGGAATTTATTTCTCCTTGAATAAATACCAGTTTGGGTTGGAATTTTGCAAAAAGGGTTTGGAAACTTCCTAGAAGCTACCCAAATTATTTCGTAATTTTCCAAGTTGCAGAAGATGACTCCCTAGGAAGACAACCAAAATTACCACGAATTAAGAAATTCATAGAAATTAATCTGGCAATGGTAAAATCCCACTAAAAGTTAGGATAGTGTATTTTAGTTTGAATAAGAGCCTAATCAAGTTTCACAACATTCTGACATCGGTAATTACCCAAACCGGCGGCGCTAACAGAATTTAACGGAATTCCAAAACATTCCGCGGATGGACCGGCAAATCTCGAGCTAACAAAGTCCAAATTAAGTCAACAACAACTCTTTTTTGACATTCTTGAACCTTCCGGACAACCCTGGCTAGTTAGAATCAGCAAAAGTTATAAACTCCAAGAGTTGGATTTTCCACCTTTTTCACTAGGTTGGAAAACACTATCTTTTATGAAGAAAACCGACTTAGGAGTAGGGGGTTAGAGGGTCCCTAGATTAAAAAGGGTCTATTAGAGCCAACGCCGCAGACCATTTTCCATTTGGAGCTTTTCTCCAAAAGATATAGCCCATTCAGCTGTAGGGTAGAATTAGGCGTAGTAGTTAGTCATTTTAATTTACTTAAATATTATTTTAGTTTACGTAGATATTATTTAGAGTAAAAGGAAGTTAATGGGAGCCCCAGAAAAGTATAAAAGGGCTCCCACCAACTCCATTTGCATCCCTTTTCTTCATTTTATTTTAATTGAGCCGACACGAGGCTCTGGATTCTTGCTTTGTTATTCTGCTCAAAATCGTTTGCAATTGTTGAGTTTTTGGTCTGGAACCAAAAACTTTGCTATTATTGCATTAGAGTCTTGAATTCCATTCTTTGTTTGATTTTTGGTGCCATTCAAAGGACGTTGGGATCCCTTTGAATCACTGCTAACGCATATTTTGTGCAATTGCTTCCTTCACCTTAATTTTTAGTACTAACACCAGGGATATTCCAACCGAATCTCGGCAACGCCGATAGTTGGAACCCTTGGATTTGTGTTTTGAGTCCGTTGTCTAGTAACCAACTTCCTACCAAGCTTTTTTGGTGAGGAGTTTCACACCTTTTGAGTGTTGCAAATTCCCCTTGAAGCCTAGACGCTGGAAGAAGTGGTCCAAGAGTCGATTATAATATTTTGGAGTGAGTTGGGTGAGATCCAACCCTCATACTAACTGCTAAGTGGTATTTTGTCCAAAATTTGGGGCCATATCCCCCAATACGGCAAAGCTTTGCCCTTAGTTACAATTTTTAGTCACTAACATTTCAAATTTAAAGTAGTTTTTGTCAGCCTTTGGAGGAAATACCCTCCAAGACGGCGAAGCTTCGCCCTTGAGAGAAATTTTAGAAGTTCCCAAAAAACCATAAAAAGAGTGTGTTAGTTTTCCTTTAGAATACGGCCTCAAGCCTTAGAAATTTCCAAGTTAGTTTTGATTAAAAGGGTCCCCTGAGGGACCCCATTTAGTGGCAAAACAACAGCCGAGGTTTCTGAATTGATAAATACAGAGTTACAGTAAACAGCGAGAGGCCAGAGAGAACTAGTCAGGCCGGAGAGAACCAGCCAAGGCCGGAGAGAACCAGCCAAGGCCAGAGAGAACCAGTCAAGAGAAGAAACTAGCCCACCGATACTGACCAGTCATCAAGACCGGTTTGAAGATCAAGGCCTGATTAGTGATCTCAGCGTCCCAAGCCAAAAATTAGAGTTCAATTAGTGATTTCGGAGTCACCAATTAGCAGTCAGAGTTCATGTTAATGACCTCAGGATTACCAAGTTGAAAATCAGAGTTTTCGTTCGAAAATCAAGGTTGATTAGTGACCTTAGAGTCAATATAAGCAACATCAGAAGCCCATTAGTAACTTCAGATTTTTAACTAGTAAAACCACTTGCCTAGACCAATCCCCAGAGCCAAATCAGTTCATCCAAGGCCCAATTAGCGGAACCAGTAGTTAAAGCATCAAAATTGAGGCACATTAGTGAACCAAATTCCCAATTAGTAAACTCAGATTCCAGTTAAGAGTAAAACCAGGTGCCTAGACCAAACCCCAGAGCCAAATCGGTTCCTTTGAGGGCCACTTAGTGAGGACAGAAGTAAAGTAGTAAAACTCGGACCCATCAGAACCGGTCCAGTACAGTGACTACCGAAACCAGGGTCTCAATTACGCTCCAATCAAGCTTCAGACAGATCAGAATTCGGAGTTGCACTCCAAGCTCGCAAGGCAGATTGAAGTTTGCTCCGTTCAGTAGCATACTATCAATAACCCGACAACTGGAACGAAAGAATTCAAATGCAACTATAACTTGGAATTCATATTAGTATAGGAGGGAAGAGAAGGCGGACAAAAAAGTCAAGATTGAAAATAAACAAGACGTGGATGGAGCGCATCAACAAGGGATGGACTTCACGATCCAGATGGAGCACAAGACCATTGATGATTTCAAGGTATGTACTTAATCTTCACTCTCTAATTGTGTTTTAATTTTTAATTAAGTTGATTTGTTTTAAAAACCTAGAGCCGAAATTAGGACTTAGAATCAGACCTTAGAAAGATTTAATTAGCAAAATTAGAATTTAAAAGTAAGTAGAAATTTCTTTTAGCTTTCCAAAAATATATTAAACATAAAAATCCGATAAAATTTGAGAAAGTAGTGAGAGAATGAAGTCCACATAAGAAACGAATGAAAAATTAGGAGATCATCCAAAGGATATCCTAAGGGAATTTAGGATCTAAATTAGAGTAGAAAATTGAGTAGAAAATTACAACCTTAAGAATTTAAAGTAGAAACCCAAAGAGATTAAACTCAAGTTAAGTTTTCTTCCAAAGTAAATAAGAATTAGGTGAAACCTAATTTCACCTAAACAACCTTTACTTTGGATTAAAAAGTTAATTTTGGTTTTGACCTTCGCAACAGAAAAATAATAACCACGTCAATTTAGTTTAATCAATCTAGTAAGAATCAACAAGAAATTAACCATAGGAATTTTACCACAATTTGTTGTAAAATTGATCAATAAATTAACTTAGAATTTAACGAAAGGAATTATTAGGACGAAAGTTAAATGTAATTAGTAATTCCCATTTACATTAAAAAGAGTTAAAAGTTAAAGTAAATTTTGAAGAGCCGTAAATCGGTCAAAATTTACTAAAATTTTTTAACCTAAAGTAACTGAGTTCTTAAACAAAGGTAGAAAATTTAGAAGAGGAGTTAAAATAATTTACCAAGAGGAGTAAAAATTCAAGGTAAATTTAGATGAACCGATAGTTGGTCAAAATTTACCTAGAACCTTACAAACTAAAATTCATAATTTACCAAGGTAGAAAATCTTAATAGAAAGTTAGATAATTTAGTAAAAGAAGGTAAAACCATTAGGAAAAGATAAAATCTAGGGTAAATTTTGATGAACTGCTGAATTAGTCAAAATTCACCAAAGATTTTGCAAATCTAAACCAATCCTTAATTCTTTAATCAAAGTAGAAGAATATTAGTAGAAATTAGATAGAGGTTGATTAACAGGGAAAAATTAGGAAATAATAGATTTGATAAGAAAAATAAGGTTAGAATTACAACAAAACGTACTTTAGATTAGAACTCACATCGAATTAACTTAATTAGGCGACAATTGAACGCTTAGGATAAGATAGGACTTCAAAATAAGAAAAACCCCTTAGAATTAAATTAATCCTCCATCAACTTCTACTTAGTTACTTACGTTTGTGGTAAAAAAGCTCCATTGCTTGGAAGGCAGCTCGTTTACTACAGCCGATCACTCATAGACTTAGATTTACTCATAGAACCTGGTTGTGCATGTTAGAATCTAGGATGGGATTCAAAACACTCACATTTTTGGTGTGTCTGCCGGGAGGTTAGGGATATAACTAATTTGAATCTCTAAACCTCTTGAATGGTAATTAGAAATCTTGAGTTATTCAGAAGTGTTGCTCTGATAAGCCGTCAGACACATTTTTGGTACGTCTGCTGGGAGTATCTAGCAATCGTCTAGTGCACTTCTATATTCAATTCAATTTCCTAATCTTTGATGAAAACTAGCTGTCAGATACATTTTTGATGCATCCGCCTAAAAATTAACCAATTTATCGTGTCTGGAGATTATTCAAGGAATACTCCTCACTTTGGTGGTAACACTATAGGCAGAAGAGCCCAGATGCGGAGGTAACAGATTGCCTTTTGAGCTTTGGAACACGGAAGCTCTTGAGGAGCCATACAAAGGCTATCGAGACGACAAGGAAGGCTACAGTGAGGACGAAGGTAACGATCTTTTTCCATTGGAACGTCTATTACAAACCCCCGCCAAACTTGGAATCTCCTACGAGTTCTGGAATCATCTCGCACTACAATATTTGTTCAGTCTAAATCAATTCACCCCGTCGATTGCCCAAGCCATTCAAAATGGAGAGTTTGGTGTGTTTGGCAAAGAGATCGAGCGGTGTTTGTCCTTCTATTGGCAGGTTGTGATCAGCACTTGGAGAAACGAGAACGCATATATCAAAACGTGTTTTGAAGCACGCATTCCGTCCTTCAACACTCAGAGGCGATTGGATGCAATCTACTCTGTCAAAATATGTTATGCGGCACCGGTTCCTTTGACACAAGGAGAACAACATCAATTCCATACTCCAGTCCATGAATACGAATACATCGCCGATAATCCGTATGGTTGAGGACTTCCAATGACCCTGGTTGAGGACTTCCGAGCATGGCAAAACGGAGTTTCCCATTTGACAATTCAGTATTGCCAAGGAATAGCAACTCGGCTTGTACCTGCTGATTTGGGCAATGAATATCAATTACAATACATCGGCAAATATTCTGCTGCATGTGAACCGTGCCAAGATGCCAAAGATTATCGGGTATCTCTATTTTCTGAGACAGAAGGATTGGAAATCCACCATCTCGTTATCATCCATTGTACTACCCGTACCCAAGTCGAAAAAAACAGAAGCGATAGCGACGACTTCGGTCCACAACCTTTTTCCAAAGCTTGCAAACATGGAATCGCCACCAACGAACCATCGAACACCTCAAGTGCCAGGGTCCAAAGTTTTATGAGATACGACCAACTTTCCTGGAGATCATCACTACTTTAGTATGTGCAGATTAGGCCATAACACCACTTGACGATTAAAACAGTGGCTCATACTATAGTATTATTTAAAGTGTGGATTGAAGTTACTCTATATGTTTGATTGGATTGATAATATTTTACTAAAGCTTTGAGTGCCTAACTTTGATGGTTACGCCTAGCCATTACTCTACTGCAACCAAACATGAAAGACATTTACAACCTCCACGTTTTACATCGACACCAACAACCAACTATGATTCACAAAAAGGGAATGAATAGCCTACAACCCAGAACCACCACACTATTTCACGGTATGTGGCAATGGATAAGAGACTTTACTTTCAAAAAGAAAGCAGGCCTGCATACTACTTACACTCATCTAGCATCTTCAAAGATGGGTCTGCAGACACTCCTAGAAGTCAAGGACAAATTTTCTCCTAACAACCATGAACTAGAAGAAATGGAGATCTTAGGTGAAAACGACAACATCAACTTGGTAACCTTAGTAGATGATATTACGATTGGAGATGCTTACCATTTTGAAATGGATGGAACTCAACCTACATATTGGGATTCCATATTGCCAGAAGAGGTACTTATACCACCTCTACGCGTCCGTAAAACCGCAGATGGATTACAAGTGGGGTCAGAAATTCCAATGTACCCCATGATATCCCGCGATTGGTATCATGGACCAAGCGATCCGGTCCATGTGCATACCTTTGATTGGAAAGAGATCGATGTCTCTTTTCCAGGAGAGGAGACCAAGCTAATCAAAGTAGGCTCCCACTTGGAGGGGGAAGAATTAGAACAATATAAGACTCTAATAAAAGAACACAGAGATGTGTTTGCATGGTCCTATCTTGACTTAAAAGGCGTTCCCACTCATATTGTTCAACACACTATCCCAGTACTACCTGGAGTAGTACCAATACGGCAACGACAATGGCGTATGAACCCGGCTTTATAGCTTATTGTTAAGGTAGAAATTCAAAGACTTATCGAGGCAAGGTTCATAGTTCCAGTGGAAATTACAGATTGGGTGTCACCAATGGTGCTTGTAAGAAAGAAGAATGGTAAACTTTGCGTATATGTGGATTATCAACAACTCAACAAGAACACACACAAGGACCATTTCCCGTTACCATATATTAATACCATAGTCGACGAAGTTGCCGGAAATGAATTGTTCACCTTTATGGATGGATATTTGGGATACAATCAGATTTCGATTGCGCCAGAAGATTGGTTGAAGACTGCATTTATTACACCATGAGGAACCTTCATTTACAAAGTAATGCCATTTGGTTTATGTAATGCTCCATCAACATTCCAAAGGGTTATGACTTTTGCCTTCTCAAAATTACTCCACAAGTCTATGACAGTTTATATAGATGACTTTAGCACTCAATCAACAAGTGCGGAATATTTAGATCTAGTCCAAGAATGCCTTCTACGATGTAAGAAAATAGATATTGCCCTCAATCCCAAAAAATTATTTTTAGCAGTAAAAAGAGGAATTTTGTTGGGATTTGTAGTTTCCAAGGAAGGTAAAATGGCTGATCCTGACAAAGTGGAGGTCATTGTCAATCTTCCTCCTCCCAAAGACGTTAAGGGGATTCAGAAGGTGCTCGGGCATACGGGATATCATCGTGAGCTCATAGAAGACTATGCTACAAAGGCACTTCTTCTCACCAATTTGACTAAAAAGGACGTCAAATTCAATTGGACTAACGAGTGTCAACAAGGATACGACGAACTTAAGACAAGGTTAACTTCTGCCCCCGTTCTCAGAGCTCCGGATTGGAATAAACCATTCCATGTGTATTGCGACGCTTCCGCTGTGGCTGTGGGAAGTACATTATGCCAAAGAGATGAAGAAACCGGACATGAACATCCTATTTTATTTGCAAGCCGTCAATTAACTCAAGCCGAGCGGAATTACACGACTACAGAACAAGAGTGTCTAGCTATGATCTTTTCAGTGAAAAAATTTCGCGATTATTTATTGATGAACCCAACGATCTTCTTTGTAGATCACATGGCAATCAAATACTTGGTGAATAAGCCGGATCTTAGCGGTCGGCTGGCACGATGGGTCCTATTGTTATCCGAATTTGATTGTATCGTGGAATTCAAACCAGGGAAGAAACACTTGAGAGCTGATCATTTATCTCGGTTGTCCACAGATATGGGAATTGAAGATATCAATGACAAATTCCCTGATGATCAACTCTTTGCAATACAAGCCATACCCACTTGGTATGAACATTTGGCCATGTTCTTAAGCACTCAGACATATCCTGAAGGCTTAGACAAAAACGAAAGAAGGACAATACGAGTAAATAGTACTCATTTTGCCCTAGTTGGAGGACGACTCTATAGGCGAGGTGTTGATGGGATTCTTCGTTGATGTGTTTCTTATGACGAAGTACCAACAATATTGGAAGCTTGCCATGGAGGAGGATGTGGGGGCCACTTCTTGGGACGCTTAACAGCTCAAAAAATCCTAAGAGTTGGATACTTTTGGCCCACCCTATTTTCAGATGCCGAGGAACACACTAAGGGATGCGATGCGTGCCAAAGATATGCACACAATGACATGCGTATGGATCTGCCCTTGAATCCCTCATTACCACTGGCATCCCTTGAAAAGTGGGGGATTGATTATATTGGACCCTTTGCCCCAATATCAAAGCAGAGAAACCAGTATATAATCATTGCCATTGAGTATTTGACTAAGTGGGTAGAGGCCAAAACAGTAAAAAATGCAGACGCCAAACAAACCGCCATTTTTCTCTATGAGAATATTATATCTCGCTTTGGATCCCCCAAAACACTTGTTAGTGATCGTGGGACACACTTCCTGAATGAAACCATAGAACACATGACAGAAATGTTTCGAATTAACCACCGTAAGACTATGCCTTATCACCCTCAAACTAATGGACACACCGAAACAGTCAACCAAACATTGATAAGGATTCTTTGTAAGACGGTCTCAGATAGCAAACAAGATTGGGACGAGAAATTAGTCCCAGCACTTTGGGCATATCGCACAACCTATAAGGTAACCACTAGAGCCACTCTTTTTGCTTTAATGTATGGGGTCGAGGCCATATTACCGATTGAATTTGAAGTACAATCCCTACGAATAGCAGTTGACATGCGATTAGACAACACGGATTCACTATGAGAGCAATTGGAGCAATTGGAGGCTCTCAACGAGTCAAGACGATTATTGGCCCAGCACGTGGAGACTATACAACGACGACGCAAGGTCACATTTGACAAGAAAAACAAGGTACACACTCTTAAGGCGGGTATGTGGGTCATGGTCCAAGACTCTCGGAAATTAGAATTTCCAGGAAAATTTGATGCCTTATGAATTGGCCCATACATTATCCAGGAAACATTCTCTAACAATTCATTACAATTGAAGACCTTGGACGAAGCAGAATTTCCAACACGCACCAACGGTAATCGATGCAAAGAATATAAGGTGTGATTTAAAACTTAAAAATTTCATTACACTTTTAATTTATAATATTCCTTGGACTGTGGTTGTGTCTCTGGTAACCTAGGCCCTAATCCATTAGAATTTTCAAAATTTTGTGGGTTAGGTATTTGGAAAATGAATACGAAAGTTATTCATGCCTAGACTTGCTATTTGACACGTAAAAGTAAAAGCTGTAGGTAATAACCCTATATGCCAACCATCACTAATGACTTGATTGTTGACCTATTAGCCCTTTCCAAAACGGACGACTAAAGGAGCAATTGGAAACTTACAACAGTCCAAAGATTTAACAATTTTTTATTAAAATGAACCAAAAATATTATCCAGTGATTTTTATTTAGAAGCATTTTCTATTATCTTTACTTTTGGTGCGTTAAATTAAGAGATAGAGTGAAACCAGTCATACAATTGAACTTAATAATTTAGACTAGCTGGAATATAACATATAAAAAATTCAATGGTTATTTATGGTTGTAACTTTTAGCTAGGATATTATTAAAGTTGAACCTTCACAACGAAGTCACACCACTCTTTTGTGCGGATTCACTGGAAGTCTTCAAGTGAAGCGATTGGATTCCACAAAGACACGTGTTGGTCTTCTTTTTGAAGCCAATACTTGATTCTATCATTAGCTAGGACTAGCGTAAAATTGAAGACATTGGTGCAGCAGTGTTGGACCATATCGCTGGCTTGTTCTTAACACTATTCCAAATCTATGGAATACCGGAGAACTACTAGCCAGATCCTTTATGTCACATTCTTGGTATAAAAGTGGGAGTTCGTCTCTTGCTTTCAGTATTAGGATTGTGAACGCATTGATAGTCTATGGATTTTGGTGGATACCACCGCCATCCGTGTGGCCATCAGGTTCCTTTAACATTCGAATGATGTGTGTTGAGAAACACAACTTCATTCAATTCATCTTGTTCCGATTTGGTCCTAGATTTTTCAGAGTGATATTGCAGGATCCTATGCATGTGTTCCTACCAATTACCACGTATGGAGAGACTTGGGATTGCACTATCTATGTTCTCTATTAGTTTTAGATGATCAAGTACCTGAAGAGCCTAGATTCGCAAAGAGTCATTGCACAGGAGTAGTATGGACTGATCCTTTCTCTTTTCAGAATCTCTTGATATTTCTAACGAAACCCAAAGAGCCTAGATTCGCGAAGTCATTGCACAGGAGTAGTACGGTTTGTTCATTAACGACGTGAATCCAGATAGGTCAAGATTAGGCCCCTAGTTGAATCCACGTCGAAAAATTGAATTTATACGCCTGCGAAAGACAGGGATGTGAACTCTAGATTGCCAACTCCGTGGGAGTGGCCATAGCTTGTACGCCTGTGAAAGACAGGGATGTGAGCCTTTATTCAAATCATTTTAGAGATAGAAATTACTATAGCCTGTACGCCTGCATAGACAAGGACGTGGGCCTTTACCAAACAATAATCTAGGAATAGGAATTAGCATCCAATGACCATGAGTCAACCAAAGATTACATCCACGTCCACTTTGCCATCAGAAGGACCACAAAAGCCAATCAAAGATTTTGTATTCCTTGCAGCAGAGAAGCCAACATCCGACCCATTAGAAGATTTGTTTCCTTGAGTAACTATCGTTCCATTGCCAGCCCCGACAAAACAAACCACCAAGCCAACGAAGACGCCAACGCATGAGCCCATGACGGAGCCAAGCCAAGCGCTCGTGGAAGAGCTCGCCATCGAAGAACCAATTACTTTATCACAGTTAACCAACACACGCAGGCGACCACGAGAAGAAGACCAACAACCTGGTTGTAAACATCCTTTAGATTGCAGTATACCTCGGCAAGAAGCAGTAGGTCCTTGGCCACCACGAGCAAGGGCGTTGATAATTTATCAATAAAATGTGGAAATGCTTCAGCCAGGCGTTAGCGTCATGGTGGAGGGCCAATTCGCAAATCTCGATGACATCATCAACATCACACGACGACATGTGGGTGATGGCTATGTGCTAACAGTGCGTGGCCCAATACGAGTCCTTCCACGGGATCGTTGGTCACTTTATGTCTTAGAAGTGATGGCTCAGCTCACCACTTTCTTTGACTTATTGTAGGAACTTTGTTTTTACAAACTTCAGTATTACTACGGTAATACATTGAACGTATTCTGTCCACCAACCATGTGACAATTACTGTTATAACGGGTAGTGATATGATATATCACAGATGGGCCAACTGGACATTTTGTCTGGCGGTACACAGTAATGGTCATATGGTTTCTTTTGGTAAAAAAAAAAAAAAAAAAAAAAATCATTAAACCAGGACGCCAGTGGTATTTATACCTTCGCAGCAGGATAGCAGATGACTCCGAGTCGTCAGGGACCGATTGCTGTAGTTGGCATCGGTCCTTATTCTATTAGACTAGCAACGCGGGTTTGATCTATAGACCGTCGCCGAGCCGCTACCCGCCCCTGAGCTAGTGACAGTGCAAGAAGTTAATAGAGACTGAGACGGCTGGAGACATGTTGCCACGAAGGTCCCATCATTGAGGTCGTAGACCACTGGCCTCCCTTTTCTTTTTCTTTTCTGTTTTGTTTTGTTGTTGTTTTTGTTTCTTTGTTTTTTCCTTTTTCCTTTTTCTTTTTAGTCTAAACTCACTTTGTTGAGGGAGGAAGGCGGGTTTGAAAATTTTATTGTCTATAGATCCAGTTCTGCCATTTTACAAAATTTTGGATGGGATTTTCTTAACTCTCATTCTCTTCTATCTCCCTTATTAGTCCAAGTCAGCTCCGATTGAGGTGGAAGGATGGGTTTTATTATTTATAATCTGTAGGTCCAAATCAATTCTGATTGATGCGGATGGGAATAACAAGAAAATTATTGAAGATGAATTAATGAACCTTCTTATTGTCATAGAGTCTGATGTGATCTCTTAGATCATTTCAACGTCTAAGGGAAATAATGGATGGACCTAAACCCTAAACCCATGATTTTCCATAATATCGGTGCCTAGAATGATTTCCCCCTCAGGCGGAAACACATTTTCATTAGAGTCAAAATTTTAGTAAACAAATATTATATGACGACTACACTATAAGAAACTGGCCTTTTTTGTGATGTTTGAAAAAACGTCGTATGATGTCCGGTTTGACATGTCTGTGAGTCAACGTAGATGTCACCTAAAATCGCGTCACAGAAAACAAGCAAAAATGTCTGCTGTTTTTAGAAAACGTGCCAATTTCTGGCTGGTTTTCTTCTAACGTCCTATACAACGGGGTCTTTCAAGCTTACAAAATGAAGGCACGTGGAGGCCACGTGAGCGCCATGTAGGCGCCTATTCGGCGGGCAGGGCCACATAGGCAACTTTTTCATCCATCTTCTTCTTGACGTGGGTCATGACATGGACCCTTACAAAACATGACGTGGACCCTTTTTTTCTGACATGGCAATGGCTGACGTGGATGTGTTCTTTGTTCTGAGATGTTGTGCGGCTTTCCCTGTTGTTTTTTCAGACGTCGTCTCCGACGCGAGGATGTTTTAGGGGACATTAGATTGGACTGGAACGTGTTAGGAAACTGAGGTGCACAATGAACGGCGTGTTCGTAGCAACATTTCCGACAACGAGGTCTTGTAGAGACGAACGTCATTGTTGACACGCTTGACATTATTGTCATTCTCCACAACCTCCGTATGTTGTTGGCAAGGACGTTCTACTGGATAGCTATTACAACTATAACTTTTACATTATGTGTTTTTTCAAGCGTTCTCGCTGACGTGGGTCCAACAAAGACGTCCAGGCAACATCAGGAATGGTGTTGACGCCAACGTCACAAACCTGTTACTTCCTACTTTAGACATGCGCACAAACATGCAAAATGGTGGGACGATTCAGATTCGCGCTGCGGGCGACGTCATAGGCAACAGGAGCTTTACTCAAGTGGGCATCACGCGTGACATCTTCGAGCCTAGCCAGTACCTTCATTCATCACAGTGCCATACACGTTTTCCAAAACATAGGACTGTAAGGGACTGGGTGCAATAAAACTGACAGAAAATATGGTGCGTGAAATGAATTTTGCAATAATGAATTCCACAAAAAAAGTGGGCCACTCCTGAAAGAGTAGGTCAAACATGGCATATGTCATTACAAAAAGGATGGTCACACAGGAGAAGCATTCATTACAACCATAGTCGTTTGTGTGTAGGAATGCACTTGGTTTCCTAAAGGTGAGCTTGCTCCTCTTCTGCAAAATAAAGATTGGTACATTCCGTCTATCAATACTAAAAACAGAAGAAGACCAAGTACTTGTCACCTACGACACTGGCAGGTACAACAAGTGCTGTCACTGATGCTGTCATAGGCATCGTCAGAACATTTCTTCAACATCAGGAGCAGCGTCATTGAGGCGCTGTCACTTCTTCCGCGGTGCCTTCGGCTTTTTGGTGCTCCCCACCTGCCACAATTCCATACTATACCAAAATGAGCATCACGTTTCCCTAGTATAGTACAAGATAAACTTCAAGTGCACATTTGGACTACATATGGCGGACTCCAATATCAATAGAAAATAAGAACAGCGTTTGGAAGATTGAAGGTACAATTACGACCTTTGCGGTGGTTTGGTTTTTTTTTCGTAAACCGGCCGGCTTTGGAGCAGCGCCTTTACCTACTGCTGCTTTAGCCGGTGTCTTTGTTGACTTGGTGCCCGTGGCACGACATGTCGCCCGTTGAGGGCGGCCAGACGACTCGCTGGAGGCCTCTACTTCCTCCTGCAATACAATGAAACGCTACATCCTGGTCATATGAGACTTTTATGTCCCGACAGTCATTCAGTCGGACGTCTGCGCGCGTCCCTTGTGACATCCGCCGAGATGTCACATTTGACAAAGAGCATGGGATAGAGAACGGTGTGCAATCAGAGATGACGACCGGTTTCTTACTTTCTCCCAAACCGGGCATTGGTATTCAGAAAACGAGTATACCTCTAAATTTGTGCCTACCATCTTCTAGTACAAACAGCAGGTCAAATATTGAAAATGAAGGGGACGGTTTGCCTTTACCTCTTCAACCGCGTCATTGTCCAGGATAGGTTTGGAGCCCTCAACCGAAGCTTCAATTGCACCGCTGCAAGCAATGGCGTAAACATCTCCTTCTTGTTCATTTCCCTCAGCTACTTCAGCGTTACCTGTACCATCTAAAGATTTGCTTCGGTCTTCATTGAGTACGTCAGGGATGTTGTCGGAAGCAACAGCGCCGACAACATTGTTGTCGGAGTTGACGTCTCGTACGACGTCCATTGCGACATTGGCGTCCGCTGCGACGCCAATGCTGACATCGGAGTTCGTCAGAACTGGACTTGGAAGAAGTAAGTCCTGCTGCACAGGCAGCCACGCTTGTGTGACGTCGGACACGGGAGCCAAAGTATCAAGCAACTGATCAGACACGGGTGCTGCGATGACGTCACCTGGAGCAGCGAGTTTTTGGAGAACATGACCATTTAGAAGCTGACGCATCATTTCCTCCAAGCGTTTTGAGGATGCCTCCATGTTTTCAGCAAGTCGCGTAACGCTCCCCTCCAAGTCCGAGACACGAGTGCGCATCGCCTCTATTTCTGTCCCATGATTAGGCCGTGTTCTGTGCTTCTCCGCCTGTTGCCTTTGGTATTCTTTTGCAACTTCTACGTCAATCTCTGGATCGAAAGGTGGGCGGTTCAAGCGCATGGTCTACAACACAACAGAGACATGGTATCAATTACGCACCAACTCTATGGATGCATTGGCAAGCCGCAGAGACCAAAACGAAGAGAGAGGTTTATCAAATATGAAGGCATTTGCGCTGATGAACCCAGATGTCACTGAAAGGGATATCTGAAAACATCTGAAAAAGCACTTTCGAGCAGGTCAACGACGACGTCTTACCTGACATGCGATTTGACATCCACATAAAAAGAGGGCAACATATCATTACGACTGTGAACATGGGCATTGAGCAAATTGACCAGCTGTGGGATAACCTCTCTCTCAATCTTGGCCATTTGTGCTGCATTGGAGCTTTTGGACTTTGAAATTCTCCGCATTTGCGTTGATTTGGCTTGAGCAGCTTCAGAGGCGCGCATCTCTTGGAGAGTCTTCTACACGTCCGGGTCCACATCAGCTGGTGCAGGTAAGTTTGCGTCGATGATCTGATTGTATCTCCAGTTGTTGGAACATGAAAATCTTGTTATACTATATTAAAATATAAATGAAGGAATAATATTCTTCTTAGCAGTAAATTTTTTCGATTTTTAGATAGTTATAAACCGTCTAATGTGTAGAACCGGAAACCGGAAATGGACTGATCAGGAATTAGTGTAAAGGCTAACTGAATGTACCAGAAACAAGGAACTGGAATTCGAGTTTGCTTAGACCGGGTCAGGAAAGGGGTAATAGGAAACCGGCATCCAACGGTGACCTACTTAACCCTAGGGAACAATGGAAACGTTCTAAATCATTAGTTAACGGGAATCCTAAACGGACAGGATTAACGGACAAAGCCTTGATTAGGGTAATCACTAAAGAGTTGCTGGGATTGGCTTTCTTAGATCTTGTCTGTCTAGAGACTGGTCACTTGTGATTTCCTGCCCTGACGGAGAGTTGTACAACGTGCGCAATTACCAATTTCCGGTCTGAGCGGCAGTATTGGGATTTTGAGTTGACAGATTGCAAACGAGAGTGCTCGAAGGACACTGAGCGAGAGAGAGAAGGCTGTTAGCATCCGAGCTTAGAGTTAGTACTTGCCCAGCTGAAAGGGGAGAGAGAGAGAGTGAGCCGTGAGGATCATTCGTTTTACCGATTCCCGACAGTAGACCGGTTGCATCCGAACGAGAGGAGATATGGCCGCCAGTCAAAGCGGGGGAGCGACCATCTCGCTCCGGTACGTGACGCCGCAATTACCCAAGGACAACAAGGAGATGGCGGAGCTGAAGGAGGACTTGGAGCAGATGGGATGCACCGGCTTCCTGATCAGACCGTGGGATTTCCGGAGTGAAGCTATAGTGGCAGAGTTGAGTTCTGGAGCACCGACTCGCGCCGCGACCACAATCCGTGCGAAGCCCAAGAGGTGGACGGCGGAGATGTGGAGGAAGGTTTACGTGTTTGACCGGGAGGGTGAAGGCAGCGCATCCCGGAAGCACCAATTCACGGTGGGTAAGTTTCGGAACCCCATTAGCAAGAAAGACGGGTTCGCGGTCACAGATTGCATCAATCAGAGAGAGAAGCGTTTGTTGCAATACGTCTTGGCCATCCTTAACCTGGAAAGGCCAAGCTGGGTTTCTCTGACATTAGCCAACATAGTATTTGACGCACTGCCAGGAGACCGGAAAGTAGATTGGGGTTTGGTCATTCAGGACCAAGTGCTGAAAATGGTAAACAACGTAAGGAAGGCTAAGCCTTCCGCCATCTGTCCATTCCTTTATCACCTGTATCATTCTGAGGAGGTGATGACAAAAGAGGAAGAGGTAGAATATGAGGCCGCCGCAGCACTAGTAGAATTTGAGGTTCCTGACTTAGATCCTGAGACCGGAAATGAGGACAAGTCCTCCGATGAGGGAGATAATGAGGATGAGCAGAGCGAGTCTGAGGATGAGAGTGAGGGTAATGATAAGGATAAGGAAACAAGAGGAAAGGATCAGGTAGAGAGAGAACAGACTAAGGATATCGATCCGGTTTGGGGAGACGAGCCGTTGGACAGGATCACCCGAGATTTGAGCGACTTCACGAAACAATACGCGGTGGTACGAGGTGCAATGCAGACCATCTACACCACGGTAGGTGCTACCCACCCAGCTCAAACCTTAACCCGGATAATCCGACTTAATCGGGAAAAGGAGAAGAATGAAAGCAAGGAGGAATTGGTGAAGCTTTCCGGCCAAGTGGCCACTCTTAAACAAGAGTTGCGCCAGAAAACGAAAGAGGTGGAGAGGGAGAGAAAGTTCTCCAAGCAGACAAGGGACACCATTTCCCGAATCTGGGAATTCATCACCCATGCGGGTGAAGTTGTCAACAAGGCTAACTTGTTTGACCAACAAGTGATGACAGAGAGACGACAGCTGCATCAGAAGCTCATACTGGCGATGATCACTTATCACAAGAAGATGGAGTCTACACTGGAGCAGCTGCGAGAAGTGATGCGCGAGGTAAATCCTCAAGGTGATCCTGCACCAAGACCAGAACCGGACCACAAGCCAGTTCAGCAGTTAGCAGCAGAGGACACGGATAAAGGTGAGACTTCTCACAAGCAACCAATCTTATTTGTACCTGAGGAGCACCAGGAAACCAAGACAAGTCAGGTGCAACAGACTGAAGTGGAGAGCACCAAAGTCACCGACCCAGTTCTGGAGGATGATGATTTGGAGATTACGAAGGTGACGGGACCTGATCCAGCAAAAGCACAAGGACCGGAACCCGCAACCGGACCAGGAGGGTCTACTCTAGAGGAGAGTGCCAAGACAAAACATATCAGCACCCTCTCACCCTCCAAGTCTTCTCCCAAGACTCCCGAGAAGAAGGTGCAGTTTGGCGAGGCAGAGAAGTTGACGACCCTGATGCAGTCCGTGGTGAAGGCAGAGACTGGAGTCGGTCGCGGTACTTCATTCGGCTCACCAAGTAGTGGTTTGATCAAGAAACCGGTTGGAGGAGAGGCAACACCTCAGAGCAAGGTGGTGAGACCTACTCCAGTCCCGCATAAGAGAAAGGTTCTTGAGCCGTCGTCGGCCAAAAAGAAATTCACCAAGGCTCAGGAAGAGGAAGAAGAAGAAGAGGATTCCGATGATGACGAAGAGGAATCCGGGTCCGATCAGGATTCTGAACCTTATTCAGATCCCAATCAGGCCCTAGCAGAGACCCGAGCAACGAAGGCGAAGGCGGCCAGAGAGAAGGCCAAAGTCCGGTCTAAACAGATGGCCAGACAACAGATCGGAAAGAAGCCCATGACCCGGAAGGGACCAGCAAAGGCGGGGTTTTCCCCAGTTAAGAAGATTAGAAAGTAGGTGAAGGTTCTAGCAGTGATTGTAGGGCTGCATGCCTAGATTTTGACAAGTAGTTGGGTAGGAATATTTTTAGTTTACAAGGAGTTAGGACTCAAGTTGAGTCCGGATTTTTAGGATCTAAGATCCATTTTAAGTGGGAGCTTTTTGACTGTAGCTTAGGTTACCTAAAATTGACAAGAAGTTAGAAATGGAACGTGTCATTCCTTTTGCTGTTTTTAGCCTTAGGCGCTTTTTGAGTTTAAAAGGTAGTTTAGTATTTAAAGGCGGATTTTCGGTTTGGTCCGGGTAGCATTTTTCATATTTTGTATTCCCAGTTTTTTCTGCAAATGCCATTGGAGTTTTCCAATTCACAAACTGTGAGCTGTACCTTTTAGCACTTGTCCGTGTTATTGTGAGAGCAGTGAGATCGTGCAGAGTTGGGTAAGGAGGAAGTGATACCCGGATACAGGAAGTATCCGGTCCCTGGAGAGATTGCGTATTAGACAGGATACCACAGGATTTCCTTGCGAGGATTAGAACTTGCTTTTATTAAGAAGCTGCTTTTGTCAAGAAGTATTATAGCTCTCTTGTGTTTTCCTGACGCCCCTTCTCTACCTAGGCCATGGATTGTCCTGTAGCCTGTCGTTGTAGTAATTGTTAGGAGAATCCAGACTTTCTTGCGTGACCTGCTAGCCTGCGTAGTCCATCCGGTCTAGTTGTGAGGAAGGTCTCTTTCTCGTTGTTCTTGTCAAAGTTTTCTTTTCAAGTTTATATCGTGGATCTTCTGACACGTTAAAACTCGGAGGGTAGGAGTTAAGCTTCCTTCCTGAAGCCCAAAGTTGCAGATCCCTCTTGGTCCAGAGATTAAACTCGAATTTATTACATAGTTAAATACTCTAGACCGGATAGATATATATATTTGGAAAAGGAGTTTCTGGTTCCGGATTACTGGAATTGGAACCAGTCTAGACTAGTACTTGGGGTTTGTTTTGGGATATCAACTCACTTCATTCCGGCCAATTAGGAGAATTACACCGAGATCTCTGCGGAACGATACACGAGTCACTTTAGGATCCACTAAGGCCTTAGAGAAGGATTTTGTGCTTTCTGTGCTACGACACCAATGTACATTGATGAGGACCTTTGTAATGATGGATTGCATCCACTTCTCACAAACGCGGTTGGATTGCCCGCACATCTGCCACTCTATAAGCCATACAATATTGTTCAGACGGTGCTGGAAACCCACACCAATAACGACGGCAATTGCCTAGACATGGTACCCTGCTTCACATGATGTCGGACACAATGTTAGTCTGTCTTGCATGACGTCCACCACGATATCTCCTGCCAAACAGAGCTCTTGTGGCAAACGAAAGAAAAGAAACGTTTGATGGAAACACAGAAAAATTCATAGCGGCATCCCACCCTCTGCATTTCATGAAAGTTACTCGAGCATACCCAAGTATAGTTGCTTGAACAAGCGCCTCCTATCCCGCCGTAGCTGCCCTTCCCAGCTTGTTGTGGGATTGAGGTCCTCCGCATACTTCTTCAAATCGGCAGCCAGAACAAGCGTCATGGACCCATGCGGCTGTCCTTGTGCATCAAGTTCGACCGGTTTCTTCATGGCAGTACTAACCTCTTTCGTCGGCTTCCGCTCTGGCTGCAGCGCTTCAATTGCTTCGTCAGTGTCGCAACCCGAGTCCTCTTCATTGGAATGTGTGTCATACCCTCGGCTGAGAAACACTTTACAAAATCAGTCTCTCCAGGAACTATGAAGGTGATATGCCTTATAGGTTACCGAGATTCTACGCGTACCCTAAACCCCCAAGCGATTGGGTTAGCAGTGCACAATGTCCTCTGCGTTCACGCCTCTTGTAAAAGTCACTGACTTCTCCAAAAACGTCTCCTCCAACGTCAACTTCGACATCAAGAATGATGTCAACAACGACATCTTCTGCTGCTTCTGACATCACTTCTGAGAACAAGGGCATCCGACTGCAATTTCTAGAACACCAACCTACCTTAAATTACCCTTTACGCAGAAAAACCAATCTGAAGGGGATGGAATTGCCTGCGGACCTAAGTGACTAGTATTACTATTAATGTCACAGTTGACGTCAACTCTGGCGCCAACCTGTCCACAAAGACGTCGTTTTCGACGCCAATGACGGGACCCTGTTTAAGCGGACGTCACATGAGGCGTGCTCGTCTTCTGGAAGACGTCGCTACAAACAATATGAGGTAGGCGCGGTCCAGGAACAGACGCGGGAGTTCATACAGATGTCAAGGAAACCCTTACCTCCAGGATTGCTCGCGATCCGCCATGCCTACGCTCTGATCCCCTTTGGCCGCCACCTCCTTGTCTTCCTCCGACGACAACGACGACTTGGACGCCACCGACATCTGTCTTCTCTTCTTTGCTGGCGGAGTCGCTTCATGGGCTGCTACTTGCCGCCCGGCCGTGGACCCTCTCCGTGAGTCTTCACGCGCCTTTGACCTGCGCTCTTCCAATGCTCGCATGCGCATCGTCGGCGACGGGGGAGGCGCTTCTTCCACCAACAGACTGCGACGCCGCGCCACGAGCTTCCGCCGGCCAATGTTCTCCCTGGACCGCGAGATCTTGGCCGCTGCAGGAAACCACTAAACGAAGAACTCCCCGTCCTGCCGCATCACAAAAAAAACACATTGACATTAGTAACAAGTCACCCCTCTAGTGCAGCCGAATCCAAGTGCAGATAATTCTGCTCACCTACGGCGACGTCGAAGCTAATCACAGCTGCGCCCAATTTGGCACGCGGAGATGGAGGCTGCCCAATTCGTGACTGAAGGACTGCAAACGTAGAAGAAGAAGGCGTCTGGAAAAACGCGGACAGCAATGTGGCGGCGTTCAAATTTAACTCCGTGTTAAAGACCCCGAGACAGGCCGATACCCGGGGAATACCCTGCCAGGGCCAGTCCGGGGCCTACTTACAGTCCCTCGCGATGGTGCCCGTGGCGGACGGCTGTAGGGTTACGGTGCCCTAATCAGATCAACTGATGCTATTGCACAACAGCTAATGGGAGACGGTTTACGACATTGCAGAGGAGATTGAAGTTCGAAATTTACCTCGTGGGTTGAAGGATTCGTAGCAGGTCGTCCGCAGAAAAACGCACCGTCGATGTCTGTGAAATTGGGCGGGGCATTCGGATTGAGCTCCGTTGAAGGACCCCAGTGGGGCCTTGAATTGTTGCCTCCTTCATCGACGTTGGCGCTGCTTTGCTGCCTGCACACTGCGCTCCAAGATTACTGAGAAGCACAGCCGCCTCTACCTCATCAACGTCCACCGGATGCTGTGCACTTGATGTTTCTGCAAAATGTAGCACTCGAGACTGCTTCACCACTCTTGAGGACACAGCCATAGTGGTAAGCTCTTAACGTGATTTGTGAAATCCGATGTGGGGTGCAGAAGATAGGGTTAGCAAAACCTGTTTCACGTGCAAAAGACTTCTGCTATAGCAGCAGTCGTCCAGGACAAGCATGGGACACGTGGGAAATCGTTGTTTAAGGGTGCTGTGACTTGGCTGATACGGAGGCGTGGTCATAGAGACGTCCTATGTGACGTCCAGTGTGACGTGTATATGTTCACCACAATGTCAATTTCTGACGCCTGATGTCACATTTGGTGTCTGGCTTCTGCATATCTTTGAGAAGTCCTGCACAGGGGAAGTATACTGGAATATCGCCTACTTAAATTGTAGCAAAGGGTGAATGGCCATGGCATGATTGCAAGCACTTTCTAAGCTGCGCAGCATTAATACCTTACCTCCGTGGTCGGGTTCACTTTCTCTGCAGTACTAATGATCTAATGCATTCATTAGGGTAAGAAAAAACACTAAAAACCTTCAGTGCATTGTCAACAAGTGCGTCCTCTTTCCTTCACGTGTCATAGAGGACGTCCGTATAGACATTGCTCATGAGAGAAGAAAACACCCAGTCATACATCAAGACTAATGTCTAATAGGACATTTTATTGGTGTTCTTTCTTATAATAAGGAATGACGGTGCACCTTCTTTAATGACTGACGTTCATTGACATGGAAAAGGGGCCTTATGTTATACATCCAGTTTTAGAAGGTCATGACGTTGTGGAGGAGTCCTTTTGCTTATGGTGTTGCATCTTCGTTCTTTGCAGGTGTGTGAAGGTCTGCCCATACTGCGGGCCATACAGATTGAACATGAACATGGTTGGTCGTGCTACTGGGGATGGTAGGAGGCAAGGAGCAACCATTCGTATAACTGATGATGGACGCACTCTTTGCCACATTCCACTTGGGGACATTATCTTGCAGACCGAGTTGCGAGTGGCAGCAGAGAAGAATGTGCGCGCATTCAGATGTCCTTGCCGAGATTGCAAGGGTAGATGTCGAAAAAACATTCAAGTAATACGGCAACACCATGCCGCAATGGGACGAGATCCATTTTTGAGGAAGTCACTACTTGGAGGGGACCCCCCTAAAGGGTACCCACCTCATGGGATGTGGGTTGAGGACATTGGCTTTGACAACGACATCGTTGACGGCGTCCCTGGTGACACCACAGCGGACGTTGAGGGCATTGACTTACAAAACGGACGTCCTGGACATGGTGAGGACCAGCACCCACCGGCTCTAGACGAGTACCACGAGGTCCAATGGCAAGTCATGGAGGCCTTAGATAGGGGAGATGCGTTGCATGATGAGGCTGAGGCCTTAGGAGAATTACCAGACCAAGAGGAGGTTGGTTTTGATACTGTGGATGGATTGGAGGATATGTATGCTGAAGCGGCCACTCCAGTGTTCCCCGGATCCAGAACAAGCATTGTGTCGGCCACAATCATCATCATGAACATGTGCACGGTGTTCCATGTTAGCAATAAGTTCACGGATGAGTTGTTTCGCTTCTTGTTGCCAGACTTATTACCTGCGGGAAACAAATTGCCTAGTACACATTATGTGGCACGGAAAAGCATTCGACGATTAGGCTTGCACTACAATCACGTGCATGCTTGTCCCAACGGTTGTGTCCTATACAAAGAGGAGTATGCGGGACTTCACACTTGTCCAAAGTGTGCAATGTCACGGTGGGTTGACGGCACAAAAAATATTCCAGCTAAGGTAATTCGGCATTTTCCTCTGATTCCGAGGTTGAAGCGCATGTGGAGGTCGTCCGAGATAGCGCGCATGCTGACGGGCTACACAAAGCATGTCAGTGAAGACGGCGTCATGCATTCCGTCATGGACAGTCCAGCATGGAAGCACATCGATCGTGATGTTGCATTCGGCAACTTCAGATGTGAAGTGCGGAACATGTGGCTTGCACTGGCTCTGGATGGTGTAAATCCATTCAAGCTTAGCAACACGAATTGGTCAACTTGGCCTGTGCTTATTTTGATCTACAACTTTGAGCCCTGGCTGGTGACCAAAAAGTTTTTTATTTCATTGTGCATATTGATTTCCGGAAAGCACTCTCCAAGTTCAACGAACATTGACATCTTCATCCGTCCATTGCTGAGGGAGCTTCATGAGCTCTGGCGTGGTGTTCCAGTACTAGATTTCTCTCAAGCGGAAGGGAGTCGTGCCTTCCGATTGCGTGCCTTACTGATGTGGACGATTTCAGATTTTCTTGCATATGGCCTCATCTCTAGTCTTTGTTGCAAGGGTTACAAGGGCTGCCCTTGTTGTGGCCCAGATATAGATGCACACATGGCTAGAACGGGTGATGTCCTTCCTAACAGGACCACAAGGGGCTCGAATATTGTGTACGGTGGCATCCGTCGTTACCTAGCCCGGCACCACCCGTATCGCCGCAACCGGAGATTTAATGGAGTGCAAGAGAATCGGGGTAAGCCCAGAGCTCAAACAAGGGAAGATATCATCCGGTATGTAGCATGGAGGCAATCATACTTGGATCTAGGTGGGAAAGAGAATGGCGCAGATGACCCTGTGCATGTCACGGGAGTGAAACGCCTCAGCGCTTTCTATGAGTTGGATTACTGGAAGGTGAGACTTCTATGACAATGTAAGGAACAGGCCTCATGTACTGTCTGGACGTCATTGTTGACATGTTCTACTCAGTTCTGTGTTGTATCGCATGTGTTTTGCATTCTCTAGGACGTCATTGTTGACGTTAGGAAAGGCGTGTCTGGAAATGGCCTGACGTCGTCATTGACGGGCATGGTCGTTCTGGTCCTTTCATAATGGCTGCGTGCATGAAGGTATGTCACCAATCAGGTGCCACCTGAGAAGCTCTTGCGAAGGTGGCTAGTATAATTTGGCACAAACTTTGACTTCATTTTTAAAGAAAGTCCGTTGTGGCATGTGCAGCATTTGTTGGATCAACACATATTGGACGCTATGCATTGTGAGAAAAATTTGTGCGAGAACATATTGAAGACGTTGATGGGTGTGAATGATAGTCCCGGAAGTCAACTGGATGCAGAGGACTTGGGCATACGTGAGGAGATATGGCTGCAACCTCCACAACGGCAGTAAGATGCATACTACATGCCGCACGCCCCGTATGTATTGAAGCCAAATGAACGCCGGGAGTTTGTCACAATTGTTTTTAATATTCGTACCCCTACAAACTACGTGGGCAACATTCACAAGCGCTTAGTGGACGGGAAACTCCAGTACATGAAAACGCATGATTACCACGTCCTCATGCAATAGGTGAGAGAAAACCTAATTGAACGCACGCAATAAACAATAGTAGGTAGATGCGGACGCCAATGTGCAAGTACGCAAGTGTCCCATGTGATGTTTTAGGGGACGCGTTCTTGTTGGACGGGATGTCTAGGACGACGGCTGTGTTGGGTAGTCACATCGCACATGGTGCTGTCACGAACGCCGTCAGGACCCACGTCTGCGTGGCCTCTGTCCCTGCGGACGTACGCTACATAGCAGAGTCACCAGCTAAAACCATTCCTAGAAGCATTCGACATTCATGTCTCTTCAGTTGACTGTGTCCCTTACTAATGTATGGTATCTCATGAATCATGTTCCTCAGATTCTCCCTGTGGCGGTTCGCAATGTACTGGACGAAAGTGTGCGCCTCGTAATAATTAAAATCAGCAGAGTATTTCAAAGACTGTGCGCAAAAGAGGTAAGCCTGATGGATGAACAGGACATGATGCACGACGTGGTGATGGCAACATGCGTGCTGGAGAAGGAATTTCCCCCAACATTTCTAAACATTATGATGCATTTGCCCGTGCACTTGGTGGAGCAATTGTTTTGGTGCGGTCCCATGCATTGTCGGTGGATGTATCCAATAGAGCGATATATGAAAACACTGAAGGACTATGTGAGAACTTTTTCACATCCGGAGGGTAGCATTGCGGAAGGGTATCGAATGGATGACACGCTTGGATTTTGCACGGAGTACATGCATGAATATAGAGGAACAATGCACCGTGTATGGGATGCGGAAGAAGATGCGAACATGAATGACGAGATTCTTTGTAACAACTGCCAACAAAGGCGGAAGATGTCAAATGAGTTCCGCGGCTATGCACATGCCTTTGTTCTAGACAATGCAACATGCTTGGAGGGTTGGCGGCAGTGAGTCCATGTTTCCAATCATTATGTCCTTTGTCATTGAACCACTCCAGTGAATGTTTAGGTTGTTACTGTTTTTTTGTTCACTATCTATGCATTTTGAGTGCACTTTCCTGTACGCAGTGTCACTTGTGACGTTGGTAGTGGACATATGATTGAGACCTTGGTCATTACAGCGTCTGTGAAGACATCCTTTTTGACGTCCGTCTACTAGCCGGCTTGTCCATGACAACATTTGCTGTGTTCCATGTCTACTGACCTTTTTGTTTTTCCATATTATTTCCATGCCCGTTTTTCTTACTTGTCATTGGAATGTGGTATAGGGAGTACGAGGTGGCTAGAGCACAGCGTTGGGAGGAAAAGGAGACATTCCGTAGAGAATGTCGTCGTCGCAATGCTTCCGTGCCCGTCCGCTATCCAACGGAATTGTATGATTTGCCATCCTTTGCAGCGTGGCTGAGTGCATAGGTGCAAACATTTCGGGATGCAGGACAACACGTTGATGAAGATATTTTCCAGTACGGGCAACCTCCAGAGCGATACGTTGTCTCACATAGACAGATGTATGCCTTTGGCATCCACTTCCATGTATGTAGCGCTGAAGGTGGCCTTGTCACACGCGATTCATGTGTGGTAGCCTCATTCACTCGACAACTTCGATGGGGGCTTCGCAATGGGTGTCCCATTGAGAGAACCGATGACTACGTTGGGTACATTGAAGAGATTCTTGAATTGGACTACTGCAATCATTGCACCACCGTCCTTGTCTGCGATTGGGTTAAAGGAAGCCAAGATGCTCGCTTTCCAAATATTCAACGGGATCGGTATGGCTTTAGCATGGCTAACTTTAACCGCATGGATGGCAAGGTGCACGCCAACTCTTTTGCATTTCCATTGCATTGTCAACAAGTATTCTTCTCCGACGACCCCCAAAGAGCAGGCTGGAAAATTGTATGCCGTACGGACGTGAGGGGTAGACGCGGGCAACCACAGATCAACCAAACCATCCCCCATGTGGTTGCAGTGGGAAACGATGAGGAATATGTAGGATTGCAACTAGAAGTGCTGGACTCAGAGCCCGCGAGAGAAGCAACAATTATAGGCGGCACGTACATACCTCCACCAATGGAGGCAGGAAGAACATGACAAGCTACGACAGTGGCATGAAAAGTTCCATGCCCTACCGTCCCAGCAGCACCGCAATGGAATTGCGGGGCTGTCATGACGTAGTCGACGTCGAAGCACATGTCCAGTCGGGTTCTGAGTCTCTGTCACATAGGACGTCTCTGTAGACGTTTAGAATGACATTTTCAGCGTCTCCTAAACGTCATTGACCTATATGATGATGATAATAAATCGAACAGCATTTTCAAGAATAGTGAAGGAATGTGACTCTGAACCCATGCATGGTTGGTTAGTATTGAATGGCCTTGGAATTGCCCATTTGGGCCGGGGGGGGGGGGGGGGGGGGGTAAGAAATCACAAGAGAAATCAAAAACTCGCTACACATAAAAAGTTAGCGGTTGTCAATATTGTTGAGAAGTACAATTGCAAGCTTAAGGGTTACCTTTCATATATATGTATTTCAATTTTTTACGTCAATGCATGCATGTTGCAGTTGGGAATCATTCTTTTAGCCTAGTGGTATGTTTTAGGTACTGCTTGAACACTAACAAGGAACAACGCATGGCTTCTCAATGATTTAAGGAGGACACATGAAGTTTCATTTTCATTATAATCTATTTTGGGGCTTCATGCGAACGGATAATCCTGTGTTAGTAAGCAATATCTTAGGAGCACCGGTCCTTCTTTTCACAAATTGGACATTGTAGAATCCATTCATTCACAATTTCCCCTATTTTTTTTCTTTGCAGACCCCTAAGCCCTTATATTTCTTTCTTAATTATAATTAGGAAGGTGCTATATTACCTTTTTCCATTTTTCCTTGAACGCAACATGATGGCTTCTCACTTGAAGGGGGTTCTCTCATTTTCTAGTCGTTTTAACGAGTGGAGAATCCATTTGAGGAATAATGTCGCATTTTGTACCTTCATTTTGTCTGTCTATGATTACGGAGTACCAAGTGTCCACCGAATTGCCTTATTTTGGAGATATCTTATAATCCAAATGGTAATTCCAATATTCCCTACTCCCAAACAAAATGGGATCATGAATAATTTGTTTTTGGTGTTTTCAAAATGAAAGTTTGAATTAAATGTTTTGGAATATTTTTGCTGGCCATAAATTTTTATTGCGTTGGGTAATCAATCTTTGAACCCTTTGGAATGTTTTAGCTATTGCCTTGTCCACAAGTGAAAGCGCAAAGAGTAGGAGGTCAATTTCATATTCATTAATTTTTTTTTTTTGGCAAGCCTCAGGGTAATTCAAGTATATTGAATTGTATTAGTAGAGTAATAGTCCATCCTTCACGGAGTGGTCACTTAGAAAAATGCCGCAAACAACGTGCGGCATAATATATTACGAAATATACAGAAGTTTGACCCCGAACCCATTGTTTTTCCTAGTGCAAGCAATTTCAAATTGTTCCTTTACATCACATTTGTTGCGCGACCTGTTCACAATTCCTTTTTTTTTTCCTTACTAAATTCTTGTTTGCTCAAGATAGGGTAAGGTTTCGGTCGAGTTTTAGGTGGAATTTTTTTTTTTTAATTTAGCTTGAAGAAAAAGGGAAGGAAAATCGTATTAAAATGTTTTTTAGTGGAAGTCCTGAATAGCACACACCCTAACAACGTTTTTAAGTATTTTTTTTTTTTGATTCGTGTGTTTTTCATGTTTTTTTCTAAAAAAGACAACATAAGGTCAAGCCAATTATGTGTTTGCTAGTTTCATGTATTTTTTCACTTGCCTTTTTTTTGGCTCAAGGTAGCTAGTTTAACCCCTAAAGGACCATGAGTGCAATTTATGAACAATGAATGAACGGAAAAACATCCTGAACTCACCGAAATGCATTTTTTGAAGCATCAATTGTGTTTGAAGGTTCTTATATTAGGTCTTTAACATTTGTACGTTTTACATTATGAAGATTTTGCTTAGCATAAATTCTATAAATCCAAAGGTATCGGGAGGTCTAGCCTGAAAAAGTAACTTCCTCAATTTAGAAAATGACCCTTCAAAAATGACTTGAATAAGAAAATCAAATACAAATCTTCAATAATCACTATACTTAGAACTCAATATTTTAAACTTATAGGCAAAATAAAGTTTTGGAAATCATAAATATTCAATCTATAATTGATTTTAGAAGGAATTTTCAGTTTATGGCTTCAAATGGCCATTGCAAAATATTTCTATATATATCTGTTGATCTAACCGTGTAGATGTGATCTATAACTAGCATTTTACAACTATTGTTTGAGAGTCATCATTACAATATTTCTGTAGGTTGCATTTTATAATAGATCTTCCCAATTATGGAAATCTGGACACCCCTCCGATCCTTTAGGGGTTAAGGGTTTTTTCCTTCACATTTCCTTAGGCTGAAGGTAATTTACAATTTTTTTCATTTTCATTTTTGTGGCTCAATGTAGTTCAAGGTTCTTTTCCCTTCCCATTATTTTGGACTTAAGGTAGTTTACAAAGTTTTCCCTTCCCATTTCCTTTTGCTCAAGGTAGTTTAAGGTTTTTTATCCCGCCGGTTCAGGGAGCCAGAAGGTAGTTTGTGATTTTTTTTCATTCCCATTTTTGGGATGGATTCAAATAGTTTTTGATTTCTAGGCTTCCAAATTTATTCCGTGCCATTTGTTCCTATCTGTAATCTTCGTATGTGCCTGTTTCACTGAACTTTTTTCCTTTATAGTGAAGTTAGGGTATTAAAAATTCACTTCCTTGCAAATTCAAAGTAATGATATGTGGACCTAGAATTACAAAATTAGGTAATAATAGGGACCATTTAATTGGCCAGGGATATCTAGCTGAGTACCCCTTTAAAAAAAAAACCTGTCCGCACGTGATATCTGAAGGTCCACATAGAGTGACCCACCCGTGCCTTCCTTTTAGTCATTTACTTGCAGCCGAATCATCGAGTCACCAGCTTCCCTCGCTATGTTATTGCTTTAGAGGAAACATCCACATATATAATTTTTCTTTTTTTATCTCCCGTGTAAATTGTCATAATTAATTTTTTCCGAGTTTTTCTTCCTAGCTACATGAAGCTCTTGAATGGCGTTCTCATAATTAATGTTCAACAACTTTAATGTGCTTATCCATAATTAGTGACTGTTGAATCTTCTATGAATTGCCATATTTTCAACATGAACGTCCAATATGTAATGTCCAGGACAGAGTTTGGGGTTGTCAATAATTTTAGAGAATGCAGTTTTATATGTGAGGATTAGACTTTTTTATCCAACAGAAGCCTGCATAGGTTGGTAGGGCACTTTTAATAGGCCTGACCCTTGAACTACTTTGTGAATGTACCATGTACGGCAAAGCATTTTGTGGCTACTACTTTCATTTGTCGACAAATTAAGCCAAGAACCTATAATTCCTAACATTAATGAATAAAGAGCATTCATCTGCATTTCCGATATATATAATTAAGGAAGTCTCCAAGGAAGTATATTAAAGTGTATAGTGACTAATTGAACTGATTGAGGAATGAATAAAAATGGCATGTGCTTCAACTAACCCATTTGTAGAGAATACAAATGGATTACAATTGCGTGAAGATTCAAGATAAATAAATTTTCCCTAACAAGGATTTCTTGGAAATTGTTGTTCACTATATCAATAATTTTAAATAAAGCACAGAAGGAGTGATAAAATTTTGAATTCAACATTGCATGTTCATCCCGAGTCCTACTGCCAGAAGTCTCTTCCCATGTTGCCATTGAACGCAATCCACGTCAATTACCTTATTCTTTATCCCTTTTTTTTCCCGCGTCACCATCAATGCCTTATTAAGAGTGTGTATCAAATTTCAGACAATCTGGATGTTGTCACTTTGAAATCTACATTTTTTTAGCCCTGTTCTGCTTTCAATACTTGGACCCTAGAACCCTAAATCCATGAATATTCAACATTTTCCACAAACCATTTCTTCCACGGTTGAATACTATGAACTCTGTATCCTTCAGATGCTAACATATAACACACTTAATGAGCATTACATGTACCCCACTTTGATTTATTCAGTCCATGCTTAATTAATTAACGTGTGGACTAAATGAATTTATGGTAATTGTCTTAAGCTATATAGTAATTATAATAATTTAAACATACAAGAAATTGTTGAAATGACCTGCATTTGAACTTTGTGCTAATGGAATTGTGTATGAGTCCATCGTTGGTCATTTGGCCCGTCATGTAGTACTTCACCTCCCACTTCAACAATTTTTTTGCCATTCACCTAAGACAGCTGCCCATACTCAGTTTTTTCCTTCCGATCAACGTTTTATCTTTGCCTCCTGTAACTTCCCTGCATTTACCCGCAGTGAAAACTGACGCAGTGGTTGATGTGGACTTCTAACATTCTAAATGATGTCTGAAATGGACGTCACATGTTTTACGAGACGTCATTGCAAACATGACCGTCTGCACTGACACCCCTGCGTTTAGAACCTGAACAGCACACGTTTTCCGGGACATTGGACAGAATTCGCAGTTACGAACTCTGAAACCGACAGACGCAGTGACTTCCGTGTTGACATCTGATGTTTTATGGCCAACAGCACCAAAAACGCCGGTTTCTTATAGTGCTATTAACCGGCATTTATCTCCCTGGCCAGGATATACAAATGCAAATCATTATTACATATTTTTGGTGCGTCTTCCACAAGTTTGGGATCTTATTAAGGTGCTATAGAACCTTACATGGATTGGTCTCCACAGGTTACATATTCACAGGCTAGTCTTGACTTTGGTGAACTTTATTATTTCGACTACACTACGGGAGATTGACCGTGTGCCCAGAATAAGGCAAAGAAGCGACTGGGATTTGCACGATTTGTCAAAATCGTACCGCAAATGGCCGCCATATGTGAGTCCCAAGGTTTTCACCTGGAACTCAGAGTCTAAATTCTTTTGCTTTTTACTCATTTTAATGAGTAAATTGTTATCAAATTGACCAGTTATACTACTTTGTGAATAATTGAAATAGAATGATACCTGTTGAGATGAAAACCCAAAAAGCATCAAAACCATTCAAATATGTGCTCTTTCTTAAGTTCTAGCAGTAGAAATGGGTAAATGAGAGCCCAAATAGGAATTGGGAGAGTTCTAATTCCAACCTACATCCAAATATTAGAATATTGATAGAATTTACAAAGAATTTTTACCACGAAGATGCATATAAATAGTGAATTGGCTAAAAATAGTAAATGTAGGTCATTATAGTTTACTAGTAACTTAGAAAGCCTACGAGAGGAGTTTGGATGAAAACCGAGTTTGAAAGAAAATATTGGTAAATAGTTGCCCTGCAAGACTTTTTAAGCCAAAATTCATAGAAAATCACGAGGAGGCGACCGCGACATGGAGAGAGGTGTTTCTGACTTAGAAACATGCCAAGAGCATAATGGCAAAGACGGATTGTCAAGATTCCCTCATACAAGGAAGATTCCTTTATAAAGGAATTGAAATCAGGAGATAGGAATTTATTTCTCCTTGAATAAATACCAGTTTGGGTTGGAATTTTGCAAAAAGGGTTTGGAAACTTCCTAGAAGCTACCCAAATTATTTCGTAATTTTCCAAGTTGCAGAAGATGACTCCCTAGGAAGACAACCAAAATTACCACGAATTAAGAAATTCATAGAAATTAATCTGGCAATGGTAAAATCCCACTAAAAATTAGGATAGTGTATTTTAGTTTGAATAAGAGCCTAATCAAGTTTCACAACATTCTGACATCGGTAATTACCCAAACCGGCGGCGCTAACAGAATTTAACGGAATTCCAAAACATTCCGCGGATGGACCGGCAAATCTCGAGCTAACAAAGTCCAAATTAAGTCAACAACAACTCTTTTTTGACATTCTTGAACCTTCCGGACAACCCTGGGTAGTTAGAATCAGCAAAAGTTATAAACTCCAAGAGTTGGATTTTCCACCTTTTTCACTAGGTTGGAAAACACTATCTTTTATGAAGAAAATCGACTTAGGAGTAGGGGGTTAGAGGGTCCCTAGATTAAAAAGGGTCTATTAGAGCCAACGCCGCAGACCATTTTCCATTTGGAGCTTTTCTCCAAAAGATATAGCCCATTCAGCTGTAGGGTAGAATTAGGCGTAGTAGTTAGTCATTTTAATTTACTTAAATATTATTTTAGTTTACGTAGATATTATTTAGAGTAAAAGGAAGTTAATGGGAGCCCCAGAAAAGTATAAAAGGGCTCCCACCAACTCCCTTTGCATCCCTTTTCTTCATTTTATGTTAATTGAGCCGACACGAGGCTCTGGATTCTTGCTTTGTTATTCTGCCAAAATCGTTTGCAATTGTTGAGTTTTTGGTCTGGAACCAAAAACCTTGCTTTTATTGCATTAGAGTCTTGAATTCCATTCTTTGTTTGATTTTTGGTGCCATTCAAAGGACGTTGGGATCCCTTTGAATCACTGCTAACGCATATTTTGTGCAATTGCTTCCTTCACCTTAATTTTTAGTACTAACACCAGGGATATTCCAACCAAATCTTGGCAACGCCGATAGTTGGAACCCTTGGATTTCATATTTTGAGTCTGTGACATACTAATCACTTCCAATTGAGCTTTTTTGGAGTGGAATTTCACACCCTTTAGGTTGTAGAAAATTTCCCCTGAAGCCTAGACGTGGGAAGACGTGGTCCAGAGTATTTGTTGTCATTTGGAGTGAGTTAGGTGAGCACCAACCCTCACAATACTAACCGCTAGTGGACTTGTCCAGAATTTGGGGCCAAAAACCCCAATACGACAAAGCTTCACTCTTGGACTTAACTTTTAATCACTAACATTTGAATTTCTTTTGGGGAATTATTCCCCAATACGGTGAAGCTTCGCCGTTGAGAGGAATTGTTTTAGAAAAAATTATCAAACCATAAAAAGATAGTGTGTTAGTTTTCCTTTAGAATACGGCCTCAAGCCTTAGAAATTTCCAAGTTAGTTTTTGGTTAAAAGGGTCCCCTGAGGGACCCCAATTAGTGGCAAAGCAACAGTCGAGGTTCTGAATCTGAGAAATATCAGATCTCCGGTAACCAGCCAGAGCCCAAGAGAACCAGCCAGAAGCTAGACCGGTGAACCAGCCAGAGCCAAGAGAACCAGCCGATCAGACTGCCTTGACCAAGCCATATTGGTCACCCATCATCTTGTATCATAAAACCAAACACGGAGAGGATGCCTACGGGCCCCCTTTGGTTTTATTCTTTTGCAAAATCTGAACACCAAGCTTAGTTCTTTGAACTATATCCCAGCATAATAAATTCTAGGTGATATTGGTACCTTTTAAAAAGTTTCAGTGCTTAGAGCTAGAAGAAGCCTGAAAATTGCTTAGAGCCAAAAGAAATCTAAAAATTGCTTAGAAGCCAGAAGAAGCCTGAAATTTTGCTTAGAGCCAGAAGAAGTCTGAAATTTTGCTTAGAGCTAGAAGAAGTCTGAGATTTTGCTTAGAGCTAGAAGAAGCCTAAAATTTTGCTTAGAGCCAGAAGAAGTCTGAAATTTTGCTTAGAGCTAGAAAAAATCTAAGATTTTGCTTAGAGCCAGAAGAAGCCTGAAATTTTGCTTAAAGCTAGAAGAAGTCTGAGATTTTGCTTAGAGCCAGAAGAAGCCTGAAATTTTGCTTAAAGCTAGAAGAAGTCTGAAATTTTGCTTAGAGCCAAAAGAAGCCTGAAATTTTGCTTAAAGCCAGAAGAAGCCTGAAATTTGGCTTGTAAGCCAGAGAGGGTGATCTCATTCAAAAGTCAACTCACCTGCGATACCTTTCCAAGCACAGGAATAATTACTCATCCCCAGTCCTCCAGCACCTGGTTGCCTCCAAATTCTCTCATACTTTCAGGCTCTCACAGCACTACATCCTTCAAGCATTTGGAAGAAAATCAAACTGAATCATCAGCTACAAATTTTTGTGAAGCATAAGGAGTGAGGTGCAAATTGGAAACAAATCGAAGACTAATACAAAGTTTGTGGAAGAAAAAGGAGAAGGTCCCAAAAAGTCAAGATTGAAAATAAACAAGACGTGGAGGGAGCGCATTGACAAGGGATGGACTTCACGATCCAGATGGAGTACGAGACCATCGATGATTTCAAGGTATGTACTTAATCTTCACTCTCTAATTGTGTTTTAATTTTTAATTAAGTTGATTTGTTTTAAAAACCTAGAGCCGAAATTAGACTTAGAATCAGACCTTAGAAAGATTTAATTAGCAAAATTAGAATTTAAAATTAAGTAGAAATTTCTTTTAGCTTTCCAAAAATATATTAAACATAAAAATCCGATAAAAATTGAGGAAGTAGTGAGAGAATGAAGTCCACATAAGAAACAAATGAAAAATTAGGAGATCATCCAAAGGATATCCTAAGGGAATTTAGGATCTAAATTAGAGTAGAAAATTTGAGTAGAAAATTACGACCTTAAGAATTTAAAGTAGAATCCTACAAAGAATTAAATCCAAGTAAGTTTTTTTGTCCGAAGTAAATAAGAATTAGGTGAAATCTAAATTCACCTAAACAACCTTACTTTGGGTAAAAAACATTAACCTTGGTTCTAACTTCCACGATAGAAATTAACCACCATGTCAAATTAATTTAATCAACTCAGTAGAAGTTGAAAAAGAATCAACTATCGGAATTTTACCACAACTGTTGTAAAATTGATTGATAAATTAACCTAGAAATTATCGGAGAGGATTAGTAGGAAAAAAGTCAAAAGTAATTAGTACTTTAGATTTATCTCGAGAATAGGTAAAAGTTAGAGTAAATTTTGAGGAACCGTTAATTGGTCAAAATTTACTAAAATTTTTTAGCTTTAAGTAATTGAATTTTTAATGATGGTAGAAAATTTAGAAAGAAAGTTAGAATAATTTACCAAGAGGAGTAAAAATTCAAGGTAAATTTAGATGAACCGATAGTTGGTCAAAATTTACCTAGAACCTTACAAACTAAAATTCATAATTTACCAAGGTAGAAAATCTTAATAGGAAATTAGATAATTTAGTAAAAGAAGGTAAAACCATTAGGAAAAGATAAAATCTAGGGTAAATTTTGATGAACTGCTGAATTAGTCAAAATTCACCAAAGATTTTGCAAATCTAAACCAATCCTTAATTCTTTAATCAAAGTAGAAGAATATTAGTAGAAATTAGATAGAGGTTGATTAACAGGGAAAAATTAGGAAATAATAGATTTGATAAGAAAAATAAGGTTAGAATTACAACAAAACGTACTTTAGATTAGAACTCACATCGAATTAACTTAATTAGGCGACAATTGAACGCTTAGGATAAGATAGGACTTCAAAATAAGAAAAACCCCTTAGAATTAAATTAATCCTCCCTCAACTTCTACTTAGTTACTTACGTTTGTGGTAAAAAAGCTCCATTGCTTGGAAGGCAGCTCGTTTACTACAACCAATCACCCATAGACTTAGATTTACTCATAGAACCTGGTTGTGCATGTTAGAATCTAGGGTGGGATTCAAAACACTCACATTTTTGGTGCGTCTGTCGGGAGGTTAGGGATATAACTAATTTGAATCTCTAAACCTCTTGAATGGTGATTAGAAATCTTGAGTTATTCAGTGAGCAAACTAACCAAACAGAGTTTTTTCCAAACTGAATCCACCAATGAAAAGCATCTTTGTTTTGGATCCATTTGATCAATGCGTTGTATACTGAGCAGGTAAACAAAAATTTGAAAGCAAGTAAATGAAGGGTAATTGGTAATTTGGTACAATAGAATACTATGCACATAGTAATAAAAATTTCTTAGAAAGTATATGTTTGGTCGGCTATCCGCCAGAAAAAAGGATTTTGAATGGGTAATTTTCCTACACACTCCGAGGGCGGACGGCCAAAAATGTCAAGATTTGGTTTTCCTACCCGGCCCATTTCCAAAAATCTTTTTTTTTTCATTTGGAACCTCATCCTAAACTTTTCTATCTCATTTGGAAATTCCCAAAGTTTCTAGGCTAGGTCGTAACTAAATGCCGGTACTCCCCGTTCATTGCTCCCATAATAGACCACATTAGGACTTCCAATAAGTGGGGGCCAAGACCACTCTAACACATTATATTGGAGAGATTATTACATTTAGGGAGGGTCATTGTATGAATAATGTTCAGTTATAGCATTATTAAGATTACATGAATAAAGTTTGCAGTCATTGCATTAATGAGAGTCGTAGTGATTTTAAAAATTGTAAGGTAGTCTGCTCTTAAAGCGACCATTTAAGAATTGTTTGCCTTTTCGGGGAAGCTAAATTCCTTGAAACAATTTTCAGTAAATTTTCATAGGAAGAAAAATGGGATTAACATCTAACCGAAGTTGTTTAATATTTTTTGGACCTTTGTGGAATTAGTTACAAAAATTTTGAAGTTGAAACACAATGATCACTGAAACCAACCACCTCTAGAAGTGTACACCTTTGGTACATTGAAGAAAGCAAAATGTACCTAAACGCCATCATGATCGATTTTAGAAGCTAGTCACTTTTAGAACATACTACCTTACATTGGACACGACGCATATACAATACAAACAAAGAACATTGATTGACTCTAATATAGTACAACATGTTCTCATTTTCACTTTGTTTTATGACTGAGTGGCTATACTTTACTACTGTTGGACGGCTATGACTTACTAAAGTACCCACCCATATCCACCCATACCCGATCACTTAAACAATTTCAAAGCAGATGAAGAGCAATGTGAGGTAGTGGAATTTTTTTCATATAGAGAGATAAGAAATATTGGGACTATGAACTTTTCGTAATTTTATTGCTGAAATTGAAAGTATCATGAATTTTGGGAACGAGAAAGTGTTCCAAACCCATAGCCAATGTCTAGAGTCTTCCAATTCTGCTCATAGCCAAATTACTTTCCTGCTTACAGCTTCCTGTGCACTTAAGAACATGTGTCATGACCTTATTCATCCCAACCTTGTAAAGGAGAAAAACACACATTCCAAGCTTGAGCACCTAACTTGGCTTGAAATACTGCACCCTACTGGTCGGGCATCACTCCCTGGTCTGAAATGGGTGGTCCTACTTTACATTCTGTATGCAGCCTGAACATATTACATATTCATATTACATCAGAGAGGTTTATAAGTTCAGAGAGTGAGGTTTATTAGAAGTCTTACTGTACCAAGTGTTGCGGTTTAGGAAGAGAAGGCGCGCGGATGGGGACGGGTTTATGAATTTCGAGCCCCGGGGCACGAGTACTGATTTCCTCAACCCCGTCCGCGCCGCGAACGGTTCCGGGCCTGTCGGGGGTGTGCTGAGTTCCATAATGCAACCTGAACAATTGGTGTGCCTTAAGAAGAGTTAACAATGTGTCGCGACCCCACCGAGTCTTCTGTGGAGGAACTTGGGAACCTGAATGAAGGAGAGGGCCGTCGAAGGTCTGCAGGTGCTGGGGCCCAACTTCTGTCACCAGGCTCTGCATCGCATTGGTGTCTGCAGGCACCTGTGGGATGCCCAGCAGGGGTAAAAGTGAATCTGCAATATTGCCAGTATTGGCTGCTGCGTGAAGGTTTGTACACTCATGAGAGTGGGTGCCGTCATAAGTTGTCCGAACAAGGCTAGGATCCTCGGCCGTGCGCTCCACTCGTTTGCGAACAGGGCAATTGGCAGTGGTGCACCTGTAGTAATATCTGCAGCGATCAATTTCCAACGACATGGATGCATAAGTGTCTAATGATATGGATGCGTTACTGTCTATTTTAACGTATCAATGTAATAGAGCCTACTTGGTGACGTAGCTATGGTAGGTGATATGGCTATGGGTGGCTTTCTGACTAACTTATGACATGGATGGTAACATAAATTGAGTATAGATTGAGATCAAACTAATTAATAGGACATGAATTAAAACAGGATGTTAATTAATGTAGGACACAAATTTCAAAATCAATTGGAGATGAGAACAGGACCTGGGATGAGCGCCGTTTTTTACACCCTTTTGTCCATACATGCGCCATTTGAAACCATCATCCAAAAGATCAACTTTCGATCTTGTTTCGATGGAATATCGCGGCTGCCGCTTTGACTCTGCCATGTCTACCCGTGCAAGTGCTTCCCGTTCTGGTCTCCTGGACATCTTGTACCCTACATCGCTGCTAGCTCTCTCCTAAATATTAGTACATAAGTACATCAAATCCAGACTGATCCAAGTACAATTTCTGATTTCACGTTGTCTAGCATACACCCAATACATAACTACGAGCTAGTCCAGAAAGACTTCAATTGTAAATTGAACAATCAGAACATAATGGTTTCTTTCGAACCCTGTCGTTTGTTTGGATTCCAATGCCCCGAAGCAAAAGACATGACCAAAGGGCTCCAAAATGGACGCAACAAATTAGATTTATCTCTTAATCCATAATAGTAAGAATCGAGAGATTTCTTCATTATTTAGGCTCACCCTTTCCTTTGGTTAGCACAAGTCAGCATCCCGTTTACCCCAAACCGAACATAATAAATTATCCACTTAATATAAACCTAACATTCACATTGACCTAATAAAAGGCTCAATCAGTGCGTGCTTACATCGACTGTTGCCACTGCTGTTCTAGCGCAGTCCCATGCGCTCCCCCACCGTCGCTGGTGTCACCAAGAGCGGCACCATGTAAGGCTCTCGCCTTCCGCCTAACCTTCCCAATGGGCTGATTCGTGGAAAAACCTGCAAGAAACTCCTCACTGGGTTTGATTACAGCAGGGTCTGAATCTCTAAGTATGCCAATCCTGACAGACGACAATGGGGTCTGGGAATCGTTCGGAGCCTTGAGGCTCTGCTGTTCCAGCAACACCGAGGGACGCAAAAGAAGCTCTGACTGGAAAGGCTGCAGATACTCCTTGAGAGGTCGAAGGTGGTCTCGGGAGAACCATTTCTCAATTTCATTCGGCACGTGCTGTGCCCAAGATTCGCCTAAAAACTCCTGAAGTGACTCCTGAAGAGCTAATTGGAACCATTCGGTATAGGTAGTGGCTTCTAAATCTTCTTCCTTCATGAATTCCACATTCTTGCAATTCATTTCCAACATCTTCTCCTTGGCCTTCGAGCCATGGGTTGAATTGAGAGACAAGAGGAATTCCCTTGTCAACCGCGCCAACTCCCCTGTCTCGTTCTTCTCCTCACGCAACTCCTTCAAAACCGCATCCACCTCTACTGTTCCCTGAGCATCCTGAAAACCAAACAGACATTCATAGGAAACATTCAAGACAAGACTCCTCTCACCTGCTCAATCAAGCCGCATCAGCACGCTTCAGAGGGCATTGTTCAATCTTTACGTCACTCACAGGCATCTACCGCACTTACATGCCTGAACATTCTTGAACACTATGCCAATCGAGGTATCACAGAGGTAGACACTTAAAAGTCACAAATACACTCAAAACTGCAGCATAATTGGTGAGTGACTGCAGTGGCCGCCCTCGATGGCCTCACTCTTGCAGACTTCTCTAGATGCCAAGTAATGAAGATTGTATCATTTTCTAAAGAAGGAAAAAATAAAGTCATTTTGTGAACGTCAATAACATTATGTTATGGTTTCTTCTTTGCTGTATACAGGACATGAGGAAAACTGGCCAATAAAAGTTAACAAGTAGTATACCAATTTCTCTTTTTTAAGTTCAAGATGCTTGAATATTTCACGTTCAAAGTTGAATAGAAAACAGAACAATATTCTTATTCAAGATGAGGAATGAATCACGTACATCTAGTGTAGGAGGAGTAACATCAAATGGAAAAGAGCCCAGTACTGCTGGAGATGGTTTTTGACACTCTTCCTGCTGTTGTCGATGCTCTCCAGAGTCCAAAGGACATGCTGCCGGATTACTGAAGCGAAGTGCCCAGGCAGAAGCAAAGCCAAGGCTGTGCCCCTTCCACAGCAGTGACTGCGTGCACTCATCGACTTCAATCTTCATCCCCCAATTGTGATCCAAGATATCCCGCAAAGCCGACACCACGTCATACCCCACAGGCAGCGACAGGAATCCGAGGCGTCTCATGCGCTGCATCCACTGCCTCTTTGACTCTAAGCGCTCTATGCGACGCTCACCTTCGCAGGCCAAAATATTCTCAATCTTCATGCCCACAATCTTTTCATACTCCTGTCGTTCTTTGCTTCCCGATGGCAACAACGTGGCCATGAAGTCGAAGGGAATCCACTCGTGCTCGTAAGACTGTTGCACGCGTTTCACGACGTCTGTGGATGTTGCATCGCAGTCCTCTTCGTACAAGGTGACGATGGTGGGGTTGAGGGAGCGTATCAGGTGGAGGAGGTTGTCTCGTGGGCACCGAGGTTGAAGTTGCGTTTCCAATGGCGGTGGGTAATCAGGTAGTCCTTCAGATTCATCTGCGAGGTAGTGTAATCCGAGAGAAAAGTTCACTCCTAGGGCCTCGCCGTCTCGCACGTCGAAGTCGCTAGAAGAGAGGCGTTCCAGGGGCGGCGCCATGACGTTGAACTCCAAGGGAACATTTCTCAGGCGGGCATATTTGGTGAGGCGATGGCCGATTTCTTCGTAGGTGGGGTGTGATACAATGGGGAGGGAAGGTCCAGAGAGAGTGAGACGGAAGTTGGGAGGGCCACCCACGCGGTCAGCAAGAGCGTCAATGAAAAACCGCCATTGCATGCCGTGAGTGGTGCTGAAATCTACTATGTGGATACGTCCCATCCCCTCAAACGCTTTGAGCATGGCTCCATTCGCAGCTACTTGGCCGAAGCGAACGTAAGGAGAGAGGTTTACAAGATTCGTCAACACGTCCAGCATCCACCTACAGGCCGGCTCCTGCTCTTCTGTGACAAAATCATCAAGTTGATTTCTTCCATCATACGTAGCTCGTTCACTCATTATCATCCATTAAAATCCATTGCAAATTCTGGAAACATTTCCATGGGAATTGGAAGCATCAAACCATCCAGACTTGTGACATCTACAATATGTCATCAGTCACCATAAGTCAGAATTGTTTTCTGCGGTAGGAGCTAGCAATTATGAGTTCAGTAGATGAGTTCATAATATTGCGGTCTCAGAATTGATGAGACTTAGGTTGACTGGATTAGATGTGTGCTCACCACGAGAGCTGGGAAGGTCAGCTCCAGAAAGAAATTTTGGACCCAGCAATGAGACACATCTGCGCTGGAGAGCCTGTAAGAAGTAGGCAGTAACTCGGTCTCTGGGCTCGCCATTGACTGATGATATATTCCGAAGGGCAGAAACTGATTGTTTGATAGTGCTCACATCCTTCAGCTCTATCGCGGTCGCAAAAGTAAGCAGAAGCTCCTTCGGAGTCATGCCCTCGACGGCAAGAGACACCTGCGCACCATTTGAGAATACCCAATCACATTCTTATAATTCTAGTTGGATCGAATCCGGGATTCAAACAATAAACTTTCAACGAATTATAGTGACAAGCAGAGCCTGCACCGTTTTCCGCCTCACGATGACTGACTAAAAAAATGACAACCTGCCTAGACAACGAAATAAATAAGAAATACATGTCACCTAACACATGAAATAAAGACGTCTGTATCTCAGCATCAATCTTAGTCGAAGCCGTGACAAAATCAATATGCATCCTGATAAAATTTTGCCAAAGTGGTGTCTGTGAAGTGTCCACATTCGGTGGCGACAATTTAAATTGCAAGAGGAAGAACTATACTACCGCTACTCATCACCAAAAGTAGTGAAAGATGATCAGTACCCTTAAATGTTCAACAAAATGAAGTAATCAAGTAAAGGTCAAGAGCATCTTACCTTTCTATATCTGGAAAGCACCTCCTTGAACTTGCATATACAAATCAATACTGTACCGATCACCTTCCAAACCCTCCTCACCTGTCCAGTAATTGAAGGAGTCATGAATAACTCATGGCCATATTCGCATGTTTCAGTCCTATTTAAGTGCACAGAACTGGAAAGAATAGGACTGGCGTAGATCTGAGGTTCCAAACAAGCATTCGCAAATACCGATATCTTGAAATTTCTCCATATTAAAGAATGTGGCGATATTCAAGCCTAAACTAGTTCGTCAATCGTCAATCGTCAATCCTGTCACCTATTTGAAGATTTAAACTTCACAATTCAAAGGTGTAATTAAATTTTTAAAGCTCGAAGCACACATTCAGGTGCAGCACGTAAACATTGACACACACCTCTATTCCTGAAAATACATACGACCAATATGACCTTTGGGACTAGTCAACAATTGCACTCTGAAAGAGAAGAAATTTCTGAAGGATAAATGATAACAGCTGATTTATAGCTTGTACACACTCACAGTGCAAAGTATGTACATCAAATAATCACCTGGGAATTTGGTGAATTTGCTGAGGCTGATGTGATCCCCGATTCTGAGTCTGTCGACATGAGATGCTGCATCTTGAGCATCTCAGCTTCCGATATGAAAATGCTTATACTACCGACAGCTCCGCGAACAGGGCGACGTGAAGGCTCAGAGTTAACGCAATCACAAGCAAGGCTGCATGCGTTCGCCAAGGATTTTCATCTGCTCACAACCCTAATATCAGTTCCACCAACCAGCAAATTGAAACTTGTAACATGGCACTCCACCAAGCCTGCAAGGATCCCTTGTCACCAAAACCCCATCATCAAGTTGAGTTGCTTCGCTTCGCTGTCCAGAAGCTTGAATCTTCCCCCTAACCGAACTAAATTACATGGGATGCAATTGCGTGAAGCCAAACCATGATGCGAGAACGACGACACCGTATCACATCTAGATAAAAGGTGATAGAACGTAATGAATCAATGTCGGTAAATTCACATCAGTCGAGTGTAGACAAGAGTGATCGCCATTTCCTCGCACGAAATCGAAAATCCTACTCTGTCCATGCTTGGTCCATTGGCGTCACCAGCTAAAGAGCTTCGCACCCCTCTGCAACATATGGTTGTCGGTACAACGCATTTGTTCCCAAAACAAGCACAACGGGGGGACGCATGGTTCTGGAGATTTTTTTTTTTTTTTTTTCACGAACAAATGGGAGACCTACTGCGTTAACCCCTAGTAAACGTCCAGAGTCTTCTCCAGAATTGTCATAAAATATTACTTGGAAGAATATTTTGGAATTGATGTACAAATAAAAGTTGTAGATTTTGAATTGTAGGTTCCATATGGTTAGATTCATCAATGTTATCACCAATTTTTTTTAGAAATTTTAAAAAGGAAGTTTCTAAATTCTTTCTAAATTTGATTACAAGCAAAATATTATCATTATTTGAGTAAAATTTGTTGGAATGGATTTGAAATGAGATTCTCTTGACATGGCGATTTTTGAGACTTTTGTTGTTCTTAAAATCTATAACCTCATTTTTGGAAATTCAGGTTGAACTAGAGTCAATGCAATTTTGGCTTGGTCAACCACTTGACATATATACTTGCACATTTGTAATTGAAAAAAAATATGTATTCTAGTAACAACAAATCTGCCATTGGACAACAACTTGATAAAATGTCTTCACAAATTAGGATGACTTTCACCCAAGAAGAATGAGAAAGAAACAAGAGTTTAAGTCTATTTGTTGTTTAGAAACTAAACGTTGGAGCGCTTAGGGGTTCAAAATCAATATATACAAACTAGCTAAGCCCAAAGGTTGGTCAAATGAAGAGATAATGAGTAAGAAGAAAGAAAAACAAAGAAACAAGACCAAAACTATAAGAATTGGCAAATTGTATGACCACACTTGTGCCATCTAATGTAACTGCCATCACAAGAGGCAAGAAGCTAGGTTTAAGCTAGATCTTGTTGAACTTAATCCAAACAAGGGAGTCTTAATGCGGTCTTTGTCATGCCTTCAGTTGGGCAGCTCAATCATCATGAATCCAATAAGGCGTCCTAGAGTGCTTGCTGAACTAAGGTTCTAGAGGTCTCATTGTAACAAACAAAACAAACATTATCATTTAAAATATTTATTAAATCTAAAAGGGCCAAATGGCATTTTGAGGCAATATAACAATTTTGGGTAGCTCATCACAAATGGAATTTTTTTTTCCCTTCTAAACTTTCACACAACATGTGCTTAAGGAATAGCTTTAAGGCACAACAATTTTCATAACTTTTGACGACATGGTTAAAAAGTTATTGTATGATATGTAATTTTCATTGATCTTTGGGCAACTCAATTTTTTTCTTAAATTCTTTTTTTTTTAAATACAAATTTGAAATTGATTTTCTAAATTTATATATATACACACATACACATGTGAAAAGCTTTGAATCATTCCATTTTGATCAATGAAAAGAAAGTTATGAAGTCCTCCATTTAACTCAATTTTCAATTTTTTGAAAGAATATAAAAACATTAGAGGTAGATTGTTTATTGTAACTTTACAACTATTGGGATTGGCAACTTTAATTCCATAACTAAATTCTTAACAATTTAGTGTTTTGAATCATTCTCTATTTCTTTTCAATTTCTGTTTTTTCCTATATGTTGTACAATTCCAAATGATTTGAAAATTTTCAAGTATGTAGCCAACTTGCGTTGAAGAATGAATTCAAAGAGCAACCACTATTTTGGCCATTTTCTCAAACAAACGAGATCTGAAGTGAACCGTCCTCCAGTTCCCGTCCTCCCGTCCCACTCCAGATTGCCGCCTCCCACTTCAGCTACCCCTACGCTCCAAATCGCCACTCTAGATCGCCGCTCCAGATCACATTTTTTGAGCCCTTTTCCCTGTTTCGTTTGCATACTATTGATCTGTAAACTTTTGTCCCTTCCAAAATGGTAAGGTCAAGATAGTGACCTCTATTGGAAAATCCTCTTTTACAGCTCTCATAGACAAATCACGACTTTGAAGTGCAGTTGTGCAGACACACACCGAGTCAGCATGAGAACATTCTTCACAACATTTATTCACTTCCGGAAAACTCAAACCCCGAAAATATTGTGAACACAACAGACTTACTGAGTCAAGCACAGAAGCTCACTAGCTGAGGTGTTTTGTTCGGTATTTTTATGTGGCTCCTGAAGAAAGGTGGAGGACAAAGTATCAGCCTCTCAACCTTGAACTTTGTAACATAATATCCAAAATTGCCAAACCAACCGCACAAACTTCTTTCAACCCTGAAGCAAAGTTTGAGATGCAGAGTCTCGAGCACGGTCCTCCTGAAATTGATGTTTGTCATGCAGGAGACTTGGGAAAGTCATCGCTGGTGAAGATGGTAAGAATGAAGACTATTATCTACAATCTGAGAGCAGATGTGATTGTGGTTGTGGACTTCTGATTCCTTGTCGGAAGTGATGGGAGGACTTGAAGAAGTTGCTGCATTCCTGTTCTCGTGATTGTTGCCTCTTCTTCTTGTGGTAGAAGGGATCGTACTAATTTTCATTTCCCGAGTTTAGGTGGGAATCTCATTCGTTCAGTTTTTTGGAATGCTGGTTGCAGGTGTTGCTAAGGTTTCCTTGAAGGATGTCCAGGTACTAGTTCTGAACTCTACTCTTATGTTATGGAAATTGTAACCTTGGCCAACCAATATCATTTATTTCTATTACAATTTAGGTTTGTGTCTAAATCAATTGGAAAATCGCTTCTATGTAGATGGATTCCTAGGAGCGGCGTCGACTTCATCATCGGCCATGCAATGGTGGTCCATGGCGACCCTGATGATCTTGAAAAAGGTGGGTTGAGCAATTTCCTGTAACTGAAAAAAACTCTCTTGCACAAAATTCACTTGTCCCTAATGAAGAATCAGCCACGAGTGCAGAAGTCGGACCTAAAACTGATGAGTGTGCTCTTCTCAGTGTGATACTCGATGCCCAGTTTAGGGCCGGTTTATACTTGGCTTGGGGTCAGATGGAAGGCTGGCTAGATTTGCCTTCAATCCGGCCCTCAATCTAGCTCCAATTCTTCCATTCGGCCCTAGTTAATGTAAAGCCCTTGGGTCGGATTCTTGAGAACAATTTCCAACTTATGTGTTCTTGGATTTTCTTAACACTCAAATTTAAAAAATTTAAAAACATGCATGATTTCCTTTCTCTTCCTTTCTTTCCTATTTCAAAAAAAAAAAAAGCTTTTTTTTTTGCTTTTTGCTTTTTTCTTCTTATTCATTCTATTTTAAAATAAAATAGTTTTTTTGGTGAATCTCTTATTTTTCTTCCTATTTTTTCTTATTTCTTAATTTTACTTATATATATAAATGTTTGAAGTTCAACTGAGGGTAAATGAAGAAACTTTCTATTTCTTGTGTCAAATTTTAGAGCCACGCCCAAAAAAATATTCCAAAGATTTAAAAATTTAAATCTTTTTTCTTAGTCTATAATTTTCGTTTTATCTTTTTTTAAAGTATGATCCTTTTTTATTATGGGAAATTGAATGAATTCAATGATAATTGTAAATCAAGTTTTGCGATATAGGTTCTTTCTACTAGTATTGTAATCTTTCCTTATATTTTTCCTAGTACTGTAATCTTTCCTTATAGCTTCCCAAGTACTGTAATCTTTCCTTATATCTTCCCAAGTACTGTAATCTTTCCTATAATGTTTTTTTTTGGAGCACCTGTTATTGCAAGTTGTAAAAGCACATCATCATGTCACAGATGTGAGTACAATATAATTTCAATAATTAACTTATTATTTATGTTAACCATTTCCACTCACAGATGGTGAGTCTGTGACATAACACACTGAACATCTCACAATCCAGCACAAGTGCTCCAAAAATTGACCAATGCAGATGGGAGGAAGATAAAATAACAGTGCTCCAAAAATTCAATTTTGCAGATGGGCGGAAGTTTCTTGCACTCACATATAATAAGCACGTACCAAAAAAGAAAAGAAAAGACTTTGCATTGGTAGACGGTAGAGATTTGTAAAATCCAACAGAGGGGCTCCATCTGGCCCAAGATGGGAGTTGGGGCCACCCAAAACCTCATCCCCATTGCTCCCTTGGGGCCGGATGGTTTGGTGTCAAAACCATGTCACCTAAGGCGACACGTAGGATGAGTGATGGTTCCATCCAGCCCCAAGTATAAAGCTCTTGTGCCGGATTTGGAGAAATTGAGTGCTCCTATTGGTTCAAACTAGGAGAGTTCCAACCGGCCTTCAATCCGGCCCCAAGTATAAACCAGCCCTTAGAGTGTAGGACGTCGGGACGGGAGGACGGGACGGTTTTGGGATCCCACTCCGGATTTCGTGGGCCGGGTGCCATGCTACGGAGTTTGGCAAGGCCGGCTGGGAAGGGCCCCACTGCGACTGCCACGCAGCCCCCCAAAAAAACTCGAGGGGGGTGTTTAACGTCTCGCATTGTCGACACCAAAATTTGGTGCGTCGGGCATTTAAGGGAAAAGGTACAGATAAAAAGCTGCCCAAGCTACAAGGAAGCTACGAGGAAGCTGCGGTACTGGCGATGCTCTAAGAGCTTCAAGGAATCAAGGCGCAAGGGTGCAGACCCCAGTGGCCAGGTTGGCTGCCTTTTACAGTGCATCGTTTTCAGTTGGAGACAGATTTTTGCACGACAGAGTAGGATTTTCGATTTCGTGCGAGGAAACGGCGATCACTCTTGTCTACACTCGACTTATGTGAATTTACCGACATTGATCACATTCTATCACCATTTCTCCTAGATGTGATACGGTGTTGTCGTTCTCGCATCATGGTTTGGCTTTACGCAATTACATCCCATGTAAGTTAGTTGCTCGAGTAGCGGGAAGATTCCAGCTTCTGGAGAAGCAACTCAACTTGATGATGGGGTTTTGGTGACAAGGGATCCTTGCAGGCTTGGTGGAGTGCCATGTAACAAATTTCAGTTGGTTGGTAGGTGGAACTGATATTAGGGTTGTGAGCAGATGGAATACTTGCTGAACGCATGGAGTGTTGGTTGTGGTTGCGTTAACTCTGAGCCTTCTCGTCGCCCTGTTTCGCGGAGCTGTCGGTAGTATAAGCATTTTCATATCGGAAGCTGAGATTCGTTGCGTACTGTTGGAACTTCCAGATTCAAGGACGAGCAGCAGCAAACATGGCGTTTGTACGACATCTCCAAGTAACGCTCGAAAGTGCCACTTTCAAGGATCCCCTGAGCAGTTCCTGTAAGTGAGCACTTCAGTTGTAGGTTTGATTCTGAATATCTGTGCCCTAACTTTCTCAAATTCCTTGTCTGGACAATTCCTCCGACGTGCAAAGAATTATTCCGAATGTCGGTCCGCTCTTTCGAAATGTCTTTTTGGCGGTTGATTTTTTCTCCATCAGTGAATAGAATTGTCTTATATCAAGTTGCGAGTAGCTGGAGGACACCGGGGTGTGTGAGGGTTACCTCCGCATCTGAGATGCTGCCTGAGTAAACATCATTGTGCTCAAAATTGTTCCAACATTGAATATGTCTCTCGATCGCAAACTCGTCTGATGTCGGACCTCTTCAATTTACTTTCATCTCCATGTCGAAGTGTTTGGAATTGTTGCAATGTCGTAGAGGCAATGCTAGGGTTTGCCTTTCAGTCCTCAATGGAAGACGATTACACTGCTAGTGTGTCATGCTTCACCGAAAGAAATTTGGAATCCAAATTTGCAGTGATCCTATTTCAGGTTCTAAACTTACAGCCAGCGATGGATAGGCTCTTGTATTTTTGATTCGCTTTGAAGCCGCTTGAGGACCAGAGATATTACTTACATTCTTTTTTACTTTTCTATCTCAGATATACTCGATTTGTATTGTTGCAACCTCGCGATCCTTGTCTTTGAGTCGTAGTGGCTCTGCGCTTGTGGAAATTTCTCATCGTGTCTTGAGGAAGTGAAGACGTCGAATTGGAGACATGGAATTTAGCATTGGAAGAGTTCGGGTAAGATCTGATTCAGCTGCTTTCATTTGTCTGTGCTGGCATTCTAGTCACATTGGTTCATCCTGTAGTCAAAGATATTCGGTACGTGACTTTCGTAGATAGTCTCTAACCTGCTTTACGGATCAAAGGGCTATTGTAGAATGCTACATCTAGTACGTTGCAACGTGTGGAATCAGGCTCTTTGTAATTAACAATTTCAAATCTCCAAGCTCTTTTTCACAGAAGTGAATGGGGTGATTGCAAGGAACTTTGGGTAGAAGCCTTACTCCTGCAGGAATTCCAAACGACATTACATTTTCAGCAAGGAAGTCTTTTCGCATCAAGGAAAATTTTGGTAAGTTCAACTGCAATGGTTATTCCTCTCTTAATCATGTCCTTCCGTAAGCCTACGTTGAGAAGAAGAGTCATTTGTAATGCCAAACATTTCAGATTTGATGTATAAACCTGCATCTTTGAGTCATGTTCAGGAGCTCGATTTATTACTAAACAGGAAACTCATTTAGTAAGCATTACAATCTGTTTTGTTGTAGCTAATTTGATATCCCGTGCTAGTCTAAAACTTTAGATTGAAATACAGAGTAATTCTGTGATACATAGTAACTTTTGATATCATCAAGTTTATCTAGTTATGGAAACTAGGCTAAAGACGTAAAGGCCATGTTCTAGGCAATATGTGGTTTTTAAACCGTGACCAATCAATTGACCTTACTGTTTTCTAAATGTTATTTTTTGGCCGAAAAGATAACCAGGATGTACGCGCAGCAAATCCGAACATTATCATTAGTGACTCGCTATCTTCATCCAACCATTGTGAAGTTAGCAAGAGTACCAATGAAGCCAGCCAGAGTGCTTGTGAAGCCAGCCAGAGTACTTGTGAAGCCGGCCAGAGTACTTGTGAAGCCAGCCAGAGTACTTGTGAAGCCAACCAGAGTAGCTGCAAGGCGCACATCAATGATCCTCCGAATCCTAGCAACGAAGTAGTGGAAAGTAGGTTGCTATGGAGGAAGATTTGTTGGCAATTGCAGGGACGATTTGTGCATATAAATAAAGAAAAGTGTGCACTTCTGCATCGTTGGCTTAATGCCACAGAGGAGAGCTACCACGCCAACATACGTTCTTCAGCAGTGACCGAATTGTGTGCAGCTATACCATACGCCCAGTATCTAGTCAAAGAGAGCTCTCATGATGAGTGGCTTTTGAAAGCTGTGGAGCTATGGGAATGTACGGAGCATTTTGTCGAGGTACTTTTGGATTTGTCCTGGTCGGCTTATCTCATGAATTTGGGAGTTGGGAACATCGAGCGGTCACAAAAATGGATGGATAAGGTAGACGAATTGCTAAATTCCCGCTGCGAACAAAATGATTTGGCAAACTTGCTCTACGAAGAGTCTAACGAGCCTGACAAGATTGCTTTGGGAGCGATGGTTTGTGCAACGTTGGAAGACAGAGGTTGGAGGTAAATGGTGCAGATCATCGACTAGCCAGCTTGTTGCAAGATCGTCTCAAGCCCGATCTTAAGAAGCAGATTGTGTGGCAACCTCCATTCTTGAAGCATCACAGTTTTTTTATCTACAGCAAATTCGTTGTTCCATTACAGAGCTCGTGTAAAACAGGAGCACATGGGGCCATTTTGAAACACCCTTGGGTGTATGAGGAGTTTGCTGTGAAGATGCGTCACCCAAAAGAGGATAGCAGTAAGACATTCAAGAAGGAATTTGACATTCTAGATAAGTATTGTAGTCCTTTCATAATTGGAGTGGTGGGATATTGGGAAGTGGAATCCTGGTCGGCGTGGAATCTATTTATCAACAAGGTGGTTAGTTGCCCATTTCTTTTAATGGAAAACTTGGAATGTGATTTCAATGACCTCATGAACAGATGTAAAAACAGCATGGGAGGGAAAGAGAGGAGGATTCTCGGACCTGGAGGCAATTAAGCTAATGCTTCCGATAGCCAAGGCCCTGCGGTTTCTGCATGGGAAAGATGTAGCCCACAGAGACGTGAAACCGCAGAACATCATGTGCAGAAATGTGGTGGTGCCGGAGGACCACAAAGAAACCATTGTAAATGAAGATACAATTGTGAAGCTCATTGATTTTGGCGAGGCAATGGAGAATGTGTCGGGTCTCGCTCGTAAGGAATGGGGACCTGCTGGCACTCCTGGGTACATGGACCCAACGATGTGGGGGGCCGATGCTATGAGATACACTTTGTTTATGGCCGATGTGTTCAGTTTTGCGATGGTGTTTGCAGAACTTTTGACATGGAGATCTCCGCAGGAGGCATTTGATGTATCTTGTTTGAGAGATGTGCGAGTCAAGCTAACAGCTGGTGAGAGACCGCCACTCCCCAAAAGTTTACCAAACTATGTTTGGTTAATTGTAGAGAGCTATTGGTGTGCTGATCATTTGAAGCGACCAGATTTCAAAGCCATTTGCTCAATGCTACAACATGCTAAAATTTTGCTTCTGGACATGGAGTCCCTTGACAAACCTGACAAATTCTTTGTTTACGAGGATGCACTTGGTGAAGAGTGCTGTATTTCTGACGAAACTTAAAGTTTTGGCACTCCCCTGGTTGAGGTGCCAACCTAAGTAAGAGTTTCAAATGTGGTGCTGCTTCAATCCTGATTTTGACACAAGGTCTCGAATATAGGTGTTTGTATGTAGTTTAATCTCTGTTATTTATCAGTGCTAAATGTACATATTTCTACATGAGTATTTCAAAGTACCTGTATTGAGTCAAGCAATGTAGCTTGATACTATTTTCCATACTAATTATACTGGTACACTAGAACATCGGTCAACACCTGTAGAACAGTAGCATTGAGGTAGAGGATACTAGAACATTTAGGAACCAGATTTCTTATACTCTTCCTGTTAACCAAAGGTGACTACTATTTATGTACTTGGTTGGAATTACTATATTATTATCATGGCAAGTTTTGTAAGCATGACTTACCTAAATGTCTACAGTCTTTGAATGAAATGGGATTGTCTTTTGTCCCTATCAACAATGTCCTACTTGCAATTGCGTGAGTATTCATACTGAGAATTAAAATTTTTAATCTCAACAGATTTGGTTCTTGCACCTGAATTTCTCTTCACAGCTCTATGCATCTTCTAGCAACCACACTCAAGCTACACCGCTATATGTTAAGTTGCTTAGAGTTAAAGTTAAGTTGCTTAGAGTGAAGCAAATGGTATCCTTGTACCATGTGCCATGTGAGATCAATGGGCAAAAAAGGCACTAGATGACAAGAAGATTCCACAGATTGTCTTGCTGGCCTTGGTGTGCAAAAAAGAAGGATTTCATATTTCACCAAAATCGGTGAACAACTCCATTGGTAGAGATTGGTCTATCTTGAAGGGAATCAATATGTGTGCTATTCTTACTCAATCTCTCCCTACCCACCGGGTCCACATATTAGTGCAATTGTCCCCTTGAACCTTGTAGCTCTCCCCATGAACTTTGCCCACCATTCTCACATGGTAGGGAGGTCCTTAGTAGGAATAGTTGCTCAAAAAAACTCAGCAACTACATTTGTAGATCTTTCCAATGGTTGATAAGTTTTATGACACCCAACAATCATCTTTCGTCTCTTAAAACTAAGAAATTTACAAATTATTTTTAGACTATTGGTATTCTCTTGTAATATTAGAAGAGATTTGAGACCTCCAAGAGCCCGCAAGTTATCTTGCATTCCCGTACCGTTTCCACGCAAGAAAGCTGCTAGTTGATGTGTTTGAGAGAGTGCCACATCATTTTCGAAAAAATTAAAATTAAAAATTAAAAATTTTGGCCTAAAATTTTTGTTTTAGTTTTTGAAAAAAAAAAATTCTGACAACCTATACTAGCTGTTAACAGATCTGGCCAAATTAGGGAACGAGCCTGAAACGGCCCTTCTATGCCCTCAAATCTCTTCTAATGGCACACATTACATTTGGTAGCCTTCAAAGAGGCAGCCTTTTCCTCTCTAGAGTCTCATCCACGAATTTTATTCACACATCATTAATGTAAGCTTGGTACTGGGATAGTGGCGGTACATTTATGGTATGTTCCATTTTTTTTTGCTAATTCTAGGACCAAACATACAAATCATCAAATAATTGTAAAGAAAGATGGTTTGCCCAAAATCCAAAGAATCAATTGAGTAATATATCAATGCAATTTAACCATTTGCCATCAAAAACAAATTTTGATGGTATAATGAAGGAATTGCATCATTCACATTTGTTGAAAAGGGAGGTGGAGACATCATTTTTATATTGCAATCTATTGTCATCATGGGTCCTCAAAGGATATGGGATAATTTGAAGATGAATGATTGACCGCTCATCTTCAAAACATACTACTTATGTTTGAAGTAGAATTTTAGACCTCATTTATACATAGTAGAATAACTTTTGTCAAAAAGATTTGAACCAAAAAAAGGTAGTAAATCTAGAAAAATTTTGTCTCCAAAAATCCATTTGAAATTTCAAGCCTCCAATCAAAAGTTATGGACAAATTCAAAGAGGATGTTTGAAAATATCAATTGAAAAGAAAATGTCCCTTCCAATTCCTTTTTAAAATTTGTCCACAACTTTTGATTAGAGACTCAAAACCTCAAACGAATTTTTGGAGATGAAATTTAACTAGATTTATCAATTGTTTTTAGTCCAAAGCTTTTTGAAAAAATTTATTCTACCATGCCTAAATGAGGTCTAAAATTCTACTTCAAATACAATTCCTGCTTTAATTTGACTTATCTATGAATAGTTGGATTCTTACTAATTCCACTATTTACAAATCCCACATTGTTTATTTTACCTCCTACCACCTTGTATGTATATAAAGAGTTGTCATCTCAATTCTAGATACAAATCATGAATAGCTTTTGCCATAATATGAGGTAAGTTTGATGTTGAAAGCATTGAATTTAATGAATTGAATGCTATTTTGTTGAAAATGTCATTTGAAAATATTAACCTTCTACTGACTTCAATTTGAAGAAGCGACCCAAGTACCTAGTTGTATATACTTAATTTTCCAAATAGTTTTTGACACAAGTATCTAGAGTAATTGTTGTGGCATATTCCACATCTTTCCTTTGGGGGGGAGGGAGAAAGGTAGGCACCCAAAAAATATGCCACTAATCTTAAACCGCCATCTATACTTTGTGAAGGTTTCCAAAATCAATTATGTACTAGTGTAGAAGAAACACTTTTAGAACCAAACTTTGTCCCTTTATAACTTTTGCATAGAGTATCCAAATGTCGCATTCTTTGGTGCGTTGGAACCTTCTTTCACTTGCCAATATGAAAATATAAAAATTTGAACAATCTAATAATAGTAATTAGATACAATTGCAATTAGTAGCGGTTTGGGGGGTACCCACCTTATTGAATGTTATGATCAATAGTTATCAACAATAAGTATACCTTCTATCCATTGGTTTCAAAAACTTTAGTCAACATGTGGAGTGTGTTTTTTGAGCTATTTTTTTGCTAAAAAGTGAGAATTTTTTTTCTGGGAATATCTTCCTGCTTTTGCAATGGATGGAATCATAAAATACTAACAAATCTTGGGACCATATTGCTCTAGTTTGGATGAATGTACATTCTTTTGAATGAAAAATAAAATTTGGTCCATAAATTGTAGGTTTCACCTATTCCATGGATGTAAATAGCTTCCTGATAACAGTGAAGATCGCTTTTGGCCCTCCAGTTTGCATTTTTTTCTTCCACTTGTGCATTCTTGGTTGCACCACCACACACACCTTCTCCCTTTCTCCTGTTGCATGCTCTTCACGCACCGAAGTGACTGGAGCTCTGGATCTGACATAATAGTAGGCCCTCGCAAATGGGGGGTGGTGAGGGCTGAGTGCGATGTCGCATAGTCATGCGCGGGCCCCCACCCTTAATAGCAAACAGAAGGATCCGGGCTGCTTCCGAGGTCACCTGACCTGCCAATTTGACCTCCCGCTGCAGTGGTTTTTACCCTTTCCGCCCACCTCAAGCCAGACGACCGCCCACATGCAGCAAAAGTTAACTCGCTGGAATTAAAAGCCTGGATAAACTGTTCGTGAGGGCTGTGCCCTCACGTTTTGTGAGCCCAGCCTCGTTGGCCCTCGGCCAGGCAAACCCGGCCTTTTCGAGCCTCACGTACAACGTCGCACAGCCGATTCTCGCCTCATGTGCGCGGGCCTAGTATCACATTCTAGCGAGCCCAGACAATGCTTTTGAATGATATTGCGCAATTTGTTAGAGATTTCTAGGTTAGAACTGAAGCAATTTGTGGAATTGCAGGAGTGAGAATTTTTCTCAGAGACCATGTCGGGCACATCGGAGAAACCATCCTTCACGACAGATTGGCTGCACCATAACCGCGAGCTCTACGCAGCGGCCACGAACCACACCTTCATTGCCAGCATTCGAGATGGCTCCATCGACGTTAACAATTTCAAGCATTGGATGGTGAGCTTCAAACCAATCTTTACTTCTACGAGGACGACCGATGCTCCCTAATCAGACGAATAAAAATTCTGAATGCAGCGATGGTTAATCTCGCTATTTGATTCTCCCATTTGAGTTTCTTTTTTGGTCATCAATTTCAAGCATTAGATGGTGAGCCTCGAATCAATATTTTTTTCTTCTAGAAGAAACTATTCTTCTCATAAAGAGAATCTCTAATCAGACGAGTGAATTCTGAACGCAGCGATGGCTGAATAATTTCGCCATTTGATTCATATTTAGTTTTGTTTCGTCGTTTTAGGAACAAGACTACCACTTCGTAAGAGAATTCGTCCGCTTCATTGCGAGCGTGCTACTCAAGGTGCCTCGAAATGCTACCGAACCTGACCTGGATGTGATTCTGGGCGGAATCACAGCCCTGGAAAGCGAGATTGCGTGGTTTCGGAAAGAAGCAAACTTCTGGCAAGTGTTTCTAGAGAAGGTTACGTTACTTGAACCGAACAAAGAATATTGCAAGTAAGCTACATTGTAATCTCCCTTTCTCTCTCTCTCTCATTTGCCAAACAGGGGATAGTGAAGGGAGGGTTTCTGGTCTTCTAATTCCTTGTCTTCTTAGACTTTTGAAGGAATTGGAGAAAGAGGAGACACCATATGCAGTTGCGGTGACGGCTTTCTGGCTGATAGAGTTGGTTTACAACGCCAGCTTCATGTCATGCTTGGAGGAAGGCTCAAAAACGCCGTTTGAGCTTGTTAGTACAGTCAAGCGATGGGGTAGTCCGGAGTTTCATGAGTATACACTGAGCTTGCAGAAAGTGGCGGACAAAGCTCTTGATAATGCTTCCGTGGTTGAGCAGAAACAAGCCAAGGAGGTAATAAAAAATATTTCAAACCTTTGATTTGTGTCTTTTTAGCATTGATTCGATTTTATTTACGTCATGATCCTCATTAACATTGTGGAGAAATATGTCATGAAAGATAATTTTTAGCTTTTGACTGCAATTACAGGCTTGTGTGCGCATTCTGGAGCTCGAGATCAAGTTCTGGGATATGGCTAGTTTCTAAACTGGTTGGAAGCAATGCAGCTGCGTTGTATTTCACGTCCTTGAAAGGTACAAGGACATGTACGAATGTTCTGTTACTGAATGGTACAGAAGGCTGTTATTTTTCATGGCTTAGGATTTATGCCTTGAGGTTTTTGATTTGAATGGGTGTAACCCTATTCAACATGTTAAATGTTTTTGAAATCTCGAGGCTTTCTAGGCATTCATATATTTTTCCTTTTGCAAGAGGTTCTAAATACGTGTTTGTATCTGTGTTGAATTCCAAGTGTACATGCAGAATTTCTTTGGCCCTTGTAAGATTTTTGTAACATCGAACTGTCTCAGTTGTCTAAATCTATGTCGAAATTTAGTGCCATTTCAAGACAAGAATCATTCCCATGCCAAAGAATTAGTAAGCTGTTCAAGAGCATACGGCCTGGCCTTTGTGATCCCGCTTTGGACCGCGCCAATACTATCTCTTCACCGGAGGTAGTACCGTCTTGAAGGTTCTAGAAAAAGGGATTCTTCAGATAGCCCTCATCGAAAACGGCACCAGAACGGAAGCTCCTCACCAAACAGAGTGTGAACAATAGAGTGTGAATAAAACCAAAAATATAGTATGCACATTAGGCATTAGGGCATTAGGGCAATTTTGCCGATCGGGTTTCCATTCTTGCACATTGAAGCTATTCCGATACCGGATTGTCACGGGCACTCTGGCGCAACTTGGATGTATTCATTGAGGTGGTATAATTTATTCGATTGGATTAATTCAAAATTACATGCAGGCTTTGTGGTTTTCTGTCTGTATAGTTCTGTAGATTCCCCTGTTTTTTCTTTCGTATTGTCTTGTTGCGATTGCGTTGGACAGCATAATGTAGACCGGCAGTTAAGAGGTGAATGGTCTTTCGGACCGATGGCTTTTTTGTGAGTGAAGATGCTGGCCGGCTTGTTCCACTGAGTGTGAGCGTGGAGAGCTCGGTTTCGAACAGTTATTGTTTTTCTTCCAATGAAATTTGTTGGAGAGCATTCAAATATTAGTTATTTTGCATGCACATGTTCACATGTGCGGAGAGCATCGACAAATTTTCGGTTAGGTTTCGGCCGAATTGTCCGCAGGCTCCCATTTGTGTTCCCCTGCACGAACGGTTCATCGTTTGAGGGTTTCAACAAATGGATCCTTCACTGGAGTCCCGTCTCATTGACGAGCGCGCGATTTCTCAACTCGGGGCAATGGCGATCTTTGTAAGTCTGTTCAACACTCGGATTACTAGAAAATTTCGTGCATATACCCTCTTTAATTCGCATCCACGTTCCTCAGTGGCTTTGGCCGACTCTGTTCTATTCCTTTCTGTAAAGATTGATGTAAATATGTGATTCACGGAAAATATTTTGGAATGTATGTGCTGGCCAACCTGGAGGAGTGCATGATGGCGGCCAATTTAAAATGTCAAGTTTGTACAAGGGTTTGAGAAACCGACAGATTTTACAAGAACCAATTCTTTTGGTTGGAGGTATTCAATGTACCCCTTACTTGATTGGAGATTTTGCCTATCCCATTTGCATCTATTTGATGAAGAATTGGAAGGCCCCCAATGATTTGCAGAAAAAAAGATTTGACAAGTCCATGAACTCAAGAAGAGTTGTGATTGAGCAAGCGTTCGGCACATTGAAGAATAGATGGAGAATTCTGAAGCATTTCAATTCAAGAGTTGATAGAGCTGCTAGGGTTACTATAGCTTGTTGTTGGTTACACAACTACTGCGAGATGATGAACCAACCAGAGCCTCAGGTAGGTAATGTAGTAGAACAAAGGGATCCACATGTCGGATTTGGCTATGGAAGATTGCCCGTTGGTAGAGATGGAGAACATGCAAAATGGCAAGGAGAAATCTTGAGATAGCAATTGTTTAGGTAGTGGATTATTGAAAATCCCAATGATGAATGACTCTAATGACATTTTACATGTCTTTTTTCAAAACTATGTATTGAACTACCCATGGACACGGACAAATAAATGTATATGAAAAGCATGTTTTATTCAATGCAATAGGAATTAGAACAAATCAAATCAAATCAAATCAAATCAAACCAAATCAAATCAATTCCATACAAAACTGGAACCAAAATTCCAATGCTCTCAACTTATTCAACGTAGGTAACTATTGAACTGCAACATCTACTTTGAGACATCTGAGGAGTCCTTGGACTTCAAAACATTTGCAAATATTTCTGCCATCTTCAATTGTGACTCCACGATCATCTTCCTACTCTCTCTCTCGTGGTCCAATATCTTGTCCGTCATCTTCTCTGTCATGGACAATTTCATTTTTTCCGCTCCCGACTCTCTCTCGCCTGCTCTGCTCTCTATTTCTCTTGACCTGGCCGGTTTCCCGCGGTTCTGTGGTTTTAGATTTTCACCGAGCGCCTTGCACTTTGTCTCTTCCTTCCAGCAGTGCAAGCTCGAGGGTTCGCTTGGCCTTGATGGACGAAGATGATGAGTGCAAGGCCCTTCGCCGAGTCGTGGAGAAGAGATGTCCAGGTGTAAAATTCAAAGACGGTGACATCAAGAAGTTGGTGGAGGCGGGATATGATACAGAAACGGCCCTTGCCTTAGCCAGTGAGAAACGCTTGGAGAAGGTTCTTCCGACCCGACATGGCGTGGTTGACATACTCATCAAGGCCTTCGTCCAACCTGCCCAACCGCAGACAAAGTCCGCCGAAATGCAACCAGGTATGTATGTTTTCCTATCTAGGGTTTGTGGTCTGAATAATATTGACTCTTTTGTTACGGATCATTTGGAAGCAATTTGTCTCTAGGGTTGTCCTAGAACTCTTTGGAAGAAAAGAAAGGCATGAGGGAACAGAACCGAAGCTGTGCAGCTCAACAACATGGGTTGATGGGTAGAGTATGGGGTTGCAGTTCTTTGAAAGGAAGCCGAGGAACGGGTTGGAGATGGTTTTGTACATTTTCGGCAGGATGTAGGGTTTTCTCTTTAGGGTTCTCTTTCTATGATAAATCCAGAAAATGATACTGGGATTTGTTCTCTAACCGTTGTAGGTAGGCATGCTGGATTCGTACCTCTTTTAATTGCTAAACATTGACAGTGACCATTGTGTTTGCAGAGGGAGAGCCAATTTCAAAGCGTCCAAAGACGTCACCAGTTGAAGATCTGGATTTATTGGATCAAGAATGTAGTTATATGCGGTACCTGTTGGCGCCCCCTGATAAGCTCCCCATTACAGTAGCAGAGCTCCACGAATTTTTGGCCTGGAAATCAAGACCGCTTCCAGTTTCGCATGGTGCGACTTTACACTCTGTACATGACAACCGGCTGGTCAGGTTATGTAAACCAGAGGAGCGGAGTGTGGCACAGCTAGTCGAAAGCGCATTGACTGTTTGCCATCTCCATGCAAACAATGAGGCAGATAGCTCGCATATTCTGCGGATTCTCACTGGAGATTTTCTGGAACTATTAAACAATCTCGCCCCAGCCGAACTGAGTTTGCAAACCTTAGAATCGACAATGGATTCAGCCCAAAATCCCGGTTCTGCTGCCGTTTCGTCACTTGTTCCCCTGATGGGACCAGATTATATGCTGTATATAAGGAACGCACTCATTCTCAGGTGGGAGAATAAGATAGACCCTGCAAATTTTACAACAGCTAGGGATGAAAACACTGGAAAATTAAAAGTATGGAGCCCTCTTTACTACGGTGAACTGCCTTACGTGATTGGAGGTTGCTGCGGTGGGAGAATATTTGAGTGGCTAAAGCTCTCTCCAAAGGATGGGAAGACTCTTGCAGAACCTATCTCACGAAAGTATGATTTACGGCAGCTGAGCAGCGTAGCAAAATTGCTACACAGCGTTGTGCAGATGCACCGTCTCCTACAACGACTGCAGCAAGCATTAATTGACCCTGTTCCTATTCAATTGTATAAGGAGATGAAGCGTGTAAATGGAACAATTGTTGTGGGTCCTCAGTATGTAGTGAAGACTTTAATACCTCAGTTGTCAGTTGAGAAGCTAGATGTTCTTCAGTCCTTGTACACATCAATCGCTGGTTCCAAATACCTCATCCAGCTCCAGGGTGAGATTTTACAGCTACGGGGTTCATCTAAACTTACTCTATACCCTGTTGGTCACCCAACTGCACGGCCTGTTGATTTGAAGCAACTGGAAAATGCCACGCACGACATGTTACATGGCCTTTCGGAATTGCACAAGGCTGGTTACACCCACAGGGATTTAAGATGGGAAAACTGTATCCGAAGACTTGCTGATGGTGAAATGAAATGGATTATCATAGATATGGAGTATGCTGGACGAGATGGAGAGATATGGGAAGGTGACAAACTGGCGACATGGGATGAGGATGAGGGAACTTTGGACCGCACCATCTACTCTACAAGCTCGGACATGTATCAGCTGGGAAAGCTTATATTGAATTGGCTGGATGTGTCACATATCGAAGAAAAGCGGATGAGGGCATTGGGACAGCGGATGAAGCGTAAGCGTGAACAAGCATCGGAGATGCTTGGGGACATTTGCGAGAACCGCTGTGCACGTTGCAGAATTTTTAATGCAAGGTGGATTGTATAACTATGACTTGGTCTGCAAGATTGTTCAAATCCCTGCAGGCAGATGCGGAACAAACTCAACTAATGCATGCAAAAGGTCGATCGAGCCGGATCAGAAATGAATAATATGCTTTTAATTGCCGGATCATATTCTCAAATGTCAGATGGACCACCAAGTAAGAGATCGGAACTGCACTTTTAGTATGCCAGATATTCCGTAGATATTCCTCGCTCTCCAAATTCATAAGTCTGGGGCTTTAGTATTTAAAACACTGTTTCTCGATTGTAATAAAAGGCCTCCTCCTTCAGTCTCAGTCTATCATTTCATGTGTTCTTTCGCTGCTGCGTGCTTCTGGAATCGTGTGACTTTCATATGTGTATTGTCTTTGCAGTCTGTTTTCGAATCTATTTGTTTGAACGATACTTGGAGGTTTCGGTCTATGTTTACATAGTGTGTTATGTGGTGTTCGTGCAGGGATGAGGACTTCAACTAGATGTGCGAGGTGGGTCTCCCATCGCTGATCTTAACAATGGAGGCATAATCCATTCTTAATTGACTCGCCCTCTGCGCTTTGGCAATTGTTTAAGACGCGAGGTTATATTAGGGCGATATTACCGCAAGGAAATGTAGTGAGCCCCTGATTATCCTCCTTCATGTCTCTGGTGATCCTCTATCAATCTGTTTTTCAATCTTGTTAGCATGTCGATTGGTAAGTTCTCGTGCTGTGATTTCAGCAATTTCTGAACACCCTTGGCCATGGCAGACCTATTGATTACTGTATGAGGACCCGAAATATTATCAGGTGCTTGTTTGTTTAAGGCTTGATCGCGGGATTTCTTCGTTTCTTCACTGTCTAAAGAGACAAGGAGTGAGCGTGGCTGTTTGATCTGTTTGCATTGAGGACCTATAATTTGACTCTACAGCTGTACTGAGTGTTGTGCGAGATGAAACTGGTCCCAAGAGCGACAGGGTCCTTCACTTTATCAGATCGCATCATACTGCTTTTGGGTCATTTTCGGGTTTACGTCGTTTGTTAAATTATTGGTTTCGTTTTTGCGGTGGCTCCTCGTTATTCCCGATGACATATATTCAACTATACGATTGTTGTGATTATGATTCTGTCTCTTTCTTTCTTATAAGGGAATTCTCTATGTAGTCTATATTTAGAATCATGATGTGGAATCTCCAGTATATGGCTGTGACAATTCATCGTGCACTTGTCGAGTATGACTTCTCACGCTTCGAATTAGTAGCCAGGTGATTTTCTATGATTTACATTCATGATGACAATCAGCGATGCGATGTAGTGTTCCCTTTTTGAGGGAATCTTAGTTTGTTTCTAGGGCTATTTTGAATCTGTCAAGTCCTAGGATAATCTTGTCCTAGAAGCTTGTCCTGTAACCGGTGTTCCCTCGCCTTGTGATTGACATTTGCTACACGCGCAAACATTTGGACATGAAATGAAAGTTTTTTATACAATTCCACGGAGGATTCCATTTGGAATAATCTGTCGAACATGGTAATCGGAAATTTACTAAAAGACCAAATCTATCACTGCAAACTCGGTCATGAATTGATATATTACATGCAGAAAGCTGGTGCATGGGCTTTCTCCACTTGAAAATGCACCATTGAGGCACCATCGTGAAGTTGAATTCATGTGTGGAGAACTTGAACCTTCCCAGACATTTCTAAGCTCTTCTATCATTTAGATTGCCATTACTCAAGGGGCAACTTAGATTGCTTCTGAGAGGCCTGATAGATTCGAAACGCAGCAATCCACATGGTAAAATTTCCTATTACAGTTAAAGCAGCTTGAAAAATCACCAAAATCTGCAAAATACCAGAAAATTGTCAGAAGAATTAGACAAATCTTGATGACGCTAAAACAGCAGTGGCGGGAACACCCCCGGGAGGTATTCTAGAAAACCCTGCCAATTGTAATACCATTTAACGCAGGTTCTAATGTAAACCCTGCAAATCGTAAGGTGATTATGTTTTCTAGAATACCTCTGAAGGTTAAGTTCTCTACTACGGTACTAGTCGTGCAGTAGAAAAATTGATCTGCAAGTTTTGGTTTAGCCCATTTTGAAAACAACGTCAATTTCAGGCCATCAGCGTGTATCCAACACAACATCGTAAAACGATGTCATAATTTTCTAATCTAGATGCTGTTTCCACGAAAACGAACGTTGGATGCAAGCATTTTTAGTAAGGAGCATATGTATATATGAGAAACAGGTTTGTTCCGAATAAGGCTCATTATACCTCCAAAGACTGGGCATTGTAGAAGAAATGCCAAGTGCATGCGCACATAGCTCCACCTAATAAAGGAACCTGCCGGAAATCATATATGTCAGATCAGTAGTACCAGATAAGTTCCATCTTAATATTACGAGTAGAGAAACGAAACCATATACAGAAAACAATAAGCTGCAAATCGTCCCTCAAAGGTCAATGATGACTTTAACGTGCGAATAACATTGCACCAAAATTTCTACGAAGCATTAGAACTAATGAGAAGTCGTGCGAAATGGTCAAATCTTAATTTTAACTAAGCCTCTAGCATTGAAGATGTAAATTAAGAGATGTACCATTCCCCACGAAAGACCCTTCCATGCGGAGTTGCCCGGGGTTTCACCGTAACGCCACACCAATGCCATTGCTGTGATCCTGCCAAACAAAATGTCCCATTCAAGCCCAACATCCATAAGTAGACAGCCTTGCATAAATTTTGCAAACACTCCAAATCCGCTCTATATACAACATGGCAGAGACGAACTTACAGAAGACCTAGACTGAGCTACAATTCCTGCATACTAAGAACGACGGTAATGGTAACAAGAAATCCAACATTTTTAATCTATCAATTGAAACTACACAACAGACGGAGCCAAAAATGTCCAACTCCGAACTACACTTGGTAACAAACATGGCACTGGCACTAAGATGGACAAAAATAGAGCAAAAGATTGACGGAAACCCATAGCAATTGAAGAACATGCAAAGAAACGATATCGACATTCCTTCTCTTTGTGAACCCCAAAAGAACCACGAGGCCCAAATTGAGTCTTGTGTCCAATTTCACTCATTCTTTGACCAACATATACAATGTTCTTCACGGATTTTCCTGACGTAATATTTGACCCATCTGAATTACAATTCTCACAGTATGACCAATCGAATATCTGCTTATCATTCAAGAGTGGTCTGAGCTAATTACGTGGCTGTGTCGTTCTCTTCTCAAGAAACAACCGGAACTAAAGTTCAGCAAAGCAATGAACTTGCTGTAGTCCCAGAATTTGGAAGACGAATTCTAACTCTGTTCAGTAAGAGTAAAAAAACAGAGGGATCCATGAATTTGTGCAAACAACGTAAGGAATTCGTGAAGTTGATTAGTCTCACCATTCAGCAACGCTGGCCACATGAATAAACCACGTGGGGAGTGAGAGAGCGTTTGTGAGCTCCGTCTCACGAAACGAGCTCTGAACCTCACCAGAACCAAACACAGACTCTAACACCCTGCATGGCAATGGCACGCGGCTGCATTGCCATTCCCCACTCTCGCAACATCAGACAACCATCCCACATAAAAACACACAAATACACAGATACAAAAGCACTACAACAACATCAATCGACTCACTCTCAGGACTCAGAAGCTTCAGGTACAATACCAATTTTGTTAAATCTGCACATGGTATGTGCACATTAGTTTTGCAAAAGTGCAAGCCAAAGACCTTCGTGATTGTCGATTCCCTACCACTACAGTAGATCAAAAAACCCGATGAAACAACACAACATAGGGAGGTTGAAACAAAACCCTGATTCATTGTTGTTTCAACAGGGGGTTTCCAGTTTTCACTGGTGTACTGTACAATTTGTAGTATGAACTTCAAAAAAATGGATGACAAAGGGGTTTAGCAATCAGTGACGACTCAAACTTCATGGCCCAAATTCAATAAGGATTTCGGCACAACGTGCAATTATCATACTCCAGTTTTAACGACATTGGCGGGCAGTTTTAACGACATTGGCGTTCGTGAAACAAAGTTCAGATGCGTCGATTAGAATTGAAGCTTCATTTCTCGTAACACGCGTGTCTCTAAACCATCAAATTCACAGAAACCCTAAGAAATTGCACTCGATGCACTGGCTGTGGCTGCATACAAGCTCTGCCGCTTCTTGATCTTTGACAATGCCCCTTGCCAATACTTGCAAAAGATTTCAAAAGGCTTGAAAATGCTTAGAAATGCTTGAAAAATATTCAGAGTTTTTGATGATGTTGTGAGGAAAGGAGAGAACCAAACGCACCACTCGACTACGCTCGCCACGTGAATGACCCAAGTGGGCAAAGACAAGGCGTTCTTGGGCTCCATAGCCACCAGTGACGACCACGCATCCACATTCAATGCAACTTCTGGAGCCGCGTTTGCGTGCTGGGGAAAGGCCAACATCGTCCCTGCCACCGCGCCCAACCCCAAAACACAACCAGCTCGTCCATCCAAACCCTCAAACCCTAATTTCTCAGAGGATTTGGGCATTAAATCCGAAGCTCTTGAAGTCGACGCAGAACACGAGATGGAGTCATGGTTGTGAAAACTGCATTGAGGAGGACTGTGTCGAATCCTGGCGACATTGAAGGTTTGAAAGGAATGAGCATGTAAGGGAGTGACGAGACGAAAATTCTTATTGGCAAGCAGAGAAGGCAGAGTGGCCATTGCTGCAAGTGGCACACATAACCCAAATTACCTACACTCTGTTCTCTACCAGTATCCCCATTCAAAGCTCAACGACTTTTGGGTCACCTAATCAGGAGGATTGCAGCAATCCCAGCAAGTGGGTTTGTATGCTAATGAGGGATATTTCCAATTGGTGAAGAATCGATGCAGTCGAACACAAAGATAAGCTAAAACGAAGGTTCGGGAGTGATGGAAAGTTTGATGCAAAATCAGGAAGTAGCGAGAGTGAGGAGGGAAAGAGAGGATGGAAAGAGAGGAGTGGAATGGATAAGGCACACATGTACAAAAACTGAAGACTACCGTCGTGACAAACTATGTGAAAGCGTAGATTCTAGCCCTCCAGCCCCCTCAAATCTACAGCCACACATTCCAGATCACTTTTTTCACACCATACTCAATTGTGACACACACTGCGCTTCTGGTGCCCTTCTCTTTGTAGATGATTGTGGTGCTCAAGAGTAGCTCCATTAGGAGCTTCGGATTCATGGAACTGTCTCAATTTGGGATTGCAGTAGCAAAATAAAGTATTCTTATCTGCTTGCAAAGACAGAGAAGGAGACCTAGAGTACGCTCATGCATTGCAAGATTGAAGGATTTTCCCAGTCAGATGAAGGCCGCATGAGCGAATTGTAGCAGGGGTTCAGGGTTAGTCGCAAAGAGAAGAAGAAGACGCCGGAAAGAACCATGAGAGCTGCAATGGAAATCACGTGCCCGTCTTCCTGCAGTTTCACGCCACAACTGGCGCGTCCTTCCTTTCGGACGAACCTCCGGTTGGAGCAAGTGGGCGCATGGCAACCTCCTCAGCGAAGACTTCTCCAAATCACCAACGTTGGATGGGTAAGGGTAACCTGACTTTAGGTTTCCGCAATGCAACCCCAAGAACCTAATTATGGGGAAGAAGAAGCTCTGGTTTAGGGGTTGAATTGGAAACAAGGAGTAAGTGCATTTGCAAGTTAGGAAAATTAGAAGCTAACTTGGAGTTAGTGGCAATGCAAATTGTGTCTGAGGCGGCATGTGATATACCGTGTGCAGGATCCTGAAGGCATTTTGGGAGCGCCTGTGCCGCACCACATTACTAGACGGAGTTATCAGAAGAAAATCGCTGAAGATGCCGAGTATAAAGAGAAGATTGAGAGGGAGCTGCAAGCGGAGAAGGAGGCGCGCAGGGTGGCCCGTGCGGTAATGTTTTTAGTGGCATAGATTCTAATGCAATTGATGGATTGTCAAGAGTTTAGGGTTTAAGGGTTTAGGGATGCGAATTCGTTTAGTTTTAGGAATTGGACTACTTGTGGTCACCACGCTCTTGTTGAATCTTTCTTCTTTTTTTATGGCAGGCACGGGTAGTGCCGGACTCACCTAAGGATTTGCTGGAGTTTTTTCTCAGAACCGAAGGCGAAGAAATGGAGTTTGAGGTTGCTCGTTGTCGCCCCCGGTATGTCCTACAGTTGTGATTTTCGAGAGTTTATTTGTGATATGCCTTGTGATCATAGTCTGTCGTTCACATGTAAGGGACCTAGGATTTATGGTCATGTAACGACTAATTCGATTAGTAATATTTTGAAAGGTATAAACTCCTTGTATATCATCAGAATCGGTAAAGAACGTTGCATGTGTTGGTCACATTCAAAATAAATCAAACTAAAGAATTGCTGAAAGTAACATGTGACCTTCTTGATCTTTTAGGGTTAAGTGACACTTCTTGTCCAGAGACTCTTGAAGTATTGGATGGATAGACCGCTGTGAGAAAAAGACACCTTGTTAGTGTTTTAGTGCAAATTGAATGTGGTGTTGTATTTTGAGCTGAGGGTCTTTGTTGTTGCTTGATCCCTAAAGAACAGGTATTTTATGGTTTTCAATTGACCAACTTGATTGATCGTATTGTGAAAATAATAATGCAGATAGGGCTAAGTTTTGCATCTCCAAGAACATTGTATGTGTTGGTTAAAAGCGAATGAGAGAAAGTCTCCCTTTCGGGCGTTTGTGGCGCTTTGGAGTTATCGTCAGTTGCAGAGGAACAAAACCGAAACTTTGTTGTACCAAGGATCAAATTTGGTATTTGTTTGGATTACAATGAGGGCTTATGACGAACCTCATGAACGTATATGTGCAGGCTAACGGAGGAGTTTTTTTCGTTCGTGAAGGCTGAGATTGGCAGTCTTAGATTTGCTGTAAACCAGACAGTGGTATGCAGTTCATTTTGGCTTGATGCTTGGAGATGACAAAGCTTCCAAATTTTTTTTAAATTTTACCTCTCACAGCATCTTTGTAATGTAGAGAGACTGGGTTTTAAATTCATAAGCAGTTCATGCCTTTCACAGGAGATCGAGGACAGGATAGGCGAGCTCGAGGTTCTGCAGAATATTTTGCGAGAAGGCATCGGTATTTTGCCTTTCCTTATCTCATTATTTTTGCATCAACTCCCAAGAAACAGTTAACCCGAGAAGGACCAAGAGGATCAAATCGACCTTATGATTTTTAGCGCTTTTTGAGCGGGTCATATGGGGATTTTATTTTTTTTCGTTTTTATTTTATTTTCGATGGACATAGGTAATGTAAGACACTAATTCTGGTGATATAAAATTTGTCCTCATCTGAATTATGTTATTCACGGTACACCTATACCTCCTTTTATTTATGACCTTCTCTAGAACTAGATTCTGGAGTATCCTACATACTTGTCACGCCATCATTGACTGTAACACACTTGTTGCACATTCAAACTATGTTACCGTTACCATTCATATTGAAGATGTAATGTTGTATGATCAATTGAATTGTTCGCTTTATAAACATTGCATCTTCAATCTGAATGGTATGTTTTGAGCAGAATTATGTTTTCATTTTCTTCATGTTGTTGAATTGGTGTTTGCAGAAGCGTACGACAGATTGACTACCGATCTTGTTGACGCTAAGGATCGATTATCGCGCATTTTCTCGGCCAAGGACAAAAGGGCAACTGTAAGTCCAGCAACATGAAGTTCTACTAATCCTTTGGACTTGGTTCTTTTTATCTAGCATTTGGTTTTGTGTAAATTCTTGGACGCCCCCATAGTGACTAGATTGTTCACTAATTACACTTGAATTCCAATAGTTGTGCGTTTAATTGCCAATGATTTCCAGAATCCTGTGCAGTTACGGTAACCTCTAAAGGATCACGAAGCCTAAATTGGACCTCATCCTTTTTTTCAAAGCAGTTTTGAGTAGGTCATATGGGGACAACTTCATTTATTTAACTTCATTTATTCTTTGACCAATGCATTCAATGTTATTCACTGATTCCGGTGATATGGAATTTGACACCATTAAATTTTCCACAATATGATCCATTGAATTGGATCATTTTAAAATCATGAAGCTAATCCCGGATCTGTATATATAGGGAAGATTCCGTCTGATTTTATCGGTCTCTTTTTCTGTCAGTTGCTGGAGATGGCAGGAGAGAACCAACTAGACCGGCCTCTTCTGGCCCTTTTGGATGAGAATATTGCTGCAGCAACAAGAGCAAAGGAGGTACGGTGACTTTCATAATTTTCTCAATTGATTCCTTATTCGATTCGAAAGGCCCAGCCACCTGACTGGTAACCCAGTTTGGATTTCATATTCTTATACCGGTACTCAAAAGCAAATTGAATAGCGTAACTCAAGTTCTTCAATCTGAGAATTCAATAGTCAAGCACCAATTACTTAGTCTACCCAAACGCCAACCAATCAAAGTGGAGAATCTAACCAAACCTACTTAAACCCTTCAAACAGTGCTATTGTCTTTCTTGTTTCCATAAATACTACAATTTTCTTATCAGACTGGTCAAGTGTCTGTGGCCTTGGCATAAGTGACCGTGACAAAGGTTACACATGCTTTCTTTACTCGAATTGATGCTAAATTCATAGCTCCCATTTGTCTAAGCTAAAATTATAAATTTCCATTTGGAAGCTTGTAGTCGATCAAACATATTTCTATTGTTCAAAAGCATTGGACATGACGTCTTCTTTCTCTTTCTAGTGGTACATTTAGTTACCTTTCTTGACGCTTCTTAAATGATTTATTCGAACTCCTATAGATATGGCATTAAAGGTGTGGCCGTTTTGGAATCCTATGGACGTTTTCGCTTTGGAGGCCTTTTTGCTGCTCAGGGGTTAATACGTGAGAACTGTGGGAATGAGTGCAGGAGCAAGCTGCCATGTTCATGGGGAAGATTCGTGGTGCTGTTGTGAAGTACATTACCATATAGATGTATTAGGGATTTACATTTTCTGATCTAAACAATGATGCTAGCATATGAGTGCAGAGATGTGAGTCTATAAGCCTTGAACCTAGTTGTAGGTATGTACGTACAACCATAGAAGTCTATGTAGGTAGAAGTCTACAACCATAGAAGTCTTTATAACATAGAGTCTATAATAGAGGTACTTATAGTATAGACACCTATGACCATAAAAAGTGTCTATAATATAGATTCCTTTGCTCATGGGCTCATAGATTCTATGCTCACATGCTAGTACTCCCCATTACATTAGCGAGATACTTAGAATTTAGCACCTAGCTCTTGTAGTTTGCTTGAGATATGGAATTGCTATTTGCTTTGATACTATATTTTTGTTTTAGTTTTTCTTTAGTTTTGAGAGCTAGTTTAAGAAGATAATTGTGCCCTATTTGTTCAATTTGATAAAATCTCTTGGGAAAAGATTGTGCAACTGAAACTTTCACCAGGTTTTGATTAGACACTCATTCAATTTTTGTGGATAGACTCATAACATTCTTTGAGGAGCTAAATCAACATCCTTGGACAAGAACCTAATTTCTTTTTGTGAGCCCATCAGCAACGAGAGGTATCAAAAAGCTATATGAAGAAGTCAAGCATTGGTCACCCTTCTGATGCTTCCCTTTGTGAATGTTAGACTTCTTGAGATTTTTCTTGGTTGTCATTTACAATGGAAAAGGGGGAATTTCCAAACTACTAAAGAATGTTATATGAGTGGATAGTCATTTGATTTTGAACAATTCTTTTGTTTCAAAGAATGCAACATCTAATTATCTAATGTGCAATCAATAAGGAAACTATCCAAGGTTCCAAGGTCTTTGATTTTGGTGACAAAAAGAAAGTGTTATGAATTTTTAGTATATAACAAATTAAATCTTTAATATTCAACCATCCACCAGTTTGATGATGATTGTTTTGAAAAGTGCACTCTATCCAATTAATGTTTTTTGATGAAGATTCAAGAATACCCGCAAAAATAATCAATTAATATTTTGGAAGAATTACAATTATGTGTCATGATTTTTCTTAACCTATCTTCATATTTTTATTGCAAGTTCTCAAAATTAAACAAAGGGACTTCATTTGGCAAAAGTGAGGTTTCGCCCATATTTAGCATTTTTATAAAACAAAATAAAAATTGACACATTCCAATTTTTATACAAAAAGACTAGAGCTACTATAAGGAAATTTCAGAAGGGAGAACTATAAACAGGCATTATATGGCATTACTTGCAGTGAGAATTTTTTAAACTTCCTTTCCACCTACTTGAGATAAATGTTCAAATTTAACTCTATTATGTGGTCATTAATCTCATCATTCATGGTAAATAATAAGTTCCAACATTTCCCAAATTTAAAATTTTAGAGTAACTCTCTAAATTTTCATTTCTTAACCCCTGAAGGATTGATGCACATTTTGGGCACAAATTGTGAAGAACTGCCACTTTTTAGGGCAATGAGAAAGAAATGAGTTTTTTTTTTAAATTCAATTGTACAAATTTGTACTAGACTACTATGGGAATGTGTGGAAAAAATTTTAGAAACTCTGACCGCATGGATTGAAAGGTTATAACATTTGAAGTTAGAAGAAAAAAGTTTGTTTTTTACCTTGCTCAACAGGGCCAACAAACTTTAACCCCTAAAGGACCAAACGGCATTTTTTTGGCAACATAGCGATTTTGGGTAGCTCACTACAGACGGAAATTTTATTTTTTTTCATTGAAAATTTCACACAACGTGTGCCCAGGGAGTAGCTTTAAGGCCCAACAATTTTCAAAACTTTTAACTACATAGCTAAAAAGTTATTGGATGATATGTCATTTTCAACAACCATCGGGCAGCTCAAAAAAATTCTGAAAATTCACTTTTTAAGAAAATAAAAATTTGAAATTGGTTCTTTAGATTCATATATATGTGTAAAGCTTTGAATTATTCCATTTTGATTTATAAGATGAAAATTATGAGGTGTTCTAGTTTGCGGGCAGTTATAGATTCCCTACTCTAAAATAAACTTTGAGGTCCTTTATTTAACTCAATTTTTAATATTTTTGGAAAAAAAAGTAAGAATAGGTTGTATATTGTTTATTGCAACATTACAACCGTTGGAATTGACATTTTTCAATTCCATAATTAAATTCTTAACACTTTTGTGTTTTGAATCATTCTCTACTTCTTTCTACAACCTATTTTTTTCCTATATGTTGTACAAATCCAAATGGTCTGAAATTTTTCAAGCATGTAGCCAACTTGCTTTGAGAATGAATCCAAGGAGTAACCACCATTTTGGACATTTTTTCATTTAAATGTGACCTTGTGAAGTGTAGCTGCCCGGATTTTCGCAGGGCCTAAATAAGGGGTTTTGTCAATTCAATTGCTAATATCTTGCAATCTACAAGGTGGAAAATCTTGAAATTTTTTTTATATGTTCTCAAAAAAATTTACTAAAAGATCTGATGGTTACATGTGTCCAAAAATGTTTTTTTTCTAAAATTTGATACCTGTATTAGAAATGGCAGTTTTGGAGTGTTTTGGTGAAAACATAGTCTCTAACCTTTAGGGATTAACTCCTCCTCGAGTGAGATTTTTACACTATCCATGGATGTTTTCTTTGGACATTTGCATGCACCTTGTATCATATAAATTACATACCTACCAAATTTCAAAATTATAGGAAGAATTTTGTGCATGTTGTCTAGGCTACCCCAAAAGTTCAAGGCAACATAATTTTTGATCTAGGCACCAAATCAGAAATAAATCATATTCTTACTTAGGAAGTACATGTTGAAACCTTGTGTTAAAACTTGAAGAACATCCGTTGAAGAAATGACTTCATACACACCTTTCTAAGATTACATGTAGACATTCAATAGTCATTTGGTCCTTTAGGGATTAATAACATTTATTGAACTAAATTTTAAACATCCACAATCATTATTATATATCTAAATATCAATACTTTAAAACAAATATCATGAAAGATCACAATAGGTACAATAAAAAATCGGCATTAGGAGAAGCCATTAAAAGAGTTCATTCAAGTGTTATTCTATAAATCCCCCATTTTGATATTCACCACCTCTTTAGTCTTTCCAGATTGTTGATGTACTTGATTTTTATGTGATTTGACCAATACAATTTGTAATTGATACTCTATGGAAATAAACTTTAGAATCAAATATCATTATAATGTTTGGAACCAAAGTGTTCCATCTCCACTTCAATATGCATAACGTTGTATCAAACCAAGCAATGTTCTTATTCATGCCTAGGAAGGTAGTATATTTGTTAGACACTTGGGGAATTTTAAGTTGTTAGTTCAAGAGTTGTGGTTGGTTGAAGAAGCATATAAGACAATTTTATTTAGTGGAAGGATCCCCTTTTCAAAGATGTAAAAGGGATCCCTACCTCATTGGTAAACAATGTTATGTGCCTTTTCTATTTGCAAACCATTCTGTTATACATATTCCAAATATTTTTTCCCATAATTTCAACAAGTAGCAATAATGCACAGACACCTTTCTCCAGAACCTTAAAACCCTAAACCCTAAAAAATCCCCCCCGAAAAGTCAGTGCGCTACGTGTACGCAATTCGCGAGAGCCAGATTCAAACCCGACTTCCATTTCGACAGAGCGACGATGACTCAAACCCCGGATGCCCGACAAGCCGCCACGTTCCAATCCACATGGAGCTTCAGCATTCCAGCAATTCCCTGGGCGAATGCCTTCAAGCCCAATCACCAAACGCTTCCCGCATGCAACTCAAATTCCATTTTTCTGTACGGTAAGGTAAATTAGAATCATCAAGTTCGAATCATCGCAATCCCGCACAAACTAACTGAAATTTCTCAATCGGGACTCATCCTACATTTCAATCCACACTCACACTTGCAATGGCCAGCCCGCACTCGCACTAATCCGCAGCAGCATTGCAACCCACCAACCAGTTCGGGATTCAATCACCGATTCGTCGCAATTTGGGTTCCAATTCGGAGTTCAATCTCAACTTTTTCGCAATTTCAGTTCCTATTTGGTTTTCAATTTTGGGATACAATGGTTGCAGTTCACACTCTCATGGCGACGACGATGTCGCTGTTGCTATTGCAATTGCTGTTACTTGGAAATTTTGCAGCATCGACATCCCCCGAGGAGGATTCCTTAGCAATCCACAACAAGGTCCGCTCAGCTGAAGACATTCCACCGCTGAAATGGAGCGCCGAGCTCGCAAGATACGCACTCCAATACGCAGAGCGACAGCGCGACCACCACCAGTGCGCAACGGTTCACTCCCGTGGCGAGTACGGGGAGAATCTCTTCTGGGGCAGCGGGAAGGGCTTCACCCTTTCCGACGCCGTCCACTCCTGGGCGAAGGAGGCCGACCACTACGACTATGAGTCGAATTCCTGCGCCTCGGGGAAGGTGTGCGGACACTACACGCAGCTCGTGTGGGCGGACACGAAGAAAGTGGGGTGTGCGGCGGTGAGGTGTCACGACGGGGCGACTTTTGTGATTTGTAGTTATGATCCTCCTGGGAACTTCGTGGGGGAGAGGCCGTTTGAACGCAAGGTAGGTCAAATTCGGAGCCCTAATCGGGAATCTAAGCGGGATGGGGATGTTGTGAAGAGGGATGAAGGTGGAGGTGAGAACGTTAAGGATGTGGAAGCGAAGTTGTGTCAGTGTATGATGAGCTGTGTTTCGAAATCAAAGCAATGGCGGGATGAGGTTACTGCCATGTAGAGAGTTTCAGCTGCAATTGTCACTTCAGTTCCAACAATTGTACCACGCCGGGATTCTGTCACGTTTCTACATAGAATAGTGAAAGTTGTGTTATTAGTGTAGGTTGAGCTGCGTTTCGGAGAAGAAATCTTCGCAATGGCGGCATGAGGCTACTGGCAAGTAGAGAGTTTCAGTGGCGTTTGGCTGCCATCGCTACTTTAGTTCCACGAACTGAAGCACGTTGGAATGGCGTCACGTTTGTACACAGACAAGCGAAGTTGTGTCACGTTGGTGAACAGACTACCCAAGTTGTGTCACGTTTTTTATACAAATAAGCCAAGGTGTGTCACGTTTGTTCTCAAACAAGCCAAGTTGTATTCGTGTATGGACACAGACAAGTCAAGTTGCGTTAGTGTATGTTGAGCTGCGTTTTGAAGGCGAAATCGTCGCAATGGCGGGATGAGGTTACTGCCAAGTGGAGAGTTACAGTGGCAGTCTGCTGCCATCGCCATAGCTCGCCGGATTTGTATCGTGCTTGCAGACTGACAAGTGGTGATGTGATTCTTCACGTTACGTACGCTTGAGTGCAGTATAATTGTGCGCTCTTCTTCTTCTTCTCTGTGTTTCCTTGTGTGATGATTTCTGGTATTTGGTTTGCTTGGGGTTATGTAACTTCAGTATACTTTAATTATGCATGAGAATGTGATGATGTTTGTTGCTGGTTGACATGTTAGAGGTTCTGTATCAACATTCAATTGTGCATGAGAATGTGATGATGATTGTTAATGGTTTTTGTTGACATGCTAGAGGCTTTAATATCAAACTTTGGTGGCCCTCCCGGCTGTGATTTTTATTAGGGTTCTCTAGGTTCACGGTTCTCTCTGCGTCGTTCCTTCTTTAAACTCGCTATCACTTCATTTGTCCAACCTCACGGCTTGGCTGTTTTGTATTGTGGTTTTTTTTAATGCAATGAATTCCCCCCATTTATTAAAAAAAAAAAAAAAACTTTGATTAAGTTATGCATAAAAAGGTAACAATGTAGTTGACAAAGAATGGCTGTATTACAATGTAGTTGACAAAGAATGGATGTATTACAATGTAGTTGACAGAGAATGGGATGTATTACATTTGAATGTAATGTCATGTGAGCAAATATGCATCCCAAGATACAAGGTTTATTGTCAATTGACATTTTAGGGGGTACATTTATACTAATGGAGAATATTCTAGCCTTAAGAGGAACATAATAATCTCACTAATGAAGAATGATGTGCCTACCATAATTCCATTGAATTACCCCTCCAATCTCAATGCTCCACTAAAACATGAGCTATTTTATTCTTTCCAAAGTTTAAAAGAATTATTGGTATTAATGTGTGTTATAAAGGTTATGAGTCAAACCTCAATTATAGATGAAATTGATGATTTGTGTGTTGGTGTACAAATTTGCATATATCAATTGTGCTTAAATGAAATTCCATGGTCAATATCCTTTTCTATTATGACATGTTTAGAAAACTCTAACTGCAAGGTAGAAAACATAGATGTTTACAAAATTGACAATTAGAGCCGTGAAGCCAATGAGTTTAACAAAAGAATGGAGACATTAAAAAAAGTTTGTAGTACTTGAATACAATATTGAAACAATATTGACCAATACAAATGTGAAATTCAAACCTATTTAATATGCAATTATTTTTATCTATAAAAAATATAATATTAAAATATGTTGAAAATTGGAATTAAAATCCTTCTTCAAAGCACTACAATACGTTCTTATTATATTCTAATTCATTGAATCAATGTAGTGGTGTTAATCAAGAATTGAATACAAAATCAAATAATTTATGATAGATCTTGATTCAAGGAAATTAGAAGAAAAAATTGATGTAGAACATCATACAACTGTTTTTAATTATTTTAAATTCTCAGCTCAACACATTTTGCAATAGCATTGCATCATCTATTAGGTACAATAGAATTTCTTAAAAGTAATAGCCTCAGGACTAGGCTCAAGTCCCAATGCTCCCAAATTTCAAAGAAATTTTCTATGTATATGTTTAACCCCAAAAGTTCCATGACTATGTTCTCACCAAAAACGCTCGAAAATTGCCATTTTTAATACAAGTATCCAATTTTTGAAAAAAAAAAATTTGGCACATGTAACCATAGGATCTTGTATTATGGTGACTTGAAAACATATGTTAAAATTTTCAGGAATGTCCACCCCGTGGATTGCAAGATATAAGCATTCAAATTCACTGAAACCATTTTTTTGGCCCTACGAAAAACAGGGCAGCAGCACTTCACAAGCTCACTTTTTGATGAAAAAATGTCTAAAATGATGGTGATTCTTTGAATTCTTTTTCCTAGACAAGTTAGATACATGCTTGAAAATTTTCACTTCATTTGGAATTGTACAACATATAGGAAAAAATAGTAAGTCTATAGTAGAGAATCATTCAAAATACAAAATTGTCAAGAATTTAATTATGGAATTGAAAAATGAAAATTCCAATGGTGGAAATGTTGTAATAAATAATCTACATCCTAGGATTTTATTTTTTTCAAGAAATATTGAAAATTGAGTAACATAAAGGACTTCAAAGTTTATTTCAGAGTAGAGAATCCATAACTGCCCGCAAACTTAAAATCTTCATAACTTTTGACTCATTGATCAAAATGGGATGATTCAGAGCTTTTTACCTATATATAACTTTAGAAAACCAATTTCGAATTTTTGTTTTTGAAAAAAGTGATTTTATTTTATTTTTCCAGATTGCCCAGTTACGAAAAAAAGTAACATATTAGCCCATAACTTTTGACTCGTATTTCCAAATGTCATGAAACTTGGTGCATATGAAAGATATTCGTTGCCCCTACCTTTAGTTAAAATTTTAGCCAAAAATATGGAAATCTCTAGTTGTACGTACCTGCCCAAAAATTCTATACGGCCAAAAAACGCATGTTGGTCCTTTAGGGGTTAAGATTGGGCTTATTGTGGGACCGAATAATCCATAAGGTAGAAGCATCAAATAGTCAACCACACCCAATACCCAACCTGCAAGGATGCAATATTTCCAACTAAAGCTAGAATAGATTTCCAATGAAAAGGTAGAAATCCATATGTTTTTTTGGTCCTTTTCAAGGATGGGACTAATAAAATTATGAAACATGTCCCAAAGTAGTGAGCAAGAAAGTCGGAAGTAGTGAATAGGAAAGTAGTTCTTGAATGATCGAAACCACCACCTCTTTTTGCACACGATCTGCTCTAAAATTGCTTAATCCCTAAAGGACCATTGTCCTTGCGGGGGACAAATGCGTTTCCGAGCAGGTACCTACGGGCTAAAATTTTTTCTTGATTTTTTGAAATTTTTTTTGGAGTTACAAAAGCTGACTAGTTTTTATTTCACAATAGGTGCCCAGGAACAAAAGTTATGACCAAATAAGCTCAAAATAGGGCAGCGCGGGCAGCAAAAGAAAAATTCCAATTTTTTTATTTTTTTTAGTATTTTTTTCTCAAAGATTATATTTTTTTCTATCTAAAAAGCTTTGATTCATTTCATTTGGATTTGTTATGAGAAAATTATGGACATTCTTGTTTTTCGGACAGTTAGAGCATCTTTTTGAAAAAATAACTTGTAGGATTCATTTCTGAATGCAATTTTTCAGATTTTTCATTTTTTTTTTTCATGTTTTAGTTTAATTGCTAGAACAATCTCACCACTGGAATTAGTGCATTTTAATTCCATCTAAAATATATGAATATTTTAGATTTTCCTTCTATCTCGTACCTATTTCTACCTAACAATTTTTTGATAATGAAAATTTAGTTTTTTGAATTTTTTTTTTTTTGGGTAGATTTTCAAATCAATTCTCTACTATAAACATTTAAAGCTCAAAACTATGTAGTGCAAAAATTTAATGTTTAAAAGTGTTCAGAGTCAAAAAATCCAATCCCACAATGTGCTAAAAAACTTGTTTTTTTCACTTTAAACGCCAATATCTTGCAATCTATGTGGTCAAAAAAATTGAAATTTTTTCCACACATTTTCATACTAGTTAGGTGTAAGATCCTAAGGTAAAATGTGCAAAACAAACATTTTAAAAAAAAATTCACTTTTTGCTATAAAAATGGTAGTTTTGGATGTTATTTGGTAGAAAAAAGGCCTTGGGCCTTTCGGGGCCGAAGGCACCCAAATCTAGTGTTTGCAAAACTTTTAAGTTAAACAAAACCTAATAAAGTTGTTATTTTTAGTAATCCATGTTTTTAGAAAGTTCTTCTTCAAGTCTAATTTTAGCATCAAAAATTTGATCTTGAAAATAACTGATAGTGATTTTTCTATTCAAGTTTCTGTACAAGGATATCCATTGCAATCTTGACTTCCCGTAGTATTGAGAGCTCTTGGAAATGAGCCTCAAATACACTAGATCTTGGTAAAAAAATCACATTCAAAATTCATTTAAAAAAAGTGCAGAGTAGATTTTAAGAAGACATAAATTGATTGGAGTCATACAAGTTAGGCCCTTTAACCTCATATATTTTTGATCACCAACTTATAGATTTGACTTAGTGTAAAGAAGATTAAAAGATTTTTGCAATTTTAGCACCCTAATGGTCAATTATTATAATCTTTCACTCCATAGGTGATATTGTTGTGTGTTCTTTTCTAATGAGATCTCTAACATGTCCGAGTTGAATTTGTACAATTACCATTCAAAAAAAATTGATACAACTTATCAAAATGTTGGCATTTTGTTCAATTTAGAGCAAATTCCAGGAAGCCAAAAACAAGCCTTAGGCATTTAGGGGTTAAACGATCAACTGCTACTTATGCTTCTCCTTTACTCCCATCACTTTAGAGAGGTCGTTGGCTTAGAGAAGTTCACTTTAAATATTAACTATGCACCCCATTACAAGCACATGTTGAACTGCTTTCCCAGTCATAGTTGCAAAGGAGAACACGCTCTCTTTACGGACAATTCAGCGTTAAAGAGATGGAGAAGGTGCTACCTGTTGACCATCAATTCCTTTCAGTTGGTCACCATCACTAAAGCTGACAGGTGTGTACAACTTCATGATACATTTTCAGTGACTTTTCCTTCTGTTAATGTCACTGAGTTAGGTCACTTCATTTTCACTCGAATTGTGTGACCGGCCTTCTATTCAAAAGACAAATGAAACTTAAACACACAAGTGTGCCCAAGTTGAAAGTGACATTTCCATACCACGGGATTTGGATATCATTTTTCAAGGCGAGCGCCCGCCAGAGCTGCACTGTACAGTACAGTACATGTAGTGAGTTGCATCTCATGCCTGGATGTAGGTCATTAAACATCTGGAAATGGTTTATCAACACACTGCCGCATTTTGGGAGCTGAATATATACGCTGAAAGATCAACTCTCTCCAGGTACGCAATGAATACCCAGGTTTCAAAACTCTATTAACAATTCTCTACCGTATGACCGGAGAGTCTGGTGAATGGAGCCAAGAGTGACCCATCCTGGTTGACTTTACAGCATTCCTATGCTAATATTAAGAAACATAAATACTCTCAAAGAGGCCTCCGACCCCAAAGCTCAGCGTTGGTCGACGGTGCCAGGATGTGTCGATTGGCAAGTATAATACAGCAGTGGTGCGAGTGCTATCATACCTTCCAGTGGGCAATCTCTCATACTCTTTCTGCACCTGGGACGCAACAGAACCCCTTCCTCCACTTTATGTCCCATTCGGAAGGTGGAATATTACAGAAAAGCTATGAAATTGCTGCTCTTAATCTGGTTAGGTGCTGATAAGTCTTGCACATCAAAGTAAGGTACAAACGGTAACCGGACTCCCAGCGGCCCCAGCAGTTCGCTGTTTAAGTCGGGGAAGACATATCCAGATTGGGCAAACAACGCGGAGGGTAACTTAACAGACCGTATCACGATATGGCACACCCATTGTCGAATGGAAATTCGATTACCATACAGCGTTGAGGCCCATTTTCATAGTTTCGGTTACATCAGGGACACTCCACCCAGCTTTCTTCAGCGAGGTCGAGAGCAGCTCCACCTCCTTTGCTAAGGTGACCAACACTGCCTGCAAATTTTCAGAGTCAAAATTCGTTCAAGAGATTCACAAGACTAAAAACGAGACAGATATTCCCATCAAATTTCACATATTTAGAAAATCATCACAGTTCCAAGTACAAAACACAGTTACCTTCAAAAAATTAAGAAAAAAATTTGAAAAGACTTCAGACATACCTCTGCGTCCAGTGGTTGATTCCAAAGTCCAGGAGAAGACTGCGACTCCATCATATCTGAAATATCGTCCTCCTCCCATCCCCCCTGCCGAAGAACCAGAGACATCTCTTCCAAGTAACCAGTCAGCCACTTTGAAGACTTCGCGACGCTGTTGTTTCTCCTGAGCAGGTTCTCTTTAGCTGGGCTTTCCTTCACAGGAACCAATGGAGCGACCACTTCATCATCCATAATCTGAGGTAACTCCCTATGCGCACCACTAGCCTGATTTTGATGTTTCTCTGCGACCTCACTCCAAAACTCAATTCTACGAGGACTTCGAGCGGCCCAAGGAGGAACCGTCATGGAAAGATTCATTAATGTTCTGGGAGGCAGAGGCTTTTCTAGAATCTGACCGTACCGAACTATATCATCCTGGCATATTGATGACCGTGGGGACTCAGATTCGATTGATGTGTTCTCTTCACCCTTTGAAGCCTTCACGTTCTTCGACCTTGACCGCCCGAATCTGCTAAAGATATTGCCTCGACTCCGTGGGGTACCGAAACTTTCTGCATTCTTGGCAAGGACGTCCAGATTTCGACCCCATGTCTCGGAATTACAAGACCCGGACGCATCCGATAGGTCTGTTGCACAAGAAGAACTTGAACTGCGATGTGTGGAATCCACATCAGTATGATAAGGGTCTCCTCGCTTGTTTGTTCCATTCCCACTGCTACTACTCACAAGACTTCGGCTACTTCCCGAGTTGTCCTGCCACTCATCCAATTCAAAGGGAGGGTCGCAATCATGGGCACGAAAGGCCTCCCGCTCGAAGAAGTCTGCAACATCATATCCACAGTAGATGATGTTCTTCTGGTACACAAAGAAAACAGGGTTGCCTGCAAGGCTTGGCGATGATGCAATGTAACAATGACCATACATGGGAACAAGGAGTGGATACTTGCGCAAAGCATTGCGAGCTGTTCGGATAGATTGTTCAATGTCCACAGGCCGCGGACCCCATGTTTTCCACCAGAATTTTGAATTGGCCACTTCGTGCAGAAGCCCAAGCACAGGGAGATTAAGACGCATGCGAATATGCTGTACATTTCCGGTTCGCCAGTTTGGAAACCCTGGTCCCACTGGGACGCCTTCTTGCAGTATCCCTTTCAAATCCGGTGGGAACGTGAAGCCGTAGGTTGCCTCAATCTTTTCACACTCTTCCTCGGAAAGACCTTCCGCGATGGGCACCTCGCATTTCTTCAAATGATCAATCACGCTACGAGCATACGCCGAGAAGGAAAAGAATACTCGCCGGGTTCCCGGTGGAGTAGACTGGCCTGCACTTGCACGGGCAGAGAGTCGCTTGAGGCCTGCCAGTTGCGCCTGATGCTGAGGTAGGTTTCCTCTTAACGCTTCCGCAGATCTCTCGTCCACGTCCAACATTGTAGCTATGCCAGATCTCGATAGGACAAGAGAAAAAAGAAACGGTCACGTATCCTCCGACAACAAAGCCCCTTCTCAACCTCTTCATAACCTCTACATCGAGACTCTCCGTTCGATTTCGGCTTGGCGGGATCCAACCTCAAGTAATCAACTCAAAGCTTCCTCAGACAATATTCTGTTCACGAACTCGCTGCGGGGCTCGTTCGGCCTTGTCTTCCAAGATAGCTAGATCTAAACGTCCTGTACGCCACCGATATCAGAGTAGGAGACGAGTGTCAGCGCCTGCATTCATACACAACACTCAGAATAGAGTCTCTCTGCTATTCGAAGACAGCAAAATTTCACAAATCACTTGTCCAGCTTTGCTCAAGTGAGCAACTCTATCACTGAAACCATCTGCAACGCAAACTCTCTAAGAGCAAAGACGGAAATCGGCAAGGCCATTGGAGGCGAGCGTCAGTTTTCCCATGCAAGTGTCCAGTGATGAATATTCGAAGCAGTAGGAGCCTTACGACAAAGAGAAGCCACCAAATCGCGAGCACAAGCCTCAGGCGCAAAATGATCAGGTCGCGCACGCCCCGACAGCGACAAGGAAAAGCTTCACAAGTGTACGTGGCGAGGCAGAGAGGCTCATCATCCGTGGTATAAGAAGAATGTAACGAGCTCCCAAAACTCCGACAGCCCTGGCCCTCCAGGAAAGTACACTCCCACGCCGTTGTCCCGTTGAACTAATTCAAATCAACGCGTCTTACGTCTCAAATGCCCGCTCACGCGTAGTGGAATACTTGCAGTCCCGGTCACCCAAACCTAAAACCCGATCATCACAGCTAACACAAAATTTCCAAAACTCATCAAAGGAAAATCAAAGGCCGCAAAAACCGACAAAGCATGCCAACCACAACCGGTGCCTCAACCTCGACACAGAACTAAGCACCAACACGCAAGAAATGGAACATTCCAATTCAACTGCCATTGCCACACCATCGCTATCTACTCCCTCTTTAAACCTCATCCCGTTCAAATCAACACCAGTGATCACGACCAAAACACGCTTGGCACATTCTACTACAACATAGTTTGAGTCTAAAACACCGAGCTAGAGAATATTCTCGCATCTCCACGCGCTCAATAATACTCCCTAGTCTGCCGATCCAGACCAAGAAAGCTTATACCGATAAGACCGCGGAAAGGTCCTCCGTTACCGTCGCACTACTGTCGTCATGACAAAAGTTAGTTTAACGGCCAGATAAAACGACCTGGAAGCCGGTGAGCCGGGTGAGGCTATGGCAGAAAGGCCAACCTCTGGCACAACTGCGAGGAGTCTCGGCAACGACGCCCAACGTTCGGTACTGTTAGCGAGAGAGACGAAGTGGAGAACCGTAGGGAACACAATTGGGATCACCATGGGGAACGATATTGGGGCACGACATAGAGAACTCTATTGGGAACTTCGGGTAACGAATTCCCACAGACTTGAGTGCACACGCGTGACGCGACCAATATTCTATTTCTTTTTCTTTTTCTTTTGTACAAGACCGCCAGCACAAGACCAGACGCAAATACACAGACGAGAACGACGCGACCAATATTCGCTGACCTAAAGTAACTTACAATTCGGTTCACTACTTCACTGCTCGTTCCCATCTTTAGTTAGCGCCTGGTATCCACGTGTCGCGCGTGGAGAGCGTGTCCGAGCGGACTCCTCCCAAGCTCATTTGGTAAGCGAATTCCATACCCGAATTTAGCATGTGCCCGGTGCGCAAATTGAGGACCGGTAACTTAAGTGAGATTAGTATCTGCACCTGGGATTGTTGGTTGATATCCGGTACAGTAGATTTGTTGAGCCAATCAACCTCATTGAATTGCTGTTGAGAGCACTTAACTTAAATGTGGCTTTAAAGCTGGGGTTTTAAATACAATGGAAGTATTGTTCTGGGGACTGGGGAGGACGGGAATGTCGAGGTTCCAGTAATTATTCCTGCGATCGAATCACTTAGTTATTGATCGTGGTACTTTCCAACCTTGATGGGGACTGAAAGCTCAGTTACCAGGGTAACCAGGGATTATTTTTTTAATATATATATTTTTTTTAATTTTTAACAACAAATAGAAAAACCATTGCATTAGAAATTTAAAAAATTAAAAAATACAAGACAGTCAAGCCAAACCAGGGATTTTATTTTCAACCTTCCAAGGACCAGTAAGGTAGTAGGCTCTAAAAGCGACCCTTTAAGGGCTGATTTGCCTTTTTCATAGGTTTGCATGATTAGAAATATTTTTAACTCATTTTTCAAAGAAAGCAAAATAGATGCCGTACGTAACACAAGTGGTTTCATATTTTTTGAAGCATTTTTGAATTAGTTATGAATTTTCAAAAGATTTCTATTGTAGGTACCTATTTGTGAACCTAGGTCTTCCAAAATCCGTCCTCTTGCAACTTCTAAAGTGATTTGAGGAAATCAAGGTCAATGATTGGCTCTTGCAATAGAAAAACAATTTTCCCTTGATGCATTTAATAGTTAAAATGGTCCATTCAAGGATCACCTCCAATCCATTCTACAACTAATTATAGGGTCGGGTTGAAGGAGTGGGTCACTTTTACAGCACACTACATTACATTGTAATCTTGCAAGCCCTAATGAAGCTAGAACTAGGGTAGATGTACCTAAAAGTTACAGGATTTGTTTAGTGACATCTAAAAAACAACCTAAATCCAAACGCAATTAGATGCAATGCAAACAGGTGTAGTTTCAAAAAGTTGTCACAATCAAGAGGGTGGGTTTTGTATTGGCCAATCTCTTACGCTTGGTAAAAGCTCATGGTTTGTTGCTTTTGGGCGTTTCTTTGACCACTTGTGTGCTCATCTATGGTCCACAATAGATGCATTTACGCATTGATTTCTACAAATTTGTATTATATTAATACAAGCTCAGAAAATACACAACCAATTTTGTTGATTTCCTAAACCTTTTTCTAACAAACGCACATCATTTTATTTTGTAGCTACCCTTAACATTTCCAGTTCTTAAACAAGTGTTACTTTTAGATACGTCTACCTTAGAACTAGTACAATTATGGTCTTCCTAGACCAGCAACACCTGGACTTTGTTAAGATGGAGCAATTTTATCAAAGACCCAAATCCAATAACGAGTAAGGTAAAACAGTTCACTGCAGTTAGAATTAGTACTTTACCATTGCTAAATTTTTTTAAATTTTTTTCTCACATAAAGTCAAGTGTGTGAAATAGCAAGAGCAATTGAAATGATATTTTGTTGACAAAGTATAAATCTGAAAATGAATGTTTTGATTTATCTATTCAAGAATTTGTGCAAGAGTGTCCATTGTTAATCTTGATTTCTTGTATTCAAGTATCTTGGAAATGAGCCTCAAATACACTAGATTTTTGAAAAAAAACATCATTAGAAATTCATTTAAAGAGTTGTAGGGTAGATTTTGAAATTCCAGAATTAATACTTGTCATTGGGAGAAAATGGTCATCAGAAGATAATCCAAAATATCGGGAATCAATACAAAACATCCAAAGTTCTTTACAAACATTCGAAGATCTCTTGATGTTATTATCCGGAGATTTATGGATGTCCGGAAATTCCAAAATTAATAATGGTCATTGAATAGTGTAGAAGTAGTTAAATGTAGCATGAAGCTGTAAATTGATTGGGCTTATGCATGTTATGCCCTTTAAGCCCTAAAGTTCCATGAATATGTTTTCATCAAAAATGCTCAAAAATTGCCATTTTTAATATAAGTATCCAATTTTTGAAAAAAACTTTTTTTGACAAATGTAACCGTAGGATCTTGTAGTATGCTGACTTAAAGACATTTGGTAAAAATTTCAAAAATCTCCATAGCACGGATTGCAGATATAAGCATTCAAATTCATTGAAATCATTTTTTGGGCCCTGCAAAAAATAGGGCAGCTGCACTTCAAAAGCTCACTTTTTGACGAAAAATGTCCAAATTGCTGCTACTTCTTTGGATTCTTTTTCCTAGATAAGTTGGCTACATGCTTGAAAATTTAACTTCATTGGAATTGTCCAAAATATAGGAAAAAATAGTAAATAGATAGTATTAGAGAATGATTCAAAATACTAAATTGTCAAGAATTTAACTATAGAAATGAAAAATGCCAATCCCAATGGTTGCAATGTTGTAATAAATAATCTAATCCTAGGATTTTATTTTTTTCCAAAAATATTAAAAATTGAGTTAAATAAAGGACTTCAAAGTTTATTTTAGAGTAGAGAATCCATAATTGTCTGCAAACTAAAAATCTTCATAATTTTAAACTCATTGATAAAAAAGGGACAAGTCAGAGCTTTCCATATATATATATATGACTTTAGAAAACCAATTTCAAATTTTAGTTTTTGAAAAAAGTGATTTTTTTAATTTGCCCGAATTGCCTAGTTTAAAAAAAAAGTAACATACCTGGCCATTGATTCACATTTCTAAATGTCATGAAATTTAATGCTTATGAAAGATATTCCTTGTCCCCACCTTCTTTTAAAATTTAGGCCAAAAGTATAAAAATCTCCAATCACACATACCTGCCTAAAATTTCTATATAGCCAAAAATCGCATATTGATCCTTTAGGGGTTAACTTCATATTTTTTTGATGAAATTTTTTTTAGATTTGACAAATGAAAAGAGAATTGAAAGACTTCAAACCACTTCTGCAGTTGTAATATTCTCATAATCAAATATTATAATTTTTTTGAATTTGTATAGTTACAATTTAAAAAAGACTAGTGCACCATGTGCAATTGCCATAGTCTAAATAAAAATAAGAATGAAGTAATTTTTTTGAATTTCTTTATTCATAAAAACTTCAAAAACTTCAATATTTTTTTCTTATCATATGTTTGAACGCCACAAAACAAAGCCCATCCACTCTTCTTTAGAGAGGGCTTTCTAATTGCACCAAGAACGTGACTAGGGGATGCATGGTTCTGGAGATCTCATTGTAATAAACAAACCAAACCAAACCACAAACCAATAGCCTAACTTAAGGTAATGACTAATGAAACTTATCAAAATGTTGTCTTCTTATTCAATTTAGAGCAAATTCCAAGAAGCTCAAAAAAGGCCTTGGGCATTTAGGGGTTAATTTCTACATCTCAAGCTTTTAGTATTAAAGAAAATACTTGTGAAAACTGCTTATACTTAGTTCACATCAATCCTTGGAAGAATTTTGAATTTCAACATTCATTTATAAAATAACGATTAACACAACCAATCGCATGAACTATACAATCTACAAGTCATTGCTTACTTTTGTTTTAAAACCGTCATTCAATTGTGTTTTCTCTTCACTATATGATTGCACTTTACAACGCATCATCTCTTTTTAATTTTTAAAATTTAAACTACTTTGGGGTTAATAAGTTGGAAAGTTCACCAGGTTACCTCTTACGAGGGAGCCGGATTGAATTTGTTCCTTGTTTTCCTGTGTTTTTTAATGCAATGGTCACCTTCTCTTTGGAAAAAAAAAAAAAGTTGGAAAGTTCAAAATTCATTATTCCAAAATAGAAAAGTTGAAACCCATCCCGCCCTAACATCAATTCAATATACTGGCTGGACATATGTTAAAATTAAAGCCGTGCATGGTGTTTAGAAGATTCTAGAATATTCGCAGAAGAGCCAGGTACATGAGTAATTGAGGACAAGGTTCGGTGCAGTCATGAATCTGCCTTTTGTATACATAAGCCATTACTAAGGTTCCTGTGCACAAATGCTCATTCAATCATTAGGGGTTCAATTCATTAAGCTTAAACTTCTTTCAGGTTATGTGTACTCATTCTAAAGTAATATTGTCCCTTTCACTTAGTTCTCTTGGTTTTTGTTCTTCTCTTTGTTTGTCTCTATTTTCTGTTTTCTTTTTAGCTCTTATCTATTCATTTGCCAGCCTCAGCTTGGCTGTTGTTCTCTGGGTTTTTTGTAATGTAATGGTATTTTCCATTTGTTCAAAAAAAAAGAAAAAAAAAGTAATATTGCAAGCATTAAGGAGGGGAATCTCTCTCTCCCCCCCCCCCCCCCCCCCCCCCCCTCCCTCCCCTCTTCACTCTTGAGGGATGTAAGGTAAAAACATCAAAAATAGTCAAAATAAGAAATTAAGTATAGTTGGAGGAACCTTTTTTAACCCCTAAAGGACCGTTGTCCATTCGGGGGACAAATGGGATTTTGAGCATGTATCTACGGGCTAAATTTTTGTCATGATTTTCTGAAACTTTTTTTGAAGATAGGAAAACTGATAAGCTTCGTGGGAATATTTTTTTCAATCGATGCATGGGAATAAAAGTTATGCCCAAATAAGCTCAAAATTGGGGAGAGGGGGCAACAAATTTTTTTTGCAAAAAACTAAAAAAATTAATTAACTTTTTTTCCTTATACATTATACTTTTGCCTATTTAAGAAGCTTTGACTCATTTCATTTCGATTTTTTATGAGAAAGTTATGGACAATCTTGTTTTTTGGGCAATTAGAGCATTTTCTTGAAAAAATAACTTGTAGGATTCATTTGGAATGCAATTTTTGCAATTTTTCAAATTTTTTTTTTTTGTAATGGTTTAGTTTTTGTGCTAGAACAATCTCACCAATGGGATTAGTGCAATTTAATTCCATCTAAAAGATATTTTAGATTTTCCTTCTATCTTGTACCTACTTCTACTTAACAATTTTTTTAAGAATGAAAATTAAGTTTTTTTGAATTTCTTTTTTTTTCCTAGACTCTCAATTCAATTCTCCACTATAAAGATTTAAAGCTCAAAACTCTGTAGTGCAAAAAATTTAAGTTTAAAATGTTCAAAGTCAAAAAATCTAGTCCCGCAATGTGCTGAAAATCTTGTTTTTATCACTTCAAACGCATATATCTTACAATCTATGCGGTCAAAAATTCTGAAATTTTTTCGCCACATTGTCATACTAGTTAGGTATAAGATCCTATGGTTGGATGTGCAAAAAAAAACAATTTTCAGATTTTTTTACTCTTTGCACTAGAAATGGAAGTTTTGAGAGTTTTTTGGCAAAAAAATGGCCTTGGTCCTTTAGGGATTAAGAGAAAATCATTTTTACTATTAGAAAATGAAAACCATGAAATTTCAAAAATAAAAATACAAATTGGGCAAGGCATGGAATTACTATGAATTTTCAAAGTAGAAGCTCTCTAGTCCATTGAAACCTTTATAAAACTGGTTGTAAAACCAAAATCTAAAGAGTTAGTATTGGAATAATTTAATTATATATGGGAGGATATTTTTGATAGGAGTCTTCTTTTTAATTAAAAAATGGGTACATGGATGCTTTTGGATATTTTCACCTTATGTACAAACACATGATCTCCTATTTTGTAGTTGATTAATCTGAGGCACATTTTGGGCAAAAATTGTGAAAAATTTCCTCTTTTTAAGGGCACCAAAGAAAAATGGAAGAAAAATGGGTTTTTTTCTTTCAAAACTTAATCTTGCAAATTTCACCAGACTACTACAAGAATGTGTGAAAAAGATTTGAGAAAGTTTGCTCACACATAACATTTTAAAATAGAAAAAAAAATATTTTTTACCTTACTCAGTAAATCTAGTAGACTTTAACTCCTCCTAGAGTGAGATTTTATACTACTTATGGTTATATTTCTTGACATTTGCATCTTATATCATTTAAATTACATACTTTGTCAAATTTTTGAAATAGATGAGAAGTTTTGCACAAGATGTCAAAATATTCCTTAGATTGATGCTTGAAAAGTTTAAGGTAGTGTAACTTTTGATCCAAGCATCGAGTTAAAAAAAAATTACATTCTCATGGAAAGGATACATGTTCACACATTGTGTTAAAATTTTGTGAACATTTGACCCAAATTGACTTCATGCATAACTACCCAAAATCTCTAGTGTACGTTGAATGCTTAGACACTTGGTTTTCAGAAAATAATTTTGTAGTTTGTGACAACTATAGAGTAAAATAGAATTTCTAATTCTAAACTTGGGGGTATCACTAAATATATAAGTTTTAGAAACTTAGGAGACTTTAAACATATGGTATCATCTTGTATTTGGCACATAATATTTTCTATTAGAAATAATTAAAAAAATAATAATATTTTGATTTCTACACAAAAGATTAGATTCATTCTATTTGGATTAATGATGAGAAAAGTAGATAGAAACCTATTTTTTGAGCAATATAAGAATCATCTTCAATAAATACTCATACATTCATATCTAAACTCAATTTTCACAATTTAACCTCTAAAGTCCTATTGTCCCCTCGAGGGACAAAATGGAGTTCGGGCAAGCTCCTACGGTCTCAATATTTGTCGTAATTTTCTAAATTTTTTTGTAAAGATAGTTGAACACATTAGCATTCCAAAAATGTAATTTTTATTTCAATTGGTGCCCGTTAGCAAAAGTTATGGCAGAAAAAATCCAATTTTTAGTTTGGCGGACAAAAAAAAACTCTCACAAAAACTTAAAATTAAAAATTTTAAAAATTTGTTTCATACAGATTTTATTTTCATCTATATGGGAAGCTTTGATTCATTCCATTTGGATTTAATATGCAAAAATTATGGCCAATTTTATTTTTTGGGCAATTAGAGTATCTTCTTGAAAAAACAACTTGTACGATTCATTTCTGAACTCAATTTTGACAATTTAAAAAAAAAAAGTTTCACAAGGTTAAGGTTTCTTGCTAGAACAATCTCACCATTGGGATTAGTATATTTCAACCCTATCTTAGAGCTATTAATGATTTCATTTTTCCTTCAATCTTGAACCTACTTCTATTTAACAAATTTTTAATGAGTGAAAACTATGTGTATCTTTTTTGAATTTTTTTTCCTATATTCTCAACTCAATTCTTCATCATATAAAATTAAAAATTAAAAATTTTTTGAAGCAAAAGTTTTAAGTTAAGAAGGTTCAAAGCCAAAAAATGTAGTTGAATAAGGTACAAAAAAACTTGATTCCTTCACTTTAAATGCAAATATCTTGCAATCTACAAGGTCAAAGTTTCTAAAATTTCTTCCACACATTCTTACACTACTATAGTACAAGATCCTATGGTTAAGTATGCAAAAGACACAATGAATTTTTCTTTTTGCTCTTTGCTATAGAAATGGCAGTTTTGAGTGTTTTTTGATGGAAAAAGGGCCTTGGGACTTTAGGGGTTAAAAGAAATCCATGACTTAATTTGTTTGCTAGAGTAATTTCATTATTTGGATCAGTGTGTTTCAAATTCATTTCAGAATTAAGTTAATGATTTAGTTTTTCTCTTTAAGTCTCATACATATTTCTACTTAATAATTTTTCTTAAGAATGAAAATAAAGTGAATTTTATTTATTTATTTAATTTTATTTCTTCGTACTTTCTACTCAACTTTTTGATACAAAAAAATTCAAATTTAAAGCTAGAAGATTCAAAGCTAGAAAATCTAGTTGAACAAGGTGCAAGAAAAAACATTTTCTTGATTTGAAATGCAATTATCTTGCAATCTATGAGGTCAAGGTTTTTGAAATTTCTTCCATACAATTTTATACTAATTTAGTGCAATATTCTATAGTGTAATAGTAAAAATATTAAAAATTAAAAATTTTGCACTTAGCAATAAAAACAACAACTGAGTGTTTTTTGATGAAAAAAAGCTTTTGCTCTAAGACTAAAAATCTAATTAGGTTTTTAGGATTATAATTTTTATTTGAATTAATGCTAGTGAGCAAAACTTATGCCACCTTACACCTCAAAATAGTTGAGTCCAAGCACAAAAACAAATACAAAAAATTTAAAAAAAAATTAAATTTTTTTTATTTCTTGTGACTTATATTTTTGCATGTGTAGAAAGGTTTTATTCATTCCATTGGATTAGTGATGTGAAAGTTATGGAGCATCTTGTTTTGCAAGTAGTCATAGAATCTTTTTGAGAAAATGACGCATTCAAATTCCATCATCGCAATTGTCCAAAAGAAAAAGTTGCACAAGGACTTAGCTTGCTTGTTGGAACAATCTTACCATTGGAATTAGACCATTTTAATTCCATCACAATTAATTAATGACGATTATTTTTTTCTCCAATCTACTTATTTCTATTTGAAAATTAAAGGAAGGATGGAATTTTTTTTTATGATTGAATCTTCTGAATTCAGAAGATTCAATCGTTATTTTTATTTGAAAATTAAGGAAGGATGGAATTTTTGAATTCAAAAGATTCAATCGTTATTAAGGAAGGATGTAATCTTGAAATAATAACAATGGAATCTTCCATCCTTCCCTAATCTAGACTGATTTCTATTTGAAAATTAAGGAAGGATGGATTTTTTTTCCAAATTCTCAATGGAATCATTCAATATTAAAAAATGAAATAAAAAAATTTGTAGTGCAAAAATCATAGATTAAGAAGATTCAATCCTTTCTATCTAATATAACAAGGGGTAAATAAAACTACACTTTCAATGTACACTTTTTCAGACAAGTCTAGTGCAAGTTCCTACAATTGGATATGTCAAAAAGAATGCTTCGAAATTTTCTCATTGCATTGGAAATGGTAGTTTTGAACGTGTTTTTTGACAAAACAAATGTGCTAAAACTTTAAAGGTTTAAGACTTTAGAAGTAATTGACCCCCAAAGGACCAAGTACGATTTTTTTGGTAATATAGTGATTTGGGCATACAAATACGATTGGAGATTTCTATATATTTTTTTGAAAGTTGTAGTTGAAGAGTATCTTTGTTTCGCAATTATTTTTATTACTTTCAGATAAACCGTGGTAAAATTTATAGCATGGTACATAACATTATTAACCAGATCCTGAGGGGTTCCTTTTGCCTCCGCAGAAAAAAGAAGCCCCCTAGCTCTGAATTAGCTGTAGCATTATACCTGGAACCAACAAAGGGGCCAAATCACACCACCCAAAAAAACTCTCTGAACGCAGCTGAACTCCTGACCAATAACAAGCTTTCTTTTATAACTAAACTCCCTCCAGGTATATAGGGGGGATTATACCCCACATGGAGGGGAGGAAGTCTCTGGATTTAATAATGTTATGTATGTAATTTGTTGCTCAACAAGGGTGGTTTGGCCAAGACAATTTATATTGCATTAGAAATGTTTGAAATGCCCTTAATGGTCGGAAGTTAGGAGAAATACCAAAGAGTCTTGGATTCAGGTTGGATTGGTTCACTGACACCGCTGGATCATTTAGTTTTGCTTTATAAATGAACCAAACTACCATTTCCACCTAAGGTGGACAAATGGTCTATAAGCACTCCATGATATCGCACTTTGTCACTAACCAAGAAAAGCGAGAGTCCAAGACTCAAAAAATAATAATGAGTCTTGGTGTAAATCCAAGAGAGATAAAAAAAATTGGATTTCTTGGACAAATAGTTATATGGCCTTTCTTTCAAGAAGGTTTTAAGTTTCTTAGCTCCTTCATTTTGGGGGGTCAAATTGAAGGAGGCTAGTTTTGAGTGTGCAATTTTGAATATGTAATTTTTGTATGCAATTTTTTATATATGCTAACTCTGAACGATGGATGAAATGAGATTTTGGAGACATTGTAGCAATAGCATGCAGGACCATCATTATAGTCCGGCATTTTTAACATATTTATCCTTTTTTTTTCTTTTGGCTTAAAGCTGCTCCTTTCTTTAAGGAAATTGGACATTTAATTGCCTAAAAAAAACACTAAGAGAGATTATAACAAGGCCTTATCTATTTATTATTAGATTTGGCATTGTCAATTGCAAAATCAATTAAATAGACAAAATCTATGGTTGTGAGATTTTAGCTTGTCATGGTTTCTTAGAAATCTGTTAGGCCTGCTTTAAAGAGGTGGTCAAGAAAAAAACTCCTAGAAATGAGCAAAACATTATCTACTTTGGCCATATAGGATTCAAAGTGGACTTTTCATCCATGAAAAAGGATATGAACCATGGCCAAGGTATAAATTGAACTTGGACCATGCCTATCTCTTGAGGGTTGCTATTATGTGAGCACGTGAGTGTGAGCCCATGAGCCTAGAATACTACACACCTATGTTATAGGTGTATATAGTATAGAATCCGTCAATGATTATAAGGTATATATGTTATAAATATCCATATTATAGGTGTTTATGATACATACACCTTCTATAGTGTGTGGGAGGGTTGCTATTTTGTGAGCATAGGAGCGTGAGCTCATGAGCCTAGAATACTTCACATCTGTACTATAGGTGTATATACTATAGAACCCGTCTATGATTATAGGATATACATAGGTATCTATACTATAAGTTCAATGCTCACAAGCTTGCATTCTTGGGCTCACATACTAGCACCGTTGCCTACCTGTCTACCAATTACTACTTTGATAATTCAAGACGGCTTTTGATCTAGCCCTAAAGTTGGCAATGGCCCACACTAAATGAATGAAGTCCAAAATCTAGAGCTTAGAATCAAAGATCTACCATTTGAGTTTGCCCAAGTTCTAAAATAGTTGTAGCAATGGCAAAGGCTCAAAATTGCTCACAAATTTTTGAGATTTAGATTTTTTATAGAGTGAATTCATGCTATATGAGACATATTACACTATAATCTCACTGTTTAGATTTTTGTGAACAATTAAATGAGAGATAAAAATTGCCAAAACATTGTCTTTATATGTGGTTTTTGACATACGTGCATGCTCTATATTTTTCTAAAAGATTTACAGTTTCAAACACTTTGAATCTTTTTGAGCATGCAGGTAACTTGCTTAGCACAAATAATTCCAAGAAGCACATGACATACGACCAAATCCACATGTAGCTTTGTCAATCTGAATCAAAATTGTCTGTGAATTTGGGGGTCCAAAAACTTTGTTTCACAACTTTGAATCTTATGATCTTATAAACCATAGATAAATTGACTTCGAAATTTTGAAATTATATACAACTCAAATGTTATGGTTATCCTTACAAAAAATTCTTTGAAATTTCTAGACACTATTAATGAGACACTGATCTTTCTTTTGGCCCTCCATACATTATTACATGTTTTTCAGGGCATTGGAAGGCCGGCCTTTTCCGGCCCGTTCTCCATACTATAAATCAGACACTGTTGGCCAATTTTTTTTTTTTTAATTCAAAATACTCAAAACCTAATTAAATATTATTATCTGAAGTGGTAGTCTATTGACCATGTCAGATTGCTGATGTGGTGCACTTCCTATGTTTCCAACTGTCCAGGAACTCACGGCCCTTTAACCCCCAAGAACCTCATCTAATGAAACATCCAAAACCATTGAGGGTTAAAGGCTTGAAGGTGTTTGGAAGTGAAAAATTTCAAAATGCAAGATGCTAAATCCTCCATTAAAAGTAGGACCAACAAGAGGAATTTTGTGTTCTTCAGGGTAAATGTAAAAAAAGACCCCTATTTTTGTATTGTGTTAATTCTATATTGCTCACCTCTCCTAGATAATTTGGGATCTTTGCTTGCAAATTTTATCATGTTTAGCAAATAAAAAATTCCGAAGTTTTTTCTCCGGGTGAAATTCACCTTGTTGGTCCTATTTCAAATGGAGGATTTACCATCCTCCATCCAAAATTGCCAATTTTTGATGTGTTGTTAAAAATCAAAATTAAATTTTTTTTTGTTGAATTCCAATTGTTCAAAAAGTGTATTAAACAAGTAAGGCATTGTCATAACATTCAGTAGCTCTATAGTGATGGTGTGGTATATTCCACACCCCAACAGTGCTTCATCAGTAACTATTGATGAAATAGACAGGTGGAGGATGTAGAGGCACACCATCACTATAGAACCAAGGCAAAATCAACACATGCTACTGAATGTTATGGTGTGGGAAATTTTCAGCCCATTTTGTTGCATGAATTTAAAAACTATAATGTTTGAAGTGAGAAAAAACTAATTTTCATTCCTACAAATTTGGGTCAGCAAACTTTGAGGCTCTTGGTTGAATATTTTTGCTCTACCAAAAAATGATGGTTTTAAACATTTATAAGTTTATAATATTCGGTTCAATCATGCAAAATTTCAGATGCATTTGAGATGTCTAACTTACTCTAAATCATCCTGCAATGTAAGGAGGTTAAATAAATTGGCAATACACTAGTCATGTTTTGATGATTTCTTATGCAATGGGAATTTTTTATTTGAAACAGAATTGGTGAAAAAAATAGAAACAAAAATTTGGAATATATAAGAAAGAATTCAAAAACTTTGACTTCAGAGATTGCAAGATAATAAGATTTGAAGTTAGAAGAAAATGAAGTTTTTTCTTGAAATTGCCCCAACTTAGCTAATTAATAAAGTTTGATTGCTCTTGATATGTGATTTGAAAAGCAAAATTTGTATTTTTAGAAAATTATATGCTATATTTTACAAGTTAAATATATGACAAATTTCTAAAATTGATGAAGGTTTTAGCAAAAGATGCCCCAAAGATGCCTAGTTGTCTAGACTCAAAAAAATTCAAGTAGCATAACTTTTGATTTGAGCATCTAATTGGCAAAAAAATTATATTTCCACTAAGGGGTATACGTTGAGACCTTATGTCCAAAATTTGTGAACATTTGACAAAAATTGACTTTTTACTCTGACATCTAGAAAGTAAGGTAACCTCTACATAGAATTTACACAAACATGATTATACCTACTAAGCCCGTTAGTTTATTGAATATAGCTGATAATATTTGAGCAAGTGAATCATTATTATATCCTCAGAACATCAACTTTCCAAATAAAAAAAGAACTTTTTTAAATTATCTTGCTAACTTGAGCTAGGAAGAAGAATGTGTAAAGAGCGCCATGCCATATAGTCACAAAGATTACCTTACTTTCTAGATGGCACTATAAGAACCTATCCAAATTTTCACTTATTTGTTCAGTAGACAATTGGCCTTTAGAGATTAAACAGTCTTATCACTGAAATTAGTACACTTCAAGTCCATATTAAAAGTAATATCAATTGATTTTTTTTGCTTCAATCTAGTATTTACTTCCACTTAATATTTTTTTGAAGAATAGAAATCAACCTTTTGGGAGGAAGGTTTTTTTCTTAACAAAAAAACTAAACATTGTGCAACTTTTTTTTTAAAGTTGTGAAAATTGAATCTAATAATGGATCTAATATGTGATTTTCCCAAAAAACTGTCATAATTGTCCGCAATTAGTTTTACATTCAAAGACAAATTAAAATATTGGAATATTTTGGAATATTGGAATACTTAATTTATTTTAATACTAGAATCATTTTTTTGTTTTCTATCATATGCTCTAATGGAAACCCTTACTAAAATGTTATCACCATTAAGAACAAAATAAAATATACAAAAGAAATAATTAGGATCCTATTGCTTTATGTATTACTAATGATGCTTGCCTAAAGGTTTTAAGGCCCTATTTTGGGATCATGAGACCTTCACGATGGGGATATTTACACAAATAATAAACCCCATAAAGCATTTGATTTCTACTAAAAATCAAACTTTCACTAATATTTTTTTGCTATTCATTTGTAAATCTATTTAAAATATAGACTACCAATTTTTAAAAATGAATTTGCAACCATAGAGTGTTGATTTTTTACTTTTGTAATGATGTGATAAAAATATATGCACCACAATATTCCACACTATAATATAAACCAATGGAAATACTTTTAGATTTCTTCAATATAAATTGCATTTGATATGAATATTTTACTTTTTATTCATAAATTCACAATAATTTCAAATTTATCCCAAATATATGTGAAATTTTTACAAATAATAGAAAATATGCAATTTCATCTCCAAATAATATATACAACAACCAGATTCATAGGTATTTGCAAAATGAAGTTTGCAAAATAATTATTGGCTTGTCCTTTTGAAGGTTAAAACCCTTGAATTTTCAATTGATATAGAAATTAACAACTTTGAATTTTGGAGGTGTATGTTGAGATTCAAGTCCTAAAATTTGAAAGTGGACCTTTTCAACTCTCATTTTATTCCTTTCAAACTCCAGTTTCTTGGTCCTTGGTTTGAAGTAATTTATTAGAATTCAAAGACTTCCATTGGTTCCTGAAAAAAAATTCAATTCCTCAATGAAAGACATGGAATTTTCTTGTAACTTCAATTTTAGGGCCACTTCACACTACGGCCTTGGCCTTGGCCTTCCCCTTCCCCTTGGCCTTCGCCCCCAGGCCCCCCTTTCCCCCCAATGCATGTGCAAATGCAATGCTGCCGTTGGGGTTTGAAACCTAGTCTCCACCATGACAATGGAGAGACCTCACATGATGTGGCGAAACCCTCCACCTACTTCCTTTCCATGATGAATGCCACCTTCATCTTTAATTTATATATACAAAGCCCTTGTAGTCCTTGTTTCACAGTGAGAGCATGTGCTGTGATTGTTCTTTCAATGCCATTTTTGACTATTTCTTCATGTTTTTTGAAGCTTTTGCTTCCAGGAATTGACACATGGGTGAGGCTTCATGCTAGAATGGTTGTCATGCTACCAAATTTCAATCGCACTGCTGTGGCATGCCGTAAGAAATTCAAGTCCATTTTTGATGCTTATAAAGAAGACAAAATGGCCAATGGTATTTCTGGCAATAATCGGCAAGAGAGCAAATTCTGTGATGCTCTGGACGAGTTGTATCACCAAGCCGGGCAAGTGATGAAGCATGTCTCAGCTACAACCACAGATAATGTACAAAACCAGACCAATTCAGCCTTGGATGTGGAGAGTGCACCAACTTCAACAACCATTTCTACACCACCATCAAAAGGTAAACAGAATTTTCATGATAGAGCCATTCATATCTTTGAGAAAATGGCAGAAACTAGCACAGGTTTGATGAAAAACTTTGAGAGAACAAATGAGCTCCTAGAAAGAGTAGACTATCAATTTGATCATTTGATCAATAAGCTCTAGAGTATGCTACGATCATCATCATCGTCATCTGAAATACAGTTTTTAAACTGAATGTCTGAATTTCTAGCCAAAGGAACCTTGTAAAAGGTCTTGGCTAATAATATGTGAACTCAACTTGAATTAGCCAACATTTTCTTCATTTTCTCTTGTCGCTCTATCTTTATTTCTTCATGTGTAGGATTTTGCACATTCTCGATTTCTTCTTCTTTTCCAGGTTCTATGAATGGAGTTTCCTTAGCTTGTGGATTTTTTTTTCTGGAGTTCCCTCATTTCCCTCAATGATGATTCGAGAGAGTGAAACATTTCTGTTCTTTGCATGTTTCCGAATTCCGAATTGGCTTCAATTTGTAGCTCTTTCTCTGCTTCTTTAGCCCAATCCATGGAGAATTCATCATTCTCTAGAATGCACAGATTGTGCAGACATAGAGATGCTGTAACAATATCAGGCACATTTCAGAGTGGCGTGTCAATTCTTTTCAGTAATACACGCCATCTTCCTCTTAGAATTCCAAAGGCTCTTTCCACAGCCATACAAGTGCTTGATTGGATAAAATTCCAATGTGCTTTTTTTCTAAGCAATCCTTCTCTTTCTCCCTTGAATGGTGAGTAAAACCACGGCCTCATAGGATATGCAGCATCACCAATGAATTTGTAAGGTAAAAATGCACCTCTCATAGTCTTCTTCCCAATTTCAGATTTCTAAAATAAGGCCCAATCATGAATTCGTCTAGCCCATCCAAAATCATAGTCCCAGAATTTGCAATCGGCATCAACAACCCCTTGTAGTAAACATGAATAATATCCCTTTCGGCAATAGTATGCTACAGGGTCATGAGATGGTGCTGTAATAGGGATGTGGCTACCATCTATTGCCCCTAGAATAAGCGGAATACCATGTAGTGCCTCAAAACCCTTTGCTATTTGTTTCATTGAAGCAAGAATTGGTTTTTTTAAAAACTAATGGTCTCAAATGAAGCCTAATAGCTTCACAGCAATCCCTCACAATGATAGATGTTGTACTCAATCCCACACCAAATAAATCACCAATCATTTGCAAAGAACTACCTGTTGCTAATTGAGAAAGAGTTATTGCAATCCTCCGCTCCACACTAATACTTTCTCTGAGATGAGTATCCTTCTTTTGCAAAACAGGCCCCAAAAGAGTACATAGATATTGAAATGTAGATTTATTCACCTTCATCCGCTTCCGAAAATCACCATTTGAAAATGTCCCCAAAAGTGTATGCTCCAAAAAACCTCCATATCTTAGAAATTGCCAACATTTCCTCTGAGAATTTACCCTCCGTCCTTGGGCAATAAAAACTGCCATCATCAACATTTGGGCATTTTGTTCAAAAATTGCAACTTTTTGCAATGCCAAAATGCCCACAATGACATACTTTATGACCAAGAAAATCGAAAGCAAAACAAGAATGCGTTCCTTTCTAGACTCCATGATTAGAGAAGGTAAGATAAAAATTTCAAAAATTACATGGGTTATTTATGTGAAGAGAGATGGATACAAGCCATACAAATGCTATGGGTTTGGACTTTGAAGGTTTCACACTATGGCCGTCCAAGTTGAGAGGCCGTGGGAGTTCATTGCCATGGATTTGGACTTTGGGCTTGGCCTTTGGAGGCTTCACAATATGGCCGGCCAAAGGCTCCAAAAACTATCATTTATTGCTCATTTCTTCGGACTCTCACCAAAAGTTTGGACTCTCAATCCCACGGCCTCTTGACTTGGACGGCCATAGTGTGAAGAGGCCCTTAGTTGTTTTCATCTTTGCTACAATCTCCCATTTTTTTAGCCATAACTTCAAAAGTATTCTACATTCACAAAATTTCTCCAATATTTATTAATATAAAAATCCCAAATGTCACTAAAAAAATTGGCTACACTAGTTCCAAATAAAGGTCTTCATTGGAATTTTATAACAATTTGAACTTTGGATTTATTACCATGGAGTGTTAATTTTCTGATTTTAAAATGACACATTTAAAAAAAACTGCACCATGATATTCTATACCATATAGGAAACATGTAGAAGAATTTCAAATTTTTGAGCATCAATTGCTTTTGAAATGATTTGTTTTACTTTTTATTCATAACTTAAATGGTATTTCAAATTTTCACAAAAAAATTCAAAATTTTTAAAACTAATAGAAGACATGTAATCAAATCTACAAAAAAAAAAATATAAAATCACATTCATATATGCTTGTAAGTGAAGCTTAAGAAAATGGTAATAGGTTTGTCTTTTTTGTGTCACAAATCTATAGATTTTACTTGACATTGAAGTCTTGGCAATTGTGGATTTGTTATGGTGAGGTGTAAGTTGACTAATAGCCAACAGTAGATCCTATATTCATTAATACAAAAATTTCAAAGATATGGACTCTATTGATTGGTTAAAAAATCTATCAATTCTAAATGTATATTTTTTTAAATTTCAAATTCTTCCATCCTTGGTTTTGTAAGCTAATTGAACCTCAAAGGTTTCCATTGGTTCCTTTAATATCTTAAATTCCTTGAATTGAAAAGATACTATAGGCTACAATTTTAGTCTTATGACTTTGAAATTCCATTAATTTTGTTTTGGCTTCATTCTACCATTGTGATAATGACTTCAATTTTAGTCGTAGTTTCAAAGTCACCCCATGATTGTAAAATGGACGTTATATATATCAATAAAAAAATTCCAAAGGTCACTCCAAAGAACTAATAAACCAACTCCAACTTAAAAGTCATCCCTAGAATAAATAAATTTGTGTTTGAAATAACTCTTCAACTTTCAAAGGTCGAATTTTTTTGAAAGTAAATTTTAAAATCAAACTATCAAAGAAATGTACAAATTATTTGAATACATACAAAAAATTTATTAAAAAATTAAACCCTGAAAATAATTGTTTAGTAAAAATGTTTGATTACTTTTTATTAATTTATTTTATAAAAATAATGCAATATTAGGTGAGGGAACAAATTATTTGAAGCACTAGTCATGGTTGTACTTGTGTGTCTTCATTTCATGGCTTAGTCATATAGCCTCAAACTCCACAGTCAAATTGTGTCTATTCATCTCCATATACCTAATGCACCCTACCTTTGTCAACACATAAATGTATCACTAGATATTAACTAAAATAGTTTTGACATAAAGGTCGGCAGTTGAATAAATTAAACTTCAATACAATCATGTATTTGGAGTTTTATTGTATCTTGTACAGATAAAATCTTCACATTTATCATTATTTTTAAACATTTTTTCAAATGAAAATATTAACCTTGAAACAACATTAAGAACACACAAAGTGTTTGATAAATTACTGTCTTTGTTATTATAGAAATAAAAATTGCACCTATTGGTCCAAAAACAAAATCACATTTGAATGATTATCTATCACTAAGTCGGTAGCCTTGGAGAATTATTGTCTTCAATAAATGTTTGTAGAGCACTATATTTTTGATATAATAGTAATTGTACCAAACATTCTTGAAAATGGTATGCAAATGAAGGAATTCATTTTTATATCAGAAAATATAGCAATAAACTTGTCAGTTTTTGATTGCTTTCATTATAAAGTTCAAAAGATATTTTAATGGCTTTCCTTCTTTTTCCACCAAAGTCTCTACCTTTTGCTTCTAAAGAACTCCAATTGCAAGGTCTTCTTTGGTACGACAAAGAGCCATGTCGCAAAAAATGATTGATTGTTAATTCTAAGGTAAATTAATATATTATTATAATAAACAAATTCATATTAAGAGTTAATTAATCAAAGATTTTGATTATTGTGATTGTCAAAATTTGTTCTATATTTCATGCCTACCACAATATATAAGGTGATGGAGTTCTATGTATTCATTTTCATCTTCTTTTACTTATAGCTTCAACTTCTAACTTGATTATGAGCTTTTGAATTTGACTAAGGATTGTAACGAAATGATTTGAAAGTGATAATTCATTCATTTGATAGAATATGAATAGATGGATAATGTGATGTCATTAAAATAAATAAAATAAATCAAGAGTTTACTTGAAGGATATATATTTCTTTGGATATTATCCAATTTGGATTTTCTTCTATACAATACATTTGAAGACTAATGCATGGATTCATATTTCTTTTGAATATATAAAAATAATTAATTTTATTTAATTATTTACTTTTAATTTACACATATATATATTAACAATGTTGTCTAGGTCTATTAAGCTTCATATCTTTGCACAAATGCTTCTTGGAAAAAAATCTAAAAATTTGAAAATTGAATCATGCGACTTTGGAGGTAGTGCTGTAAAAAAGGCTCATTAGATAGTTGTGTGCTTTATTTTTGCAAAATTATGAACCTTTCAATGCAGAACCTCTTGCATATATATTGAGCTCTTCTTATTTGACAAGTGAAGACATATTCTATAAGCAAAATTATGGATCTATCCCTATTCAACCTGATCCTGCAACGTACAATTTCTGCTATAATTTTGTACCAAAAAGTAAAATGAGTATTACCTTGGGTTCATTATTATAATATTTTGGATTAACTTGCTATATAGAGCTATATTTGCTGAAAAATGTCTTAACTCTTTGACTTGTAGTTTGCAAATTTTGAATAGGTGTTGTTTTGCAGATACAATTTGGTTGTTACATGATTTGTTCCAAACTCCTTCTTTCTTTCTCTTGATTTTTTGAAGTAAGTATAATTATCTTTGATTAGTTTATGCTTTTCAAATTTCATATAGTGACAAAATTTGCAATGGTGACTATAAAAAAATCATCATTTATATTTTCGTGTTTGCAAAATTTGTATTAACTACAATTTTATGGTTCCAAGTCGCTACCAAAAGATACAGTGGTTGCAACATTGCAAATAAAGTTTTGAAGTATAAAAATATAATTCTTTTCAATACTGCTTTTAATGAAGATGCTTTAACATGAAAGGTTGCTAAAATATTTGAAATCATGTAGGTATCAAGTAAAGATTATTCATACAAAGCATACATAGTGTGCAAGAAATTGGAAGACAGAGATGAATAAGAAGTGGAAAGTGAATGGTGTTGGTTGGGGAGTTGGAGCTATTGGCATAGGTAATTTTTTTATCTACAATAGTGCATTTGAGTTTCCACGTAGCAAAAAACACCATATTGACTTTGTTAATATTTAACAAATTGAAGATTGTTTAAGGTCTAAAGCAAGTTTTTGAATGTTTTCATTCATCCATGTAAGAGAAGATTTTATAGATGATCACATATATTTCAATTTGTTTCAAGTCTTTTCAAAAGTATACAATGTATATTATCATGAAGATTCAAATTTGATTTAGTGATGAATATGACCATTCAAATTCAATCAATTTTGGAATAGAAAATGTTTTGAGTGTTTTTGATGTAAGGTGTAGTAAAGAATGTAACAACAAATCTTGATACTTATTTTTTGAGATTTTAAGTGGTACACTTTGTAATATTGTTTCAATTATACACAAAAGGTTTAGTATGAATTTTTTTTAATATATATTTTTGGTTATGAAATTATATTTTGCAACATATTTGGTTTGCAAAGAGAGTTCATATATCATGATAGATCTTTCATTATGTGTTCATTGAGGTGTGATAATTTCACTATCATAACATTTGGAGTAGATTCTTTCAAGCATATTATTGATTGTGCATATTTCTTTTCTAGGTTTAAATTGGATTTATGTTACTTTGAATCAACCTTACACTCATTCTAGTACTGTAAAAATATAATTTTTATAGGATGCCATTAATTGTATCCTTTATATTCATATATGAACAGTTGCATGGGGAGGAACAAACTTTGAGATGTATTAAAACTTGCCGGTGTAGAGTATTACTCTAGTATTTCAACTTTGAAAGGAAGGCATGTTGAGTTTGTGAGTTGTAACTTTTGTAAGGTACTATTAAAAAATCTAAAATGTTAGTAGATTGTGTCTTCTTACAAATTCTCCAATCCTTAATTAAATTTTCTTTGTATTTATCATTATTTATTACAAAAATAGTAATAACATGCATGTTTTCTAAATAATTTCAGTTACTCTGCAAAATAGAGAATTGTTCATTCAAATCAACCATGATGTTTTGATACTATGAATTGTGTGAAATTAACATCCATACATAAATGGCTACAAAGATATGAATATAATAATCTTTGTATCACTGAAAATATATATTTAAACAGGAAGAAGATGGAGGACCATGTAAAACTTCAATGCCTATGTTACATGCAACAACTCTAGAATCAGATGTTTTATTGGCTTATGAAATGAATGGAAAGGTGAGAGTATTAAAAATGATATGACATTTGCCCATTCATTGATATACTTGTCTTTTATTTTATTTTGTAGTTATCATTAAATATACGACTTTATTAATATATATTTTGTTTCATTTTTGGTTATCACTTGACTTGTGAATTTTGTTATTTTGTACTCTTGTAGTTGCTAAGTTGAGATCATGGATATCCATTGAGGGCAACCATTCCAGGGATTGTTGGAGCTTGCTCTGTAAAATGAATTGAAACAATTATTATCTGAAGATTTGAATGCCAAGTATGTAAGAATGTGGTTGTTTGTTGAACTTTGATATCCAAATTTTTTCACTGAAGTCTCTTAAATAGTAATTTAGAATAGCTTATAATAATTCAACAATCAAATACATTATGGAGTTTGTATAAAATTTTGATTCTATCTTGAATTAGGGTTATTTCCAACAACAAGACTACAAGATAATTCCACCGTATGTTGATTGGAGCAATGTTAATTGGAAATCAAGAAGCCCATTTATGGATTTTCCTATTCAAGTGAATTTTCAGCCAACATTTAGACAATTTTAATGGAAATACTAAAGAACTATAAGATCAAATGATTGTATTTTAAATGCATTCCAAGGTGTCACATGGTCAATTGCTTATATCATTTAATCAAAAATTTTAAATGATTTATATATAGAGTGTCATTTGTGAACCAAAAGAAGGAGTATTAGTGAAATCTGGAGATAGGTGAGTTATAAGTGTTTTTTTTTGTTGATATTCCTTTATTATTAGATCAATCTATTGGTCTAATACAATATGATATGGTTCTAATAAATTTGAAGATATATTATACAAGGATATATTAGAAAATTATAACAAAAAATCACTTGAAAAAAATCCACATATATTTCCATTATATGACATGGAATTTAAAACAATATAATTATGGAGTTCAAAAACAAAGATATACAGACATTAACAATGAACCAATATAGCTTAATCACTTTTTTCATTTAGCATGTTCATGTCTTATTTGGTTTTATTTTGGTCAATTTAACCCCTAAAGGTCAGAGACTATGTTTTCACCAAAAAAAAGCTCCAAAACTGCCATTTCTAATACCAATCCAAGTTTTAGAAAAAAAAACATTTTTGGATACATGTAACCGTAGGACCTTATAGTAAGCTTGTTTGAGAATAGAGTTAATCGTAAAGTACCCAAAATCGGGGTTTAAACCCCACAGTTTTGTGAAAAAGCAGGTTTCGGGCAAAAAGTCGCTTGTACCTGACATATCCAATACAAAAGTGGGTATCAAACTTATTTTTGCGCCTAAATTGACCAAAAAGAAGTTTCATCCATATTTTGCCTGCGAGGTCATGGTCGCAAGCGTTGGGAGGGCAGAGTAGGTGGTCTCTCACTCGCAGGCGCGCGCGACTTAGGCGAAGGATTTCTGGGGGCATCGGGAGGGCGGAGCAAGTAGTCCTTTACTCGCGAGCACGTGGCTTAGGTGAAGGGTTTCCACTGGATGCACGACATCAGGGGTGCGAGCACGGCAACAGCTGATTCATCAAGTTTACAAAAGTGCATCATATGCTTCAATCCCTTCCGCTTTGATTTCCATTCAATTCCGTTTACAATGCATCTTACTAGGCATTTCTGCAATTAGTGACCTGGGTGAATTGCCCTCTTTGTGAGCGATGCCACGTGATGATTTTCGTCAAATCCTATTGTGTGAAGAAGTCGCAAAGTCACTTAGGGCTTCTGATTTGGTCCCGTAAGGTGTGGAGAGTGAGTGACACAGCCACATTTTCATATTTTCATTGCAGATTCCCATGGCTGACAAACCAGATGATTGCATTGTGTTGGACTCCAAGCACCTTTCTCAATGATCGGCAAAATTGCCACGCCGAGAGAAGACCCATCGCCCTATTGTCGATTCCGTTGTCCTCTCCTCTCTACATTTTGGCCTATAGCAGAGGCAAGACGAGTGTCATATAGTTGGTGCCAAGGAAGATGTGGAAATTGGTTTACGACCAATTCCTTTGTGAGCACCCTGGCAGCAAGTTTGCAGAGGAGACTTTGAAGGACGGGCTTTGAGAGACCCTCAAGGAACTGAAGACAGGCACGTCAAATGAAGAAGGATCGGATAGGGCTGTCTTGCAAGCCGACGACGTTCTCACAGGCTTGAGAAACACAGATTCCCATACAACATGCAATATTTTGAAGCTTTGCCAAAACATGCTAGAGCAAGCATTGTCAGGTGGTGGGAACTTGCCTACAACATTTTCGCAACCCTCATCACCTGGAATGGCGCCCAATCAAGTATAAGATGCGAATCCAGGGCCGCAAGCACCCACACGTAGAACAGGTACATGTTCACCAAGCCCCTCATCAAATCAAAAGCTACCATCAAAAGCTGAGTTCCTAGCAGCTCAATCTACAAGTATGAAATCCATTGCACGCAGTATGGAAGCCAGAATGGAAGGGGAGGAGGCTCTTCTCTCTTTGAAGATGGACATCGAGATGGAAAAAAAGAAAGGTGCTAAAATTGCAAACCTGGAGCATGCAAAGGATTTGGGCGCCATCACTGATATTGAATTCAGGTCCGAGGTTAGGGCCATTCTTAGTCTACACTTTGAGGCACCCCTAGAATGAGGTTCAATTTGGTACATCTAGACTTCCAATCTAGTTTGCTTCCTTGGTAGGCGTTATTTTGGAATTTGCTACTTGATTCCAACTTGTACTACCCGTTGTTTCAATGTAAGCTCATGTTTCAGGACTCATGTTCCACTGTAAGCTCATGTTCCAAGACTCTTGAATCTCAGTCACTTTCTTTGAGGCAAGAAGAGTTGATCACTAACCAGCGAGGTACTTTCCTATGCGATGCCTTCTTTTGGATCTAAGTTGATAGAGATTTCAAGAGTGTAAGAGGGGAGGGACGTCGTCAAATTTTTGATTGATTTTGTTGGAACTCGTTCAGACTCCCAAAGAGCTTTAACGCTCTGACTGTGCCCGTGCTTGGATGTGTACATGACTTACGGGAGTTCTTTGAGGTAAGCAATGGACCAACTCTGGATGCTATAGTCATTGGGAGCTGAGATGTATGCATGCGTCTCATGAAGCACGATGTGAATCTTGGTAGAAGTGTGTTCTGGGATATCAAGAACCGTCTCCCTTGGAGCATAATGGCCTTGGAATGAGAGAACTCTTTTGTGTCAGTTTACAGCAAGGATAATCCGCACTTGCTGTTTAGCATGTGTGAATTTGAAGTTCGTATTTTATCCAAGATCTGCATGACTCAAGAGGCATTTGGCAGCAAAGATGGCGTGTGGAACTTGTAGAATGAGCAAATCAAGGAGCGAACTGCTATGGCTTATTTTCGGGTGGATGATGAACATCTGAAAGTTTTTGAGAATTGTGTCAAACAGATTCTCATGTCCTCTGGTTCCACGACATTTACCAAGATCGTCAACAAGTGGAACACTGCCTTCATTGGTCTAATGACCTATTTCAGGGCAGTGACAGTTCATACGCAAGAGCTACTGGATCTTCTCATAAAATGTGAGAACAAGATTCAGACTCATATCAAGATTGCGTTGAATTCCAAAATACCTAGCAGATTTGACCCAAACCAATTGTGACCCCAAACCAGAATGTGACAGTTGACACTTCAGCGATTGAATATTTCCAGCCAAAGAAGCAAAAATGTAATGAATTCTGATAAAAAAAAGCTAGACTTTGAAGTCTGTAGCTTTGAAAATATGACTTGTAGTTGTTGAAGCTAAGAACATAACCTGGCTAAACCAGCATGTGAAGGTGCAATGACCCGCAACTGCCATCATTAGCGGCGTAGATTGAAATCACAAAAATATAGCAAACCCTAAACCCGAAGCAGTGACAACAGTTGATGCTGCAATGGTTAGAAATCCGCACCCCAGCCAAAGTGCTCCTCATTTTCTTCTTGCTCATCTAGAACAACAGTATTGAAGTTCATGCGGCGGCGATGAAGGAAGCTAGTTAACTTTGCAGCAGCCTCAAAAAAATGACAGAATTGTCGCCTTTGGTTGTCAAGTTGTTTCATCAACCTTCACCACTTTTGCTTCAAACCTCCAATGCCCCACTCCACTTGAATGTGATAGCCTGCATGCATCTTGTTTCAAGCGTTTACCACTTCTTGTGAGATCCCCTCATCCATCTCATGGCCTTGAATCCATCTCTTAATAAACATTTCTGTACCAACGTACCCTGAATCCCCAAGCACGTACTCAAAATATTGGTTGACGTCGTTATGAGCAAAATGCTCACGCCATGTTCCGTACAGCTATGATGCGCGTAGGCAGCTCACATCATGAAATGACGGGGTAGGTAGAATCCATATAGATGAACAAACCATGGTGATCCACAATGACAACGTTGTTCATGCAATACAGTTTCTTGCACTATAAGAAATCCGCGTTTTTTTGACAAGCCTGGTTTTTTTGTGACGGATTTTGTTAGACACCTAAGTTAACATCTAGCTATTTTTATGTTTTTATGATGTTACATTGGATATTATTGTTGACATTAAAACAATTAGATGTCAATTTAGATGTCTAACAAAATCCGTCACAAAAAATCCAGGCTTGTAAAAAAAAACCGGATTTCTTATAGTGTTGCGAATGTTGAACCACTTGCTATGATCTGGATTTTTCCATAGCCTACAAATCTTGACCAAGGTACCATCAATAATTCCAATACACCCTGGAAATCCGGGCACCATAGAAGCTAAGGCCTACCTCTTCATAACGTCAGCCATTTGATTTCATCCCTCAAAGCCCAACTCACACAACTAGCAATAAAAACCTGATCACTTATAATTGAGGACTTTGACCAATTCCAGAGGAAACTTGGCAAGGTTGTAGTAGGATTGTGCTTCATATACAGCAAGAAGCTAAGCAATTGTTGTTCTGGAATCAGCTTAGACGGATGCCCTGATAGGATGCAAACAACACCTGTAGATTGTGCATGGTCTACAATTGTCGGACAAACCAATTGGCACAATTCCGCAAATTCAAAAATGGAGAAGTTTGTTAGAACCTTAAACAGAGCTGGAGTAGACATCATGGATCCTAGCACATCACAAACACCTTCGTTGGAATTTACGGATTCCTGCCTACCTTTCTCCAATTCGTTTGTATAAAGGAGCTCCATCGTACTCTGCATTGCTAATTGAATGACAAGCATGGCTTGCTCCTCATCACTCTTTGATGAGGAGGACAAATTTGATGTGCTGCTATCCATCTCCTCCCTAACAGATTGCCTTAACGGCCACCAGAACTCATCGAAAGTGGATAACTCAAACTGAACACCAACAACGAGAAACCAATTTTGCCTGAACCTGAGAATGATCAAAATCACATTTTGAAACCCACTACATTCACTGCAACAATCATGAGGACCCTAAATTGATGTGCGTCTGGCCCTAGAGCAACACATCTGCGAGAAAAAGGTCCGATGCAGGCGAAGTTGCAAGCAAGATGCGTTAGGCGCTTCGCCAATAGTCAAGGGAGGGAGATGACGTCATTGGGTATATCCCCGAGTATTGCAGAACTCCCCATCTGTTGGTTGCAGTTTCAAAACTCCAGCTGACTTTGCGTTTTGACTCCGTCAGAGGAAATTTGTGAAAAAGTCACTTTCAAATTGGGGGGGGGAGGACTTTACGAAGAACTTTAATATAGAGAAAAAATTTCAAAATTTCCACTATATAGATTGCAAGATATTAGCATTTGAATTGACAAAAATTGGGCAATTGTACTTCACAAGGACACATTTGAATGAAAAATGTCCAAAATGGTGGTAACTCCTTGGATTCAATCTTCAAAGAAAGCTGGCTACATGCTCAAAAAATTCTTATTATTTGGAATTGAATGACATAATAGGAAAAAAATAGTAAGTAGAACAAAGTAGAGAATGATTCAAAACACTAATGTGTTAAGAATTTAGTTATAGATTTGAAAAATGACAATCTTAATGGTTCTAATGTTGTAATAAACAATCTACATCCTATTCTTTCATCTTTTTCAAAAAATATTAAAAATTGAGTTAAATAAAGGACTTCAAAACTTATTTTAGAGTAGGGAATCTACATCTGCCCGCAAACTAGAACACCTCATAATTTTCATCTCATAAGTAAAAATGGAATAATTCAAAGTTTTACACGTATATATAAATCTAGAAAATC